>OX453301.1:1901739-3169347 GCA_949710035.1 Crambus lathoniellus | reverse complement strand
AATTTACTGATTTACGATAGTTATTAAGGCAAATAAATAAAGGTTGGTCAGTAGTAATCTATATCTACCTAAGTAGGTAATAATCTCAGTAAGCAATTTATATTGTGATTTATTTGTCAGTACCAATCATGTACCAATAAACACATTTATAGTAATTTATTGTTTCTCTTTAGTCAAACCAATTGTTTTATTTTTATACCACAACGCAACGAAAACGCCACGCTAAACTTTTTTTACTTTCGCGATGCAAGTCGGTTCTCGCCTCGTTCGCCTATCGCAAAATATTTACCGTTTTAAAGTCCATTGAGCGTTTTCACATTGGATTGGACGATAACGGTAACGAAACGATATCGGCTCGATATCGTCGGACTGGCA
Organism: Crambus lathoniellus; assembly: GCA_949710035.1. Lineage (NCBI taxonomy): Eukaryota > Metazoa > Arthropoda > Insecta > Lepidoptera > Crambidae > Crambus > Crambus lathoniellus. Next base: position 3,168,972 of record OX453301.1, on the reverse strand, counting down.
GTTTGATACAATCACTACTAAATGCTTTCACACTGTGTCGTTCGTTACCGCCAACGTTATTGTCTGTCGTGCCGATATCGGTGTAGTATCGTGTCGGTGTTGTTATCGTCCAATGTGAAAACGCCCATTCGCTTAGATAATGTCGCCCTTTTATCGCATCGCATTGGCACGTGCCGCTTTTTGTCAAAGGTTGCCGCCGCATAAACAAAAGAAGCCGCGTGCGGCGTACACCCGCAATTGAATTGGATTTTGGGATTCGGCATTTATTCATTTCTTTACATGGTAAGTGAGATGTCAAATGTGTTGAAATGACATAGGCTTTAACTGGAAGTCTGAAACCTTCATCATAGCGTGATAAAACATCCAGCTGTACTACATGTCTGATTTAAATTATATTTTCTTAAATAATCTATGTTTATTATAAATACAGGTGGTAACGACCGTTGTGACTTGTGACAATTCAGGCGATGATGAGTAATCATAATAATCATATAAAAATGATTATTATTATTATTATTTGTAAATCACTTATTTAACTTATTTTTATATAAAAACTAGCTTTCCGCCCGCGGCGTCGCCCGCGGCGTCGCCCGCGTGGTATACCCGACGTTATCCCGCGGGAATGTGATATTTTTCCGGGATAAAAAGTAGCCTTAGTTTCTCTCCAGGTCACAACGTATCTGTGTCCCAAATTTCAGCCAAATCCATTGAGCCGTTTTTGCGTGATTCAGTAACAAACATACAAACATCTAAACTTTCACATTTATAATATTAGTAGGAAGTAGGATATACAAATTTTCATTAAGATTGACTTTGGTACCCAACTTGAGTGTATTATTTTATATCTGCATTTTATAGCAAGAGCCACAATGCCGTGCTAACTTTACACAACCATGTCAAGCCAAGCCATAGTCATATTTTGACACGTGGACTAGAAGGTGACTATTGCTTAACCAACCTTGTCGTGGAAGTGGCACCAAATCACAAATTATATAGACTAGTCACCAATTTGTAACCTATCACGTGTTCTACAGGACTTCCGAAGTAAACTCGCTCTCTGAAATGTCAACGCAGCCGTGCGTTATATTGTCTTGACGCGAGACGAGATGGGAACGCTCGCTCTTCCGACCCAGCCAACGAATTAGGCTGTGTCGTAAACAATGAGTCACACCAACACATCAAAATATGACTATAAAAATTACTGCGTTTAATGCGCGTACTCGTGCAAGTAATAACAGTTTTGGTTTCATCGAAATCTGTCCAGGATTTCCAAAGTTACAGCGTTGAAAAATTTCACCAGCTTTTGTAAATTTGCTTTCCTTGCGCGCTATTGCGATGACGTCATGTCGCAGTGCCATCTCCGATTGCGGCTGCTGCTGGTGATTTCCGTCCAACTGTACCTACATAGAGTCCGTCCGTGCGCAATTTTCGCGCAACTGGTGCGTTTTTGGCGCTAGTTACAGTACATTTTCTTCGTTCTAAGGTTATGGTAAATGATTAGTATTCGATTTCGACCGCGCGCAGCCGCACTCTAAAACTGTCACCTACTGTCCATTCTACTTATCTGACGAGCACTCTAGGAACAGTTTTTACGGGAAAATGTTTTTTAACAATTTTCCACGCAATTTTTCCTTATATATTTCTTACCGTTAAATTAAACTTCCCCCTGGAATACGACAGACATTTTAAAACTAAGATCGGCCCAGCCATTCTTTAGTTTTTGCGAGACTAACGTACATTTTATATTTAAAGATAATCTGACCAGCGAACTTTTGTACGCAACTGTACTAACAAAATATCCATAACATCCCGTTCATTTAAGATGGTTACGCTTATGTATGGCGCGGTCGCTTTTACGTGACCTCTACAATTTGGGCGGGTTACTAGAGAATTGTTGTCATGTTCTTGTTTTTGATATATCTTTCATGATAGCTGTAATTGAAAGCTAAAATTAACAGGAACGAATGTTCATGAATTACTTAAATTTGTTTAATGTATGACATGTGCCTTAATGTTATGGAAACTGTGTATTCGATCTCTAAAGTACGACCAGTCTAAAATTTATCAAATTTATCTTTATCTTTAAATCGTCTAAAGTTACAAGATCTAAAATTCTGGACATAATAAGTGTCTACCACGGGTATTTTTTGCAGCTGTTTGTTTGGTTGTAAATGTAATAGTTTACTTACAAATCAGTTTTTTCTGATTTTCGAAAACATTTAATTACGTTGGTTTACGACAACCAAATCAAAAACTAATGTTTAAACAAATTTAAACAAATTCAGGTCTCTTACTGGTATTTTTTTCAAACTTCTGCGTTGAACCGTTTCTGAGATATGGGAAATCTCAAAACGTTACCCCAGCAAAAACTCAAATAACTCAAGAACCATACCACACTCAATTTTTGCTGTTTGCTAACATTTACAACGCAACAAAAGCTATCTATTCATGTATTTAGTTCCGAGCTAAAACAACTTTTTTTGCCAGGGTAACGTTTAAAACGTGACCCTGGCAAAAACTGTTTTTGTCAAATATCTTAAAAACTACAATTCACACAAATTTTGCTATTAGTAAACAAATTTCTCCTCACGACACACTAATTATCTGATAAGGTCTCATCTCTCTAAAGCACAAGTTTTTGCGGCGGTAACGCACACCCGTCCGCGTGCGGTGTGCGGACGGTAGTTATGTGGGACTTTCCATCAGGCCACTTCCTGATCCTCCATAGGGTGTCAGATACTCGATGGGGGATAAGGGAGGGGGAATACCCACTAAACCCCTCACTTCTTGCTCTCTCCGCCGTCGACTAGGTCATAATGTGGAGGGCCCGAGGTGGCAAGCTCCTCCTAGAACACCTTGCGTGCTTACAACAATATGGTGATTCGAACTGCGTAGATCAAATTGCTTTTATGTTTTTTAGACGCTTATATCAATTTGACGCTGACTGTACGACCACGCGGTGCTCTTGTATTTTGCTGAATTTACTACGCGCGCGTGACGTCGGCGTCGTGATCCCGCCTGACGCAGCATACGCCCTTAAGGTCACAGCAGATTGTATGAACTCGGAAAGGGATCGACACCAATCGCCTTTCGCCTCGCGGTCAACCAGGCGTCAACCTAACGTAAGCACGTGATGCTCTACAGCGGGACCACCTTGAGCTACGTTAATTTAATTAGCATCAAAAAAATGTAGAAAATTTGTATATAATTGTATACGCAATTAAAAAAAATGTATATCTATAGTTTCGTTGTAAAAACGAAATCAATGTGGTCCCGCTGGGGAGCATACTCTACAGCGGGACCACCACTATAATTCTGTTACTGAAGGCTTTTCAAATTTGTTTATGGGACCAAAAAAATGTATATTAAATGTATATTAATAAACTTCAGTCAATTTGATATTTAGTTAGATCTATACCAACTTACGGCCACTTAAAAATTTTCCGTACGAATATTAGGTGTCCGTTACGCCAGCCGGAAAAAAGTTTCTACAGGAAAACGAGTTGATTAAAAAATATCTTCCAAACCCTACTAATACAAGACACCTACAAATTCAATTTGAAATTGAGGTATCATGCTCAAAACGTGCTAAGTCAAGTAAATAGTACATTTTGGAACGAATCTGTAATGACTTAGCACGTTTTGGCCTTGGCTTTGGCACTAAACGCTATCAGTCAATATCAAAAATAGCAGACTGCAAAAATGCAGAAAGAGCTCGAAAACGTAAGAAAACCTTGAAAATTGAATTAAAAAACCTTAGAAAAAATCGACCCGTCTCACAACCAGCTCTGATGGGACTCGAACCCACGACCTTTCGCTTTCCGGGCGACTGCTCTAACCACTCTAACAACGACTCCGTAGCTCAGTGGTTAGAGCAGTCGCCCGGAAAGCGAAAGGTCGTGGGTTCGAGTCCCATCGGAGCTGGTTGTGAGACGGGTCGATTTTTTCTAAATACTTCATTTTCCATTTTTCTATAGTAAAAATATTTATTAGGTATTTCTTACTTTTGTAGTTCAGGAAGATATAAATTTAATGCATAATAAGATAAGGGGCACAACTTGTCAATTAGTCTACATATATTTATGTAGTCTCCCTTCACATTTGCCAATGCTATCTTGAAAGCCAACTGCAATGACGAGTTGCTGAAAATAGAAATATATTCATAAAATAGAAATATATTAGAGTTCATTCATGTAATTTTAAATGCACTTTGCCTGTCATATGAAAAATTGTATACCTTTTTAAATCCTTTGAAAGGCTTAAGTATCGTAACATGGGATGAAGATCAGTTAAATTGCACAGTATATACAAACTTTCCACTAGGTTTCTATCATATATAGGTTCATTGACATTCAGCCCCGCAAAACACCTGGTGAGGTCAACCATAGCAGGCTTTGTGTCTTGCTCTATACTATCACAGCAGTGGAGGAACCATTTCATACACTCCAATAAATATTTCTTGTTAAGAACTGGATCATAGTCCTTGAAGGGAAAATTCTGTAACCTGAATTTATTAATGAATGAGTACAATTTGAGCAAGCTTCTAAATGATATATCTCTTATATTTGATGTATGTAATAAATTAACTAAGAGTGGTATTGAAACTCCACTTATCAAATATCTTTGTCCGATGTACATTTGATCAAAGAAATTGGACGACTTCATCAATGAAACCATTGATGAAGTTGTCCTATTTCTTTGATCTAATGTTGTACATTAGACAAAGATATTTGATAAGTGGAATACTACCATTACAATAGTCATAAACTTCAGTTACATTACCTATATCCAAAATACACATAGAACCTAATCATAGGTTCTAACAAACAAGCACACTGATTTGGAGGCAGTCTTTGTATAGTCATATCTTGTCGGATAGCTCGCAAACGGTCATTAACAAAATCGTACAGAATAGCAGTTGGCACATCATCTCTCTTCAAAACTCTGCAAGATAATTGTTCCTGTTATTAATCTCTGTTAATAAATAACCTGCAAAGCCCAAATCAAAAGTAGAAATGCTAAAAATAAAATACTTACTCAAACAATAGATAGTGCAAAGTTTCTTTCAACACTAAATAAGGTCTCAACAAACGGGGCACTGCCATAGTAGAGTCTGCGGCAGACCGACTATAACATTTAACAAGTTTCTTTAATGGGCCGTTTACCTCTAATACATGAATCAATTTATTTTTTCTTCGTCTGTTAACAATAAAAACAATTTAGGTTATAACAACAAAAGTTTTTTAAAATCAAAAGAACTTTAAAAAAAAGTTAGAACATCGAAGTTAGGTAATAAACTTACAAATCCTCCTCATCTTTTGGGCACATAGAATAGCATGTACCGCTTATAATATCCTGGTTTTCGTCAGTATGCTTGCTAATATTATTACAAAAGAAATCAAAGTATGACATATTGACCAGTACCACAATAAAGAAAATTAGGCGAAAAAATAAGATAAAACATGGAAACAACAATTATTTATTTACATTCGCACGCACGGTTCTTTTTCGCTTTGACAATTGACCAGTGTTGCCAGTACGAAGCTGCGTTCCGTAGTTTTGGGCGTAGTTGTTTGGTTAAAGTTTAAAGCTGCAGTTATAGTTGTCCCGCGCGCGCGACCTAATCCGACACTGTACGACGCGTTATTTATACGAACGCGGGTTGAGGTGATTATACTTGTGTAGTAACGCACAATGGTCTGAAACCATTTTCGTTCCTCTCATGATATCCACCGTAATTTATTGTAGCAACACTGGCGGCCTATGTCAATAATTAAAAGTTAAAATGCTGGGGTGTCCATACGGATATAAAAAAATAAGGACTATGCGGTTTTGTACAGCAATAGAATGTAGGTACCTACCTACCACAAAACTTTTTTCGGAGTGCACTACAGAGAGATTTGATCTTTATTTAAGCACTACGGTTTTTTTCCAATGGCGGCGCTAGTGTGCAGACTGCACGCTCTTAAAACGTTGTTGTATAGGTAGGATAGGTATTTCTTATTTTTAACCGACTTCAAAAAAAGGAGGAGGTTATCAATTCGACTGTATATTTTTTTTTTTTTTTTTTATGTGTGTTACCTCAGAACTTTTTACTTAATGAACCGATTTGGATAATTCTTTTTTTATTTAAAAGGTGACGCTTCTCGTGTGGTCCCATTTAAATTTTATCAAGAACTGGCAAGAAGTTCAGGAGTTATCCTGAATAATGTGTATTCAGACTTTATTTGGATATATGGACGATTTCATAGTTTCATCAAATTGGGGATCATTTTCAAAATATTTTTTTTTCGAAAGTTGGTACTTCTGACCTGATCTTACTTTCACCAAGTCAGGACCAGGGGATCAAATCCCAGGAAAATTGAGAGAAATTCTCAAATATAGGCAAGCCTTATGCGTTCCATTTATTTTTGAAGATAGTCAAGTATTTGCATCTGGTAGTCATCATCTCATAGTGATGAGCTGGTGATAAAAACTACAACTCCTTAACGGTTAGGAGCTGGAGAATATTTCTTTAAGTATTAATCGTACGTATGGGCCAATAGTTATATTCTTTCAGGTTATTAGGGTGAGCTGCTGATGAGAGGTGAAACTCCTCAACAGTTAGGAGTTATATTATGATGTTTTATAAATACCATATGCACGAATGGACCTTCAGTTGTATTCCTTCAAGTTATCTAAGTAGCTAAAAATGGAAAGCTGAATTCCGTAACGGATAGGATATTTACAACAATTTATCATAATCACCATGTAGTTTCTTAAGCTACTTCACTAAAAATCGAAAAATAAAACGTTTTTGAAAAAAAATATAACCGCCTTCAAAACGGATCTTCAAACAATAATTAACAAACACTAAAAAACGAAAAAAATAATAAGATTTTTTAATTTAAAGGACGATGATACCTGACTTTTTCTAATTTATCTTGGTACTTACTGAACTGTTTGAAGTCGGTGCCAAGCCAAAAAGAATAAGAACGAAATATACTGAGTGAAATAACTAACATATAAAAAAAATCCGGTCCCAAGCGTGAGGTGTAGGACGTAATTACCTCAATACGTATAAGACGGCACCGACTTCAAACAGTTCAGTAAGTACCAAGATAAATTAGAAAAAGTCAGGTATCATCGTCCTTTAAATTAAAAAATCTTATTATTTTTTTCGTTTTTTAGTGTTTGTTAATTATTGTTTGAAGATCCGTTTTGAAGGCGGTTATATTTTTTTTCAAAAACGTTTTTCCTTGAAAGTTTTCACGACCGAAAAAGATACGAAATAGCCATCTATTTGGAGCCTGGCCCACTGACCTCTAATAAATAGAGGTCAGTGGCCTGGCCGAACACGGACCACCGACCACAACCACAAAACGCCACACTTATTTCGCTTTATATTCTTAAGAACTCGCCGCACACGGTTGACGCTGCCGATGCCGGTAGTCGTTAGTAGTCACTTGTTTCTTCTACTAGCTTCATGTGACGTGTGGCTCGTGTGCGGTGACGAGACGGTAAGACTCGAAGTTTAGGACGACTTCCGTGGTTGAGCGCTGTACGCACCGGTTTCAGAGGTGCCTGCCACTATCTTTCGAGGTCCCATCAAGTTCGATTTCCTGTCAGGTGAATCTTTAAAGAACATTTGATTATAAAAAATAAAATTGCTAGCCAATGAAATAATTTGAAATCTCACAACCCCACAGTCAAACCGACCAGTCGGTTTTGTTGGGCTACATACTTATAAGGCTACATGTAATTTAATAACATTGTAACTTTTTTAATTCAATAACTAAATAAATAATAATAATGTTTAGGAGCTTTATATTTATTTCGAATCACATGACTTTCACGCACAGTTTTAGCTAATTTTATGTTCGAGATAAATTACTCGTATATTGGCATTGCATTGGCACAAAATATTTTGTTCAACAAATTTTAATAATAGCTTCTTTCAGTTCCTTTAGTTCCTTAGCATGAATCCATTTAATGCCTGTTGCAGAAGCTGGACTTGGGGCTCTTCCTATGTACCTGAAAAATAAAACACATAGGCTTGATTGGTTCAGAGTCAAAATATTAGATCTAGCAATTTGATTTACGGCTCCCTAACAAAATTGCACATTTGCATAACATCGCAAGAATCTGCGATGAGTGTCAAGTATTTTACAGGCACTAAGGTCACTAAGGTTTGCATTAGCATGGTTTTTTCAATGCGAGACGTCGCATCGCAGTTTTGCGTGGGAGTCCTTATTTGACACGAAGCTCGACATTTTAGCACCTCTGATGGATCTTTTAATTAGATCAGCAAGTTCAGCAACTGTCTTGTAGCTTTAAGAGACTTGGCAATCGTACAGTCAACTGAGTGCCATAAAGGTTTCTTCTTATGAGGTTCCTATCCTATAGTAACCAGCAGGCAGCTTACGAGGCAGATTTAAGATTTAAGTCTCTTTATTAGTAGGTACTCAGACTCACCCAATTTTTTTCCCAAATAGGTTCTCAAGCCTATTTTTGCAAAATAGCCAGGGTCCCTGATTCTTATGCTCTTCTTGGCAGAAAAACACTTGAGCGTTCTCGTACTTGCAGAACTCCTTCAGGACCAAATCATACGGGAATGGGTATATCTGTTCAATGCGGCACATCGCAATTTTGTCTTCTAACTTCTTCTCCTTGCGCAGTTCGTCTATAGTAATGGATACTTTACCCACGCAGAAAAGCAATTTCTTTACACATTGAGGAGCCTTTGATGCTGGTCCATCGTCCGGAATAGCCCTGAGAATACATTCATTCAATTATAAAATAGATAAGTTTCCAAATAATGTTGAAGTAGAAGCTGTTTCTGTTCATACTAAGTAAGTATACAGGGTGTATTACAAGAATTTTTTGTCGGAAATGAAAAAAAAAATCGACTTTTCATACAAATTTAGCAACTAATCGGGACATTTTGTATGGAGAGTCAAAATATTTTTTTCATTTCTGACAAACAATCTTGCTGTGCGTTGTTCAGCATGATGGCCTGAAGCCATGGTTAAAGTTTTTGCAACGGTGCCCCTAACACCCTGTATGTTTGGTGAAGATTCGTTAGTGGCGAGTGCATGGCTTACCTTTTAAACGCGGTTCCGGGCAAAAATTCGCTGAACTTGGACCGATAGAAGGGATGCTTCAGGCCGACCTTGGGCGTCATCAGGATGAGTGGCTTGCGGAATGGCATCGCGATCTGGCGCCGGATCAGATGAAAGTAATTGGCCGGCGTTGTCACATTCGCTACGATCCAATTTGCTGCTCGTAGCTGATTCACTGCAATTGATTGAATTTTATTCTTAGGTTAGTTAGAAAAATAAAAAACTAGGTTCTTTTTCCTTCTGCTTACAATGTGATAGGTAGTATCGATGGTAATTTTTGTCATTGTAAGCCAGCGTTATTTAGGTAATTGTTGTCGACAATGAAACGTTCAGCGCCGCCGACCCTCGCGCACGGACCGGGCGCATGATATGATAGATAGTCGTCCAGATAACTTGTTACAGTGTAGGGCAAAGTTCTTGGACCATCGTGGTGAGGCGGCGACCAATCACAACTCGCTATAACCCATTTTACGAGTTGTGATTCGCAAACAGTAACCAGTAGTGAAAATCCTCGCCATTCGGTAATACTTACAAACCAAGTTCTTATCATCGAGGTCTGGAACTGCGTCCTCGTCGTCGTCGGACGCTTGCAGGAATCGCTCCATGCGCCCTGAAGAGTGCTCCGGGCCCTAAGGAGAGGTCCGGATAAATACAGGCGCGGATACAAGGGGGGTGGGCCAATGGATTTGGGGTGAGACAATTGGGCGAAAATTTAATAAATTTACACAATTTTACCTATAAATTTTTTGCATTCATCTTTTTACCACGTGAAATAAGCTAAGAGCTCCCCTGAACCAAATTTGCCCCCCTCCCCTCAACCAAATCCTGGATCCGCGCCTGGTAGACTAAGGCCAGTATCCTAGAACGACATCAAGTAGAGATCTTTTCTCAAGTATAGTTAGCAAGGGATAAATGTATTCGTTGCATGTATTTGCATCCCTTTTTAATTGTACTTGAGAAGAGATTTCTACTTGAGTTTCGTTCTAGAATACCGGCCTTAGCCTGTCAGGGGCCCGGGGCGGCAAGCTGGATGTGGGTCCAGCACACACACATGCTAGTGGAAAATCAAGACTAAGAACTAATATTATAAGTGCGAAAGGAACTGTCTGGCCGTTACTTTTTACCCGACTTCGAAAATTGAAAAGGAGGAGGTTATCTAACTTAAGATTACTAAACCAAACCAATCTATTTTGCTTTCGGTATAAGGATTAGTTCCAAGCCACGTCGCTGTGAAACGTTTTTCTAGCGCCTCGCGGGTTTCCGTTCCAGCCCCCCTAGCACGACCGCCAAAACATGATAACTTATCGCGTGATATAGCTTTTTATCGATACCTAAACGTCAAAACAGTTAAACGTGATAAAGCGCTAATCATATCGCGTTTTGTTGGTTGTGCTAGGAAATAGAAATAGAAATAGAAATAGAATTTATTTGCTTATAAATGAGGTACACTGCGCAGATCTTAATAAATTACATAAAGTTCAGCTCATTTAGCTATCATTAACAGCATGCAAATATTATTTTCATGTCAGTTATTAATTAACTTTAAGTACCTACATATATTTATGACAATTATTAATTCAAATTCATTGTTCAAAATTTGTAATTATAATCATTAATTTAAATAGAATTTACATAACATAATATGTCAATAATAAATTGTCAATAAAATTTTCAGAAGCATAAATAAAATTTTAAAATTAAATAATTCTTTAATAAAAATGTCATTTAGAATCATTATCAAAATGTCCCAAAAGAATACCTATGATAGAATGTCACAAAAAAAACCAAATACAATAAAAATGTCATGATACAAATACAAAGATACGAGAAAATTACAATAAAATTAAATCATACATTTCAATGTTTTCTACGTAAAAAGTCCTCAAGTTTATAGAAACATTTGTCTACGAGCCATTTTGTCAGTTTATTTTTAAAATAGTTAAAAGGTAATTCTCTAATTTCTTTGGGAATTTGATTATATACTTGTATAGCCATGAATGAGCAATTTTCATGGTAAAGGTGACTTCGGCAATTCGGTACTGATAATTTGGAAGGATCTCTTGACAAATGTTTCTTTTTATTATTGGCACGTTCGAACATTGCCGGATGCTTTCGCACAAAAACACCAATTTCTAGAATATAGAGCGAAGTTAGCGTAAGCAATTTTAATTTTTTAAATAGTGGTCTACATGATTCCATAGGTCCGGCTCCACATATAGCTCTGACACATTTTTTCTGTACTATGAAAGCTTTATTGATATGGGTGGAGTTGCCCCACAATAATAATCCATATCTTAGTAATGAACTTATGTAACCATGATATGCTGTAATAGCGGTTTGTTCGCCAGCTAATTTTCTTAACCTCTTCATTGCAAATACAAATCTATTGATTTTGGTGCACAATAATTTTATATGTTCTTTCCATTTGCAATGATTATCTACCACTAGGCCTAAAAAAGTTGTTTCAGACACTTCCATGATACTTTCACCATTGCAACTGATGCTAAGTGGTTCTCGTCTGACTCTATCATTACAAAACTGCATTAATTTAGTTTTAGAGGCATTAACTTTTAAATCGTTTCTATCGAGCCATTGCGTAATTGATTCTACTGTTGAGTTTATATCAATGTTATACGAGTTTTTACAAGTTTCTGGTACTACAATGGAGATATCGTCCGCGAATAAAATACATTGATGGTTTGTCGCCTTCGTAATGTCGTTAATATATATAAGAAATAAAAGTGGACCAAGTATGGTTCCTTGAGGTACACCAGTCCGATTAAGTTCGTAGTCAGATCTGTAAGCATTAAGTGTCATATTTTCGTCAATTCTTGTTATTTCCACACATGTTTTTCTATTGTGTAAGTAACTAGCTAACCAATAATAAGCATTTCCTCTTATACCATATCGATCACATTTGTTCAGCAGAATTTCATGATTAACAAGGTCAAATGCTTTTTTCATATCGAAAAAGATACCTGAAATACGAACTTTTTTGTCTATATTTTCTACAATATTTTTAATCAAAGTATAAGCCGCAAGAGTGGTCGATTTATTTTTCTGAAATCCACTTTGTTCTTGTATAATTACGTTAAATTTGTCCAAGAAACTTATAAGGCGTAATTGCATTAGTTTTTCAAATAATTTAGAAAAAATTGTTATGAGTGTTATGGGCCTATAGTTTGCAAGATCGTTTTTATTGCCTTTTTTATGTAACGGTCTTATTATCGACAGCTTAAGCTTCTCTGGAAACCTACCCTGATCAAACGATAAATTAACTAAGTAACACAACACTTCTGCAAGTTCATTTGCACACTCTTTAACTACTTGGGTTATGACGCCATCATATCCGACCGCATTTGTATTACTTAATGATTTTATGGCTTTTATGATTTCATCTGGTGATGTTGGCAATAGGAAAATACTTGAATCTACTTTGTCAATGGAAGTATAGTCTATATTGGTGCTAGGTTTATCATTTGTTGTATTATTAAAAAAGTGGTTAAACGTTTCCGCCATTTCTTTGGCATCAGTTATAATAGAACCATCTGAGTTAATAAATTGCAGGTTGTTATCTGTTCCTATGGTATCTACCTTATCATTAATTATATTCCAGGATGCCTTACATTTGTTTTTTGCTTTGTGCATATAGTTATAATTAATATTTTTTTTTGAATGACTCACGCATTTCTTTAATAATTTGTCATAATTAATATATTTTGTTTTATTTTCAGTAGTATTATTTTTATAGCATTTGTATCTAATACTTCTTTTGGTCATAGATGAAACTTTTATACCCTTTGTTATCCATTTAGGGGCAGTCTTGTTACGTTTAATTTTAATTTTGTTTATTGGAAGACAGAGGTTATAGAATAAGAGAAAATTGTCGTAAAAAATGTCAAATGCTTTATTACAATCTAATTCATTATATATATCAGACCATGATAGACTAGCCAAACAATCTCGCAATTTTTGCATATTATCGTCACTTAAATCTCTTCTCATTATATACCAATGTTTTAACTGTTGACATTGCGCTTTAATTGGAAATGTCAAAGTTTGTCCAGTGTTATGATCTGATAAGAAAAGATTATGAACCTTTCCAACTGCTTCTTTAATATTACTGATAATATGATCTATGCAAGAATCTTGACGCGTTGGTTCATTGATATGTAATGTCAAATTATTGTTTAGTGAAATGTCATTTAGTGTTTCAGTAATAGAGTTAATTTTTAAAGTGTCAATATTTATGTCTCCTGTAATAATAATTCTTTTGTTCCTCATCATTAGTTTATGTAAAAGTGTTTCAAGCTTGTTAAAGAAAATCGTAGTATCGGATTTTGGTATCCTATAAATACATACAATAATGCAATCTAAAGACGGTATGTTAATTCCGCAACATTCGAAAGTTTTTTCTGTCGATATTTTATTGCAAAACGGTATCGATTGGAATTCTAATGACTTTTTTACAAGTATGCAAACTCCACCACGTTTTTCATTTGTTCTTGAAAAATGACTCGCCAGTGTGTAGTTTTTCAACATAATATTGAACTCATCGCCAGACTTTATGAATGTTTCTGACATGCATATGACGTCTAAATTTATTTGATTGTCTAGGAATCCCTGTACAGCAATTTCAATTTCTTCTTGCTTATTTAACAGTCCTGCAATATTCTGGTGCAGTAACGTGGCTGTGTCTTTTTTTATTTCAGTTAAATTAAGTTTATCGTAATTATCGAAAAAATGTGTCAACGCCAGCAGTCTTGCACTTGTCTATTTTTTTAAAATAGAATGGTATGGTACCTTTTTTGGGAATTAATTCACGTTCTGTAATCATAGCAGTTTTATTGTTTTGCACGAAGTTTTTAATACAATTTGGTAAATATTTATTATCATAGTAATTTGAGTCTATACATATATTTACCTTTTGACAGATTTGATTTAAGTTATAATATCTATTTAATTCAGGGTAATAAAAAGCTTTTCTTCCCTCATTAGTTTCTATAAAAATACAATTTTTAAAATAACTACATATATTTTTTAGCAAACTGTTTAACATAAAAACGTTTAAATGTATGTTTCTTTTAACATCTAACACAATTACATTTATGTTCTTTAATTGCTTTAAAACTGAGCTTAGTTCTATTAAAATAGTATTTGGATTACAGTCATTTTCACCGACGCAGATTATCACATAATTATCTTCAATATCTTGCAAGTTGCAGCAGTTTTTCAATATTTCCTCAGTTAATGCATAAGGTTTTGTAATCGCACTAATTTGATATTTCTCGAACTGTGTATTTCGCCTCGATTTTTCAAGCATTACAGCTAAACCAGAACATTGTTGACTTCCAAGTATTAAAATTTCACGTTTATCACACGTATTGACTAAGTCATTGCAACTACTACTGCCATCTCTCGAAGGTTCTTGAAATTGATCATCTGGTAACATTGTGGGTGTATTATTTATTATTACATTCTCGTATTCAATATCAGATTTTAACTCAAGGTCTATGCAGCTATCGTTCAAATCCTGACTATCTAATGGCGACTTTCTCCTATTTTTTCTTTTTTTTGTAGTAGATTTTTTTGTGCTATTTGGTTCACCTGTGCATATTTTTTTCAACTGTGTTATTGTATTTTGCTGGTCAATTGTTTGTTTATCCAACTTTTTATTTTGTAATAATAAGTTTTCTATTTCTTTATGAGCTATTTCCAATTGACTCTTTAAGTTAACAACTTCTGTTTTTAGGTCTTCAAATTCATCATTATTGTGACAAGTTGATAAGTCCGGTAAACTTTGCGCTAAATAGCCGGAATGAGTTGATATAAATGATAAATTTAACGATTCATTTACTGTAGTTTTGTTCTTACGAATAGTAACATTTTCGTCTTCCATTATTTATTTTTAATTGAATCTTATTAACAAATTAATTATGTTATGAATCCAAAATAAATTCTACCCCAAAGCGGGATTGATCTTCTGCTCGCAGGTCAGAGCGGTGTCACGTAACCAGATCGACCACGGTAACAATATGTGTAGCGATAAATTTAAGGATCAGGTTAGAGTCTATGCTAAATTACGTGTCTCCACTGTCCGTAAGATGTCACTAGCTTCTTTGCCAAATTCAATTAGAGCTTATAGCACTTATCTTCGATTATTTATGTCACAAACACACAGGAGGGCAGGAGCGGCCAGTACAGGCCTCCAGCCGGCCTAGCATTAGCGGCTTATAACGCGCGATATGATATGGTACGGCATGCCGTCTTGCTTACACCTTAGAGAGGTAATAAGTAAGACAACTTGCCGTACCATATCATATCGCGCGTTATAAGCCGCTCATGCTAGGCCGGCAGGACTGCTTTGAAACCAGCCTTATAGACTATACTTTGAAATAGCAGAGGAAAATTGTTAGAGAAAGTGATTCTTAACACAACTCACAGCCCCGTCTATGCCGTGCGGCAGCTGCACCACGATGCCGGACTGGCACACCCACTTGCTCTCGCCGTTGACGATGAAAGTGTCGAACACGGGCTGCGCCGTGTCCGCGAAGTCCCCGTACTGCGCCTCCCACATCGACAGCAGAAACGGGCTTGAGTTCGAGTAGCCCACTTCGTAGCCTAGCACAGCTGGATGGGTGGAGAGAAGCGATGGTGTGAAACAGACAATAAAAATTTAAGAAATATACCTACAGGGTTATTTTGAAACCACTGGCCAAATTTTTAAGTTCGACTCTGGAGCTGTAGGCTCTGAAACACTAATCCGAAACTTCGGTTAGCCCCGCCCCTTTCACTCGATTCTGTCCCGGCTAGAGAGTGAGAGGGACGGGTATACCGAAGTTTCGGGTTTTGCGTTTCAGAGTAGGCCCTCAGAATCGGTAAGTGAAATGACATGGTGACATGGGTCGAAAAACGACAAAAAATTTTGAACTTTCCATACTAATTCGATCACGTGATCAGTAGGTATGATTTGTATGTAAAGTAAAAAAATTGCATATTTTCACCCATATTTCTAGGAGAACCGATTCGGAGTCGAACTTAAAAATTTGGCCAGTGGTTTCAAAATAACCCTGTATAGTTGCTGGCCAAAACCGCTGATTGCGAGGAATGCACGAAGGAACTATAGCACTTTACCGAATTCGCACAAGGAGCTGTTGTGCAGGCTGTAGCGCGCCTGGTCGGGGTACAGCGTGTCCAGCACGCGGTAGGTCGCGCCGTCCACGCCCTGGTGGTGCAGCACGTGGTGCCTGCGCAAACGACCCACTCAATATTATAACTATTCCATTAGAAGTTGTAAAATATCTGGCACAATTTACACTACAGCCCGGTTCAAATTTTTGCAGTTTCGGTGTATCGCGCAAGACGATGCGCAATAAGTACCTACCTATACAATTTAGAGGTACGCGATGCGAGTAGTTGGAGGGAGTAGCTGTGATGTTGCGGGGTCTACTGCTTTAAATTAGACCTGGCTAACTTCACAACCGCCAATAATATAGAATCGCACTGTGGCATATATCTACCTTTTTGCAATTTCGGTAAAGGGGACTGTGTAAAGTTGTAATTGTAAGACGTGATTCGACTACGAATACCTGTGAGCCATGGTGCCTCTCTCCACATCCTCTCCCGTAAACCGGATATGAATTCGATCGCGAAGTAACGAGCCATACGCGAGTGCCTCTCCCATGGCCCAATCCGCTACGCCTTCACTGACCTGACGAAGGTTAATATTGAGATTTATGATTTGAACAAAGCGAGCAAGACTCCCAAATAGTTAGTAGTTACTCATTAATTCCCAAGAATTTTAGTTAGCTTTACCATTTTCTCCCGTTGACCCAGGATTCGCAAGATTCCCTTGTGCACTTCAAACGCCCACGGCTCGGGGGCCTTGCAGAAATGTTTTGAGATCGTCGAAATTGTGGCGTTGCTTATGCCAGTCTCTTCAATCTTGAACCAGAAGAGGATCATGTCAATCAAATATAAAAAAGATGCCAAAAGAGCAGATATCGGGAGAAGTGGGATTATATTTCAGACTTTATGCATTGTTAATTTTAATTCAAATCATTACGAATCTCTATTAAACTTTTATTTTACCTTCTTGGGGTCTACTGCTTCAAAGAAACCTGTCCAGGGAGTGTCAATCCAGTCCATGATGCTGAGCTTGGTGACCTTCTTGGCGAGCTCGAAGTGCTTGTTCAGCGTGTCCATGTACTCCTTCTCCCAGCGCTTGACATCAGAATCGTTCACAACTCCTTCACTCTTTAGTTTTGCGGCATATTGTTTGTCAACTGCGGAAATAATTACCCTACCCTTACTATTGAATGATATTGGATTGAATTAATGTCAATCGTCAGAAGTAAGGACTTTATTGCAAGGCGAAAAGGTTCCTGGATTTAATGTTAATTGGCCACCTATTGCAGTGTACTTCAAGAGTAAGGGCTCAGACTGTTGAGGAATCGGAAAAGATTTTCTTGTTTCTAAGCCCACGTTTTCTTCGTTTACCTACTTATACCAACACCGTTGTTCGATGTCGCAATCGGAAACCCAGTATCATTTTCGAGACAGAAATAACATTTAACTGTACCAAAATTCATTGCCTGAGGCGTGAATACATGACTACCTAGTTATAAATAAGTTTTCAGTAAAAATTTCATTTTCATGACCAGCTTTTTTGCTGATTGTAAGTACTTTAAATATTGTATTGTCATCTAAACCAAACCTGTATACAAAATTTCAGCTCCATCGGACACTGGGAAGTGGGCCAAATTAAGCTTACAAGATTTGTCCCCCACTAACTAACATGACAAGTTGATAAAAAGCTTGTAAAAACGGGCCTCACCTTTCTAGCGCTATACAATGGCATTATAAATACCTGTCTCCATCTGCCTGATCTTCTTGTACATGAAGGGCTGCGTGAACATGGGCTCGTCCTCCTCGCTGTGGCCGAAGCGGCGGTAGCAGACGAGGTCCAGCACCACGTCCTTCTTGAACTTGCAGCGGAACTCGATGGCCACGCGCGCCACGTGCGCCACCGCCTCCGCGTCGTCCGCGTTCACGTGCAGCACCGGCGCGTCCACGCACTTCGCGCAGTCTACAACGCACGGCAATAAACAATACGGTATTTTACTGATTTTTTTTATTTCTTTAAAATGTTTTTCGAAATATTAGCTACACAAAACAAGTTTTCATTTTGAATTATCTTGAATATTTTCAAAGATATAGGACTTCAAACTTCATAATTAGACAAGGACAGGACGCTATCTTAGTGACGTCAGTGGGTTAGTAGCGTCATAGTCACGCCATAGAAGATTTCGTTTTAGAAAGAGACAGTTATAGTCAAAATCAAACCGACTATAATTCTTTTATTATAAAACAGATTCAAATTATTTTTTCACATTTGGTATTCTTAATTGCAATATTTTTTAACGTCATCATTAAATATCTACATTTCAACAACAGTAAAATACCGTATTAAAGCTATGCTTAAATGTCCTTCCTTACTGCGACTACCTAAGTACCTCTGCGAGCGAGCGATAAGAGCTACGACCAAGCTAAATCTAAGTAGCCTTAAGAGAATAATAGTTCTTCCCCCTTGTCTGTCCGGATGCCACTTTGTGTCTCCTAGTGGCTTCTGTCAAACTAGCCCTGTCTGTCAAGGCCACATAGTGGCGTTTTCGCTGTAATTTGCTTAAAGTGCGAAAAGGTTTTTTCGGCGCGCGGTCGAAATCGAGAACTAACCCACCTCTACCTAGTCCATCAGTCAGCTAGCGCTTTTGTCAATGTCATCCACGCGCCAAGAGATCTTTGTCGCACCATATCAGCGTATACTATTGATCACGCACAATTGTGGTGACCATCGACTGTGTTCCACAGTTTATTGAAACGAAGGTTTCTCATGCAAAATTAAGTTACTTAAGCTAGGCCTACCTTACTAGAAGATAGTGTCCGTAATCCAGGGGGGCTGGTCGCTGTCTCGCCGGCGCGCGCGCCTGGCAAAGTAGGTCTTCACCTGACCCCCGATGGGAAACTCTTACAGCTAACACTCTTATAACTACACAATGCCCTAATAGACAGCTAAAACTTTCCCGGCGCCTTTCAAGGCGAACACACACGGGTCACAAGTCCGTACCCCGACCGGAGCCCTAGTAGGTGCAAAACGAAATCTCGGTCACAATACGGGTAGGTAACTGGCGCGGCACGTCGCTACGGAAACACACAAACTTGCTTCACGGTGGCGTACGGCGTACTGGCGATCCTACACCGGCCGGCCGAGCGCATTGTCTCGTGACCTTGACAATGACAACGGACCGCTCGCAGCGCGGCGCGAACATCCCCCCGTCCCGGACAGTAGCAAACTGTCCGCCAACTCAATCTAAGGGCAGGCGAGAGAGGGTAGCGATCGCTCGCTTCAAAACAGAGTCCCCCACCAGGACCTCGGCAAACCTGGGCACACCATCCGACCCCGGATGAAGCTGAACAATGCGTCCTAAACGCCAGCGGAGGGGCGGCAGGTTTGGATCCTTTACCAACACGAGGTCTCCAGTCTTGGGTGGGGTCGTCCTATCCGACCACTTAACGCGTTGCTGCAAAATGTGCAAATACTCCAGATGCCAACGGCGCCAAAAACTCTGCGTAAGCTGCTGGAGCAATTCAAATCGCGAGAGCCGTCCGGAGGGCACTTCGGAATAAGGATATTCCGGCAAGGCGTTAAGCGGTCTGCCAATCAAAAAATGGCCCGGCGTAAGGGCCTCTAAATCATTCGCGTCCGAAGACAACGGACACAACGGACGCGAGTTGAGGACCGCCTCAACCTTACAAAATACGGTCGCGAGTTCCTCAAACGTGAGGACCGTCTCCCCAATAACGCGACGAAGGTGAGTTTTAGCGGCCTTTACAGTTGCTTCAAAAATCCCTCCCCAGTGGGGGCAGGATGGCGGGGAGTACTGCCATCGTACCCCTCTGCGAGAGAGTGTGGATCCGATCACAAAATTATTCCTATCCAAAAATTCACAAACTTCCTTTAAATACCTATCGGTGCCCTTGAAATTGGTTCCACAATCGGACCTGATTAACGACGGCATTCCGCGGCGAGACACAAAAAGATTCAACGTGGCTACAAAGGCTTCTGTGGTGAGGGCACTAACCACCTCCAGGTGGACCGCTTTAGTGGCCAAACAAACAAATACACACAAGTAAGCCTTTTCCGTTCTAGCATTACGAAGCCGCGATGTCTTAACGGTAAATGGCCCCGCAAAATCCGTTCCAACTCCTGAGAAGGGCATCGATTCGTTCACTCGATCGGCAGGCAAATCACCCATCTGGGGCTGCATCGTATCGGCGCGCAAACGATAACACGGGAGACAACGAAAAATCACGGATCGGATTATTCTCCGCGCTGACAAAATCCAGAACTCTCGTTGGAGGAGCGCGGTCAAAGCATTACAACCGGCATGAGCATTTTTTACATGTCGGTCTGTAATTAACAGTCTAACTAACGGTCCATCCTTGGGGAGCAACAAAGGGTGGCGTGATCCGTACGGCAGGTTGGCATGTCTGAGCCTACCTCCGACACGCAGCAATCCGGTACTGTCCAAGAAGGGATTCAACCGCACCAAGGGTCCCTTCAACTTGGACTTACTTGAGCGCAGGGCTTTCAGCTCCGGTTCAAACTCTCGCTGTTGCGTCACTCGCAACCAATGCAACAGAGCGTCTTGCCGCTCTTGTGGGGCGAGGACCGGAGACAACGATTTCTCCTGAGGCTGGCGACAATTTCGCACAAAGCGCCTCATCCAAGCAGTCACGCCGAGCAACTTATCAAGAGAACTGTAGCGGTCTAACAAAAACTCCATCTGCGGAGCCGCCACCGTCTCCACGGCGTGAACACGCATGCCTAGGTCTGGGACTCTGGCCACAGCCGGGGTGGCAGGCCATGAGCGCTCAGGCCGTAACAACCATGATGGACTCCACCATAGGTGGTGGTCCACTAACTCAGGCGCCTCGCAGCCGCGGGAGGCACAATCTGCGGGGTTCAATTCGCCCGGTACGTGGCGCCAAATCAACGGGGCCTTTGAAGTCTGAATTTGTGAGACCCGGTTGGCCACAAAAACCTCAAGGGTGTGGACTGAACTCTTCAGCCAACAAAGGACGACCTGGCTGTCAGACCACGCAAATATCGACTCCAAGTCGACACCGTTTCCCAAGGTGTCGGCAACATGATTGAGTAGCCGTACTAAGAGAGTGGCGCCGGACAACTCCAACTTCGGAATGGTTAGCCTAGTCCGAAGGGGGGCGACCTTACTCTTGGCCGTAACTAAGTGTACGGCGACAACGCCTGCTGCATCCACCGTTCGGATGTAAACGGCTGCCGCGTATCCGCTTTCGGACGCGTCACAAAAGCCGTGCAGGGAGGCTTTAAACTTTCCCGAAGGCAGCATTTGCCTCGGTATACAAACCCGATTGACGTCGGGTAGGGATGACACGAACCTCACCCACTCTCGTAGGAGGCTACCAGAGAGGGGCTCATCCCATGACAATTCCGCAGCCCAGAGCTCCTGTAGGAAGCACTTCATCGAAAACACTACAGGGCTGAGCCAACCGTTCGGATCAAAGGTACGGGCTACAGTAGACAGCACCGTGCGTTTAGTCCAGACCTTTGGGTCTGGCAATTCCAATCTATATGTGAACAAATCCGGGACTGGTCGATACTGGACTCCCAAAACAGACAGCATGTCTGGAGTCTCCGGATTTTCAAAGAGGAGCGGCTCTTGCTGGTGGTCCTTAGGCAAATCTGCCAATAGGTCCGGTGAGTTAGACAGCTACTTCCGCAACTCATAGCCACCAGCCCTCAAGAGCGCAATCAGCTCATCACGTAAGACGAGAGCCTCATCTAAGCTCGAGGCCCCCGTGCAGATATCGTCGACAAATAAGGCCCCCCCCTCAATAAGAGCAGATGCCCGGGGATAGCGTAGCCGTTCGCGCTCTGCGAGCTCCAAAAGCGAACGGATCGCCACAAAGGGGCTCGACCGCAAACCATAAGTGTTGGTGTTCAGCTCGTAAGCCAACATCGGATCCTGGGGATCCTCACGCCAAAGGATGAGCTGGTATCGTCTATCCTCCGGGTGAATCACGGTCTGTCTGAACATCATGCGGATATCGGCCACAAAGACGACAGCGTGCCGGCGGAAGTTGGTCAAAACATCACAGACATCGTGATGCAACTTCGGCCCCGCATGCAGACACTGATTCAACGACACTCCGGTTGACGTGGGCGCTGAACCATCAAAGACCACGCGGATCTTCCCATTGGAAGTCTTCAAAACAGCGTGGTGTGGCAGGAAGTAATGTTCCACATTACGCCAGTCCAACTGCGAGATGGACATGTGCCCAAGGTCCAAATACTCCCGCATGAAGTCTATATACTTCTCCTTGAATGCGGGATCCCTGGCCATCCTACGCTCCATGGACAACAATCTCTTCTCGGCCATCGGCCGGGAGCTCCCTAAAGGGGGGCGAACCGCCAAGAAGGGCAAGCGGGTAATCAAGCGACCCGAGAGGAGGCGCCCAGTGTTGTTCTGGTAGAACAATTCGCACTCCTCCGCTAACGGATCCAACCGCTTGGCAGTGGGGGGTTCCTCCACCTCCCAAAACTTTTGGAGAACGTCGGACAAAGTAGAACCGACAATGGTCTGGCGGTCTACCGACGGGGTCTCTGGTGTCTGTGGTACCTTTCCCATCACCACATGACCCAGCGACGAGGACAAGGCGACAAGATCGGCTGTCTGCAAAACTCGCTTGCTTCCACACAGTACACGACCGAGGACATCCGCACCAATCAACAAGTGTATTGGGCCCGGTCGGTGGAAGGAAGGATCAGCCAAAGCCAGTCCAGACGTCAGCTCAATCGTGGATGGCGGCACTCGCACTTGCGGGAGTGGTCCAACCACCTTATCAAATACTATCGCCGAAGCACCGATCTTCGGCCTTGGCGTGAAGTGGGGGGAGAAGGAGAACTCAACTCGACCAATCGGATCAGGGATCCGCGAGTCTCCCACCCCCCGTACCGCTTCGTGATGCGGCACAAGCAAAAGACCCAGCTGTCGGACAAGCCACCTGGACATTATGCACCCCTGGGCACCTGAGTCCAAAAGGGCACGCACCGTGACAACATTGCCCTTAGGTCCCCAAACATTCACGGAGGCTGTTGGCAACAGCACAAGCTCCGGAGGGGTGGTTGGGTCCGACAGGGGCGCCATTAAAAATTTTGGGGGGGTACTTGTCCCCCTCGCGCCTGAGTCGGCGCGCCAAATGTGGGACGCTCGTACCGGGCGAGCGGGTCCCAATCGGGTACATACTGGCCCCGACCAACAGCACTCCTAGGTGCAGGGTAATACCCGTGTGGGGCGTGCCTCGGTGCATAGTACCCCAATCGAGGCCTCTCCATTAGGGGGGGGGGAGTAGCAAATAGGGCCCGTGCCCATCGCCACCGTGGCGTACTCTTGTGGTACCCCCCTACCCCCGCCCGTGGCGGGGGCGTCTCTCCTATAGTTCCCCCTCTCCGGGGGGGACTGAACGGGGGGGCTAAGCCCCGCCGAATCTCTAGGGGACCGGTTCCGGGCTGCCGGGCCCCCGCCCGTGCGCGAGGAATTCGAACCCCGGTCGCTCCCGGCGTCCTTGCGGTCCAAACAAAGGAGGGGGTGATGCCTCCCTCCGCAAAGACGACAATCCTCTGTCTGGGGACACGCCGACTGCATGTGTCCTCCCAAACACCTATAGCACCATTGGCGCTGTCTTGCGACGGCCCTCCGTCCCTCTGGGCGGAGGCCTCTAAATTTGGCACATTCGTGCACCATGTGCCTATCTCCCCTGCAATACCTGCACCGCTCACTCGGTGCGGGGGGAGGGGACTGCTGGAAGGCAGCATACCGGTTGGTCGGGCGACGGGGCTGTTCCCTCGCCGCCACCATACGACCAACACCTGGAACCGGGGCGGGCTCCAGGTGGTCCGTCACCCTACATTCGTCCTCCAAAAAACGAAGGAGGTCCGCGAGGGGCGGGAGATACGAGGCGCTGTCGCCTCCGTACCTCTGCTCGAAACGCCCCTTCATTTCAGCGGGCAATTTGGCGAGGACTATGTGCAGCAGTATAAAGGACCACTGATCCACCGGCAGGTCCAATCGCCTTAGGGAGTTGACCGCTGACAGTAGCGGGTTCAGCAACTCCCTCCGTAACAGGTGTACCCGCGTGAATCGCGGGAGGGCCAAAATCGTGGCCACGTGGGTGTCCGCCAGTAACCGGACATTCTGGTACCTGCTAACCAGAAGCTGGCGAGCCACCTGGTAGTTGTCGTCGCTGATGAGCAGGTGCTGGATTACCGCGCTGGCCTCTCCTCGCAGGGAGGAGCGCAAATAGGCCAACTTCTCGCTAGGGGATAAGTCCCGTCGTGAATCCACCAAACTGTCAAACAAATTAATGAAGCCCATCCAGGCTGACAGATCCCCATTAAAAGTGGGAATCTCCAAGGTAGGCAATCGGCCTAGCAACGCCGTCGGGGTAGGTTTGACCTCCCCGCTCAAAACCGGCTCCCCCTTCCGAACAGCCAGGGCCCTCTCAGCCGCCTCCGTGAACTGGTCAGCCAGCTCATAGGCCTGGGCTACATCCTGCTCCAGCTGTTCCGACACGGCATCATCAGCTGGGGGGTTTTCCAAATAATGCGCGCGACACTCCATGGCGTGGCGCTCCAGGTCTTGCAGCCGAGCTGCCAGCCCGCCATACCGAGCTAGCAACGCGCCTACCCGGTCGGCTCGGTCTATTAATGTGACCGCACAAGCAAGCCAACGCAAAACTCCTTGGATGCCAGCCCTGGATACGGCGAGCGGATTCGTAGGAGCCATTTATACTCCGTTTAATAAACAAAGCAAACAAAGAAATATAAAAGTGGTAAACATCAACAAAAAAAAACAATAGAAATAGGTCGCGTCACGATAATATAAAACACAATTAAAATTCGGACGACATACACGGACCCTACTATTTTCATAAATTATTAACAACTTACCAATTTCAAGGGCTAACAATATAACGGTATAAACAAAACGTATAGGATTAACGGTATGGCATACACGGCACGGCCAAGTCAACCTCGCAAATCAACTACTAAACCGTTATCAACAAACAAAAAAAAAACTATTTTTAATAATAATACTCGTAATTTAATACTACTAATAATTAAAACTAGTTCCACTTTTTTAACTAGGCAAGCGGACTCGGAACAAACACTAGTATGTGGTACTAATAAACAACACTTTCGAACGAAACTATTCGTCAAAATAATCCGGACACACAAAAAAAAATATACACATCTAGGCGAGTAAACTCGTATCAAATCACTAGTATGTGGTACTAATAAACACACTTTCGAACGAAACTATTCGTCAAATAAATCCGGACACACAAAAAAAATATACACATCTAGGCGAGTAAACTCGTATCAAATCACTAGTATGTGACAACAATTATATAAGTGTCTATCTATTATCGGATCCACCAAGTGAGAAACATTCGCTTCGAGAATTTACTAGAACAGTTTCTTAGTACTTCTCGTCTCGGATCGGATCGGATCGGGAATCGGATCGGAAATACCCTCGAGATTTTAACAAAAAAAAAATAATTTTATTTTTACTATGAAATTTTATGTACCTAGTTAATTTTAATATGAAAATTAACTAATTATATCAACTAGGTACGCTCTGCTACCAAAAATATGATCACGCACAATTGTGGTGACCATCGACTGTGTTCCACAGTTTATTGAAACGAAGGTTTCTCATGCAAAATTAAGTTACTTAAGCTAGGCCTACCTTACTAGAAGATAGTGTCCGTAATCCAGGGGGGCTGGTCGCTGTCTCGCCGGCGCGCGCGCCTGGCAAAGTAGGTCTTCACCTGACCCCCGATGGGAAACTCTTACAGCTAACACTCTTATAACTACACAATGCCCTAATAGACAGCTAAAACTTTCCCGGCGCCTTTCAAGGCGAACACACACGGGTCACAAGTCCGTACCCCGACCGGAGCCCTAGTAGGTGCAAAACGAAATCTCGGTCACAATACGGGTAGGTAACTGGCGCGGCACGTCGCTACGGAAACACACAAACTTGCTTCACGGTGGCGTACGGCGTACTGGCGATCCTACACCGGCCGGCCGAGCGCATTGTCTCGTGACCTTGACAATGACAACGGACCGCTCGCAGCGCGGCGCGAACAACTATAGTAAATTTTCCTCGATGCCGCATTTTCACAAGCGTTCGATTGTTGCAATACACCAAAGCATGGCAAAGTCGCCAGGCAAGTTGCTAATGTGTAGTGGTATATAAAACTATTATAATTCGATCGACCGTGCCCGATTCGTACCCCTACCCGTGCCGTTCCCGATCTAGTTGGATCACACGATGTGGATGGAGCCGTAGTGCGTGTCAAAGTCAGGCAGGTTGTTGAGGTGCATCGTCTCTATATCATTATTGATCACCTGAGCAGTACGGTGAGCTCCTGGCGAAGCGAGGGGCGGTGGTGTACCCGATCTGGTTGTTGTAAACGAGTGGATGGAGCCGTGCGTGTCAAAGTCAGGCAGGTTGTTGAGGTGCATCGTCTCTATATCATTATTGATCACCTGAGCAGTACGGAGAGCTCCTGGCGAAGCGAGGGTCGGTGGTGTAACTGATCTGGTTATTGCACACGATGCGATGTGGATGGAGCCGTACGTGTCGAAGTCGGGCAGGTTGCTGAGGTGCATTCTCTATATCATTATTTATCACCTGAGCAGTAAGGAGAGCTTCTGGCGAAGCGAGGGTCGGTGGTATAACCGATCTGGTTGTTGCACACGATGTGGATGGAGCCGTGCGTGTCGAATTCTGGCAGGTTGCTGAGGTGCATCGTCTCAAACACCACGCCCTGGCCCGCGAACGCCGCGTCACCGTGCATTATGATCGCCATTACCTATGCAATTATTAACTTCATATTATTATTGTGTCGCGTATGACCGTACTTTTATATATCTAGTCGCTATACAGATCATAATTATGTCATGGGACTTGTTTATATTAGTGCGACAATGTATAATCCTCATAATGTTTTATATGATTTGCATGGGTATCAAAAGAACTTTCACGTAGGCGAATTCAGGTCTGCTTTAGATTGCACTTTTTAGTAACCTTATCTCCGTTGCTATCTCCTTTCCAAAACTGTTCGGCTTTGGTTTTCCCAACTACAACTGGAGAGACCACTTCCAAATGAGAAGGGTTAGCGCTCATCGACACCTTGATGTATCGGTTCGTTCTCCGGATGAACCGATGAATGTATGTTCCCAAGTGATATTTGATGTCCCCGGAACCCTACAAATAGATATCAATGCATTAACGTGAATCACATCAAAGTAAATTGGCAACGAGGTACCTTTAATGGGTAAGGACCTTAGGTCACCACTTACTGGTTCTTTGGGTTCCATTGGCTTGAACTGAGCAAATATATCTGTCAACTGTTTTCGACACACATTGACGAGCATGTTCAAGCGACCTATAAGAATAGAAACAATATGTACTAAGTACCACTACAAAAGTTTCCCTATCATCCTTTATTATCCGGTAATACTTAGTAGGAAAATATAGTTGAAGAATATCCGAGTTTATAAATTAAATATATCTTAAAAAGCAGAAAGAGGTGTTTGCCTCTATGCTGCATGGCCATGACGATGGACTCGACGCCGAGACGCGTGGCGCTGTCCACGATCTCCTCCAACATCACGATCATGCTCTCACCGCCCTCCAGGCCGAACCGCTTCTCCGCTGGCCACTTGGTTGCGAAGTATTTCTCTAGACTGCAACACATTATTTTGGTAACATGTCAAATCAACAATTTTGACATCAATCTTTGATACTGTGGCTACTGAAACTTGATGGCAAAAAAGCGTTTGCGGCGTGTATCCGAGTTCGTTTGTACGGTAAACCAAATGACGATCTCGGATCTAATGCGCAACCCTTCATACAAAAAGTACTTTAGCTAATTCAGATCGACATTTCAGGGCTACGGATCGGACAACAGTTACATTGCAATCGGAGCGTAGCGACTCCTTGGCCCTACAATAGCCCGCGTGGTACTTACAATACGGCTTTGGTGAGCCGCCGCATAATGAGCTGCTTGTCTTCAACACTGCGGTCGAAGGTGCCGGGCGTCTCCATGCGCTCGCGCAGGAACTGGATGCAGTCCAGGTCGTACAAGTGCATGTACTCCATGCCGATCGAGCCGCAGTACACCTTTTCCAAACGGTGGATAATCTCCCTGGAATTTTACATAGTTTTGTTTCATGGGTGGAAATAGTCAATTCTTAGGACGTAAGCAGTTTGGATACGTTTTCGTACAAACACACACGAATGATCCCGACCTTCCAAGTACTATGGAAGTGCGCACACTGGGTGCGAGTTAGTCGTACAGTCAGCGTCAAATTGATATAAGCACAGATAATATAATACTATACTAGATATAAGCGTCTAGAGTAGTCAAAAAGATCTGAAAAACATAAAACCAATTTGATCTAGGCAGTTCAAATCATCATATTGTTGTAAGCGCGCAAGGTGTTCAAAACATCTAGGCACTCATTGTTTCATATTTATATGAGCGGTCAGTGTTCTACTCTAGAGTGTGACTACTCTAGACGCTTATATCAATTTGACGCTGACTGTATGTACCACTGAGCTTATGATTACGTACGATGCAAATTTTATTAGTGTCCAAAGTGCTCACGCCTGTGGCGTGGTGTTCACAGGACACAGGTGTTCTGTGGCTCACGCCCTTACGCAAAGGAAGATACTAGTATTCCTGTTACCTAAGAGGTAATGATCGCTCCTTTCCTCCTATAGCTGTTCTATCCGGCAACTCGAACATCATATCCATATGTTTTTCTCCTGTACAGGAACACAAAGTAGGTAAAGAATATTCAAACTAATATTAGTTATTGATAAACTTCATTAAATAATAATTATATCGAATACAAACCTAACACAGTTCCTAATTCCCTGGAAACAATTTGGCAATCCACGCCCTTGGTGTCGCTGTTGGAGCGGTTCTTCTTGATGAACTTTGCGGCCATCATCAGGCCCAAGGGGTCCGTCTTCGCCAGCAGATGGCCTCTAGCCTAGTTATGTTAAACATCGTGCTCTATTCTATAGCAAGCTTAGCTTATGAGTACGTTATAAGTACGTAGTGTGTAATATCCACCTAATAAAACGTCTTTTTAATTTAATAATATAGTATTAAAAAATGGAAAATGAAGTAGGTATTTTGAAAAAATCTACCCGTCTCACAACAAATAAAAATTGCATTGTGAATGCATAAAAGTAAAAATTTTAATAATTAAAGTAGGTATTAAATTAAAATGACGTTTTATTGGGTGGATAACTACGTGGCCGCCGTCGTTTGTGGGACATAACTACATAAGCTTTGGGAGAGCACTTGGCTTTTATGACCTAAAGTTAAGTGATGATAAAGCTGCTGAAGGTAAAAATTACCTAGGTACTAGGTACTCCCAGAATCCTCGATCTTATGGTCACCTTAGTTAGAGGATCAATCTGGCGTCACTTCAGTCCGTGACTTTGGTTGAGATTGATGTCAGATTGATTGTATATGATTGATGTCAGATTAAAAAAAAAACGTACAAGTAGTGGCACGTTAAGCCCCCAGTACAGGGTTGGCCGACCATGACCAATACATCGTACATTGACACTTTTGAACGAACAAGTTTAAAAAGGTTCTTTCAAAAGTGTCAATGGTTGCATTTACCAGAACTAATCGCTGACTAATCGCTGACTAATCGCTAAGTCAGCGATTTCTTGTCTTCGATAGATTCTGCTGAACGCGCTTTAGCGTTTTTCTGGTTTTGACATGACGAATGACAGCAACAAACACAAAATCACTACGTTTGACAGCTACTTGCAACTAATCGCTGCTTCTCATCGAAAATCAAATGCGATGGAAAAAATGGCGTCCGATTGCAATAAATCGCTGTCAGTCATCGCATTTTTATGTGCATTCAGCAGATTATTAGTCAGCGATTAGTCAGCGATTAGTTCTGGTAAATGCACCCATTGTACGATGTATCGGTTATGGTCGCCGACCATGGTCGGCCAACCTGTACTGTTTAGCGCCGACCGTGACGAGGACGGGATAGCTGCGCATGTTTATGGTATGGCGCAAGGCCCAAAATAACTTATTTTTTACTTTTGCTCATACCCTCCACATTTCGGTCAGCGGCGTCAGCGCTAAACTTACGCGCCGCTACTTGTTGTATTATTCAGAAAATTAGATATTTCTCATCAATTCAAGGTCACAGATTGATCTGACGCCAGATTGATCGTCTAATGGTCATCACCTTACATCTCAACTGCCGGAACACAACAATGCTCTAGGCGTAGGTACAATAGACGGTCATGCAACCATCAGCCAATTCCATGACTATCTAACCAATCGGTACCTATAGCGGAACTTCGGGCAGCGTTATGAATGGTTCATTTTGATTGGCTAAAAGAATTGTGACTGATAGCAAACTGACTGCAAAACCTATAGTTCAATGGACGCCTAACTAAACACTAATGCTATGCTGACTACAATATGAATAAATGAGCACATTAAGTACCTCCACTCAACCAAAGAGTAATATAATTATGCACTGAACCCAAGAACCCAAGACCACTAGGTCTGATAGCGGGTGGTGGTGTAATGTACCACAAATACTACAGAGGGGTTTGCATTCATCTAGACTAGACTATTTAAGCTTAGTTATTGGCGGAGCTTACTTGATAACTTCTTATCATATTTTCAACCGCTAGATGTAGCCTAAGTTTTTCCAATGCTTCAGCTTCACTATCTTTCTTCTGCTTCTTCGCAGGTTCTAGAATAGCGGGTCACAAATTGAAAGTAGTGAACAGTATAGGTACCTAATTCAGGAAACGATTTCTAAAGTGCCCCACACCCACAGCTTATCAGTCCGCCAGGTCCAACAGCAGAAAATAGCCAGTAGTTGGTCGCAATTGGCCTCACATCACACTCACAGTTGTACATACAAAAAACCGAATATCATGGCCGATTGTTATAAGTATATGTATGTAATAACTTTATGTTTCTTGATACTTACTGACGGTTGTGGGACTAAACTCATTTTCGAATTCCTCGATTTTTAACGCTGGTCCACTGAGGCTATCGTAAAAATTGTCCCATGACTGTAAAACAGAGAAATAAATATCTATACTGTGATGTGATACAGTAAAACGCAAAGGAGGTAGTTAACAAACGAAAAAAAAATTGGAAACGTATAACATAAACATAAATCGTTCCAATCCCAAGTTAAGTAGCTTAACCACCTGTGTTACGTAAATCGGCAATAACGGCGCGCGGCGACGAACGGGTAGGACCTACGAAAACTACCGAACACTACCACATAAGTAGATCCAGAAATGAGGAAATTCGAAAAGTTATTTTTCGACATTTACCTGACCGGAAATCGAACCAAGGACCTCAGAGATACCTATAGCAGCATCTTGAAATCCGGTGCATACACTACTCGACCACGGAGGTGGTGACACACGAGTAAATACCCGTGGAGTATTTATTCATGTGGTGGTGAGTTAGTAGGATGCACTGAAGTGAAGTTAGGTATATGCACGGGAAAATAGCAACTTAATTACTAGAACCAGCATCCTTTTACAGAAGATTCAACATTATATCTTATTTTTTTTACTTTATTTATTTTATTTGTTTATTTGTTTTATTTAATGAACCACCAACAAAACATATACCAGGTCGTCACGAGTTCACGACATGCAATATTATGGTAAATTAAAATGTATTTTTTAATGAACTCGACATGAAGTGATGGTACCTACTAAGTTTGAGAGTTTAGAGACCTATATCACATGAATAAATATCTTTGTGCCTATATGCTGCTGTCTGTAAAGTAGATAGGTAGGTAAGGTACTACTCTACTACTTTGTGATTGTACTGGAAAATCTTGTCATGCATAAACGTCATTCCAGTTCCATGGAACTATTGGGCGAGAAAGATCCCACTAGTTCCATGATGGAATTACCTTTTTGTAAAATTTTGTTTTAACTAGTGAAATCTCAGAAAAGTGGATTTCAGAGGTGAGAGTTTGCCTCGGAAGTCCTGTAGAACACGTGAAAGGATATCTTACGTTATCAATCCCTCCTTTAGCCTTCGCCCAGTCCAAATACTGAGCCTCCAAAAAGTTGGCATTTGTTCCAGTTAGAAAAGATTCGCGATTATCCGCCTTGTACGTATAGCCAGCATTGTGGTTCAGCAGAAACTGCAAGCAACCAGCACAATAAATAATACATTCAACCAAGTACGAACATTGAGGAACTTGCCTAATAAGTATAGGTGCTGCGTGGTTGGACCAAAAATGTTAGTTGTTTCATAATCATGCTGCCGCTGATATTTCTCGGAGAGATCATTTAGATATGCGGTATTCTGGTTCTGGCAAGACTTCAGTCATCTTCAGTTGTTGGTTTGGTCCTTTAAGTTATTAAAAAGTATCTACATGCTACTCCTACGAAGCCCTAAGAATTTTATGACAATGTTTACTACACCACCAAAATGACACTCCAGCCAGCCCCATGATTCACGAACCGTTGATGTTTCCGACGGACAGAAACACTCCCGACAGCGGAATGAATGCACTGTCTCTGTCACTCACTATAGAATGGACAGAGTCAAAGCAAAGAATTCGAATTCAATTCCGTTTCCGCTGGTTCGTGAATCAGGGAACTGGATCGTGTTGGTACAGCTATTGAACCGCATTTGGTGTAATTATAGTAGATATTAATTCAAATGATTGCTCACCACTGGCTTATGAGTTACCAATGTGCCCCAAGCACCTTTCAATAAACAGTGTGATCTTGCTAATAGCATTCTGGTAAAATCGTAATTAGGGTTTTGAAAACGCAGAGAATTTTAGTAAATGGTATTCACTTGGAATTATTAAACGTATTTAAATATACAGAATTGTGTAGTTTCCAACATTTAAGGATATATAAACGTTAGGTAGGTATCATAAAAAAATCCAAATGGTTTCATATAAAATATTTAAAATTCATTGTGGAAAATAACGATTTGGTTGATAGAGTAATTGTCAAAAAATCAAAGAGTATGTAATCACTAAAAAGCTTGAAATTCTCTTTTTGTCAAAAAAAATATACAGCTTTCAAAGAAGTACAAATAAAAGAGCATTATCTTTTCTAAAAGTTGTAGGAATTATATTATGCTATGGCTCCAGCACTTTTTGAAAATAGGGTCACCAGACTGATCGATATTGCTGGATAGATATATAATAAAAATAGTGTTGTATTGATAAATATCCAGTTTATTACAAATGTAACAATCTGTATGTACAGTATCTAACAACCCAAATTAAATTTAAATTGATCACGATTTGTTACATATTCACGGTTTTTTACGTCAAGCAAATAAACAACATCTTATTTGCTTAGTTATAGCACAGATAATATAATAGTTATAGTCAAACCAATATTGCAATAACACAATCTTTGAAGTACTACACTAAACATTATCTAGAGTCCGTGCCGCATAACTTGACGTGTGTCAGTGGGCGCTGATCGACAAAAATATACCTTATTCCCATGTCATAACTGTGTTCTAGATTTTGACACGCGCCTAGTTATATGACGCGTACTCTATGCTGTGTTGCGAGAAACAATAACTATAAAAAAACACATTATACAAATTAGATTTAAGTAAAATGTACGAATTAAGCGATAACATTTTTCAAGTTATTTCACATTCAATAAATCAACTATAAAATGTAACAACTTTCTGGAATGATACAAACTCTATTCTAAGCATATATCACATTTTAGCTTATACAATGTCTTCAAATGCATAAAAAATTGCACTTTGTGCTTTATAAAAATATTTGAGTATAGGTATAAAATACCTACTCTAAGTATTTATTAAAATACTTTAAACCAGACCTTCTATATAATTCTGTAAAACACTAGTAAGCCAATTAATTTGATTTTATAAAGGGAAATGAATATTTCGCATCCACTGTCAGTATTTTGACAATTGATAAAACTTGACAATAAAGCTCAAATTTCATTAATTTGATATAATAAGGGGAACGATATAAGTACGGTGGCGACTGGCGACGCCATTTCATCGCCAAGTTATACCTACTTGACAGGCTGTAAATAGAAAACACCACCTACGAAAGGTTTTTCTTTAAGAAAAGGGTTATTTTATTTCACGTCTAACATATTTTCAAATGGAATAACATTGTTATTGTACTTCTTAAGGAAATTATTTCTGAGAGCAAACAAATTACAATGTAGTTAGTCTATTTCGTTTCGCAGGCAAAGTCAAACACATACAAATAGACAAATGTATAAAACTATATACAAATTATCCTTATTCCATTTCTAGTCTATTTTCTTCGCCTTGCTCTTTGTCTTCTCGCTAGGTTTAGGCTTAGACGGATAAATGACGAACAGCGACAGTTGAACAGCACAAAGCAAGAAGGCAACCACGTTTTGTAACTGAAATAAAGAAATAAGAATGTATAATTATTGAGTTTAAGGTCATTGTGACTTGGTAAATGTGTTCTTTATGATGACTAATTATTAGATTGACAAACTTAATACTAATATGTATTATAAAAGGTTTATGTATTTTTATAATTTGTGATAATAATTAATATATATTTATATATTGGTACTTATATAATTTGTTATTTTTAGTCATAGGTTGTAAGTTATAATTGACAACATTTCATAAAATTTATCATGTGTTTTTATTTGCTATTTAGAAATAACATTTAAAAAGAGGAGACTCGTATTTTTTCCTTTACCAAAATTTTTATTTTTAGTCATCGTAAAATTAATTTTAAAACTTACTCATTCAAAAAGAGCCTAAGTCCAGGAAGAAGGCAGGTTGGCGGACATACCTTTGCAAATTATTTAAAAAAACACATTCTGACGTCGTCAAGTCAACGTGACACTAATGACGTTTGTTGTTTGTTGTTGTTACGGTTTCTCGTTTGGTTTAAGTTGTTTTATTTGATGTTATTTCTCTTCATAACTCGTAAATTTAATTCAAAATGGAAAAAAAGTGTTCGTGAATTAGATCCCTTAATTTTATGTGTAGTTCCTGGCTGCAAAAATACAGTTCTGAAATGCCCAAAAAAACATTTTTTTACGTGCCCATGTCCACACGTTCACAGTGGTGTGCTGCTTTATATAAAAATAAAGTACCATGTGGTAGTGTGTACTAAATTACAGGGATTGGATGGAGAATAAAGTCATAAGACCTCGACTAAAACCCCAAGTACCAAGAAGACTTCAAAATGTTAATAAAGATCCATTTTTCTTCAACATCAGGACATTTAAATCCCTTCCCAAATACACAAGAAAAAGGTGTTGTGATTTTTTTTGCATTGGTTATGTCCCAGTTGTCTCTAATCCAACTGTTTTTCCTGGAAAATAGTTATTCAATGTACAGACATTTTTCTAGTTTTAAGTAGTTTAGAAAGGTAGATTCCTAGATCAGGGGGCCGATTCTCAGGCAATCGAGAAAAGTTCACTTTTATAAGATCGAAATTCAAATATCACACAGTTTTTGCACGTTTTTGTATGGTTTTTGTATTGTCAGAATTTCACAATCGAAAAAGTTCGATTGAAAACCAGTCGAAGGCAACGAGTGCTACAGACCAATAGATGTTCGTATACGAACTTTTTTTTTTTTTTTTTTTTTTTCCCATTCTTATCGTGCAATCGGCCTTTCTAGCCATGAGCAGATCTGTTGCATACGTGGCGAGCTGAGCTAGGAGCTCCATCGAGCTTCCTGCTCATTTCCTTATAAGGCTAAGCCGAGTTGTCCATGTCCGGTAGTTTACGCCTTTTTAGGCGCTTCAAGCAGTCCGGCAGCGTCAGTTGTCTGGCTAGTTCGTTCGGATGCTCATCTATCCTGTCCTTGTATTTGCCAAATGTCAAGGCGATTTCTTCCTCGACGGTGTTGATATGGAGGTGTTTATGGAGCTCAGAGTTGCGGATAAACCATGGAGCGTCAGATATTTGCTTCAGGATGTAGTTTTGGGTTCTTTGGATCTTGGTGATGTTGGAGTTACTGGCTGATCCCCACAGTTGTATTCCGTAGGTCCAAATTGGTTTGATGATGGCATTGTAGATGAGCAACTTGTTGTCTAAAGAAAGTTTGGAGTTTCTTCCTAGCAGCCAAAACATTCCACGATATTTGAGATTTATTTCATCCCTCTTGGCTTGAATGTGTTTGGACCAAGTAAGACGACGGTCTAAGTGTATGCCCAGGTATTTGACTGTTTCGCAGGTGGGC
Source organism: Crambus lathoniellus (assembly GCA_949710035.1). Lineage (NCBI taxonomy): Eukaryota > Metazoa > Arthropoda > Insecta > Lepidoptera > Crambidae > Crambus > Crambus lathoniellus. Next base: position 3,132,454 of record OX453301.1, on the reverse strand, counting down.
AGTAAATTGGAACACAGTTTTACCGGTGGACAGTCGTTCTTTCTCAGGCTGAATGTTATTTGTACCGATTTCGACGAGCTTGCCTTTATCTTCCATTTTTCTAGCCACTGGCTGATGTTGTCCAGACTTTGTTGCAGAAGTTCAGAGGCTTGCTCACGACATGAGCTGGTTGCTAAAATAGCTGTGTCATCTGCAAATGTTGCCACTGTTGTTCCCGGAGTTTGGGGTAGGTCTGATGTAAACAGGTTGTATAAAGTCGGTCCAAGTACCGAGCCTTGTGGTACTCCCGCTAGGATGTCATGAAAGCCTGAGGTACAATCAGTTTCTTTCACTTGAAAGATCCTGTCTTCGAGGTATGATACCAGTATTCTATAGATGGTGTGTGGAAGGAGCGTTTTAATTTTACATAGTAGGCCCTTATGCCACACTCTGTCAAATGCCTGCTGCACGTCCAAGAAGACCGCGGAGCAGTACTCTTGTCGTTCAAAGCTATCCCTGATAAATTTGCAAAGCCTGTGAACTTGCTCTATGGTTCCGTGTTCCTTCCTAAATCCAAACTGGTGTCCCGGGATTATTGATTTATCAGAGAGTACTCTGATTATTCGTTTCAGGAGAATTTTTTCAAATAGTTTTGAGATAATTGGCAGAAGACTTATTGGCCGGTAGGACGTGACTTCGTGCGGGGGTTTACCAGGTTTTGCGATCATTATAACTTGGGAGACTTTCCATAACGCTGGAAAGTAGCCAGTTCTAAGAATACCATTGAACAATATAGTGAGATAAACTATTCCTTTTCGTGGTAGTTCTAAAAGGACTTTTTTATCAATCAAGTCGAAACCTGGCGATTTTTTGTCTTCAAGTTTTTTGATTAAAGCGTAAACTTCCCGTGGCGTAGTAGGTCGAATTGGTAAGTCCAGTTGGAAATCCTGTTGCAAGACACGATCAACAAATGAGTCGTCTGCTCCATCATCACTCAAATTGGGTTTGAAAACTGAAGCCAGGTGTTGAGCAAATAGGTCTGCTTTTTCCTGAGGAGATCGTGCCCATTTGTTATCTGGCATACGAATTGGAGGTTTGGGTATAGTGGGTGGTTTGCATACCTTCCATAACGAATAATTCGTAGCGTTGGTCGCTGTTAGGTTTTCAATGTGGGTTTGTGTGGTAGCATTCTCTGTTTCTTTGATGATGTTATGTAGCTCTTTCGCTGCCTTGTTAAATGCAGTTTTGTCTGAAGGGTGTCTACTAGTATGCCACACTCGACGTATACGAACTTAGCTGTCAAAATGAATTTGTTGACATTTGAGACAGCTTAGTTTGTTTGAAACGTTCTAACTCATGAAGTTTGACTTAATACTCTGAGGTAACTGGAGCTCTCACCCTGAATAAAAAAGTGTCGCCAGCAAATTTGACATTTATGTATGTAGTGGCAGGTAGTGGCTGTCAGTTGTCTCATATGACCATACGTATTTTTTTAAAGTGTAGGTGAGACGGAAGACAGCCACTGTGTTATTTGTGGTATTCAAAAAATTGTTCGTACTGCACTCTCCAGTTACCTCAGTATTAAGTCGAGCTTCATGTTCTAACTTTTCAATAGAAACCACAAACAAAATGTTCGACATACGAATTACCACACTGAAAAAGTTCGAATGCCTGAGAATCGGGCCCCTGGAAGTAGATAAAGATTGAAATAAACGCATATCAAAATGAAATTGTATTTTATTAAAGAGACAAAACACGTCTACTTTTTAAATATTATCAAACACAGACTTCTATTTTAAATAACAAAAATAAGTAGGTACTTAAATACTAAACTATAGCCTGACTTGATATTTCACACCACACATGTAATGGCAGGCAGAGTAACTAGAGAATTTCTCAAACATGCTATTTGTTTGGCTATGTGGTTTATAAAGCATACTTGTGTATGTGTGTACACTAAAGTGTCTTTACTCTTATCAATAACTGCTTTAACTATGTAAATTTTTGATCGAACTTTGTGTTCAGGAATTACTCTGCCCTTGATGGTACACATGGCTTGCTCTCGTTTTACTTTCACATAGCCTACAGAAGTTTGAAGTTTCTACGTAGTCATCTCTCGATAAAAATAAAACTTCAGCTCCCCTTATTTCCGCAACGTTAAATGAGTCGTGTTCACGCATATTCCAATAACATCATCATGTCAACTTTGGGAAGGTTGCGAATGTCTGCCATAACAAATCCTTCAGCCACCTTCATAATTTTCATTTGTTAGTTTAGTAAAGTTATGATAAGTTAGCTTTGTAAATCTTCCTTCTGTAGGAGTATGAGGCACAATATTATTTTTACTGATATCGCAAGTCCATAGTTCTATCTATGTCAAAATATGTCAATAATGCAATAAATAGGTTTAGCGAAGAGTATCACTACAACTCGGGCGAGCTAACAGCAGTTTATACCCATCTCTGTCACTCTCCGGGCATGACAGACTTGAGTGAAAGAGGCGGGTATAATTTTTGTACTCATTACTCATCTTGGCAGCGACAGTTTTTTTTTTAATGAGAGGCGTTTTTTTATGTTATGCAAAGGAATGTCATTATAATGTTCCTCCATCAAGATAAAAGGAGCTTTTTTCCGAATATTTCAATAAATAAGTGATTTAAAAATCCGAAAAAATATGTACAGTGTTAGAAATTGAAAAATCTCGAAATGGTTTTCGATTTAAGGTACCTTGTTAAAAATGAAAACATGTCAATAGTACTTATTATTAATCGTAATAGTAACAAGAATGCTGTAACTATCGCATTGGGTTACATAGTGCCTGTAATGATAGTTATAGTGGTTATATTTATATGTTCTTCTGTAAATAAATAAAACAAAAATACCTATGCGTGTTATTTAAAAAATAGTCTATCCTTTAAATTTATACGAAGGATAATATGACACGAATGTTGATTTGTAGTCATATTATTTTGAATAATAATACGACAATACAATACCAAACAATAGTAGGTATTGAAGATGACCTATTACTGGATTAAAATAAATATATTTATTGTTGAGATAAAGATTATATGCCTATTTTATAATAATACCACGATGATTATATTAGATAGCACTTATTATACTTACAACAATGAAAGTATTCCTCAACGTGATTCCATACAGAAGCCACATAAGAGTGACTATAGTACCGGAAAAGATCATGGGGAAGGGCATTCCTTCTGTACTTTTGTTCTTTATGATTTCTCCCTGAAAGCATTTTTTAAAGTTTAAATAAGAGTGAGATGTATAAAAAGATACCACTAGTAACGTAAGTATACAAGAATTAATGATTTGTTTCAAGTTATATTTTTTTAGTCTTAATTATGTCATTTTTATCAAATGTCAGTTTACCAGATCAAACAGTGGTGATGCAATGAGGTAGAACATAAACGCAGTAATAATCATTCCAAATCGGTTCTCTACGAGTTTTGGATCCTCCGCATTGGCATAGGCTATCAAGGCTGCGGAAACTGCACCAGCGATACCCATTTGAGCCCAAGTCTTCACTTTTTGGGAAGTGTAGTTGAAGAATATTATTAGGTACACTATATTCAGCGCTAAACCAGCGAAATTGACTTGTATCATGGTGTCATCCCGTAGAATATATCCAAATTTTAAGTTGAGAATGCTCCTAATAAGATAAAAATATGAATTAGCGTAGGTACTATTATTGTTACAAAATACACATTAAAAACATTTACGACACTTTTGTCATGACTGTTTGTAATGTGTTTACTCGGTATTCATTTTCTGTTCTTTAATTTTAATGCATTATATACTTACATGACTAAACCACCGAGGAACGGCAAAATGCCAACTCCCCTGGTGCTACCTTGCTTGTAGATGTCCCAGCATAGGAATGAACCAGAAAACATCTGCCCAATAGTGACGACGGCCGCGATGGTGCCGATCGTCTCTTTATAAGGTTGCAAGACATCTGCTAGTGCGTCCATTGTGATATCTGTAGCAAGTAAAACATCGTTTATGAGTCTAATTCGTCAGATTCGTCCTAATAAAATAAACTCAAGTCTTCAAAAACTATTTTTTAATTAATCTATTTTTAGGTATCTACGTAGGTAAAAAAGCTTTAAGTAGGTACATGTTATTTTTACTTTTTTGCATTCACAATGCAATTTTTATTATTGAAAATAATGAAAACGAAGTATTAAGGTAGGTACAATTCGGATGTTGGCGGCACGGCAGGGTCGCATGCATGAGTGCAGCATGCATGACCGAAGCGACCGACTGCATAAGGAGTTATTACACCTTCCTAAATTACCTTTTCATATTATAATTATGCAAAACAATTTTAGCCAATTTCATAATTTTTGACTTAACTTCTAAGCTCCTACGAGAATTTTCACCTGATTCCTTAATAAGCAAGTAAAATGTACTTTAGGAGCTTAGAAGTTAAAGCTTAAATTATGGAATTTGCTTTGTATAGGAATTTAAATAAAAAAAAATAATATAGTTCCACAGTACATTTTCGAACGGGATTCGAACTCAGACTCATGGAACCCAGTCCAATGCTTTTTTATTTTTCATGTCTCATATTCTGAAAGTAACTTATAACTTGTCTAAAATGCGGGTTGAAAGTAGTATGTGGCGGCCCTAGGGCTGTAATGAAATTTAAAAAAGGAACAGGAGGGGTCATGTCAAAATCTGTAAATTAAAGAGTACTTATGTACAAAAATGATCTTTAATCTCTGGACATTTATTTACCAAAGGTATGTGGGCAAAGGCACAGAAGCCTATAGGTACAGCCAGCTTTGCTACTATATATAAAAAAACTAAAATCGTAGACACCATACAAAAAGAGAAATTATTATTATTATCTAAAACATTGTTTTTATAATAATATGCGTTTTTAGAAACAGATTAAACCAAATAAGTTATTTGTAACATAAAAAATCGGGCTATTAATTCCATAGAATTGCATAGAGTACGGGTCAAACACTAAACATGGCTGTATGGACTTAGTTTCCCTTGCCTTCCCTAAAATCGAGAAAATGAACGAAAAAGTTATGAGAATTCGAGTCTATCGAAAATTCCTTTAATATTTTTAAAAAATATTTTTTAGAATATTTCTGTTTATTTTTACTTCCCTCATATTCGAAATGAAAAGTAGAGTGTTTACTTCGGGTGTATGGACCCATAACAGTCTCGAACTATCGGCGCCCTCACTTCGTTCGTGCGCCAAAACACTCGACTGTTATGGGTGCCATACAGCCCTTACTTAACAATCTACTATTGTTACAATATTTCCTATACTTACAGAACTTCATTGTAAATGCATAAAATTAATTTTAAAAATAAATTAAATTGCTTATTTAGGTAGGTGTAATAAATAACACCTTTAGTTTAAATTTATATGCTATCCACGTCCACAGGGGGCCAAGTCTGCTTACGTTAAGTCATAATCGTGTCTCGATCGCAATGCCGCTGTGCGACCCATTTCGGTCGCTTGAGTCGCGCGACCTTGCCGCCGTGCCGCCAACACCCGAATTGTACCTACCTTTAGAAAAAATCGACCCGTCTCATATCATAACTAGCCCTGATGGGATTCGAACCCACGACCTTTCACTGTACGGACGAATGCTTTAACCACTGAGCGACTTTAACGACTCCGTAGCTCCCGAGTCCCATCAGAGCTAGGTATGAGACAGGTCGATTTTATACACGATTGCCCAAGGAGTCTATTGTGTTTATTCTAATACCTAATTTTCCATATTTTTAAGATCATTTTTAATTATAATTTAATAGCTGACCCGGCGTGACTTCGTTCGCGTGGCCCTACCCCCTACTCTACGCTACCCCTACCCTATCACAACTCTATCCCTACCCTACCCCTACCTTACACCGACCCTACCCCTACCTCTACCCTACCACTACCCTACCCTACCCCTACCCTGATCCGCCATTTATTGAATTCATTTGTTACAAAAAATGTGATAAATTAAGAACCGCCGCCGCTCAACCGATTTTGTACAAACTTCACATGTCATAAACCATCTACTAAATAGTCCGAACAAAGCCTAAACATTTGGTTTGGATAGGTGAGCCCGTTCTTGAGTTATAAAATTACAACGAAAAGTGGCATTGATTTTTATATTATTTTAGTTAAATTAAATAGCTTTATATCATTTCTTTAGTTTACACAAAATCAATTTCTGAACGCATGAATATGAATTTGACAACCAATAAATATGTCAATCCTTTTTAATTGCTGACACTATTCTATACCTAATTTAATTTTAAAATCTAAAATACGCGATAATCCGAATATTGTGGATATATGTTGTCGATTCGAAACCTTTATTTAAATACATTCTTTAATTTGAGGGGAGAGTTGACCGTATCGACGGGATGAACATCAAATGTTTGACAGGTACGAAACTCAGGAACATTTTATATGGGAAAATGTTTTCTCTTTTATTTTATATTTTCGTCAATTTTCCAACGTTTTTATTAGTTATTCTGCTAATCAGGACGGAGTCAAAGCCAAAAAATCAAAAACAATGAAAGTCGGTCCAACCATTCTCGAGTTATAATTGTTCGAACAAACCCGACTTTCTTTTATATATTATTATATAGAAGATTTTCGTCAATTTTCCAACGTTTTTATTAGTTATTGGGCGTTTTCACATTGGACGATAACGGTAACGACACGATATCGGCACGATATCGTCGGACTGGCAGTTTCATACAATCACTACTAAATGCTTTCACACTGTGTCGTTACCGTCAACGATATCGTCTGTCGTGCCGATATCGGTGACGGACGACACAAGTGCGGAAGATGCGAAGCCGGTTATTAACGAAAGTAACCAAGGGTAATTAACAGTTTATCTGTTATTTACTGCATTTTTGGGTTTTTACGCTAAAAGCCACCGCTAGGTAGCGCTTGTTTCTTGATTTGCTAGGTGTGAGTTCCGCGACGATTATGCCTGCTTGTTGATTGGTGGAGAGGAGAGAGGAGGTGGATCTCCTCCTGCCTCACCTCTCCCTTCTATTTCGAGTATGTAATATCGACAATGACCGAACGATAGTAATAATTTTTAAGTGACTTCAAAAAAAAGAAGCTTCTCAGTTTGACCTGTATTTTTTTGTATGTATGTTTGTCCGTGTTGTATTGTTGTCTCGCTTTTGGCTGAACTGATTTTAATGCGGTTTTCAGGAAAGTATTTGTTACATTTAGGATAAGGTTTTAGTATTTTAACCGACTTCAAAAAAGGAGGTTCTCAGTTTGACCCGAATGTATGTATGAAGGTTTGTCCGCGAGATGCGGTTTTCAGAAAAGTATTCGTTACATTTAGGAGAAGGTTTTGGTATTACAACCGACTTTGAAAAAGGAGGTTCTCAGTTTGACCCTTTATGTACATTATGTATGTTTGTCCGTGAATATCTCACGTTTGGCTGAATCGATTTTGATACGTTTTACATCAGATGAGTGTTTGTGATTGATGCGGTTTATGAGTACATCCTAACATACTATAGGCACAGAATAAGCAACTTTTCATACAGTAGGCCGACGGAGACGTCTAGACAGGTCAAACGTGCGGGGCTTGCGGGGTGAGACGGGAGAGTGGTTGTCCCGAGTTACATACAACGCCGTTCATAGTAACTCGGGACAAGTCTTCCAGGGCTATCACGTCTTTATCGTTATAATTCATTTTTAAATTAATATTATGGTGCATACGACATGTAGTGTGAGTGCGTGCAAATCTTCATCTCGATTATAAAAAAAGGCAATTTCCAAAATCCAAGATGGCGGCCAACTTTTTTGTTTGCGGGCCGACTTTGATGAAACTTGGTTTTTGGTACAATTTTGACAAGAAAACAACAACACAATGTTAACAGTATAAAAAAATCCAAGATGGCGGCCAACTTTTTTTTTGTAAGCCGATTTTGATGAAACATAGTTTCTGGTACTATTTTGACAAGAAAACAACAACACAATGTTAAAAGTATTAAAAAATCCCAGATGGCGGCCAACTTTTTTGTTTGCAGGCCGAAACTCAGTTTCTGGTACTATTTTGAAAAGAAAACAGCAAGGCAATGTTAAAAATATTAAAAATCCATGATGGCGGCCAACTTTTTTGTTTGTGAGCCGATTTTGATGAAACTTGGTTTTTAGTACAATTTTGACAAGAAAATAACAACGCATTGTCAAAATAAAAAAAAACCAAGATGGCGGCCAACTTTTTTTTTGTAAGCCGATTTTGATGAAACTTAGTTTCTGGTACTATTTTGACAAGAAAACAACAACACAATGTCAAAAATAAAATAAAAAACAAGATGGCGACCAACTTTTTTTTTGTTACCCGATTTTGATGAAACTTAGTTTCTGGTACTATTTTGACAAGAAAACAACAACGTAATGTTAAAAATATTAAAAATCCAAGATGGCTGCCAACTTTTTTGTTTGTGAGCCGATTTTGATGAAACTTGGTTTTTAGTACAACTTTGACAAGAAAACAACAACACAATGTTAAAAGTATTAAAAAATCCAAGATGGCGGGAAACTTTTTTGTTTGCAGGCCGATTTCAATGAAACTCAGTTTCTGGTTCTATTTTGACAAGAAAACAGCAACGCAATGTTAAAAATTTAAAAATCCAAGATGGCAGCCAACTTATTTGTTTGCAGGCCGATTTCAATGAAACTCAGTTTGTGGTTCTATTTTGACCAGAAAACAACAACGCAATGTCAAAAATAAAATAAAACAAGGCGGCGCCTAACTTTTTTTTTGAAAGCCGATTTGATGAAACTTAGTTTTTGGTACTATTTTACACAAAAACAGCAACGTAATGTTAAAAGTATTAAAAAATCCAAGATGGCTGCCAATTTTTTTGTTTACAGGCCGATTTCGATGAAACTCAGTTTCTGGTACTATTTTGACAAGAAAACCGTTCTTAGCACAATGTAAAAAAATACAAATGGTCAAGATGGTGGCCGTTTTTTGTTTTTGTTTCTTTCTTTGGTAGGCCAACGCCCTTGAAGTTAGGCGATACCGACGTCTGTATAGGTATTTCGTTACTACGGAAGGGTTGTAACAAAATTAAAATGTGGCAGGTACATTTTGGTGTATTGCGAAATAAAATAAAATAAATAATTATGGTTGGCATTTTAGAAGTATCATAATAAAATATAGTACAAGTTTTATATAGTTTCACCTATAATTGTATCTGTCTGTCTGTCTGCCATGAAATTTCGCAAGGTAAATTTGACCTACCCCTGACGTTTGAATGGGTTGAAGTTTTGTTAAAGAAAAATATTCAGATTGGAAATAAGCCGATTCATATTTCTTAACCTTTAAAGCGCCTTCGTCTATATATCAAAATCATCCCATTGTAACGTTGTAAAACGTCACACATTTAAATACATAAATTAAATAACCTAAGTCTACTTGAATCTAATATCAAAATCAATATTAAAGAAAATATATAATTACGTAATAAAAATAAAATAACAAATTTAACTAAGTACGCAATATTTACATTTATTATAATATGTTTCTAAACGCAAAAAATTCAAACAGCTGAGCTGACAGCGACGCACGCGCAGGTAGCCCTTCACCCCTCGCCACTTTAATAAAGCTGTAAGCTGGTACGGCCCGACAACACTCCGACCGAGGCGACCGGCCGCGCGCCGGTCGCTCGGCAGACAAATCGTGTCTGTACTGCGCTCGCCATTTTCTCGCGACGTTCACAACGCGGATGATACGATATTTTTATTTTAAAATCATGCATTAGTTAGTGCCAAGTTTTAAATATTTTTGTGAAACCCACGTATTGGTAAGTTTTGAACAAGTGTTTCTAAAACTAGCTTAGTAGTACAGTTATATTTTAAATATATTTTTAGCCACCTTCATATTTTGCATATTTATATTTTAATAATATTTTAACTTATTCTAATGATACCTATTTCACTGTACTATTGTTGCTAATTTGCTTAAGTAGATTGTTTTCTAGCATCTGATTATTATTTATTTGCCAATGATAGTGCTTTAAATTATTTGTGTAACTCCGATCTGATTGTGACCAACACTCATCACCGCATACTGCTTCGGTACTTTCCTACCAGTCTTCTGCCGCGCCCAATAAACATTTAGGCTGACAAAATTTCTTTTTACCAGTTAATTATCAGCTATAAGCTTTATAAACGATGAATAAAAGCGTAAAAATATACTTAGGGCTGTACTATAGCATTAATTGTGTAGTGTTATACAGTAGAGCTGGTTTACGGCTGTATATAGTCGAAATTATTACTTATGGCTTTTAAATAGGACGTAAAAACACTGAAATACAGTATGTAGTGTAAAAAACTACTACAAGCAAGGTTAGAAGACTAGAGCAGCATATCGACTGGATACTGCTCTTGAATTCTACTTCTGTATTGCCTAATTCTGTTTAAGAGCATTGAATATTGCTATCATCTGCATATTGGTGTAGAAGTACTCTATTATAAAGTCGTGTTAATAGGCTTGATAACAACTGTTCAATGGTTATCTAGGACACCCTTAGAAAGCAAATCTCTTTACAAGAGTGTAATACAATGCCGTCTGCTTCATAAAAGTTCAGTCTTACCCTATTCTAAAGCTGACGCGATTAGCGTAAATTTTTCCCTATAGTACAGCCCCCGGTGTTACAACAGATTATTATAATTTTGGTAGTGCATAAATTGAGAATTATTCAGCTTATCGATTATTTTAATGCCTAAGTAAAACTTATGTACCTATCGCTTAATGTCAGTTTTGGCTAATTGCATACTGTTAAGGGTGATTATATTCATTGTTCATTGTGAATATAAAACTATGGAAAAAATAAAAAAGGACCGGAGGAATAAAAATGAAACTAATAAAAGCATATTCACAACGTGAAAAAGTAGAACTTTATACGGAACAAAGTATAATTGTACAAGGTCAGCCAATTCAAAAGTTAGCATTGTCATCATGCCAGGAGGGTTCCGTACAAACAACCAAAATTATTGGACAATGATAATATAGCCATACGTACTGCTGAATTTTGGATCAGTAACAAGCAAAGAGGGTCCCGTACAATCACAATTGGGTTGGATAGTGACGAATAGTGACTACTTACAAAAATTTACTCGAAATTGGGTATTTGACTGTTGTTGAAATGTAGATATTTAATAATGACATTCAGAAATAAAACATTATTAAATAACAAATGTGAAAAAAGAAATTCAATCTGTATTATAACAAGCCAATTATGAGCTACTTAATTGTGTCTCTAGCTATCTCTTTCTCAAACGAAATTTTTTATGGCGAGAGTATGGCGCTATAGAAATGTGACGTCACGTTTCTATAGCGCTCTTCTTGTCTAATTAGAAAGTTTGATGCTCTATATCGCTGAAAATATGCAAGATATTTGAAAATAAATACCTATGTTGTGTTGCTACGAATTAAATTAACATTTTAAGTCAATAAAAAATTTCAGTCACATACCCAATTCCTGAATCTGAAAGTTCATCAGATGAAGACGAAGCAGAACGCCTAATCGCCATTTATTATTTCGCAGTAAGATTAAAAAAATAGACTATAGACAAGAATATTTCTCAAGCTGCAATAAAGAATTTAATTGAAATTGTAATCGATAGATTTCAAGATTTTTTACCGCAGGATTTTTTATCCTTCGATCAACAATAACACCTAGCTCTAGATACATACTTGGAGTGACAGATATGTCCAAGCCTCATAAGCCCACTTGAGAGTATAATAAGTAGATTATTTTGACAGTGTCAATAATACTAAGGTATTTCCATACTTAGAACGCTTCTTGTCATTTATAATGTAGGATCGTATCGTAACATTCGTAACCTTTTTTCTCCGTTTAAAAAAATTTCAGTCTGGCCATATAATGTTTTCATTTAGTTCGTGAGCCTTCATCTAGTACTATTGTTGATCGAAGGCAGGATCTAAGAACATTTCTCCATAGTATCCCATCCATACTAATTTCTCCATACAATAACAGTAACAATGCAAAATTGGCCTTTTAAAAAAATTTTTACGTTATTATAAATAAATAAATCAAAAATGTTTCATTTATTTTTGTTTTACTCAGTCTTAATATTGATATAAGTAAATTCAAACAGAGCTTCAAATAAATTTAACAAAATGCTATCAAAAATAAATCGTAATGCATTCGTATCGTAATTCGTTATCGTAATGGGTCATTACGATGTATTCGTCATTCGTATTGGTATCGTAATAGCCGTATCGCTGCATTCCTTGTTAGAAGCCTGACCGGAAACAGTTTTTGATGTAGATGAAGTCGACTCTTGTGGGTCATTATTTGGATGAAGTACCTGAAACGACTAAAGAATACAATTTTAAATATAGTCCGAATAGCAGTGGTCTGCGCTATAATGCATATTCTACGGTTAAAACTATATTTGTGATTTGGCGCCTTACAATTATCCCTTTCCCTTGGTTGGTTTGTTGGGTTATCTAATATTTCTGTTTATTGTATACTAGCTGACCCAGCGCGACTTCGTTCCCGTGGCCCTACCCCCTACCCTACCCCTACGCTACCCCTACCCTACCCTACCCCTACCCTACCCCTACCCTACCCTACCCCTACCCTACCCCTACCCTACCCCTACCCTACCCCTTCCCTACCCCTACCCTACCCCTACCCCTACCCCTACCCTACCCCTACCCTACCCCTACCCTACCCCTACCCTACCCCTACCCTACCCTACCCCTACCCTACCCCTACCCTACCCCTACCCTACCCCTACCCTACCCTACCCCTACCCTACCCCTACCCTACCCCTACCCTACCCCTACCCTACCCCTACCCTACCCCTACCCTACCCCTACCCTACCCCTACCCTACCCCTACCCTACCCCTACCCTACCCCTACCCTACCCCTACCCTACCCCTACCCTACCCCTACCCTACCCCTACCCTACCCCTACCCTACCCCTACCCTACCCCTACCCTACCCCTACCCTACCCCTACCCTACCCCTACCCTACCCCTACCCTACCCCTACCCTACCCCTACCCTACCCCTACCCTACCCCTACCCTACCCCTACCCTACCCCTACCCTACCCCTACCCTACCCCTACCCTACCCCTACCCTACCCCTATATCCTTCCTTGGACTTCCACGAACATTTCAAGACCAAAACTAGCCAAATCGGTCCAGCCGTTCACGCGTGATGTCGTGACCAAGGGAAATAGGGATTCATTTTTATATATATAGATAGATGTCTACTCTACTTCAGCATTTCTCTTGGAGATTCTTAGTTGTATCTTTTATAATTATATAATAAACCCAATCACACACGAACAGTAGGTACTATTCTAACGCTTGATCAGTGATCGCGGTGAAGGTCTAATCTGGGTTGATGTGATCTCCAGTGAATTGGTTTCTTCTTTGTTTTAATTGAACCCTAAATTGCTGTAATATTTACATACTTAATTTACCCTTTTAAGAAGCTATTAGAGTAATTAAATTCTAATGTACAGACATTTTTACTTTATAGGCTGTAGTATATTCTTAAATTACGACTAAAGGTTGACTTCCGAGCATCGCGGCCGATCGCAGCCGCGCGCGATCGATCGCGTGCGACTGACGCGCGCGGCTGATGCGACAATAGTCAGTGTATGAAAATGTATGGCGCCGCTTCCGAGGTATGCGACAGACGCGTGCGGCCGACGACAGACGTCGGCCGCACGCGGCCGTAACTATAATGAAAACTTCTTTGTATTGTATAGATACTCACTTATCAAGACTAAAATCCATATTGTTTCTGACTTCACGCTTAAAAAAAGAAATTTCAGTCTCTTAAATCTCGGTGGGGTCGAAAACGTTTCATACCGCCACAATGTCTGGTTTAGTATGAGGTCTAAAACGCCGCGTACCGCACCAATAGAAAGAATAGCTAATTCAGTGCCGCAGTGAGTGTGTTACAGAAAGGGCGTTTGCGCACTACACTGAATTTTACCGTCCGGCGGTCCGTTTTTTTACGGACCGGCTGCGTGGCATGAAAAACACGGATGATTGGCTTGTGCAGTTGTCCGTCTTTTTACTCGCCGGGGCAGCGCAGTGATTACCCCCGGGGCGGGGGCCCCGCCCGCTCATGAATATCACGTTTTCAGTTCAATATCACAGTTTCAATGTTTCAAAGCCGAAACTACACGAAATAAATAAATTCTTACTATGTATTATAAATAATTTACGATTAAAATACAACCATCCGTTTTTTTCCGGACGGTAAAATTCAGTGTATCTCGGAACGGAAAAAAACGGACCGGAATGGGGAAAAGTAAAATGTCGGACGGTAAAATTCCGTGTAGTGCACAAGCGCACATATACATTCTATGGCCTGCCATATCGGACCGTAAAAAATCAGACTGCCGGACGGTAACATTCAGTGTAGTGCACAAACGCCCAAAAGGAGAGTTTATAAAAATCATCTCAATCCAGCGTTGACACATGAATTTTCTAACAGTGACAGACAACCATAAATTAGAGATTAAAATAAGGAAGATGACAGAAAAGTGAGTATCTATACAATACAAAGAAGTTTTCATTATAGTTACAGCCGCGTGCGGCCGACGTCTGTCGTCGGCCGCACGCGTCTGTCGCATACCTCGGAAGCGGCGCCATACATATTCATACACTGACTATTGTCGCATCAGCCGCACGCGTCAGTCGCACGCGATCGATCGCGCGCGGCTGCGATCGGCCGCGATGCTCGGAAGTCTACCTTTAGTTACGCAAAAAGCTTCATTATCGAGTACTAAAAGAGCAAGAGCTGTTTAAATTGGGACGCCATTAAATCATAACCTATAAACATGGTTTTATATTTCATAAGATATTTTAATGTTAGTTTTTGTTTTTTTTTTGTGAAATATACAGAGCATTTTATCAGAACACTATACACAATTAATTTATTTTAAATAGAAAAGTACTGGGACCTCATAAAATTAGTCTCAAGTTGGGTTAAACGGTTTTCATTACATATATATTTTCGATAATATCTATTATTTCAAGGGGGCATGAATTTTGGCTCACTATTAGTATACATATTCACGAAAAAGTTGCAGCCGCAAGCAAAATAACAACCAAAAACTAATAATCGGTACTTACCAATAGCAAAATAAATATTTGTTCACTTCACAAATTATATTATGGCCGCCGCCGTGTGTCCGACATATCCGATAAATAAAATGTTAGAAAATAATTATGTCAGAGATTCATTCGAGATATTATTCTTATATTCAGACGCTTTGTAGCCTAAAACTGTACAAAAGAATAAAACACGCAAAATTTGAGAACAATATCTGTATAAGCGTAAGCCCGCACAGCGATTAAAATTCGCGCGATTAAAAATCGCGATTTTGTAACACATGGAATTGTATGTAGGTACACGCAATCGCGATTTAAAAATCGCGCGAATAAAAAATCGCGCGAATAAAAAATCGCTGTTTGCTGTGAAATAATCGCGCGTCTTAACCCGGCGGGAGGCGTGCCTATTTCTAAAATATATTCTGTCGCTACCGGGTAAAAGTTATAATACAGGAGTGTTTTTTTTTTACATTTTTAAATATCAACTATCTGTATATTTAAACTTTGAAGTAAATAAGTAAAAATTAAAGTTTACTTATTTTATTATATTTTTTTATGTTTATCATTTTAACTTTTACAAAATATAAAACTCTTGCGTTACTGGCTGACTGACAGACAACGCACAGCAGAAACTACTGGGCGCAAGAACCTGAAATTCGACATGTATTTTCCTTGTGGAGTGTAAGGCTAAGCCCGCACAGCGATTAAAATTCGCGCGATTAAAAATCGCGATTTTGTAACTCATGGAATTGTATGTAGGTACACGCACTCGCGATTAAAAAATCGCGCGAATAAAAAATCGCTGTTTGCTGTGAAATAATCGCGCGTCTTAACCCGGCGGGAGGCGTGCCCATTTCTAGAAAATATTCTGTCGCTATCGGGTAAAAGTTATAAGCTATAATACAGGAGTGTTTTTTTCCATTTTTAAATATTATCTGTATGTTTAAACTTTGAAGTAAATAAGTAAAAATTAAAGTATACTAAGTTATTTTATTATATATTTTTTTATTATCATTTTAAAATTTTACAAAATATAAAACTCTTGCGTTACTGGCTGACTGACAGACAACGCACATCAGAAACTACTGGGCGCAAGAAACTGAAATTTGGCATGTATTTTCCTTGGGGAGTGTAGGGGAGCACTTTAAGAGGATTTTTGAAAATTCAATTACAGAATTTTGCAATTTTGCAAACTTATGGCTTAGTATCTGAGGTCGAAAAGCTTTGAAATGTCAAGCCTTGAATCTTATCGACTAGATTTTAATGGTAGGTAGGTATGTACGTGCAGTTGAAAATGTCAGTTTTCTGCATAGTTTAATTTACAAAATACTAAGAATTTTGCGAAAAACCGGATATATAGACATAGATTATGACATTTCTCAATCTTACTTAATAAAGATAGGATTTATGGTATTATATCATTGTGTAACTATCCGTGTTCTTGCAAAATCTAGTATTTTCACAAAAATCGATTAATCCATTCATCCTACGACATAATATTAAAGGCAACGACCGTTACTGACTGATCTATCGACGCAAAGCTCAAGTCACTGAATGGATAGCGTTGAAGTTTGGCATGCAGATAGTTATTATACCAAGGCATCCGCTAGGAATGTACTTCTCAAAATTCACATTCTAAGGAGATCGAGGGAAACGGGGTCAAACGTTTGTATGGAGAAATAGGAAAGAATATCCATACTAATATTATAAAGAGAAAAGATTTGTATTTTTGTTTGTAACGAATAAATTCAAATACTGGGGGGCTACCGCGTAACTTTATGGATATGAACTTCATACGTTTTTGGGAACTTGAAGTCAATTTTATAAAGAAAATAGCCGCTATCAGCCCAGAATAAATAATAGTGCCAAGGCACAGAAGACTCACTCTGCAAGCTCATTCAAATAAAAATAAATCTTTCTGCGTGGAAATAAAGTCCAATTCCGGTTGCTTTGTCATCGCTTGCCTACTGTTATAATAACCTAGAGTTCGCGCATGCAAGCAAAACTGTACCCAATATCTACGCGCGAGCGTTTCTACTTCTATGAATGTCTCAAACAGCTCGCTCGCTGGTTAGGGTTGCGAGCCACTTGCGAGTTCGGTTTTGTTCTTTCTTTTGTTCTTTCTTTTATTTTGATACCCGTAAACACAACAGTATCTTATATACGGATTATAAGAACGTTTAGTAGTCATTGTTCGGTGCACAAAAATCACAGAAATGATCGATCGTTTTACGCGCGAACGTGGAGCGTACGAGCCGAGCGGCATCCTTCTGCCATACGCCTGCCCGGCAGGCGCGCCGGCCGAACGTACCTAAACTGCGGAGTGACACCCCCCTGCTATCAGTTCCTTGTTTTGTGACGTCGGGTATAACGATAACTAGCTTGCAACGTTCTACGGAACAAAGCACCAAAAATCTTTCAGAATAAGGAATTCAAATGACAGTTGAAGCCCATACCCATGTCCAGATTTCTTAGCCGGTAGCCCCCCTGGACCGATTTTGAAAATTCTTTCACCAGTAGAAAGCTACATTCTTGCCCGGTAGCATAAGCTATATTTTATCGAGATATCCCACGAGAACGAGTACTACGCGGGTATAACCGCAATGAAGCCACTACTTGTTAATAAAAAGATCTAAAGTGTGAACTCCGTTACTCGGAGTCGAACTCGAGTAAGTGAAGCCGCGGGTGAAATATAGCTTTAAAATATGTTTTTTTACTTTCAAGTTTAATTCTTGATAGTTTGGAAACTATTTCATTCTTACATAGGTACTCCACGGTGTTTTACGTGGTACCCATTTCCGTAGGAATATCGTGTTTAAATACAGGATAATTTTTTTATCACTGCACAAATTTTTAGGATTGACTCAGAATCGGTAAGTGAACAACTTTCTCCTAGGAACATAGGTCGAAATATGACAAAAATTTTTTGACTCTCCATACAAATCGGACTGATCACGTGATCGATTTAGTATGGGATGTCTAAAAAATTTTGTCGTACTTCGACCCATGTTTCTAGGAGAAAGTTGTTTGCTTACCGATTCTGAATCAATCTTAAAAATTTGTGCACTGATAAAAAAATTACCCTGTATATTCATGTCAATCAGAAATAATAAAGCTTTGAAAATCAGTCCAGTAGGTTTATTGAGTTTAGGCATTACAAACAAACAAAAAATCTAACTCGTACTCGTAGTTTGCTCTGAAAGATTTAATCTTTCCTTTTTTAGTATGCTAAAAAACTTATTAAAAAATTGCTTAAAACGTATTAAAACACAAAAATATAATAGTAATTATTATGTTTCACTTATTATAAAATCTTATACTAAATCGTTCCGTCCGCGGCCGCTGGGTTAATTTGACGTCCCGCTCATCACACGCATGCGTACTATAGATAGTCAGATAGAACTACGAGTACCAGTATTCTATTTTCATATTAAAGGTCTGAACGCGACGGTATACCTACTTATGTTATGTTATGACTCATCTTGACGTCGGTTCAATAACGCGTATTACCTAATCGTCGTCGGTCGGTACCAGTCAGCCGCAGTGACAACTAAACGGTCAAACGCTGTTTTGACGAACAGAAAATACGTAATTTATGTACTTAATATTGTGTTTTTTGGATGTCTAAATGGATGTAAAAAAGGTACATCGAGGTGCTGAGGTACTTATACCAAAACGCCACCATGTCAGTCCGGTTACAGAACCAGAGCTCTAATCCTATCCAACTACAGTGAGGTGTGAGACAAGGAGACGTCATCTCTCCGAAACTGTTCACAGCTGCGTTGGAGGATATTAATATAGGCTTCTGGACTGGAAAGGATGCGGCATCAGCATCAATGGCGAGTACCTAACACACCTTCGGTTTGCCGATGATGTAGTTCTTATGGCTGAGACCTTGGAAGACCTGAACACAATGCTCGAAAATCTCAGTAGGTAATGCTTCTCAAAGAGTGGGTCTTAAGATGAACATGGACAAAACGAAAATCATGTTCAATGCCCATGTTGCACTCGCTCCAGTTAATGTTGGGAACATTACACTCGAAGTTGTCGACCACTATGTTTACCTGGGACAGACGGTCCAGTTAGGTAAGTCCAACTTTGAGAAAGAGATCTCTCGTCGAATCCAGCTAGGATGGGCAGCATTCGGGAGGCTCCGGCATATATTTGTATCCGAAATACCTCAATGTCTCAAGACGAAATTCTTGATCAGTGTGTGTTGCCAGTAATGACCTATGGAAGTGAGACGTGGTCTTTTACAATGGGTCTCATAAGAAGGCTCAAAGTCACCCAGCGAGCAATGGAGAGAGCGATGCTTGGTATTTCCCTGCTCGATCGAATCAGAAATAATGAGATCCGCAGGAGAACTAAAACTGGATGTCTCAATTTTCATAAAACGCACCCAACATAACATTTTTTGAAATAACAAGAAAAAACTCCAATCAAGCTCGAAAACTAATCTACAAAAAACACAACATGTATCTTTATCTCAAGACAAAGGCAAAGGTTTTCAATCAATGTGTCTTGCCTTCTTCACCTATGGGATGGAGACAACCACCCTGACGGAGAAATCTGCCGAAAAGCTCCATGTCGCACTATGGCTATGGAGGGCTATTCTACTGCTAGAATTCTTATCCTGTGATTATATACGCACACATGCACGCATGCTACGCACACATACACACAACAGCCAGTCAGCCCAGTGATGCCAGATTGAGGAGATTCTTTCAAAATTTGGAATTTTAATATTTCTAGTGCGGAATTATTTTATCAAAAGATGTAATCTGAGAAAAAATAAGATTTAAAAAAATATTATTTTCTATCTTTGGAAAAGTATTTATTGATTGATTACTGTATTAATTGTTTGATTACTCGGGGTTTTAAATTTAAGCCGGTATTGGTCGGAGCGTGGATTTTATCATTCGCAATCTTTCAAGCTTGACGTTGATATTCAATGCAGACCATGCGGTGATCGCTTCCTGTCTTAACAGCGTTGATCACAATGTCATCATTGAATATGTGCTTCTTTGTCGACATGATAAAATCGATCTCGTTTTTTACTTTACCCTCGGGACTTATCCAGGTCCATTTGCGGCTTACGGGAGTTACGGGCTTCTTAAAGAAGGAGTTCTCTCTCTCCATAAAGTCTGCTAGCATCTGGCCCCTTTCGTTCCGTTGCCCAAATCCAAATTGCCCCACTCTCAAGTCATCACCGCAGCGTTGCCCCAACTTTTCATTAAAATCCTCCACCATAACCGTGTAGTGGGTTTTATAGTTATGTATGGCTTTAGACATCTCCTCATACATAGCCTCCACTTCGACATCCTCGTGTATCGAATCGTAGTCGGAGCGTAGACCTGGATGACATTCAGAGAATATCGTTTTGATTTTCTGAGTATCAGGTATGCTACCCTGCTCAAGACACTTCCGATGGTGATCACGTTGTTGACAAGGAACTTGTGGACGATGAACCCGACACCACCTAGGGACTGTTGGTCACCATCCCGGTGGTATAGTAAGTTACCGGATTGCAGGATAATCGAGTCCTCCCCCTCTCTTCAGACTTCAGATAACCCAATGATATCCCAATGTAACTTACTAATTGCCTCTTCCATTAGCTTCGCGTCGAGCTTCAGTGTACGCGTGTTGTAGGTTGCCAGGTCGAGTCCTCGGTGTTGGTAGCCGGATCGTACCCCGGGGATTCTTAGCTCCCTCTGCCCGCCGATACCATAGCCCGCCGCTACCGTAGCTAGGAATAGCGGTACCGCCGGGGACTGGGGGCTGATTTACTTGTTGCGTAGCTATTTTGGGGTGGTTTGCCATAATCGCCACGCTTGGCAGGCGGGTTGGCGATCGCAGTATGGCCTGGTATTCAGGAGGCGCTGCTGCCCGTCTCCTAGAGAGTTATTGCTACTAAATGATTATACAATGGGTTATTAGTAAAAATAAGAATAGTGCTAAAGAATATTAAACCAAGGATCATTAAAGCAAATGAAATTAGGTAAGTATTACAAGGAATATTATGAAAAACAAGACAATACCTTTTTTATACTTACTAGTATTTTGGGGGATTTCAGAGAGATCTGGGGGAAAGCCAGACGTTCGTAATCAGGCAACACTGTCGTTGGTGTATTTCGCGATTTTTTTATCGCACTGCGTGGTAGCAAAAAACTCACGATTAAAAAATCGCGCGAATTTTTAATCGTGCGATTAAAAAATCGCTGTGCGGCCTTACGCTAAGGGGGGACTAAGAAAGGATTTTTGGAAATTCCTGCTCTAAGGAGGTAAAAAAGGCGTCCACGCAGATGAAGTCGCGAGCGTATGGCTAGTATTTTTTCAACTGACATTTCAACTTCAATTACAAAATGACATCAGTGATTGAGGATTCCGGGAGTAGTGCGCTTCCATCTTCAGCCTTATCACCACTTAACATCAGGTGTGATGAAGGCTAAGTGCTACCCCGTTGTGGATAAAAAAAAAAAACATACAGGTCTCGGCCTCACTTTTTGCAAACTTAGGGCTTAGTATCTGAAGTCGAAAAGCATTGAAGTGTCAAGCCCTGAATCGTATCGACTTGATATTAATGGTAGGTATGTACAGTCACGAGCAATAATATGTATACAACATAGGACTGTGTCATATTACAATATTGAATGACTTCTGTGAAGTTCTGTGACACTGATCGTTTTCTTTCGGAATGCTTCAATGTGACAAAGTTCTATGTTGTATACATAATTATTGCTCGTGACTGTACGTGCCGTTGAAAATGTCAGATTTCTGCATAGTTTAATTTACAAAATACTAAGAATTTTGCGAAAAACCGGATTTATAGTCATAGATTATGACATTTCTCAATCTTACTTAATAAAGGGTAAACAGGGTTTAGGGTATTAAATCAGTGTGTAACTATCCGTGTTTTTGCAAAATCTAGTATTTTCACAAAAATCGATTAATCCATTCATCCTACGACATAATAATAAAGGCAACAACCGTTACTGACTAATCTATCGACGCAAAGCTGAAGTCACTGAATGGATTGCGTTGAAGTTTGGCATGCAGATAGTTATTATACCTAGGCATCTGCTAGGAATGTATTTCTCGAAATTCGAGATCGAGGGAAACGGGGTCAAACGTTTGTATAGAGAAATAGGAAAGAATATCCATACTAAAATTATAAAGAGAAAAGATATAGGAAAAATGTGATAGTAAAAAACCAGGAGCCCTATAAGTAGCTTTCAGGCGGAATATACTTATAGGGCTCCAGGTTTTTTACTATCACATTTTTCCTATACTTACAGAAATTGCATTGTGAATGCATAAAATAATTTAAAATCTCAAAGAGAAAAGATTTGTATTTTTGTTTGTAAGGAATAAATTCAAATACTGGACCGATTTTGAAAATTCTTCACCAGTAGAACGCTACATTCTTCCCGAGTGACATAAGCTATATTTTATCCAGATATCCCACGGGAACGAGTAGTATGCGGGTAAAACCGCAAAGAAGCCACTAGTTGTTAATAAAAAAAGATCTAACGAGTGAACTCCGTTACTCCGAGTCTAACTCGAGTGAGTGAAGCCGCGGGTGAAATATAGCTTTAAAATAAAGTATGTTTTTTACTTTCAAGTTTAATTCTTAATAGTTTGGAAACTATTTTATTCTTACATAGGGACTCCACGGTGTTTTACGTGGTACCCATTTCCGTAGGAATATCGTGTTAAAATATATTCATGTCAATCAGAAATAATAAAGCCTTGAAAATCAGTCCAGTAGGTTTATTGAGTTTAGGCATTACAAACAAACAAAAAATCTAACTCGTACTCGTAGTTTACTCTGAAAGATCTAATCTTATCTTAATTAAGATCTCACTTTTTAGTATGCTAAAAAACTTATTAAAAAATTTCTTAAAGCGTATTAAAACACAAAAATATAATAGTAATTATTATGTCAAATTTATTATAAAATCTTCAACTAAATCATTCCGTCCGCCGCCGCTGCTGGGTTAATATGACGTCCCGCTCATCATACGCATGCGTACTATAGATAGTCTGAGTGAACTACGAGTACCAGTATTCTATTTTCATATAGAGGTCTGAACGCGACGGTATAGGTACTTCTGATTCTGACTCATCGTCTGGCCGACGACACGTCGTCGGTACAATAACGCGTCAAACGCTGTTTTGACGAACAGAAAATACCTACGTTACTGTGTTGTTTTGATGTCTAAATGGATGTAAAAAAGGTACATCGAGGTGCTGAGGTACTTATACCAAAACGCCACGATGTCAGTCCGATTACAAAATCAGAGCTCTAATCCTATCCAACTACAGCGAGGTGTGAGACAGGGAGACGTCATCTCTCCGAAACTGTTCACAGCTGCGTTGGAGGATATTTTTAAGCTTCTGGACTGGAAAGGATGCGGCATCAATGGCGAGTACCTAACACACCTACGGTTTGCCGATGATGTAGTTCTTATGGCTGAGACCTTGGAAGACCTGAACACAATGTTCGAAGATCTCAGTAATGCTTCTCAAAGAGTGGGTCTTAAGATGAAAATGGATAAGACGAAAATTATGTCCAATGCCTATGTTGCACCTGCTCCAGTCAATGTTGGGAACATTACACTCGAAGTTGTTGACCACTATGTTTACCTGGGCAGACGGTCCAGTTAGGTAAGTCCAACTTTGAGCAAGAGATCTCTCGTCGAATCCAGCTCGGATGGGCAGCGTTCGGGAAGTTCCGGCATATATTTGCGTCCGAAATACCTCAATGTCTCAAGACGAAAGTCTTTTACCAGGTGTTACCAGTAATGACCTATGGAAGTAAAACGTGGTCTTTTACTATGGGTCTCACAAGAAGGTTCAAAGCGAGCAATGGAGAGAGCGATGCTTGGTATTTCCTTGCTCGATCGAATCAGAAATAATGAGATCCGCAGGAGAACTAAAACAGCCGACATCGCTCGAAGGATTGCATCATTGAAGTGGCAGTGGGCGGGACACATAGCGCGGAGAACCGATGGTCGTTGGGGCGGAAATGTTCTCGAATGTCGACCGCGTACCGGACGACGTTCCGTGAGCAGGCCCCCTACAAGGTGGACCGACGATCTGGTCAAGATCGCGGGAAGCAGCTGGATGCGGGCAGCGCAGGACCGATCGTTGTGGAGATCCTTGGGAGAGGCCTATGCCCAGCAGTGGGCATCGTTCGGCTGACATGATGATGCTGATGGATGTCTAAATTGTCATAAAACGCACCCAACATAACATTTTTTGAAATAACAACAAAAAAACTCCAAACAAGCTCGAAAACTAATCTACAAAAACACAAAGTGTATCTTTATGTTATTAAAATTTTTATTTCTTTGCATTCACAATGCAATTTTTATTATAGAAAAATGTCGTTTAACGACTCCGTGGCTCAGTGGTTAGAGCAGTCGCCCGGATAGCGAAAGGTCGTGGGTTCGACTCCCATCGGAGCTGGTTGTGAGACGGGTCGATTTTTTCTAAATACTTAATTTTCCCTTTTTCAATGTATCTTTATCTCAAGACAAAGGTTTTCAATCAATGTGTCTTGCCTTCTTCACCTATCGGATGGAGACAACCACCCTGACGGAGAAATCTGCCGAAAAGCTCCATGTCGCACTATGGCTATGGAGCGCTATTCTACTGCTTCTTCTTATCCTGTGACTATTAGTATACTAAGTAGTATACTACGCACACATGCACGCATGATACGCACACATACACAAAACAGCCAGTCAGCTCAGTGATGCCAGAATGAGGAGATTCTTTCTAAATTTTGGAATTTTAATATTTCTAGTGAGCAATTATTTTATCAAAAAGATTTAAAAAAGTATTATTTTCTATGTTCGGAAAAGTATTTATTGATTGATTACTGTATTAATTGATTGATTACTCGGGGTTTTAAATTAAAGCCAGTATTGGTCGAAGTGTGGATTTTATCAGTCGCGATCTTTCAAGCTTGACGTTGATATTCAATGTGCCTCTGACCATGCGGTGATCGCTTCCTGTCTTAACAGCGTTGATCACAATGACAACATTGAATATGTACTTCTTTGTCGACATGGTAAAATCGATCTCGACTTTACCGTCGGGACTAATCCAGGTCCATTTGCGGCTTACGGGCTTGTTACAAAAGGAGTTCTCCCTCTCCATGAAGTCTGCCAGCATCTGGCCCCTTTTGTTCCGTTGCCCAAATCCAAATTGCCCCACTCTCAACTCATCACCGCAGCGTTTCCCCTGCTTTGCATTAAAATCCCCCATCATAACCGTGTTAATTTAATGGCTTTATAGTTATGCATGGCTTTAGAGATCTCCTCATACATAGCCTCCACTTCGACATCGTCGTGTATCGAATCGAGGTCGGAGCGTAGACCTGGATGACATTCAGATAATATCGTTTCGATTTTCTGAGTATCAGGTATGCTACCCTACTCGAGACACTTCCGATGGTGATCACGTTGTTGACAAGGAACTTGTGGACGATGAACCCGACACCACCTAGGGACTGTTGGTCGCCCTCCCGGTGGTATAGTAAGTTACCGGATTGCAGGATAATCGAGTCCTACCCCTTTCTTCGGACTTCAGATAACCCAATGATATCCCAATGTAACTTACTAGTTGCCTCTTCCAAGTCTATTAGCTTCGCGCCGAGCCTTAGTGTACGCGTGTTGTAGGTTGCCAGGTCAAATCGTCGGTGTTGGTAGCCGGATCTTACCCCGGGGATTATCGCAGTATGGCCTGGTGTTTCAGGAGGCGCTGCTGCCCGTCTCCTAGAGAGTTATTGCTACTAAATGATTATAGGTACAATGAGTTATTAGTAAAAATAAGAATAGTGCTAACGAATATTAAGACCAAGGATAAATGCAAATGAAATTAGGGTATTACAAGGAATATTATGAAAAACAAGACAATACCTTTTTTATACTAGTATTTTAGGGGATTTCAGAGAGATCTGGGGGAAAGCCAGACGTTCGTAATCTGGCAACACTGTAGTTCGTGTATTCCGCGATTTTTTTATCGCAGTGCGTGGTAGCAAAAAATTCACGATTAAAAAATCGCGCGAATTTTTAATCGCGCGATTAAAAAATCGCTGTGCGGCCTTAGCCTAATGGTATATAATTAATCTCTAAGTCAGCTAAATGCTTCGGCTTGTACAGCTATTGCACAGCTGTTAGACAGCTAGATCTACACTTAGAGCTGTATAATTTGGGGCCTCTTTTTGAGTTACAACGTCTGAATATCCGGATATACAGCCCAAATACAGCAAAGTGGAACAGCCTAAAGTCTTTAAAATTTTCGTAGTACAGCGTTTATACAGTTATAAATGTTATCTGGGGGTCACAATCAGAGGAGGATTTCTTGACTCTTTTTTGACCCGTGAGGTCAATTCCAGGGTCCGAGGTTCCTGGTGAACCCAGTTGCAGCTTCGCCGGTGCGTGCGTGACCCTAAATTTTACGTTTCCCGCCGAGCATCTTCGCCGTTTTACCCGGGACCTTCGGGAACGTTCTTCCCGTCCCAGCTGGAAACCCCCATCTTCGGAGCTGCCAGGAGAGTACCACTCTGGGCATGGAAAGGCAACGTTAAATAATTTTACCGGGCATTTCGGACCACGCCCAAATAAATTTTTGTGTACGTACATAGGGTATTCTTTTATTTAACACCGGTGTCTCTCGGACACCCGGCCCTTACTGGACCTAAACCCTAAGTGCGACACCATGTCACAATCATTATTTTCAAATTCTGTAACTTAATATCAATTATTATTTTATTTACTTATTTTTTATTTTTTAAATACGGTTTATAGCTGTCAAAAACACAGTAAATTACGAAGGATGTTACGTCGTAATTTACTGTGCTTGTGTTAAAGCAAATTAATAATTAATTAAATCTTTTACTTGACATGATGATGATGATGATGATACTTATTGACTCTGTCTCAAGCTTGTACATTTTAATAAGCGAGAAGAAAGAAACAACAACAAAAAACGGCCACCATCTTGGCCATTTGTATTTTTTTACATTGTGTTAAGAACGGTTTTCTTGTCAAAATAGTACAAAAAACCGAGTTTTGTCAAAATCGGCCTACAAACAAAAAAGTCGGCCACCATCTCGGATTTTTAATATGTTTAACATTTCGTTGCTGTTTTCTTGTCAAAATAGTACCAGAAACTGAATTTCATCGAAATCAGCCAGCAAACAAAAAATTTGGCCGCCATCTTGAATTTTTATATTTTTACCATTGCGTTGCTGTTTTCTTGTCAAAATAGAACCAGAAACTGAGTTTCATTGAAATCGGCCTGCAAACATAAAAGTTGGCCGCCATCTTGGATTTTTTAATACTTTTAACATTGCGTTGCTGTTTTCTTGTCAAAATAGTACCAGAAACTAAGTTTCATCAAACTCGCCTTACAAACAAAAAAGTTGGCCGCTTTCTTGGTTTTATTTTATTTTTCACATTGTGTAGTTGTTTTCTTGTCAAAATTGTACTAAAAACCAAGTTTCATCAAAATCAGCTCACAAACAAAAAAGTTGGCCGCCATCTTGGATTTTTTTAAACTTTTAACATTGCGTTGTTGTTTTCTTGTCAAAATAGTACCAGAAACTATTTAATCGAAATCGGCCAGCAAACAAAAAATTCGGCCGCCATCTTGGATTTTTATATTTTTAACATTGTGTTGCTGTTTTCTAGTCAAAATAGGTACCAGAAACTAAGTTTCATCAAAATCGGCTTACAAACAAAAAAGTCGGCCACCATCTTGGATTTCTTTTTATTTTTAACATTGCGTTCCTGTTTTCTTGTCAAAATAGAACCAGAAACTGAGTTTCATCGAAATCGGCCTGCAAACAAAAAAGTTGGCCGCCATCTTGGATTTTAATATTTTTGACATTGCGTTGCTGTTTTTTTTGTCAAAATAGTACCAAAAACCGTGTTTCATCGAAATCAGCCTACAAACAAAAAAGTCGGCCGCCATCTTGAATTTTTTAATAATTTTGACATTGCATTTGCATTATTAACATATTTTGTTAATTTAATATCGCTATACCAATGTACCCACCCGGGGTCGTAAAAGGTCCACCGACACATTTTAAAGTGACAACCCTTACGTACTTACGTAAATACCTATACATGCGTCGGCATCGCCCAACTTCAAGGGCGTCGTCCAAATGTATAGAAAGATTGCTTAAACTGTGCTATAGGTATAAATAAAACACTTTCACGGATTTTTTCACGCAATTTATTTAACAACAACCAAGTTGTTGAATAAATTGCGTGAAAAAATCCGTGAAAGTGTTTTATTTATATGGACAGTTCGCGCAGAAATCTAAGATGTGTTTGTACTATAGGTACTATTTACCAAGATAATAGGTAGGTACACGAAAATTGCCTGCATGATGCACTAAAAAGAATGACATAAAAAATATTTTTATAAAAAATAAAAGTGACTTCAAAAAAATGCCGCCAAAAAGTCAGAAATAATACCTCTAACAAGCCTCTAACTCTAATACTGTATTCACAACAAATAACTTAAGTAGGTAAGTACTTTGAAGTGCCCGACGTCTTGAAAGTACTTACTTACTAATAACTAATAATGTTAATTCAGTATAGAGGTATTATTTATTTCTTACGTTTTGGTGGCATTTTTTTAAAGGCGCTTTTTTATATAGGTAAGTAATATGTGCATGTAAAAATAAATATCGCACTTGAAGAATAGGACCAACCCAAAATGTTCTTTGACGATATCGTTTTTTTCGCCGTAAATATAAAAGATAAAGCAAACGTAATTTGTTTACTGCTGCCATTATTACCTCGAATATACTAGTATAATAACTAATATAAAACTTGGAGCCGCGCGGTTACTTTAGCTGGCGTAATGCGACTAACCGCATAGCAAGCTGCTGGTTATCGTTTCACACACCGATATCGTTCCGATATCGTGACGATATCGTGCCGATATCGGCGGACGATATCGGGACGATATCGGTGTAATATCGTGTCGTTACCGTTATCGTCCAGTGTGAAAACGTCCATTCTGCTAATCAGGACGGAGTCAAAGCCAAAATATCAAAAACAATGAAAGTCGGTCCAACCATTCTCGAGTTATAATTGTTCGAACAAACCCGACTTTCTTTTATATATATACTAGCTGACCCGGCGCGACTTCGTTCGCGTGCCCCTACCCTACCCTACTCCACACTACCCCTACCGTATCACTACTCTATCCCTACCCTACCCTACCCCTACCCTACCCTACCCCTACCCTGCCCCTACCCTACCCTACACCTACCCTTCCCTACCCCTACCCTACCCTACCCCTACCCTACCCTACCCCTACCCTACCCTACCCCTACCCTACCCCTACCCTACCCCTACCCTACCCCTACCCTACCCCTACCCTACCCCTACCCTACCCCTACCCTACCCCTACCCTACCCCTAGCCTACCCCTAGCCTACCCCTACCCTACCCCTACCCTACCCCTACCCTACCCCTACCCTACCCCTACCCTACCCCTACCCTACCCCTACCCTACCCCTACCCTACCCCTACCCTACCCCTACCCTACCCCTACCCTACCCCTACCCTACCCCTACCCTACCCCTTTTTTTTTTTATTAGAGTGAGGAGAATGCGTTCTTTATGCATACCATAAGGTTATGTTGGACTCGGTTAGCATTGGCCTTCCACTACCAACTAAACTCCTCACTTTTATCCCTCGTGGGCTACCAAGGTCTAGCGGGAACCGGAAGAGACTCGCGCGCTCTAACCATGGCACCTTATGGCTCATTAGGGAGGGATTAGGCATCTAAACTCACGCCGTCTGACCCCGACCCGCTTACGTCTGATGGAGCTTACGTCGATAATCCGATTATCCTACTATCCTACTAATATTATAAATGTGAAAGTTTAGATGTTTGGATGTTTGGATGTTTGGATGTTTGGATGTTTGGATGTTTGTTACTCAATCACGCCAAAACGGCTAAACGGATTTGGCTGAAATTTGGAACAAAGATACTTTGTAGCCTGGAGAGGAACATAGGCTACTTTTTATCCTGGAAAAATATTTCATTCCCGCGGGATAACGTCCTGAAGTCCACGCGGGCGAAGCCGCGGGCGGATAGCTAGTTGTGAATATATGTTGTCGATTCGAAACCTTTATTTAATTACATTCTTTAATTTGAGGGGAGAGTTGACCGTATCGACGGGATGAACATCAAATGTTTGACAGGTACGAAACTCGGAACAATTTGTATGGGAAAATGTTTTCTCTTTTATTTTCTTTTTTCGTCAATTTAACAATGTTTTTATTAGTTATTCTGCTATTCGGGACGGAAACAAATCCAACAAATCAAAAACCATGGCAATCGGTCCAGCCGTTCTCGAGTTATAAGTGTTGTAACAAACACGACTTTCTTTTATATATATATATATATATATATAAGATAAGATAAGATAAGATTACAAACATTTATATTATACCGCTTAAACCAATATTAGTGGGATGTTATCCTTTAATATTTCATCATTCATAATAGGTCATTTTGATTTCAATTAGACGACTCTGTATGAAATATAACAGGGGAAAAAATATTGCCTTTGACGAGTTTCTTGCCGGTTCTTTTCGCAAGGTCTCCCGCCCGTAGGATTTGCGAACCAATGGCGTAGCTTCTTTCACGTTCATAAGTTTTATCTCGACCTAAATTGAATAAAACATTTATGAATTTTAAATTTTTTTATTCATCATTAATAATACTTAATCTAAAGAAACTCGATAAAAGCTAGCCCGAAACAAGGATAACGAATTAAAACATTTTACAATCTTACGTAAGTAAGATTCCGCGGGTTGATAATATCCATTGATAAGATTACTATTTATTTATCAATTCAATCATGGTTTAAGAAACAATTATTTTTTTTTATTTAAGCCGTAGAAATATTTGGTGTAGAAAACGGCTTAACAAAAAGAAGCCGCTTGGTCATAATTTATTTTATTTTTTATTATTGTCTTTTTTTTATATAAAACTGGACAGGATACCAAGGTTGTAGTTATCGGGAAACACAATAAGCAGGCAACGCATTCCATTCCTTAGCGGTTCGCATAAGAAACGAATCGCGAAGCGTTTAGTGCAGACAAGTGGAGTGTCAACAACGTAAGGGTGATAAGCTAGCCTGCGTCTGGTTCCCCGATGCTGGAAAGGTGCTGGAGGAACGAGGTCGTGCAGTTCTCTCGCAAACTCTCTTAAGTGTATTTTATAAAAATCGATAGATCGACACGCAATTTTGCGACGGTGACTGAAGCTCTGAAGTTCCGCCGTAGCCAACGTTGAGTTTCCATTGAGCTTCCTGACACGATTTTCGATAGATTCCAGAAGTTCTAGCTGAAACTTAGCAGAACCATCCCATAGGTGACAACATGCACAGACGAATCTGCGCTTTGTGTAACAAAAGCAGTTTGTCCAGCCAGCGTGAAGTACCGTTTAGCCCCAGACAGGACGCCCAGTTTCTTAGCAGCATACTTTGCAATGGAATCGATGTACTCGCCAAAATTCAGGTTAATTGATAAGTTCAGGCCAAGAAGTTGCAGATTTTCGATTATCCGCAAGGTATTGTGTTACATTCTAGTATTCTGTTTTGTTTCTTAATTTCGGCATTTAACGCGGGTAGCCTAATTATGTCATGCTCTCGTTATTCATTCCTACGGTGGTGTCGTGTGAAGAGGGTCGTTAGCATTACGTCTCCTAAAATGGACAACAGTGGAAGGACTGGACAACCGTGTCCAAGTAGATGCGGTATACACAGACTTTTGGAAGGCCTTCGACAAGGTCGACCATGACCTGCTTCTTCAAAAGCTGGCATTTAATGGTATTCGCGGTAGCTTGTTGAGATGGTTCACCTCCTATGTCAGGAACAGGACTCAACGAGTTTTTATCAAAGGACACACATCTGGAACGAATTTTGGGGCCCCTTCTTTTTTTGTTATTTATTAACGACATAGGTCAATGCTTTAGAAATAGTAAATATTTATTGTACGCCGACGACCTAAAAATATATAGCAGAATTACAACACCATCTGACTGTCAAAAACTACTGAATGATTTAGACCGCTTAGCAGACTATTGTATAGTAAACAAGCTACAACTAAGTTTGACTAAATGTAAATCCATTACATTCACAAAAAAACTCACACTATAAAATTTACTTATACCCTGTCGGGCACCCCCTTAGAACAGGTCTCAGTTATAAAGGATTTAGGTTTGTTCATGGATAGTAAACTTCACTTCGACGTCCACGTCAATGACGTCGTCGATAAGGCTTTTAAGATGTATGGGTACGTAATGAGAATGTCTACTCATTTCAGAAAACCCGCATCGTACCTTCTGCTTTACAAATCTTTGATTAGATCTCAACTTGAGTATGCATCGTGTATTTGGAATCCACATTACACCAAATATAAAAATCAAATTGAGAGAGTACAGTCTAAATTTCTTAAAACTATGCACTATCGTTGTTTTCGTTCTAAGTCAAACTACGTTTTACTTTAAAAAAAAATATCTGATTTCTTCCCTTGATATGAGAAGAACTTTATTATACCAAATGCTGCTGTATAAAATATGTCACAATAACTTTGATTGTAGCCAGTTGGTCAACCAAATTTACATTCGTATTCCGTATCGATCACACCCAACACGAGAGGCTCGCAGACGCCATTTGTTTGCACCAACACCTTGTAAAACAAACGCTGGTATGCGCGCACCTTTGCGCAGACTAATGGAACAATATAACGCTCACTTTGTCGATGTCGAGATCTTTGCGACTTCACTCGCAACTTTTAGAAACAGCATTAAATGTATCTACGAGGATAATGTACTTTAAAGTACCTAATACCTTAACAATAACCCTACCTATGTTATGCACCTTGATTTTCTTATTTATCGTTTGTTTAAAGAACTAAGTTAATTTTAACACTTTTTTTGTGTTACATAGTTACATACTTACTTACATCTAATAATAATTATTATTGTTTCCACTGCCCCTATATGTTTTCATACTTAATCTGCGCACAACGGGGTTGGCTACATTTAAAATAATATGTTACTTTTAAAATGTGTTTTAAGAATCTGTAAATGTAGTTGTTTGTTGTGCCATAAATAAAAATAAAAAATAAAATAAAAAAATAAAATATGATTGAGCGAAGCGATATGGCTGGTTCATGCGTCATTAGGGCATGCAACCGGGTTTTCCCGGTTCTCGAAAACCCGGGATAACCCGGGTATTTGGAAGTTCGGCTAGAACCGGTTCTAAGGAACGGGAACCGAGTATAACCGGGTTTTATGTGATAAGAAATGGGACGTGATAATATTCCAGTTCCAGATAAAACATGACAAATTAAGCATAATATTTAGCCATTTAAAAACCTTAATACGTATTTTAGAGGAAGTATAGCATAATAGCTAGCACTTATAACTTTCACTAATAATAAAACCAGTTAATGTTAGGTAGGTACTTTTACAGAGCGATACTCACTCCAAACAAACCACATATTTGATAATAAAATGACTATTGATAAAAACATTGGTAGCCTTTGCAGTTGAGATAGATCTGCTAGTTATGTATGGTGGTGTCATCTGCATACCCGATAGTATTGTTCACCAGCAGGTCATTAATATGCAGCAGGAACAGTGTCGCAGACAAGACAGATCCTTGCGGAACACCTTCATCAATCAATGGCTTGTGGGTCGGATGATTGAGCGTCCACCACAACTCGGATTAGGCGATTATGGAGGAAGTCGGCAATCCAAGTGCAAAGGCTATCAACGATACCGTATGAGGGAAGCTTACTTAAATAAGCTGCCAGACCTTACCAAAGGCTTTGGATATGTCGAGCGATACGGCAAGGGATACGCCATGTTTCTCCATCGCTTCACTCCAAAGATGGTGGCATACACAAGAAGATCTTCAGTCGACCGACCACGGCGAAAACCAAAATTTGCGGTCTTTGAGGAGGTCGTTGTCTTCGAGGAGACGGCCCAAGAGACACGGCCCACAGAGTGCGGTTGTGACTGCAATTTGGCCTGTATTTGGAAGGGTCGGCACAGCTGCCCTTTTTGGGCACAGGCAAGCTTCCACGTTTTGCAAGTTTCCACGATTGGGGTACTAGTCCAGTCTCAAGTTAGAGGCGGTACAGGTGACAACACAGGAGACAGTTCACTGCACAATTGCGCAGAACAATTGCTGGGATACCATCGGGACCACTGTAGTTTTATTCGCATCTAGAGTACGGAGAGTTTTGAGTACCTCTTTATCTGTATATCTCCTCTATGGACGAGGACTCATAGGTGAAACTTTGTTACCGACATCAAGTTGCCAATTTTCTACAAAGAGAGAGACAAGCAAGTTTGTTTTCTCAGTCGCAGTATAAGCAAGCGATCTATCAGGTTTCAGCAGAGGTGGAAAAGAAGGGCGACAGAATCTAATTCGGCAGCTTTGGCTAAAAACCAAAACTCTCTACTTCCAGATGGGTGGGAAGTAAGTTTATTAGCTTCAATGCGGCCGATGTGGTCAAAACGTGCCCTGCGCAACATTCGTTTACTAGACTTGGCGACTTGGTTATATAAGCTTTCTTCAGAGTCTGAGTTTCCGGCGATTTGCGCGCTCGAGCATCAGCCCAAGCTAAAAAGCAAAATCCTTCTGCACTTCGGCGCTACGCCAGTCAGCATTGAACCAGGGGCTAGCGTTACCGCTCGAGAGAACATCGGAGTATGGGATGTAATATTTCATACCCCGAAGTATGATCTCGGTGACAGCGTCAGCGCATTTCGACGGTTCCTCTGAAGAAAAGCAGCATTGCCATCAAGGAAAAGATGCAAAGAACTGACGCATCATCACGTAATTCCAAACTGCCGAATTCCCCCTAATGTATTTTAATTTGAGAAGTAAATAAATTTACATAATAAAAAAACTTCTTACAACTGAAAAAAAACCCGGGTAATACCCGGGTACCCGGTTCTGACTCGGCAAAAACCCGGGTTTTAAAAATAAGGAATCAGAACCGGTTTTGCATGCCCTATGCGTCATGCTCGTGAACGGGTGCCGCCAGTGGGAATGGGTCTACTCCTGACTGCTTGTCTTAACGTGTAGTTAAATATGTTCTTGTATTTTATTTATTACTATTTTATATTTGAATGTACGGCACAACTTGCAGTTTTCTTATTTGTAATCTTAATATGAAAATAATGTCAATTAAACTATTTGAATTTTTGTTTAGTTCAATATTTTTTTACTGTTATATATAATTATGTATCTACTTAAACTAAGTATTCTCAATTGTTGTGGAAAGTGGCCTTACTAATGTGTGAAGGTCATTTTCAATTTGACGACTCTGTATGAAATATAACAAGAAGAAAAAGATTGCCCTTGACGAGTTTCTTGCTGGTTTTTCTTGCAAGGTCTCCCGCCCCGTAGGATTTGCTAACCGATTCCATAGCTTCTTTGCTGTTCATAAGTGTTGTAATCACAACCTAAAGCGAATAAAGAAATTATATAAAAATGTTTGAAAAAGGTTAAGATTCGTACAAGTTTATCACTAAAACTGAAAAGGTACTAAATTGTTTCAACATTTGCTAGATTGTTTAGGAAATACTGGGGTTAAAATCGATAACACCACATCTAGCTTGATGTGACACATCTTAATAACTGCATAAGGATAAAAAAACTATAAAGGTCAACAGTGTAAAGTAAATGTGATGTACATTGTATATATCCAACTTTATAATTAAGTTTTTCATTTAATTTAACAACAGAATAACTCTTCATTTTATTTCACAAAGAGTGCTTGCGTCAATAGAATCAATCAAGTTCAATCTTGATTGTTGTTGATTACTTCCCACTTTTGTTGGGTAAACCCACTTGGAAACCGATAGTACTAGTATAGTATTATAATTTATCTGTGCCGATAGTAAAAATCTAGAGTAATCTTATCATTATACGAAAAATGTGATAGTAAAAAAACCACGAGCCCTACAAGTAGCTTTCAGGCGGGATTCGAACTCGCGCCTCCGGGTATCCGGCCCGATGCTCTGACCAAATTTTTTACTATCACATTTTTCCTATACTTACAGAATTGCATTGTGAATGCATAAAATAATTTAAAATCTTAATTTAATGGCTGTTTCATCTTAATCGATTGTTAAACATTTGTAAAAATGTTTCTTTCGGATGCGAGGGTTCGTCGCATTGATGAAGCAACGCTGGCCTACAGCGTAACAAGTGATAGCAAAATTCGACGAGTCGTGTAAGCCTTTCGGTAGCTTAGTTGGTCAGAGCATCGGGCCGGATACCCGGAGGCGCGGGTTCGAATTCCGCCTGAAAGCTACTTATAGGGCTCGTGGTTTTTTACTATCACATTTTTCCTATACTTACAGAATTGCATTGTGTATGCATAAAAATAATTTAAAATCTTAATCTTATCATTATTCAAAATAATAGAGAAATTCATATGTTAAAGCTAATTGAGTCAATTTATACTAGTAAAACCATTTATCTATACAAATAAATAAAATTGGAGTGTCTGTTTGTAATATTAAAATAACCGCTTTTTACTACATGTATATGATTATATATACGGTACATATACCAAAATAACATTTTTTACAATTTTTGTCTGTCTGTCTGTCTGTCTGTTTGTTCCGGCTAATCTCTGAAACGGCTGGACCAATTTTGATGGGACTTTCACTGGCAGGTAGCTGCTGTACTAAGGAGTACCTAACTTAGGCTACTTTTTATCCCGAAAAAATATCACATTCCCGCGGGATAACGTCATCATATTCATACTCGTGTAGTCCACGCGGGCGAAGCCGCGGGCGGAAAGCTAGTAAACAATAAAAGAGAATCATTTTAATCTAATAGCTTTTGCGTGTATGAATGAATGAAAACGTCGCCTGCGCCTATTTATTTCTTCAATCAAAAACAATAACTTCCGTAGTTTCTATTACAGTAAATTGTTTTTAAATTGACTCTTGTGCGTCACTAACACACCCACCGATATCGCTTACATCATTGGAGTTCGCGAATAAGTTTTGAATTATTTGTAACATAATAGTTTAAGAACTTATTCTTTGAAAGAGATTAGGTGAAGTGTAAACTGGACGATTCCATACTTCACTATCACTACATAGTATAAAACAAAGTCGCTTTCTCTTTCCCTATGTCCCTTTGTATGCTTAAATCTTTGAAACTACGCAACGGATTTTGATGCGTTTTTTTTTAATAGATAGAGTGATTCAAGAGGAAGGTTTATATGTACTTTTTATCCCGATATTCCCACGGGAACGGGAACCACGCGGGTGAAACCGCGGGCGGCCGCTAGTATATTATAAATGTGAAAGTGTTTGTATGTTTATTTGTTTTCTTTGTCCACATTTCGTCAAATTTCCCAGCAACGAATCAAAGTGATTTTTGGTATGGGTATAGTTTGGGGGCTGGAGAGTGACATTGGCTACATTTCATACCGGAAAATATCACATTTTCGCGGGATAACGTCCGTCGTGTAGACTACGCGGGCAAAGCCGCGGGCGGAAAGCTACTAACTCATTAAAAGGAGGATGAGTGATAAATCTGAGAATGGTACCTATTGTTCTTTTTATGTTGACAACGTAAATAGTGACTTATATAATCGTTACACAATACATCATTACATTATGATATTACTTAGAGAACTAGAACCGATAAACCACATTATACCATTGTAAATGGTACATGTTTATCTGCTGAAAAGGTAAACAGAATAACTATAAAGACATAACAGAATTTAAGTTAATATTCGCGTAAATGTAATACATTTAACATTTCTTTGTTTTGGTCTATGTAGCTCATCATTAGTCTCATTCCGGTTTCAGTTTCGAAGGTAAGTATGTACACAAAAGCATTGTGGTTTATGTGTCCTTTATGAATACATTATAAGCGGCCGCAGTGTATTTTTATTTTTTATTAAAGAATGATTCAACATATATATTTAAAAAAAAAATTTTTGTTCGTTTTTTTGCATCTTACTTAATTATGCCATATTATTATGTTTGGTAAATATTTTAAATCTTTAAGTAGTTTAATTTTATAGCTAATTTCAGGGGGATGAAGATGTTATGGGAGTAAACTTAAGTACTCCCAAACTTATCATTCTTACTTTTGGATAGGCCAATTTAGACACAATGTCTTTTTATTTTACATACTTAAGTCTTTTTTAACTTAGGTAAGTATATTGAAAATTAAATATTTTAGTAAAATCAACTCAAGTAGCTCTGGCGGAAATCGAGGAACTACTCTCGTGTCCGGTTCGCCCGGAGATTGAAAGGTCCCGAGTTCGATTCCTGGCGGAGCTACTTGGGAGATAGAACGTTTTTTTTCCAATAGGTAGGTAGGATTTATTTCTAAATTGAGTGGGTAAAACCTACCTTGAACCCTCCAATTCACGTCCCCAAATAACGGCCTGAGTGATTTTATACTATGGCTAATATAAGTACACTACATAATTAGCTGTCAATTATATTAATCCTGTAAACTTAAAATAATTTGGTTACCCTACTAATACCTTCATACATAACCTTAAATATATTGATAAGTCTGATAATAGATAGATATGTAAGTACTTACTGTCTCTAGCTACAAAAAGTAAATCGAACCAAAGGTAAGTACTTCACAGCAATAATATTTTTCCTTTTTATAAAATATCTTTCACAATCACAACCACTGCAGAAAACACTGTTCAGCTGTGCTGTTCGATAAACAATGACAGGTGAATGACAGTGACAGATGATGAGATTACATGACACTGACAGTTGACGTGAATTTGACATTGACATCCGGTCAAGTCACAGCACAGATTACTTTTTTTATACTCTATTTAGTTATGTATTAATTCTAAATTCCTAATACTTATCCATGTTCGTACATCTTGATAGATTTTTGCATTAAATTACTTATCAACAACGATGTATGAACAAGACAAATTGTACAATCCCATAGAGGTCCAAAATACTGTTATTCACAACGTAAATAAAACTAGTGTGTAGGTCGAGGATAATTTATTGGGTGCATCGACAAGACTATATCAATCACCAAAAAATCTTAACACCGCCGTTCAGCATTACGTACGTTTGGCACAACGCCATCTATGTACAATAACTACAACTTATATTTAAATACAACGGCTTAACATTCCGCCCACCATGAACGGAACGTCCATCAGAAACAACACAATCAAATAAGAAACTTAACAAAAACAACAAAATTTAGGTATGCAATACATCAATAATACATAACTAACACATACACATACTTGACTAAATTAAAATACAAAAAAACATAGTAGTAGGTATTTACATTTATTAAGTGACAGGTAAAATTATAAGTTTGGATACAGGTCTTTTTACTAGAGACCCCTTGCATCGCAAGGTTACGACTCTCGTAAGATTGTCCGCACCAACATGTTTTTCCTTAATTACGCCATACAACCATCTGGACGGTGGGAGGTCATCCTCCTTTACTAACACGACATCCCCTACAGAAGGTTCAGGAGCAACATAGGACCATTTATATCTATGCTGTAATTGAGTCAAGTACTCATGAGACCATCGTCTCCAAAAGTCTTGCAGTAGTCTCTGTACAAACTGCCATCTTTTAAGAGTACTCACGTTACTCTGCTCAAAGTTTGCATCGGGTATAAGCAGCAACGGCTCACCGACTAGAAAATGGCCGGGAGTTAATGGATACGGATCATCTGGATTATTGCTAATTTGAGAAAGTGGACGCGAGTTAAGGCAAGCTTCTATTTGATACAGAAGCGTGGACATCTCTTCGAATGTCAAGGTACTGTTACCAATAACCCTTTTTAGATGGTGCTTTGTGGACTTCACTCCAGCCTCCCACAACCCTCCAAAGTTCGGCGAGTGAGGTGGAATGAAGTGCCAGTTGGTACCATTTGTTGCCAACCACTCAGCAATATCATTAGCGGCTTCAGACTTTTCCGTTTGGAATAAATGCTTTAACTCCCTATTGGCCCCCACGAAGGTCGTGCCGTTGTCACTCCATAAATCTGCGCAGTGACCTCGCCGTGCAACAAAACGCTTAAAAGCTGCTAAAAATGCCTCGGATGTCATGTCACTAACGACTTCGAGGTGTATTGCACGAGTGGTCATACATACGAACAAGGCTATATATCCTTTAACGGCTCGATAACCACGCCCTTTATACGGTCTTATAGCTATGGGTCCTGCGTAGTCAACCCCACTCTGATAGAAAGGTCGACAGACTGTGACACGTTCCGTAGGTAGCTGTCCCATCATTTGCTGACTTGTTTGTGCAGAATGGCGACGACATACAACACACTTCCGAACGACCTTGCGAACAAGATTTTTCGCATTAACTATCCAATACTGCGTTCTTAAAAAGTTTGTCATTAATTGTGGACCGCCGTGAAGAGTGCGATTATGGGCATCATCCACAATCAAATCTGTGAAGTGCGACTGATACGGCAGCAATATTGGATGTTTCATATTTTCATCTATTTCAGCATTTTGTAAGCGACCGCCCACCCTGAGTATACCATCAGCATCAAGAAACGGACACAGTGAGGTAAGTTTACTACTTTTCTTTATCTTTCCCAAAGTTTGTAAACATTTTATTTCTTCCAGGAAACTTTTCCTTTGACACAATCGGATACAGGTAAGTAAAGACTCTTTTATTTCTAATCTAGATATGTAAGGCGTAAATTTTTCTTTCTTTAACTTAAGGAATCTACGTATGTATGCAACAACTCTTAATAATTTATTCAATGAAGAATAACGACATAATATAGATTCTGACTCTGACTGAATAGTGTGGCACGAAATTTGCTCTTTTTTCTTTTCTAAATCCGTTAATTTAAATTGTCCCTTTGAATAATTAATAACCTTTTCTTGCAGCCATTGTGGACCCTCTCTCCAGATCTTCAAATCCGATAGTTTGCTCGGATTTATACCTCGCGACGCACAATCTGCAGGGTTAGATTCGGACTTGACATGTGACCACTGAGTATTATTCATAAGCGTTAATATTTCAGAGACCCGATTCGCGACATAGGTTTTCCATTTGCTGGGATGACTGCTCAACCATGAAAGGACTACACTTGAGTCCGTCCAGGCGTACACGCACTCCTTCGGAATCTCTAAAACTTCTGCAATTTCGTGAAGCAGAT
Organism: Crambus lathoniellus; assembly: GCA_949710035.1. Lineage (NCBI taxonomy): Eukaryota > Metazoa > Arthropoda > Insecta > Lepidoptera > Crambidae > Crambus > Crambus lathoniellus. The sequence goes on along the minus strand of OX453301.1, from coordinate 3,091,088 downwards.
TGGCTAACAATACCGCTCCGCACAACTCCAACCGAGGAATCGAGACTTGCTTCACCGGAGCAACCTTCGTCTTTGCGGCAAGTAATCGTACATGCACATCACCTTTAAAATCAACGATTCTCATATAGACTACAGCTGCGTATGCTGCATTTGAAGCATCGCAGAATCCTTGAAGTTCTCTGCTAACATCTTTGGTGCTAGTGCCAATCCATCTTGGAATCTTAAATTGAGCAAGATGTGTAAGTTCTTCTCGAAACTCAAGCCATGCCTTCAAAATATCACATGGCAATTCTTCATCCCATTGTATCCCTGACAGCCAGACTGTTTGAATAAATATTTTAGCAGTGGTGACCACAGGAGCTAGCCAACCGAGGGGATCAAACAGTTTTGCTATTTCCGAAATCATTTTCCTCTTAGTTATGGGTGTTTCCAGTTCTGTAAGTTGGACAGTGTATTGAAATTCATCTTGGTGTCTATTCCAAGTGAGACCTAAAATTTTGATAACTGTATCTAATTTTAGCTCTAAAGTTTCCTTTGAATTCTTACTTTCTCTATCCCACTTTGATAACAACTCACTATTGCTACTACTCCATTTCTGAAGCTGGAAACCACCAAGTTTAAGTAACTCGTTCATTTGTTGATAAATCTGTGCTCCCTCGTTTATATTTTCGCAGCCTGTCATAAGATCATCCATATAATATTCCCTAAGGACTCTGCTAGCTGCCAAAGGATATTTATCTCCCTCATCATGTGCAAGCTGTTGTAAGGATCTGACCGCCAAGTAAGGTGCCGCTGATGTACCAAATGTTACACGTAATTGTCGGAGATGCTGAAGTTCTGAATTAACATCGCTACGCCATAATAGACGTTGAAAATCAACATCCTCAGCAGCTATCTTGACTTGACGGTACATCTTCACAATATCTGCTACCAGGCTTATAGGATAGCAGCGCCAACGTAAAATAAGGTGTCGAAGTGTGGGTTGAAGCGTTGGACCTACCATGAGATCATCATTCAACGAAGTTCCATTATTAAGAGAACACGACGCATCAAACACGACCCGAACCTTAGTGGTGCTTCTCTCATTGCGAACGACAGCGTGATGGGGCAGATACACAGCCTTGGGATTAGCTTTCTCCACTTCCGGCACTACTTCCATGTGATTTAATTTTAAATATTCCTCCATAACCTCCGAATATTGAATCTTCAGTGGTTGATTCTTCAGTAATCGTTTTTCGAGCATAAAGAATCGTTTCTGCGCAATATCATAAGAATTACCATATTGACAACTTGGATCCACCTTTTTGAATGGCAATTTTACGACATAGCGACCCTCATCATCTCTAGAAGTAGTTTTGGCGAACAGCTCTTCACATTGCTGTTCTTCTTCAGACAGACATTTTTTCACAGCTGAAGACAGTTCTTCTTGCTCCCGAAAACCTTTCAGGAGATCGTTCATACTCAATTGAGTGTGCATAGTAATTATTTCATTACGTGTCTGTGAAAGTTCGTAACTTGGAGGGGAAAATATATGGCCTGAAAGGATCCAGCCAAGTTTGGTATTTTGCGCAATTGGAGAACCTGGTGGACCTTTGACAACTCCGTCCATTAAAATTTGACCATACACTTCCGCCCCCAGTAAAATACCAATTTTACTCGGAGTATCAAACTTCGGGTCTGCTAACTCTATAGCAGGAATCTGAGGAGAAAACATCGGAACAGACATTTTCATCTCAGGTAAAAGAGAAGTGAGCTTATTAAGAACATGAGCTTTAACTTCAACTATAAAGTTGGGGTCATGGCGTGACTGAATTTTGACCATAACGGTCCATTTAGACTGCAAGGATGAACCTTGATCACTACCTAACCCTGAAATGTAGCTCATGTTTGAAACTCTTCTAAGACCAAGCATTTGTACAACAGACTCTGCTATAAATGAAGCTTGTGAACCTTGGTCCAAAAGAGCTCTGATACAAAAAGTTCCATTTTTCGTATCTACATTGACCAAAGCAGTGGCCAATAATACTTGACTATTTGCATTAGAAAAGCATGATACTATATTTGATGCCTCGCCTTGAGATGATTCTACATTGGACGACTGAGCGCCCCCTTCCACTACGGAAGTGTTTACCTGATCATCTTTAGGACCTAACTTTGGGTGCAGTAAAGAGTGATGTCGCCTTTTACAAATGCGACAGCTGGTTGATTGACAGCAATTGTATATCGAATGATTCGGAGCAAGACAATTAAAACATAACTTGTTGGTTTGGGCAAAAGTACGACGTACATTTACATCTTCCCTTGCGAATTTTTTACAATTACACAGTTTGTGAGCATCGGAACAAAATATACATGATACAGCAGGAATTGCATGCATTGTTTTAGGAACATTATAACGAACATTACTCTGTTTAGTGGATTTATTGTCAAGAAATTCTAAAGATCTAAAACGATGATCCAAAAAGTTTTTGAAGTTAATAAGTTTAGGCAATTCATCATTACATTTACTGACTTCCACTTCCCACAACTTTCGAGATTCTGTATCAAGTTTCAACGAAACTACATAAATTACAATAAGATCCCAGGAATCTACATTTACATCTAAATTAGTAAGAGCATTTAAACACTCATTAGTTGTGTCCAGTAATTCCTTTATCGCACTTGAAGATTCCGACAATACATTTTTTTGGTTCATAAAACGTTTTAGTACACAATTGGCTAAAAACCTTTTGTTGTTGTAACGATGCTCTAACTGATCCCAACAAGTTTTATAATTACATGCCGTGATAGGAATGTGTCTTAACATTTGCTCGGCTTCGCCAGACAAGTGACTTTTCAAATAGTGCAGCTTTTGAACGTCATCCAATCCCTTATTGTTGTGAATTAAAGACAAAAATAAATCACGAAAACTACTCCATTCTGTGTATTTGCCACTGAAATTAGGTATTTCTATTTTCGGTAATTTAACAGTAAAGGATTGGGTGCTGCTAGTTGCATTTGCATCATAAAATTCATTAACATTAACATCTTTCTTTAACCTAAGGATGGCTTCCTTTAACTCCGACTTGTAATTTATGTACAGTTCTTCGGTCTCATCATACATGTCATTTTTAAAATAAGTAGATTTTTCAAGTACGTCTCCAGAAACTTCCATTATAATCTTCTTATGTGTTTCATCAAAAGAAGACCACTGTTTTTCTAAGGCTTCTAGACGTGTTTCTATGTATGACAAAGAGATCCTATCCTTCGGAGATTTTCTAAAGTTAGACCTTCCCTTCTGAATCTTTGACTTAGTATCATCTTGCATTTTACCGTAGGCATCCATCTTGATAGTTATTCTAACTATTCACCGTATGAGAAAATTCAAAATTATTTTCTAAGTCAATCGTAAAATTTACGAAATTTTTCTAAGTGTTTTCGCACTTGGCTCCGCAAACTAGCGTGGATTCCCCGTATTTCACTTTTGGAGAAATTATTCTAAGTCTATGAAAACACTTCTAAAATTTCCAAATTCTAACTTTCTTGAAATTATTCCAAGTTAATGAATGACACAAATGTACTCACAGTTTCATCACAGCACAACACTCACTCATACGCTTCCGCTTACGCAATCGCTCGCTTCGTGGTAGCACCCAGATCCGCTGACGTCACTGCTGGAGCTGCTGCTGCAAACTCAAAACTCCGATCCTCCGTAGTCCCTGCTCCTGTCACTCGTACTGAGCTGGTTCCAGGTCAACCAACCGAAACTTCCGACTCGGTTAGGACCATGTACAATCCCATAGAGGTCCAAAATACTGTTATTCACAACGTAAATAAAACTAGTGTGTAGGTCGAGGATAATTTATTGGGTGCATCGACAAGACTATATCAATCACCAAAAAATCTTAACACCGCCGTTCAGCATTACGTACGTTTGGCACAACGCCATCTATGTACAATAACTACAACTTATATTTAAATACAACGGCTTAACACAAATAGAAAAACAAAACTAATTTAAATTAATATAACCCCTCATTCGATAGCTGTCATAATATGACATCAACATGCAAGCCCTTATTCGATAACGGTCATATTATGACAATTACACAAGTTCGGATTTCAAGTCTGTTTTCTTGAACCAATTGATGTTTTGGAACGTGTGAGTAAGGCAGGATGGCTCTCTAGTCTGTGCTTATTCATATAATTCAATGAGAACAGACTTCTTTTAAGAAATAAAACTGTCAAGCCGCGTTTTTCTCAATTACTTTTATTTTGCTTGAGTAATTGGACCTTATTGCTTTTCATTAAGGTTTATATTAAGTTTTATTGCGCCTTTAAAACACAAAAATTATAAAAATTAATTGCACCGCTAAATCATCATAGTTTTTAATGAAAGTACTATTAAATTGTAGATAATACTTCCAGGAATCCAACGATATACAACATGTGTGGTATATTTGGTGTGTAACTGTGGTTGCGTCGCGCATAAGTCCCTCGAGAAATAGTCGCAACCGCGGTTGCGTCGCGCAGCAAGTAGGGTCCTAGATCGCGGCAGCTGTTTGCAAATGAGGGGATAACATTGAATGCGCAATGGAAACATTGCGCATGGCAACTGACGTGAGGAAAAAATATATTGATTTGACTATGGTCGACCCGGTTGACAGTTTTGCGATTTTTCCGATTTCCGTGCGAATTTTCAGGATTCTTAGATTTTCAGCAGTTCTATTTTGAGACGGATGACTGATAAGAGATTCTATTATTTTTGTGCTTAATTTTCATTAATATGGTTCCGTCTATGTCAGCATTTTGAGGGTATCGCTATGAGAGTCGATCTATGAATAGTGCGAGGGCTCTCTTCGAAGGGTGGAACTGTGAGTTTTAATGCCTACTATGCAATGGAAATATACAGGTTGGAAAGGGCGATGGCTTTGTGCGCTGGTGGTAGTATTCCTGGTGCCATTGATCGTGGCCCAGAAGATAGGTGACCCGTATAAGATACTTGGCATACACCGCAGAGCCACCCTACCCGAAATACGCAAGGCTTATAGACAGCTAGCGAAAGAATGGTATGTAATGTTATTGTGTAAATATTACTTGAATGCTTCTCTTGTGCCTTAGCCATCATCTATTGTGATTTAATACATACATATTTAGCACTATCTACTTAAGATAGTACAAATAAACAGTTTGTTTTAACACTTTGACAGCTGATCATTTTAATCACTTCCAGTTCTTGTTAGCCAATCACGAACTCAATCCGTGGCGGATTTTTTCTAACAGTTGCTGATCACTGATGATTCTTTGACCAGGTTATTGCAACGGGTAGATGAATGCTTAGGCTACACACACATATTAATTACATATATGTGAGGTGAGCGGGGTCAGAGGTAGGAGCAATCGTTTAGCATTGTCTTGCCATTCCGCCACAGGCGGAAGAATGAATAGTGTGTAAGACTTTTTTATTTTTCAAAACGTGTTATTTCCAATGCTGATATTTTTTGTTTCTATGTTATCAAACTGGCCCGCTCTAAAATATGCGGCGTAGTTAAGGAAAAATACATCACATATCCAGTTCATGATCAGCTGTCAAAGTTTTAATTTACTTTAATATTACTCAGCTTTTGTAAAGTTGTTTTTAAGAGAGCTTTATAGTTTAATATTGAATTCCGTTAAAGGTAAATAGTTTTGTAGTTATTTTCGATGAGTAATAAATAATTTAATAATTATATAGTTTGTTTATTATTCAAGAAGAATGTTTGCCTAGTAATTTCAGTGCAAAAGGTTGAGACTCAGATTAGTTTTTTTTTCTTATGTATTACAGGCATCCAGATAAAAATGAAGACCCAAATGCAGAATCTAGGTTTGTAGAAATAAAGCAAGCATATGAACTGTTGTCAGACACAGAGAGGAGACAGGCGTACGACTTATATGGCATAACAAATGAAGACAACCACATGTATAAACAAAGGCATGATTATAGCCAGTACGCCAGATTCAGGTGAGTTTAAAGAGCCCCTCAGATAACCAGTCCGCCAGCAGGCAACGGCCTGTCAGTTTAAGAGCTATTCTTTCTTTCTTTCTGGTGGCATTTTTTGAAGGTGCTTTTATTTTTTTATTAAAATAATTTAAATAAAAGTGCCAGTATAATTCTACAATAATTTCTATATCAAATGTGCTGGATAAATGTTTGATTTTCCGATTATTATTTCAAATCTCTTTACATTCCAAACTTTTAAAAATGTAAAACATTATATACACCACCACGGTCACAAAATTAAAGACACCAGTTGATTTTCATACAAACGAGGTAACTTTGAAGCCTTGGTTCTCCGTCAAAGATTGACCTAGCTGTGATCAGATGATTGCACTCTATGGAGTGATTGGAGGAGATTTAGATTGCTATACACACCCAACTGTTCTGATCAGCATTCTTAAAGATATAAGGATATGTTTAAAAAATCCTCAAAATTTGCATAAAATTGTATGGAAATCCAGAAACTGAAAACTCTGATTCTTATATCTCTTAGGACGCTGATCAGATCATTCACTCCTTGGATGGCCATCATCAGATCACAGCTAGGTCAATGCTTGGCGGAGAAACGAAGCTTCAAAGACTCCTTGTTTGTATGAAAACCAACTGTTGTCTTTAATTAAAAAAAATATCTGACCGTCACTGTATATAGTATGGATGATAAACAGGGGTGGTCAGAATTAACCATATTTATTCTTTACAATGAGTGAGTTCCTTATTCATTGTGACTTATGATGTTTAAATTTTACAGCAATGATCCATTTGAAGAATTTTTTGGCACACATTTCCGAACTCAAGATCAGGACATAACATTATTCCACAAGTTGTCAGTAACATCTCGGTAAGAAAAAATATATTCCATTGACTTTTTTAGGCCAATTATCTATATCTGTGAATTTAGTAATTACAATTACTGTGAGTCTGTTAGTCCATCATCCTTTAGTCATAGTATCAGTTCCTTGCTGCTCTATTTGTAGATAAACAATCATATCTTTTCCAACTAATGGCATTTGTTGTTGCAGCCATTTTGAGAATAATATAGTTGAGAAGAGTGTCCACACCCCTGCCATAGTGCTGTTCTACACGGATTGGTGTTTCGACTGCGTGCGTTCTGCGGCCGCGTGGCGACGGCTGGTGGACGCGCTGCAGCCCCTAGGTGTTACCATGGCGACCGTGCACGCGGGACACGAGGCGAGCTTGGCCAGGCGCGTTGGCGTGCATGGCGTGCCCTGTCTCACACTGGTGCTTGATAAGAATGTGTACATTTACAAGGAGGGGCTGTCGTCGATGCCGAAAATATTAGGTTGGAATATTGATTAAAGTCCGTTCGGTTAGATAGTGTCGGTACACCCGCACGGCATTGTGGCTCTTGCTATAAAATGCAGATATAAAATAATACATTCAAGTTGGGTACAAAAATCAATTTTAATGAAAATTTGGATATTTTTTTATAAAAGGAAGTTAAATAAGTGATTTACAAATAATATAAATAATTATTAATTTTTTATATGATTATTATGATTACTCATCATCGCTCGAATTGTCACAAGTCACAACCGTCGTTACCACCTGTATGTATAATAAACATACTTAGATTATTTAAGAAAATATAATTTAATAAATGCCGAATCCCAAAATCCAGTTCCATTTGCGGGTGTACGCCGTACGCGGCTTCTTTTGTTTATGCGGCGGCATCCTTTGACAAGAAGCGGCATGTGCCAAGGCGGCGCGATAAAAGGGCGACACTATCTAAGCGAATGGACTTTGTACTGGTGTATTTTTACAGTACATGTAATTTAAGCAAACAGAATGTTCTGTGTTCTGTTTGCTAATTTTTTTATGCAATGAATTTATTTTAATGTGGTTCTTTTTATTTCATGCAGAGTTTATGCGCTGGAAGTTCCCTTACAAGTTAGTGCGCAGTATTAACAATGACAATGTGGAGGCGTTTGTATCCGATTTTGAGGACAATAAGGTGAAAGCACTAATCTTTGAAGAAAGGCATACAATTCGACTTCGATACCTCATCGCCGCATTCCACTATAGAGAAAGAGTAGCTTTTGGGTTCGTACTTATGATATTTTATTTTCTGCTTTAAGGTCATAGCCCACTTATCGCGCACCGTTCCCACCCAACCAAAGTATGAGCAGTATCCAAATATGGATTTAATATCGTTCACTGTAGATGCACTTTACAGTAATAATATACAATAGCAGACAGCGCGCGGTAAGCGAGCCTGCCGCAAGCTAAAGTTCATCTACAGAGCACGACATTGTCCATATTTGACTGCTTATACATTGGTTGGGTGGGAGCGGTGCGGTATAAGTGGGTTAAGTCCTTTACAGTCTACAGCTTTGTTTCTAAAGGTGTTACCTACAATTTCGTATTTGGTTTGCCATCATGGTGTAGTAATTAGTTTCACGGCTATTGCCGCTAGCACGGAGAGGGCCCGAGCGAGGGTTGTGCACTATGAGAAGGCTTACTACTTCCGCCTGGACACGAGTTATCTTGGCACTCTCTAAATAGACTCCGGACGATGGTAGGCCGCAGTAAGGACAACCTGTCTAGGTGGGGATTCTTGGTCGACGCGGACTTAATGTGTAGGTGTGGTGCTGTTTCAAAGACGATGGAACATCTGATATTGTGCCCTGCGTGTTCAACCAGCTGCACGCAGGAAGACCTAACAATTCATAATTCAAATCATTTATTCATTTTAGGCTGATACGGCACTTGTGAACGTCAATGAAACTACGCCATCGGTTCGCAACTCCTACGGCAAGAGACCTTGTAACGAGAAGAACCTCACCTCACTCCTCACTCATATTTCATACATAGTCGTCAAATTGAAAAGTGACTTTAACATAATATATGTAAGGTCACTTTCTATCACAATTTATCTTATATTTAAAAACAAAATAAAAAAACCCGCTAATCATAGCAGTAAATAATTTTTCAATAACTTAGGAACTAGACATCTAAAAGGTATTTTCTTTAATATACAATAATAGAGGCTACCAATGCTGCGATCCGCGTAGCCGAATTTTGGTCCGACACTTGTTTAGGTTATTAGTTTGCTATCGACTCGATAAGAAGAAGAAGACCTACAAATTACATGTTTTTTCATTTTAGTTTCGTGGACATGACAGCGCGCGACGCTCAGAACGTGACGGCGCGTTATAAGATCCAGCGTCACACCGACACGATGGTGTTGCTGAAGGAGGACAGCGACGAGCCCGTCGCCACCGTCAGCACCACCGAGATACCCACGCAGACCCTGCACCAGCTCATAGAGGCTAACCAGATGCTGACCTTGCCCAGACTCTCATCTCAGGTATGTCTACATATAACCACCAACACCAATAGATACCGCATTTAGGGCACCCGACCTTCGCTAAGCATCTATGTGTTTTCACTGGTAGATACGAGACAATGCTTGGCAGCCGACTTTCATCCCATGTCCACATATAACCACCAACACCAATAGATACCGCATTTAGGGCACCCGACCTTCGCTGAGGATCTATGATTTATTACTGATCGATAAATGACAAAGCTTGTCAACGACGCGACGTGACGTCACAGAACGTGACGTCGCGTTATAAGATCCAGCGTCACACCGACACGATGGTGTTGCTGAAGGAGGATAGCGACGAGCCCGTCGTCACCGTCAGTATCACCGAGATACCCACGCAGACCCTGCACCAGCTCATAGAGGCTAACCAGATGCTGACCTTGCCCAGACTCTCATCTCAGGTATGTCTGCAGATAAACACCAATAGATACCGCATTTAGGGCGTCCGACCTTCGCCAAGCATCTATGATTTATCACTGATAGATAAGTGACAATGCTTGTCAACGACGCGACGTGACGTCACAGAACGTGACGGTGCGTTATAAAATCCAGCGCTACACGTAGACCCTGCACCAGCTCATAGAGGCTAACCAGATGCTGACCTTGCCCAGACTCTCATCTCAGGTATGTCCACAGATAACCACCAATAGATAGATGAAAGATAGAGGACAGCTAGTCGACCGTCAACACCACCGAGATACCCACGCAGACCCTGCACCAGCTCATAGAGGCTAACCAGATGCTGACCTTGCCCAGACTCTTATTGCAGGTATGTCCACACATAACCACCAATAGATACCGCATTTAGGGAATCCTACCTTCGCCAAGCATCTATGATTTATCACTGATAGATAAGTGACAATGCTTGTCAACGACGTGACGTGACGTCACAGAACGTGACGGCGCGTTATAAGAACGAGCCCGTCGCCACCGTCAGCACCACCGAGATACCCACGCAGACCCTGCACCAGCTCATAGAGGCTAACCAGATGCTGACCTTGCCCAGACTCTCATCTCAGGTATGTCCACAGATAAACACCAATAGATACCGCATTTAGGGCGTCCGACCTTCGCCAAGCATCTATGATTTATCACTGATAGATAAGTGACAATGCTTGTCAACGACGCGACGTGACGTCACAGAACGTGACGGTGCGTTATAAAATCCAGCGCTACACGTAGACCCTGCACCAGCTCATAGAGGCTAACCAGATGCTGACCTTGCCCAGACTCTCATCTCAGGTATGTCCACAGATAACCACCAATAGATAGATGAAAGATAGAGGACAGCTAGTCGACCGTCAGCACCACCGAGATACCCACGCAGACCCTGCACCAGCTCATAGAGGCTAACCAGATGCTGACCTTGCCCAGACTTTCATCTCAGGTATGCGCACAGATAACCACCAATAGATACTGCATTTAGGGCATTCGAACTTCGCCAAGCATCTATGATATATCACTGATAAATAAGTGACAATGCTTGTCAACTTTGCGACGTGACGTCACAGAACGTGACGGCGCGTTAGAGGCTAACCAGATGCTGATGTTGCCTTGACTTTCATATCAGGTATGTCCACAGATAACCATCAATAGCTACCGCATTTAGGGCATCCGACCTTCGCCAAGCGTCAATGATTTATCACTGATAGATAAGTGACGATGCTTGTCAACGTTCGCGACGTGACGTCACAGAACGTGACGGCGCGTTTTAAGATCAGCGTCACACCGACACGATGGTGTTGCTAAAGGAAGACAGCGACGAGCCCGTCGCCACCGCCAGTACCACCGAGATACCCACGCAGACCCTGCACCAGCTCATAGAGGCTAACCAGATGCTGACCTTGCCCAGACTCTCATCTCAGGTATGTCTGCAGATAAACACCAATAGATACCGCATTTAGGGCGTCCGACCTTCGCCAAGCATCTATGATTTATCACTGATAGATAAGTGACAATGCTTGTCAACGACGCGACGTGACGTCACAGAACGTGACGGTGCGTTATAAAATCCAGCGCTACACGTAGACCCTGCACCAGCTCATAGAGGCTTACCAGATGCTGACCTTGCCCAGACTCTCATCTCAGGTATGTCCACAGATAACCACCAATAGTTAGATAGATAGATAGAGGACAGCGAGTCGACCGTCAGCACCACCGAGATACCCACGCAGACCCTGCACCAGCTCATAGAGGCTAACCAGATGCTGACCTTGCCCAGACTCTCATCTCAGGTATGTCCACAGATAAACACCAATAGATACCGCATTTAGGGCATCCGACCTTCGCCAAGCATCTATGATTTATCACTGATAGATAAGTGACAATGCTTGTCAACGACGCGACGTGACGTCACAGAACGTGACGGTGCGTTATAAAATCCAGCGCTACACGTAGACCCTGCACCAGCTCATAGAGGCTTACCAGATGCTGACCTTGCCCAGACTCTCATCTCAGGTATGTCCACAGATAACCACCAATAGTTAGATAGATAGATAGAGGACAGCGAGTCGACCGTCAGCACCACCGAGATACCCACGCAGACCCTGCACCAGCTCATAGAGGCTAACCAGATGCTGACCTTGCCCAGACTTTCATCTCAGGTATGCGCACAGATAACCACCAATAGATACTGCATTTAGGGCATCCGAACTTCGCCAAGCATCTATGATATATCACTGATAAATAAGTGACAATGCTTGTCAACTTTGCGACGTGACGCCACAGAACGTGACGGCGCGTTAGAGGCTAACCAGATGCTGACGTTGCCTTGACTTTCATATCAGGTATGTCCACAGATAACCATCAATAGCTACCGCATTTAGGGCATCCGACCTTCGCCAAGCGTCAATGATTTATCACTGATAGATAAGTGACGATGCTTGTCAACGTTCGCGACGTGACGTCACAGAACGTGACGGCGCGTTTTAAGATCCAGCGACACACCGACACGATGGTGTTGCTCAAGGAGGACAGCGACGAGCCGGTCGCCACCGTCAGCACCACCGAGATACCCACGTAGACCCTGCACCAGCTCATAGAGGCTAACCAGATGCTGACCTTGCCCAGACTCTCATCTCAGGTATGTCCACAGATAAACACCAATAGATACCGCATTTAGGGCATCCGACCTTCGCTAAGATTTGATGATTTATCACTGACTAGCTTTCCGCCCACGTGGACTACACGACGTTATCCCGTGGGAATGTGATATATTTCCGGTATAATAAGTAGCCTATGTTCCTCTCCAGACTACAAAGTATGTGTGTCCCAAATTCAGCCAAATCCGTTCAGCCGTTTTGGCGTGATTGAGTAACAAACATCCAAACATCAAAAATTTTACGTTTATAATATTAGTAAGAAGTAGGATAGGATAGGATAGTGGGATTAACTAGCGAATCGTGGTACCCGTTCCCGTGGGAATATCGGGATAAAATATAGCCTATGTTAATCAGGGATAATGTAGCATTCTAAAAGTGAAAGAATTTTTGATATCAGTCCAGTAGTTTTTGAGTTTATTCATTACATACATACGAATCTTTTCTCTTTATAATATTAGTATAGATTAGTATAGATAAGGACCCTCGCCCACGGCGACTTTGCATAGAAGCGCGACAGCATCACTACTAACGCGCGACAGCATCGCTACTAACGCGCGACAGCATCGCTACTAACGCGCTACAGCATCGCTACAAAAAGTCGCCGAGGGCGAGGGTTCTAATGCTGCGTACACACCGGACCAACGAAGGCCAACGAACGCCAGCCAAGGGGTTCTGTTTTCCTCTCTTCTCAATCAGATGATCTGAAAATCCGAATCTGAACTGGAATCGCTTCTAGTGATCCTTTACTTAGCTCTAGATTGATCTTCGAAGGTCAGAAACGGCCAGCGAGCAACGCCTAATGTCGTTCGTTGGCGTTTGTTGGGCCGGTCTGTACGCAGTCTAAGTAATAGGATTCATTCGGTTATGAGATTGTAGAAGGCAGGGTAGTGTATGTAGGTTCTGTTGTCTATTGTCGCAGAGCATGCTGGAGAGCGTGTGCCCGGTGGAGTGGCGAGCCGCGCGGCGGCGACTGTGTTGCGTTCTGGTGGCCGGCGCCGGCGGGGGCGCCACCGCCGCGCTGCGCCGCCACGCCGCGCGCCGCCCGCGCCCCGACCGCCTGCACTACGCCTACGTGTACGCGCACACGCAGCCCGCCTTCCTGCACGCGCTCGCCATCGGCTCAGGTCACTCATTACTATATGCTGGGGCGCCACCGCCGCGCTGCGCCGCCACGCCGCGCGCCGCCCGCGCCCCGACCGCCTGCACTACGCCTACGTGTACGCGCACACGCAGCCCGCCTTCCTGCACGCGCTCGCCATCGGCTCAGGTCACTCATTACTATATGCTGGGGCGCCACCGCCGCGCTGCGCCGCCACGCCGCGCGCCGCCCGCGCCCCGACCGCCTGCACTACGCCTACGTGTACGCGCACACGCAGCCCGCCTTCCTGCACGCGCTCGCCATCGGCTCAGGTCACTCATTACTATATGCTGGGGCGCCACCGCCGCGCTGCGCCGCCACGCCGCGCGCCGCCCGCGCCCCGACCGCCTGCACTACGCCTACGTGTACGCGCACACGCAGCCCGCCTTCCTGCACGCGCTCGCCATCGGCTCAGGTCACTCATTACTATATGCTGGGGCGCCACCGCCGCGCTGCGCCGCCACGCCGCGCGCCGCCCGCGCCCCGACCGCCTGCACTACGCCTACGTGTACGCGCACACGCAGCCCGCCTTCCTGCACGCGCTCGCCATCGGCTCAGGTCACTCATTACTATATGCTGGGGCGCCACCGCCGCGCTGCGCCGCCACGCCGCGCGCCGCCCGCGCCCCGACCGCCTGCACTACGCCTACGTGTACGCGCACACGCAGCCCGCCTTCCTGCACGCGCTCGCCATCGGCTCAGGTCACTCATTACTATATGCTGGGGCGCCACCGCCGCGCTGCGCCGCCACGCCGCGCGCCGCCCGCGCCCCGACCGCCTGCACTACGCCTACGTGTACGCGCACACGCAGCCCGCCTTCCTGCACGCGCTCGCCATCGGCTCAGGTCACTCATTACTATATGCTGGGGCGCCACCGCCGCGCTGCGCCGCCACGCCGCGCGCCGCCCGCGCCCCGACCGCCTGCACTACGCCTACGTGTACGCGCACACGCAGCCCGCCTTCCTGCACGCGCTCGCCATCGGCTCAGGTCACTCATTACTATATGCTGGGGCGCCACCGCCGCGCTGCGCCGCCACGCCGCGCGCCGCCCGCGCCCCGACCGCCTGCACTACGCCTACGTGTACGCGCACACGCAGCCCGCCTTCCTGCACGCGCTCGCCATCGGCTCAGGTCACTCATTACTATATGCTGGGGCGCCACCGCCGCGCGCCGCCCGCGCCCCGACCGCCTGCACTACGCCTACGTGTACGCGCACACGCAGCCCGCCTTCCTGCACGCGCTCGCCATCGGCTCAGGTCACTCATTACTATATGCTGGGGCGCCACCGCCGCGCTGCGCCGCCACGCCGCGCGCCGCCCGCGCCCCGACCGCCTGCACTACGCCTACGTGTACGCGCACACGCAGCCCGCCTTCCTGCACGCGCTCGCCATCGGCTCAGGTCACTCATTACTATATGCTGGGGCGCCACCGCCGCGCTGCGCCGCCACGCCGCGCGCCGCCCGCGCCCCGACCGCCTGCACTACGCCTACGTGTACGCGCACACGCAGCCCGCCTTCCTGCACGCGCTCGCCATCGGCTCAGGTCACAAATGGCGACCGGTCACCGGCCTCAATCATGCATTACTATGACGTCACGTTTTAATGTTGCCAAAAATAGGTCAAATAAATATATTGCGGTCTCTTTTTACATGGAGTATTGGAGGTTAGATAAAACAAGATGGCTGTTTATGAGCACAATGTCGATTTAGCTCATATTTGTATAACGGATATTTGTATAACGGATAGTTCATATACTTAGAACAATATGCCATCTCCATAGGATTCAGTACTCGAGGTTTACTCGCTCTTTACCTGTCAAACGGTGTCAAGTAGGTTCACTTAAAACTAGAAATGCGACGTTGCCAACTTTATGCGCATGGCTTGTAGAAGACGATAGAGAAGGCTCCGGTTAACATAATGCTTAAATAAAGCGATTTATCGGCTAGAAATCCTTGACTACCGCTTGCAACTAAAGCCGCAGAATTCCGATATAAAAGTTTAGTTTATTACTTCTCCAGTTTGTTACAACAACTATAACTAATTTCGGAATCAAATCATGAGTTAAAATTACACCACGATTTTTGCTATACCTATTCATTTCTTTATTTTTTTTTTCTTCCTTTTTGTACAAAATTCTTACGTTTACAATAATTAAAATAGTAAATAAAACAACAAAGGAAGACTGGTGCTCAAACTAGGTAGACCCTGTGCTTTGAGCCACCAAGGTCTTCACCCTGGTAAATAACATTTTTATCTCTTACAACTAATAACGCAAACAATACCTTAATTAAAACTTAAATTGTAACATTAAAAGTACAAATTATACATAAAAATACTTTGTGTGTGTGTGTGCTATTCATGAGTCTGCTTTAGTAACAAAATCTTCTTTTACATCGCAGGCATTGACTCCTCTCAAATGGAGCACCGCGTGGTAATAATCTGGCGTCGCGAGAGCAGCCGCATCCAATACGAGTGGCTGAACGAGTCGTGGCCCGTCTGCTCGCGGCCGCATTGCGCGGACGAGGCGAGCGGTGACGACGAGCTGCAGAGCTACCTTGAGCAGCTGAATCACACCAAGCGGGCGCTCGACCATCTTATCAAGCGGCTTCTGAAGCCCACCGAGGTGCTCGCTTATGAGGCACACGTGCAGGTCAGTTATAAACCTCGCCATAGTTAATGTGCTCGCAGCCGCAGTGTGCGAAAGAGGCGAACGGTGACGACGAGCTGCAGAGCTACCTTGACCAGCTGAACCACACCAAGCGGGCGCTCGACCATCTCATCAAGCGACTTCTGAAGCCAACTGAGGTGCTCGCTTATGAAGCACACGTGCAGGTCAGTTGTAAGCTTAGCCATAGTTAATATACTCGCAGCCGCAATGCACGGACGAGGCGAGCGGTGACGACGAGCTGCAGAACTACCTTGAGCAGCTGAACCACACCAAGCGAGCGCTTGACCATCTCATCAAGCGACTCCTGAAGCCAACTGAGGTGCTCGCTTATGAGGCACACGTGCAGGTCAGTTATAAACCTCGCCATAGTTAATGTGCTCGCAGCCGCAGTGTGCGAAAGAGGCCAGCGGTGACGACGAGCTGCAGAGCTACCTTGACCAGCTGAACCACACCAAGCGGGCGCTCGACCATCTCATCAAGCGACTTCTGAAGCCAACTGAGGTGCTCGCTTATGAAGCACACGTGCAGGTCAGTTGTAAGCTTAGCCATAGTTAATATACTCGCAATCGCAATGCGCGGACGAGGCGAGCGGTGACGACGAGCTGCAGAGCTATCTTGACCAGCTGAACCACACCAAGCGAGCGCTTGACCATCTCATCAAGCGACTCCTGAAGCCCACTGAGGTGCTCGCTTATGAAGTACATGTGCAGGTCAGTTTTAGCTTCGCCAGAGAATGTGCTCGCGGCCGTAGTGCGCGGACGAGGCAAGCGGTGACGAGCTATACAACGACCAACTCAACCACACCGAGCGGGCGCTCGACCATCTCATCAAGCGACTCCTGAAACCCACTGAGGTGCTCGCCTATGAAGCACACGTGCAAGTCAGTTGTAAGCATCGCCATAGTTAATATGCTTGCGGAAGAGGCGAGCGGTGACGAGCTATACAACGACCAGCTGAACCACACCAAGCGGGCGCTCGACCATCTTATCAAGCGACTCCTGAAGCCCACTGAGGTGCTCGCCTATGAAGCACACGTGCAAGTCAGTTGTAAGCATCGCCATAGTTAATATGCTTGCGGAAGAGGCGAGCGGCGACGAGCTATACAACGACCAGCTGAACCACACCAAGCGGGCGCTCGACCATCTTATCAAGCGACTCCTGAAGGCCACTGAGGTGCTCGCTTATGAAGCACACGTGCAGGTCAGTTAAAGTTTCGTCATAGTTAATGTGCTCGCAGCTGTAGTTAAACGAGCGATGGCGAACTATACAACGACCAACTCAACCACACCAAGCGGCCGCTCGACCATCTTATCAAGCGGCTTCTGAAACCCACCCAGGTGCTCGCTTATGAAGCACACGTGCAGGTCAGT
Source organism: Crambus lathoniellus (assembly GCA_949710035.1). Classification (NCBI taxonomy): domain Eukaryota; kingdom Metazoa; phylum Arthropoda; class Insecta; order Lepidoptera; family Crambidae; genus Crambus; species Crambus lathoniellus. The sequence continues at coordinate 3,073,448 of OX453301.1, read as the reverse complement.
TGTAAACTTAAAGCTTAAAGCAATACTGCAACCAACTGAACCACACCAAGCGGGCCCTCGACCATCTTATCAAGCGACTCCTGAAGCCCACTAAGGTGCTCGCTTATGAAGCACACGTGCAGGTCAGTTAAAGTTTCGTCATAGTTAATGTGCTCGCACGAGGCGAGCGGTGACGAGCTATACCGCGACCAGCTGAACCACACCAAGCGGGCGCTCGACCATCTCATCAAGCGACTCCTGAAGCCCACTGGGGTGCTCGCTTATGAAGCACACGTGCAGGTCAGTTGTAAGCGTCGTCATAGTTAATGTGCTAATGACGAGGCGAGCGGCAACTAGCTGCAGAGCTACCTTGACCAGCTGAACCACACCAAGCAGGCGCTCGACCATCTCATCAAGCGACTCCTGAAGCCCACTGAGGTGCTCGCTTATGAGGCACACGTGCAGGTCAGTTGTAAGCTTCGCCATAGTTAATATGCTCGCGGACGAGGCGAGCGGTGACGAGGTATACCTTGACCAGCTGAACCACACCAAGCGGGCGCTCGACCATCTCATCAAGCGACTCCTGAAGCTTATAGAGGTGCTCGCTTATGAGACACACGTGTAGGTCAGTTGTAAGCTTCGCCAGAGAATGTGCTCGCGGCCGTAGTGCGCGGACGAGGCGAGCGGTGACGAGCTATACAACGACCAACTCAACCACACCAAGCGGGCGCTCGACCATCTCATCAAGCGACTCCTGAAGCCCACTGAGGTGCTCGCCTATGAAGCACACGTGCAAGTCAGTTGTAAGCATCGCCATAGTTAATATGCTTGCGGAAGAGGCGAGCGGCGACGAGCTATACAACGACCAGCTGAACCACACCAAGCGGGCGCTCGACCATCTCATCAAGCGACTCCTGAAGCCCACTGAGGTGCTCGCCTATGAAGCACACGTGCAAGTCAGTTGTAAGCATCGCCATAGTTAATATGCTTGCGGAAGAGGCGAGCGGCGACGAGCTATACAACGACCAGCTGAACCACACCAAGCGGGCGCTCGACCATCTTATCAAGCGACTCCTGAAGGCCACTGAGGTGCTCGCTTATGAGGCACACGTGCAGGTCAGTTTTAGCTTCGCTATAGAATGTGCTCGCGGCCTCAGTGCGCGGACGAGGCGAGCGGTGACGAGCTATACAACGACTTACTCAACCACACCAAGCGGGCGCTAGACCATCTCATCAAGCGACTCCTGAAGCCCACTGAGGTGCTCGCCTATGAAGCACACGTGCAAGTCAGTTGTAAGCATCGCCATAGTTAATATGCTTGCGGAAGAGGCGAGCGGCGACGAGCTATACAACGACCAGCTGAACCACACCAAGCGGGCGCTCGACCATCTCATCAAGCGACTCCTGAAGCTTACAGAGGTGCTCGCTTATGAAGCACACGTGCAGGTCAGTTGGAAGCTTAGCCATAGTTAATATACTCGCAGCCGCAATGCACGGACGAGGCGAGCGGTGACGACGAGCTGCAGAACTACCTTGAGCAGCTGAACCACACCAAGCAAGCGCTTGACCATCTCATCAAGCGACTCCTGAAGCCAACTGAGGTGCTCGCTTATGAGGCACACGTGCAGGTCAGTTATAAACCTCGCCATAGTTAATGTGCTCGCAGCCGCAGTGTGCGAAAGAGGCGAGCGGTGACGACGAGCTGCAGAGCTACCTTGAGCAGCTGAATCACACCAAGCGGGCGCTCGACCATCTTATCAAGCGGCTTCTGAAGCCCACCGAGGTGCTCGCTTATGAGGCACACGTACAGGTAAGTTTGTAAACATCGCCTTAATGTGCTCGCAACCGCAATGCGCGGACGAGGCGAGCGATGACGAGCTATACCGCGACCAGCTGAACCACACCAAGCGGGCGCTCGACCATTTCATCAAGCGGCTCTTGAAACCCACTGAGGTGCTCGCTTATGGAACACACGTTCAGGTCAGTTGTAAGCCTCGCCATAGTTAATGTGCTAATGACGAGACGAGCGGCGGCGAGCGGTGACGTGCTATACAACGATCAACTCAACCACACCAAGCGGGCGCTAGACCATCTCATCAAGCGACTCCTGAAGCCCACTGAGGTGCTCGCTTATGAGGCACACGTGCAGGTCAGTTGTAAGCTTCGCCATAGTTAATATGCTCGCGGACGAGGCGAGCGGTGACGAGGTATACCTTGACCAGCTGAACCACACCAAGCGGGCGCTTGACCATCTTATCAAGCGACTCCTGAAGCCCACTGAGGTGCTCGCTTATGAGGCACACGTACAGGTAAGTTTGTAAGCATCGCCTTAATGTGCTCGCAACCGCAATGCGCGGACGAGGCGAGCGATGACGAGCTATACCGCGACCAGCTGAACCACACCAAGCGGGCGCTTGACCATCTTATCAAGCGACTCCTGAAGCCCACTGAGGTGCTCGCTTATGAGGCACACGTACAGGTAAGTTTGTAAGCATCGCCTTAATGTGCTCGCAACCGCAATGCGCGGACGAGGCGAGCGATGACGAGCTATACCGCGACCAGCTGAACCACACCAAGCGGGCGCTCGACCATCTCATCAAGCGACTCCTGAAGCCCACTGAGGTGCTCGCCTATGAAGCACATGTGCAGGTCAGTTTTAGCTTCGCCATAGAATGTGCTCGCAGCCGCAGTGCGCGGACGAAGCGAGCGGCGACGACGAGCTGCAGAGCTACCTTGAGCAGCTGAACCACACTAAGCGGGCGCTCGACCATCTTATCAAGCGACTCCTGAAGCCCACTGAGGTGCTCGCCTATGAAGCGCACGTACAGGTAAGTTCTAAGCTTCGTCGTAGAATAGAATAGAATAGTCTTTTATTTGCAGGCAAACACGGTACAGTAAAAGCTGGTACAAAATGTCATGCAAATCACGTGTTAATGTCGTTTTCAGTAGATATCGTAGCTGTTAAGTAAAGTGCATTGTAGGTATAGCTGAGAAGCAGGTCCTGGCATTCCGATATCGGCAGAGGTCAGCCCGCGGCGAGAGCGAACGGCCGCGATCAGCTGTTCCTTGCGCCTACGTTGTGTAAAGCGCACTATAATTGACGGGGGACGCGCTGGCTGTTTACTATTTTCAGAACGATTGGAATCCGAACGATAGGGACGCACACGATGAATAGTGTCTATATCAGTGTCGACAAGCTTAAACCCCACAACAGTGCAAATATTACTTAACAGTGAAAATAAGTTTTCGCCACTGGTTGAAGGTATACCGGAAATTTCAACATTATTTTGTCGAGAGAATTGATCTTGTGCATTATTTCCATATTTCAAATCTAAAATAGTGTCTTTTGCTTGTGCAAGCTCCTTTTGTATACCTGACAAGCTTGATAATTTTCCCTCGACGGTAATCAATCTGTCTTCGATGCCAGAGAATCTGCTTTCCATCTCATCCCATTTGGAGTTCAAATCTTGCATAGATTTTTTTGTACTGCGAACGTCAGATTGAACATCGCTGAAATCCACTTTCATTGCGTTGAAGTCTACGCGAAGGCTTCTAATTTCTTTTAGCACTTCAGTCATCACAGCACTGCCTGGTTCAGTGGGTTGGGCACGACAGCTGACACAACGCCAGGCTGCCTTCTTCTCCTGTCCCATTTTCCTATAACTGGACTCCGAGACCCCGGCACAGCCATAGTGGAAATTACCATCGCACTGGTTACACGACACGAAGTCTGTTACGGCATCGTTACACTTAGCACACAACATATTTTTTTATCTTATTTTATTTTCACTTAATGATATTTTTTACGCAGAAACACGATTTTCTAGGCAAATTACTTGTAATAGGAAAAAGTTAGCTATTATTTTACGTAAGTTTCTAATGTGTCGCAAGGAGCTGCGAAATTGCATCCGTCACTTATGAGCGCACGCGCGAGTATATTGTGGTTATTGTAAATGGTGCTGAGCTGACTATGATAATTCTTAAATATTTCCTGTTTTGTTTGTCATTGTAGGAGTTGGTAGACGAAGCGGGCCTAGGCCGCGTGGGAGCGGCGGCAGCGCGCCTTCGCGAGTGGGCCGAGCGCGCGCTGCTGGCGCTGCGCACGCACCACGCGCTGTCCGCCGCGTCCGTGCTCGCCACGTGCGCGCTCGTGCTCGCGGCCGGCTACCTCATGGCGTACCTCATGTGCGTACTAGTGCCGCATGTATAGTATAGTGGGCCGAGCGCGCGCTGCTGGCGCTGCGCACGCACCACGCGCTGTCCGCCGCGTCCGTGCTCGCCACGTGCGCGCTCGTGCTCGCGGCCGGCTACCTCATGGCGTACCTCATGTGCGTACTAGTGCCGCATGTATAGTATAGTGGGCCGAGCGCGCGCTGCTGGCGCTGCGCACGCACCACGCGCTGTCCGCCGCGTCCGTGCTCGCCACGTGCGCGCTCGTGCTCGCGGCCGGCTACCTCATGGCGTACCTCATGTGCGTACTAGTGCCGCATGTATAGTATAGTGGGCCGAGCGCGCGCTGCTGGCGCTGCGCACGCACCACGCGCTGTCCGCCGCGTCCGTGCTCGCCACGTGCGCGCTCGTGCTCGCGGCCGGCTACCTCATGGCGTACCTCATGTGCGTACTAGTGCCGCATGTATAGTATAGTGGGCCGAGCGCGCGCTGCTGGCGCTGCGCACGCACCACGCGCTGTCCGCCGCGTCCGTGCTCGCCACGTGCGCGCTCGTGCTCGCGGCCGGCTACCTCATGGCGTACCTCATGTGCGTACTAGTGCCGCATGTATAGTATAGTGGGCCGAGCGCGCGCTGCTGGCGCTGCGCACGCACCACGCGCTGTCCGCCGCGTCCGTGCTCGCCACGTGCGCGCTCGTGCTCGCGGCCGGCTACCTCATGGCGTACCTCATGTGCGTACTAGTGCCGCATGTATAGTATAGTGGGCCGAGCGCGCGCTGCTGGCGCTGCGCACGCACCACGCGCTGTCCGCCGCGTCCGTGCTCGCCACGTGCGCGCTCGTGCTCGCGGCCGGCTACCTCATGGCGTACCTCATGTGCGTACTAGTGCCGCATGTATAGTATAGTGGGCCGAGCGCGCGCTGCTGGCGCTGCGCACGCACCACGCGCTGTCCGCCGCGTCCGTGCTCGCCACGTGCGCGCTCGTGCTCGCGGCCGGCTACCTCATGGCGTACCTCATGTGCGTACTAGTGCCGCATGTATAGTATAGTGGGCCGAGCGCGCGCTGCTGGCGCTGCGCACGCACCACGCGCTGTCCGCCGCGTCCGTGCTCGCCACGTGCGCGCTCGTGCTCGCGGCCGGCTACCTCATGGCGTACCTCATGTGCGTACTAGTGCCGCATGTATAGTATAGTGGGCCGAGCGCGCGCTGCTGGCGCTGCGCACGCACCACGCGCTGTCCGCCGCGTCCGTGCTCGCCACGTGCGCGCTCGTGCTCGCGGCCGGCTACCTCATGGCGTACCTCATGTGCGTACTAGTGCCGCATGTATAGTATAGTGGGCCGAGCGCGCGCTGCTGGCGCTGCGCACGCACCACGCGCTGTCCGCCGCGTCCGTGCTCGCCACGTGCGCGCTCGTGCTCGCGGCCGGCTACCTCATGGCGTACCTCATGTGCGTACTAGTGCCGCATGTATAGTATAGTGGGCCGAGCGCGCGCTGCTGGCGCTGCGCACGCACCACGCGCTGTCCGCCGCGTCCGTGCTCGCCACGTGCGCGCTCGTGCTCGCGGCCGGCTACCTCATGGCGTACCTCATGTGCGTACTAGTGCCGCATGTATAGTATAGTGGGCCGAGCGTAGTGCTGCATCTATTGCTAGTTGGGGCTATGTGGATTGCAATGTTGTATCTTGTTTGGAAGTTCAATTGCTATGGTAAACGCATTTCAACTTCGTGTTTGGTAAACTTTATATGATTACGCCCCCCATTAGCGACCTACTGACTGAGCGTACGCCTCTCACTGCAACATTCAGCTCGATCAGAAGCACGCTCGCCCGAGGCACCGCATGCGTTTCATTGATAACCAAACCACCAATAGATACCGCATTTAGAACATTCGACTTTCGCCAAGCATCTATGATTTATCTTATCATAGATGCTTGCTTATCACGACTAAGTGACAATGCTTGTCCACGTCCCATTTCAGTGCTAACCAATGAACTATGTCGTAAATAAAAGTTATTGTCATTGCAGTAGCCAATCACATGTCCGGTTGTTATGTTACGTCTCACGCCCCCCCCCCCCCCCCTTCCCACCGCCAAAAAATGTGACACTAAGTTAAAACAATAAAATTGTCATACGACATCTACGTTTGCCTCGGGCAAGTCACATCCTTACCGACCGAGAATATGCCTCAGGGGCTGCTCGCTTATAGTCCCCGTATGCCAAACAATTGCATAACACGAAATCACTATGGTTTGATCTTTGCAGACGTGTCGAAGAGGAATCAGTACAGCGTCAGAAAGAAGAGCGGAGAAAGCAAAGCTGTAACGGAAAGAAAAACAACAACGAACCGCAGCCTGAAATGCGACTGCACGAACTGCGCGCCGAGAAATACAACGGACTCGTCAGGTGAAACTATAGGACATTTTTAAACATCATCTAAAATCTAAATCTTACCAACCGAGGGGGCTACCGGCTAATAAATATTGGTATGGACATAGAGTTCTTTTGACATTTGAAGCCCATGTTATGCCGATATTAGGAAAAAATATGGGCTTCAAATGTCAAATGAAGCCCATGTCCATATCCATATTTTTTTAACCGGTACAGAGGCAGTTACTAATTTCTTGTATAGCAAAAAATAAAACTAATTTCTGCACTGTTTCATTACGTCCAAAACGTAACTACGACTGCAGTTAGGTAAAAGTGTATTTGGCTATTTTCATTACAGAAAGTATTTGGTCCTTCGAGCAGGATCAGGATCCAATATAATAATAGCTTTATCAAGTTAATTTTTTGTATTTACATTGCAATGAGTCACACCAATGATTTTTGTTATCAGCATATCTAAAAAATATGTAACTCGAGAAAAAAGAATCTGTTGTTATTTTTTTCCTATCTTCAAAAATGACTGAGATATTAAACGTTAAAGTACGGCCTCCGAGGAAAATTTGGGTGAACCAATGGCATTAACGTGTGACGTCACGTCGCGCTTCCGTATACCTACATAGAATCCTTTGGCTATATAGTTGCGCTCTCACGGTTTCGTAATAAATTTATTTATTTTTCTTAGTCTATCAATGAAAAGTTTAAAATTTTTGTATTGAGCCCATGTGAAAAAACACCTTCAAATAATGATTTATTTTTGTGAAAAATAAATTAAATCAACTTTCGTAATGGCGGGCGGGATTCTGTCAATACGCATAGCAACCGTCAAAACAAAATGTACTTACAACCTTAACTGACTTGGTAGTTAAATATGCACCCTAAAAACTGACAGCCATTTCGATAATTTTATACTGCTAGTGGCGCCTCCACCACTGGGTCAGATAAGTTTGTGGGATAAATGTCTTTCGGTATCGACAGTAGGTGACAGTTTTAGAGTGCGCCTGCGCGCGGTCGAAATTGAATACTAATCATTTACCATAACCTTAGAACGAAGAAAATGTACTGTAACTAGCGTCAAAAACGCACGAGTTGCGCGAAGATTGCGCACAGACGAACTCTATGTAGATACAGTTAGACGGAAATCACCCGCAACAGCCGCAAACCTAGATGTCAGTGCGACATGACGTCATCGCAATAGCGCGCAAGGAAAGCAAATTTTCAAAAGATGGTGAAACTTTACAACGCTGTAGCTTTGGAAATCCTGGCCAGATTTCGATGAAACAAAAACTATTAGTACTTGCACGAGTACGCGCATTAAATGCAGTAATTTTTATAGTCATATTTTGATGTGTTGGTGTGACTCATTGTTATTATTGACATACGTACATTATGCTTACGTCTGTCTTCCATGAGGGTAGGCAGAGACTATTTATTATTGAAAATAATGAAAGTGAAGTATTAGAAAAAACTAGCTCCGATGGATCTCGAACCTAAGTTATTTATAAAGTTATATAAATAAATAATTTGTTTCTTCAACAGGTTACTGAAACCAGGCTGCCGGACGATTGTCCTACTCGTGGACATGCAAAGTCGAGTGCAACTCTTATCGAAGTTCCACAAAATTGTCTGGCCATATCGCAAGTAAGTTTTCTTGATTAGCTGTCGTTTTTATTTTTTTATGTTTGATGAAAAATCTTAGTGTCGTGTATTCATACGTTTACGATGTTAGCCGCTGTGCTGTTATGTCTGATTTATACAGGGTGTTTTTCTATAAGTGCAATACCTCTTAGGTGGTGATTGTACTCATGAATATGAACAACTTTTACTATGAGGCCAACTCTGCAATTTCACAAAAAAATCAGCTGTTCCATACATTCTGGTCAGGTAGTATTAACAAATTGTATGAAACAGCTGTTTTTTTTGTTGAGTTGCAGAGTTGGCCCCATAGTAAAAGTTGTTCATATTCATGAGCACAATCACCACCTAAGAGGTATTGCACTTATAGATAAACACTCTGTATTGGCACATGTACACAAGAATGTCGGCAACCTTTGGCCAGTTCCGTATAATTAATTTTCGTACTGGATTGTGTAATGGTGACGGACTGTTATTCCTGTAGCGACGCACTCACATAAGCAATACGCCGAGTATCGAAGAAATGCAAGTCCAGCTAAAATTAATCGAATGTAAACATCGACGCGCAAGTCTGTCGTCACACACTATGACAAAACAGAACTGAAGCATTGTATGGAAACATGAATCGCGCGTACACAGTTTCTCAGATGTTCCATAAATACAGTTTCTAACTAGCAATATTTGGCTGCGTTCCCTGAGCACATACACCTACCTAGTTTGAAAGAAGTACTTCCCTTTTCGCTGAATATATGACGAAGTATCCTGCCTCTAAATGTAGGGAATGCCCTAGAAGTATTTTTTTAGCAATTCGGGCAATATTTGAGCCACGAGTCTTGTCACTGCCATAAAACAACCTGTTGTGTCCTTTCGCCGTTATTCGAAGCCTAGGTAAACATATTTTGAGAAAGCCCTTTCCGTTTCCGTTCGACATCAATTTTCCTATTGGTCAATTTTACCCACGTGACGTCACTTCCGTAACGTCATCATAAGTCACGTGATACGAGTTCACCTTTTAGCAACGGCGGAGGATTTGTGTCATTGGCGTCCATTTTTCGCAACCGTTCACATCTAGTCATAAACGCTGTTAGCGTTCGAAATTTAAAAATTTAAAAATTTGTACGAGTGGATCTTTTATTTTACTTTCTCGGATAAAGTAATATTATTAGTTATGAAAATTGTTCGAATTTTAAAAGAGCGTGCCTGTGAGTGAGCGCGCGAAAACATGGCGGGTCGGGCTCGAGGTCCACCTGTTAATTTCAAAGTACCTATCGTGGAAATCCAACGCATTTAGGACGACGAGATGGAGTATCAGGTTTATTGGCACATAGGAATTGAGGTAATTTAACACCTCGCCAGGTCAGTGAAAGTTTTGATTTTTATTTTCTTACCCACAAGCAAGTAAGAAATTTTATATTTTCTCACCATGAAAAATCTGTTCAGGTGATAGTTAGTAGAGAGATTTTGCGATCTGCGCTGAGAGATTATATCATAATCATAATCATTTATGTCAAATAGATTTCCTTTTAATAGTGATACAATGTGATTTACGGATTTTGAAAGGATCGGGAAGTATACAGTGGGTCTCGGCTCCCGTCGTCGCCCGTGCTTGACCTTGACACACTTTTCTCTTGTTTAGTTTATAAATCCTATTTTACAATTTGTACCGACTTCTTGTGGCGATTTATTGTTACGAAAGCATTTTGAAGTACCTACATTTTCTTTAATGGTTATCATGTCCATTGGAAAAGTATCATTGCAGTTCGAAAATAATGTCAGTATAGTCGAGTGGTATAGCACTAATTTTGTTAAGTTGCTTTTGTTTCAACGTTTTGTTTTTGATCATGTATCTATACCGGCACATAGTGTGTGATTACTGTTATACTTTTATTACTCCCATGTCTGTATGTGAGTGCTACCTGCATTAAAAATGGGAACAAGCGTCGCTATGTATGTATTAACTAACCAACAAGTGCAAGGCAAATAATATTTTAAAGGGAATAGTGTATTTAATTTAATGATTTTAAAAGTACATACTGTTGTTGCAAAAGTTTATTCTAAATACTTTCTACAGTTGACCCTTGCCCCTTTTAGGGAGTGTTTATGTGGGTCGTGTAATGTAGCATGGAGCAAATGATTTGATATTGAAAAATGGGGTGCTCAGCCCCCCCGAACCCCCCTACCATTGGTTCGATAATGTTTTATTAATGGATACGTAATTGGATTCATTATCCCTGACATTTTTAATATGATATTCAATGCAGATTTTAAGCTGTGGTTACATTAAATTAATATGAAAAAAAAAAAAAAAAAAAAAAAACATAGCCTGCTTACGCAAGTAACGGGCGGCATTTCCTGCTTACGCAAGTATCAGGGTGCAATGTTTTTGACAATAAGCATTATGAATCTTTTTATTTTTAAAATTAATTAAATTAGCCTGCTTACGCAAGTAACGGGTGGCATTTCCTGCTTACGCAAGTATCAGGGTGCAATGTTTTTGACAATAAGCATTATAATCTTTTTATTTTTTTGGATTACGTGATATTATTAGTGCCGTCAATGCCATAATTATGATTGAAAGTAGAAACTGTATATTCAAATAAATATAAGTTAAAAGGGGGGGGGGGGGGGTATAGGTATATCGACTACACATACCTTTCATGTTTATATGCGAACAAGCCCCGCTAGTATTAGGCACGCTGGAAGCTGTGCTTGGCACTAATAGTTCATATATTTATTGAAATACTGCGGTGGCTCCCTATGGGCACCGGTGATAGCAATAATTAGTATTTTAACGAATAATAGGTACCTACTGACTAGAAGCTATGCAGTCAAAGTAATTATGCTATAAAGCCAGTTGGGATATTGCGATTCTGACTTTTAGTGTAATCTGACATTCTGCGATTTCTGATAATGCGTGTCTGGCGTTTTGCGTATCTAAAAGAGCCTGACAGTCTGACATAGCTGTAAGCAACAGCACGAGCCGATCGGGTCTGCCCTTTCGACTGTTTCATACCTAAATTTAGTTTAGATTAAGTAAATGTGTACCTATTGTTAGTGTAAAACACCGAATAAATTATTACTTTACTTTATTTCATCAGTAGAATGTTTTAGAAAATTTATAGGCAATAGTTATTTTAGCCGTCTAGAAGAGTGAAGTCATCTGATACAGGCATTGTTTATGCTTACTCATCGTCATGTATAAACATGGCAGGCTGCTCCATGGCACCGTAGATTTATATTGTGAGACAAATTCTGACGATCACGGTCTTTTAAAATGGCAAAACTAGGTAGGGATATATACCATATTTTGTTGCCTGTAATACAGATCAACCTACAACGGGCAATAGCAGTCAACGTTACCGATATTATTTTTTCCTGTGCTCATGTAACTCATGTAATTGTGTATGTAATGATGTTGAAAATGTAAACCTTTTGTTATCATGATATAAACTATTCATGTATTCAGTCAAAAGTACTTGTACGTAAATGATTTTGACTGTCTTAAACAATAGAAAAATTACGCCTTTCCAGGCTAGAATGAATGCAGTTTGGAGATTGACAGGGTCTACAACAATGATATTGTCTACAAAGACATCTTTTTATGAACCTTTAATGAATCATTATCATAAAAATTGGATAAATTATGAATGTTTTGGAAAGAATAAGTAAAAATGGGTTTCTGAGATTGATTTCGCAAGGACACGGACCCATACAAATGTAAAATTAGTAGATCAGATCATTGATAATAATTTACGAGTTTTCAGATTGACAGTCGCTCCACAAGAACACTGTCTTGTACAATAGCAAAATTATGCCCTTAGGGCAAGCATTAGGGCAACTAAAAGAAGTTGCTCGTTGTTTCGTTGATGATGAAAAGAAGTCTCTTATGTTTCTGATAAACAATGTCTTTGGTGAGTTTTAATATGGGTATATATATGTATGTATATATATATATATATATATTTAGTTCATTATGTTAGAATTGTTTGTATTCATTACGAAGTTATATAATGTGCCCGGTTAACCCATTTTTACTAAATGGATGGGTATAATGAGCCATAACTCAATGAAATTTTTTAATTTTGTATATTCATGTTTCTTTGCTAGATTGGATATAACTATTTAAGATGTTCCGTGTAGCTAAATTGACAGTAATTAACGGGAGTTTTTCATTGGTTCGATGGTAATTAATAATAAGAGAAACGCGTCTTTAGAATGGCAGTCTATATAAAAAATTGTGTCCTGCAATGCAACTTGGGACCGTGTCGGTAAAATATATAAAGTGAAACTGTCATTATCGGCCATTACCAGTCATTTTCGTTGTCATTATTATATTTATATGTATAGTTACAGTTAAAAAGTCTTGAATGGGTGGTAGGAAAATATTGACGATTCATAAGTACATACATGCTTATTATATGTCTATGTGAATAAATCAATATTTGATTGATTGATAGATATAAGTAGTAGATAAAGTTATGACAAAATATTGCAAATCTTTTGCAATTTATCTTTTAGAGTTACATTAATTCGATTTGTATGCAAATGAGATTTGTTACAAAATAGCAGATGCTTTAAAGAAGTTAATATACGAACTACTTTTGTTTTGATCTTGTAAAATAAGGCATGTGCTTACATTATTTTCAGAAATTTACTTGACCTTTATACATGATCGCTCTTTTTGTCAGACCAGTAAGACAAGCCGGCACAAGTAGTTTAGGATGTTATACATATAACATCCTGCGATCTGCGATCCTATTTATTCGAATAATGTTAACGTTAATTTTTGCAATCAAACTTTAATGCATCTTGCACTGCACAAACATAGCAATAGTTGACTTCTTCTCTAGCACAGAGCTTTAAATAATGTCTTTTCTCTTGAATTTGGTGTAGGTAGTGAGTCAACAGTTTAACTGCCAAAAATAACGTCGTGGGTTCGATATTTTAAGTATAATATTATGTTTAATTGATCGAAGTGTTTTGTATGTAACACAACCATGTATTTACAAAATACATGTTTATTTATTTATTTAATTCTTCATGCACTAATTACAGTACATAGGTGGACTTAATGCTTCGCACCCTACAGAACCATAAGAATTACGACTTGGGCATCTTGGCCATAGGACAAGCTTTGCTTAGATTGGGGCTACACAGTGGTATATTAAAATTCCCAAAATTATTTATTTTAGTATGAACAATAATTTCCCTATAGCGGTAAAGGATATACTGAGAAACAGTCGTCAGCTTCGTAACAATGCTAGTGCTCGGGAGTTTAGCGTGTCACTAGCAGGTGTAACATAATAATTTAAAGCAACATGATTTTACAGTTAGGGAAGATAAGAGTCTTGTGCTTATGGTTTCTTGTGCCGAAAGTTTTTACAATTATTATATTGTACTTATATTTTGCTTTATTATGTGTTTTCAGATCATATCGTATTGATGTTATATCAGAAGAGACTTAGCCAAAAGATTTTCAGATGTTTTTGCTTCAAAAATATATAAGGGATAGCACAAGTTGTGTTAATGTAATGTTTGTTTCTTTTCAGTTTTTGAATATTTCAAGAATATGTAAATGATTTATGTAACATAGTTTACATATTTATGAATAAGGTTTGATAGATTGAGCATAAGTATACATTTTATTTTCTTTTCAATCATGTTCAGTCCGTGCTCATATTTTCATTATATAGGTACTTACGTACTATTGTATGACATACTGGAATGTTTGATAGTAATAGCATAATGTTTCTGATATCAGTATTAATTTGTGATGTTGAGTTATAAAGTTAAACAATTAATTCTTGTACCCCTTGTACCTGTCGAATTTGTCAAAAGGTATAAGATTAATGTCATAATTGCTGATACATGTCACATTGGCGTCCTCGTTCACCAGGCGATAACAAACAAGGTCTCAAAATATGTTTACCTAGGCTTCGAATAACGGCGAAAGGACACAATAGGAGCGTTTTACCTACCATTAAAACGCATATTGTGTCCGGAGCCTTATTCGAAGCCTAGCTTTAAGACCTGCCTGGTGTAGATTTTATCCTTAATGGTTGTCAAGTGTTTCAGATTTTGAGACTACAATGACACAAATCCTCCGCCGTTGCTAAAAGGTGAACTCGTATCACGTGACTTATGATGACGTTACGGAAGTGACGTCACGTGGGTAAAATTGACCAATAGGAAAATTGATGTCGAACGGAAACGGAAAGGGCTTTCTCAAAATATGTTTACCTAGGCTTCGAATAAGGCTCCGGACACAATATGCGTTTTAATGGTAGGTAAAACGCTCCTATTTAATATAAAAGGGGATCGGACTGATTTTGTTTTTATTTGTTTAAAATGTTTTTAGAAATATCAGAAACACGATACAGGTATTTATTTTCAAATATTTTACATATTTTCGGAGATATAGTTCATCAATCTTCCTAATTAGATATATGGACAGCGCTAGACAAATTTGACGTCAGATGTGTCTAGCGCCATACTCAAGCCATATAAAATTTCGTTTTAGAAAGAAGATAGCTAGAGACACAGTTTTTCACGATTCAGCAGCTCATTACTTATCAACATTTTGTTTTTTTTTTCATTTTTGTTATTCTCCAATGTTATATTTTTGAATGTTACTATTAAATATTTACATATCAATAATAAACAGTCCGATTCTCTATTTATCAGATCACGTTAGCCCGTTTAACGTTGGTGTACGTGTTGTAACCCGCGATCCCGTCGGTGTAGGAACAAGACGCTAGTGTTCGCTTACCTGATGGTGGAGCGCAACGTGGAGTGGTTCCGGCGCGTGCTCCAGCTGTCACTGGGCGGCGGGGAACTGCGCGTTAACGCGCGTAACTGCGTGGGCACCGTGCTAGCGCTCAACGCGCACCGCAAGTACTTCTGCATCTACCACGCCAAGCATCCCGAGTGCGCCAAGCCGCACAAGGTAACGATCACGATATACGGTGGCGGTCACATAATTAAAGACACCAGTCGATTTTCATACAAACGAGGTAACTTTGAAGCCTTGGTTCTCCGCCAGGGATTGACCTAGCTGTGATCTGATGATGGCCATCTAGGGAGTGAATGGAGGAGATTCAGATCGCTATACACACCCAACTGATCTGATCAGCGTTTTAAGAGATATAAGAATCAGAGTTTTCAGTTTCTGGATTTCTATACAATTTTATGCTAATTTTGCGGATTTTTTAAACATATCCTTATAGAATGCTGATCAGATCAGTTGGGTGTGTATAGCGATTTGAAACTCCTCCATTCACTCTCTAGATGGCCATCATCTGATCACAGCTAGGTCAAACCCTGGCGGAGAACCTAGGCTTCAAAGTTACCTCGTTTGTATGAAAACCGACTGGTGTCTTTAATTATGTAACCACCACTGTATATCATTGTGTAACTGTAACAGCCAACTGCGTGGGCACCGTGCTAGCGCTCAACGCGCACCGCAAGTACTTCTGCATCTACCACGCCAAGCACCCGGAGTGCGCCAAGCCGCACAAGGTATTATTATTATTATTTATAGGGGGGACGCCAGCGAAGCCGGACGGGTGATCAGTCACCTAGATCGGGACCATTTCACCCAGTTCCCCAAGTCCCCTAAAAGTTGAAAGCAGGGGGGAGGCGGGTTATCATTTACCCCACCGGCGTCGGACCCTCGAACCTACCTGTGCGCTTACAATACCTGCTGAGTTGACTTATCGTTAACTGCTTTAAATCCTCTTCCTTAAGCTTGTCCGTTCCAAAGAGCTCCCAGCGCAGTGATGCGTACATCGGGCACTCTGCCATGAAATGGTAACTTGTTTCTTCTCTTTCTTTACATTGCGAACAGATGGGGTCTTCTGTCCGTTTGATCACTGATAAGCCGCACAAGGTAACGACAACGATCTATATCATTGTAACTGTAACAGCCAACTGCGTGGGCACCGTGCTAGCGCTCAACGCGCACCGCAAGTACTTCTGCATCTACCACGCCAAGCATCCGGAGTGCGCCAAGCCGCACAAGGTAACGACAACGATCTATACAGTGGCGGCGGTCAGATAATTAAAGTCAACAGTTTATTTTCATACAAACGAGGTGTCTTTGAAGCCTCGTTTCTCCGCCATGCATTGACCTAGCTGTGATCTGATGATGGCCATCCAGGGAGTGAATGGAGGAGATTCAGATCGCTATACACACCCAACTGATTAGTTTAGCGTTCTAAGAGATATAAGAATCAGAGTTTTCAGTTTCTGGATTTCTTTACAATAGGGTATTTTACTGTTGTTGAAATGTAGATATTTAATGATGACGTTAAAAAATATTGCAATTTAGAATACCAAATGTGAAAAAATAATTTGCATCTGTTTTATAATAAAAGAATTAGTCTGTTTGATTTTGACTATAGCTGTCTCTTTCTAAAACGAAATCTTCTATGGCGTGACTATGACGCTACTAACCCACTGACGTCACTAAGATAGCGTCCTGTCCTTGTCTAATTATAAAGTTTGAAGTCCTATATCTTTGAAAATATTCAAGATAATTCAAAATGAAAACTTGTTTTGTGTAGCACATATTTCGAAAAACATTTAAAAGAAATAAAAAAAAATCAGTAAAATACCGTATTTTATGCTAATTTTGCGGATTTTTGAAACATATCCTTATATCTTTTAGAATGCTGATCAGATCAGTTTGGTGTGTATAGCGATCTCAAACTCCTCCATTCACTCTCTAGATGGCCATCATCTGATCACAGCTAGGTTAAACCCTGGCGGAGAACCTAGGCTTCAAAGTTACCTCGTTTGTATGAAAACCGACTGGTGTCTTTAATTATGTGACCACCACTGTATATCACTGTAACTGTAACAGCCAACTGCGTGGGCACCGTGCTAGCGCTCAACGCGCACCGCAAGTACTTCTGCATCTACCACGCCAAGCACCCGGAGTGCGCCAAGCCGCACAAGGTAACGATCACGATCTATATCATTGTAAGCGTCCTTTTGAATGTTAAGGAATAAGCCAACAGTTCGCAACTCCTTACGGCGGAAGACCTTGCAGCTTGAGAACGTAAAGAACCAGCAAGAAATTATGAAATCTCATATGACTTTGATTTTGACCTGTTCTTCTCATTGAACAGGAGCTTTGGCCGGCAGATGACGGTCTTAGACGATAAAACTTTTGATATCCCAAAAAGCTAACTCAAGAATTTTCTTTTAAATTTTCTTCATAACATTTCCCGATCACAATTTCGGATGTTGCAAAGACTGCTCAAATTATGGCGCGGTTACTTTGATTCTGCTTCCGCTTTCAGTCTTACTCTTTCTTTATCTTGCTCTGGTCATCGACTCGACAACGTTATTAGGTCACCTACGTCACAGTATATACAGGGCGTCCCAAAACTATGCCACATGGAGGGAAAGTACCTTAAATACTGAAGATATAAAATTTTACTGAAAGGAGACTTCATTTTTATTTTTAAAAGAAAACGAACTGCATTCAAAGAATTTCAAATAATCGCCTGTCTGAACTGGGAATCGAACCCGCTGAATGTAAAAAAAAAAAAAAAAAAATTTATTATACCGATCGAAAGACTCGATTATACCTAAGCATTTCTTCTTAGTAACATAGCATCCTAAATAAAAGAAAGACTACGAAATTCAACATTTAATGTTGAATAACAAGTTTGTGCAGCGTTACGGATAGCCTTTCTGTGACTGTTGTGCTCAAAACTCTAACATTTAAATGTATTACTAATGAGTGAAGATTGGAGCAATTATACCTAATTTCCCTATCATAAGTCTTTGATAATGTGATAAGTAACATAAACTCGATTGGTTTAAAAAAGTTTAAATAATTTGGTGCGGGTTCGATTCTCGGTTTGGACGTGCTATTATTTAAAAAATATTTTAATTCAGTTCGTATTATCTTAATTTTTAGATTTTTGCTTTCACAATGCAGTTTTTAATAAAGAAAAATGGAAAATGAAGTAGTTGGAGCTAGTTGTGAGACGGGTCGATTTTTTCTAAATACTCCATTTTCCATTTTTCAGTTCGTATTGTTATTGAAATTAAAATAAAGTCCTATTTCAATAAAATTTCTATCTACAGTATTTGGTGCGGTATATGCCACCATGTGGCATAGTCATTGGATGCCCTGGGGCGTCCCACGACTATGCCGAATGGTGGAATAAACCGCACCAAATTATTCAAACATTTTTAAACCAATCGAGCTGGTTTTATTTAACACATTATGACTTTATCAAATACTTATGATAGGGAAATTACGTATAATTACTACTATCTTCACTCATTAGTAATACATTGGAATGTTAAAGTTTTGAGCACGACATCGAAAGTCACAGAAAAGGATATCCATAACGCTGCACAAACTTGTTATTCAACATTAAATGTTAAATTTCGTCGTCTTCCTTTTTAATTTAAGATGCTATGTTACTTAGAAGAAATGCTTAGGTATAATCGAGCCTTTCGATTGGTACAATAAAATTCGAGAAATATTTTTTTTACATTCAGCGGGTTCGATTCCCAGTTCAGACAGGCGATTATTTAAAATTCTTTGAATGCAGTTTGTTTTCTTTTTAAAATAAAAATGAAGTCTCCTTTCAGTAAAATTTTATATCTTCAGTATTTAAGGTACTTTCCTTCCATGTGACATAGTTTTGGGACGCCCTGTATAATAGTACTAAGGTACAGAAAGTGTTCTCTGCAATGTCATTCAAATAAAAATAAATCATTTGCATGAAAATAAAGTTCAATTCCGGTCGCTTTGTCACCGCTTGCCTACTGTTTTGATAATCTAAAGTTCGCGCATGCAAGCAAAACTGTATCCAACAGCTACGCGCGAGATTTTCTATTTCTATGAAAGTCTCAAACAGCTCGCTCGCTGGTTAGAGTTGCGAGCGACTTGTGACTTCGGTTTTGTTGTTTCTTTTATTTAGACACCCGTAAACACAACAGTTATCTTTTATACGGATTATAAGAACATTTAGTAGTCATTGTTCGGTGCACAAAAATCACAGAAATGATCGATCGTGGAGCGTACGAGCCGAGCGGCATCCTTCTGCCATACGCCTGTGAAATGAAATGAAATGAAATTTTATTTGCTTTGAACAGGGTACATATAAAAGATGACAACAGTTTTAAGAAAAACAATTATAGTGTGATCGCCCACTCAGCTATAGTCAATAGCATGCAAAAAGTGAATTATTAATTGAAGTTAATACAATGTCTGTTAAATAAAAATCATCAAAATACAAAAATGTCAAAATTACACGAAACAACATGTCAAGGTAAACTCATTAAACATGTCAAAATAATATTAAGTAAAAAAAAGTGCGGAAATGTCAAAATTAAACGAACGACAGGTCGTAGATAAATTATTAAACATGTCAAATTAAATAATACGAGATAAAAAAAAATTCAAAAATTAAAAAAAATTACATTACATTTAATTGGTATAATTCAAGAATTCTTGGACCGAGTAAAACAACTTATCCATAAGCCATATATGCAGAGCAGTCTTAAATTTATTAAAAGGCAATTCTGTAATGGACTGCGGAATCTTGTTGTATATTGCGATTCCCATGCAGTAGCAATTCTTTGTAATCCGTGTGCTTTGTAATTCTTTGTAATCCGACAGACGTGCCGGCCGAACGTACCTAAACTGCGGAGTGACACCCCTGCCTACGTTTACTAAAAAATATTGTTGTGTACGCAGCGCATGTCGCGCATGACGCGGTCCCTGGGCGGCGGCGCGGGCGGCGACCCCGAGGCGGGCGCCTTCATCGGGTTCCACACCGAGCCCGACTCGTCCTGCGACGAGGCGCCCGACCCGCCCGTGCTGCTGCAAGGTAACCGCCTAACACTGCCACCGCATATAGATAAAATAAAATAAAATAAATTAGAGGCTACTATTCTCTTCATATTCATTTATTCATTGTAGCCACAATACATAGAATAGTGAGATCAGCGATAAGCTTTAGATTTTAAATTGCAGTGCCCTTACAGGGTGTCATGTAAGGGCACTGCAACTTAAAATCTAAAGCTTATCGTTAAAAAATTTGTCTAAGGTAATAGTAGGCCTTATCTTCAACATTTGCACCAACGACCAGCCGTCAACTCCCCAAACGTCGCGCTTTCATGCGATATGATATAGTGCTTTATCTTGTTTAACTGTGACAGTTGGTTTTGACGTTTGAATGTCGATAAAACGCTATATCATGCGATATACAACACGTTTTGGACGGTCATGCTAGGCTTACAGGCACACTGTGATATATGCTAAAATCGATTGCACTGCACCCAATACTCTTTTTCATTTTAAAGTTTTTTACAAGCTTTTTATTAACTTGCCTGTTAGTTAGTTAATATGTTAGTTAGTTAGTGGGGGACAAATCTTGCAAGCTTAATTTGACCCACTTCCCCGTGTCCGATGGAGCTGAAATTTCGTATAAAGTCAACTCGCTTAGATAGTGTCGCCCTTTGATCGCGCCGCCTTGGCACGTGCCGCTTCTTGTCAAAGGATGCCGCCGCATAAACAAAAGAAGCCGCGTGCGGCATTCACCCGAAAATGGAATTGGATTTTGGGATTCGGCATTTATTAAATTATATTTTCTTAAATAATCTATGTTTATTATAAATACAGGTGGTAACGACGGTTGTGACTTGTGATAATTCGAGCGATGATAAGTAATCATAATAATCATATGAAAAAAATATAATTTTTATTATTATTTGTAAAGAAATCACTTGTTTAACTTCTTTTTATATAAAAATATCCAAATTTTCATTAAAATTGACTTTGGTACCCAACTTGAGTGTATTATTTTATATATGCATTTTATAGAGAGCCACAATGCCGTGCGGGTGTACCGACACTATCTAACCGAACGGACTTTACAGGTTTGGTTCAGATGACAATACAATCTTAAAGTACAATCACGTCAGCAAAAAAGCTTGTCATAAAAATGAATTTTTTACTAAAAACTTATTAACATTTCGATTGAATTTCCAGAGAACCTTCTCGACGGGCTCGAGAACTGGCTGGACCGCTTGTTTGAGGGCAGCACGCACCGGTACTACGTAAACTACTGGCCCGACATGACCACCAAGTGAGCGCCGCGCGGGTTCGGATACTTCTCTGTTCTTGCCCTTCACTGGTTTTGGTTTCTTCGAATTAAACTGGTTTCGATCGATAATAGACGATCGTCGGTTTGGGTTCGATCCGCGAGACCTTTCGTCGCGAAAGCCGCGCGATTCTCGATCGCGCCGACCTTACTACGCGGTCTCAGAGTTCATTTCAATAAATTGTACTGCCCGTTTGTTAATATTTCGACCACAGTTTTAGTGTGATAGCCTTTACGAATTGTCTTCGATATAATTAATTTGTATGAAAGTTGAGTAAATGAGTGCAATGTTGTCGGTTCTGTGAATAAGCGAGGTACCCTGAGGTATAAATAATATTATAGGAATCGATTGTTTGTTATTATTAATTACTGTTGTCTTATTAACCTTTATTAGTGGTTATTAAATTAGCAAATTTTTGACATGCATGGTAACAAGACTTTTTACTGTACCAAAAAAATAAAATTTTATTATTGTTACTTGTGAAATGCATCTGCATCAATATGCCTGAGCATAACTGATTTATGGGACAATGATTTGTATCAATTTATAGTTTCTCCTTTTACTAGTAGGCACAGTTGAGAACACATAAACTATACATATTGCCATTTCTAACGACCTTATCGGGCGTACCCGAACCGTATTACCCGAACCCGTAATACGAACGGATTTTGCAGTTTGGAAAAAATAAGCTGTACAACGCTAGTGTTCGGAATTCAGTGAATGTCCACTTCTCACAAAAATGGCTTAAGCATATAACTTTCCTAGTTTCCGAGTCAGAAGCTATATTTTGTTTTATTCGAGCTCGAGTTGAAGCTGAGGAGTGCGTTACTCCAGCAGAAAATTAATACCTAAAATCCAAGTGCGCCAAATAAATAATGTTTTAGAAAAAGGTCTTCAAATTCGAGAAACACAACCATTTCTTATGGAGAGCCTCTAACAAACTACAAACCATCGATACCTACTCTTTTACCGTGTAAAGCGGCGATTACACGTACACTAGTTAGGGCCCTAATTCAGAATAGATTGCTTTCTTTAAGCTCTTCTTTAGCAAGTGATGCAATCAAAACAAGCAATGTATTCTGAATTAGGGCCCTAACTAGTGTAAGTGTAATCGCCGCTTAGCTGTTATGTAATAAGTGGACATCAACTAAGCCCCTTTGCAGAAAAAATGGACACTTGCTTTATTTTCATTCAAAAACATGCACTTCATTTCCATTTAAATAAAACTTTCAGTATATTTCTACAATAACTTATGTGCCAAACGTGTTGGTATTATACAACACTAAATTTTAATTAGTACAAAGATTTAAGTGGATGATAGTGTCCATCAATACGATCAGTTTTTACTATGGGACCGACCACGGAATCGCGAAAAAAAAACAGCAGTAAAAAGTACAACATCGACTCGACTGAAATGTAATGTATTGTACTAATTAAAATTTAGTGGTGTTGTTTAGGCGTATAATGTCCAATTCGCAAAATGTCCAGCGTTCGCAAAACGTCCAGTTCGCACAATGTCCAGTTCGCATATTATCCATTTCGCATAATGCCCAGTTCGCATAATGCCCAGTTCGCATAATGCCCAATTCGCACAATGTCCAGTTCGCGAAAATATTCAATATTCATCATAATGCCACACCATCAATCAATAATTTTTAACAGATCAAATGAGAAATACCTATAAACAAGAGTACCGGGACTCAACGCGACATTTATTATGAAGTACATATTATTATGTACTTACAGCTTGACGTTTCGGCTGTGTTGCAACAACCGTGGTCACAAGCAGACTGGTACCGGTACTCTTGTTTATAATTATAATGGAACGCGAAAGTTTAAAATCTTATAGAGAAATACCTAGTATATTTTAAAATAAAAATATATATTTTTCAATAAGTATTAGATTTTTTTTAAATCACAATCACCGATGGATTTTTTTGGTTTTATTTATGTTGATTTTATTATTTTATGATTTACTTAAATAAAAATAAATTACAAAAATAAAAACTGATTTTCAAGGAATAACTTGACTAATCATTAAAACCCAACGCTAAACTAATCAATAAACGTACTGATTGATGGTGTGACGTTATGATGAATATTGGACATTTTCGCGAACTGGACGTTTTGCGAACTGGACATTGTGCGAATTGGGCACTATGCGAAATGGACAATCTGCGAACTGGACATTGTGCTAACTGGACGTTTTGCGAACGCTGGACATTTTGCGAAATGGACATTATGCGCCTAAACGATGTAAAACATTAGTTGAGTTTCTTGCAACAATGTTTGGAATGTGAACAAACTTTCAATATTTTTTTCGCTGTGGCGAACTGGGCAAGTGTTTGTTCTTATTCGAGTCTTTTATTCGAAAGACGAGTCATTTTGTATTTTGATAATAGTGATAGTGTAGAGAATGAATGACGAGTAGATGATCCGCAATAGAGACGTGCAGAGAGCGTGAAAATAATGCAAGTCCCCTTTTTTTTGCAAACAAGTCGGCAAACGCTAACCAATTTTTTTATTGCACCTTAGCGCCAAATTAGGTCCATATTGCGTGGATTTTGAGAGAACTACATGACATTTAGTTTGCTCTAAGAGCTAGCGCGCACGGGTGACTTTTGTCACCGTGACTGTTTTGTCTTAACATCAATATGCAATAGTATGAAAAAGTCGCGTCGCTCATGCGCGCACTTTCATACTAACCCGTAGACTTGATGCGAGTGACATAATAGTTGCGGAGACAAAAGTCACCCGTGCGCGCCCGCTCTAACAGGATAGAGAACTGAAAAAACCGTAAATCGTTTGGGTTAAGTTTCGTGAGTAAGCTTGCTGGACCGGAAAGTCAATGTATGCTCGCACTGCATGGTCGGCCAACTGATCTGGTTCATCACCCCTGTGTATGTAGTAATAATTATACCTAGTTAATAGTAGCTTGGGAGCAGAGGATTAATCAATAAATAGCTATGTACAGTCGCCAGCACGTCAGATTACTACAAACTGTTAAATTTCTTTTAATAAAATTCAACCTTATGTCAATCGAAATAGAGTTCAGTTTCAATAAATAAATTTTGACATTTTTTAGTAACCCGATGTGCTGGCGACCGTACAACTACTAGTGTAAATGTCTTGCCACGTCAGAAATATATTAAGTGTCTAATCAATTACCCCTTCCTAGTAAACGTGGTGTAAAGTTACACCTGGTGTTAATCTGTTGTCGTCTCTGTCATCATTTTAAACAACATAAGTGACAACAACACAACTGGGGGCCAAGCCTGCTAACGTTAAGTCATAATCGTGTCTCAATCGTGTTTCAATTGTAGTTCAATTGTAGTGCTTTTGTACACACTAGTTACAAGAAATGTGTACTTTTTTCACAATACTTCTGATGGTCACACCACACACTATATTCACACCACATCATACTGTCATAATTCTTGTAACTAGTGTGTAAAAAAGCACTGCTATTGAACTACAATTGAAACACGATTGAGACACGATTATGACTTAACGTTAGCAGACTTGGCCCCCAGAATAGCAGATTTACACCTAGTGTAACTTTACACCACGATTATTAGTAAGGGGGTTAATGTTCTAATGTTAATGGTTTTTTTTGTGACACCGTAAATTGAACTTTTAACCAGGATTTAATAACAATTAAAAATGCTTAAAAAAACACGATAGTGGCAAAATATTTACATTAAACTTCTCTTACTTACGTAATTAAATTATTCACAATTTTTTATGTGATTTGGTAGCTGTATATTTGCAGATTTTCACGGAGCATCACAATAATTAGATTTAAATCGTCAGTATTACGACACGACGCACCTTAAGACGTTTAATGACAATACGCAATTATGTACTTTGATACGCTAAATCAATCATATTTGTGAATAATATCCTATTAATATTATAAAATGCGAAAGTTTGAGAGTACGAATGTATGGATGTTTGTTACTCTTTCACGCAAAAACTACTTAACGGATTTGGTTGAAATTTGGCACACAGATAATATAGCCTGGATTAAAACATAGGATACTTTTTATCCCGATATTCCCACGGGAACGGGAACCACGCGGGTGATACCGCGGGCGGCCGCTAGTCTAAAATAATTCTATTTTCAACATCGCACAACAACGCCGACGCGACGTGATTGATATTCATTCAGTCAATCTTCGTTATCAATAACAGCCTGCAAACATCATATAATGCTATGTATCAAAGTACATAATGTTTTTTACAAATTTAAAATTCTTGACTAGATTACATGCAAGTCTTGCTTGATATTACTATATGAGTATACTTATAAATAAGGAAATTTAAAAGGATCAAATTACCAATAGTGATTTTATCGGTGCCTATTTACAAGTTATGATATTCATTTTAACTTGACCAAACAAAACTAGAAAACCACCAAACTTGTGAAAAATCTAGTAATTTTTTCAGATAGCTGGAGAGCTATCTAGTTAAAATTACAAGATTTTAAAGACTAGTCTTTCTTTATTTTCTTGCCATGAATGTTGCCATTACCAGTCTGCTTATAGAACCTTATGTAATGAATGAGTGATTACCTCTTGTTTGTTTAAAAACAAAAGGAACAAATCAATAAGATGGGAAACGGAATAATTATTTTGAAACACTCATCACCAACTTAGTTTAAGCAAATTTGTAGATTTCCTACTTACCTCCTTTTTACAATTATGCCTCCAGTGGTGTTCAGTTCAGTCTAAGTTTCAATAGGAACTTAAACTAATATTTCTCTTTGTAACAAAACCATGAATAACTTACTTTTTTGTATGTCCAGTGGGTGGACGGGTCGGGAGGGAATATTTTACAAACCTGTTGTCAGTATTCAATATCGTAGTTTACCATAGTTCATCATACTGTGAGAGGTTGGGTAAATTATGCTAGTCAAATTTTTACAAATGATATTGTTTGTATTTAGTATATAATGGGTAGTTGCTGTAGTCTTAATAAATAAATAGCTATTGGAAGAATATTATTACCTCATTTGGTTTTTGCAAATATTTTGAACCTTCCTTTGATACTCTACTTGACAGGCATTGTGATCAAACATACATGTCAAAGGAGCAAATACTATGCATTTTTTAGGGGAAATTTTTTAAATTATGAAAAGACAAAATATTTGTATGTTTTAGTGTTTTTTTATTTATATTTATATTGTTTGATTAACACTAAATTATAACCCATGACAACTTATAATGTCAAGTTTTGTTTTTTAAATTAAAGTTTTTTCCAACTGTTGAACCAGCTTGTTATTATAATTTCCACCAAACTGGTGTCTGTATATGGGTTGTTTGTAAAGCTTTTGTGTACTAAACTTATGGTGACATTTATTTTTATTGTTAAGAAATGCTAAATCTATCCTTTATCTTTATTCCAATATGAATTTGTATAATAAATTATCAATATTGTTCTATTTCAAAGAGACTTTTATTTAAAATCTTTAAAACATAGTTATGAAATAAATAAAAAACATTTATTACAACAAGATAATCATTTGTACACAAACAAAATTACAATATATTCTAAAGAAAAGTTCTACAGGACTTTGTTACTTGTACAAGAATGACGCTTAAATGCGAGTTGATCTGTCCATGATTGAAGTGCAAGCCCTTATCTGAAATGATATTTTATAAATCAATTACAAGTTGTAAGTTAGGTACAGCAGATTTAAAAAAAAATCTACTCATCTACCTGATAAAGTAGACCTAAGCATAACCAATAGGTTTTATGCTTTATTCTTCTTGGGGTTAAGTTCAT
The DNA here is from genome assembly GCA_949710035.1 of Crambus lathoniellus. Classification (NCBI taxonomy): domain Eukaryota; kingdom Metazoa; phylum Arthropoda; class Insecta; order Lepidoptera; family Crambidae; genus Crambus; species Crambus lathoniellus. The sequence goes on along the minus strand of OX453301.1, from coordinate 3,046,360 downwards.
ATTCGCAATTTGCATATGCCAGACCTATGCCCATACCCATGCCAGCAATGACTGGCCATCTCCGTCTCCGGAAGAACAGTACTGAAGATAGAGCTCCGAGTAATACTCCACTCCCTGCAAAAAGACTTGTTGTTAAAGACAATTTACATACTTAAATACAAAAATAAAGATAATAATATATACAGTCGTACCTACACAGTATAGGAAACACAAAAAATTATCTTTATCAGTTTCAATATAGCTTGCAATCAATTACATAACAGAAACAGTGAATAAGCAGTACCTAGGTAAAGGAACTAACATGCCTCTACATCAATTACCACATCCAATTTTATTTATCAAATATTTACGTAAAACAATAATATGTGGGTCAGAGTGTGTGCTCTGCTACTAAAACCATTTACATTTAAAATTTGACTGCAAAACCTGATCTGACCCAAATATGAAACACTACCTTCAAACCAAGTGTTGTACTGGAAGCATGCATGCATACTACCCTGGGCCTACTAGGTACCCTTTGAATGCTACTCTACTCACTGGTCTGGTCTTATGTGGTTGGCACGAATTAAACAGATTGTTTCCAAGTATTTTATCCTTACCGGTTTTTACTATGCCATCAGTAAGACACATGTCCAGCTTGGTAGAGTACTCATCCGCAGTACCATCTTTTTTATCTTTAGTCATTGTGAGCGTGTCAATTTAGTCTAGCAAAACTACTATAGAGTCCTTTTATGAGACTTTCTCAAAAAGACGAGACACTATCTGCAACAGTGATTTTTTACACCTCTTTTTACACCCGTTTACATAATTTCAGAACTTTGACAGAAACAGAAAGAAACCTCAGTCAGTGATGTGCCGGCCGAACCAAGGGTGCATTCCGATTCAGACAAATCGATTTCAGCGCTGACATGACGTACCGATTCAGGCTACGTTCCGATTTGCGCCAACAGCGATAATATTACTGATATCGCGCTCACACATCGTTCCGATTTGTTGTGAGCGCGACAACGAAAGCAGTAATTACGTCACGGATGACGTCACTACCGCCGCCATTTTGCGATCACGGTGATATCGTTCTCAAGCGTTAGCACTGTGAGCGGGCTGTCATATTTGTCGTTTTGTTGTCAAACGTCATTGTTTGTTGTGGTTTTGTTTGAGTAATCTCTGCGTTTTAACTTTTATTTCGGTATTTTATTTGTTTAACCCGAAGCAGAAAGCCAGAAAAATTATAGTGTTTATTAAAGATGAGACGACGGGTAGAGACATTACTCTAAATTTAAGCACGGATCACTATCATCATCGCTGTCCAATAAAACGTTTACTAATTAACGAATATCCATACTAAACCGGTGATTATTTACTTACAAATTCAAATCAAAACAACGCTCGCTCGCGATGCGTGCAAATAGCCGTTCCGAATTGAAATCGCGTCAACAGTGCTGTCAGCGCGATAATCAAATCGGAACAGCTTTTAGCGCTCACAGCGCCCACAGTACTATTGACTCAAAACGGAACACGGCCTCAGATATCGCGCTTATGACAGTTGGGACTTGTCAATGATTCGGAACGTTTCGACCAAAGATGTAGTATTAAACATAGGCTACGTTCCGTTTTGCGCCAACAGCGATAATATCACTGATATCGCGCTCACACATCGTTCCGATTTGTTTTTTTTATTTTTTATTCTTTTATTTTTTTTAAGGAGAGTTTTTTCCATATGGAAATGCCACCCTCATAGTGCTTCACAAAAACAATGTACAAATCAATTAGGTACCTACTAATTAAATAACTATGTTAGGTGCCTCTCCGTTCCGATTTGTTGTGAGCGCGACAACGAAAGCAGTAATTACGTCACGGATGACGTCACTACCGCCGCCATTTTGCGATCACGGTGATATCGTTCTCAAGCGTTAGCACTGTGAGCGGGCTGTCATATTTGACGTTTTGTTGTCAAACGTCATTGTTTGTTGTGGTTTTGTTTGAGTAATCTCTGCGTTTTAGGTTTTATTTAGGTATTTTATTTGTTTATCCCGAAGCAGAAAGCCAGAAAAATGATAGTGCTTATTAAAGATGAGACGACGGGTAGAGACATTACTCTAAATTTAAGCACGGATCACTATCATCATCGCTGTCCAATAAAACGTTTACTAATTGACGAATATCCATACTAAACCGGTGATTATTTACTTACAAATTCAAATCAAAACAACGCTCGCTCGCGATGCGTGCAAATAGCCGTTCCGAATTGAAATCGCGTCAACAGTGCTGTCAGCGCGATAATCAAATCGGAACAGCTTTTAGCGCTCACAGCGCCAACAGTACTATTGACTCAAAACGGAACACGGCCATAGATGGATACTAAAAAGTTGAACAACAAAACGATATATCTTTCCTTTCCTCCTAAATAACAGTTCAGCGTGTATTGAAAAGAGATAGCAATATAGGCAACGCTCCGTATTGAAACCTAGCGCGCCACCAGCCGAGTTTCTGTAGGCCAGAGTGGACTACATCAGTGTTAATTTATGCATGATTAGTGAAAAAAATCTTTCTGTGGGTATTGCCAAAACACCATGGCTTGTGCTGTAAGGAGCTGCAAAAGTTCCTACAGTAATTTAAAGGACAAACTCGGAATAATATCCTTTCATCGGTGAGTGAGCCTCCGTTTTTTCCAATTATTCAAATAACAAGGCCATTTTTGGTAAGCCTTTCTTTGCAAAAATACTGTAGAAAACTCTTATCTTTTGTTTTCATACACGTAACTATACCTGATGATAAAACAAATAAATGAAAATCTTTTGTTAGATATCAATCGACATTTTGTTTGACATTTCATTTACGCGCCATTGGTCTTGTAGTGTTGGTACTTTGCAGATAAGATATCGATAATCGAATCAATATTTTTTCGTTCTCAGTATTTAATCATAGTAAACACATCTTAGATTTCTGCGCGAACTGTCCATATAAATAAAAATCATCAGCCACACTGTGTATCGAAAAGCAACACATACAGATAAATATCTAAATGGTGACTCTCACCATCACCCTTTACAGTTAGCTACCGTAGGGAAATCTTTGTTTCAGAGAGCTCGCGGCATCTGTGATGATGATCACCTGAGTGGCGAGCTTCGGCACGTCGAGCAAGTACTGCGAAGTAACAAATTGCTAGTGTCCGACCGAAGCTTCGGCTTCGGCTTCGGCTTCGGCCACCTTCGGCCAAAAAAACCATCTTCGGCGAAACCTTCGGCTTCGGCCCAAAACCCGGCCGAAGCCGAAGGTTACGCCGAAGGTCCGAGCAACCGTCGGGATTGAACGAACTGTACGAAAGACTGAGAGACAGCGCGACCGACGGACCGGTCGTGTTTGCAGGGGCCGCGGGGAACCTTCAATATTGAAGTTTCGAAATAATCTTTAACATTAATTGTAGCTTGTAGACAATATTGAACAAAATTACTAAGAGCTTATAAACCTTCGGCTTCGGCTTCGGCTTCGGCCGAAGGTTGTGGGATTGCCGATTAATCGGCTTCGGCTTCGGCTTCGGCCAAAAATAGACCTTCGGTCGGACACTACAAATTGCCAGTACCTCGCAAACATCACAGAAAACGCACCAAAGCAGCCACAGTAGAACGTCAACCTGCCATTCTGCCATATGTGAAAGGTGTCACTGACAAGATTGGGAGGATTCTGAAGCGTGCTTCGATTCATACTTACTTCAAGCCGCCGAAGAAGATTAACCAATTCTTACCACCAGTCAAGTGTAATATCCCCTTTCAAGTTGCAGGCGTTTACAAACTAGATTGTGACTGTGGGCTCTCCTACATTGGGCAAACAAAGAGAAGCATAGGGACGCGCGTTAAAGAACATGTAGCTGACATCAAACATAGGCGCGATAATAAGTCTGCAGTGTGTGAACATTCATTTGAGGGAACCAACCATTATATAAGGTTTGACAAACCGCAGATCCTCGCTAGAGAACCAAGATACTTTCCCAGATTGATGCGCGAGGCTATTGAAATTAGCAAATACCCAAATTTCAATAGAGAAGATGGTTGGAAGATACCACCATCTTGGGACCCTATAATCCATCAAGTAAAGTCACAACCTAAACCACACACTGCAAGAACTAAAGATACGGTTAGTTCTTTTTGCAAATAATTTTAATAAATGGAGATCGTCCCCCTTCGTGTAGTTTTCTTGCCAGTTCTTTCTCCGAAGGGCTCCAACTTTTGTGAACTGGTGGTCGAGTCAGTAACTTTTTGCTTTGCTATAAATAATTATTATCCAAATTACTTAAACAAATCAAAATATTAAATTAATAAATCATTTTGTTATAATTAAATATAATGTTAAAATAATTAATACCTAACCGTATCCTGTTTCCGAACGAAAAACAAAGACAATTAGAGTGGGTATATTCTTTTATTAAAATAAAAAAAAATAGTGGGTAGTTTTCCGTGACCACGGCCCCTGGAAAGGTGCCGAAACGTCGGATAAACCAAAAAATCTCAAAAAAACAACTAAAATTTAACTAAGTTGTTGAATAAATTGCGTGAAAAAATCCGTGAAAGTGTTTTATTTATATTAATCATAGTACTTTTATTTTATGTGTGTAAGTACCTACTTTTTCGTTCGTATGGCAAATTTAATTTAAAAACAATATGTTAAATTTTAAGCTTTCCGTCAGACTCCGATTTAAAATTGAGGTGGTTGAAAATATAGGAAGAGAAGACTGGCTTCCCTCAAACAATGCAAGAGTATGCAGTTTGCATTTTGAAAAAAAAAAACGAGTGCTACAAACAATATGCACGGATTTATGCTGATACGGATTTTTAGAAATCAACCAGCAAACGTTCAGCAGGTAATTTTTGTTTTCTGAATTTATGTTATCTATAAAATTTCATTCTGTACCTAAGCTAGAGTGCTCGTCAGATAAGTCTGCGCGCGGTAAAAATCGAATACTAATCTTTTCTATAACATAAGAACAAAAAAATGCACTGTAACTAGCGCCAAAAACGCGTCAGTCACGCGCAGAGTTATCTGACAAACACTCTATTCATTTTAGAAGTGTACCTAAGTATATGATGTAGGTACATAGGTATGTATAGATAATGTATGATTATTTTATAAACAAGGTGTTACAAAAATACCCGTATTTTGTTTAAAGAAATAATAGTTATTATAAGTAAAAAAATTATAAAGTAATTGCTAAAGTGCCTACTGAACTGACATAGCCCGGAGGACCCATTAGTTCACACAACTTTGCAACAAATATAAATAAATAACTTCTTACAATCACACCAATTATCTAAGCCCATGTTAATTTCATTAAGAAACTGTATTATGGAAAACTTGATAACGGATAAATATATACTTAAATACTTTTTTTTTTGTAAATACATACTTAATATACATAGTAAACACCCAGACCAAGACAAATAGACATGTTCATGCACACAAATATTTGTCTTGTTCGGGAATCGAACCAGAAGGTGGGTAGCCTACCCCTGCGCCAAATCGGTCGTCTGTTGAACATGTTTTATACAATACTTATGTCTATCTTTTTTCTGTTAACAGGAAACATAATGACACACGATCACGAGTACCACGATCAATGAGAACTTTGACATCGACCATCTCGGAACCTACCAGATTTTCTTCACATAGTCAAGCAAGCCCCAGAAAGATTCTAATTCGTTTCTTATGAATAAAATTTTGTTAATGTTTGCTCACATACTCATTTTAAACTTATGTATTTTACTATTTATATAACAAACCTAAAAAGCGGACCCATTCAGAGACAATTTCATATAATGTATATGTCACAGGCGGATGGTCTAATCCGCCGGATGGTTAAGTATGGCAGCATGTACCTCTCGGAAGTCCTGTAGAACACGTGATAGGTTAGAGATTTAAGGCGATCGCGAAGCGCAGCGAAGCGATCGCCTTAAAAGCGATTCTTTCGATTAGAAGCGATTCTTGGTTATTTTTTTTGTGACTCCACCAACTTATGGGAAGATAAAATAGCTTACGGAAAAAATGATCGGCCTAGCAGGCGTTTAATTGAATGGCGGATTCAACCATTTGGCTGCGACATATATATAATTGTAATAATAATTAAGTAAGATTGAGGAGATGTTAATTTGTTTAAAACATAAAAGTAAAAATAAACTGATGTTTGTTTTATTATCTTTCCATTACTAGAGTTTCCATTAGTAAAGTAGGTATTCATATTATGAAAACAAACGATACATTTCAGTACAGTATTTTTTGATTTATTTTCTTTTTCCTCTACATCTCCTTTAATAAACAGATCTTACAACAACAAATTTCCGGGATAAAAGGCAGGAAGGACTAACTAGCTACGAGGTGTTCATTTTGGTAACTGATAAAATGCAGTTATCGATATTTTTCTTTACGAATGGTGCATCACTATAGCTCTATATCATAATAAGTAAGTATGTATAGACAAAACGGTGCCACTTCGATATTAAGTAGCAACAAAGCTACTATGTTTGTCTCTTTTTTTCAAATGACTTCCATAGTGAGTTTAAATGAGATGCAACCTGCATTAAGCATTTCACTTTCTACTATCCATCTACGTTTATTAGTACATCTTTGGTTTCGACCACATTATTTTATTAGAATTTAACGGAAGCGGCTAAGAAATATGGATATGGGTATGGGTTTCAATGTCATTTGAATGAGCAATTTTCTGAGAGGCCATTTAAAAAAAAAAGCTTCCAATTGCTTCACTAGATGGCGTTGAATAAGTATGTACATGTCTATGGTATATTTTGGTATGAAACATATTTAAATTAATTACTTTTTAACAACCCAAAGGAAACTAATCATATATTTAATAAGTACTACTGTGAGGAACAGAAACGAAATAGGTAAATTTAAAGATTTAGGTAAATAAATAACATCTGTCTGACGTTCCGTTTTACGTAAAAAAGTCGCGTCAATGTAAAATTTATAACGTTCCGTTCCTTCTAACTGCATAGGTGGAACAGCGCCATCTAGTGACTGAGCTTTCAGAAAATCGCCCATTCCTTATTTTGATAGATTTTTTGCTGCTTTGTTCTATTGCTAGCTAGTTATCGTTGTACCCGACGTCACAAAACAAGGAAATGTTATCGGCTATTTTCTTTATAAAATTGACTTGAAGTTCCCAAAAACGTATGAAGTTCATACCCATAAAGTTACGCGTTTTAGCCCCCCTGGAGAAGGCTGTGCTCAGGTCCTCATCCTCAGGTTGTCTGTCAGTGTCAGTGTGGTGTCATGTCATGTCATCACATCAGCTGATTGATTGTGCGGATTGAAAGAAAACTCATTAAATCCAGGGAATGTAAGTAAAAGAAAAGATACAGCTGATTATGATATATTAAGTTTACCTACTATGATATCCATCCGGACAAGCAAGGCCCTAAGGCCAAAAACCACAACAATGACAGTGTTTCGAACGATAAACACTGCATCAGAATCGAAATCAATACAAGCACCAAACCCCAAGAAGATTACCAGTGACATGGTGGGACCCCCAGATCCTGTCTCAAATTTACGAAAAATTATATTTAGAGAACCTCCCAACGAAACGAAGTTAGAAAAGAAGTATAGGGAACTAAGGACAGATGTGCAAAAATGGAATCACGATTTCTGGACTCAGCATAATTCAAGGTTTTTTCAGGTACATACCTACACAATTATTTTTATATTGTTCCAATATTAACTAAAATTTCTTTGCATGTAGAAACCTGTGTGAATTTGCGTTTTGGACGTAAAATGATTTTACTAAATGGTAAAAAAATTATACATTTTAATTTACTTAGGTTCTAACTATTCCATTTGGCAAATTAATAACCTAGTTTTGGTAACTATGCTAATCGCATTTTAAAGTAAGTGATACCTGCATGAATCACTCATTTCATTATGTTTAGTAGATCTTACAACAGTCAGAAAAATATTTTCCCATTATGTAATAAAAAAATCTTCATTATAATTGCTTGAAATCGTAAATTAATTTATTAATATAATTAAGATTCTTTGCAGTTGAGTTTGGTGTACCCACTTCTGTAGTACCCACTTGTGTAAGGAATCTCTCAACCCCTTTGCGTTGAGAGATTAGTATAGTAGTAGGTAGTTTTTAAAGAAAAACAAAATTAAATAACACAACTACTCACTAACACATATGTTTTACAGACAACTTTAAACATTAGTTGGTAAGCTGTTTCATACCCCTAATATTAGTGTTACATGAAAACATTATAACAAGTAAATTTTCTGATATTTACAGGAACGTGAGGAATATCTCAAAAAAAATCTTCCACAAGGCAAAGAAAATTTAACTGCTGATGAAATGAGTGTTTTTTATAAAGCATTTTTAGATAAAAACTGGAAATCGCACATAGCTTATAACATAGAATGGTACAGGAAGAATATAACTTTATTAGGATTAGCATTAAAAATTAAATTAGCAAAATTATTTAGAATAAAGCATAAGTAACTTATAACAAGTTTTATTTTATTTAAGGGTCTCAAAAAGTTTATCGAAATAAGGTAATATCAAGTGGAAACAAAGTTTTATAGATATATTGAACAATATTTAAAGATTAGCGTAACTAAGACTATGTATTTTGATTTACAGAAACAAGGACTTCAAATTGTGGTAAATGGTATGGTAAGTATCTGAATAATGAGTAGTATCTGTGTTTGCATTTAAGCAGTATAAGTACATATTGTCTGCATTTAAATGTCCCTAAATAAATGCAGGCAAGGCTTTGTATTTACATAGAATATACATTAATTTATTATTGCCCCATAAAAAGAAGGTAGATACTTAAATAATAAGAAATTTGGCCATTATGTTGTTATATTATGTTAATATTAGTGCTATACTCGCGTTTTGGTCTGCGTGGACGTTACCTAAAAGGGTTATTTCTTAAAATCCTCTTATTGGTCCCCTTCACTCCCCAAGGAACATACATGCAAAATTTCAGCTTTTTGCGTCCAGTAATTACGGCTCTAGATATGTTGTTTGTCAGACAGTCGGTAATGTAAGAGTTTTATATAATACTAGTTGATCCGGCGAACTTCGTACCGCCTTATCGACAGCACGCCACCTACCATTCTCGAATCCACCCAAAGACACAAACATTCCATTTAAATCGGTCGAGCCGTTTAGGAGGATATAAATAGGTATAAAATTATAGATTAAGATTATGGTTGATATGAAATGTTAGTCATAAACCCAGAGTGTGCTGTGTAAGTAATTAAAAGGAAATGGTGACAGCCAAGACTTTAATGTGCCTAATGATGATGAACAAGCCTAATGATGAATGATGTGCTTAAAGTTGCAAAAAAGAAGGGGAGGGGAGGGGGCTAAAAATAAAATAAAAAATTGTCACATAGTATGGGTACTTTCCCTTAGGCAAGCAAGGCGCAAAGTGATAGGTACAATCTTGAAGTATAAGACGCAAAAAGTGCCATCAAGTCAAGGTGCAGTCACTTCTTCCTTAAACTTTTCGTGCGACGACTGCGTTATACGCTAAACCTGGCTGATAAACAAATGTGGTAAGGAAGCTGGAGTGCTAATTTATCTTCAAAACCGGAACTATTGCAATTTTTCATCATCTATGACTTTCTAAAAGTCGTAAAAGTGCGGGTTTTATAACTGCTGGGCCTCTGCTATGAATATTCTGTCGAACACCAGTGGCGATGAATCGGCCACATCCTCATTAGAGATTTCGATCTTGACTGTTATACTCGAGCAAAAAGAAAACGTGGCCATCCTCGACAAAACTGGCGTCGCGTCGCGTCGCTCACTCGCACCTTACTGGCAGAAGCGAAAAGCATTGGGAAGACGTGGAGCGAATTGTAACGTGATGCTCAAAAGCGACCACGTTGGATTGCCCCACCCAGAGGACATAGGAAATGGAATAATTCTTTATTGCCATATACTGTGTAGTGTTCAATTTGCAGGTGATGATTGTATTTGATGATGATGAACACAGAGAAAGTAATCACTACGTTTATGATGAAGTCGAAATATGTGGTGGGGTGGCATAATCTACTGATAAACAAACTACAAACTCTTTGCTATTAAAAGCATTGACTTTAAACAATAAAAATAAGTTTTTGTAAATGTCATACTTTATGTCACAGGTGTCTTATCACGAAAAATATGGTTTTTAGATAGGATTTTTTTAAAATTCATGTTATTGAAGTAAAGTAATTATTATACAAACACAAGATCATTTTGATGTGGTTGAATTTTCATTTAAGAAGCAAAAGTTGTTAAAAAATGTATATTGCTTTTAAATGGCTCATAGGTTTAAACTTGGTCATGTGGTTAGCTATGTGTATTAGCGACTTATGCTTAAAAAATAATAAGGTTTTCTTAGATAAGAAAGGTAAAGGATAAGAATATTTCTTAAATAATGTCTGCATATCTAACTACTTACTATATATTTAGCAATTAACCACTTATTCATTTTAAATTTTCAGGAAACCCATTTGAACTGCCATACAGAAACTCGTCAATTCCAAGACCGAAAGAACCGATTGCGCCAATAGAAAGAAGTAAACAATATCATTCCTTACAGTACGATAACACAGCGTTACATTATATTATGTTTTTCGCCGGGGCGATCGCAGTCTCCCTTTTTAATAAAAAGAATGAAATTATGACTTACACCAAGAGTCAACTTGCAAAAATTGATGTCAAAACAATTATCAAGGAGTTCAAGATAAGTTGGAAAAGAGGATGCTCTAAAATGGCGTGTTCTTTAAAAAAAATTTGCGTGATATTTTGGGAAAATCTAAGGCTCTGTATGTTTAGATTAAAAAATAAGCGACAGTGTTTAAAAACTGAAACATTAGAAAATAACAGATTGTCTAATTCACTATTATTAAAGAAAATAAAGGAATTTGTTGAGGAGCGAAAGAGATTAGGACAACTGTTGATAGCGACTGTTCATGAAAATAGAAATATAAGAACACAATATCGTCTCGAAGCTATGGCGAAAAACAGACTCGTGAAACTCATAGAAGATACACAAAAGAAAGTGAAAGAAAATCGATCCAGATACGTAAATTTTCAGCACTTGTATCTAGTTACTCATCAAGAAAACATGTTTTTAAAGGCGCGAGTGCGCAAGCTTACTAAAGATAAAGAAAAAGTTGAAAGCGAGCTTATGGCCATAATAAATGAAGTTTATAAGTCTAAGCATAATGAACTTAAGACTTTTTGTAGCCGTTTTATCGTGAGAACCAGAGATAATGTATTAGATGCCGACATGAGTATGGAAGTGCGTAAGTTCTTAGAAAGATCTCGGGAGCCTCGCAGCCATTCGAACGGTGACAATAACGATGTGAAAGACTGGCCTCCCGCCTTCACAGTGGAGGTCGCAGGCTCCTACGCAGACGTGTCGGCCGTGCCTCTGGTGTCCGATGCTCCTCGGTTGAAAGGTTTGCCAGGAGAATATATTTGGACTATAAAAGATAAAGACGGTATCATCGAAAAGTTATATGAATATGATTTTGAGTCGGATTTAGACAATGGTGATACAATCCGCAGAATAAGAGAATATTCGGTTTATCACGATAAGGATTGCTTGTTGGACTTTTCAAGGTATTGCTTGCTACAAGTTCAACTCAAATATTTTCACTTTTACCAATTCCTAACTGCACTAATAGGTAGTCTTTGATGAAAGTTGAACGTTGTAGTTACTTTCATAAAACTTGTAAACACCTTACAGTGGGTCTACTATGAGTTTTTCTTTCCGTTCACTGGTGGCCTACCACAAGCTCTTATAGCTTGTGGTAGGCCACCTGGAGACATTTTGTTTGTATGAGAATCTGCAGTACTACTACTGTCCACTAGAGGCGCTGTATAGATTTTCAGAGTTCTATTGTAGGTATTGGCGAGTCTGGAAAAGTCTCGAGTCGAGCGTTTCTTATTCGAAAATTTTCTTTTTCAGGTCAAAAAACGTTGACGCTGAAAATAGTAATCCTACTAAATTACACTTGTATCCGGGAACTGGGAGGTTTCTGACGGGATCAGACGCATTCCAGAAGTTTTTACATAACAACACGAATATTGTGCCATCTACCCGATCAGACACGCGGGCGCCGCCGGCGCGTAACAGACGTTCTTTACTTTGTATATAACTTTACTGTGTCTATTACAAGAGTTTTTGAATATATTTCTGTTAATAAAAAATATGGATTCAAATATGATTCAATAATTCTTTCTGTCTGTCGAAAGTCAAAATGTATAATTGCGAGGCGAGGGGACAAAACCGTTAATTCGAAACGGGTACCTATAAGTTATGGAAGAATATAGATTTTCCGAATTTCCGAAACAAGAGGGGATCACTCGCCATGTTAGGCCTCATTTCCACCTGCAAGTAAGTCTGCGATAAATGTCCGACAAAATGGAAAATGAAGTAGGTATTTAGAAAAAATCGACCCGTCTCACAATCAGCTCCGATGGGACTCGAACCCACGACCTTTCGCTTTCCGGGCGACTGCTCTTACCACTGAGCTACGGAGTCGTTACGAGAAGCGTCGAATTTATCCAATACTTCTTACTCGCTGTATAGTCAGCCAGCGTGGGTTCGAGTCCCATCGGAGCTGATTGTGAGACGGGTCGATTTTTTTTTAAATACTTCATTTTCCATTTTTCAGTAATAAACATTGCATTGTGAATGCAAAAAACTGTAAATTAAAATAACTTGCCATAGTAATTTCATCTTTAGCGATTGCCAAATACCGAAAGGTATTTCTTTCGCGTTTCTTTTCACTCGCTCGACTTGTCGCATACGCAGCGCACGCATCCGCATGTGTCGCCACCGGGGCTACCGGCAAAAAAATATGCAGGCGTAGCATGACGAACCCGACAAAGATTTTGTCTACCCCTTAGTCATTTTTGACAGTTAAACAAAGAGTTTGTCTACGTTGGGATGTCATTTTTGACATTTCAACGTAGACAAAACCGCTCTCGAGGTCGTCATGCTACCCGTGCTGGATATGGGTATGGGTTTCAACTGTCATTTGAATTCCTTATTTTGATAGATTTTTGCTGCTTTGTTTTGTTGAACGTTGCTAGCTAGTTATCGTTATACCCGACGTCACAAAACAAGGAACTGATAGCAGCTATCTATACATATAATAAAACAGAAACGGAAAAAAAGTCTGTACATGAAAGATTAAAAAAAAAAAATTACTGCTATGTGATGTGTACAGGATATAGACCCCAAAACGATAGATATTAAAATTTTTGTCTGTTTGTCTGTTTGTATGTTCGCTTTTCACGCAAAAACTACTGGACGGATTTTTACCAAATTTTGTGAAGTAATAGCTTATAACCCGGGTCAACATATAGGGTACCTTTTATTTAATAAAAACCCCTTATTCCTACGGGAAAATACAAAGACTGATTCTTACTAAAATAGATGGCGCCACATGATTATGAAAATACGTTATATTTAATCGCTGTCTCAATTAATAATGAATCATGTTATTTTTTTTACCTGCTTCAAAACATAATATAAATTGAAACCCATCCAGGCCCATATAAAATCATAAAAATAATTTCATGTTATTTACGTCATTATATCTACTAAGCAATAGATGGCGCAGGTAGTCAGTAAGATATACCTCTCACAAAAGTACATTCGAATGATTTTTTTAATTAGGGTGAAAGCCCCCTCTGTTGCCACTTTAAGATGTTTTTCACTTCTTTCGCATCATAACTAGGTACTAAGCAATAGATGGCGCAGGAAGTCAGTAAGATTACGATATACCTTTCACAAATGTACATTCGAATGATTATATTAAGTAGGATGAAAGCCCCCGCTGTTGCCACTTTAAGATGTTTTTCACTTCTTTCGCCTATGGTCTTAAGTAGGTATCTATAAAATACAAAATTTATATCTTAAATTGTCAGGAATGTATCTTATACTTTTCTTTACATTTTTAAATTCTTACACTACAAAAAAACTACTTAAAGAAATTTTACAGACTCCAAAAAGTATTTGTCAACTGAAAAGGAAAAATATAATATCTATAATTTAGGTACCTTTTTGAGGTCGGTGCCAGTCAGTTAATTTTTTTTTTTACTTTTTATTTCTTAAGTTTTAGTGTACAATAACAATAAGTTTTAGTGAATTGTACTATAACATACCCACGGAAACTACTAAACTGATTTTGATGAATCTTAGACTGTTCCCAAAGTTAGAATACACCTAATTTAAATCAAATAGAATCATCTCGATATGCCTTAAGATTTCGAGAAATTCGTGGACAAACATAGTAAAAAACATATAACTAAGTATTCATATACTTACGAAATTTAGTTTTATTTTAGTAAATTAAAAACCTATTTTTTAAACTTAAAATGTGCGAAGGGTGCCGATTGATGTGTTTTTGTTAATCAAATTTTAAAAGAAACATCGAGAAATCAATACTTAACTAACTTAGGTAAAATAAAAGAAACATCTAATTCGATGTAAACTGAATTATTACTATTGTTATTATGACTTAAAAGTCATAGATAAAAAGTATATTATCAAGCAAAAGTTATTAACGAAATGTTTTAAGCTAAGTAAGCACTCGGGGCAGTGGCCAAAACTGAAGTTTTCACCCTATTGATGTAATATTTCTATTTCGCATTTCCACTCGACGCTAGATGTCTCTACAGTAAGTATAGTGGTGCTGCCACAAATATATCTGACCCGGTGACAGTGGTCGTGGAGGAGCCACTAGCAATACAAAATTAACTGTCAAAATGGACTGCCGGCAGTCAACAGTATATTTAGTACCAAAAACTAACCACTGTGTGAAATAAGTTTGTCGCAATGTAGACAAAATGTCACCAATGTAATTTTGAAAAATTTGCTCATAAACGCTAAGTGGCCAGTACGTAGATACCGGTTTGACCATGAAGCTCGACTTAATACTGAGGTAACTGGAGAGTGCAGTACAAACAATTTTTTGAATACCACAAATAACACAGTGGCTGTCTTCCGTCTCACCTACACTTTAAAAAAATACGTATGGTCATATGACACAGCTGACAGCCACTACATACATAAATGTCAAATTTGCTGGCGACACTTTTTTATTCAGGGTGAGAGCTCCAGTTACCTCAGAGTATTAAGTCAAACTTCATGGTCAAGCCCATGAAGTTTGACTTAATACTCTGAGGTAACTGGAGCTCTCACCCTGAATAAAAAAGTGTCGCCAGCAAATTTGACATTTATGTATGTAGTGGCAGGTAGTGGCTGTCAGTTGTCTCATATGACCATACGTATTTTTTTAAAGTGTAGGTGAGACGGAAGACAGCCACTGTGTTATTTGTGGTATTCAAAAAATTGTTCGTACTGCACTCTCCAGTTACCTCAGTATTAAGTCGAGCTTCATGGGCTTGACCGACACCTACCTACCATTTTTTATGTCATTTAACCGGCTCTGGCTATTAGGCCTTCAGCCGTAGGTACCATCCATGAAGTTTGACTTAATACTCTGAGGTAACTGGAGCTCTCACCCTGAATAAAAAAGTGTCGCCAGCAAATTTGACATTTATGTATGTAGTGGCAGGTAGTGGCTGTCAGTTGTCTCATATGACCATACGTATTTTTTTAAAGTGTAGGTGAGACGGAAGACAGCCACTGTGTTATTTGTGGTATTCAAAAAATTGTTCGTACTGCACTCTCCAGTTACCTCAGTATTAAGTCGAGCTTCATGGTACCATCCAATAAAATAAAGGAAAGTTAAAAATAGTTTTCTATCTAACTTATTTATCCATTTACTAGAAAAGCTTACATAAATGATGTTAAATTAAATGGTATATCATTACATTTTATACCTGTTACTTAAAGAAAGTTAATTACAAGCTCTCACAAATAGGAAATGTCTCCATATCAAAATACTAGCCTTCCGCCCGCGACTTCGCAAGCTCGGACTAAACGACGACGTTATCCCGCGGGAATGTGATATTTTTCAGGGATAAAAAGTAGTCTAAGGCAGCCATACACAGTCCATCCAGATCGCGATCACTGATCGTGATCTTGATCGCGATCGAGATTTACTATGTAGATATTTTGCGATCAAGATCGCGAGCCGTCAATTGACTGTCTAATGGCTGCCTAAGTATGTCACTTTTCAGCTGCCAAACTATTCCCATTCCAAAAGTCACGTCGATCCGTTGCATCAATTTTGACGTGAAAGACGGATAAACAAACAAACCCTCTTTCACATTTATAATATTAGTATGGATACACACAATCTCTTTTTCATTTTATAGTAAAAATATGATTGGCCTGATATTATGCATTACTAAGTAAGAACATAAATTTTAGCTTGATACCTCCCACGCATACTTGAGAAAAAGTTTCTTGATAGGTAGACGGACAGATAGATCTATGAATGAGGGCTCAACTATGTTCATGCAGCATTTGATAACAACATACCATGTTCATACCCTAGCCTGCATATTCGATATTCTTTAGACCCTTTTAGTAGAGAATAGGATTTCAAGAAGAGCGTTATGAAATCTGGGCAACAAACACACATAAACTAAACTAACATAAAAGTCACTACACCGCGCGTACGAAGTCGCGGGCAACAGCTAGTATTTATATAAGCAGTCAGAGTGTTCAAATTTATTTAAGCAAACAAAGCTATCAAAACATCTGTGCATAATGTAAAACACCATAGTGCACAGATATTTTGAGAGCTTTGTTTGCTAAGATGATTTTGAACACTCTGACCGCTCATATAAATATGAAACAATGAGTGCCTAGATGTTTTGAACACCTTGCGCGCTTACAACAATATGATGATTTGAACTGCCTAGATCAAATTGTCAGATCTTTTTGACTACCTCTAGACGCTTATATCAATTTGACGCTGACTGTACAATAAAATAAGAACGAGGCAACCATTTCCTTTAATTCAGAAACTTTTCTGAATCAAAACGAAATAGCATGGATAAACTGAAAAACGTTGAATTGCGTTCTATAAACTGGAAACATATAAAAGAAGAGGGTCTTGAGCTTGAGTATGCTGTAGCTATACCTGAACACATTGCCAGCGAATTGCTGAAAGAACTGGAAGCCACATTGGTATATTTCACAGGTGATTTAGCAAAAGTAAGGTTAGTCTGAAACTAGCAAACTGATGATGAGCTTCTTCTTGTTTTCTTCCTCCTCGACTCGACGTATCTATCGACAATACAACGTCGAAAATCTCTCTTGGTATACCGCATCTTCAAATGGTAGGTTTTGGACCGGGGCGGCGCCAGCGCGCCTGGGTTCTAAGGCCTTCAGCCGACTGAAAAAGGACTAACTAACTTTAACACTAACTTATAGTCCGGTCCGCCGTATCTAAATTGACTAATTTATATCTGGAGCATATCAGGTTACTTATTACATAATACCATAACTATAGCCTACCTATGTGTGTTCATCTATTGATAAATTATCATTTCCTACACCTCGAGGCACTTGAGACATTTGGACGAAAACAAAAGTGTATAAAACACTCACAATCTATACTAATACTATAGTGGCTCTCCACGGTTTCACCCGCGTGGTACCAATTCCCGTAGGAAAATCGAGATTAGGTATATATAACCTATGTTACTCAGGAAGAACGCAACTTTCGAAAAGAATCAGAATTTTTAAAATCGGTCCAGAAATTTTTGAGTTTTTACGTTACTAGCGGATTCTCGCGGATTTACCAGCGTGGTATCCGTTCCCGTGGGAATATCGGGATAAAATTTAGCCTATGTCATTCGTAAAGAATGTAGCTTTCTAATGGTCAAAAATTTTCCAAATCGGTCCAGTACCTAGTTTCGGAGCCTATTCTTTTCAAATAAACCATCAAATCTTCTTCTTTATAAAGACATATCTGTAAAGACAAACAAAAAACAAAATTAAAATCTTTTCTTGGAATACAAAGACGAGAGATTAGATTTTTTTGTTTGTTTGTTTGTATGTTTGTAATGTAATAGATAAACTCAAAACTACTAGACCGATTAAAAAAAAACTTTCACCATTAGAAAGCTGCGTTCTTTCCCGAGTGACTTAGGCTATTTTCATCTTGGTATTCCCACGGGAACGGGTACCACGCGGGTATCAATCAGCCGACTCATTCACAACACAACTTCACGAGGACACTATATAAATAGAAACATTTCTTGGTTTTAGGGTTTTTGGAAAAACATATCCCTTGCCACGCCAGCAAGTGGCTTACGGAGACCCGGGAATAACTTACACATATTCAGGAACAACAGTCCCAGCCCTGCCGTGGCCTGCACCAGTACTAGCACTAAGGGACTTCTTGTTCGCATTAAAAGGCATAAAATACGACTTCGTCCTTGTTAATAAGTAAGTTCCTTTGTAAAGAAAAAATATATTAGCTCAAAAATACGTAAGTATTGTGCTGTAGGTAACTTTTTATTAATTTTAGATATCGGAATGGCATTGACCACATGGGAGAGCATAGAGACAACGAACCCGAACTCGATCCTCAATATCCCATCGCGTCCATCTCCCTTGGACAAGAAAGGGATTTCGTATTAAAACATAAAGACGTAAGAAAACCGGGAAAAGATAAAAAACAAATACCAACAGGTATTTTAAATCTTCATATTTATTAATAGTAACTGAATCATCTATATTCCTTAGCTTATAAAACATATACCGTAGCAGACGAGCTTCATAAGTGACCGTTTGCTTGGCCTTAGTATTTGCATCTTCTTCCTGGAAGGGACTCTCAATGACGGTACTCACGCGTCTACCGTAAGTCTCGCTTCCCTCGAGGAATTGCAAACATTCTTTTATTGTGTTATCTTTAACAACTATCAAGTGCTTGGCAAGGTTCTCGAGAAAGGATACGAAGCATCGTTTCGCATAGAACCACGTATCCGTCCCTAAACGTTTATTGAATGGCTCCAACGATTTAATCACTCGAGATATACCAAATTCGTAGTTTCCCTTCGCGCAATATAAAGTACCTATCACCAAATTGACAATGCACAAGTGGTAAAATTTCTTTTGTGGGTCTTCAAAGATTTGTTGTTCCTCTTCTTTTTCTATTTTCCTCATGATATCTTCTGCTTCTTCGTTCTGCGATGTCATTATGTACGATACGCAAAGATTCGCTAAAACAACTGCACTTATGTCTAATATATTATCATACTGTTTCTTCACAATCGGTTCGTAAAAGCTTGCAGCTTCTTTATATTTGTTCTCTTGCATAAACAACACGTGGGCTACGTTAAGACGCCACACATCAGATTCATTGCAAAATTCCACTGATTTACGAAATATTTTTTCCACTTGACCGTAATTTTCCATATCCCAGTAAATTTTCGCCTGTGCCATGACAACGGGAATGTACCTCTCTAAAGCCTCTTCATATTCAACCACAGCTTTTTTAACTTGGTCGTTATCACCCTGGGCACGACTCTCTTGCACCACCTTCGTTAATTTCCGTAATTGTTCTGCATGTTTAGATGCGATATCGTCGTATTTCTGAAATGCTTCTTCTGGAGAAGTTTGGCTTGTGATTATAGCATCTAAGAAATCGTACAAATATGGTGATAAATATTTGTATGTGAATTGCGCGTTCTCGGCCAGAACATCAGCTGCCAGATCAAAATATTCAAATTTACAATATAGTAGCAAAAGGTTAGCAAAGGTTTCTGGTGGAAAAGGGTCTTGTTGCAACAGGAAATGCAACTTTTCAAAACCATCTGTTGGCTTAATATCAATCGAAGTCAAGGCTATGTTATGTAAAGTTACCGCATCCAGTTCATGTTCGTGTCTCGGAGGCATATCACTTAGGGCTTCTCTTGCAGATTCAATGTTTTTTAATTGGTATTCTATGGCAGCTTTTAAGTTAAATACTTCCGTTAACGCTGTTTCATGAAGAGTCAGAGTATTGCCAACGGACTTTACTTCCGATGTTTCGGCTTGCATCCCTACAGCCAGTTCGGGATGATCGCGTATCCCTCTTTCGATAACCAATGTGATGTGCTTTAATGCTTGAGGATATTCCTTGAGTCTAAAGTAACACAAGGCTATATTATAATGAAGATGAGCATTAAAACCCAAAACATTGAGACTACGAGAGAATTTTTGCAATGCCTCTTCATATTGATTCTCTTTATACAATAAGCATCCAAGGTTAATGTCTTTATCTGCATCTTCTTGAGGATATGAATCGACAAGGCTCTTAGCTGATATAGTATCGTCTTCGCCATATTTTATTGCAGATTGCAATTTGATGACTTTTCTTTCTAAATCCGGGTAACTAATTTGCATTGTTACTTTGTAAGACTCGTCGAACATAGAAGCTTCATATAAAGCTTGTGCGAAATATAATTTATATTCTGGTATATCGGGATGCATTGCCGTCAACTGCTCATAACAATTTGCTGCTTCGACAAAGGCTTGGGTCCTGAAGTAACAGTAACCCAGTAATGATAGTCCTGCTCGGTTCGGGTTAAAGTTGATGGCTTCGTTGAGAGCTTTAATTGCATCTTCGAATCTTGCTTCCTTGATCTAAAAAATTAAAAGTTAAAATTTAATTTCGTTTTTATTTATCTATGCGTCACTTATCGCCTCGGATTTCTTGCGATAAATTTTAATGTAAGTAAATGGCTCATGTTTATGAGCCCTTCGCGTTTGATTGTTATCTTTTAAGATTAAGGTATTCAAAGAGCATGATTATTTAAGTGGGTGTTAAAAGGACGTTGATCATGTATTAAGGGAATGCGACTCGGCAGTCTTCATAACACTTAAGTAGGTAAACATGATTTATCGCTGCACCGCGTTATCGTGATAAAGCTCGCGCGTGCAACTCCTTTTCAGGTTGAAAATAGGTTATCTATCTATGTATAAGTAGGTAGTCCTTATTTATTCCTTATGTCTATGATTAAACACGTTTAGGACTAATGTGTCATCAAATGCGATACGTAAAGACTCGAACAATTAATTAAATATATGATATAGTGGCTGGAATTCATTAAGTATTCCAGCCAATATGTGGACTAATATTATAATATCAAAATAAGAATATCAACTTATTTATCTAAGCGAGTCTCGTTAATCTAATCATCCATCGCTCCGTTTAACGAGTCCAGTTCTGCCCTGAGCCAGCACTTATCAACAACGGTAGGTAAGCGCACTGATAAATTCGTTTATCTACAAAAAACACAAAAAATAAGAAGGTAGGGTAAAACGACCTTGTATCGGCCACGTCAACAATATTTCACATTGATTTGCTTCCTATTCTCACATTTATTAGCCTAGCTTTCTAGGAGGTATTTTTTAATAAACTGTTATTATTTGACTTTCCTATGAACTAATAAAGTATTTGAAATTTGGATAACATTTTTTTATATTGATGTTTTTCTTTGTACACACCCAATTTCCCTAATATCGGCCACTTGAGCCTAAAAATCGCCCACCTGTTTGCCTTGTATCGGCCTAGGCTTACATTATGAGCAATACAAATATACTTCGAATTAATAAAGAAAGATAAAGATATACAAAGATATACATAGATATATATAAAAAAACATACATATACCGTGATTTTTTTAACAATCCAAACTTATTTTAACGTGTTTAAAATAAATTTCAAAAAAAAAATATGATTTAGTTTTTTTCTTGCATAAAGATATTCTTACCTAATAGTGACAAATAAATTTTGAAGTCGGAATTTTATTTTAGTGATTTTAGATTATTTTACAAACTTTAATAAAGGAAAGTCTATAAATCAAATACTATTAACAATTTATTTTAAATTTAATATTACAGTTTGCACATCAACAATGATACTTCCACATAAAAGTAACTAAACAAAAAATCGAGATTTTTTAAATATTTTTTATTATAATTAAGTACCTAAATTAAATATCTAATCTAGTGTACCTAGATTTGTATGAAGTAACATTTGTATCGTCCATGACTTAATGTTTAGTGGCCGATATCAGGATTTTGACTCGCCTTGTATCGGCCATCACCATTTTTAACGGCCGGTATCAGGCGTTTTTATGAAATAATCAACCCTAAATCCGGCCATTCGATTTTTTATTAAAATTAAAAAAAAAAAACAAAAATATTAATCAATAATGTTGCGTTATAATCTCTTTAACCTTCACAAGCAAAAATCAACGTTTTAAACCTCCTAGATAAGTTGCAAACCCTTTCCCCCGTAACCTCGAACTCGTCAATTTTGACTAGAAAATGGCGTGAATTTCGACACGACTGCGCAGGTTACAACATCCAATGCTACTGAACTGTCAAATGAACTTTGATCGCCACCTCATTTAATTCATTTAAAGACAACAATATAATGTACATTATAGAGCAAAATTTGTGCAAGTATATCGAATATTAAATAGTTTTTGATCAAATTCGTAGGAAGTGACCGATACCAGGACGTGGCCGATACAAGGCGGTTTTACCCTAGATTACTTATACAAAGGTTTATTAAAATTTCCGCCTAAGTGGACATTGAAAAGAATTAAGTAGCAACGCGTTTTAACCGCAATTTTAACTGGGCTTATGGATACGGACGGGACGATTACATTTGAAATTACATTGAGAAATACGAAACGATGCTGATAAAAAAGTCGTGCTTAGAATAGAATTAGGTATGAGAACGTTTGGATACTATCAAACATTCTCAGAAATAAGTCATCTCATACCGCACGACACAATTTAAGTTAGCTAGGTAGGTACTTTGAATTCCTTCTTGATCAGATGGTCTAAGTAGCTAAATGTCCAATAGCGCGAAACGTCTGTTGTGAGCAGTAAGTCTAATTAGCGGAATGTCCATTTAGCAAAACGTCCAACTACCTATCAAATGGTCCGTATAGCAGAATATCTATTTAGCAAAAAGTCATTTTTAAAATGTGTACACTCATGATAAAAAGAAAAAGTCATTTGTAAATTACATTACATTTATTTGATAAAACAAACTCTGAATTAAAAATCTAGTAGCGTCATAAATATAATTAGGATATTAGGCGCACAAATTCCCCTGCATTTATTCACCTAATATCATTTTGATATGACCAAGGTTTATCATTAATTCAAAGGAAATAACTTTGGCCCTTAAGCTTTTGTAGCTCTTTTGTAATTGGCATTGAACATTAAATCGAATTTCTTTCTTTAATTTCCTTCAAATGACATATTTCTGTACTTGCGACTTTTGCAAGCGCTTCTTTTTTAAGAGCTTTAAGTAATGCTAATCAAGTAGTATTTTTGTCAATAATTTGTCAGTCACCATTAAAAAGATATGTTATATTATAAGCTACATAGACCAAAGAATATGTAGGCATGTACCTACATGTACAAGTCGTACGTCGTATTCCGTGTCCGTTTCCCTCCCGATGATTATGTGTGTGCCTGAGTATCCAGACATTTTGATAATGTGACGATTTGCTAAATAGATGTTCTGCTATACAGACCATCTGATATTTGGACGTCTTGCTACATGGACGTTTTGCTAATTAGACTTACTGCTCATTAGACGTTTCGCGCTGTTGGACATTTAGCTACTTAGACCTTCTGATCAGGAAGGATTGAATTTATGTTTCTCCAAAGCATAGTTTGTACTATGTCCAAAGTCCATCTTCCCATTTTTCGTCATGATGTGTGGACTTTTTGAGCAGTCCGAAAGAATGTTATTTGCCTTACCATTGTGTAAATTGTTTTGGTGTATTGTCCATCTTTTATTTGGAAATAATCCATTTTTAAATGCGCGTTCTATCCACGTTTTTTGGGAAAATTATTAAAATAAAAGATCGTTATGAACTAATGAACCTATGTTTTGTATTTTTATCACTATGGTAACGGATAACATAACAACACAACAACGGACAAGTTTAAAGCCCCCAGTACACGATGGCCGATCATGGTCGGCGACCATGACCAATACATCGTACATTGACACTTTTGAACGAACAAGTTTAAAAAGGTTATTTCAAAAGTGTCAATGTACGATGTATTGGTCGTGGTCGCCGACCATGATCGGCCATCGTGTACTGGGGGCTTTAGGCTCTCCCACCGGATACGCTAATGCGTCCCGAATAGTCCCGATTCCTTGCACACATTTCAAGTGCAAGTCCTAATACAATTATACAAATATTCTAAGAACTCATATCGCAGGACGGAGGAACGCAATCATCGCAGCAGTGTGTGACTTCGTAGCCACTCTATCTCTCTTGTCGGGAGTTTCGGATGGTTTCGGATTTGCGTTTCTGAGTACGGTCCCTGTGTGAGAGAGCCTTAACGGGCTCAGAAAATAATGTAGCTCGGTGACTAGTAATCTATGTTGGAACAACTGGGGGGCTACCGGCTAAAAACTATGGATATGGGTATGGGCTTCAACTGTCACTTAAATTCCTTATTTTGATAGATTTTTGCTGCTTTGAAGCTTCGAGCAACGCGGGTCTTCCGTGAGACGGAAGGCCCGCGTTGCTCGAAGCTTTGAAGGTTATAACCGAGACGTCACAAAACAAGAAACTGTTAATGGCTATTTTTTTTTATAAAATTGACATAAAGTTCCAAAAAACGTATGAAGCTCATATCCATAAAGTTACGAATACTTACTTATATCCATATTTTTTAGCCGGTAGCCCCCCGTTTTGTAAAACCAATGTAAAACATTCAATAGTGCTGTGTGTTAAAAAACTTAACTAAAACATAATGTAATTTCAGTTAAACTATCCCTAAAACATGGCAGTGTGCTTTTTATGAATCCACCAACGAACGAAGTGTGGTATCATTCATTGCCTGTGAGGAAGAAACTCATAAATCCAAGAACTAATTTGACTTTTAGAAAAATGATTTTGAAATAAACAGCAACTGTGAAGTGTTGGAATGGAACTCACAATCACAAACATTGTACCTAATATAAAATTACACAAACATACATCAAAACGTGTTTTTTTGTAGTTAATAGTTATGGAATAGAGTTAATAAATCGGTGTAAAAAAGTAAAAAATGTCACTGTCAAAGTTAGTTGTCAAAGTCGTCAAAGTCATTCTCATTCAAGTCACTCATGTCATTCATGTAATTGTTGTTGTGGTTGGTGTGGTGTTCATTGTTTATTTCTGAAAGATAATTTTATTTCATAAAGGATTCTATTAAATATAAATAGAAGTAAAGGTAAGTTTAATTTGTTATACAAAACTTCAATAATTCCCAATGTTATTTATGTCACATCATAAGTACCTATGTGTATCATTGATTCATTTGGTTATCGCAGCCGTTCAAGTACATTTTCGTGATAAGGAAACCCTTTATAACGATGGAAAGCGTAAAACGGTCGTTATTAACGCCGAACAGTGCGATGCATGCTAATTGTTCAGTAAAAGTTATCAATTGTGGTGATTATTCGCGAAGATGGGCTGAATGTAGCTGCCGTTTGTTTGGGAGGCTTTACGAGTGTAGGGTATTAAAATATGCCTAATTAACTTTTGGTTTGACATTGTGACTATGTTGTTCGGTCCGAACTTGCAGAGGTCCTACAAGTACATGAATTTCGCTTCAAAGATGCCGTCGTTACGCATTGATCAGAACGACTTGAAGTGTAAAAATGGATGCGACTACTACGGGAACCCGCAGTGGCAGGGCTACTGCTCGAAGTGCCACAGGGAACAGATGTCCAGACAACGACGAGCTGGTTTGTATTACAACTTTAACCCTAGACACCTAACGTTCGAACGTACCCCTTTATACCTAACCATTCGTCGAATCGACGATTATTTTTGGTGGTTCAAAATTATATATATATATACATTATTCTGTTACGTTTAATACATACATAGTTTAATAAGGTATTATTTTAGTAAATAAAACAATAAGTAGTGTTTCAGATCAATATATTTATTTAAGGTCAATTTTTGGTAAGGCACTTATGAAACTAGGCCACATGAGATCACTTACTTAAAAAAAAATTAAAAATAAATCAACAAAAATAGCCTATTCTTCTTTGGAGAAACATAATTATAATAGTCTTCTTATTTATAAGAAAAAATAAAAACAAATTTTTTGAAGCACATTCTTTAATTTATGCAATGAGCACATACTTTAATTTATGAGTTTTTAAGCAATTATTCTAAAAACAACGCACTTACCTGGGCGACACGGCCTCCACCGGAAAGAGCTCGGCGAGCACTGATTTAAATAGCGACGGCACGACGATCGGCGTCCTCGATAAAAAGATATAGCTATATTTCCGACGGGTATTCGTCGATTCGACGAAGGTTAGGTGTCTAGGGTTAATGTACTTACATTCTTTACACTGAAAATCTCATTGCTAAACAAAGAACATCATCCAGGCTTCTTTATCATTTCTTATTAGGGCACCAAAGCTGTAGCACCACTGTACTTGGATTTATTTGACTTCGAAAAGTCAGATTTTGCAAGTTTTTCTTAGGTGAATTAATTAAAACAAATTAAATACCCTGCAATTACTTAGCTTTGAATCTTATTATAAATTAAAATATAACAACTCACTCTTCGTACAGACACTGCATACCCCTTAAAAATGCATTTTATTTATTTGAATGTAAAAAAATAGTAATGATAGCAAGATAGCAGGTAGGTAGTAAGAAATCAGGTAGGAAAAAACTTGTCTATTGTGTCGTGAAACAATGCAAGCTGCCCGCCCCGCGCCGCTGCTCCGGGACTCCCTTCCCTGTCAAATATTATTTATTTTTAATATGTTTTTGTTTTATTAGAATTACCCTTTACATGAACTACAGTACAGACTATGACACTTGTTTTAGTAATTCATGTAATTGAAAAAATCGTATTTCGGGTAGAATGATTTATTTATTTAAGTTAAGCTATTCCAGTTAAGATAATGTATAAAAGACAGACTTTTTTAACTAAAAAAATGAAGTTACAGTTTTGGTGCCATAACAATAAATGTTAAGGATCGCAAGATCTATCAGAATCACTCATTTTTTCTTTTAGGCCGGCATTTTCAAATTTGGACCAAAATGGATGATGTCCTTTACCTGTTTCTTTAGTTTATTCTAGCATTAAAGTTTAGTTGTTGTTTTCGGTTTATGTTAAACAAATATGTGTAATATTAATGAGCCTCTTATTAGTTGTATTTATTATTTATTTTGCTGTTAAAAGACATACCATTTTCTTTGAATTAACTTCTGAAGTAAGTTATTTAAATGTTTTTTTTTTTATTTAAAAAAATATTTAATACTTTGCACACTACAAGTTTTTTATGAAATCAGTGCAATAGAATAATTGTAATTTTTTTTATTTGTATTACTTAACAATACCTTTTATTAAAATTATTAACTGTTAAATTAAGAACCAGAAATATAATTATAAGTGCAAGCTCTATCAGTTGAAATTATAACATCAAGGACAATCTTGTGACAACCACAAAATTTTTATTTTCTTTGTTCATGTCTTTGCATATTATGGACAATCTCTTTGTATTAAATATAAAAAAACACATTTTGTAATATTGTAACAACTAGGTAATACATGTATGAAAACAAGTGCCTACACATAAAATTGAGGTAAGATGACTGAAATTTAGTTTTGACAGAAGTAAATTGTGAAAGACTACTTTAAGTTTTTGTGAAATATTTTAATTAGAACACATCTGTTATCTTTCATTAAATTACTTACTGTAATAAATAAGCTGAAGTTTTTGTGTGTTAAGAAGTATCTGTCTAGGGCGAATCATCTGTCTTGACAAATAATGCTGGTATTTTGCAACTACCTATCTCTTATACCTTAACCAATTTTAAAGTACAGTTTAATCGCAATTTGTAACTCCTTAAACAAAGGAGCATGATGATATTAATTTAAGAGCATGATTATGAGACATGCACACATTTTAGTTACAGCAACCATCAACAGATTAACGACTCCATAGCTCAGTGGTTAGAGCAGTCGTCCGGATAGCGAAAGTTCGTGGGTTCGAGTCCCATCAGAGCTGGTTGTGAGATGGGTAGATTTTTTCTAAATACTTCATTTTCCATTTTCCAACCATAAAAATGGCATTGTAAATGCAAAAAAGTAAAAATTTAAATAACTAACCAACAACAGCTTTGTAGCTTTCATTATATGATGACATGCAGGCTCTTTAGTTTATTTCTCGTTGCATCAAGTGCAGACTTGGATTGCTAGATTGCATAATGTGAAACTGTTCACATTATTTATCTTTACCCGTGTCATTGTAGATATGTGGTTGATGTGATATAATAGTATTTCATAACTGTTGTCAATTTAACAAAAGGTTTAAGATATCTCAGATTAATATCAACAGATAAACTGAACTTAACCTTCCAGCAAGTTTATCACCAAAAAACATAATTTTGACATAATATTTGATAAATGTCAGGAATGGGCTTGGTCTTTCAAGGTTGGCACTGATTATATTGCTGGTGAAGCATGTAAATAGGTTTGTTTTTCACAGGATTGTTTCAACTTACTTATTTTTTATCATCAGCAAAGAAAAGATAAAATGTTTTTCTTACAAATTATTAGTCAACAAGTTACTATATAATTCTTTAATAATGATTTTAAAACTTATCCAAAATAATATGATAGAAAAGTTTTACGCAACTGACCAAATTTTTACGAATCTGTATGTGAGCTTATGCCAAGAAGCAAATAACTATTTTAAATAGGTAATCAATTATTCATTTTTTTTGATGTTGTTTGTTTCCTCCTAAGTCTGTAATGTAAGCTATGTAGCTTTGTCTGGGCTAAGCTTTATAGCAAACCTATAACTATTGGTATTTATGCATCAGTCAACAGACAGCTGAATTCCTTAAAAATTAATTATTTAAATGGTTTTAGAAAAAGCGTGTTCAAACCCGTCAGCGACACTGCCGAAGCCCGAGCCGAAGCGCCCGGAGCGCGGCCTGAAGCAGGCCGCACACTCGTCCTTCTCCAAGTTCGAGGAGAAGCGCCTGCGCCAGAGCGAGACCCTGAAGAAGGCCAACCTCCTCAAGTTCAGCGTCTTCAAGAAGAGCTCAACAGGTTCATTTTAAAATATTTATACAAACAATTTTAATTTAAACATTTATACAGGTTGTTAGGGGCACCGTTGCAAAAACTTTAACCATGGCTTCAAGCCATCTCATTTCCGTCAAAAAATTCTTGCTGTACGTTGTTCAGCATGATGGTCTGAAGCCATGGTTAAAGTTTTTGCAAAGGTGCCCTGTATGTAACACCCTGTATGTACCGTCAAACCAATGGCATCGTGACCAACCCACTATAGGTACATTTTCTAAAAGATCGGTATTAAAATTCAAAAAGGTCGAATTTCAAACTTATCAGCATTGACAGTGACCGTTTTAGTTATGACGCTTTCAAAAAAATATTAATAAAATCAATGTCATTTTATGAGTTCATGACCCCATGATTCAATTTGTTCGACTGTACATTAGCCGTGTTCATTCTAACTGAAACAATGATAAAAAACTTGTCATATATTCAAAAATGACTACTATTTCATTTCAAAATTTAAAAGATTAATTCCTTAGTAAAGAATTTGATCTGTATTGTGGTTTAAATTATAAAATATAATGTTCCACTCATTTACTCACATAGTCACGAAAATTGAATGCAATTTGCTATCGGCATACCCCTAACGGTCCGGCCACGAACATGTACGGCGGCGGCGGTGGCGACGAACGAATTGAGCAATCATTGCGCGCTCGCGACCGTCGTCTAATCAAATAAGTCAATGAGACGCACCAACTGATGCGCAATTCGCTCGTCGCCGCCGCCGTCGCGCATGTTCGTGGCCAGACCGTAAGAACACCGAATGTTCGGCAGAGGAGCATGAGCAGTCAGAAAAGAGACAGCAGGAGTTCAAGATCCCCAGCATGGTCAACGAGGGCATGAAGCGCGACTTCCGCGTGCGGTTCCCGACGCTGTCCGCACAGGTACTGACTTTTTTTTTTTTTTTTTTTTTCAAAGACAGTAACAAACAACTGAATAAAACACACACAAAACAACTTAATAATAAATAACACACATATTCTGATGTTCGATCATAACTATGTTTATCATTTAACCTTGATTAAGTATATGAATTAAATAAACAATTAATCACTAATAAATCAAATTAAAAAAAGGAGAAAAAGGTAAACTTAACATAACTTAACTTCAACCGTCCATATGACAATTTTTTTCAACAATACATTTCTGAAAGTGGTTATCTTATTATGTTTATCTAAAAAGCGTAAATAAACATATTTTTGTAGCTTTTTTGAATTTACCTACCTTATTTATCCCGTAACCACGCCCATTTTACAGGGGGCGTGGTTTCGGGGAGTTTGAATTTCTTTTGCTCTCTTTTACACAATGTAATTTTACTCTAATAAAAACAAGAATTAGGTAGGCGCGAACAAAATTTTATATCATACTAGCGGCCGCCCGCGGTTTCACCCGCGTGGTTCCCGTTCCCGTGGGAATATCAGGATAAAAAGTACATATAAACCTTCCTCTTGAATCACTCTATCTATTAAAAAAAAACGCATCAAATTCCGTTGCGTAATTTCAAAGATTTAAGCATACAAAGGGACATAGGGACAGAGAAAGCGACTTTGTTTTATACTATGTAGTGATTATGTTGATGAAGTCAATAAATACCTGTAAAGCTTTTTATTAAAAGATTTAATTAAGATGATTGCGTAGCAAACGGTCTTCATACAAACGGCGATTTCCACCATCTAAACCTTAAGAGCCATTTCGCAATTACAGCCATTTGGCAGTTGTCTCGCTCGCACAATGCAACATTTTCACAGATTGTGGAAAACACATTGTGTTTTTTAGAAAAGTGTCTCATTATGTCCCTACAACGCAATGTTACGGATATTTTGTATTAGTACATTACAGCTGAGGACAGGTAATTTGCTTACCGTACAAGGCTTGTATAGTGCTTTTCGCAAGAAATGCGAGGAAATAAAACAACTGTTTAACTTAATAAAATTTATTAAAATTATATGACACATGTTCGGGCAATTTTTAAATGTAAATGTTATTTTTTCCCGGGCACACTTTGTATAAATCGCCCATAATAATATTATTTTAATGATGTATCATTAAAATAGGTACGCCAACAACACAGATTCCGAAAACGTATGCGCCTTTTTTTCACTTTTCCAAATCAGATCGTAGGTTTTCTCATATATCTTTCTTTTGATTTTGCTGGCAGTAAGTTTTCTGTTATTAATTTTGCTTCTGCTCTCAAATTTGGTGGAGTAGGTACATACAATGGCTGTATAATGTTTCATTGGCAGAACTCATTTTGATAATTTATTACACAATATAAACTGTATTGATATCTAATCAACCGCTGAAAATCATTCCCGCCGTTTTTTTAATATTGGTTTGTGAGGCCATGGCGAACGGTCATACAGCCTAGTGATACTTACTACTTGCTACTAAAATGCGCAACTTCAATACCCGCTTCTGGGCGGTAGATGGCGCTGTATATATTTCCCATACAAAATTACACGTAAGGGATATTTTGTCTATGATAAATCTCATTTTGTTTTTTCGATTAATGTTCGTGCTAAGAATGAAGCTCGACTTAATACTGAGGTAACTCAGTATTAAGTCGAGCTTCATGGTGCTAAGGGTACTATAGCGCTTGTGGTACAATACGAAGTAATATACTCTGTGCGCACCGTATTTAAAAAAAAGTTATCCTAATTATGATATAATAATAATGTGGCTGTATGGTGCAAATGTCCCTTTGCTTTTTCTGTTTTTATACACAGGAATAACTAAAGAAAAAATAAAGAAAACAAGTTGGTAGTACCATAGAAAATCACTGCAGTAATGAATTTCAGTACTTACTTACTGCACTAAAATCAGTGCAGTAAGTAAGTACTGAAATTCATTACTGCAGTGATTTTCAAATTTAGAATGTTTACCTCGGAAAAGTGCCACGTACTGCATTCTTTTCTCAAATATAATATTAACATTTCAGAGCATAAGTGTGAAAAAGTTATTTTATTCATTCAATTAAATATTGGTCAGAATTAGGAAGTCAATTTTCGAAAACTTTAAGCTCGTAGATCTAGAATTATTGCAGTACTAGCCTTCCGCCCGCGGCTTCGCCCGCGTGTACTACACGACGTTATCCCGCGGGAAGGTGATATTTTTCAGGAATAAAAAGTAGCCTATGTCCTTTCTCAGGCTCTAGACTATCTCTGTACCAAAATTCATTCAAATCGGTTCAGTAGTTTAGGTGTGATTGTGTAACACACAGACAGACAGAGACACATTTATAATAACGGGTGTTTTTTTTAGAGGTATAGAACTTTAAATTGCAATAAAACAACGATGGATTATTCGATTGACATGATTTTTTTTTTATTCGAAAGATAATCTTGTGGCATTACATTTTAAATATAATTTCTGGCATATGACTGCCACGGCTGGCTCGGATGTAGTCCAATCTAGACGTCCAATTTTCGATGACTTTTTCCAACATTTGAGGCCGCATATCGGCAATAACACGGCGAATATTGTCTTCCAAATGGTCAAGCGTTTGTGGCTTATCCGCATAGACCAATGACTTTACATAGCCCCACAGAAAATAGTCTAACGGTGTCAAATCACAAGATCTTAGAGGCCAATTCACAGGTCCAAAACTTGAAATTAGGCAGTCACCAAACGTGTCTTTCAATAAATCGATTGTGGCACGATCTGTGTGACATGTTGCGCCATTTTGTTGGAACCACAGCTCCTGGACATCATGACTGTTCAATTCAGGAATGAAAAAGTTAGTAATCATGGCTCTATACCGATCACCATTGACTGTAACGTTCTGGACATCATCGTTTTTGAAGAAGTACGGACCATGATTCCACCAGCCCATAAAGCGCACCAAACAGTCAGTTTTTCTGAATGTAACGGTGTTTCGACATACACTTGAGAATTAGCTACACTCCAAATGCGGCAGATTTGTTTGTTGACGTAGCCATTCAACCAGAAGTGCGCTTCATCGCTAAACAAAATTCGCTTATGAAAATCGGGAACAACGGCAATCTCCTGTTCGTTTTTCGAAATAAAACTGCACAATTTGCAGGCGTTGTTCAGGCGTGAGTCTATTCATGATAAATTGCCAAACCAAACTGAGAATAAATCACTTGACAGCTGTCAAATCGGTCGCCATCTTAAAAAGTAATGCCAACTTAAAGTTCTATACCTCTAAAAAAACACCCTTTATAAGTAAGGACTAGCGGCCGCCCGCGGTTTCACCCGCGTGGTTCCCGTTCCCGTGGGAATATCGGGATAAAAAGTACATATAAACCTTCCTCTTGAATCACTCTATCTATTAAAAAAAATCGCATCAAAATCCGTAGTTTCAAAGATTTAAGCATACAAAGGGACATAGGGACAGAGAAAGCGACTTTGTTTTATACTATGTAGTGATAGTGAAGTAAGGATTGACTATGTTGAAATATGTTTTTCAACACACTTGCTCATAAAGTTAGCCTTATTACATCGATCTTAGGGCCATAAACCAAACTATAACCCACGTGTGCATAATAATATTACAGTACTAGTTGCGTAATAGAATTATCCCTACAAAGTTAAGTAAGTACCTAACTGCAAATTATATGCGAGTTAACAGAGACTTTTCAATTTAACCGGGTAATACAGTATCCCTACAAAGTTAAGTTAGTACCTAACTGCAAGTTATATGCGAGTCAACAGAGCATTTTAAATTTCAGCGGGTAATAGATACAGTTCTTTTTTTGTAACAACAAAGAGGTTTTATATGGCTGAAAATCCATTTACGTTTTTAGAATAAATAAATGTGTCCCTAATTAAGACAAAAAACATAATTAAGTATATTATTATCAAATTATTTATAATTCACAATAATTTGTTATAAAACATTTGCATTTTATCACTATTATTATACTTAATTATTTTGAAGTAGGCTGTATGGCTGTATGTAATCAATCACCTCACATGTGGCGCGTGCAAAAAAAAAAACTTGCGCGCTTTTTCCCTTAGTTAATATTAGGTTAATACAATATGTATCCAATAAATGTTTGTTTTTCCTCGCAAGTGTGTTGAAAAAGTGCGTATGAAACTCGTGAGCACCTTACTCACTAGACACTCGGCTGATTTACACCCTCGCCTGCGGCTCGGGCTGCAACCCTCAGCCTCGTGTATAATGAGCAACCTAAGCTCACTTGTATCATAATATACTATAATAATGTATAAATAATTGCGTTGTAGGGACATAATGAAACACTTTTCTAAAAAACACAATGTGTTTTAAACAATATTTAAAAAATGTTGATTGTGCGAGCGAGACAATTGCAAAGTGCGAAATGGCTCTTAACATACAGCAAGCAGCAGTGAAAAATTTAGAGGGTGGAAAACGTTATCGCCGTTTGTTTTGTATGGAGACCGTTTGCTACACAATCCTCTTAAGCGTCCCACTGATGATCAGTTCGCCTGTCGGCAACGGCCTGTCAGTTGGCCGCAATCGGCCACACACACACAGTTTCGTAAAGGGTTTAGAACTGACGGCTAATGCGGCAGGTATAGTGTGTGGTTGCTGGGGGGCGTGGCCAATGTTGACAGTTATCGGCCGGACAGATAAATTCGTTCTAACCTACTAATTCGCTCTTTCTTCGATTAGTATTAAGTTAACCCATACCCAACTGTTAAGTTAGTTTTAAGTTATCACCATAACAATGTTTGTTAGCTAAGACAGGGAAGACACTGTGGCCTGTAACACAGTTTTCACTTTCACAGGCCTCAGGGTATTAACTCATCTATGAACTTTTTGTGATGAAAATAAATATTTTATTATTATTCCCTTTATTACATTTAAAGTACTTACAAAATTATATTTCTAAACATTAAATTTTGCAATGTATATGTACACTAATTATTATTATTCCCTTTATTACATTTTAAATACTTACAAAATTATAATTCTAAACATTACATTTTTACAATAACATTTAAAAATACAAAAATGGAGTTTTCCAACGGTAGCAAGATCAGGGTCCCGGCTACCGATTATTATTATTATTAATACTAAACCTGACGGCTATCAACTGCTAGTATGTGGCTTCAAAGCCGGTTTTCGACTATTGCCGACAGGCAATGACCGGTCTAGTGTGTGGCCGATGGAGGTCTCAAGGTCGTAGCCCACTTATACCGCACCGCTACCACCCAACCAAAGTATGAGCAGCCAAATATGGACTTTATATCGTTCACTGTAGATGCACTTTACAGTAACAATATACAATAGCAGACAGCGCGCGGTAAGCGAGCCTGCCGCAAGCTAAAGTGCGTCTACAGAGCACGACATTAAGTCCATGTTTGACTGCTCTGCTCATACATTAGTTGGGTGGGAGCGGCGCGGTATAAGTGGGCTATGACCTTCAAACGTCAGACAGTC
Source organism: Crambus lathoniellus (assembly GCA_949710035.1). NCBI lineage: Eukaryota > Metazoa > Arthropoda > Insecta > Lepidoptera > Crambidae > Crambus > Crambus lathoniellus. The sequence continues at coordinate 3,010,894 of OX453301.1, read as the reverse complement.
TAGGCCGACTGGCAAACTGATCGTCTGTGGGGCCTTTTAAGAATGTTGAGTGTTTTGGTTCAGGTGGACCGCGACGCGCGCGTGTTCGTGCACACGTTCATCATGGACGTCATCAACTGCGCCAACGTCATGCCCGTCGACGAGCTGTCCGAGCGCGTGCAGCGCCAGTACCAGGTCGGTTGCTATTGCTACTAAATACTTTATCCATACTAATATTATACAAGCGGATCCTCGCGGTTTCACCCGCATGGTACCCGTTCCCGTGGGAATATCGGGATAAAATATAGCCTATATCACTCGGGAAGAATGTAGCTTTCTAATGGTGAAAGAATTTTCTAAATCGGTTCAGTAGTTTCCGGAGCCTATTCGATGCAAACAAACAAACAATCAAATTTTTCCTCTTTATAATATTAGTATAGATTAGTATAGATAACCGCCTTTGTGGTCTAGTGGTTCACACCACCGATTTCAGACCCAGAGGTCCCGGGTTCGATTCCCAGTAGGGGTACATGTTGTATTCGATTTGGTTGGTGGTAGGACTTGTTCTTTGTCCGCCTGGCTAGCTACCGCCATCTTATCTAAGTCTGACGCTATAATAATGATGTTTTCAGCATTATTGTGTTCTGGCAGTTAGAGATAAGATAGCCAATTCCTCAGTGATTGAGGATTCCGGGAGTAGTGCGCTTCTACCTTCAGCCTTATCACCACTTATCTTCAGGTGAGATGACGGCTAAGTCGTGGGCCACACTGGAGCGACCGCGGGGAGCGGAGGCGACCTGCGGATCCGCAGGACGCGCGAACACGTACTATTCCATCCGCCGGTCGCGGCGTCCGGCGGTCGCGGCGACCGCCGGACGCGCCAGTGTGGCCCCTCCCGTCCGTCTCAATATATTTGTTTTTCCCGCTCAACGCGGACGCAAGACGCGCCGCTCCAGTGTGGCCCACGACTAAGTGCTACCCCGTAGCGGATAAACAAAAAGAAGTGTGTTTATTGTTTGTCCGTCTTTCACGTCGAAACGGATCAACGGATCGACGTGATTTTTGGTATGGAGATAGTTGGGGAGCTGGAGAGTGACATAGGCTACTTTTTATCCCGGAAAAATGGTGTATAATGTGTAGTTCACGCGAGCGAAGCCGCGGGCGGGAGGCTTATGGTATAATATTTTATAGTCTAAAACGTATAATGTTTATACGTATTGAAGCTGGTGGCCCCCACGTGGCATCTGGCTTTTCACCCCATCATTGTGATTTGGTTGACAAGTTTTTGTAAAACAAAAAACAGTTTTGTAAAAAATGGAAAATGCAAAATTAGTGATAAAAGCTTTGATAACACATCGCTAGATATTTCTAATGCCGCAAAGGACATTTCTAACGAATTATTACAAGAAAAGTCAAGAAAACAATATGAAAAGAAAAGGCGTATGTACAGTCGCCAGCACGTCAGGTCAGGTTACCACAATTTGTCAAATTTCTTTAAATAAAATTCAACCTTATGTCCAACAGATAGAGTTCAGTTTCAATTAATAAATTTTGACATTTTGTAGTAACCCGACGTGCTGGCGACCGTGCATACCAAGATTTTATGAATTGGAAATGATCAAAGAGTAGTATAATACATAATTTTATGAAGATGTGCTATTAGTAGATATATTTCAACAAGGTGCAAATATTCAAGTGCATTTTAATAACATTGTAAATACTCAGCGATTAAACTTTCCATGAATTTACATAGACTTCTTACAACACTACAACACAACACATTATGGTTTCAGAACCTTTGAGAAATTATGCAATATTTATGCAACTGTACCTAATCTATACTAATATTATAAAGAGGAAAGATTTTATTGTTTGTTTGTTTGTTTGCATCGAATAGGCTCCGAAACTACTGGACCGATTTAGAAAAGTCTTTTACCATTAGAAAGCTACATTCTTCCCGAGTGACATAGGCTATATTTTATCCCGATATTCCCACGGGAACGGGTACCACGCGGGTGAAACCGCGAGGATCCTCTAGTTAGGTATTAAAACAATCATATGATACTAATAAGTCTTTATCTATGAAATTGCCGTTTTCTATGGGGAAATTGTAGGAAGTTGGAATCGGCATACAAAGATATTTGGGGGTTTCTTGGACATGTGAACTCCGAATTCAACGAAACTATCGAGATATGATCAGACAAAATTATTCTAACTAGTTATTGCCTATAATCACTTTCGACTGTCTTAGAATAATAAAAAAAACTGTTCAAAGCTGTCAAATTGACGACAACCAAAGAGCGGTACTTTGAAGCAGTTATAAAAAATTTGGACGCGTGTTTAATTATTCTTTTCTTAGATGTTTAACATGACGACATACTCTATTTTCGAAACTGACTATTAATTTTGATATATTGATATTAATTAAAAAATTAGAGACCAATAAACATGTGAGAAAAAGACGGCAATTTCATATGTAAAGACCTAATATTATCATTTGCGTTTTAATACCCCTTCCTTATTATACAACAGTTGCATAAATAACCATTGCATAATTTCTCAAATTCGAGTCGTCATAAACATGTAGAAAAATGGTATTGGTCTTTTAATCAACGCCTCAAAGTAATAAAATGCAAATTATCTTTATTATTTCGTGACGTCGTCCGTCGTCTCGGCGCGGTCCGCTAATCTCGTGGTGAGACGATTGGTCACGTCGGGGGTGGCTGTCGGAACAGGTAGACAAAGGGCGCTCGTAAAGATATGTCGTAGTAACAAGCTGTAATCAACAGATAAAAGATCGCTAAGTGATTAGAGACAATAAACTGTAAATTACGTCTGAAAATTTATTATTAGATATTGTTGTTAGTCATTGAATAAGGTGAAATTTTGTTATTTTTACAACGGTAAATATGTACAATAAATTATCTGTCCATAATTTTGAATTGCTTCATCTTACGAAACCGAGACTTAACTTTACGCGAAAGGGAAGAATATTAAATTAACTTTTTTACATAGTGTGTAGTCAAACTCTCTCTTTATTCTTGTTATAATTATTTTCATTCTTTACCTTCACATTCTTATTCTGCCATTCACACGTTATAGCATGATTGTTCAATTGTTGTTTTATAAATATAACAGTTTGATAAATGGTTTATTTACAAAACTGTTAATAATAATTCTAAAAAAGATTGAATTCAGGGAATACCAAATTAACACTAAACGATAAAGCCCATTTTCCCCATGATCAATTGGTCATTATCAGTTCGCAAGGCCATAGTTGCAGCACATGTTAACAAACTATATTTTTATGTTCTGTAATCATTTGAATCATTCTAATTAATTTGGAATGTATTTTTAAAGGGTTGCTAACATAGATTAAAAGTAATTTAAACAGAATATGAATAATGAGTGATATTGTATCGTAGTACAGCGGATTGCCTGTTGTAGCTAGCTTTACAGTGGCAAAACGTTAGTTACGTTTACAACGTAAAACATTACATCAAACATTTGAAATAGTATAAGCAGGCAGGCGTCTGTCACTCGATGTACACTCGACAGCATATCAGGTTAAACAGTTGAACTGCTATAACAGCTTTTATTACGTACGGCATAAAGGCGGTCTCAAGGTCAACATGTATAGTCTGATGTGCCGACGTGTGTACTTGCGCGCTACTCTCGCCCGCACCGCCCCACCGCCAAATCCATAAATCGTAAATCATTTATTCAGCAATTAGGTCATATAAATTAGGTCCGCACAAGAGCTAGAATATAATATGCGATAGAAAGAGATGCAACGTGTGGCCGTTCGTAATTAGCACCGTACAAGCTGAATTCCACTTTATTGCGTTGTAATTAGAGTTGCTATTGATTTAAATGGTTTAGCGGAGTGATGTTACTCTTCCAGTGTACTGTACTATTATTTATTCTGTGGTAAAAGTATCAACATCGTATTAGTTGTAGTATTTGGGATCACCATCACAACAGAACTCAGAGTTTAGAACTTGCAGTGCTGTGAAGCGTATATGTGTTTACGTTCTGTTCGTGGTGTGGTGAATACAGTAGGTATATGAGAGGTATTATTTCTTACATTTTGGTGGCTTTTTTTAAGGCCATTTTTATTTTTTTTCCACATTTTTTTACTACACTGTATGTAAGTGTTAATAGGTTTGTAATGTTATCCAATAATTAACAAGTATACGCATAATGTTGTGTAGCACTTCATGAAGCGCATGGACACGTCGCAGCACTTCGCGAGCGTGGACGCCGACACCAAGGAGCTCCTCATGGACTTCGTGGAGAAGCACGCGATGACGTATCTACACGAGTAAGTGATCAGTTTTTTTTTTTTTTTTACATTCACACCAATTATCTAAGCCCATGTTAATTTCATTAAGAAACTGTATCATGGAAAACTTGATAACGGATAAATATATACTTAAATACATTTTGTTTGTAAATACATACTTAATATACTTACATAGTTAACACCCAGACCAAGACAAATAGATATGTTCATGCACACAAATATTTATCTTGTTCGGGAATCGAACCCGAGACCACTGGCGCAGAAGGCGGGTAGCCTAACCCCTGCGCCAAATCGGTCGTCAAATCGTCGTCGTCGATTGTTAATTTTTTGTATCTTGTATCAAAGTGAGGAATGAGATTATTTCACTGATAAAACTAAAATCAATAGGTATTGTATTAAAAAAGAAATTACCAGGAAAAGCCTACCCAAAGAAAAGATAAAAATATTTGAAGCCGTTACCATCGTTAAATCACCGATAATAATAAAAAAAATATAACTCGCAAACTACCAAAAATCGCGGAACTTACATGGTGGTTAAATCGATAGGTATAGTACTCAGCTTCAGCTATCACCTGGCACCGGCTTGACACCATAAAAGAAACACCCTGTACAATGAAATGTTTGTGTTTTTCTTTCCGTCAGGCTTCCATCGGTGGTGTTTTCTCCGAGCGGCACGGACGACGAGCGCGCCGACCGCGCCATGTCCGAGCGCATCCAGCAGCTGAGCTGGGTCGGCGAGCGCCACCTCGAGTGCAAGCTCGACCGCGCCGCGCACGCCTGCCGCCAGCTGCTCTACAAGGCCATCAGCGGTCAGTACCATGTCGGTCACTACCCAGAGAGTGCAAGCTCGACCGTGCCGCGCACGCCTGCCGCCAGCTGCTCTACAAGGCCATCAGCGGTCAGTACCATGTCGGTCACTACCCAGAGAGTGCAAGCTCGACCGTGCCGCGCACGCCTGCCGCCAGCTGCTCTACAAGGCCATCAGCGGTCAGTACCATGTCGGTCACTACCCAGAGAGTGCAAGCTCGACCGTGCCGCGCACGCCTGCCGCCAGCTGCTCTACAAGGCCATCAGCGGTCAGTACCATGTCGGTCACTACCCAGAGAGTGCAAGCTCGACCGTGCCGCGCACGCCTGCCGCCAGCTGCTCTACAAGGCCATCAGCGGTCAGTACCATGTCGGTCACTATCGAGCGAGCGCCACCTCGAGTGCAAGCTCGACCGCGCCGCGCACGCCTGCCGCCAGCTGCTCTACAAGGCCATCAGCGGTCAGTACCATGTCGGTCACTACCCAGAGAGTGCAAGCTCGACCGTGCCGCGCACGCCTGCCGCCAGCTGCTCTACAAGGCCATCAGCGGTCAGTACCATGTCGGTCACTACCCAGAGAGTGCAAGCTCGACCGTGCCGCGCACGCCTGCCGCCAGCTGCTCTACAAGGCCATCAGCGGTCAGTACCATGTCGGTCACTACCCAGAGAGTGCAAGCTCGACCGTGCCGCGCACGCCTGCCGCCAGCTGCTCTACAAGGCCATCAGCGGTCAGTACCATGTCGGTCACTACCCAGAGAGTGCAAGCTCGACCGTGCCGCGCACGCCTGCCGCCAGCTGCTCTACAAGGCCATCAGCGGTCAGTACCATGTCGGTCACTATCGAGCGAGCGCCAACTCGAGTGCAAGCTCGATTGCGCCGCGGACGCCTGCCGCCAGCTGCTCTACAAGGCCATCAGCGGTCAGTACCATGTCGGTCACTATCGAGCGAGCGCCAACTCGAGTGCAAGCTCGATTGCGCCGCGCACGCCTGCCGCCAGCTGCTCTACAAGGCCATCAGCGGTCAGTACCATGTCGGTCACTACCCAGAGAGTGCAAGCTCGACCGTGCCGCGCACGCCTGCCGCCAGCTGCTCTACAAGGCCATCAGCGGTCAGTACCATGTCGGTCACTATCGAGCGAGCGCCAACTCGAGTGCAAGCTCGACCGCGCCGCGCACGCCTGCCGCCAGCTGCTCTACAAGGCCATCAGCGGTCAGTACCATGTCGGTCACTATCGAGCGAGCGCCAACTCGAGTGCAAGCTCGACCGCGCCGCGCACGCCTGCCGCCAGCTGCTCTACAAGGCCATCAGCGGTCAGTACCATGTCGGTCACTATCGAGCGGGCGCCAACTCGAGTGCAAGCTCGACCGCGCCGCGCACGCCTGCCGCCAGCTGCTCTACAAGGCCATCAGCGGTCAGTACCATGTCGGTCACTATCGAGCGAGCGCCAACTCGAGTGCAAGCTCGACCGCGCCGCGCACGCCTGCCGCCAGCTGCTCTACAAGGCCATCAGCGGTCAGTACCATGTCGGTCACTATCGAGCGAGCGCCAACTCGAGTGCAAGCTCGACCGCGCCGCGCACGCCTGCCGCCAGCTGCTCTACAAGGCCATCAGCGGTCAGTACCATGTCGGTCACTATCGAGCGGGCGCCAACTCGAGTGCAAGCTCGACCGCGCCGCGCACGCCTGCCGCCAGCTGCTCTACAAGGCCATCAGCGGTCAGTACCATGTCGGTCACTATCGAGCGAGCGCCAACTCGAGTGCAAGCTCGACCGCGCCGCGCACGCCTGCCGCCAGCTGCTCTACAAGGCCATCAGCGGTCAGTACCATGTCGGTCACTATCGAGCGAGCGCCAACTCGAGTGCAAGCTCGACCGCGCCGCGCACGCCTGCCGCCAGCTGCTCTACAAGGCCATCAGCGGTCAGTACCATGTCGGTCACTACCCAGAGAGTGCAAGCTCGACCGTGCCGCGCACGCCTGCCGCCAGCTGCTCTACAAGGCCATCAGCGGTCAGTACCATGTCGGTCACTATCGAGCGAGCGCCAACTCGAGTGCAAGCTCGACCGCGCCGCGCACGCCTGCCGCCAGCTGCTCTACAAGGCCATCAGCGGTCAGTACCATGTCGGTCACTATCGAGCGAGCGCCAACTCGAGTGCAAGCTCGACCGCGCCGCGCACGCCTGCCGCCAGCTGCTCTACAAGGCTATCAGCGGTCAGTACCATGTCGGTCACTATCGAGCGAGCGCCAACTCGAGTGCAAGCTCGACCGCGCCGCGCACGCCTGCCGCCAGCTGCTCTACAAGGCTATCAGCGGTCAGTACCATGTCGGTCACTATCGAGCGAGCGCCAACTCGAGTGCAAGCTCGACCGCGCCGCGCACGCCTGCCGACAGCTGCTCTACAAGGCGGATTCAGTGAACTACTAGTGCGAGCAGGTGTTCGGTTTGCCGTATTCAGTCCTATCCTGTATTTGGTGACGAATCGAGAAAGAGAGAGTTGAATTCGGTCATAAAACTAATAGCCCAATCGTGTTAACCGATCCAATCAAACAGAAAGCGGTCGCCAGACACAGAAGACGACCTAATGCAAACGTACCATTAGTGAATTGCTTTTTTTAATCAATTAAAATCCTACGAATATTATAAATTGCGTAAGTTTTTGAGTATGGATGTATAGATGTTTGTTACACTTTCACGCAAAAACTACTTATCGGATTTGGTTGAAATTTGGCACTTAGACTAGATAGCCTGAATTCCCACGGGAACGGGAACCACGCGGGTGAAACTGCAAGGGGCCGCTAGTAATGTACATGTGTGGTCTGGCAGAGCTGCTGGGCATGGACAGCGCAGCGTCGCCGGGCGGCAAGCTGGCGCGCGTGCGGCGCTGCTGCCGCCACGTGCTGGCGCTCTGCGGCGCGCCCGCCTCCGCCGACGACCTGCTGCCCGCGCTCATATTCACGGTCAGTCCACACACACACACACACACTATGCACCCAGAACACAAGCTGGCGCTGCTGCCGCCACGTGCTGGCGCTCTGCGGCGCGCCCGCCTCCGCCGACGACCTGCTGCCCGCGCTCATATTCACGGTCAGTCCACACACACACACACACACTATGCACCCAGAACACAAGCTGGCGCTGCTGCCGCCACGTGCTGGCGCTCTGCGGCGCGCCCGCCTCCGCCGACGACCTGCTGCCCGCGCTCATATTCACGGTCAGTCCACACACACACACACACACACACTATGCACCCAGAACACAAGCTGGCGCTGCTGCCGCCACGTGCTGGCGCTCTGCGGCGCGCCCGCCTCCGCCGACGACCTGCTGCCCGCGCTCATATTCACGGTCAGTCCACACACACACACACACACTATGCACCCAGAACACAAGCTGGCGCTGCTGCCGCCACGTGCTGGCGCTCTGCGGCGCGCCCGCCTCCGCCGACGACCTGCTGCCCGCGCTCATATTCACGGTCAGTCCACACACACACACACACACACACACTATGCACCCAGAACACAAGCTGGCGCTGCTGCCGCCACGTGCTGGCGCTCTGCGGCGCGCCCGCCTCCGCCGACGACCTGCTGCCCGCGCTCATATTCACGGTCAGTCCACACACACACACACACACACACACTATGCACCCAGAACACAAGCTGGCGCTGCTGCCGCCACGTGCTGGCGCTCTGCGGCGCGCCCGCCTCCGCCGACGACCTGCTGCCCGCGCTCATATTCACGGTCAGTCCACACACACACACACACACACACACTATGCACCCAGAACACAAGCTGGCGCTGCTGCCGCCACGTGCTGGCGCTCTGCGGCGCGCCCGCCTCCGCCGACGACCTGCTGCCCGCGCTCATATTCACGGTCAGTCCACACACACACACACACACACACACTATGCACCCAGAACACAAGCTGGCGCTGCTGCCGCCACGTGCTGGCGCTCTGCGGCGCGCCCGCCTCCGCCGACGACCTGCTGCCCGCGCTCATATTCACGGTCAGTCCACACACACACACACACACACACTATGCACCCAGAACACAAGCTGGCGCTGCTGCCGCCACGTGCTGGCGCTCTGCGGCGCGCCCGCCTCCGCCGACGACCTGCTGCCCGCGCTCATATTCACGGTCAGTCCACACACACACACACACACACACACTATGCACCCAGAACACAAGCTGGCGCTGCTGCCGCCACGTGCTGGCGCTCTGCGGCGCGCCCGCCTCCGCCGACGACCTGCTGCCCGCGCTCATATTCACGGTCAGTCCACACACACACACACACACACACACTATGCACCCAGAACACAAGCTGGCGCTGCTGCCGCCACGTGCTGGCGCTCTGCGGCGCGCCCGCCTCCGCCGACGACCTGCTGCCCGCGCTCATATTCACGGTCAGTCCACACACACACACACACACACACACACACACACACACACACACACACACTATGCACCCAGAACACAAGCTGGCGCTGCTGCCGCCACGTGCTGGCGCTCTGCGGCGCGCCCGCCTCCGCCGACGACCTGCTGCCCGCGCTCATATTCACGGTCAGTCCACACACACACACACACACACACACACACACTATGCACCCAGAACACAAGCTGGCGCTGCTGCCGCCACGTGCTGGCGCTCTGCGGCGCGCCCGCCTCCGCCGACGACCTGCTGCCCGCGCTCATATTCACGGTCAGTCCACACACACACACACACACACACACACACACACTATGCACCCAGAACACAAGCTGGCGCTGCTGCCGCCACGTGCTGGCGCTCTGCGGCGCGCCCGCCTCCGCCGACGACCTGCTGCCCGCGCTCATATTCACGGTCAGTCCACACACACACACACACACACACACACACACACACTATGCACCCAGAACACAAGCTGGCGCTGCTGCCGCCACGTGCTGGCGCTCTGCGGCGCGCCCGCCTCCGCCGACGACCTGCTGCCCGCGCTCATATTCACGGTCAGTCCACACACACACACACACACACACACACACACACACACACACACACTATGCACCCAGAACACAAGCTGGCGCTGCTGCCGCCACGTGCTGGCGCTCTGCGGCGCGCCCGCCTCCGCCGACGACCTGTTGCCCGCGCTCATATTCACGGTCAGTCCACACACACACACACACACACACACACACACTATGCACCCAGAACACAAGCTGGCGCTGCTGCCGCCACGTGCTGGCGCTCTGCGGCGCGCCCGCCTCCGCCGACGACCTGCTGCCCGCGCTCATATTCACGGTCAGTCCACACACACACACACACACACACACACACACTATGCACCCAGAACACAAGCTGGCGCTGCTGCCGCCACGTGCTGGCGCTCTGCGGCGCGCCCGCCTCCGCCGACGACCTGCTGCCCGCGCTCATATTCACGGTCAGTCCACACACACACACACACACACACACACACACTATGCACCCAGAACACAAGCTGGCGCTGCTGCCGCCACGTGCTGGCGCTCTGCGGCGCGCCCGCCTCCGCCGACGACCTGCTGCCCGCGCTCATATTCACGGTCAGTCCACACACACACACACACACACACACACACACTATGCACCCAGAACACAAGCTGGCGCTGCTGCCGCCACGTGCTGGCGCTCTGCGGCGCGCCCGCCTCCGCCGACGACCTGCTGCCCGCGCTCATATTCACGGTCAGTCCACACACACACACACACACACACACACACTATGCACCCAGAACACAAGCTGGCGCTGCTGCCGCCACGTGCTGGCGCTCTGCGGCGCGCCCGCCTCCGCCGACGACCTGCTGCCCGCGCTCATATTCACGGTCAGTCCACACACACACACACACACACACACACACACACACACACACACTATGCACCCAGAACACAAGCTGGCGCTGCTGCCGCCACGTGCTGGCGCTCTGCGGCGCGCCCGCCTCCGCCGACGACCTGTTGCCCGCGCTCATATTCACGGTCAGTCCACACACACACACACACACACACACACACTATGCACCCAGAACACAAGCTGGCGCTGCTGCCGCCACGTGCTGGCGCTCTGCGGCGCGCCCGCCTCCGCCGACGACCTGCTGCCCGCGCTCATATTCACGGTCAGTCCACACACACACAAACACACACACACACACACACACTGATCACGCACAATTGTGATGACCACATCTACTGTGTTCCACAGTTTATTGAATCGAAGGTTTCTCATGCAAAATTAAGTAAATTAAAACTAGTCCTACCTTATGGTAAGGGATACTGTCCGTAATCCAGGGGGGCTGAACGTTGTCTCGCCGGCGCGCGCGCGGGCAAAACGATCTCCACACAACCCCCGATGGGATACTCTTACAGCTAACACTCTTATACTACACAATGCCCTAATAGGCTGCTAAAACTTCCCGGCGCTTTTCAAAGCGAACACACACGGGTTACAAGTCCGTACCCCGACCGGAGCCCTAGTAGGTGCAAAACGAAATCTCGGTCCCCAATATGGGTAGGTAACTTGCGCGGCACGTCGCTACAGAAACACACGAACTTGTCTCACGGCTGCTTACGGCCAACTGGCGATCCTACACCGGCCGGCCGAGCGCATTGTCTCGTGACCTTGACAATGACAACGGACCGCTCGCAGCGCGGCGCGAACATCCCCCCGTCCCGGACAGTAGCAAACTGTCCGCCAACTCAATCTAAGGGCAGGCGAGAGAGGGTAGCGATCGCTCGCTTCAAAACAGAGTCCCCCACCAGGACCTCGGCAAACCTGGGCACACCATCCGACCCCGGATGAAGCTGAACAATGCGTCCTAAACGCCAGCGGAGGGGCGGCAGGTTTGGATCCTTTACCAACACGAGGTCTCCAGTCTTGGGTGGGGTCGTCCTATCCGACCACTTAACGCGTTGCTGCAAAATGTGCAAATACTCCAGATGCCAACGGCGCCAAAAACTCTGCGTAAGCTGCTGGAGCAATTCAAATCGCGAGAGCCGTCCGGAGGCCACTTCGGAATAAGGATATTCCGGCAAGGCGTTAAGCGGTCTGCCAATCAAAAAATGGCCCGGCGTAAGGGCCTCTAAATCATTCGCGTCCGAAGACAACGGACACAACGGACGCGAGTTGAGGACCGCCTCAACCTTACAAAATACGGTCGCGAGTTCCTCAAACGTGAGGACCGTCTCCCCAATAACGCGACGAAGGTGAGTTTTAGCGGCCTTTACAGTTGCTTCAAAAATCCCTCCCCAGTGGGGGCAGGATGGCGGGGAGTACTGCCATCGTACCCCTCTGCGAGAGAGTGTGGATCCGATCTCAAAATTATTCCTATCCAAAAATTCACAAACTTCCTTTAAATACCTATCGGTGCCCTTGAAATTGGTTCCACAATCGGACCTGATTAACGACGGCATTCCGCGGCGAGACACAAAACGATTCAACGTGGCTACAAAGGCTTCTGTGGTGAGGGCACTAACCACCTCCAGGTGGACCGCTTTAGTGGCCAAACAAACAAATACACACAAGTAAGCCTTTTCCGTTCTAGCATTACGAAGCCGCGATGTCTTAACGGTAAATGGCCCCGCAAAATCCGTTCCAACTCCTGAGAAGGGCATCGATTCGTTCACTCGATCGGCAGGCAAATCACCCATCTGGGGCTGCATCGTATCGGCGCGCAAACGATAACACGGGAGACAACGAAAAATAACGGATCGGATTATTCTCCGCGCTGACAAAATCCAGAACTCTCGTTGGAGGAGCGCGGTCAAAGCATTACAACCGGCATGAGCATTCTTTACATGTCGGTCTGTAATCAACAGTCTAACTAACGGTCCATCCTTGGGGAGCAACAAAGGGTGGCGTGATCCGTACGGCAGGTTGGCATGTCTGAGCCTACCTCCGACACGCAGCAATCCGGTACTGTCCAAGAAGGGATTCAACCGCACCAAGGGTCCCTTCAGCTTGGGCTTACTTGAGCGCAGGGCTTTCAGCTCCGGTTCAAACTCTCGCTGTTGCGTCACTCGCACCCAATGCAACAGAGCGTCTTGCCGCTCTTGTGGGGCGAGGACCGGAGACAACAATTTCTCCTGAGGCTGGCGACAATTTCGCACAAAGCGCCTCATCCAAGCAGTCACGCCGAGCAACTTATCCAAAGAACTGTAGCGGTCTAACAAAAACTCCATCTGCGGAGCCGCCACCGTCTCCACGGCGTGAACACGCATGCCTAGGTCTGGGACTCTGGCCACAGCCGGGGTGGCAGGCCATGAGCGCTCAGGCCGTAACAACCATGATGGACTCCACCATAGGTGGTGGTCCACTAACTCAGGCGCCTCGCAGCCGCGGGAGGCACAATCTGCGGGGTTCAATTCGCCCGGTACGTGGCGCCAAATCAACGGGGCCTTTGAAGTCTGAATTTGTGAGACCCGGTTGGCCACAAAAACCTCAAGGGTGTGGACTGAACTCTTCAGCCAACAAAGGACGACCTGGCTGTCAGACCACGCAAATATCGACTCCAAGTCGACACCGTTTCCCAAGGTGTCGGCAACATGATTGAGTAGCCGTACTAAGAGAGTGGCGCCGGACAACTCCAACTTCGGAATGGTTAGCCTAGTCCGAAGGGGGGCGACCTTACTCTTGGCCGTAACTAAGTGTACGGCGACAACGCCTGCTGCATCCACCGTTCGGATGTAAACGGCTGCCGCGTATCCGCTTTCGGACGCGTCACAAAAGCCGTGCAGGGAGGCTTTAAACTTTCCCGAAGGCAGCATTTGCCTCGGTATACAAACCCGATTGACGTCGGGTAGGGATGACACGAACCTCACCCACTCTCGTAGGAGGCTACCAGAGAGGGGCTCATCCCATGACAATTCCGCAGCCCAGAGCTCCTGTAGGAAGCACTTCATCGAAAACACTACAGGGCTGAGCCAACCGTTCGGATCAAAGGTACGGGCTACAGTAGACAGCACCGTGCGTTTAGTCCAGACCTTTGGGTCTGGCAGTTCCAATCTATATGTGAACAAATCCGGGACTGGTCGATACTGGACTCCCAAAACAGACAGCATGTCTGGAGTCTCCGGATTTTCAAAGAGGAGCGGCTCTTGCTGGTGGTCCTTAGGCAAATCTGCCAAGAGGTCCGGTGAGTTAGACAGCCACTTCCGCAACTCATAGCCACCAGCCCTCAAGAGCGCAATCAGCTCATCACGTAAGACGAGAGCCTCATCTAAGCTCGAGGCCCCCGTGCAGATATCGTCGACAAATAAGGCCCCCCCCTCAATAAGAGCAGATGCCCGGGGATAGCGTAGCCGTTCGCGCTCTGCGAGCTCCATAAGCGAACGGATCGCCACAAAGGGGCTCGACCGCAAACCATAAGTGTTGGTGTTCAGCTCGTAAGCCAACATCGGATCCTGGGGATCCTCACGCCAAAGGATGAGCTGGTATCGTCTATCCTCCGGGTGAATCACGGTCTGTCTGAACATCATGCGGATATCGGCCACAAAGACGACAGCGTGCCGGCGGAAGTTGGTCAAAACATCACAGACATCGTGATGCAACTTCGGCCCCGCATGCAGACACTGATTCAACGACACTCCGGTTGACGTGGGCGCTGATCCATCAAAGACCACGCGGATCTTCCCATTGGAAGTCTTCAAAACAGCGTGGTGTGGCAGGAAGTAATGTTCCACATTACGCCAGTCCAACTGCGAGATGGACATGTGCCCAAGGTCCAAATACTCCCGCATGAAGTCTATATACTTCTCCTTGAATGCGGGATCCCTGGCCATCCTACGCTCCATGGACAACAATCTCTTCTCGGCCATCGGCCGGGAGCTCCCTAAAGGAGGGCGAACCGCCAAGAAGGGCAAGCGGGTAATCAAGCGACCCGAGAGGAGGCGCCCAGTGTTGTTCTGGTAGAACAATTCGCACTCCTCCGCTAACGGATCCAACCGCTTGGCAGTGGGAGGTTCCTCCACCTCCCAAAACTTTTGGAGAACGTCGGACAAAGTAGAACCGACAATGGTCTGGCGGTCTACCGACGGGGTCTCTGGTGTCTGTGGTACCTTTCCCATCACCACATGACCCAGCGACGAGGACAAGGCGACAAGATCGGCTGTCTGCAAAACTCGCTTGCTTCCACACAGTACACGACCGAGGACATCCGCACCAATCAACAAGTGTATTGGGCCCGGTCGGTGGAAGGAAGGATCAGCCAAAGCCAGTCCAGACGTCAGCTCAATCGTGGATGGCGGCACTCGCACTTGCGGGAGTGGTCCAACCACCTTATCAAAAACTATCGCCGAAGCACCGATCTTCGGCCTTGGCGTGAAGTGGGGGGAGAAGGAGAACTCAACTCGACCAATCGGATCAGGGATCCGCGAGTCTCCCACCCCCCGTACCGCTTCGTGATGCGGCACAAGCAAAAGACCCAGCTGTCGGACAAGCCACCTGGACATTATGCACCCCTGGGCACCTGAGTCCAAAAGGGCACGCACCGTTACAACATTGCCCTTAGGTCCCCAAACATTCACGGAGGCTGTTGGCAACAGCACAAGCTCCGGAGGGGTGGTTGGGTCCGACAGGGGCGCCATTAAAAATTTTGGGGGGGTACTTGTCCCCCTCGCGCCTGAGTCGGCGTGCCAAATGTGGGACGCTCGTACCGGGCGAGCGGGTCCCAATCGGGTACATACTGGCCCCGACCAACAGCACTCCTAGGTGCAGGGTAATACCCGTGTGGGGCGTGCCTCGGTACATAGTACCCCAAACGAGGCCTCTCCATTAGGGGGGGGGAGTAGCAGATAGGGCCCGTGCCCATCGCCACCGTGGCGTACTCTTGTGGTACCCCCCTACCCCCGCCCGTGGCGGGGGCGTCTCTCCTATAGTTCCCCCTCTCCGGGGGGGACTGAACGGGGGGGCTAAGCCCCGCCGAATCTCTAGGGGACCGGTTCCGGGCTGCCGGGCCCCCGCCCGTGCGCGAGGAATTCGAACCCCGGTCGCTCCCGGCGTCCTTGCGGTCCAAACAAAGGAGGGGGTGATGCCTCCCTCCGCAAAGACGACAATCCTCGGTCTGGGGACACGCCGACTGCATGTGTCCCCCCAAACACCTGTAGCACCATTGGCGCTGTCTAGCAACGGCCCTCCGTCCCTCTGGGCGGAGGCCTCTAAATTTGGCACATTCGTGCACCACGTGCCTATCTCCCCTGCAATACCTGCACCGCTCACTCGGTGCGGGGGGAGGGGACTGCTGGAAGGCAGCATAGCGATTGGTCGGGCGACGGGGCTGTTCCCTCGCCGCCACCATACGACCAACACCTGGAACCGGGGCGGGCTCCAGGTGGTCCGTCACCCTACATTCGTCCTCCAAAAAACGAAGGAGGTCCGCGAAGGGCGGGAGATACGAGGCGCTGTCGCCTCCGTACCTCTGCTCGAAACGCCCCTTCATTTCAGCGGGCAATTTGGCGAGGACTATGTGCAGCAGTACAAAGGACCACTGATCCACCGGCAGGTCCAATCGCCTTAGGGAGTTGACCGCTGACAGTAGCGGGTTCAGCAACTCCCTCCGTAACAGGTGTACCCGCGTGATTCGCGGGAGGGCCAAAATCGTGGCCACGTGGGTGTCCGCCAGTAACCGGACATTCTGGTACCTGCTAACCAGAAGCTGGCGAGCCACCTGGTAGTTGTCGTCGCTGATGAGCAGGTGCTGGATTACCGAGCTGGCCTCTCCTCGCAGGGAGGAGCGCAAATAGGCCAACTTCTCACTAGGGGATAAGTCCCGTCGTGAATCCACCAAACTGTCAAACAAATTAATGAAGCCCATCCAGGCTGACAGATCCCCATTAAAAGTGGGAATCTCCAAGGTAGGCAATCGGCCTAGCAACGCCGTCGGGGTAGGTTTGACCTCCCCGCTCAAAACCGGCTCCCCCTTCCGAACAGCCAGGGCCCTCTCAGCCGCCTCCGTGAACTGGTCAGCCAGCTCATAGGCCTGGGCTACATCCTGCTCCAGCTGTTCCGACACGGCATCATCAGCTGGGGGGTTCTCTAAATAATACGCGCGACACTCCATGGCGTGGCGCTCCAGGTCTTGCAGCCGAGCTGCCAGCCCGCCATACCGAGCTAGCAACGCGCCTACCCGGTCGGCTCGGTCTATTAATGTGACCGCACAAGCAAGCCAACGCAAAGCTCCTTGGATGCCAGCCCTGGATACGGCGGTCGGATTCGTAGGAGCCATTTATATTCCGTTTAATAAACAAGCAAACAAAGAAATATAAAGGTGGTAAACATCAACAAAAAAACAATAGAAATAGGTCGCGTCACGATAATATAAAACACAAGTAATCTGTGCCGGCCGGCGCCTGGTCAATATTGGCCGCCCCGGGTTTGAGTGAACGTTGACAGCTATATGCGTGGTCAGAATTGGCCCCAACGGGGTTCAAGGGTTAAAATTCGGACGACATACACGGACCCTACTAGTTTCATAAATTATTAGCAACTTACCAATTTCAAGGGCTAACAATATAACGGTATAAACAAAACGTATAGGATTAACGGTATGGCATACCTCGCAAATCAACTACTAAACCGTTATCAACAAACGAAAACAAAACTATTTTTAATAATAATACTCGTAATTTAATACTACTAATAATTAAAACTAGTTCCACTTTTTTAACTAGGCAAGCGGACTCGGAACAAACACTAGTATGTGGTACTAATAAACAACACTTTCGAACGAAACTATTCGTCAAATAAATCCCGACAAACAAAAAAAAAATATACACATCTAGGCGAGTAAACTCGTATCAAATCACTAGTATGTGATACTAATAAACACACTTTCGAACGAACTATTCGTCAAATAAATCCGGACACACAAAAAAAAAAAAAAAAATATACACATCTAGGCGAGTAAACTCGTATCAAAACACTAGTATGTGACAACAATTATATAAGTGTCTATCTATTATCGGATCCACCAAGTGAGAAACATTCGGTTCGAGAATTTACTAGAACAATTTCTTAGTACTTAAAATCGTCTCGGGATCTTCAAATACCCTCGATATTTCAACAAAAAAAAATAATTTTTAGGTACGCTTTTTAGGTACGCTTTTTATTTTTACTATGAAATTTTATGTACCTAGTTAATTTTAATATGAAAATTAACTAATTATATCAACTAGGTACGCTCTGCTACCAAAAATATGATCACGCACAATTGTGATGACCACATCTACTGTGTTCCACAGTTTATTGAATCGAAGGTTTCTCATGCAAAATTAAGTAAATTAAAACTAGTCCTACCTTATGGTAAGGGATACTGTCCGTAATCCAGGGGGGCTGAACGTTGTCTCGCCGGCGCGCGCGCGGGCAAAACGATCTCCACACAACCCCCGATGGGATACTCTTACAGCTAACACTCTTATACTACACAATGCCCTAATAGGCTGCTAAAACTTCCCGGCGCTTTTCAAAGCGAACACACACGGGTTACAAGTCCGTACCCCGACCGGAGCCCTAGTAGGTGCAAAACGAAATCTCGGTCCCCAATATGGGTAGGTAACTTGCGCGGCACGTCGCTACAGAAACACACGAACTTGTCTCACGGCTGCTTACGGCCAACTGGCGATCCTACACCGGCCGGCCGAGCGCATTGTCTCGTGACCTTGACAATGACAACGGACCGCTCGCAGCGCGGCGCGAACACACACTATGCACCCAGAACACAAGCTGGCGCTGCTGCCGCCACGTGCTGGCGCTCTGCGGCGCGCCCGCCTCCGCCGACGACCTGCTGCCCGCGCTCATATTCACGGTCAGTCCACACACACACACACACACACACACACACTATGCACCCAGAACACAAGCTGGCGCTGCTGCCGCCACGTGCTGGCGCTCTGCGGCGCGCCCGCCTCCGCCGACGACCTGCTGCCCGCGCTCATATTCACGGTCAGTCCACACACACACACACACACACACACACTATGCACCCAGAACACAAGCTGGCGCTGCTGCCGCCACGTGCTGGCGCTCTGCGGCGCGCCCGCCTCCGCCGACGACCTGCTGCCCGCGCTCATATTCACGGTCAGTCCACACACACACACACACACACACACACACACACACTATGCACCCAGAACACAAGCTGGCGCTGCTGCCGCCACGTGCTGGCGCTCTGCGGCGCGCCCGCCTCCGCCGACGACCTGCTGCCCGCGCTCATATTCACGGTCAGTCCACACACACACACACACACACACACACACACACACACACTATGCACCCAGAACACAAGCTGGCGCTGCTGCCGCCACGTGCTGGCGCTCTGCGGCGCGCCCGCCTCCGCCGACGACCTGCTGCCCGCGCTCATATTCACGGTTAGTCCACACACACACACACACACACACACACACACTATGCACCCAGAACACAAGCTGGCGCTGCTGCCGCCACGTGCTGGCGCTCTGCGGCGCGCCCGCCTCCGCCGACGACCTGCTGCCCGCGCTCATATTCACGGTCAGTCCACACACACACACACACACACACACACTATGCACCCAGAACACAAGCTGGCGCTGCTGCCGCCACGTGCTGGCGCTCTGCGGCGCGCCCGCCTCCGCCGACGACCTGCTGCCCGCGCTCATATTCACGGTCAGTCCACACACACACACACACACACACACACACTATGCACCCAGAACACAAGCTGGCGCTGCTGCCGCCACGTGCTGGCGCTCTGCGGCGCGCCCGCCTCCGCCGACGACCTGCTGCCCGCGCTCATATTCACGGTCAGTCCACACACACACACACACACACACACTATGCACCCAGAATACAAGCTGGCGCTGCTGCCGCCACGTGCTGGCGCTCTGCGGCGCGCCCGCCTCCGCCGACGACCTGCTGCCCGCGCTCATATTCACGGTCAGTCCACACACACACACACACACACACACACACACACACACTATGCACCCAGAACACAAGCTGGCGCTGCTGCCGCCACGTGCTGGCGCTCTGCGGCGCGCCCGCCTCCGCCGACGACCTGCTGCCCGCGCTCATATTCACGGTCAGTCCACACACACACACACACACACACACACACACACACTATGCACCCAGAACACAAGCTGGCGCTGCTGCCGCCACGTGCTGGCGCTCTGCGGCGCGCCCGCCTCCGCCGACGACCTGCTGCCCGCGCTCATATTCACGGTCAGTCCACACACACACACACACACACACACACTATGCACCCAGAACACAAGCTGGCGCTGCTGCCGCCACGTGCTGGCGCTCTGCGGCGCGCCCGCCTCCGCCGACGACCTGCTGCCCGCGCTCATATTCACGGTCAGTCCACACACACACACACACACACACACACACACACACTATGCACCCAGAACACAAGCTGGCGCTGCTGCCGCCACGTGCTGGCGCTCTGCGGCGCGCCCGCCTCCGCCGACGACCTGCTGCCCGCGCTCATATTCACGGTCAGTCCACACACACACACACACACACACACTATGCACCCAGAACACAAGCTGGCGCTGCTGCCGCCACGTGCTGGCGCTCTGCGGCGCGCCCGCCTCCGCCGACGACCTGCTGCCCGCGCTCATATTCACGGTCAGTCCACACACACACACACACACACACACTATGCACCCAGAACACAAGCTGGCGCTGCTGCCGCCACGTGCTGGCGCTCTGCGGCGCGCCCGCCTCCGCCGACGACCTGCTGCCCGCGCTCATATTCACGGTCAGTCCACACACACACACACACACACACTATGCACCTAGAACACAAGCTGGCGCGCGTGTTTCAACATGTTTACTTCTACTGTAGTTATTTTAAGTATATAATTGATACAGAGAAAACGGCAAGGCAAAATACAATTACAAAAAAATATGTTCAGTACACCCCTGCTTAGACCCGCGGGGCTGGCATAGCGCAGTGGAAGCTTAGGTATCACTAGTATAGACTCCGGACAAAACTTGGTTTCAGCCGGGATGTAACTGAACAAATGAAACTGCGATACACAGCGACTTAATGTGAAGTAAGGTGATTTTACATACGGTCTGTGGGGTCGAAAGTCTCCTGGGCAGCGGAGACAGAGGGCGCGCCCCCTGGTAAATCCTTCTTCTTCTGCAGACCTTACCAATTCGTCACCTACCGTCACCACCGGCAGGTTAGCATCCTTAATCAACACGAGGTCGCCAGTCTGGGGTGGGGTGGTTTTATCTGTCCACTTCACGCGCTGTTGTAGGATATGCAAATACTCCATCGACCAACGTGCCCAGAAGTTTTGGGACATCTGTTTCAAAAGTTGGTATCGCGACAAACGATGGGATCCTACATCCTGAATCGGATATTCAGGCAAAGCCAAAAGGGGCTGTCCGATCAAGAAATGACCTGGGGTCAACGCTTCCAGGTCATTCGGGTCCGAAGACAACGGGCACAAGGGTCGCGAGTTGAGGATGGCCTCAATTTTACAAAATACCGTATCAAGTTCCTCAAACGTGAGAATAGTTTCTCCAATCACGCGACGCAAGTGTGTCTTGGCAGCCTTTACACAAGCTTCAAAAATTCCTCCCCAGGTCGGACAAGCTGGAGGGCTAAACTTCCAGATTATCCCACGCCGGGAGAGGGTGGTTCCAATGTCTATTTTATTATCAACAAAAAACTTAACTACTTCCTTAAGATAATTACACGTTCCCTTATAATTAGTACCACAATCGGAACGTATCAATGTCGGCAGTCCTCTACGGGAAACAAATCTGCTCAAGGCGGCGACAAAGGCTTCGGTAGACAATTCCGAGACAATTTCCAAATGGACAGCCTTGGTGGACAAACACACAAACACGCACAAGTACGCCTTATAGGTTTTAGCATTTCGCAGTCTCGAAGCCTTTACAGTAAAGGGACCGGCGAAGTCGGTGGCGACTCCGGCAAAAGCTCTACATTCCGTGACGCGATCAGCAGGCAAATCACCCATCTGGGGCTGCATGGTCGCGGCCTTCAATCGATAACAAGGCAGGCAACGGAAAACCACAGTGCGAATGGCTCGACGCGCAGACAAAATCCAAAATTCACGCTGCAAAATGGCCAACAAAGCATTACAGCCAGCATGTTGTGCATTCACATGGCGATCTGTTATTATCAGTTGAGTCAAATGTCCGGCTTTAGGTAACAAAAGGGGGTGACGAGCTCCATACGGCAGGTTCGCATTTCGAAGTCTTCCGCCGACTCGCAAAAGCCCACTCTCGTCCAGGAAGGGATTCAATCGCGATACCGCGCCCTTCAACTTGCGACGGCCTAAACGCAAAATTTCAATCTCGGACTCAAAACTATCAGCTTGTACTCTCCGGACCCAAAACAAGAGCGCGTCCCTACGCTCGTCCGGAGTGAGAACCGACGAATCACGCCTCGCGCGTGGGTTTCTGCAATTGTACACAAAACGTCTGATCCAAGCGGTAACACCAAGCAGCTTCTGTAAGGAGCTGTACCGATCCAACAACAAATCCTTTTCCCCGGCGGGGTTAGTCTCCAGGACGCATGCCCGCATATCAGGAACGGCTACGTTCGACAACGCTGGAGAGGGCGGCCACTCCGACTCAGGCCGCATCAACCACTGTGGGCCCCACCAGAGGGGGTGGTTAATTAGGGTTGGGGCTACACAACCCCGAGACGCACAATCCGCGGGATTCATGGTTCCCGGCACGTGTCTCCAAATCAACTCGATGTCGGAATTACAAATCTGCGACACTCGATTGGCCACAAACACGTCCAAGGTGTGCGCCGGAGCCTTCAACCAACAAAGGACGACCTGACTGTCCGTCCAAGCATAAACCTCTTGTATCTTAATAGATCGACCTAATGTGAGCCATACGTGGTTCAACAAACGCATTAGGAGGGCAGCTCCACACAATTCCAACCTCGGGATCGTATGACGAGTCCGAAGGGGAGCGACTTTGCTTTTCGCTATCACCAGATGCACAGCAACAACTCCGTCAACAGTAACGGTGCGGAGGTACACGGCCGCAGCAAATCCACGTTCGGAGGCATCGGAAAAGCCGTGAAGAGTAACTTTACAATTTTCAGAAGGGAGGAATAGCCTCGGCAAATGCACTTCATTAATCTCGGGGAGGGATGAAACGAAGCTCGACCAATCTCGGAGTAACTCGTCCGAGAGGGGTTCATCCCACGACACACCCGAAGCCCATAACCGTTGCAAGAAACACTTGGCCATAAACAGCACGGGGCAAATCCACCCATTGGGGTCAAAGGTACGTGCGACAGTAGACAATACTAAACGCTTGGTCCAGACTTTCGGTGGTCGTAAATCCACACAATAAGTGAACGTGTCAGAGACCGGTTTGTACTGTACGCCAAGGACGGTCACCACATGGGGATTATCAACATTTTCGAATAGGTGGGGGTCCTGCTGGTGCTCTTCGGGCAAACCTACCAGTACATCAGGCGATTTGGATATCCATTTCCTCAACTCGTAACCTCCCGACTTCAAAAGGGCGGTGAGTTCGTCTCTCAGGACAATCGCCTCTGAGACAGATGAGGCGCCCGTGCAAATGTCATCCACATAGACGTCACTGGCCAAAATGGCGGAGGCGCGAGGGTATCTCAAGCGCTCCTTCTCGGCCAACTCCAACAAAGAACGAATCGCAACAAACGGGCTCGAAGCCAAACCGTACGTATTCGTATTCAATTCATAAATCAACAAGGGGTCCCTAGGACTCTCTCTCCACAAAATCAATTGGTACCTCCTATCCTCTGGATGGATGACCGTTTGTCTGAACATCATCCGGATGTCAGTCATAAATACAATTTGGTGCCGCCGGAAGTTGGTCAAAATGTCTGAGATCTCCGTGTGCAGCTTGGGACCTACATGCAGACACTGGTTCAAGGACGCTCCAGTAGAGGTGGGAGCCGAACCGTCAAAGACCACCCGAATCTTTCCGGATTTCAAAACGGCGTGGTGCGGCAAAAAGAAGTGCTCAACGGAGCGCCAATCCAAATCGCTCACGGACATGTGCCCTAACTCCTCATACTCCCGCATGAATTCAACATACTTCTGGCGGAAGACCGGATCCTTGCTCATGCGACGCTCCATCGCCACTAGCCTACGTTCCGCTAGCGGTCGGGATTCGCCCAGAGGAGGTCGGCCGGCACGAAAGGGGAGACGGGTGATCAAACGACCAGAGCGGAGGCGACCAGTGTTATTCTGGTAATACAACTCGCATTCATCCGCTACTGGGTCAACCCGCGGGGCTGGTGGAGGTTCCTCAACCTCCCAAAACTTCTGCACCACTTCGGAGAGAGACACATTAAAAACAAGACCGCGATCCTCATCAAGGGAATCCAAAACGCGGCGAGCAGGGCCCATCACAACTGTACCGAGTGTCGTCTGCAGAGCTACCAAGCCATCTGGCTGCAAAACTCGCTTCCCCGTCAACAAAACTCGCCCCAGGACATCGGCTCCAAGGAGAGCATCAATCGGGCCTGGGCGGAAGAAATTTGGATCGGCGAGTGGGGAATCAGACACCAAAGACAACATACTCGGTCCCAAGTCAACTGAAGGTTGACGGCCAACAACTGTGTCCAACACAATCGCCGAGGTCTTAATGCCTGGCGTGGACTTATTACGTGATGTAAATGTGAAGTCAACATGCCCTAACAACCCGGGGACTTTCACATCGCCAACACCTCTCACGCCTTCCGTGTGGGGGTGCACCTTGAGGCCCAACCGCCTAACTAACCAAGATGACACAACACACCCCTGAGCACCGGAATCCAACAAGGCGCGAACTTCCACAAGGTCGCCATTCAATCCCCTGACAAGCACAGAGGCCGTGGGCAACAAAACGGTCTCTGGAGGGGTGGCTACAATCGACCGTAAACACGTTGATTGCTAGTATGTGGGGTCCCCAGACGTCCCCCCATGGTAAGGGGGTCGCTCATAGCGATCCAGTGGGTCCCAGTCTCCCACATACTGCCTACGTCCAATTCGCCCGGTATCAGGCGGGTTATATCTCCCGGCCCCTTGAAGACGGGGCGGGCGCCGCTCCAAACGCGGGTATTCGGCGAGCGGCGGCGAGAATCGGTGCCTAGCATCCACCGTGTACGTCGCCCCATAGTCGCGGGGGCACGGTGACCGATTTTCAGAAGGGGGGTCCCGGGGACCCCCGGCTGTGCGAGGCTCAACACGTTGCGGGGGGCTTCTACGACCTCCCGCAACGCTCGCAAAATCGAACCCCCTAGTTGGGGACCGATTTCCCATGGGGGGGTCCATGGGACCCCCGCCCGTGCGAGGCTCAAAACGTCGCGGGGGGCCTCTACGACCTCCGGCAACGCTCGCATTACTCATCCCCATCCTTGGGGATCGGTTTCCCATGGGGGGGTCCCTGGGACCCCCGCCCGTTTGAGGCTCCAAACGTGGCGGAGAGCGTCTGGGGCCACTCTGGTGGCCACTAGAACTGCTGCGGGATGCAAACACCGCGGGGGGTCCGAGACCCCCACCCATACGAGGTGATCCTGCAGCGACGCGCTGCGGCGCTCCGCCGCCCTCTGGGCTGTTCATGCAGAGGAGGGGATGGTGGTTGCCCTTACAAAAGCGGCATGGGTGCGCTTGGGTACATTCGCGCTGCATGTGCAGGCCCAAGCACGAGTAGCACCATGTCCGTTGTCGCGCGATCGCTCGACGGCCTTGGACGCGCTGGTCGAGGAACTTATCACAACGGGTCGTGCTGTGACCCGGTTCCCGACAGTACAAGCAGCGGGCGGTCTCCTGGACGGCGGCATAGCGGCCGGGCGCGCGAGGGGCCATACGCCCCCTACGGGGGGGTCCGGTGGGGGATCTACTCTGTGGCACAGGTCGTTCGGGTCCCATAGGACCGGCCAGAGAGGAATTATCTGCCAGTCTACTCTCTCCTTCCAGGAACGTCAAGAGGTCCGAGAAGGGTGGCAGATAAGTCGCACTATCCCCACCATACTGCTGCTCAAAACGGACCTTAACAGAGTCCGGCAACTTTCCCAGGACAATGTGCAGTAACAAAAACGACCACTGCTCCACTGGGAGTTTTAAGTTTTTTAATGCGTTGTAGGCAACCAACAGCGGATTCAACAAAGCCACTCTCAAGTGCATCACGCTGGCAACGCGGGGTAAATTCAAAATGGCGGCAACATGATTGTCCGCCAGACGTCGTACGTTCTGGTACCGACGGGCAATCAAATCCCTAGCAATAGGGTAGTTTTCATCCGAGGGGGCCAAATGTTGAACCGATTCAAGGGCCTCCCCTTCCAACACGGATAACAAATAAGCCAACTTCTGGCCCTGGGTCAAATCATCCCGGGCATGTACCAGACTATCAAAAATATTAATAAAGCCCTCCCAGTCCTCTAGACGACCAGCAAAACGCCTTAAATCTAAGGGGGCCAATCTAGCAAATAGAGGGGGCATACTCTTAGATGTGACCGGGGACGGGCTCGGTTCATTCTCTCTTGCCACTTGCAAAGGTCGAGCCACCTGGGTAATTCTGTCCGCAAAATCATAACACTGGTCCACATCCAAACCGACTTCTTGTCGCATTTCCACCTCGGCCTCAACAGTCTTTTCCAAAAATAAGGCATACTGTTCATCAACAACAGCCAAACGTATGGGCAGATCTACGTATCTGTTCAACAAGGCCTCCGTCCTATCCGGTCGATCCAACAATGCAACCGCAGAAGCTAACCACCGTAACTCAGAACGTATTTTGGCTTTAGCAGAGGAGGCCGTCATTGTAACGTCACAAATTTATCAACAAAAATAACAAATTCAAAATATTCACTATAACACAAAATCTCCAATATTTGGAGGTTATTAATAACCACAAAATTCCAATATTACAACAACACAGTATTTATAATGACACAAACTCTTAAATATTTGGAGGTTATCAGAAAACAACAAAACTCACTGACTATTGAAATTCACTTCATTGAAATTCACTCAAAATCACTGACTATTGAAATTCACTTGGATATCAACATACAACAAGTTAATTTAATTATTTCAAAGCACAAGTTTCAATAAGTTTCAATGTGTAAATAATGTCTTAAATCATTTAAGTTTCACTAAGTATTGAGTGCAAACTTATTAAGTACCCAAGCCTTTTTATTAGCTATTATTTAGCAACAACTTGTCAATATTCACAACTCAAATTTGCTAACAAAACTAAATAATAATTATTATGAACAAAGAAAGGCATCTGTTTACATTTTGGAACTTCAATACATGACAATTAATTACAAGACATGGAACCAATAACAAAGGCCCTTTACTTTTCAAATGCAAGTTAATTACCATTTACAAGTACAAATTAATCTAGTCCGGACCAGATGGTCATCAAAACGGCACTGATTAATAGACAAAGTTTTGGCGTGGGCCTCTCAGGCCTTCAAACTACGCTCTGCTACCAAGAAATGTTCAGTACACCCCTGCTTAGACCCGCGGGGCTGGCATAGCGCAGTGGAAGCTTAGGTATCACTAGTATAGACTCCGGACAAAACTTGGTTTCAGCCGGGATGTAACTGAACAAATGAAACTGCGATACACAGCGACTTAATGTGAAGTAAGGTGATTTTACATACGGTCTGTGGGGTCGAAAGTCTCCTGGGCAGCGGAGACAGAGGGCGCGCCCCCTAGTAAATCCTTCTTCTTCTGCAGACCTTACCAATTCGTCACCTTACTCACAAAACTAACACCACACAGGGTCCCAAAACACTGGGCGTCCCAGCAATACACAATGACACACGCGGGGCCTGTTTATTAATATATATTTTCCCGACAACAACGCGTGTGGTGGCACTCTTTATTTCAAAACGCCGCGACCGGCCCGATCGTCACGATGGCGTCAAAATCTAGGTCGTACAACACGGGATCGAATAGATAATTTAAGATTCAATTCAAGCTCGATATGCCAGGCATATTCAACGCGAGCCGTTTTTAACAATTCAGCAAAATTAATCCGACATCTTTATTACAAGAATTTCAATCAAGAGGAGCTGTCAACTTCAAGTGACAGCGAAATGTCAATTTGACGTGACATTAGAGATGCGTTCAGGAACGTCGATCTTTTCCGAACAAAATACATACGTCTGATCTGCTATTGTGCCGATTTTTCTATCAATAAATAAATAAAAAATACTAAAAATAAAGTAATATTTCAAAATTAATTACTTTAAGATAAAAATGATTACTGTGAGTCTATCTTATGAAATAGATATATGCTTGACTTTTCCATGTCTCTATATATTAGAATGCGCTATTTTTACTAGAGAAAACATACATATGTCTGAAACTTTCTCTGGAGTTCGGAATAAAGATAAACTTCGCATGATTCCAAACAAAACAAAGTTGCTGAGTGACAGTGTGTTCTGTAACGCATCATGCATCTATAATAATATTCCGGTTTCAATACGCAAAGGTGATATTGATATAAATACTTTTAAGCATAAATTAATAATGTTCCTCATTGACAAAAGTTATTACTCCCTCATTGAATTTTCATCTGACGTTAATATAATAACATAATTTCAATTTATCGTTTTTGACATTTTTAATCATTTACTTGATGTGTAATCATAAACATAAATTATTTTGACATTTTAGAGTTTTTCTCATACGGTTTAGCCAGCGTTCGCAATGTAAAAATAAATAAATAAAATAAATAAATCATCTCAAAAACGGCTGAACTGATTTGGCTGAAATTTGGGACATAGATATGAAGCCTGGAGAGGAACAGAGGCTACTTTTTATCCCGGAAAAATATCACATTCCCGCGGGATAACGTCTCGTGTAGTCCACGCGGGCGGATAGCTAATATTTGCTAAACGGATGCCATTTACATCCAAATATGATTTTCACAAAATCCCCACAATGTAGAGTCTACATTTTTGGAAAACTAGTAGGAAATAAAGTTCACATAGCTATTATTGCGCAGGTACTGAAGGCGAACCCGCCGCGGCTGGTGAGCAACATCAACTTCGTGACGCGGTTCTGCAACGCGCAGCGCCTAATGACTGGCGAGGGTGGCTACTACTTCACTAATCTGGTAACGAACGCACTAACAATCGCGTACGAACACCAACTCTGAAATTAAAAAGACACGTCAGTCTCCCATACAAACGAAATACAGGGTGTTAGGGGCACCCTTGCAAAAACTTTAACCATGGCTTCAGACCATCATGCTGAACAACGTCAGCAAGAAATTTTTGTCGGAAATGAAAAAAAAAATTGATCTTTTCATACAAATTTAGCAACTTATCGGGACATTTTGTACGGAGAGTCGATATATGTTTTTTTCATTTTCGACAAAAAAAAATTGCTGTGCGTTGTTCAGCATGAAAGCCTGAAGCCATGGTTAAAGTTTTTGCAAGGGTGCCCCTAACACCCTGTATATACAGGATAGTTTTTTATTAGTGCTCAAAATCTTAAGATCGACTCAGAGTCGGTAAGTGAACAACTTTATCCTAGAAACATTGACATTGTTTTAGTGTTGCGCGGTATCGTTCATCGAAAACCTGACGGCGGAGTCTCTGAACATGGACAAGACGGAGTTCGACTGCTACATGGCCATGCCCGCCTCCATCGGCGGCAGCGCTTGGGTCAGTATTTTGTCTAATCATTAAAGATTTTATGCGGCCTCCAGACTCAGAGACTTCTCGCCGAGACTTGACCAGAGAAACGAGAAGGTGCGGCCTGACACCGAGCAGAGAACATGCGAGCCCGAGAACGAGAAGGCGAGAAACTAATCACGCTTCTCGGGTGTTCTCGGCGTGAGTCTGGAAGCCGTATTATAATACTTTTTTCACACTTATGCTCTGAAATGTTAATATTATATTTGAGAAAAGAATGCAGTACGTGGCACTTTTCCGAGGTAAACATTCTAAATTTGAAAATCACTGCAGTAATGAATTTCAGTACTTACTTACTGCACTGATTTTAGTGCAGTAAGTAAGTACTGAAATTCATTACTGCAGTGATCTTCAAATTTAGAATGTTTACCTCGGAAAAGGTACTACCCAAAGATATTATTACCAACTTTTTTTCTTTATTTTTTTCTTTCGTTATTCTGTGTATAAAAACAGAAAAAGCAAAGGGACATTTGCACCATACAGCCACATTATTATTATTATTATATAGGTAATTATTTTATCATAATTAGGTTAACTTTTTTTTAAATACGGTGCGCACAGATTATATTACTTCGTATTGTACCACAAGCGCTATGTACCCTTAGCACCATGAAGTTTGACTTAATACTCTGAGGTAACTGGAGCTCTCACCCTGAATAAAAAAGTGTCGCCAGCAAATTTGACATTTGTGTATGTAGTGGCAGGTAGTGGCTGTCAGCTGTCTCATATGACCATACGTATTTTTTTAAAGTGTAGGTGAGACGGAAGACAGCCACTGTGTAATTTGTGGTGGACAAAAAATTGTTCGTACTACACTCTCCAGTTACCTCAGTATTAAGTCGAGCTTCATGCTTAGCACGAACATCAATCGAAAAAACAAAATGAGATTTATCATAGGCAAAATATCCTTTACGAGCATGGAAGTATTACCTAAATAATACTTCCATGTTTACGAGTAATTTTGTATGGGAAATATGTACAGCGCCATCTAGCGCCCAGAAGCGGGTATTGAAGTTGCGCATTTTAGTAGCAAGTAGTAAGTATCAATAGGCTGTATGACCGTTCCACATGGCCTCACAAACCAATATTAAAAAAACGGCGGGAATGATTTTCAGCGGTTGATTTGATATCAATACAGTTTATATTGTGTAATAAATTATCAAAATGAGTTCTGCCGATGAAACTTATACAGACATCGTATGTACCTACTCCACCAAATATGAGAGCAGAAGCAAAATTAATTACAGAAAAACTTAGGTACTGCCAGCAAAATCAAAAGAAAGATATATGAAAACCTACGATCTGATTTGGAAAAGTGAAAAAAAGGCGCATACGTTTTCGGATTCTGTGTTGTTGGCGTATTTTAATGATACATCATTAAAATAATACTATTATTGGCGATTTATACATAAGTGTGTCCGGGAAAACAATAACATTTACCTTTAATAATTGCCCGAACATGTGTGATATAAATTTTCATAAATATTATTTAGTCAAACAGTTTTTTTTATTTCCTCGCATTTCTTGAGAAAAGCACTATACAAGCCTTGTACGGTAAGCAAATTACCTTGCCTCGAATGATTAAAGCCCTCGCCTGCGGCTCGTGCTTCAAACCATCCTCGACAATGTAATTTCTTACTTACCTGTCCTCGGCTGTAATGTACTATTAATACAGTTGCTCAAAAAGTGGCGTATTGCAGGGACGTATAGCGTTCGGGATGTGGGCTATTACACACTCGAACTTTTTCTTTACCTTTCCCGAACTCGTGCGTTTTCTTTCCCTACTGTCAAAATATTGTCTATTAAAAAGAAAAAACCAACCACGAAGTTTTTACAAAAAAAAAATCATAGAAGTTTTTTATGATTCATGCAAATATTTCTAAAAAGAAGCTACTAATTTGTTTCAATATCAGATTTAAAAGTAATTTTAATTATACATTAAATTAATATTAGTATCGGCCAAATTAAATTTATGAATATAAAAAATACATAAAATTGGCTGTATGACTGAGTGACAGATTACTAAATATGGTATGACGTGCACTATTTACCATAGTATCTGCTTAAGGCGCTACTCGGAAAAAGTATGGACTCTTTGATATAAAACTATAGGACGGTTAGAGTTGTTATAAATCTGGTAATAAGATATATATTTCTTCATACCTTTATCTTGAATCGTATAGTTTCAGAAACACGATTTTATGATTTTGGCACGACACTTTTTATTTTCGAAAATACCTCTAAATAATAAGAAATATGAAGATTATTCTTAAATGGGGATACATATACTATTGAAAATTGGTTTAATTAGTGGACACCAATAATATTTAGGATCGTATAGAAGCATTTTTTTGAAATTGCTATAGTTTTTGAATACGAAGAGATTTTGTGTTTTTTTTTGCGTAATCGGCAAAATCGGTCTCGCTCCCGCGCGCGTCGTTTTCTGATTGCTATCTCGCTTTAGCATAATTTTTCCGAGTATCGCCTTAATAGGAGTTTGCGCAAGTAAGAAAATGAGGGACCTTATTTCTTAATTTTCTAAATTAGGTTTTTCTGGTTTTATTGTGGTAGGAGGTACTTAGTATGGTGGAATTAGTGCAATAATGTGGCTTTAATGGAAAACGATGTGGTAAAAGAGAGAAATAAGGAAAGGCGCTCCTGTAGGATTCGGATTGCTTTTGTTAGGTTTCATTTCATTTCATCTTATTTAATTTAATTTTCATTTCATATCAATAAAAAAATTCTACTGAAGCCTTGGCTGTATGATCATAGTTTCCTTTGCCAACCCAGAATGGGTGAAGAAAACAAAAAAAAAGTCTGCTTTTTCTAAAGTTTCTTTTACGATTAGTTAGTTGAGTTTATTGTGTTTTATTATTTTATTAAATTGCTTAATTTTTTCGCAATTGTATTAAAAATAGTTGTTCAGTACACGTGCGGAACCGTCATTGCAACTTGTTCCGACTGTCAACCCTCACCTTCGGCTGCGCCTCGGCTCGGGTAGACATTTGTCGGAACTCTTTGCAATGACAGGCTTTCCGCACTTGTAATGAAATCTACTATTTCGAACGGATTTGGCGGCGCAACCGGCATAGACGCGTGCAACGGCCGTGCGTGCAACATTTCTGGCAGCGCTGCCGCGTTGGTTGAGCCACCACTGAGAATCGGTTTATTAAGAAGGGGAACATGTCATGGCTTGCAAATTTATCAGGAGACAAAACAAATAAATTTCTAAAAATTTAAAATGTTTCTTTTCTTACCGTCATGTAAAAATTTGGTGCTCTATACTTTTTAAACTATTGTACTTACATATTCCGATTCTTGACTGTTATGTCTGTCTTGCCATAAAGAATAGAAATCCATAAATGTTGCGAAATTAGAAAAGAGGTGACATGTTCCCTTTCTTAATTAACTGATTTAATTAGTATGGCGCTTTAGGCTATGTATATATAATAAATAAATAAATAAATAAATACTTACAATCACACCATCAATAATATAATATAATATCAGCGTGCTCAGAGAGTTGAGCAAGAGTGCTTTAATAACTACATGACTAATACTGAACTTTCTATTCGTGAAAATCCAAAAGCATTTTGGTCATACATTCATACTAATAAACAACATTATGCCTATCCATCTGTCATGTCTTATAATGGTGATAAAATTTCAGACGGTGAAAGCATCTGTAATGCCTTTGCTGAGTTTTTCAAATCAAATTTTCTAGAGCCTGATGTGGGTATTAATATTGCATCAGTTGAACTAGATGAACGCAGTGCCTTTTTATCTGTACGCCCAGATATTTCAACTGTTGAAATTACTGACCATCAAGTTTATTTAATGTAAAAAAACCTACAATGTAACATGTCAGCTGGGCCGGAAGGGCTTCATCCATTGTTTATATCCAGGTGCGCTAATAGTTTGGCATTCCCAATTGCTTTCTTATTCAGGCGATCTCTTAAAGAAGCTACTGTGCCTATGATATGGAAAACTGCATTAGTTACTCCTATTCATAAAAAACGGCCCAAGTGTGAAATCTCAAATTTCAGACCAATCTCCAAACTCTGTGTACTTGCAAAAGTATTTGAGAAATTGATACATCAACAAATTTACGAAGCTCTTAAGCATACTTTATTACCTCGGCAACATGGCTTCATAAAGGGAAGGTCAACGGTTTCTAATCTTGTAGCCTTTACAGAGGCTATTACTTCTGGTATGCAATCAGGTGGCCAAGTAGATGCTATATATACGGACTATACTAAGGCGTTTGATCGAATTGATCACGTGATCCTTTTAAAAAAACAAAATTTGGCTGGCATCCATGGTGATCTCCTGAGATGGTTCAGTTCTTACGTGTCTAATCGTAGCCAAACTGTTGTTCTCAATGGTTTTTCGTCTCATCAGTGCTTCTCTGCTATCCCCTGAGGAGTTCCCCAGGGATCAATTTTGGGACCACTTCTCTTCGTTTTGTTTACTAATGATATTGTAAATTGTTTCCACCATTCTCAATTTCTATTATTTGCTGATGATATGAAAATCTATAAAAAAAATAACTCTACATGATTGCATACTATTACAAGAGGATCTTGATAGGTTGCATATCTACTGTCTTAGAAACAAACTTGATTTAAACATTTCCAAGTTCAATTGTATTTCTTTTAGTAGGTCTAAAAGTAATGTATGCTTTAACTATAATTTGAATCAGCAGTCTCTCACACGGACTGATTTCGTTAGGGATCTTGGTGTCATTATGGATTCTAAGCTTCTATATGACAAGCACATTGACGCTATAACATCTAAAGCTTTCAAAATGCTTGGTTTCATTATTAGAACCACAAAACATTTCAAAATGGCTAAATCACACAAGATCCTCTATTGTTCATTAGTTCGAAGTCAACTGGAATATGCAAGCCAAGTGTGGAATCCTAAATATGATATCTATACACATAAACTCGAGAGAATACAGAGGAAGTTTCTGAATTTTAAACATAAATTAAACGTTGACTCAAACTATGAGAATATTTGCAGGGCAGGCATCATCATTTATTACCTTTGACGCTGCGAAGAGAAGCATCTGACCTCACTCTTTTACTCCATATACATATTGCTAGAATTGACTGTGGTGAACTATTGTCAATGATGAATATGCAGGTCCCACCGCGTATTAACACTAGGAGAAATCATCTAAAATTCCACGTTAATTCATACGTTGCGAACTATAGATCTAATTCATATTTTAACAGAGTCTTTGATAATTTTAATCGTAAATATTCTGAATATACTGACATACTTCTTGCGAAACCGAATTATTTCAAAAACTTAATTAGCGAATGGTTGCGCGTGGTGGATTACAGCCCTAACGGTGTTTGACGTTCCCAGGGCGCGGCGCTATCGCTGTGCGGCGCGTGGCGCGAGGCGGAGGAGCAGCGCGGCGCGGCGCGGCGCGTGCTGCACGACGCGCGGGCCGTCAGCGCGCGCGCGCACCGCCTGCACGCCGACGCGCTCACATTCCAGGTAGCCACGCTCAATGAGCTACTGTCTCTGTGCGGCGCGTGCTGCACGACGCGCGGGCCGTCAGCGCGCGCGCGCACCGCCTGCACGCCGACGCGCTCACATTCCAGGTAGCCACGCTCAATGAGCTACTGTCTCTGTGCGGCGCGTGCTGCACGACGCGCGGGCCGTCAGCGCGCGCGCGCACCGCCTGCACGCCGACGCGCTCACATTCCAGGTAGCCACGCTCAATGAGCTACTGTCTCTGTGCGGCGCGTGCTGCACGACGCGCGGGCCGTCAGCGCGCGCGCGCACCGCCTGCACGCCGACGCGCTCACATTCCAGGTAGCCACGCTCAATGAGCTACTGTCTCTGTGCGGCGCGTGCTGCACGACGCGCGGGCCGTCAGCGCGCGCGCGCACCGCCTGCACGCCGACGCGCTCACATTCCAGGTAGCCACGCTCAATGAGCTACTGTCTCTGTGCGGCGCGTGCTGCACGACGCGCGGGCCGTCAGCGCGCGCGCGCACCGCCTGCACGCCGACGCGCTCACATTCCAGGTAGCCACGCTCAATGAGCTACTGTCTCTGTGCGGCGCGTGCTGCACGACGCGCGGGCCGTCAGCGCGCGCGCGCACCGCCTGCACGCCGACGCGCTCACATTCCAGGTAGCCACGCTCAATGAGCTACTGTCTCTGTGCGGCGCGTGCTGCACGACGCGCGGGCCGTCAGCGCGCGCGCGCACCGCCTGCACGCCGACGCGCTCACATTCCAGGTAGCCACGCTCAATGAGCTACTGTCTCTGTGCGGCGCGTGCTGCACGACGCGCGGGCCGTCAGCGCGCGCGCGCACCGCCTGCACGCCGACGCGCTCACATTCCACGGAGACGGCTAGGAGGAAGGAGGAGACGCTATGCGCACCTCGTTCCTCCTTAGTCCTTGTCAGGGGACGAGTACCATTCGGTGGTCCTCCAAGTGCCGGGTCCGTTGGGGCGTCAACACCAGGACCACACGGTGCTTGATATCACGGTCCCGTATGTCCTGCGTGTTAGGTGGTGTGGGAAGCAGTAGGGGGTTTAGTGGGTAGGGCTTTAGCGGCGAGTCCCACATACCTTCGGGATGCAGAACCGCATTCCCCCTACTATAAAAAAAAAAAGACCTTGGTAGCCCACGAGGGATAAAAGCAGGCCTGTCTCACTTCCATACAAGCGGCGCAAAACCCCCGAGATGTTTACCTACTATTCTGGAAAACAACCTAATTTCAACCTTTTGCATTGCGTATAGCGTTCATAGTACAATAACTGTCTGCCGTCTCGCTTCAATCTGCTAGGGCTGTCAAAGGTACTACTTTATCTGTGAAAGTAATACACGCGAAGCGAGACAGATGGCGACACATATGCAAATGCGTGCGCTGCGTGTGCGACAAGTCGAACGAGTGCCAGCCTATTGAGACTAGTCCGGTGGGTGACCGAACGCTTACGTTTATTTGTCTAGAAGAATAATCTGAAAAGCCTTCTCCTTTTCATGTTGAACGGCATGGAATGTAACAGTTTGACACCGGGTTTTTTTAGACTAATTCGACCCTGCTGAACTCGATTTTGCCCGGTGACATTCCAATTTCCCCCCCCTTCCCCCCTTTTTCATTGGAAATATGTCCCTCGCCACGGTTTTTTCCGTTTTGTACAAAAACTATTAAATCTATATGAAAACTGTCAATGACAAAATTAATCTACATTAAATTACCTACCAAACGGTGTTTATTTTATTTTTATAGCACTTATAGTTTTCGAGTAATACTGTCCCAAACTTTGTAGTTTTTCCAAATTTTGAATATTATTTTTATTTATGCTATATTTATAGGGAAATGGCTAAATTTGGATGAAAATAATGTATTGACTTATTAATCCTGATAGATTTACGTACAAAACAAGACGTCATGTACGTCATTACGAGTTTTTATTTACATTCTACAGTTCGTAACGGCAAATCTATAATTACGTATGTTTGAGAACACACTAAACTTTTAAAGTTATTTACGTACTTGAATTTAGTCTTAATAATATTTTTTAACTATTTATAATCCAATAAAACATGTTATGAAAAATCGAAAACACTTAAGGTGGTTCGATCAGCTTACTAGCGCCACCAATAGAAATAAATCATTTACGATTTATCAAGGGTTTAGAATAAAAGTTTCGGTTATTTTGCGCAAATAGAAGAGTAAAGTGCAATTTTTAAGTATTTTTTCATGGCCTCAAATATGAGTATGAAGTTATGGATCTCGATATTGCTAAATGTGGCCACTTTTGGCACTATTGATATTCACGACTTATTGCCTAAGTTTGAGTTCTTAAAAGTATATAAATAAAATGCATTTTACTCTTATTTGCGCAAAATAACCGAAACTTTTAATCTAAGCCTTTAATAAAACGTAATTGATTAATTTCCATTGGCCGCGCTACTGAGTTTGAGAAAGAAGTTTTGGCGCAGGTATAGGGATCTGTAAAGAAAAGAGGCCTCAATTTAGACAAAAGTATATTTTAATCGTCATAATAGGTCTTTACATATGAAATTGCCGTCTTTTTCTCACATGTTTATTGGTCTCTAATTTTTTAATTAATATCAATATATCAAAATTAATAGTCAGTTTCGAAAATAGAGTATGTCGTCATGTTAAACATCTAAGAAAAGAATAATTAAACACGCGTCCAAATTTTTTATAACTGCTTCAAAGTACCGCTCTTTGGTTGTCGTCAATTTGACAGCTTTGAACAGTTTTTTTTTATTCTAAGACAGTCCAAAGTGATTATAGGCAATAACTAGTTAGAATAATTTTGTCTGATCATATCTCGATAGTTTCGTTGAATTCGGAGTTCACTTGTCCAAGAAACCCCCAAATATCTTTGTATGCCGATTCCAACTTCCTACAATTTCCCCATAGAAAACGGCAATTTCATAGGTAAAGACCTATTAGATTGTGTTTATTGTTTGATGATAATAAAAAAATTATAAAATTTCCGACTTAAAATTATTATTACATTTATTGCACATTTGCAGTAACATTCTTATGGCATACTCCCCGACAGAAACAGCCAGATGTGCAAGGTTGCTTCACGTCTCTGCGGCAAATGCAAGCTGCCGTTTTACACCCTGCCTTACAGCCGCATGTAAGGAGGTCTTTGCAGGCCTTGGGAACAGCCTCTAAGGTTATAATGTGTAACGATGTCGATTCGTACCAGTCATTATGGATGGTTAAAAACTCTATGATGACTGGAAACTCCATCTAGTTCTACATACTGGCCATTAATTTTATCGAATCCTATCCTGTTCTTTCAATTCAAATTCAAAATCTTCGTTTCACGTGTCCTGTTCATCATTTTTGATTCAGTTCTACTAAAATCACCAAGCCATACAGAGCTCTCGGAGCATTACCAGTTTTTTATACCAGTTTCAATTGTTTGTCATAGTATTAAATAAGTGGAACCCTTGACCCTTGGAATGGGTTCCTATGCTTCCTATTCTTCCTATAGGTACGTTTCTTTATTACTACCTTTATAAATAAAAGTCAAGTCCCTATAAACATCATCTTTTTATTCATCTATTATCTACAAATTAAATACTGGGCGGTGACTTCCGACGTTCCGGCTAGTGTACCGCTGGCCGACGAGGACGTCCCGTCGCACTGGCTCTCCGGCGGGGAATCGAACCCCGGTCTCCCGCGTGACAGGCGGGGATACTGACCACTATACTACCGAAGAACCGTGGGAGACCGGGGTTCGATTCCCCGCCGGAGAGCCAGTGCGACGGGACGTCCTCGTCGGCCAGCGGTACACTAGCCGGAACGTCGGAAGTCACCGCCCAGTATTTAATTTGTAGATAATAGATGAATAAAAAGATGATGTTTATAGGGACTTGACTTTTATTTATAAAGGTAGTAATAAAGAAACGTATAGGAAGAATAGGAAGCATAGGAACCCATTCCAAGGGTCAAGGGTTCCACTTATTTAATACTATGACAAACAATTGAAACTGGTATAAAAAACTGGTAATGCTCCGAGAGCTCTGTATGGCTTGGTGATTTTAGTAGAACTGAATCAAAAATGATGAACAGGACACGTGAAACGAAGATTTTGAATTTGAATTGAAAGAACAGGATAGGATTCGATAAAATTAATGGCCAGTATGTAGAACTAGATGGAGTTTCCAGTCATCATAGAGTTTTTAACCATCCATAATGACTGGTACGAATCGACATCGTTACAATTGGGCGTGAGCTTATCCCCTTCTTGCTGCCAGCCGTAATCCGTTGGAGAAAGCAGTTCTAATTCTCCAACATGTGCATTTCTCCCAATAAAAGTTTGGTAATGCGCTCGACGGATATGAAAGTGAGCAGCATCTGAAGTTGGTGGCAGTGCTTCAGGAGATGTGGCTTTAGAAAATAGAAATACATACCTTTAAAAGTTTACATACCTACATAACTT
Organism: Crambus lathoniellus; assembly: GCA_949710035.1. Classification (NCBI taxonomy): domain Eukaryota; kingdom Metazoa; phylum Arthropoda; class Insecta; order Lepidoptera; family Crambidae; genus Crambus; species Crambus lathoniellus. The sequence continues at coordinate 2,971,179 of OX453301.1, read as the reverse complement.
TAAAAGTTTAGTGTGTTCTCAAATACGTAATTATAGATTTGCCGTTCAAACTGTAGAATGTAAATAAAAACTCGTAATGACGTCCATGACGTCTTGTTTTGTACGTAAATCTATCAGGATTAATAAGTCAATACATTATTTTCATCCAAATTTAGCCATTTCCCTATAAATATAGCATAAATAAAGATAAGATTCAAAATTTGGAAAAACTACAAAGTTTGGGACAGTATTACTCAAAAACTATAAGTACTATAAAAATAAAATAAACACTGTTTGGTAGGTACTTTAATGTAGATTAATTTTGTCATTGATAGTTTTCTTCTAACTCTAACAGTTTTTGTACAAAACGGAGAAAACCGTGGCGAGGGACATATTTCCAATGAAAAAGGGGGGAAGGGGGGGGAAATTGGAATGTCACCGGGCAAAATCGAGTTCAGCGGGGTCGAATTAGTCTAAAAAAACCCGGTGTCAAACTGTTACATTCCATGCCGTTCAAAGTCGTAAATTTCAAAAATTCTTCTAGACTATATCATACCTAAACTCGGGAGTGAAATTTCTGTACCGTTAGGTACTAATATATATTCTGTGATAAAAGTGAGAAGTTTAGTTGGTAGTGGAAGGCCAATGCTAACTGAGTCGAACATAACCATTTGGTATGCTTAGAGAACACATTCTCCTCACTCTAATAAAAAAAAGGTCAGCCACGCTCAATGAGCTCCTGTCGCCGTGCGGCACGTGGCGCGAGATAGAGGAGCAGCGCTGCTTATTTTGTTTTTATCCTGACATGCTCTCGGCTAGAAGAGCCGGCGAGCGTCTCAGTGGCGCCCAACGTGTGGCCCGACTTTTTTTTTAATTCACAACGGGTTAGCACTTAGCCTTCATCACACCTGATAATAAGTGGCGATAAGGCTAAAGGTGGAAGCGCACTACTCCCGGAATCCTCAATCACCGAGGAACTGGCTATGTTATCTCTAACTGCCGAATAACAGTAATGCTGAAAACACCAATGTTATATGGCGTCAAACTTAGACAAAATGGTGGTAGCTAGCCAGGCGGACTAAGAACGAGTCTTACCATCAACCAAACCGAATGCAGTATGTACCCCTACTGGGAATCGAACCCGAATCGGTGGTGTGAACCACTAGACCACAGAGGCTGGTTTAGAATAGGGTATTTTACTGTTGTTGAAATGTAGATATTTAATGATGACGTTAAAAAATATTGCAATTAAGAATACCAAATGTGAAAAAATAATTTGAATCTGTTTTATAATAAAAGAATTATAGTCTGTTTGATTTTGACTATAGCTATCTCTTTCTAAAACGAAATCTTCTATGGCGTGACTATGACGCTACTAACCCACTGACGTCACTAAGATAGCGTCCTGTCCTTGTCTAATTATAAAGTTTGAAGTCCTATATCTTTGAAAATATTCAAGATAATTCAAAATGAAAACTTGTTTTGTGTAGCTAATATTTCGAAAAACATTTTAAAGAAATAAAAAAATCAGTAAAATACCGTATTATGGGCGTTTCTTTATTGGCCGGAAACAAATTGTGAAATCGGGTGGTTTGTAATTTCTGAGCGTCCAACTGTCGGTCGGTGTCACGAGTGTCGTGCCGTGCGGCCGGTCGATGAAGAAAAGACCGTGCGTCGCTGGAAACGCCCTACGCCCGTGCCTAACTCCCTTCAAATTTATTGGCGACTAGCAGATACTCGCGGTTTTACCCGCGTGGAACCCGTTCCCGTGGGAATATCGGGATACAATATAGCCCATGTCACTCGGGAAGAATGTAGTTTTCTAATAGTCAAAGAATTTTCGAAATCGGTCCAGAACTTTCGAAGCCTATTCGATGCAAAAAAAAAAATGTTTCCTCTATATAATATTAGTATTGAAGTATAGATGATTTATCAGGGATATGGCTGGATACGGCGGGATACGGCTAGAGATAACGTTAAGACAAAACTCCAAATAAGTATTTGTTTCATGATTTGGCGAGCTCGAGTTAGCAAATATTTTATTGTAATTTTTTTATGTCCGACTATTTGAATATTAAATTAAACTTTTTTTCCTTAGGAGCAAATCGCGAAGAAAGTAGAAGATGTGTTAGCGAAGACGCCTCTAGAAATCAAACCTAGGAGGGAGCTGCCGCGACTACGCAAATCGAAGATAGCTGCCGCGGGTCCGCTCGTAGACCTTGAATTAACCGCGCCACCGGAATCACCAACTGCAGACACCGCCGAGCCAAGACCGCTCCTGGCCTCAGACAGCTTACAGATCACCCAAACAGTTCTAGAACCAGTGCCGACCGTAGTCCATGATGCTATCGAAACCAAAACCTACCAATTGGACGCCACCGCCGAGCCAAGACCGCTCCTGGCCTACGAGATACCCCCCACAACCAGTTTACAGATCACCCAATCAGTTCTAGAACCAGTGCCGACGGTAGTCCATGATGCTATCGAAACCAAAACTTACCAATTGGAAGATCAGGAACCCAACCCACTCAAACAAGAATCTACAAATACCAAAACGCAAGAGCCGGAACAAAAGTTGAACATTCTCGGATTCGAGGTTGTCGAGAGGCCGTCTCCATCCAAGTCCCCTCAGAATCTTGATCAAACTTGGGAGTTAAAACAGACGAGCTCGTTGGAGCTGCTTACCCCATCCCCCTTAGGTTTCACTCCTTTCGACTCGAGGTCTATCGATGAACTGATGACGCCGGACGAATTTGGAGCCGACAGTTTAGCTCCCGGTTTGAGCAACATCAACTACGATATAGATTTGTCGGACTTCAGCGGTGACAACAGTGTCGCTGAAGACGCTCCCAAAGAGGCCAAAGATCCTTTCAGTCCTGAAGGTCTGAAGAAGACGTTTGATCCTTTCGCGCCCCAACCGCCGTCTACGTACAAGGAGGTTTTGGACAAGTTTGACGAGTTCACACTGGCTGGCGATAACACGAAGCAGACTTATGACCCTTTCGACGTGATTCACAGGAACGACCCTTTCTGTCCGGTCGGTCTCAGCGTGAACATGGAGCAGCCGGCCAGAGACCCCTTCAGTCCTGAGCAGAAGGAAGCTTCTTCGATTCTCGACGATAGCAATTCACCGACGGCTGCTTGCCTCCTACCATCTCCGCTGCAACCGCAAACCAGCAGTAAACCTTAGAATATGAAGCAAAGCAAATGTTATTTTTTATTAGCGATAGATTACCATTGTATTATTAAAACATACATTGTATAATCAAAAGTAATAAAATAACATGTTTATAGTAGTGCAGCCTGTACTTTATAGACAGAAGATAGAAATTGAGTAAACATGGGGAAAAACCCACTCATTAAGGGCCTGTTTCACAATGTCTAAGTAAGTTCTGATTAGCTGTTACTTGACAGATAGGCCATACAAAACTGTCAAGTAAACTGGAAAGTATCTCCTAATCGGACATTGTGGAACAGGCACTTAGTGTAGATAAAGTCGATTTAATACATTTACTAAAAGTCAGTCAAAATAGCTGTCTAATCAATGTATTTTTTTAGATCTTGGTGGCCGTGCAGCGGGTTCGAGGCCAATACTCAAAAATACTTTATTACTGTTATAATTGTGATAATTTTAATCAAAAGTGTCAAAAGTTTAAAAATGTATGTTGAAAATATTATTTAATTATATAGGTACGTAAATTATTATATTAATTAAATTAGTAAATGATTAAGTTATACTTAAAGTGCGAGGTGTAGGTATTGTATATTGATGTGTACATACCAAATACAATACATTTATGTATAAACTTTTTTTATTATTATATTATTCCCTGTCCATGATGGATCAAAGAGCATGTAATCACTACGTTGATGAATGACCTAAGTATGTGGAATCAGGGCCTGTAGCCAAAGTAACATCGTTATGTGGCGAAACGACAAATATATTCGTTATCGTCTTTATGCTCCAATCAACTTGCGGCAAGACCACGTGATTTGGCGCAGCTTATACCAATCCGCCAATCCTATACCTTGAATTTCTTTCGAACTTCGTTATCGTTTTTGAATTGTTACTTTGGCTAAAGCCCCAGATATATAATAGACAATCGACTTCGATTCGATTTGACGACTGATTTGGCGCAGGGGTAGGCTACCCACCTTCTGCGCCAGTGGTCTCTTGTGTGCATGAACATGTCTATTTGTCTTGGTCTGGGTGTTAACTATGTATATTAAGTATGTATTTACAAACTACAGTCGTCACAAATTAAGATGCCCGTTTTGACACATGGTAATGACCCTAGAATGTAACTTGTTACGTAAACCAAAAAATCAAATATATGCTGATTACTTATCAAAGGTGTATGAAAATAATATGTTACATTTTTTAACGCATCATAAATTAAGGCAAAGTGTATTCCAAGTATTATTTTTGCGTTTATTCTAAAGTAAACGCAGATTCGGTTGACTACAAAACGTCTCGAAAAACAGTTACGTTCTCAGTCTTTATTTTTTTAAATACTAGTGTTCTAACCGTTGTGTGCAGAATTTCTCCAGCTTCATTCAATTTCATCGAAATTATCGTTATAACCACTTTAATAGATTAATTTGTAAAATTGATCTTTTTTGTGTGAAAACTAGATTGGCGCTTAAAGCAATAGTGTAATTATGAATTGGCAACAATGATTTCGATAAAACGGTTTCTAGGCAAACACACAATTAACCAAGGAGAACGTTTCGAATGAACCAAATGAAAAAAAAAATCTTTAAATAAAACCTAGACAACCTTGCCCACCTCACCATGTCGAATCGTCACGTTCACCTTTCCAGAGATTTCTTAAAATACGTTTCCTTCGGCTTGTTCGAAGCGTTCGCATCGGATAAGCGTGCGTTCACTATAAGCTGTACACGTTCGTCCAACCACTGGCCAATACATCTTACATTGACACTTTTGGACGAACAAGACGTTTAAAAAGGTTCTTTCAAAAGTGTCAATATACGACGAATTGGCCAATGGTATGGCCAACGTGTACAGGCCGCTATAATAAGTAATGTAGCTACTCTATGACCATGTCTATGCTGTGAGCTGTAGTTAAAATACTTGCACTTTTAGAGCCAACGCGCACTTGTGATTTTTAGTCGACCGATAGTTTAGTCGGAATCATAAGACAATCGTGATCAAACTGTCGGCCGATAGTTTGGTTTTGAGAACCTGCGAGCACTTGTGATTTTTAGTCGACCGATAGTTGGTCGATAGATTAGTTGAATCCGGGCGCGCGCTCACATAGTCGTTCATGCACAGCAGGCTTATTACCGATCTTAAAGTGACAGTTGCAATCGCCACAATTAACAATTAATCGCTCCCAAAACACATATTCGTATTACGGAACGTAGATCGCTACGATTAGCGCCACAAGCGAGCGATTTGTAAACTAAAATTGCATGTAAGGTACTGTACCGATTGCAAACCAACCGCAACTAGTAGCAGTCGCGTTGCAATTGTACAATTAGCAACTGGTTGCTTGTTTTGGTAATAAGCCTGCGGGCCGATAGTTGTCCGATAGTTGTATAACTGTAACTATAACTATAGTTGTAGTAACTATTGGCCAGTCATTTTTGATAGTTCGATACTGAATGCGCAGTCTACCGATAGTTGGACGATAGTTTAGTTGAATGCAGTGCGCGCGCTCACATAGTCCTTCATGCACATTACCGCCCGGCCGTAAGTTGGATCGTACAACTATCGGCCAGTCGTTTTCGATAGTTTGATCGGTCGATAGTTTAAGCCTACTGACGGTTGCCACTGCCATATAACTCTATATACTGAATCCGAGAACGACCAAACTATCGCCCGATTAAAAATCACAAGTGCGCGTTCGCTCTTATATAAATGATGCAATTTGAGTGGATTCGATTCAAGTTTATATAACATAAGAGGTCAATTTATACTTTAATAATATGTTTATTAAAAGTATAAGTACATATATAGTAAGTTTAACATTTTATAATAATAACTTTAGTCTTAATCCACATAAGTTGCAAACCTACTATAATCGATTAGTTACTCAGAACCTTAATCGATTAATCGCGAGAATCGATCACAGACTCGTATGGTTACATGCCTAATCACGTCACTTTAGCATGTGTCAAAACGGGCATCTTATTTTGTGACGACTGTAAAAAGTATTTAAGTATATATTTATCTGATATCAAGTTTTCCATGATACAGTTTCTTAATGAAATTAACTGGGCTTAGATAATTGGTGTGAATGTAAGAAGTTATTTATTTATTATTATTATAATCGACTTCTTAATAGTTTATCCCACGTTTATCCACATTATTCTATTTCCGGAGTATTTCGTAGCCGTATGGGCACAGAATAAATAATAGTACAAGTACAGAAGCTGCACTCCGCTAAACCATTGAAATAAATATAAGTGGAATTCATCTTGTACGGCGCTAATTACGAACGGTCAGACGTTGGTCTGTTTCAATCACATATAGCCTGGCTCTTTTGCGGATCTAACTTCTATGGAGAGTAGCGCGCAAGTATTTTACATAGAGTGACAGACGCCTGGTACGTGCAACAAAATAATTCAATGCAACTACATAGTTTAAAGGCGGGTCCAGATACCTATGTATCACTTGCCCGATTCAATCGCCGTATCCGTATCCTTATCGCCGCGCCGACGCGTATCATGATCGCATATTTGGACGGTATTTTGACAGATCGGCGTATGAAGACAGCATACCATGTTCGCGTATCATGCTTGCATGACCTGTCCAAGATACTACACGTCGGCGATCAGTGACCAGGACCTGCCTTCTCAAGCCCACAAGAGGGCATCATTTTGTACACATAAGTAGTTTATGGCGGCGTGGCAATAGTTACTGGGACAACACAACTGGCCTTTTTTGGAAAGTTAAAAAGGACAGCCCCGACAATGCGGGTAACACCCATGTCCACCTATGTCAATAAGTGCAAATGCAGCCGTTACCACCGACTGGACGTGTCTCTCGAAGCACGTAAGTACTCGAGGTAGGTAAGTATAATAAATATTTATAAGTGTAACAGTTGCTTGATTAACGCCATACTATCGGCACAAAGTAACTACGCGGGCGGTCGGCGGAGCTATCGGGCCTACCAGCACCAAGCAACTCGATGTGTCTGCTGATGGTGGATTGGCTTACTGAAAAATAATTCCTATTCTAGAATATAATAATTAGGAAGTGGCTCCGATGGCGGTACCGGTTACCAAAAAAAAATTAGGACTGGAACCGGAAGTCTTGTAGAACACGTGATAGGTTAGAATTTCTTTTTGTTAAGCAAAACTAGGTCTTATGTTAACTACGGCTACATTAGCGGACGATAATTGTCTACTATCTCTTTCCATACGCCACTACCGGTTAGTTAGAAAGAGAAAGATATAACGATACTTCGCCCGTAGCCCGCTAATGCAGCTTCAGCAGTAAAGGCATGTATAGCGGCTGTCCAGGATGCCGGTACCGGAAGCAGAGGCACAGCCTAATAATTAAATATTCTAGAATTTATTTTAATTTTTAGTTTTTTGCATTCACAATGCAATTTTTATAATAGAAAAATGGAAAATGAAGTATTTAGAAAAAATCGACCCGTCTCACAACTAGCTCCGATGGGACTCGAACCCACGACCTTTCGCTTTCTAGAGCAGTCGCCCGGAAAGCGAAAGGTCGTGGGTTCGAGTCCCATCGGAGCTAGTTGTGAGACGGGTCGATTTTTTCTAAATACTTCATTTTCCATTTTTCTATTCTAGAATTTGTTAATAAGATTATAAATAATATTATTCTGTAAGAATAGTTCCTGAACGAAAAGAAAACGTTTCGTTTCACGATGATTGAAATCGAACTCTCACGTTTTTGACAGATGACAGCTGACAGCTGATTGTGTAAAATAGAACGTGGTTTAGAGTTCGACATCGGAAATAAATATTTAAAGTTCACATTTTGAGCTATATTTCTCAAATAAAATAGATCAATATGCCCGCTGCACGATTAATTAGACGCCTGTATAGTCCTTCAGTCATAAATTTCAGTGCTTGTTGCCATAAAAATGTTTCAAAGCTACAAGTTCGTCATAGTGCTACTGGTGGATTACATTCAAGTTTATTTGTTCCAATGGTTGTGAAGAGCCGGAATTTAGGTTTGGGCCCTACTACGAAAGATTTTGAGGAACCTGCACAATTCACAGGGCCGCTAACTAAAGCACACGCAACAGAACTTGTCCTACACATGAACGACGAAGAGCGAAAGTTATTGTTTACAGCTCTTCAAGAATATGAGTCAAATAGGATCAAAGAAGAATTCGAAGGTAAGCTATTTCACAGCCGGTGTAAACATGTCGATGGGTTTTCAGTGGATTTTACTAATTTCAATTGATTACAGACAAGCTAGCTGGATTAAGATGGAGAAGTAAATTTGGAAGGCCTAGTAAAGTGCCCACATTAGGAGATGTAGATCCTACGGGCAGCTATTGTCCAGTTCCTGAAGACTGGTTGAAGAAAAAATATGGTAAGGCTACAATTTTACTATAAAAACCAGTTTCATCTGGTTATAACTGGTATTGACACAGATCTATTTTTAATATTTGGGTGCATGCATTAGTTATTTTAGAACTGAATTCCTTGAATGCTACTTATGATACCTTTTTTATTGTTTATGTCTAACAATAGTGGAGCACCGTAAGGTTTATACCTCGGAATCCAGGGCCAGTCAATAAATCTTTTTTTTTTAAACATTTGAAATGTTACTTTTAATATTTGAAAGAAAAAGTAAAATAAAAATTATGCAATCTTAATTTTTTTAATTATTTAAATGAGATAAGATAAATTTTTCAGTGTTTCTTTTATTTTTATTAGTTTAAAGTTATATTTTAAAAAGGATAACTATTTCAAACTTATGTCTTTGGGCTTCATGGGACTGTATAAAGGTGAGGGGTGGGGGAATTATAAAAGAGACAACAGTTGCTGTTATTGCAGTCCTTAACAGATTAGTACACAGTGGCAACTAGATTTAATTATAATAATATTATACTTAGGCTAAATACAAAATCACGTACAGCATCACGAAATTTCGCAAACAACTGGATCAATGAAAATGAAATTTAGCAGGAAGGTAGGTTATGATTAGGAGATGTCCGTAAGAAAGGATTTTGGGAAACTCCCCCCCTGAAGGTCTATAAAATCTTATATTTATTTATTTGCTATATAAAAGCATCACGAAATTTCGAAAACAACTGGATCAATGACAATGAAATTTAGCAGGAAGGTAGGTTATGATTAGGAGACATCCGTAAGAAAGGATTTTGGGAAACTCCCCCCCTGAAGGTGTATAATCTATAGATATAAAACTCTTGTGTTACTGACTGACTGACAGACAACGTCCAGGTGAAACTACTAAGCACAAGAAGCTAAAATTTGGCATGTGTGTTCCTTGAGAAGTGTATGTGAGCGAGCACAGAGAGGATTTTAGGAAAGGAGATAAGAGTTTGTATGAAACTTTATATTCCTTCAATGGATTCAGTTGAAACTTTGTGTAAAGGTTCCTCAAATGATGTTAACACTAAGAAAGAATTTTGTTAAATTCCCTCTCTCAAGGGGGCAAAAAGGGGGTCCTAGTTTGAATGAAACATTTTATTTCTGCAATGCATTCACTTGAAACTTTGTTGAAAATTGAAAATTTTTAATCATGACCAGTATCAAACAGACCAATTTTCATACTTCTAAGTTCAGAAATAAGGATGTATAATCTTACACCCCTCATTCTACCCCATTGGGGGTTTTTTTTTACTTAGCTGACGCAGATCATCTTTGATTGTAACGTAACCAGTTACCAACACCAATTTTCATACTTCTAAGTTCAGAAATAAGGATGTATAATCTTACACCCCTCATTCTACCTCATTGGGGGTTTTTTTTACTTAGCTGACGCAGATCATCTTTGATTGTAACGTAACCAGTTACCAACACCAATTTTCATACTTCCGAATCCTTAAATGAGAAACACCAGATTTCCCAGAATCCATTCTTAGCGGACGTCTCCTAGTCGTCTATCTTCTTGCCAAATTTCATCTTCATTGGTCCAATAGTTTTCGAGATGTGAGATGACCTTTCGCTTTTATATATACTTAGATATGTAGTTAATAATATTTTTTTGTTGTAACTCATTATTTTTTGTGAAATATTATTAAATTAACATTAATGTTACTATGCAAATATTGTTTATTAGGTATAAAATTGAAATCTTTGCTTTGAACATTTTTTCCCTTGTCCATCGCAGTTTCAGTAAATTGTTGTTTTAAAAATTGTTGTAATTAAAATCGCACAATTTTTTTTTACTTTCATAATTGAGATTTGAACAATGCAGTCTAACAGTTTTTATAAAAATTCATTGACTGACCCTGGATTCCGAGATTATACAGTTTTTACGCCTTATGGCACTCCACTGCAAGTGGTTAATGTATCAATTTCAAATGAATGTTTCAGCTTCAACAGTCCCAACGCCATCAACCAGGGAGCTTATACATTGTAAGTATTTTTCTGTATATTATATTAACTTTCTACATCTAGACTTTATGTAGTGATTACAAAGAATGCGATATTTTGCTATGATATATAATGTATTTAGTTTTATGAAGGGAGTGTAAACAACTGTTGGTATGATAATGAACTTTTTTATTATTGAAACAAATTTAAATGTTTTTCAGAGTCCTGTTTCATTGAAGATAATTAGAACCTCTAAATATCTACTCAAAAGATAGCATACCCAATTAAGTTATTTAAAAAGTAAAAGAAAATTAAAAATAACAATGGCTTTTTTTAACTTTGCTCACGCAGATCATCTATGGTCTTCAATCGTAAACAGTAACCAACATACCAATTTTCAAACTTCCAAATCCATAAATAATACACTTCCTTTTTATTTTCAGTATCATTATCGAACTCAATTCCTTTCATTGGCTTTGGATTTCTGGACAACTTCATTATGATCATAGCTGTAAGTACCTATTTGAAGACTATATTAAATCACATAATTTTTCTTAAAACATTCTCTGAAATATCTTCTTTTATAAATGGCATAATGTTCTTATCTGATACAATATTAGAGGCTTATTGATCAGTTTCCAATGTACTTAGAACTCAATATTTTTTGGGTTTCGTGTGAAGTTATGCTATGATACTTACGTGTTGGCTTATTTATTTTACACAGCAGGGCACAAGCCTCCCAAATAAATGGGGAGATATGCTAGGGGCTGCTTCCGTCCACCCTCTGGATCGATTGCAATATTTTATCCAATTTATTTTACCAGGTTTGATTTATTTTCTGTTAACTTTATTTTTAACTTGCACTTACATTTATTTTCGTCAGTGGAATCTATCTAAAATTTAACTTAAACAATGTGGTCTGTGACATATTCAGAAAAATTCAAGATTGTCAGTTTATTATTGCCAGCATTTAAATAGATATTCTATTAATTCACCTGACATTAAACTATTAATGTAATCTAAAAAGGAAATGTCTACTTTCCTTAGTTCTTCAAAAAGATCAGAAGTTGGTTCAGCGTACGGGTTAAGGACTAGCTACACATATCAGGGCCGTGATCCGTCAGGCAGGAGGCTATCCGCCAATCACTAGCGGCGGAGCTTCAGTGCTCGGACACGGCAATCCGTTAGTGATAGGCGGATAGCCCCCTGACGGATCACGGCCCTGATATATAGTGGCGATCACATAATTAAAGACACCAGTCGATTTTCATACAAACGAGGTCACTTTGAAGCCTTGGTTCTCCGCCAGGGATTGACCTAGCTGTGATCAGATGATGGCCATCTAGGGAGTGAATGGAGGAGATTCTGATCGCTTTGCACAACCAACTGGTCTGATCCGCGTTCTAAGAGATATAAGAATCAGAGTTTCAGTTTCTGAATTCCCATGCAATTTTATGCAAATTTTGTAGATTTTTAAATATATCCTTATATCTTTTAGAATGCTGATCAGATCAGTTGGGTGTGCAAAGCGATCAGAATCTCCTCCATTCACTCCCTAGATGGCCATCATCTGATCACAGCTAGGTCAATCCCTGGCGGAGAACCAAGGCTTCAAAGTGACCTCGTTTGTATGAAAATCGACTGGTCTTTTCAGGGGGCTATCCGCCTATCACTAACGGATAGCGATCTGAATCTCCTCCATTCACTCCCAAGATGGCCATCATCAGATCACAGCCAGGTCAATCCTTGGCGAAGAACGAAGGCTTGAAAGATACCTCGTTTGTATGAAAATCAACTGTTGTCTTTAATTATCTGACCGCCATCCACTGTATGTAGCTAGTCCTTTAATCTCGCGTTGCAGGGCGACAGGATCGAGAGCAGCATGAGCGCGTACATCACGCTGTCGACGATGGCGGCGGCGGCGCTGGGCAACACGTTCAGCGACGTGATCGGCATCGGCTCCTCGTACTACGTGGAGCGCGCCGCCGCGCTGGTCGGGCTGGGCGCGCCCGCGCTCTCGCCCGTGCAGCTCGACATGCCCGTCACCAGGCGATTCACCAACATGGTACGGTACCTCAATACATAAACCTTTGACGACATCACACATGTTGTTTTGATTCTGAAATAGGTACTTAGTAGAAAGAACGAAGCACGCCCGTCACCAGGTGGTTCACCAACATGGTATGGTACCTCGATGCATAAACCTTTGACGACATCGCACATGTTGTTTTGATTCTGAAATAGGTACTTAGTAGAAAGAACGAAGCACGCCCGTCACCAGGCGGTTCACCAACATTGTATGGTACCTCGATGCATAAACCTTTGACGACATCGCACATGTTGTTTTGATTCTGAAATAGGTACTTAGTAGAAAGAACGAAGCACGCCCGTCACCAGGTGGTTCACCAACATGGTACGGTACCTCAATACATAAACCTTTGACGACATCGCACATGTTGTTTTGATTCTAAAATAGGTACTTAGTAGAAAGAACGAAGCACGCCCGTCACCAGGCGATTCACCAACATGGTACGGTACCTCAATACATAAACCTTTGACGACATCGCACATGTTGTTTTGATTCTGAAATAGGTACTTAGTAGAAAGAACGAAGCACGCCCGTCACCAGGTGGTTCACCAACATGGTATGGTACCTCGATGCATAAACCTTTGACGTCATCACACATGTTGTTTTGATTCTGAAATAGGTACTTAGTAGAAAGAAAGAAGCACGCCCGTCACCAGGCGGTTCACCAACATGGTATGGTACCTCGATGCATAAACCTTTGACGACATCGCACATGTTGTTTTGATTCTGAAATAGGTACTTAGTAGAAAGAACGAAGCACGCCCGTCACCAGGTGGTTCACCAACATGGTATGGTACCTCAATGCATAAACCTCTGACGACATCGCACACGTTGATCTGATTCTGAAATACTTAGTAGTATGAATGAAGCACTTGTGTTAAGGAGCGTCCTTACTGAGAGCGTTCACGTGTAACGAGCATTCGACGTCGAATTTTCGAGTGGCGTGGACTTTGAGCCGAACGTTACAAAGCTAACACGCAAGCGCAAACTTCGGCCGGTGTGTGGACGTCGAAACGATTTTCACGCGGAAACGGCTCGCATTCGAATGTTCACGCAAATAAAATGCTCGAAAGCGAGTACTCAAATCTTAAAACAGTTCTAAAGGCTCTAAGACTCAGATAATGAAATTAATGAGTCTGTATGTAGGAATATTACTGGCCGCTTGTAAACAAAGGCAACAGTTCCTTGATCAAGTGTTTGTGACCTTCTCGGTCAATCGTATTATCGTGTTATTGTCAATGTCAATTTATTATAACTAAAAATTTAAAGTGCTTTGACATATAATAGCAAGATCGTATTCATAGGAATATTAGTTGATGCAATGTAATTCTGCAGCAAATGACAATTCAACTTTGGAAGGTCTTAACTATGTTGATAAACCATTGTTTAATAATAATAACGTATGCCAGTTTAGTAGCGGGAAGAAATTAAAAAAGTACATTAAAATTAATAGATACATAAGAAAAACTCAAAAGTTAATGAAAAAACAAAATTATTATAATAAGTATAGTCACATAAAGCAAGAACGTAAGCAACTTTTAGAACAATTAAATATGATAAACATGGAAACATGTAATAAGAACAAAGAAAGTGAATTATTAGGTAGTCAATTATGTTATAAGATTGACAATTTAGAACTTTCACTTAGGGAAATGTACTCCAACTTGTGTGAGTTTTCTAAAAAACAATTGAATAATCAAAAAATGGCTGCATATAATATGGTTGACTTTTGTAATTTTAATTCAGACCGGTTCGAATCATTAGGGAAAAAATGCAGATGCAGTTGTAACACAGTATGCAATGACTTCTGTCAAAAGGAGTCATTAGGCCAAGCGGCTCAGGAGGTCTATTTACCAACCACACCTGAAGTCTCTAACATTTGTGATAGTTTATTATTAAATAATAAAAGTAAATCCCCCACTAAAACTACTGACACCAAAACAATTATGTTCAGTGATGAGATTGGGAAGAATTTAGGCCAATTTTTACAGAAAGATTCAAAGGAAAATGTTATTAATTATTGCATGCCTGGTTCCAGTATAAACGAGATCATGAAAATAGTTGTTAAAAAATCCTTAAGTGAAAACACAAACTTGATAATTTTAATTGGGAACAGGGATAATTTAAATAAAAACCAGTTAATAGCCTATTGCAACACATTATGTTCATTAAATGTAAGGAAGGTTGTTATGTTTACATTTCCCTACAGTAAAAGTTTTTCACCGTTAGAAAATAAAATAAGGTATAATCTAAACTTAACTATGAACACATTAGCCTGTCATAATAAAGAGTTGCATATTATTGATATCAATATGTTGTTGAATAATGTATACTTGACTAAAGATAAATATTATCTGCCTAATTATCTTAAGCGACAAATAGCGGTATCGCTATCATTTTATTTTAAACAATTAGCCAACAACTTGGCTAGTATAACCTCTGCTTCTATTGAGCAGTTTAACTTTGATACTTCTAATGTAACTTTGGAATCTGTTCCAAATAATTCGATTCTTTTGAATCCAAATACTGACATGGTTAATTTAAATTACCATTAGAGACAACGGAGGCATACTCTAGCCCAGTATTGACAAGAGGAAGGCCTAAATGTTTAAAAATAGTACACCAGAATATCCAAGGCTTTTCTGCTGGCAAAGACCTAGAAATAAGTTTATTTTTAAATTGTGAAAATATTGATGTGTTATGTGTTACTGAACATTGGTTAAAAGAATATGAATTATTGTTAAATTTGGATAATTATAGTGTTGTAAGTTCATTTAATAGAAAAACTACAATAAGGGGGGGTTCTTTAATAATTTTACCTAATAACACACAATATAAAGAGCGAAAGGATATAGTATCCCTCTCTGTTGAACGAATTTGTGAGATATCATGCGTGGAACTTGAACAAATAATTATAATCTGTGTATATAGCCCCCCTGGAGCAAATTACACAGTCTTTGAGTCCACTATGGAGGATGTTTTGAAAATATGCTGTCGTAAGAATAAAAAAATTGTAGTTTGTGGAGATTTTAATATAGACATCTTAGATATTAAATTAGCACAACTCTCCAGTAAATTCCTTAATCTTTTTAAATCATTTAATTTGCTTCACACTTTTAATGAACCGACGCGAATTACGCCAACATCGGCTACTTGCTTAGATAACATCTTTTCCAACTGTAACTTAATTGAGAAATCGGTAATTAATATTATTAAATCCGACCACAGTGGACAACTAGCTTCTTTTGAGCACTATAATGTTATTCCTAAACGCGAAGTAATTTGCAGGCCAATACCGAAACGTGGTATTAATAAATTTAGAAATAATGTACAAGATAAAATTCAATGTTTGCCAGCTTCTGCTGACGCTAATAACTCTTATCAATCATTATTTGATATTGTTGAAAAAGAATTTAGTAACAATTTTAAACAAAAAGTTATAAAGTGTAATGATCGTAAGAAGTTTAGTGACTGGGCCACACCTGGTATTTATAATAGCAGAAGAAAGTTATTTGAACTCTATGCACAAAAAACGACTTCCTGTGATCCTAGCTTCATTGAATATGTCAAGAAATATTCAATAACATTTAGGAAAGTATGTGCTTTGGCAAAATCAAGGTATATTTCAAATAAAATTAAATCATCTGAAAATAAAATAAAAGCTACCTGGAGTATTATAAACCAAGAAACTGGCAAAACAAAAAGCAAAATTAATTCATTTAACTTAAAAATTAATGATCAGACTTTTGAATCAGATATTGAGGTGGCTAGTGCTTTTGAAGGTTTCTTTGCTCGAATACCGTTAGAAACTACTAGCAGACTTAATTCTTGCCCCAACACCGCTGTCTCTCTTATGGAATCTAGTGTGAACAAGTGCCAGGAAACATTTAGTTTTAGCTATGTCACTACCGAAGATATTATTAAAGCATTCAAAGCAATAAATATTAAGAAAACAGAAGATCTCTGGGGCATATCTACAAGTATCATCAAATCAATAATTGATGTGATAGCTCCATCATTAGCAATAATTTTTAACCAATGTATAAGTGAAGGGGTCTTTCCTAATTTAATGAAGAATAGTAAAATTATTCCTCTGTTTAAAGCTGGTGACAAAAGTGACCCAGCAAATTTTAGACCTATATCCATACTACCAGCAATAAGTAAAATATTTGAGAAATTAATTTATGATCAACTTTTAGAATATTTTAAATTAAATAGTATATTGCATGAGAAACAGTTTGGTTTTTCAAAAGGTAAAAGTACAACTGATGCTGGGGTTGCATTTCTAAAACATGTACTTGATGCCTGGGAGGACAAGCAGGATGTAATAGCTATTTTTTGTGACCTTTCCAAGGCATTCGATTGTGTTGATCACCAAACACTATTAAGGAAGTTAAAACATTATGGTGTTTCTGAAATGTCAGTAAGCCTTATGCATTCATATCTGTATGAAAGAACTCAGAAGGTAGTTATTAATAAAACTGAGTCTACCGGAGCTCCCATTACTATGGGCGTACCCCAAGGATCAATATTGGGCCCGCTGTTGTTTTTAATATACATAAATGACCTTCCTTACTACGCGAAGAATTTATGTGAGACGGTGCTATTTGCCGATGATACATCTCTAGTCTTTAAAGTAGATAGAGGTGATGACTGTTCTGACGAAGTAAATAGTGCTCTTTCAAAAGTGTCACATTGGTTTAATAGTAATAATTTATCATTAAACTCAAAGAAAACTAAGTGTTTAAAATTTTCGTTACCTAATGTAAGACAAGTTGATTTTCATATTAGACTAGACGGCGATACAGTCGAATTCATTAACAATACAAAATTTCTAGGTATTATATTAGACTCGCGACTACAATGGGATCCTCATATCGAAGCCTTGGCGAGTAGACTCAGTTCGGCTGCATTCGCAGTTAAGAAAATAAGGCTCTTAACCGATATTGAAACGGCTAGAATAGTCTATTTTAGTTATTTTCATAGTGTTATGTCCTACGGCCTTTTGTTGTGGGGCTCAGCCGCTAACATCCAAAGTATATTCGTGCTCCAAAAAAGGGCTATTCGCGCCATTTACAACCTCCGATCGAGAGATTCTTTAAGAGATCTATTTAAAGAAATAAACATTTTAACTGTTGCAGGACATTACATCTATGAAAATATAATTTATGTGAAAAAGTATTATAATACATTTGTAAAGCAGAGCGATATTCATCGCTTTAACACAAGAAATAAAGATAAACTTGTCGTTCCCAAGTTTAGGCTAGAAAAATCCAGAGCCTCATTTCTGGGGAAAAGCATAGCCTTTTTTAATAAAGTTCCACAGCATATAATTGAACTACCATTGCATAAATTTAAATGTTACATTAAAGAGTCGCTGATGAGCAAAGGATACTATAAAGTAGACGATTATTTGAATGACCGCAATGCATGGTCATGATGTAACACATAACATAATCACTGTTTAATATGATGTATTTTTATACTAAGCAATTGTTGTATTAGTAACGATATGTTTTTTTTTGTAAATGTCGTTACCTAACTAAGAAACGCTGGCAAGTTTCTTGCGCCCATTCTTCTTGTCAGTTAAAAAAGTCTTGAATGGGTGGTAGGAAAATATTGACGATTCATAAGTACATATTTATTATGTCTAAGTGAATAAAGAATATTTTTATCTTTTATCTTTATATATTCGAATGCTCCAAGTTCGCAAAGGAATGTTTGAAACGTTCATAGTTTTGCTCGAAAATGAATGCTGGGCTAACTGGGAAGCATTTGTTGCTCGCCTACAAATTGCTTGTTTACAAAGCTCACGAAAGAATGCTCCCAGTGAGGACGCTCCCTTATCGATATCAGAAACGACAGAGGTGTTACAAATCTTATGCATATTTTTCTATATCACGCTCAACAGAACGAATTCGTGTTCGTTCTGTTGAGCGTGATATAGAAAAATATCTTCAAAACATCACTGAATCACATCGATGAATTGAAATTATGTTTATCGAGGGTGGGAATCGAACCCATAACCCCTATAACTCAGGAGGATCGACGACGCACCGACAGGCCCGTCAAAACTGAAAGCAACCCTTTAACCCTTTATTTTTTTTGGCTGATAATAAAGAAATATACATTTGGCGCCATTGCCAATAAAATTCGAAAACTACAGTCCTGTGGTTACATTTGTGCATTACTAATAAAAAAATACATGCTATCATAAGAGTGCAAACGTTTCCATAAAATTTACCTTACGTTTAGACATGTGATGTGGTTACAGCCGCTATACTAATTTTGTTATGCCCTATAAAGGGTGTCTCCAAATAGGGTTCAAGACCGTTATTTTTAGCCCCAATAGGGTAGCACCTAGCCTTGATCACACCTTTCCCACACACACACCCACAACTGTCTATCTTATCTAACTGCCGGATGCTAGAACACAATAATGCTATTATTATTAACGTGTTCCGGCAGTTAGAGGTAAGATAGCCAGTTCCTCAGGGATTGAGGATTCCGGGAGTAGTGCGCTTCCACCTTCAGCCTTATCACCACTTAACATCAGGTGTGATGAAGACTAAGCCCGTTGTAGATAAAAATAATGCTGAAAACATCATTGTTATGGCGTCAGACTTAGATAAGATGGTGGTAGCTAGCCAGTCGGACTAAGAACAAGTCCTACCACCACCGTATGAGGAAAAATGGTTGTTGGAACGCACATTTTATTCAATTGATGAGTTTATGCAGCTCAAAGAATAAGTAGTTTGCTGTGGTCGACGCATGGACGTAATATAACTTAATAATTATCTACTTGAATATAATTTACATTTGACATTGGTTTTATATCTATTTCTTATGATTTTCGTTTGACATGTATAGATAATAATTCAATTCAATAGTAGTTCAATTTAAATATTAATGTTATTGGATATAAGTAATTTGTATTTTTGCATGCTATTTAATATGGCTAAATAGGCTTAAAGCACATAATTTAAGATGACCAACCTATCGAATGTAAACCTACCCTATTTACAGCAAATAAAGCATTATCTTATCTTATCTTATCTTATCTAAAGCCTCTTCTAGTAAAATATAGACCCTTGACAGTACTGTATTTTCTTTAGGTAGGAGTGGTGAAACATGGCATGTTACCATGTTTCTCAGATAAACCTATCTTATTACACTTTCAATGTGAGCATTGAATACGAACGTCAATTTGACGACTCTGTATGAAATATGACGGAGAAAAAATAGCCCTTGGCGAGTTTCTTGCAGGTTCTTCTCGTTACAAGGCCTCCCACCGTAGGATTAAATGATTTGAATTGAAATTAATTATATCAATCGTACATTTTCAGGGTCGAGTGGTCGGCATCACAATAGGTTGTTTCCTCGGCATGATTCCGCTGCTATTCAAGGACGAGAAGGAAACGACCAAACCAGAGTCTCCGCAAAAAAAGTAAATTGACTTTTAGACTAAATATTACACCAAACTTAGTAAAGTTTCCTTAAGTTGTTACTCAAATTATTATGTACCTAAGGGTAAGGACACATCTGCCGAACGAACGGCGCCGAAAATTCAGCGACTGACGTTTTTTCAAGCGACGTAATTTCGGCTGATGTGTCATAGGGGACTTCAAAAACACTGGGAGCGTGTTCAACCGAACGTTTAGGGCCGTACGTTCCGCAGATGTGTCGCGACACTAATATGAATTTGTAAATATTTGTGATTTATAGTACGAATAAATCTGGTGTCTAGTCGGTCACCTGCGCACTCACGTAATGACTTAGGACCAAGCACGGGTAGTGATAGAAGTCGTGGAATATAATGATACGACGTACGTAGGCACAAGGGAATTATTGTAAAAAAAAATATTTTGAAATCTAAATGCCCTTATTAATAAAGCTCCAGCTTTTGGTAATGAGCGTTAAGAAAATGCTAAGTTTCTCATAGTTTACCTAGTTACTAGTGAAATAGTGTAGCACATGTTTTGTAATTATAAAAGTTGTTTAATCATGATATGAATCTTTGATGATTTATTTATTTATTTGTTGATATTTTACTTAAGTAATTATATTTAATTTTAAGAGAAACAATAGTATGACGTAACTTTTAAAATCATTAGCAGCTGTCTACCTTGAGCAGCAATGAAAGACCCACAATGTAGAGACTAGCTCTTCAATCGATAATACACTAGTATAGTATTATATTATCTGTGGTAATAATTAAATACAATGTCTGCTTAAGTGCGTAGTGGCAATAATATGCAAAGGCTTCTTTTTTATAAATATTTTCTTGCCATTGGCAGCTCTCTTTGGCATTAATAATGTATATCCCTAATTGACTGTCTTGTGACTAATATTAATTACATAGTGTTTAATCCAAAATATATATAAATTGCAATGTTAATATCTGAATAATATTTAACAATCATAACTATGTGACATAACGCTCCTAACCCAGGTTTTGTAAGTCGTCTCTAAATTTAAAGATTTTAATTATTTAGATTTTTACATCTAAACCAGGCCCCCCACGGGGGGAGGGGATCGATGCTCCACCCACTAGAAAACTAAAATAACAGTCCTTAAGCTCTGTATCAATTATATTGCGCGAGTATTTTCGTAAAAGAAGATAGGTATTACATGTACAACCAGTTTTAAATGAGAACAATTATGGTTGTTAATATCGTAATTCGTAAGTAGGTACGTTGTTTCACAACTACGCATTTTTTCGAATACAGAAGACAAGTTCTATTCCACAATGTATAAAAGATCTTAATAATAGTACAGTTCGTTGTGGACCCTGAAAGGGCACAGCAAAATAGAAGAGAGGAGGAAACCCCTAAAATGAATCATTCAAATATTATTTTATTGAATAATAACTTTTTGATAAGAGTATAGTTTTTAAATGAAGTAAAAATGTTTTCTCGTCCTGCGCATTCTGTAGTTAGTACTATTTTACTATTTGTTGAATGCTACAGAATTGAGTCTTTTTTATATTGCATGCAAAATATACGTGAGAAACCAATTGGCCGTGGTATTGTTTGACGTGCTTGGGGTTCGCTTTACTTTAATTATAATAAGTTTTGAGTTTGGCTTTGGAAGGTGACGTCTAGTCAGCAGTATTCAAGTACAAATTCGCTTCGAAGCGTGTCCCCGCCAGAAAATAGTTCCTACCTCGCTTCGCTCAAAACAACTTGTAAATAGAACCTGAAAATGTTTAATTACACTTGTAAAGTATGTAGTACCTGTGGTATAAAATGTTTTGTTGTAATATTATGTATACCGAATGAAATTTTTATCTGTGACAAATGATTAGGCGCTTTGCACACGGCGCGGGGCTGGCCGGGCCGGTCAATTACGTCGCGCACGCACGATAGCACTAAGGGAATAAACTACCTGCGCACATAGAGGGCAAAAAAATCTGTTTTATGTAAGTCATAACTGATTTGTGTCGCGGTGAGGGTAGACGCGGTCTTTTTTGCTTAGCGGTCAAAAAGACTGCCCCGCCCCGCCGTCCGCTAAGCGCCATATGGCCCTATAACAACTGATTGTCTTCATTTTCCATTTTTCAACCATAAAAATTTCATTGTGATTGTGAATGCAAAAAAGTAAAAATTTAAATAACTTGCCATAGTAATTTCTTCTTTAGCGATTGTCAAATATCTGGAAAGGTATTTCTTTCGCGTGTGGGGGTAGTAATATCTTCACATTGATGAAATTAACGCTGGCTATACAGCGTGTAAGAAGTATTTGATAAATTCGACGCTTCTCGTAACGACTCCGTAGCTCAGTGGTTAGAGCAGTCGCCCGGATAGCGAAAGGTCGTGGGTTTGAATCCCATCGGAGCTGGTTGTGAGGCGGGTCGATTTTTTCTAAATACTTCATTTTCCATTTTTCAACCATAAAAATTGCATTGTGAATGCAAAAAAGTAAAAATTTTAATATACTTATGTAGTGAATATACAATTTTCCAGTTTCATGTTAATCAATATTATTTACTTTTGTTGAATATTTGCGTTTTGTACTTTTATGACTTCGCTATTGATTAAATATATTCTGAATTATAAAATATTTTTTTTGTTAATATTGTTTCCATATATTTATTTATTTTATTAATTAGGTAACACAACAGACATCAATCAATAGTCGAATAAAAAAAAATACAGAAAATTACAACAGTTTCTAGCTAGACTATGCCCTTCAGAGTGTTAACACAGTACCTATGTATATCGGTTATGATTTCATCATTTTCAGTAGGTTGGTTTTCGTATGAGTATGTTATTGTTCCCAAGGATGGAATTATTTTATTTGCTTATAAATAAATAATTTCTTACATTCACACCAATTATCTAAGCCCATGTTAATTTCATTAAGAAACTGTATCATGTAAAACTTGATAACCGATAAATATATACTTAAATACTTTTTGTTTGTAAATACATACATATTATACATAGTTAACACCCAGACTAAGACAAATAGACATGTTCATGCACACAAATATTTGTCTTGTTCGGGAATCGAACCCGAGACCACTGGCGCAGAAGGTGGGTAGCCTACCCCTGCGCCAAATCGGTCGGCTTATGATTGCGTAAACGTTATTATAATTATGTAACTGATGGTTTTAATTTTCTATCGATATACGGCCAGAATTAATAACCTATCTACAGATAGGGATAGGTGCGATCCAGATTAGTTGCTATGCAACGCTTGATAATAACATAGAATTAACGACAGTTGCTACGGTGTCAACTAATCTGGATCGCACCTATCCCTATCTGTAGATAGGTTATTGATTCTGGCCGATAGCCAAAGCCAGGGATCAATCCCTAACTGGTCGACCCGGTAATGGGTCCACCGGGACCACGGGTACACACTGCAAAAAAGACAATCATTTATGACGTACTAGCGGCCGCCCGCGGTTTCACCCGCGTGGTTCCCGTTCCCGTGGGAATATCGGGATAAAAAGTACATATAAACCTTCCTCTTGAATCACTCTATCTATTAAAAAAAAAACGCATCAAAATCCGTTGCGTAGTTTCAAAGATTTAAGCATACAAAGGGACATAGGGAAAGAGAAAGCGACTTTGTTTTATACTATGTAGTGATGTTT
This sequence comes from Crambus lathoniellus, assembly GCA_949710035.1. Lineage (NCBI taxonomy): Eukaryota > Metazoa > Arthropoda > Insecta > Lepidoptera > Crambidae > Crambus > Crambus lathoniellus. The sequence goes on along the minus strand of OX453301.1, from coordinate 2,947,492 downwards.
CCATGTTAATACATTTCAGTCGAATCTATGTTGTACTTTTTTTATAGAACAGCTGTTTTTTTTCGCGATTCCGTTGTTGGCCCCAGAGTAATTAGAGAAAATAATAATTTACATAACAAAAAGGCGTCGTGCGAATCAAAACTGCTCGATCAACGAAGTACCCAGTGAAACAACAAGCGCTTGATGCCGCGACAACTGGGTTTAGTCCAGTCAATATCGACACAAAAAAGGTCAAACATCGCAAACGCGCATATGTTGTTAGGTCCCTTGAGAGTAGTTAACACCCAAGTTTGCAACCTTGAAAACCCTGTGCTACTCCCATGGTGCTCGAAAAACTGCCCCTTGTTTCAGTTTTTTTGAAAAAAAAACTACCCTAAGGAAACGTTTTTTAAGTATCTTTGTTCGGCACTTTAATAAAGATAACTAAATTTGCTACAATTTGAGTGAAACCCGAGCACGCTATGTCCATTGGTTGCGAAGATACAGCAAGTCAAAGATGGGCAATTCTCCCGGAGTGTTCGGAAAACTGTGAACTTCTGTCACTTGTTTCAGTTTAAAAAGACCCTGCTTAAAATGGTGCAGTTGTTATTTTGCATTTGCATGCCACCATTGCAAAATGCTTAGGGTCGTGCACTTGCAGAAGGGCCGGGATCAAGTGCTCTATCCTATATTCCTTTTGCCCACGGTCGAAATTGCAACAACGCCATCCCTATCGTCCTGGATGAGGAGGACGAGAATGTGGACGACGAGCCAATACCATATGCCGACCCGCCTCCACCTCCAGAAAACATTACCCCTCCTCCCCCACTGATCTAGACTGGATGAGACCTGGGTCCTTCCAAAAGGGCGAAAGTCTAAACTGTTCTTGCTTGACCGTGTAAGTTAGTATTATTTTATAGTTTAGATTTGTTTAAGTTGGTTTTTTTATGTTTACATTAAAACGCAGTGATTTACCTACTCAGTGTTTACGTGTATTTGTTTTAAGACCATAAACCTTTGACTAGCTGTACGAGTCAGTGTGACTGGTTGAGATTGCTTTTCTTTCAAACTTGTCCCATCCCAACGAGTAACAGTGTTACTGGATGGGAATTTTTTGTCCCAAGTCACAGTGTTACTCGTTTGGTGTGACTGGATGGGAACAAAGGGAATTGTACCTTTAGGCAGGCCTGTCTCACTTCCATACAAGCGGCGCAAAATCCCTGAGGTATTTACCTACTATTCTGGAAAAAAAACCTAATTTCAACCTTTTGCATTGCGTATAGCGTTCATAGTACAATAACTGCCTGCCGTCTCGCTTCAATCTGCTAGGGCTGTCAGAGGTACTACTTTATCTGTGCAAGTAATACACGCGAAGCGAGACAGATGGCGACACATGCGGATGCGTGCGCTGCGTGCGCGACAAGTCGAGCGAGTGTCAGCCTATTGAGACTAGTCCGGTGACCGGGTGGACCGGACGCTTGCGTTTATCATACATAAACTCGGGAGTGAAATGTCTGTACCGTAAGGTACTAATATATATTCTGTGCTTTAGGGGTAGATTTATTGATAGACGAATTTAATAAGTAGGTATTACAAATAAAACACAGTTATTTCATAAATGATAATAGTTTAATTTCTTGCTGATAAGTATAATACATTACGGAGCTGCCTTGTTCTCTCACTAACTACATGAAAAATGTCTTATACATTTATGATATTTATTTATATTATTATTATGCGGTGATCTGCTCTAAGTTACGGTAATCTATATTCGTATTCTAACAAAGAAAATTAAATTATTAAACTCGATGACTAGATATTTGCTTAATCTAAGAACTGTTGCGACAAATTTCTGAAAGGCTTGGTGTTTTGTTGCGGTGACATTAAATTATTTAGTCGCGTTTATTCTACTTCTTAGGGCAAAGACACATCTGCTGAACGTACGGCGCCGAAAGTTCAGCGACTGACGTTTTTTCAAGCGACGTAATTTTGGCTGATGAGGGAATTTCAAAAGCACTGCGAGCGTATTCATCCGAACGTTCGGCGCCGAACGTTCCGCAGATGTGTCGCGATACTTAAATTTGAAGTCATCCATGAGAACCACTTACATAATGCCCTTCAATGAAATAAATTGATGCAATACTGCTGAGTTTTAGTCAATCGCATATTTTAGTTCGGTATTCCGTATCTTACATAGTAGAACTACTTGTAAATAACATAACAAAGTCCACTAGTGGCGCTACAATCGAATTATATACAGTGTATATTTATACAAAGTGAAAAGTTTAGGCATTAAATTATTATGCGTTATTTATTAGCCATACTCATACCGGCCGCCTAGTGGACATAATCTAGCTTATGAACTTTTTATGGAGACTAGACACAGTATTCCGCACCGCTTATGTACCAAAATACTTAGGTCAAGGCCACATCGCGTTAAAATTCGATCAATGTGAGTTTTTTATTTACTTATACAGATTTTTTAAATCACTATCTAATTAATAATATGCTGAACCCGTTTCGGCGAATCTTTTAGTCATTTAATTCGGTCGTCGCTCGGTCGGTAAAACTTCACGACAGAATTTCCGAATGATGTGGCGCTGACAGTGGTGCGATGAACGCTACGTGACGTGCTATGCATGCAGCTTACTGATTTTAGCAAACAAGAATCAGATGTAGGCAACGCCATTATTCAAATATATCGGTGAAAAATGCTATTGTAAAAAAATAGTTTGCGCTTCATGTCAAAATTAAATAAGAAAAATACTGCACCTCAATACGTGCACAAATTGAGTGTACATGAATAAAAAATATATTATTAAATTGTTGTGCCCATAAACTTAGATACTTTAGTAACACACGACATAGAAGTGCGTTGCATATCACATGAAATCAGTACCAGGACAAAATATGCAGAGTGCATAGTGAAGATCTATAAAATATAATGATTGTCACTCGTAAGCTACGGTCGAGCATGCGCCGCGGCAATATTGTCGCCTCTAGTCCACCACGCGCGCGCAGCCGTCTCGCTTATACACCGTGAAATTTTACTTGTTGAATTCCCGAAAAATACTTGAAGTACTCATCAATACAAATACGATTTCAGAGTTGTTCCCAATGTAAAAGGTGTTTTTATTGATGTATGCTTCAAATAATTTTCAGAAAGTCAACAAGTAAAATTCCACGGTTTATTGCTGATATCCAAGCCAGCGTCTCATGCTGAAGTGAGACGGCAACATATTGGCAAGCTATTACAATTAACGTAAATAAATAGTAAGAAGGTGATGGATAGATTTAACTGGAAATTGTGGTCCATCACCTTTATGGAACTCATTTAACAAACATTTTTGATTATTGTTAACAATCACAATTCTTTAATCAAATAACGCCGTCTTGCCTGCAAATACAAACATTACGCACCTTATACATTTATAAATTACAATAAAATAAGACTTATCACAGAGAGTGACTTCTCACTTCTGGCTGGCTGCCTGGCTCGCATTCACATCGCGTCAACTGATGCGAAGCCCATAAAGCGTAATATATTCTGTAGGAATCTACATCCGGGTGCATTGGCTACCGAGTATATCTCGTATAAGTATCATACTTTAACAGTTTCTGTGATTATTATTATACTATAAATACTTTTTTACAAAACTGTAAATTATGTACATTATTATTTGTGTAACATTAAGTACCGCTAATACATACTTACGTGTTCTAAGTAGGTAATAATGAGATCTTTAATTATGCATTCGTGTAATAGACCGCGCCGCGACCCAACAAGGAAGATCGTGGCTGTGCAGTCCAATCTCAGTTAACTTGACTTATTTCGCTCGCGTTTCGAGTAAATTCCCCTGTTTTTATAATGTAAGGTAGTCTAAACAAAATAAAACCCTGGGACCCCTATATCTAATAGTAATTACAGTGATGGATCAAAATTACAATTTAATTATTAAAATCGTTTAACTAAAAGCTACGTACTAACTAATGTCTTTGTTCTTTTGACTGCAAATATAATTTTTACAAACAAAGATATTGTTTTTAATTTAACGCAAATAGTACAAGAAAATAAATAAAACACAAAAGATAAACAAACCATTCACCATCAATAAAAACAACGTAAGTGGGCGCACGAGACGCTGAAACTATCACTAGCACTTAATTATATCACATTGTACTTCACGAGCTAACGCCCGCCACAGACTGGAGCGAATCAGTGGCAATATACTGTGGCGGTCACATAATTAGACACCAGTCGATTTTCATACAAACGAGGTAACTTTGAAGCCTTGGTTCTCCGCCAGGGATTGACCTAGCTGTGATCAAATGATGGTCATCTAGGGAGTGAATGGAGGAGATTCAGATCGCTATATACACCCAAGTGATCTGATCAGCATTCTAAAATATATAAGGATATGTTTAAAAAATCCGCAAAATTAGCATAAAATTATATGGAAATCCAGAAACTGAAAACTCTGATTCTTATGTCTCTTAGAACGCTGATCAGATCAGTTGGTTGTATATAGCGATCTGAATCTTCTCCATTCACTCCCTGGATGGCCATCATCAGATCACAGCTAGGTCAATCCTTGGCGGTGAACCAAGGCTTCAAAGCTACCTCGTTAGTATGAAAATTAACTGTTATCTTTAATTATCTGATCGCCACTATACTTTAAATCGACTTCTATTGCAAATTGCAATTATTTCAGCCGTACGACGCCGTACTGGGCATAGGCCTCCCCAAAATCTCCAGCACGCGCTGGAGATATATATTGCAATACATATATCCTCACCTCACGCGTTACGTAATGATCTGTAGCACGCCCTTGTCGCGTAAGTAATAAGGGTGGTGTTGATAGTTCAAATGTAAATCTTGATGAACAATCGACTTTACATTCATCACTATACAGGGTGTTTTTCTATAAGCGCAAAACCTCTTTGGTGGTGATTTCGCTCTCATGAATATGAACAAGTTTTACTATGAGGCCAACTCTGCAACTCAACAAAAAAAATCAGTTGTTCCATACATTGTGGTCGAGTAGGTATAGACAATTTGTATTTGTATTTGTGTGTTTGTTGTTTGTGGTTTTGCGCTTATAGAAAAACAGCTTGTATATAATACTAATTACCCATGTGAAAATGTATCATTAGTCATACATATCCATCTTCTTCTATGAGACACATGATAGCAATTGGGTATTTGACTGAATTTTTTTTATTGACTTAAAATGTTAATTTAATTCGTAGCAACACAACATAGGTATTTATTTTCAAACAACTTGCATATTTTCAGCGATATAGAGCATCAAACTTTCTAATTAGACAAGGAGAGCGCTATAGAAACGTGACGTCACATTTCTATAGCGCCATACTCTCGCCATAGAAAATTTCGTTTTAGAAAGAGATAGCTAGAGACATAATTAAGTAGCTCATAATTCGCTTGTTATAATACAGATTGAATTTCTTTTTTCACATTTGTTATTTAACAATGTTATATTTCTGAATGTCATTATTAAATATCTACATTTCAACAACAGTCAAATATCCAATTAAAGATTGATTGTCATTTATGATTATAACCCCGGTGCAAAAAAACGGGCACTTATTATTTTCATACAAACATACTCACATTACGGTCATTTAAATATAACTGCCAGTATGTTTCTACAATAATTTCTGTATCGTGTTGGATAAATGTTTTTTTTTCAGTAATCATTTGAAACAACTTTGATCAAAATCTCTTCCTATTCCGAAACTTCTAAAAATGTAAAACTTTGGTTGGGTTTCATAGAACAATGTATGCAACGTGAACACACTTTCAATCTTTTTCCGCTGTAGGGGAAAAAGAAAGTGTTTGTTCTTATTTGAGGCTTTTATTCGAATGACGAGTCGTTTTTCCTTTTGATAATAGTGGTAGTATAGAGAAATAACGAGATGATCTACGATAGAGACTCGAATCAAAATAAAGCAAATGTCCGTTTTTTCTGCACACGAGTGTATATTGTGACTAAGCCGTTTACTGACGGCGGGCGTAACATTAATTAATTATACAGAATCAGGAAATATAATTGCTTCGTGTTGATATACGATTCACAACCCGTGCTCCGCCGACACGCAATCTAAAGGACTTAGCCCACTTATACCGCACCGCTCCCACCCAACCAATGTATGAGCAGTCAAATACGGACAATGTCGTGCTCTGTAGATGCACTTTAGGTTGCGGCAGGCTCGCTTACCGCGCGCTGTCTGCTATTGTATATTGTTACTGTAAAGTGCATCTACAGTGAACGATATTAAGTCCATATTTGGCTGCTCATACTTTGGTTGGGTGGAAGCGGTGCGGTATAAGTGGGCTATGACCTTAACCCATCCTGACAACTGCCAACCTAACATAAATATACATGTTCCACTTATTTCACACCAGTCAATTTTGTTCTAAATATCACAACGAAATTATTAACATTTCCACTATATCGGTAGGTATAGTCATTCAAGTGATATGGCTTGCGGCTAAATTTCACACCCCAATTTTAAACAAACTATTAAACCTTAACAATTTTTGGTTCCTAAAATAAACGATTATACAAAATATCACTGACGGCCGACTGAAGATAGTCGGGAAATAATGCGAGATACCTTCAGCAGCAATAAATTTATCCATCGAACGTATTATATTAATTACAAAATTGACTATTATAAGATAGTATATACAAAGTATTCAAGATGTGTACAGCTCGTAGGTCGCTAGTATATGTGCGACCCCTAGCATAAATTGACGTATTTCTACTATAAATGCAAGCCCCGCTAAAACTTGTAATAGAAAAGGGGGACCGCGTGCAGTCGAGTTTCAGAGAAGCGGGTTTTTAGGTCCAATCGCAATGCCAAAATGAGATAGCGCTGATCGCGATATATGATTTTTACTGCTAGAATCAACAAGCATAGGTCTCACGAGGAACGAAGCTAAGCAAAGAGGTTCAATTATAGCGGTGTAAACCTTGTATGAAAACAAGCTGAATAAACCTAACTTCGCTTCACCTGGCTCTCAGTGATGCTTACGCTTTAAGTAGCTTACTTTTGCATTAGTTACAGCTCAAGAAAAGCTTTACTGGGAAAAATCTAATCTATTTTAAAAGCACATTATCAAGATTGCTGTTCTCCTGTAGGTGGGGGCAGCTTTGACATCTCACTCTGGGAGTAGACTCGAAACAGACGTTGTCTAATTCCACACTTAACATTCTATCTAGAGAAATATATTTAAAAAAATCGAGTTCAGATGTTACTGTGACCGAGCATGACTTGTTACATTCTGTTCTGTTATTACTGCTATACTTTACGTATTTGTAGCTAACTTTACGTATACGTATTCTTAGTTCGAAGAACTGCAAGGAACTAGAGATTATATTTACTAACTTAGCTTTAATCCATCACGTCACGCTGTCACTGCAAGTTACATAATTGGACAACAAATATTTCAGATGATTGAATTCATCTTAGGATAAGTTAGGACAAGTTGCCGTTCTTAGCTGCTCAAGAGATTCAGAGTCGACAAGCCTACCGTGCGAATGTGGATAGCCAAGTGAATGGGATCCCGGGCCGACGGCGCCGGAGCGGCGGTGCGCGAGCGTTGGCGCGATCGTTGGCGCAAGTGTTGTGAACACGCGCTTACTTGCCGCTCAGGCGCTGGAGCGCGATCTGCGAAAACAATTTTATTTAATTTGAATGTGTTTAGTGGCAATAAGAATGAATGAAGAGAAAAAATGAAATCAGACTGAATGAAGTAAATTAACTGTTCGTGTTAACTATACAGGGTTAATTTTTGAACACCATCCAAATTTTTAAGTTCGTCTCTTATAGGAAAAATGTGATAGTAAAAAACCACGAGCCCTATAAGTAGCTTTCAGGCGGGATTCGAACCCGAGCCTCCGGGAATCCGGCCCGATGCTCTGACCAACTAAGCTACCGAAAGGCCTACACGACTCGTCGAATTTTGCTATCACTTGTTACGCTGTAGGCCAGCGTTGCTTCATCAATGCGAGGAAACCCTCGCATCCGAAAGAAACATTTTTACAAATGTTTAACAATCGATTAAGATGAAACAGCCATTATAAGATTTTAAATTATTTTAATGCATTCACAATGCAATTCTGTAAGTATAGGAAAAATGTGATAGTAAAAAACCACGAGCCCTATAAGTAGCTTTCAGGCGGGATTCGAACCCGCGCCTCCGGGAATCCGGCCCGATGCTCTGACCAACTAAGCTACCGAAAGGCCTACACGACTCGTCGAATTTTGCTATCACTTGTTACGCTGTAGGCCAGTGTTGCTTCATCAATGCGAGGAAACCCTCGCATCCGAAAGAAACATTTTTACAAATGTTTAACAATCGATTAAGACGAAACAGCCATTATACATATAAAATCTTCGTCTCTTATGTCATATTTGTCATATTGTTCACTTACAGATTCTGAAACGAGCTTCAAAATTTAACCCTGTATAATGGAAAATGGCGTGACAGTTTTTGAGGTACGGTCGCCAGCACGTCGGGTTACTACAAAATGTAAAATTTCTTTAAATACGGTCTCGGTGACGCGGCGCCATTGGCCGCGCGAGTACCGAGTACTGACCTTCAGTCGGGGCGCGGCGGCGTTGGCGAGTGCTCGGTGGCGTTGGCCTGCAGCGCGGCGAGGTGCTGGCGCGCGGCGGCGTCGGTGACGCGGCGCCACTGTCCGCGCGCGCGCACGGCGTACTGCCCCTCCTCGAAGCCCGATCGCAGCCCCAGGATGATGCTCAGCGCCGACGCGTCCTGCCCGTGGCAGCCCGAGTACCGGTACTGCGGCTTCTTGTCGAACCGGCACCCGCCTGACTGCGCGCCTAGACAAACGAAAAAACTTTTTTTAATTACGATATAAATGTACTACTATCTAAATACAAATTCACGATTAATACGAGCGTGCATTTACGTAAGAAATCCAACGCAAATATTTATAATTTCTTGTACTTGTTTATATGCTTAATCCTTGTTTTATTTCCTTGGAATCGAAGTGAAAAGCAGTGTAAAACTCAAGTATAAAACCCAGTTTACCCACGACGTGACTATCCATTATATACATAGGCTATACGCACGTTTCGGGTAAAATGGCTCGTATTATGCTCTTGTTGTACAATCTACTATATTATCATCATAATTAAAACTAAAGTTATTGTGTGGTTGAAGAAATTGAACGCATAAAGTGGAGATGGGTAGGACATTGCTAGGTTGAACCACAACCGGTGGTCCGGAAGACTGCTCGAATGGCAACCTCACTTTAACACCCGCTTTAGAGAACAGCCGCGCTAAGTGATGGATAGATAATATCCGAAAGCAAGTTGGACCAACTGTTAAACTGGCAGCACACCGCCAGGAATGGGAAATGAGAGTGGAGGCCTATATCCGAAAACGGGCGCTACAAGGGCTGGTATAGATGGATCATCTTACTTCTTAATGCTGTTTCCTATGTTCAAGATGAAGGATACTTCTTGATCATCGGATACTGCGTTGCGAAGATTAGGCGCCTACTTGCTTTCCATACTTCAGCAAAAAAATATCGGAAATAAGCAAAATATAATTTAAAATACCTAACATACCTACTCACGCATTGTTTTCTAAAAAATTACGATTACAGATAATATATTTCCTGTTTCCTGCCACAAAGATTACGTGTGCGTGTTTTTAGGAAAAATGAAATTATCAACGAGTATTACTGATAACAGTACGCAAGTACGCAAGCAGACAGGGCCTGTCCATTAATCACGTGACCCCCTAAGAGGGGAGGGGGTCCGGGAAAAATCACCAAATATCACAAAGGGGAGGGGGAGGGGGGGTGTATTTAGATATCACATGTATTTATTTTCGATACCGAAACACATTTGTTTATACCTACATACATGGTTAATTTTTGAACACCGTCCAAATTTTTATGCTCGTCTCAGAATCGATAAGTGAACCACATAATCAAATACGAGAAAATATTTTGGACTTCCCATACTAAATTAAATCGATCGCGTAATCAGTCTGATTTGTATGAAAAGTCAAAAAAATTATGTCATATTTCGACCCATGTTTCTAGGAGAAAGTTGTTCACTTACTGATTCTGAGACAATCTTTAAAATTTGGATGGTGTTCAAAAATTAACCCTGTATAATGTTGCGAAATTGCGTAAAACTGATAACGCCAAACACTTTAATTTTTTTACAATCATTTAATTTTAGTCTATGAATACGTACGAGGATTCTTGAGGCTGTAGATTCGCAGTGTTGTTTCAATTTTATCGCGCTAGCTAGCTATCGCGCCACATAAAGTGTGTACAAAAAAATACACGTGATGTTTGGTGGGGGTAGGGATAGTACAAAAACCTCACCAAGTATCACCAGGGGGAGGGGGGTCTAAAAATTTGCTAAAAATCATCACGTGATTAATGGACAGCCCCACAGCAAAACATCGTTGAGAGCAGGAATAGGAAACTCACTAAGGTCGGAATTATAGAACAACACTCAAGTGGAGATCTCTACTCAAGTATGTTAGAAAGGGATGCAAATACACGCAACCAATACATTCATCCCTTTCTAACTATACTTGAGTAGAGATCTCCACTTGAGTCTTGTTCTATAATACCGACCTTAGTCATGGAGAGGAGGAGATTGCCTGTCTGCGTTCAGCTACGGCACGGAACAAAACGCCACACCACTCGAGGTCTCACTCACAGATCACCTGTACGTTGCAAGCTAAGCTAGTAGCTTGAAGCTACATAGATGCCGTCTGACAAATATTTGCTATATGAAGGGGGGGCGAGAGACGTAACACTGGACACGTGATTGGCTAATTAACAGGGTACTCACCTAGCTGTGTAGCACGTAACGTATCTGCTACTGTATCAACCTGCAGTGAGTACGGCTTGTCCACGGTCACCGTGTATCCAACTACGAGCTCCCGTATCCGCAGTGCTAGCCGCCTTTGTGTTCGCAATGATACTGCCACTCGACGGGTCACTGCGAGCTTACTGCGAACCACGCGCGAGCGGCTCGCAGCGGGTTCGTGCTTACGTACTCACTTGATACAGTAGCAGATACGTTAAGTGTTACACAGCTCGGTGAGTACCCTGCTAGTGACAATAATTTTTTCGATATACTTCATTGGTCAGCACTAAACCGACGTTGACAAGCGTTGTCACTTATTAGTGATAAATCATAGATGCTTGGCGAAGAACGGATGCTCTAAATGCGGTATCTATTCTTCCTGACGCCTGCCACGGGCAATTTGTCGGCGACGACGAGCCGCGACGAGTCCACCATCTGCACGAAGAGGAAGACACCACTCGAGAAGGTCTCACCTATAGGCATGATGCAGTCGAGCGTGAGCGCGCACTGTATCCACGGCTTCATGACGTCGGCCACGGCTTGTCGTCGGCGACGAGCCGCGACGGCGACGCGTCCACCATCTGCACGAAGAGAAAACACGACTCGAAGTCTCACCTAGAGGCATGATGCAGTCGAGCGTGAGCGCGCACTGTATCCACGGCTTCATGTCATGACGTCAGCCACCGCCGGCTTGTCGGCTGCGACAAGTCGCGACGCGTCCACCATCTGCACGAAGAGAAAGCACCATTCGAAGTCTCACCTACAGGCATGATGCAGTCGAGTGTGAGCGCGCACTGTATCCACGGCTTCATGACGTCCGCCACCGACGACGAGCCGCGACGCGTCCCCCATCTGCACGAAGAAGAAGACACCACTCGAAGTCTCACCTATAGGCATGATGCAGTCGAGCGTGAGCGCGCACTGTATCCACCGGCTTCATGACGTCGGCCACGGCTTGTCGTCGGCGACGAGCCGCGACGGCGACGCGTCCACCATCTGCACGAAGAAAAAGCACCACTCGAAGTCTCACCTAGAGGCATGATGCAGTCGAGCGTGAGCGCGCACTGTATCCACGGCTTCATGTCATGACGTCAGCCACCGCCGGCTTGTCGGCGACGACGAGTCGCGACGCGTCCACCATCTGCACGAAGAAGAAGAAACCACTTGAGGAGGTCTCACCTATAGGCATGATGCAGTCGAGTGTGAGCGCGCGCTGTATCCACGGCTTCATGACGTCGGCCACCGACTACGAGCCGCGACACTTCCACCATCTGCACGAAGAGGAAGACACAACTAGAGGAGGTCTCACCTATAGGCATGATGCAGTCGAGCGTGACCGCGCACTGTATCCACGGCTTCATGACGTCGGCCACCGACTACGAGCCGCGACACTTCCACCATCTGCACGAAGAGGAAGACACAACTAGAGGAGGTCTCACCTATTGGCATGATGCAGTCGAGCGTGACCGCGCACTGTATCCACGGCTTCATGACGTCGGCCACGGCTGGCTTGACGGCGACGACGAGCCGCGACACGTCCACTATCTGCACGGAGAGAAGACACCACTCGAGGAGGTCTCACCTATAGGCATAATGCAGTCGAGCGTGAGCGCGCACTGTATCCACGGCTTCATGACGTCGGCCACGGCTTGTCGGCGACGACGAGCCGCCACATGTCCACCATCTGCACGAAGAGGAAGACACCACTCAAGGAGGTCTCACCTATAGGCATGATGCAGTCGAGTGTGAGCGCACACTGTATCCACGGCTTCATGACGTCGGCCACCGCCGGCTTGTCGGCGACGACGAGCCGCGACGCGTCCACTATCTGCACGGAGAGAAGACACCACTCGAGGATGTCTAACCTATAGGCATGCAGTCGAGCGTGAGCGCGCACTGTATCCACGGCTTCATGACGTCGGCCACGGCTTGTCGGCGACGACGAGCCGCGACACGTCCACCATCTGCACGAAGAGGAAGACACAACTAGAGGAGGTCTCACCTATAGGCATGATGCAGTCGAGCGTGAGCGCGCACTGTATCCACGGCTTCATGACGTCGGCCACCGCCGGCTTGTCGGCGACGACGAGCCGCGACGCGTCCACCATCTGCACGAAGAGGAAGTCGTCGATGTCTGCGTGCAGGTAGTGGAACATGCGCGGGTGCGTGAGCGAGGTGACGGCGGCGCGGCGCGGCCACGCCAGCAGGCCGCCGCGCGACGCCCGCGCGCGCGCCCACACGGCGCCCAGCGCGCCCGCGCCGCCCGCCCACACCTGCCCGCTCTCGCAGAACACCACGCCCCCCGTGCGCGCCAGGGCGTGCTGCAAATAAACGCACATATTACTTTTACTTACTTACATTTTACTTTTTTATGACGACCGATTTGGCGCAGGGGTAGGCTACCCACCTTCTGCGCCAGTGGTCTCGGGTTCGATTCCCGAACAAGACAAATATTTGTGTGCATGAGAATGTCTATTTGTCTTGGTCTGGGTGTATACTATGTATAGTAAGTATGTATGTATTTACAAACAAAAAGTATTTAAGTATATTTATCCGTTATCAAGTTTTCCATGATACAGTTTCTTAATGAAATTAAAATGGGCTTAGATAATTGGTGTGAATGTAAGAAGTTATTTATTTATTTTATTTATTTATTTACTTCTTTGCACTCACAATGCAATTTATATTTTTGAAAACTAGCTCTCCTCCCGCCGCTTCGCCCGCGTGGATTTCACGACGTTATCCCGCAGTCAATGTGATATTTTTCCAGGATAAAAAGTAGTCTATGTTCCTCTCCAGGCTACAAAGTATCTGTGTCCCAAATTTCAGCCAAAATCCGTTCAGCCGTTTTGACGTGATTGAGTAACAAACATCTAAACTTTCACATTTATAATATTAGTAGGATGAAGTATTTGAAAAAAACGACCCGTCTCACAACTAGCGCCGATGGGACATGAACCCACGTCACGCACGACTTTTCACTGTCCGGGCGAATGCTCTAACCACTGAGCTACGGAGTCGTTACGAGACGCGTCGAATTTATCCAATACCTCTTACGCGCTGTATAGCCAGCGTATATTTCATCACACACTTTGTGAGATGAGAACACTTAATTTTCAATAACGCACATATTGCTAACTTCATGATGACTTTGAGTCCTCTCACTGCGTACGCCGCCTAAGCGTAGGGTGCGTTTCCACTGAAGCGTAGTAGTTTTCATACATTTGACACGAAAGGTGGACGATATGCGGTGTCAGATCAACTGTCAAATGTATGGAAACACAGTTCTGCTCCGCTCTTGACCGCCTACACTTTGCTCCTCGGCGATATCTCAATAATGATACAATTACCTAAGAGTATTTAAACAAACAACCACACTCTTCAGTGTAACTCTTTTCGTAGATATACGCCTCTCTCGATAAGATTTGAATGATAGTTGATAAATTAATATAAGGAAGGACAAATGACCAATAATATATCGATCACAGATACTGCATCAACAGCACGTTGCATCACAGTATACACCAACTCGAAAATCAACGAAGTTTATGTAATCGCTGCTAAAAATGTCAAGAGCAACGACACTTACGACGTTAAGCGCCCCACGGATGGTCAGTTTGCCTGTCGGCAACAGCCTGTCGGTTGGCCGCAATCGGCCACACACTCACAGTTTCGTAAAAAGTTTAGAACTGACAGCTAATGCGCAGGTATAGTGTGTGGCCGCGGCCAATATTGATAGTTATCGGCCGGACAGAAACTACCGGTTAGTACTAAAACTGACGCCTATCAACTGCTCGTGTGTGGCCGGCTTTCGACTATTGCCGACAGGCAATGACCGGTCTTGGTGTGGCCGATGGAGGTCTCGTACGTCAGACGGCCGATCCGGTCTAGGCCGACAGGCGAACTGACCGTCTGTGGGCTCCTTAAATGTGCGGGAGGGTCCCTTACTTTTTTTTTTTTTATCCACAACGGGGTAGCACTTGCCTTCATCACACCTGATGTTAAGTGGTGATAAGGCTGAAGGTGGAAGCGCACTACTCCCGGAATCCTCAATTACTGAGGAACTGGCTATCTTATCTCTAACTGCCGGAACACAATAATGCTGAAAACATCATTGTTATGGCGTCAGACTTAAATAAGATGGTGGTAGCTAGCCAGGCGGACTAAGAACAAGTCCTACCACCAACCAAACCGAATACAATATGTATCCCCACTGGGAATCGAACCCGGGACCTCTTGGTCTGAAATCGGTGGTGTGAACCACTAGACCACAGAGGCGGTTAACTTGATACAACACATTTTTTTTTTAAAGCGCGGCCACGCTTTGTTCAAAACAAAACGGAGATAAATAGGTAGTTCTTCTTATTCTAACACTTTTATCATTAAAAATCAGAATAATCAACAAAATTTAAACCTTTCAATGGGATCAGCCATAAAATCAGTTTCAATTAAGTCATATGTTGAAACCTGCACACACAATATATTTTTTTCAGAAGTCTGAAACAATTATAGGGGTTTTACCCACTTTTGCTTTTATTTTCACCAAATTTTTGATCGTGCACCTGTGGTAGTAAGAGGTGCCCTATAGTAAATATTTTTAGAAATAATTCGATTGGCCATTTCTGCCTAATGGCCATCTCCCGCGGAATTACCCTTTAACGAGGCCTACACATTTCTAGTGGCAGTTTGACAATTAAAACTAGGTTTATGAAATAAATCATTCCAAATTTATATTCCAATTCCACGGGTGTGTCATTAAAATCTATATAATGTATATCGCAATTAATCATTTACTTTTTGTTTCAAATAGCTTCAAATATCGACGACGTAAATTAGATTTATCGCAGTTGCTTGTCTTGTAGGTTTCATAATAATATTATGTTTACCACTGTTAACCTTTACATGACCCTGCCTGACAATACACATTGGCGTTTTTGTAGTTTCGAAATAAATTATATCTGATATAGGTACTTTTAATTAGTCCATGTAACAACTGACTATCATTATCTTCACATATCATTTTCATAGTATCAATAAAACAAAGTAGCTACTTGCCGTCTGTACGCTACTATTATACCTATATTACTTATCTTCAAAATACGCAATGGATTTTTAACGCGGTTTTCATTCAGTGGCGAGGGGTAGAAATACGGCGAAAGGTAGACGGACCAAAAATTGGTGGCAATAATGAATGATCGTATAGTGGTTCGGTGGGGTATGCTTTTACGAATCGGCATGTATGTACCCTACGCCACTGCCATCTATTCATGGGGAAGATTTATATGTCGATGAAAACACACATAAGCATGGACATTGCACCCGTGTGAAGCCAGGTCGGTCGCTAGCATTAGACAAAGTTCTTATGATCTTTACTCTACCTACTGCTATTTTAGAATACCTTAGAAAACAATAGGCGGATACAACCTTTATCTACGGATAACGTCATGATCATGAACAAAGCTAAATCATCACAATCATAGAAAATAAAGTAAAACCGTGTTGAAAAAACAATACGGAACGCTTATAGACGTTGTTACATAAATACTCATCATAAGTTATTTAAGTAAATCGTAAAAATAATAAATGTATGATCGATTAAGTATCAGATTAGGTATAATAACATAATTAGCGTGATTGAATGCGCATAGCTCGAGATAAGATAAGATACATCAAGCTATAATATCTTTCTCGACAGATAAATCTCGTTTGATAACTTACTACGTGCACGTAATTACGAAAACGTGAATTTCCATTTCTCGGCCATTTAGAAACTTATTAGGTACCTATTATTAGGATTATAGAGTATTATCAAAACTACTAACAAATTCTAGGTCAAGGCTTCATTCATTTATCAGCGAACTGCGGTAAAAACCAAGGATTCAGTTCTACCGAAGAACGTAATAATTCAGAAGACTCTCGAATAAAGTGTGTTCTCGATTGTTTCGCAATTAAATGTGTTTGTTCAGTACTTTATCAAGATTTACACAAAGAGGCGAGCGTAGATAAAGGCGTAGTCATTAGTGGTTGGCCGAGTACTTTCCTTATCTAATACCACATCTAGTAATTGTAATTATGGCAAGCGAGTAAGCGACGCATTATCAGAAATCGGAAGAGCAAAACCTCTGTGACTCAGCTGCATATATGTGATTCACTGGAGTGACATTAGCACCCGCTGCGACATTGATATCGGGTGGCTCGTCGAGGTCTCGCCGGCCAAATTGTCCCACGCTCCACATCACATGGTTTTTTTAAGTGCATGTGTGACATGCGACACAAAGCTGACAACATAAGAGTAGTACCTAACAGTTATTGGTATGGAAAACCTCTGAGTAGTACTCTGAGTGGAAAACGCAAATCCTACTTCACTACATAGTATAAAACAAAGTCGCTTTCTCTGTCCCTATGTCCCTTTGTATGCTTAAATCTTTGAAACTACGCAACGGATATTGATGCGTTTTTTTTTTAATAGATAGAGTGATTCAAGAGGAAGGTTTATATGTACTTTTTATCCCGATATTCCCACGGGAACGGGAACCACGCGGGTGAAACCGCGGGCGGCCGCTAGTAATATTATAAATGTGAACGTTCAGATGTTTGGACATTTTTTACTCAATCACGCCAAAACGGCTGAACGGACTTGGCTGACTGAAATCAGGGACACAGATACTTTGTAGCCTGGAGAGGAGCATAGGCTACTTTTTATCCCGGAAAAATATCACATCCCCGCTAGATAACGTCGTATAGTCCAAGCGGGCGAAGCAACGGGCGGAAGGGCGTTTGTGCACTACACTGAATTTTACTGATCTGGCGGTCCGTTTTTTTACGGACCGGCGTGGCATGAAAAACACGGATGATTGGCTTGTGCACTTGTCCGGTTTTACTGGCCGGGGCAGCGCAGTGATCTCTTTGAAACTACACTCTACGGACGCGTTTTAAACGAGAGGAAAACTCATTAGTTCCTTGGAACGTCGGCAATTACTTATAGCTTTATGTACGAAGACGTAGAAGACAGAAAGAATTTTGGGTTCATCCTCTTATCAGTGAAAGGTACCTGACAGGGTCAGAAATCACAATAAATTGAGGCAGGACGAAAAAATATTTTTTAACTACTATCGAATGTCTACAGCTAGCTATATAACAAAAAAAAGTTTCATCAAAATCCGCTTAGTAGTTTTTGCGTGAAACACGGACAACAGACAGACAGACAGACAGACAAACATAAATTTCAAAAACCATATTTTTGGAAATAATATTAATAATAATAAATAAATAACTTCTTACATTCACACCAATTATCTAAGCCCACTTTAATTTCATTAAGAAACTGTATCATGGAAAACTTGATAACGAATAAATATATACTTAAATACTTTTTGTTTGTAAATACATACATATTATACATAGTTAACACCCAGACCAAGACAAATAGACATGTTCATGCACACAAATATTTGTCTTGTTCCGGAATCGAACCCGAGACCACTGGCGCAGAAGGTGGGTAGCCTACTCCTGAGTCCTGCGCCAAATCAGTCGTCAATCGAGAAAGGCGCTTGAATTTATTTTGGCGTGCGTTAATTTATTTGCGATAACTCCTAAGATATTCATTTAAATTATATGGTGTAAAAGAGTAAAATAATGTGCATGAAATGCTTAAAGCAACTAACGTATTTAGATTGATAAGGGTTAATACTGTATCCGTTTAAATAGCTTTCCAAATTACCGCATTGTTCGTAACCATTTTTTAAGAGATAATATGGCTATAATATGCTATCCTTAAAAGATAGACATATGCTATCGCGGACTTTTTTGTAGATCTATAGAAGAGGAATATCCCAACATGCATTATTTTTTTAAACTTCGAAAGGATTAGGCAGCGTTTTTGCAGAAAGCTCCCGGGCGGCTTGCCGTTTGCCGGCACTTTCGACAATTATCGTTATATTTCTACTAATTTACACAAAACTTTCATAAATTATATATTAAAACTTTCCTGAAGAACCACGCTACCTATTAGTGAAAACCGCATGAAAATCTGTTTCGTAGTTTTAAAGAGCTGGTGTAGAACAGGTCCAGTGTCTTAGGGAGGCGATGGTTAGTCGCATGAACCTATCACTCCAGGCAGTCTCCGATTGGGGCGATGCCAATCTGGTCAGGTTCAACCCATCTAAGACCCAGGCGTGTCTGTTCTCTGCCAAAAGGAGTAGTTTTGACCTGTCTCCTACTTTCCGAGGTGTATCCGTGCCGATTACTGAACATCTAGAGCTTCTCGGCATGTCTTTGACTCCATCTCTCAATTTTGGCTCTTTCATTGAGAGTAAAGCTCAATTAGCGTCTAAAAAGCTTGGCGTTCTGGCAAAGGTGAGAAAGTACTTCACGCCGGAACTGCTGCTCAATCTTTATCAAGCGCAAATTTGTTCATGTATGGAGTACTGTTCTCATCTCTGGGATGGCTCTGCCAAATACCAGCTCCAGACACTAGAAGCTATTGAGCGGAGGGCCAGAAAGCTCATTGGCAATGACTATCTCTTCGATAAAAAGCTCAAAACCCTCGAGCATAGACGCAAAGTTGCAAGCTTATCGGTTTTTTATCGGATACATTTCGGCGAGTGTGCAGTGGAATGGGCGATTTTCTGAAAGCTCAGTCACTAGATGGCGCTGTCCCACCTATGCAGTTAGAAGGAACGGAACGTTATAAATTTTACCTTGACGCGACTTTTTTACGTAAAACGGAACGTCAGACAGATGTTATTTTTTTACCTAAATCTTTAAATTTACCTATTTCGTTTCTGTTCCTCACAGCAGTACTTATTTAATATATTATTAGTTTCCTTTGGGTTTTTATAAAGTAATTAATTTAAATTTGTTTCATACCAAAATACATATACCATAGACATGTACATACCTATTCAACGCCATCTAGTGAAGCAATTGGAAGCTTTTTTTTTAAATGGCCTCTCAGAAAATCGCTCATTGCACAACCTAATTCCACCATCTCCCTTCTTCCAACGGACAACCAGACGTACGAATCAGCGCCACCGTTTTATAGTGGATATTCCTGGGACACGGACTAAGCGTTTTGCTTCTAATTTTATTATCCGTACCGCTAAGGAATGGAACTCCTTGCCTGAGTCTGTATTTCCCGACAGGTACAATCTGGGGGTCTTCAAGTCGCGAGTGAACCGGTACCTTCTAGGCAAGCGCGTTTCATCGTAGATCGCATCATCGCTTAACATCAGGCGTGATAGCGGACAAGCGCTTGCCTATCAACCAATAAAAAAAAAAAAAGATTTAAGCATATATAGGGACAGACAGACGGGAAGCGACTTTGTTTTATACTATGTAGTGATATATGATTAAAATACAACCATCCGTTTTTTTCCGGACGGTAAAATTTAGTGTAGTGCACAAGCGTACATATGTTTTTCATTGCCGTCATCTCGGAACGGAAAAAAACGGTCCGGAATGGGGAAAAGTAAAATGACGGACGGTAAAATTCAGTGTGGTGCACAAGCGCCCATATGTTTTTCATGGCTGCCATATCGGACCGGAAAAAAACGGATCGCCGGATCGGTAAAATTCAGTGTAGTGCACAAACGCCCGAAAGCTAGTATTTCATATTTTCGTACCAGTCAGGCCATTATGGTATCGTTGGAACCGGTTTACGTTGTTCTTACTCATTATATGATTCTGAATCATTATTTGATTTAAAAAAAAATAGGTATTTTAGGCCCGTATTCTAGAACGACTGATCTCTTCTGGAGTATAGTTAGAAATGGATGAATGTATTCGTTGCATGTATTTGCATCCCTTTAATTATTTTTTATTCAATTTAGGTTGAGGTAACAACACTTATGAACGTCAAAGAAGCTACGCCATCGGTTCGCAAATCCTACGGCATCCTTAGTTAATGAACAATTGAATGTAGGTATGTAACTATTACTACAAACAAATTATCTAGAATGAGAAAGCAAAAAAAAAACAACCGTTCGCAATGCTGACGAGGCCAGCGTAAAACAGAAATATTACTGCAATAATATGTATTATTATCTTTTGTTTGGTCTGACCTTTTATCTGGTATGAATTGCTTGTTAATTAATTACCCGTGTACATTTAAATAAAAAAAGCTTTTCCCCTACCGTATCTTTTTATTTGAGTTCATTAATGTGCTTTATTTGTTTGCAATGAAATCAGAAAACAGAAAAGCTAAAGTCAAGGTTGCGTTGTGTACATTCAACATCCCTGCGAGGCCAGAGTCGAGTCGGACGGAGATCGGCGCTCATCTGCGTCACTTTGCGTTGCGTGTCGTAACTTAACCGATTCAGTGCGGTGGTATTATTTGCAAACTTTTGCGCTTGGCGTGGCTCCTCTGGGGCGCCAAGTGCCACCAGGGACTTTCATGGCTCCTCTCAGGCGCCACGCGCCATACACAAAAGATACCGCCATCCGCACTGAATTGGTTAAAGGGCTTATTACAATTTGGCTAAATTCAGCATCTAATTAAGCATACATTGCTTGTTTTGACTGCATCACTTGCTACAAATGATTTCAAAGAAAGCAATGTATGCTTAATTAGATGCTGCATTTAGCCAAGTGTAATAAGCCCTTGAGTGAGATGATCGTGACTCTCTCTTTACGTACGCAAGAGTGGAGAAAGTTATATACCGTGTGAATTAAGCATTAGGTACTATCAGCAGGCGCGGATATAATTATGATTTGGTAGCGGTTTGAATTTTAGCTTATTTCACGTGGTAAAATGATCAATTAACTAAACATGCGCATATTAAGTATTAATACATTGAAGCTAAAGAGTTTGTTGGTTTGATTGAACTCGCTGATTTCTGGAAGAACCAGTCCGATTCTGAGTTTGAATATAAAGCAAGATCATGGGAAAGGGTAGAGAGGTCTATTGTTGCGGAAACCAATCTCTGATTTCTGGAAACACCAGTTCGATTCTGAGCTTTAATACAACAATAAAGGTTTTGTGCTTATTCGTTTACACGTTGTATAAAGAAAGATCATGGGAAAGGGTAGAGGAGAGGTCTTTTGTTGTTAAATCCAATCTCTATACTATTTCATCTATAGTTCTATAATCAATCTGTATCAAGGTACAGGGTCACTAGCGTCGTCTCACCTGTCTGATGAGAGGGCGGAACGCGTGGATGCTTAGAAAAAATCATGGGAAAGGGTAGAGGAGAGGTCTATTGTTGCGAAAACCAATTCTATTCTTTTCCATCTAAAGTTCTATAAATCAATCTGTATCAAGGAACAGAGGGGCTACCGCCTAAGCGCCGTCGTCGGCTTGATTACGATTACGACGCATAGTGCCATCCTTGTTATGTCTTAACGTAACACATTTGGTATGGCATGACATGGCACGATGCGCCGTAATCGGCTTCAAGCCGACGGTGCTTAGGTGGTCTGGGCCACTAGCACAGAAGATATAATAGTACCTACTAAAGTACACTAGCGTCGTCTCACCTGTATGATGAGAGGGCGGAACGCGTGGATACTCTCGTCGCTGACGTGCGACGGGAACGCCCCCAGGTCGAAGTCGATGATGGCGCACTTGGACGAGTTGCAGTAGTTCGATACCTGAGGAAAACATAGGCTTGATCTTACGACATACACTTCTAACAACTTGAAATTCTAGAGAAATAAAAAAAAGGGCAAGAATACAATATTAGTATACTTAGGGCCGTATTCTAGAACGACACTCAAGTGGAGATCTCTTCTCAAGTAGAAGAAAGGGATGCAAATACATGCCACAAATACATTCATCCCTTGCTAACTATACTTGAGAAGGATCTGCACTTGAGTGTTGTTCTAGAATACGGGCCTTAGTTTCTTAATTGTTACCCCAAATTGCAGGCCAATTATAAGATACATATTACTTTCTTATGGTGTCACAAGTACCGAGAATTCATTAAATACCTATTCATAAAAATGTAATTTTTCTTTGAAGATCTTACTAATATTACAAATGCGAAAGTTTGGGTGTTTGTTACTCAAACACAGCGAAATGGCTGAACGGATCTGTTTAAAGTTTAGCAAAGGGATAGATTATGATATGGAATAGCATATTATTTGCTTCTTTTTACCACGGGAAAATATCTCTGTATTGTGATGGAAAGTAACCTTACTATTATGTGAAGGTCATTTTTCAAATTTGACGACAATGAGTCTGTATATATTAAAACAGGAAGAAAAAGATTGCCCTTGGAGAGTTTCTTGCCGGTTCTTCTCGTTACAAGGTCTCTTGGCGTAGGATTTGCGAACCGATATGTTTATAAGTGTTGTTAAACAAACCTAAATTGAATTAAACCTGAATTTAGATTTTTTTTTAATTTTTCTTTGTTTTTCAATCTCAGCAGAAAGTAAAAGCTTCCATAGGTCTGTTTTACAACTAGTTGGCTGCTTTTCAGTCAAGCCAAGGTCAACATTTTATTGAATCTCAATTTTAGATGTTCTTTTAAGTGAAAGGTGCCTGTTTTACTAAATTTGAAACCATTAGGATCACAACATTTGGTTGACTATTGTCTGCGAGTTAAATAGCCGCTTAAGGACTGAGCGAGCCGCTTCCGCCGCGCGAGGCATATTCTTGTTTGGTCAGGACGAAGTATGCTATGGCTTGAGCCAGACGTCTGCCCCGCCAGGCTGCCAGCTCTGACAGTACGCGGCAATTGAAGTTATATTTACCACAGCCAATGAATAAGGTTTTAATCCTAAGTTGTACAAGAGCACGGTGTAGGGCAGGCGGGCGGCGGCGCGCACGAAGGCGACGGCGAGCGCGTGGCCGTCGCCGCGCGCGTGCGTCACCAGCGCGGGCTGCGTGGTGTTGCGCCACGGCTCCGCGCGCCCGTCCAGCCCCAGCAGTCGGAAGTAGCGCTCCTCCGCAACCAGGTTTTTCTCCTCCACATCGCGCAGGTTCTCCTGTGGCGACACAGACACCTGTTTTGTGGGTGTTTTTATGTCATAAGATGTAACACAGATTCAGGAATTAATAGACGCCTCTTCATTGTTTTGAATATCATTATTTTGAATTATTTTTATGCACAATGCAATTTTTATTATTGAAAATGAAGTATTAGAAAAAGTTGATCTGCCTTTGGAATGTGATTTGTGATTATTTCGCTTTTTTACACTTTTTTTCAGTGAAATTTTCGGGCGGGCTTGGTGAACTTGCTTAATCAAATAGATGGTGAAGTCATAATTCATCATTTATTTGTTAACATTACATAAGTCGGCTGGAATGATGATGATGATGATTACATAAATACAATTTAGTCAGAACTTCTATCATGATTATAATGAACTATAATGTATGATATTATTTAAATCATGTATAGCTTTATAATTTATAGATTACCTACAAAAAAAGCTTACTACATTAGAAATATAGTAATGTGTTTACCTGAAAGTCCTTTATGTGCTGATGTGTTTGTGATACAATATTTTGGATTGACGGAGGCGGTTGAGAATGAAATACTATTAGGTATATACTTATAGCGAAAACAGATGTTGAAAAGAGAAGAAAACTTTTAGTCTTCATATTGAAAGTACATTATACACTTGGGCAGCGTAACATAATGAGGGACTTCACATTATCCAAATTAGACCCCTCCTATCAATTCTTATCATTTTCAAACATTTCTTGAAAGTAAAGAAATCAATATCCCTGACAGCCCACACACCGCGAGTTTATTCGATTGAATAACATGAACTACCGAAGTAAGAAGCACCATACATCAAGTATTGTCTCAAAATCGGCGACGGTCTTTTCTAGATACGGCCCTTTTTTTAATTAGGACGATAAACTTATCTTTGTTTCAAGCACAATTTTTTTCAGCCCGTCTCACAAATTATATAGACTAGTACAGATAGGAATCAAGCCTTATAGCGGCCGTTTGTTAGTGAATGACGGACCCCGATTAGATTTTGACAACATAGTGCTGCCAGTACTATCGACACCCTTGATTCGTTATCGATAGTTGTGCAAATCATCGACGTTTGGTACAACCCTAGTAATATATTATTTTAAATTCTGCTCAAATAAACACATTTGATGAAAGAAGTCATTTATTACTTGAAATTACAATTTTATTAAATACAAAGTACATAAGTATAAGTTGAGATTTATACAAGACAAAGAATGAGAGTAATGAAATTAGGTACTAAATTAACTAAGAAATAAGTATAAATACTTTATCAGCCACAAGAAAAATTAAACTGCTTGCAAATATTTATTACGCACAAATGCTAATGCTATTTTTCCTAGTAGTTTTATTTAGTATCTGCCATTTCATTATTTACTGTTAATATCACTTTCAATACAAGACGCAATAACCTAATTCTAATAGTTAAACATTTAATTCAGTAAGTAATCAATATAGCAACTAACAGCAGTAATTTGCACCATAATTCTGATTTGATAACTTATTACCGCAAGAATAGGCAGACACGGGCATCTTCGCAGCACTCCACGAACCTCGTTGAGACTCAAGTTATCTGAAAAGATTAGATTTGGTTAGTATAGATTCTACATATTGTTACTATAATCTGCCAAAACATTTTATAAACAAATAAGTGATAGTTGAACTGAAAAGTTTGTAAATCAAGAAAGAGTAGTGTGTATATTTCATATTTCATATAAAGCACATTTTGTTTGTTGTGCCGCTATGCACAAGTTATAGATAATCAATGTTTATAGTTAATAACTGTTATTAAGTAGATAAACTTTGTACATAGACTGATGAGAGGTAGTATATATAATTAAGTAAGATCTAAGATAGTAGGTAGCAGTAACAGTTATAACATAGTCATATAAGACAATCACAATAAACCATCATTCGTACCGACAACAATCATATATTATCCCACCGGTACACTTGTTATAATTCTGTTCTGTTTGTCAGAATCAGAAATATGAATTTGATGATAAGGCATTTTAAATGTTTTGACAAAGTTATTGAATTACTTACACTATTATTTTCTCTTGACTTGGTATTAACAACTTCACTAAATTGAAACTTGTTAAATGTGACAACTGATTATTTAAATTTAATCCCAAGTAATCTACTGTGCTTTATCATATGATATTACCATATGATATCACTTCTAAATGTATATTGAAATAAGGTATTAGGAAGGTTTTTTTTAACAAAACTAATCAATAATTAATTACACATACCTACTTACATTCATATAAAAAAATAAACAAACATTACCTACCTTTCATTCATAACTTCTTGTTCAACATGTCAATGACAAGTACAAAATCATATGTTGTTGGCCCAAAACTGTGCCACTCTCACCGCGTTATCTGCAGCCAACATGAAGTCCTCACGCGTGCAGGTGTCCGGGCATGCAGAGCAATCAATGAGGTGGGCCATGGTCTGTGGAGTGTAACCACACCTGCACGCGAGATCCGTGTCACTGGTGAAGCCCCACCTGGACAGGTTGTCTTTACTTCGACCAACTTGGGTACGGAGTCTATTTAAAGATCTCCATAATTATCTAGGAAGTCTAAGGCCAGGAGGGAGCTTCTCCTGGATGAGCACATATGGGTGTGGAAGGGTAGCAGAGTTTTCCCACAGTTTAACTTTGGTTAAAGAGGCCTCCGTGGTGCCAGGCATGACGCACTTGTAAAAACTATTGCGACTCTTAAGCCTTTGATAAATTTCATAACTTTCTGAGAAACCGAATCTTCTTTACTCCGGTTAAGTTGTGAACTGTATTTTCTTTTGTTTTGGTTAGTTTTAAGAAATACAAAGTTGCCTCTTGGAATTACCTAAAACAACAAAACTCAAATTTAGGTTAATGTAATAAATAATTTTTACATAAAACTACGTAAATAGATTTACTTACGTGTACCGAAGGCATCTTCGAAAATTGTATCCATATTTCTGTAAAGAAATATCTGAGAAAAAGTGGAAAAACATCTAAAGAATACTAGAAAACCGAAATGAGTAAAAACTAAATAAACGTCATCTTGAAATTCTTGAAAAAAGTGACAGCCTTAATTTTAGCCAATGGGGGCACCCCAACAAAATGGCGGTCTTAATTATAGCCAATGAATGGGTATCGGGGCTACCGGCCACTAAGTTTTGACCTATTCTATGGGTGATTCCAACGCCTGGCCCGTCTGCTTTACTTCGAATTTATTGACTGACATTAGGAAGCGCGGGAAACCTTCAACGAAGCGGTTGTGTCTTTTGGCTTTTTTAGATTTTTTTTCACTTAATTCTTTGTAAATAGTAGGATCAGATAGTGTAAATATTGTTTATATTCTGTATATATTTAGTATTAGTGTTTTTGTATCATATTAGCAGCGATCTGGTGAGTTATTAGATCCGTACTTTTATGACTGATCCGGAGGACCCTGGGGGGACAGTCCCCCAGGTTTCTCATAATGTAATTATACCATTCAATGAAAGTGTGGGAGGAATGGACACTGATGGTTCTCTTTTTGACTCGGACACTTCTGTTACTAACCAAACAAAACGTAAAAGAGTAGCGTCACGTAAAGTTTGCAAACACTGTCACAAAAAGAGGAGGCATCACAAATCTGCTTCTAATGTTTTGACCGAAGTTGACTGCCATTGCGAGATTAGCGAAAATAACTCACCAAAAACGTTTAAGATTCCTCCTATGTCCTCAGCACCACAAACACAAACAATTATCCCAACTCTTGATATGTCAAACAAGTCTATGACGCGCCCTGTAGTTGGTAGGGAAATATATGAGGCAACTGATGCATCTCCATACAACGTTCACATTCAAAAAATACAGTCTACACCAGATGAAAATGTATCTTTGCATCCAATCTCTTTTGGTCGTTTCTTAAAAAAATATAATATCCAAAACATTGTAAATGGATCTCTCAAAAAAATTGGTAGAAATAGACTGGTAATTTCATTCGTTAAGTATGACGATGCAAATAAATTTATCACTAACCAAGCCTTAAAGGACAGTAATTACAAAGCGTTTATACCCACTTTTTCTGTTACTCGCATGGGTGTTGTAAGGGGTGTACCAATAGATTGGGCTGAAGAAGAAATTTTACAAAACATTTCTGTTCCTATGGGCTGTGGAAATATTTTAAAAGTTAGGCGCATTAACAGAAAAAATTCTGTAGAAGGTAAGGTCAGTTTCACTCCTATAGAGACAGTAGTCCTCACCTTTGATGGACAGGTTCTACCGAAAAGAGTTTTCCTGTGTTATAACTCTCTTCCTGTAGACCTTTATATTTTTCCCACTGTTCAATGCTTTAATTGCTGCCGCTTTGGCCATATAAAAAGTCAATGTAGGTCAAAGCCGAAATGTTTTAAGTGTGGAAATGACCACTCGGGTGAGAGTTGCCAAATCAATGATGATGATGTAACTTGCTGCCTATGCACTGGATCTCATTATGCCACCAACCGGAAGTGTCCCGAATTTGCCAGACAAAAAGCAATAAAAGAGTCCATGGCCAATAACTGCATTTCTTATGCTGAAGCCCTTAAGCTTCACCCTCCAATCACAAAATCGTATTCTGAAGTGCTTACATCCTCCATTGCTCCCCAATCACAAACATATAACGCTAATCCTAATAAAACTTCATCTTATAAAAAAACAGTCTTTATTCAACCTAAATTACACAGAATTAGTTCTAAGGGCTATGACAAAGAAACTCATGATGTTTTAACTAAAGATTATAATATTCCATTACCAACAGTAGGTACTTTAAATGAAAATAACCCTTTCTCCAATATGTCGACTAGAGACCTTATTATTGCCTTAATAAATTTTTTGTCCCAAACAGAAAACCTGTCTGGACCGTCCAACGCTGCACCTGTAAATATAAATACTGTAAATAAAAAACAAAATGGATCATCTGGCATCAATCCTTCAGTGGAATTGCCAAAGTATTAATAATAAAAAAAGTGATTTACTTCACTTAATCAATGTGTATAAACCTGTAATTATAGCATTACAAGAAACATGGATTAAACCAAATAGTATTTTTAATGTTTCTCATTATTTTCCTTTAAGAGAAGATCGTTCTGACTCCTATGGTGGTGTAGCTCTACTAGTTAATGATTCTGTTTCCTTTCAGCACATTCCTATTACTCATAGTGTTAACATGTCAATCATAGCCGCTTCCATTAACAATATCTGTTTTGTTTCACTATACATACCTCATCCAACATCCTCTGTGTACAATGAACTAGATACCATCATCTCTCAACTCCCAAAACCCATTTTTATAATGGGAGATTTTAATGCTCAACACCAAGCATGGGGCAGTGCCAAATCTAGCTGTTATGGTTCCAGAATTTTAGATTTTTCGGAACTAAATAACTTTTGCATCCTTAATACAGGACTTCCAACACGGCGAACATTGCCTCATGAAGGCGACAGTGCGCCCGACCTTACAATTTGTAGTCCCAATCTAGCTTCCACCTTGACTTGGAGTCCACTATCTTCGACGTTTGGTAGTGACCACTTTCCCATTTTAATTGAATTTCCTTCAACTATGTTAAAAAATCAAAGTAGACGCCCACCCCGTTTGAAATATAAACTTAACCAAAATGACAGTGACAGTGACAGATGGGAAATGTTTAGGGAGCAAGTTGAACTAAAGGTTTCCGCCCTTCCTTCCATACATGAAAACAACCGGACACAGAGTGCCGAGGCTTTTGCCTCAGTTTTGTTAGAAGCAGCTGACGAAGTTTTCCCAAGGAAAAAAACAAATGGGTATGTTCCTTCTCCCCCGTGGTGGGACAGTGAATGTACAAGAGCAATAAAAGAGAGAAAAGTGGCCGAAATAAATTATAAAGATATTAGTTCTTCCGAAAATTATGATAAATTGATACAAATAATGAATCAAATCCGCAGTCTATTTAAAAAAAAGAAATGGGAAGGTTGGAGGACCTTTTGTTCATCTATATCACCTGACATTTCCGCTTCCGAGGTTTGGAATAACATTCGTAGATTTAGATCTGCCTTTAAAGTACGAGTCCCAAAATGTATTGATGAGGGTGTAGCCGAAAAATTACTGGACAAATTAGCTCCGCCATTTGTTCCTCAAGAACTTATACTATCATCATCACCTCAGTTACCCTGTCGCAATAGTATAGAGGACTTAAATAATCTTAACTCGCCATTCACTTTGACTGAGTTGAAAGGTGTGTTGTCCTATGTTAAAGATTCAGCTCCTGGTACTGATGGTATTCCATACTCCTTCCTAACTCATTTAAATGATAATAGTTTAATTTATTTGTTAAATCTCATTAATTGTGTTGTGATGTCTGGTGAAGTCCCTCCTTCATGGAAAATTCAGGAAATTATTCCTATTTTGAAATTTAATAAGCCTTCATTAGATCCTAATTCATATAGACCTATAGCTCTCTCGTCAGTCCTATCTAAGTTGGCTGAACACTTGGCCAAGAACAGACTGGAGTGGTATGTAGAAAGCCAGGGGCTGATGGCTCCGAGCCAATATGGATTTAGAAAAGGAAAGAGCACTATGGACAGCCTAGGCATTATCACTACTGATATAAGATTAGCCTTTTCAAATAACGAGTTTTTACTTGCAGCTTTCTTGGACATTTCTGCAGCATATGACAATGTCGATTTACAACTTCTTAAAGATAAATTAGATAAGCTTCAGGTCCCCCAACTATTAAGTAATTTTATCATTAACCTCCTTTCAGAAAGGCAAATACAAATTCATTTTGGTGATTCAAAGGTCAAATCTAGACTGACGTGGAAAGGCCTGCCACAGGGTTCGGTACTTAGCCCAATTCTATACGCCATATATACTCATGACCTTGAATTTTCTATCGCTGGCAACGTGAATGTGTTACAATATGCGGATGATTTAGCTATCTATGTATCTGGCCGATCTATATTTAAATTAACATATTTGTTAAACAACGCTTTGAAGCTTCTAAAAACTTGGTTGGATCAAAACGCATTAAGCCTCTCTGTAAGTAAAAGCTGTGCAGTTTTATTCACTAAAATGCGCAGTCCACCTACATTTTCGATTTTTTTTAACGGCCAATTAATTCCCCCGGAAAATGAATTTAAATTTTTAGGTTTAATTTTAGATTCGAAATTAACAGGTTTACCACACTGCTATTATGCTTCGGCACGATGCGAACGATTACTTAATATTTTGCGATGTCTTTCTGGTGTTTGGTGGGGCGCCCACCCTTGTAATCTTAGGCTTTTATATAACGCTATCATCAGAAGCATCCTCGATTACGGGGCTTACTTTTTAGAGCCGTGTAGCTTAGTTGCCATAAGTAAATTGGATGATATCCAATCAAAATCTCTACGACTCATAGGTGGAGCTATGAAATCTAGCCCACTAAATGCTCTTCAGGTCGAATGTGCAGAACCCCCACTAAAGTTAAGAAGGCAAATGTTGTGCGACAAATTCCTCTTCCGCGCATTTCAATTTTCGAACCATCCTCTATACAGCAAATTACAAGAATTATCAGGAAAAATTGAGACCTCTTCTTTCTGGACCAATAAGCCTCCCCCCTGTCTAGTCGTTAGTTTTCGAAAATTTATCTCCCTGCAAGCCCCTACTCACCGATCACAATATCTTCCTTTGTTTTCTGCAAACTACCCAGCTCTAGTTCTTGAACCCAATGTCCTCTTTAGTTTAGACTGTTTAAAAAATGAGCAAAATCCTGATGCAAGCCTAAGACATCTTATTGATAGTGACTGGCCGGACTTCCATTATTTATATTGCGATGCATCTAAACACTCCGGTTCTGGTTCAGTGGGAATTGGTGTCTTCCATCAGCAATATAACATCCATCAAAAAAATAAACTTCCACCTGAGACATCAGTTTTCACTGCAGAATGCTTTGGAATCCTAAAGTCACTAGAATATGTCCTAATAGCAAAACTTAAAAAAGCAATTATTTTTTCGGATTCCAAGAGCGCTCTTCAATCTTTACAAAAATTCCCATTTAAATCCAACTTAGTTTCTGTTTATATTATAGAGTGTAGACAGTTGTTACTAACTTGTAAAGAAAATAGATATGACATTCTTTTCGCGTGGATACCTGGCCATCATAACATAAAAGGAAATGAAATTGCCGACAAGCTTGCCAAGGACGCAATAAATTCTGGTGATACCTTCCCCTTTAAAAATATAGTGCCGGATCTCATTTCTCTTCCCAAGGAGCATTTACATGTCTGTTGGGAAGATAAATGGAATACTACAAGCCTTACTAAAGGAAAAGCTTATAAAAGAATTCAACAAACAGTTCCTCTTAAGCCATGGTTCTCTAAAATACAGTTAAGTAAATTTGCTACATCCAGCCTTATCAGAATGCGCTTAGGACATGTTTGTACTGCATCCCACCTTACTAGAATAGGAATTTGCAACAACAGTTTATGTGCTTGTGGTGCTGGTGATGAGGACCTGAATCACATTTTTTTCCAATGTTCGCTTCATGAGTGCTCCTCTTTTTTAGATTCCCTTGTATCCCTCCGTGTTCCTCTCCCTACATCAATCCCAACCCTATTGAGCTGCATTAATCCACACTTGTTTAATTTAATTTCTAAATTTTTAACTGAAAATAATATTAAATTATAACCTTAATCAATATTAATTTCCCTTATGTATTTTATTATTCATTATTATTTTTTATCTATCTATTTAAGTAATTATCCTTAAAAACCGTATCCTTATCCTGATCCTATTATTTTTCCTAAATTTCGACAATCTATATTTTAAAATTCCTTGGTTTCCCTACCTTTACCTACTTGTCATTGGCTAATGCACAAACCGTGCGAGCCAGGAAGGAAGAAAAAAAAAAAAAAAAAAAAGACTGACATT
The DNA here is from genome assembly GCA_949710035.1 of Crambus lathoniellus. NCBI lineage: Eukaryota > Metazoa > Arthropoda > Insecta > Lepidoptera > Crambidae > Crambus > Crambus lathoniellus. Next base: position 2,914,779 of record OX453301.1, on the reverse strand, counting down.
AGCTGACATGACATGACATGACATTGACAATGACAATGACATGACATTGACAATGACAATGACATGACACACACTTTGTGACACTGACAGTCTTGACCTGGTGGCCTACCACAAGCTCTTATAGCAGTTATTTTTAAGTTGAAAGAGTGAGACGCCGCTCTACACGCCGTATAGCGGCGTCTCACTCTCTCAACTTAAAAATAACTGCTATAAGAGCTTGTGGTAGGCCACCTGGCGTGCGTTCCGTCGCTTTGGTCGAGTGCACTCGAGCGCACTCCGGGGCGCACTCTAGCCACCACCACTAAATTATACCGATCCGGAAAAAAACGGATGCTTGTATTTAATTAATTAATAATATAAATGATTAATTATTAAAATACAAGCATCCGTTTTTTTCCGGATCGGTAAAATTCATTGTAGTGCACAAACGCACTTACGTGGCTCGGTGAAATTTTACTCTGACAGCTGTCAGTGTAGTTTCACTATGGTTTCACCCATTCTGTGGCTCAGAGTCTCAGAACAATAACTAAAGCTATAGAAACCGTGCTAAAATAACAACAAAATACATTAGTTCGTACTCTTTTATCTTATGCATGTGTAAGAAAGAGATAGTATACAGACTAATGTTTCTTAATTTACAAGGTTGTCACAAGTTTTTTTTACGCCAGTGATGCAACATCATCGACATTAATATCGATAATTTAAAAATATATTTTACATACATTACATTTTTAAAATCTCTATGTATGTCAATGACACTAGTAAGTACGGTACCTATGGTAATGTGTCGACGCACACGTACCTACCACAAACAACCACACCACATCGCAGCGACAAAATGTGGTGTCGATGCAGCTTTTAGCAGTTGCGTTGTGGCTGTGCGAAAAAATGACAATGTGATTGCGTTGTCGCCAGTAGTTGTGATGTGGATACGTCGTATGCGGTGTGGCCGGCAGCTAGTTCATAGCGTCGTCGCTGGTGGTGGTCGGTATTACTTACGCACGCGGTCGATAATGACGGCAAAATGTGGTACCTACGTGTAATTGTACTAGGTATTCATTTCCAATACAAAATACACCCCGCCCACATGTTGTGTGGTTGTGGTACGTGTGAGTAGACCCAATGAATAATTAAGTATAGCACCTGCAATATTATAAATGCAGTAAGTACCACTTTCTTTTATAAAAATTTGCAGTCTTCAGTAATCTATACTAATGTTATAATAAAGCTGAAGAGTTTGTTTGGTTGAACGTGCTAATCTCAGTAATTACTGCACTGACTTAGAAAATTCTTTCTACGATTAGAAGTTAGTAGAAAGAAACCATTTTTCTTATAAACACATCTTTAATGTTCTCATTTGGCTCAAATGATTGTAGTCCAAAGTGTTACGCATAACTAGCGTTGCCAAGTGTCCCGATTTTAGCGGGACGTCCCGCGAAACAGCCGATTTTTACAATGTCCCGCCGGGACAGGTATGTGTCCCGCATTATGATATTTCTCAGTTAGACAAAGAAACAAAACAATCAGAGTAATATTTAACCGAATATACATTTTAATCAATTATTTTGAGTACCTATTTTAATTGTAGTTCGCAGTGTTTTTGTTTTAGCAGTGTGCAGCTGTGGACTACGTTGTAGGTAGAAACAATTAACGAAATTGAAAATTTTGAACATTTTAAGTAGGTAGTAAAATTCTCAGTTTTATTTTGGGCAGAGAGTATTGTCTCAAATGAATATTAAATGGACAGACGTGCGAAATCGCAGTTTACAAAAACTTATCCGATTGGAGTTGCTGTAACATTCAATTTTCAACTATCTTGTAAAATTCTGAGAAGAAAAAAAACGAACAATTGCTGAAAAAGCAAAAAGTGAATCGAAATATGACAAACAATATTATTTAAAAAAGGAACGTTATCAATAAAAGCAATAATTCATTAAAATATACTTTAAATTTTTTTATCTTTTTATTTCTTGTTGTCCCGCGGCAAAAAAAATTGTCCCGATTTTTTTATTCAATTAAGTACATGTCCCGAATTTCTGAAAAAAATACCTGGCAACCCTACGCATAACGTGACTGTTCACTTTTGCTGTCCAGTTGATTTTTGAAATACGGCGTATACAATCATTTTTAATAGTTTCATCTTTGGGAAATCTGAAAGAAGTAAAAATTGTTAACATCGATAAAAAAAATCACAGCACTATCATAACCTTAACAACTTTAACAGAAATGCAAGAAAATATAAAAAATAGACCAAAACTCACGTACATTTCTATTGATAATATTAATTTATTACAATTTTCGCATAATACTGATGTTAAATTCTTAAAAATATTTGTATTTTAAAACAAAACTTACCGATGAAATGATTCAATCTCATCCGAATTTTCTTTCCGTGATATATTAGACTAACAGCCTAGAACAACACAAACCATCCTAGACACGGAATGCAAGCTCTCTAGAGAGTCTGTATGCACACTTTCCTGTTGTTTTATCACCGAATTCCTTGTAAATTAATAAATTTTCACTTTAGCTGCCAGCGAAGCTGTTCGACCATTGTAATACGTTCGTATTAAACCTCAGAAGCTACGTTCTCAACAAAGACAAATTTTTATTTTGGTAGTATTATATTACAATCAATTAGAACCATTTGACATTTGTACTTTACGAGCTTGTGACAATGACAGAAACAATGGAAACTCACAAAGATTGTCTATTTCACTCTTACTCATGTATGCTGAATTACTTAAAGTGAGTACGATAGCTGATACACAGTTTTTATTTTAGTACGGTTTCTATAGCTTTAGTTATTGTACTGAGCTCAGAGTGCAGCAACCAAACAACCGGTTGTTTTTCAACCAAAACGACGGAACGCAGTCCTGTCGTCGTATGACAAGATGGGTGCATTCCGAGTCACGCTGTCAGCGATGTCATCGCGCTGATTTGCGTACCGAATCACACCGTGGCGGCGGCGCGGCAGCGTGGTGAGCGCGATAACGACATCCCGTGTGACGTCTGCGTCATAACATCCGCCATCTTGTGCTAACTAGTCTATATAATTTGTGCTTGTGCTTACGCCGCCCATGCTCAGAACCATAATCACTGTGAGCGTCCTGTCAAAACTGACATATAACTTTTACTATGAAACCAACATTGAAATCGGGAAAAAAAATCAGCAGTTCCATACATTTTGATCTATTCGATAAAAAAAATTCTATGGAACAGCTGTTTTTTTTTTCGCGATTTCAATGTTGGTACCATCCATAGTAAAAGTTGTTTGTATGCGTGAGTACATTGACCCCTTAAAATTATGTGCACTATTTAAAACGGACCTTATATTTACTTCAGCAGGTGTATTTTTTATTAAAAAATGGTTAAAAACCGTATCCAAGTGCGAGTCGGACGGAATCGGCGAGTAGAAGATAAGTCCTCAGCGTCAATGTTTCTTCAACATTATCCATCTTCCGTTCAATTCTAATATAAATAAAGTGGTCGGAATTTGAGGTTATTCAGTGAGCTATATGAGCGCGATCACGAACGTTCCGAATCGTTGAGAGGTCCCAACTGTCATAAGCGCGATATTATCTGAATGGGAAAGTTTCCTGCAGTTATTTTTCGATGCACTAGATGGGGCTTTTATTGTGTTAAGCCCGATTTACATTTCAATAAGTACAGTAGCGAGTTAAGAAATCAGTCAGTTACGAACAAGTAGTAAGTTGTAAATAGCGTCCAAACGTAGGCTAGTGAGTAATCATAAGTTGCTGTTCCAACAACGAGATTGGTCGCGCTCTTGTGTTGTTTTGCTCCAGCGAAACCATGGACGTTGAATTACTTAATACCAATTTACGTAATATAATAAGAGCAATAGTATCAATACTTGTACAACTCATTGAAATTAAATTTTATTAGGTTAATTTTCATTTTTCATTCATTAAAATAAGATTAAAATACACGTTTCTGCGGCCGCAGTGTACAAACTTCTGCAGTGTACTAAAGTACTCGCCCGTCTACATGCCAGCCAGTTAAGGCGCTACTCGGAAAAATATGGACTTTTTTATTTAAAACTATAGGACGGTTACAGTTGTTACAAATCTGGTAATAAGATATATATTTCTTCATACCTTTATCTAGAATCGTATAGTTTCAAAAACACGATTTTATGATTTTGCCTCGACACTTTTTCTTTTCGAAAGGACCTCTAAAAATACGAAAAGTGAAGATTATTCTTAAATGGGGTTACTTACACTATTGGAAATTGGTTTAATTAGTGGATACAAACAATATTGAGGATCGTATAGAAGCATTTTTTTAAAAATCGCTGTAGTTTTTTAATACGAAGTGATTTTGTGTTTTTTTGCCTAATCGGCAAAATCGGTCTCGCTCCCGCGCGCGTCGTTTTCTCATTGCTATCTCGCTTCAGCACATTTTTTCCGAGTATCGCCTTAAGTTGGCGAGGTGCGGGAGACGTGAGGGAGGGGCCTACTTCGCACTGGACTTGCCGAAAAATAGGATCGTGATGTATTCAAATCAACACCACTCAATGGTTCCTTGCCTCCTGGAGGCAAGTATTTTTACCCGCCCCAATGGTTCCTTGCCTCCTGGAGGCAAGCTGACAGCTAATTAAAATACTTTAATTAATTATGTCAAATCACTCTCTGTTCCTATCCAACTTATACCAATCTTAATCTAGACACCTTATTTTAATCGTAGAACAAGAAATTAGTCCAATTTAATAAAAATTTGGCGGATTATATTCGATTGAAGTTCGCCGACTTGCTTGCCTCCAGGAGGCAAGGAACCATTGCGTGATTTAGGCAATGTTAGCTAAGTATGGAAAAATAAAATATAAAAATATAATTGAATATATTGTACTAAATATGTTGTAACACATTAATATTATACTTGTTATGCCCTCAATATCCATAAAAAGTATATATTTAAAATTTATCTACTTACAAAAAAGAAGTCGATACGAAATCGATCCATACTTTTGTAGCCCGTAAGGGTGATTCTTTACTTACATTTTTATATCTTTAATTAAACAATATTTTCTAAAAGACAGTTATCTTTTTTTTACTTTTATCTAATAACAACATTGTAAACTATTATTTAAACACAAATTGGTCTGTAATAATTGTTTATATATTAGTATTTATTGCATGTTTTAAAAAGAAATCGGTAAAACATTTCCTTTTCTGCAACTTCAACTAGCTGTTTCTAATTAAATCGTAATAAAAATCCATCTACAAATCTTACAATCTTATTACAAATTTAACTAGCATTATAAATCAATAATTAGTTTTTATTAAATCGTTCTAGTTTTTGAGTAAAACTTAATTTAAAGCCGAGCGAGCGAAGCAGAGCGGAGCGGAGCTGTGCTGAGGAACCATTGCCCCGTAAGCATATTTAAGCGTGCGTAACCATTGAGTGGTTATCTTAATGAACTTAATCAACCACTTAATACTTAACTCGGTTTTGCCGTTCAAACGACAATAACAACTTAACTGCCGATGTCGTGTTAACTCGCTACTATACTTATTGAAGTGTAAATCGGGCTTTAGTGTGGTGGAATTTGTGCATTATTGTGCCATTAATGAAGAATAATGAAGTAAAAGTGAGAAATAAAGCAAGGCGCTCCGCACGATTCTGGGGGGCTACCGGCTAAGAAATCTGGATATGGGTATGGGCTTCAACTGTCATTTGAATTCCTTATCTTGATAGATTTTTGCTGCTTTGTTCTGTTAAACGTTGCTAGCTAGTTATCGTTATACTCGACGTCACAAAACAAGGAACTGATAGCAGCTATTTTCTTTATAAAATTGACTTAAAGTTCCCAAAAACATATGAAGTTCATACCCATAAAGTTACGCGGTAGCCCCCCAGATTGCTATTCCCGCGTAAAACTCCCACGAGCAAAACCACCAGCGCATTTTAATGAGTTAGGTTAAGTTATCAAGAAAGGAAGAGAAAAGAGGACTTTTACCAATGACATGGACTTTGGATGAAAACTTGAAAGAAAACCTACTAATAACAAGGCGGTATGGTCCAGACCCTAGCCTGTAAAAAAAAAAGAAAAAAATTTACTTGACATTGACATTGACATATATGACTTTTGTTTTGTGAGCGCGGTCGAGGGAATGTCGGCCTATAATTCAATAAATTAATAAAAAAACAACCCAGGATAATATTTGGAGTGTACACGGATTCACAAGAATATAGTATACTAACAAGATGTCTAACATATCGAAGAGAAGAAAAGAAGGATCGAAGGCCAAGATCAAGGTATTATTCAAGGAGGTCACGTCGTGTCTCATTTCATGCTTTCGTGATCACGTCACATCGCTATGTTTGATAACCCATTATATCTTAATACTTTTAGTTACACTTTATCTCTATAAATACCCATTTAATTTGGTAAAAACATGTTAGCTGATTTCCATGATCTATTACTGATTCCTTCCAAAGTTGCTTTAAAACTTTGGTTAAATGCCACTGTATTACTCACGGTATTGTAAGTAAACATTGAGAAAGGAATGGTAAAATAGTGTATCAACATGGCTATTAGTTAACCTGAATATGTAGTCAGTTATATTATACAGCACATAGGTTGTTCTTAAATTTAAGTGGTGTGGTGCCATGCCGCCAAAATCGGTGTTCTATTCCAACAGTTGCTTGAGCACTGACCGCTGACCGCCGACCACGGCGTTGTCGCGCAGACTACTTAATTAATGAATTTTTCACTCTTAGCTGCAGTATGGTCAACACCACAACACAACCCCAATTCTTAAATAGTTGTAGTATTCACACTAGCAGAACATTCAAATAACTTTCATAAAATTTTAAATCTGTTCTAAAAACAGCGGAAAATGAACAATTGGGAAAACTAGTAATAACTCTCACTAATTCTTTTAATTTTAAGCTGCTCCCTTTTGGTTTGTAATGGAGACTCATCATATGTGGTCGTCCAAATCAAAAGGTACCTTGTGGCGCTCGGCACTTACGCCTTTATTGCTGTTGTTCGAATAGAAAACAATGACAATAAAGACGTAAGGTCCCTTTTGATTTAGACGACCACATATTTTCATTCAAACAATGCAAGGGGCATATGTTGTTTTATTGTTGGCACAGACCATGGGGGACCACAAGGAGTTCCTGAAGCGCATTACTAAGACTCTGTACTACGGGGAGCTGCCGACACTACCTTGTTTGAGTCTCCCAGTTACTGGTGTGTTTATTAATACATTTTAATACATATAAGAAACTAGCTTATGCTCACAACTTCATTCGCGTGGCAATTTTGATATGTACATGTGAGAATTGAAGCCCTCAAAACAAACAATTTTTAAAACAGTTGTACAAACAATAATGTGATATTTGCTCGCTATAAAATAGAGCCTACATTTCATACAACCTCTAGAAATCCTTGAAACATACACTTTCAAGGATGTATTGCTAAAATGTTAAAGACAGATTTTTTTATGGCGCTTGTTGCTCTGATAAAAACCCCTAATATCAGTTCTTCTTCAATATCTTTAATGTACAGACATCAGCCTGTTATATTATTATACGTATAGGAAGATAAAAAAAAAATTTAAGAAATCATCTTAGAAAAATTGTTGGTTAAAGCAGTAACATTCTTAAAAATAAGGGCCTACAGACATCTTCAACTGCCAACTGACACTTGAAGCGATTAGACGCGGCAGCAACATTAATCATGCATCGCACGTCTCATCATCGGTGTTTACGATGGTAGTAAGTAACAAATCTCGAACCAAGTGAATGTTGTTAGCAGCCAGAATTAATAATCAATCCACAGATAGGGACAGGCATGATCGAGATTAGTTGCAACGCAACGTTTGATATAAACATAGAATTAACGACAGTTGCCTGGGTGTCGCTAGGTGTTGCCTTGCTAGCAACTAATCTGGATCATGCCTATCCCTATCTGTGGATAGATTATTAATTCTGGCCGTGTCACTGCTATCAAGCTGTATGCGCTAGGCAGACCATCAGTCTACCTACTGTACTGATCCATCGGTCTATAATTATCATTGAATGTATGTGGCAGAGATCTCGTGCGAGGTATGGTCGGTGTCGCAGCGCGGGCGGTCGCTGCGGAGACTACACGCGGACGCGGCGGCGGGGCTGGCGCGCTCGGCGTGCGTGTCGCCCTGCGCGCTCGTGCTCGCGCTGCTCTACCTCGAGCGCCTGCACGCCTGCAACCCCGACTACATCGCCGCCACCGCGCCCGCTGACCTGTTCCTCGTATCATTGGTATGTAGTTTGTATTGGTCAGTTTGTTAGTCCATTCTATCACGGGTTGGCGCGCTCGGCGTGCGTGTCGCCCTGCGCGCTCGTGCTCGCGCTGCTCTACCTCGAGCGCCTGCACGCCTGCAACCCCGACTACATCGCCGCCACCGCGCCCGCTGACCTGTTCCTCGTATCATTGGTATGTAGTTTGTATTGGTCAGTTTGTTAGTCCATTCTATCACGGGTTGGCGCGCTCGGCGTGCGTGTCGCCCTGCGCGCTCGTGCTCGCGCTGCTCTACCTCGAGCGCCTGCACGCCTGCAACCCCGACTACATCGCCGCCACCGCGCCCGCTGACCTGTTCCTCGTATCATTGGTATGTAGTTTGTATTGGTCAGTTTGTTAGTCCATTCTATCACGGGTTGGCGCGCTCGGCGTGCGTGTCGCCCTGCGCGCTCGTGCTCGCGCTGCTCTACCTCGAGCGCCTGCACGCCTGCAACCCCGACTACATCGCCGCCACCGCGCCCGCTGACCTGTTCCTCGTATCATTGGTATGTAGTTTGTATTGGTCAGTTTGTTAGTCCATTCTATCACGGGTTGGCGCGCTCGGCGTGCGTGTCGCCGTGCGCGCTCGTGCTCGCGCTGCTCTACCTCGAGCGCCTGCACGCCTGCAACCCCGACTACATCGACGCCACCGCGCCCGCTGACCTGTTCCTCGTATCATTGGTATGTAGTTTGTATTGATCAGTTTGTTGGTCCATTCTATCACGGGTTGGCGCGCTCGGCGTGCGTGTCGCCGTGCGCGCTCGTGCTCGCGCTGCTCTACCTCGAGCGCCTGCACGCCTGCAACCCCGACTACATCGCCGCCACCGCGCCCGCTGACCTGTTCCTCGTATCATTGGTATGTAGTTTGTATTGGTCAGTTTGTTGGTCCATTCTATCACGGGTTGGCGCGCTCGGCGTGCGTGTCGCCGTGCGCGCTCGTGCTCGCGCTGCTCTACCTCGAGCGCCTGCACGCCTGCAACCCCGACTACATCGCCGCCACCGCGCCCGCTGACCTGTTCCTCGTATCATTGGTATGTAGTTTGTATTGGTCAGTTTGTTGGTCCTTTCTATCACGATTTCAGCCCTGGCGTAAACAACGCAACTTGATATCTGTGAATAGAGACTTTCGTATATAAGTGTCATTCAATATCCCATTGGGTGCATCCCCATTTCAGACTTTAAATCGGTAGTTGTGCTAAAGTACGTTTTTTAATTCGGTGCAAAAATAGTAGTATGGTATATTAAAACTCTATATTCACATTCTGTAGAATTCTTTATTTGTGAAACGAACGACATTGCCGTTAATTCAAAACATGCTTTGACTGGATAGATAGTTGTTTAACATCTATATATATAAAAATGAAACCTGTTTTCCGTTGTCACGACATAACATGAAAACGGCTTGACCGATTTGGCTAATTTTGGTCTTGAAATGTTCGTGGAAGTCCAAGGAAGGATTTAGGGGTAGGGTAGGGCTAGGGTAGGGGTAGGGTAGGTGTAGGGTAGGGTAGGGGTAGCGTAGGGGTAGGGGTAGGGTAGGGTGGAGTAGGGGGTAGGGCCACGGGAACGCAGTCGCGCTGGGTCAGCTAGTTATTAATAAAAGTAAAAAAATTGAAATTACTCTTACGTAAACAACAAAATAATTTTTTCAAGGGATGTTAGATGGATATTTTTTTCACGTACTGGCAACACGCAGGCACAAAATATTTGTGACGCAGGGGTGACAAACCTTCTTTAACATGTGTGTGATTATTTGATTGATTTTGATTTGTATTGTGTTTACTTTACGGGGGCTCCTATCTGCTTCGCGTACAGTGCTTCTTTTACATTAATTTGTAGATTTCTTCTTGTTTCTGTTATTGTTTTTGTTTATTGTTAAGTTTGAACCGTTGTTACTTGTTACTATTGTCTGTACTATTACTGTTTAACCCATTTTGCATTATTTTATGCGCTTTACCGCAGGATATAGTTTTTATAAGTAGATTTTAACAAAAGCCGTAAAGCCAAAACCTCACAATAAATTTGGTTTAAAAGAGACATGAAGAAAAAGGTTCGACACCCTGTTGCCAAAGTCAATGTGAAAGTGACATTTTTTTTTTTTGCACCGAATTAATAAACGTACTTTAGATGCTGTTAAGTCCGTTCCGTTAGATAGTGTCGGGACACCCACACGGCATTGTGGATCTTGCTATAAAATGCAGATATAAAATAATACACACAAGTTGGGTACAAAAGTCAATTTTTAATGAACATTTATATAAAAAAGGAATTTAAATAATTATTATTTTATTATTATTATTCCCTTTATTACATTTTAAATACTTACAAAATTATATTTCTAAACATTAAATTTTTACAATGTATAACACAAAAAAATATAACATTTAAAAATACAAAAATGCAGTTCCCCAACGGCAGCAAGATCAGGGTCCCGGCTACCGATGGTTAAGGATCCAGAGACAGGAACCTTCTCACTATACGGGCCGTGTCCAGAAGTACTGCCTTCTGCATCTGACTCCCGATCCATCCACCTAACGCAAGCCTCTTAAGGTGTTTATCGAGGCTCTTGGCTATTAGACCATGGGCAGATATGACTATCGGAACAATAATTGCTGAATCAATGTCCCACATGTCAACAATCTCGTGCGCTAAATCAAGATATTTGTTTTCTTTATCTTTTTCAGCTTTCACAAGGTTGTCGTCATGGAGAACAGTGACATCAACAATTATTGCGCGGCGTTCGTGTCGATCTATCAATACAATATCAGGCTTATTAGCTACAATAGTCCTGTCTGTAATGATAGATCGATCCCAATACAATGTGGCATGGCTATTTTCAAGGACCTGTTCTGGTGCATACCTGTAGTACGGCACCTCGGATGCCACAAGACTATGTTTCAAAGCAAGTTGTTGGTGTATTATCCTGGCCACTTGGTTATGTCTATGCAAATACTCGCCGTTTGCGAGACGAGAACAACCGGAGATTATATGCCTAAGGGATTCACCCGGACGATGGCACGCTCGACAAATATCCACTGTGCCATCCCTTAGGATATACTTTCGGTAGTTATTCGTCATCACAACCTCATCCATAATTGCACAGACAAAACCTTCGGTTTCACCAAAAAGATCACCAAAACGGAGCCAGGATACTGAGGCTAATAAATCTACGTCGGGCCCATGGAGAGACCGGTAGAATCTGCCATGTAACTCCTTGCTTTGCCACACAATGCTGCGGTCGGAAGTACTAAGTACTACAGGTTTGCGCCAGTTTTCTTTTGCTAAAAATAGAGGAGTCAGTCCATTGTCAACAGCAACTACATCTCTGTGAGACCCAATATCGACTTGGAGAAAATACTCCCTAAGATTGCATATCTCGCGGTTATGCAATGTCTTAGCATTTAAGAAGCCACGACCACCGCACTTCCGCGGGATATACAATCTCATGGTCGATGAACGTGGGTGATGCATGCGGTGTGCTGTTAGCAATGTACGAACTTTTCTATCCAGGGCATCCAGTTCAGTTTGAGTCCATTTAAGTATGCCAAAGGAATACATCAGTACCGGCATGACCCATCCATTGTATGCGCGAACCTTGTTTCCGCCAGACAAAAGACTTTTAAGGACTTTTGAGAGGCGCCCCAAGAAACGCTCACGCAACGACTGTTTCATGTCAGCATCGTTGATGCCTAATGCCTGTGACATACCTAAATATTTATAGGTTTCGTTAACGGAGAGAGATCTAAGATTAATAGAATCCGAGAGTTGTATACCCGTGGATTCCATTATCTGACCACGCTTTACATGCATGACTGCACATTTGTCCACACCAAATTCCATTTTAATGGCATTACTGAAAGCTTCAGTAACCTTCAGTAACGCTGTCAAATGAGAACTGCTATGGGCAAATAGTTTCAGGTCATCCATGTATAGCAGGTGTGATATTACTTGACCATTTCTCCGTAAACGGTAGCCTAATCCTGAACTCTCGAGAAGTGTACTCAGAGGGTTCAAGGCCAGACAGAACCACAATGGACTCAGATCGTCACCCTGGAAGATACCTCGCTCTATTTTTATAGGCTCGCCCTGACCTAGAACCCGTCGAGATCCTGGATAGAAAAGGACGGTTCTCCATTTTCGCATGCACGACATCAAGAAAGTGCGTAGAGTTGTATTAATTTTATACAACTCCAGCACCCTCATGAGCCACGAATGCGGCACGGAATCATAGGCCTTCTTATAATCTATCCAGGAAGTCGACAGGTTCTTTCGGTTTCGACGAACCTGTTGGTTAATAGCCATGTCAATGAGGAGTAGCTCCTTAGTACCACGGGCCAATATTATTATTATTATTATTAAACAGGCAGACAGTTAACAAGAACTGGTAAATGCCTGTATCCAGTGAACATTACTACTTAGTATAATTATAGCTCAGATAGGTACTTGTCTAATCTGTTTTTAAAGCTATTGATGCTGTCGGCTGATATGACATGTTGTGGCAATGTATTCCACGCATTGATCACTCTGTTGCTCATGAAGTGTTTATGCGGGTTATTATGCGATCTTGTTCTTTCAAGTTTAAGGTTATGGCCTCTTAGCTGGGGATTTTTTGAACGTGTGAAAATTTTGTCGAAGTCCGCAACATCGTAATGGCCAGTTAATATTTTAAATGTTTCAATCAGGTCTCCTCTTTCTCTGCGATCCTTCAGGCTAGTGAGGTTGAAGCGTTGTAACCTTATCTCGTATTCCAGGTTCTTAAACTGTCTTGGTATTTTTGTAACCTTCCTTTGAATGCGCTCAAGAAGGTCTATATCTTTAACAAAGTAAGGATTCCAAATTTGAAAAGCGTATTCCAGTATAGGCCTGATGAATGTTTTATAGATGCGGGCAACCATCTCGGGTGTGAGTATTCCAAAGGCCTTTCTAATAAGATATAAGAGACTGTTGGCTTTCTTTGCTATAGCTTCGATATGGCTAGCCCATTTGAGATCTTCCGAAATAGTAACACCTAGGTCTGTTTGTGTTTTTACGTCCTGTATTTGGAGATTACCAAGCTTGTATGTTTTACGGGGGTTATTTTTTCCTATGTGAAGCACAGTGCATTTGGAGCTGTTCAAGGTAAGTAACCATTTTCTTGACCACTCATCAATTCGGTCCAGATCATTCTGGAGTCGATCGTAATCACTTACAGGATTTCCAAATATTTTCGTGTCATCAGCAAAAATGCTAGGTTCACATTCAAGATAGCTTGGCAAATCAAATGAGTAAATAATATACAGAACCGGTCCAAGAACCGAACCCTGAGGAACACCACTAAGTACGTCTCGTTCTTCGGATAACGTCTCACCTATTCTTACACGAAGTTTACGATGTCGTAGAAAATCTTTTTATTTATTTATTTATTTCTAACTTTTGAAGTAATCTGTTGAAGGGCACTTTGTCAAAAGCTTTTTCATAATCCAAGTATATAACATCAACTGGTTCTTTTTTGTTGAAGCTATTTGTCCAGGATGAGACACAAGCCAGGAGGTTTGACACAGTGGAGCGTCCTGGGCAAAAGCCATGCTGTTGGTGTCCAATCACTTTATGTTTTGAAAGAAAATCCCTAATGTGTTTAACGATGATTTTCTCCATAAGTTTACATATCACACTTGTCAAACTGATGGGTCTGTAATTCGCTGCAAGCAACTTATTGCCTTTCTTGTATATAGGTGTGACTACTGCTGTCTTCCAAAGCTGAGGTAAAACTCCAGTATCGTAAGAGGTCTGCATTAAAATAGCCAAACAATCAGATATGTCACAATTCTGTATCAAAGTGACCGGGATTCCGTCTGGCCCGGGTGAAGAGTCTGATTTCATGTCCTTGATGTGTTTTGCTATAACGTCACCAGTAAATTTTATGTCTTCTATAGAAGTATGAACACGTAGTTTTGGGTCTAGGACTGGCAAGCTTCCAGTCGGTTCGGTTTGGAAGACACTGGCAAACTGATCAGCAAAGACCTCGGCCACATCATGTGCATTGGTAACTTCTCGTCCCTGACTATTTACTACTGCTAATGGGACGCTCACTTTTGAAGATATTTGTTGTCTCACGTAAGAAAAGAATTTTTTGGTGTTCCCATCAGTATATTGCTTTCAAAATGAACTCGGGCATTGCGACAGTTATTTGTTAATTTGTTATTTAATTTACGATATTGAGTGTATATATCGTCAGCACCGGTTAATCTGTACCTCCTCCATAGAGTTTCTTTTTCCTTGATTTGTTTTTCTATGTCCTTAGATATCCATGGTTTATTCGGCATTGACTTGTAGACAGTTGTTTGAGGAACATAGAGATTAATGGCTTCCGTTATACGCTGGTGGATGATATTGAATTGTTCTTCTGCATGACTGCACTCGCTCACAAGATCAGGGGTATTGTTTAGGTGTTGATTTATTTGAGTGTAGTTCGCTTTGTTGTAGCATCGCCTCATAGCTCTGGGTTTGTTCTTTCTATGAATCTGCTCAAGTTGCATGGTAGCCACTAAACAGGAATGATCACTCTTTCCTATTGGTGATAGGTGCTCAATTTGTGCTATGAGTGTTTCATCATTGGTCATTAGTAAATCAAGGCAAGATGGCCGGTTACCCTGTCGGAATCTTGTGGGTTTTTGTATTAGTTGAACTAAGTTAGCACTATTGAACCATTGCGCAAAATTTTCTTCCAGTGGTGTAAGGTTTACTAAGTTTATCATGGGCCATTTGACTCCACGGTAGTTAAAATCTCCTAATATTAATACTGTATTTGTGTCTGAGGCCATTTCAATTCTGCTGAGTAAGTCGTTGTCGTCATCGAGGGTTGAGCTATGACTTCTGTAAAGAGCGCAAAGTAGTATCTGATGCGTTCCTAATTGTAGATCTAACCACAAGCATTCTGATGCAGTTCGTTTGGTGTTATAGTGGGGATTTAATTTAGCGGTTAGGCAATCAACATTATTTGCAATATAAATAGCTACACCACCACTTCGCCTGTCCAATCTGTCATCTCTATATAAGTCGTAGCCAGGAAGTTTAACAACGCTATCAGCAATGCTGGGTTTAAGCCATGTTTCCGTTAGTAGTATAATAGCCGGTTGTAGGTCTCTCACACTGTTAACAAAGAGGTCAAATTTAGATGTTACGGATTGAATGTTTGTGTAGAGTATTTTGTAAGAGGCTAGAAACGGTGTTGGTTGGATTAAAAGTTTTTTGGTGAACTGAATATGGGTCTTGTCTTTACTATTTTCGGATGACCTTGAACATACTTGATTGTGATGTCAATCTCTCCTTTAGCTGTACGTTTGTCGAGTTCTTCACGTAGGTATTTCAAATACTCTCGTTGTAATGGAGTGAGATCTGCTTTAATAGATGATGGTTTTGATAGCTTTCCTTTGTTGCGCAATACTTCCAATGCTTCACTTTTACTCTTCAGAATAACCTTAACTGGTCGAGGTGGAACGTCAGCGCCCGATCTGGGTGCCCCCAAGCGAAACACCTTAGCTTCAGACATGTTGATATTGCTAGCTATGCCTTGTATTACTTTTGCACATTCTCGGTTATCGTGTTCTTTCTTCTCAGGGACCTGGTTAGATTTTGACTCAGGGATATCATAAATTATAATATTGCGAGATCTATTTTCTCTTTCGGACAATTCTTGAATAGCAGTTTCAGTTGCTAGCATGTTCTGACGGACACGAAGTTGTTGGACCTCGTCTGTCAACTCAGTTAACTTCTTTAATATTAATGGCAGCTGTGACATCGAAGATTTACAATCGTCGCACAAAAATGTTATGACACGAGCAACCGTCTTAAGCTCAAAAACACGGATTTCCGTAGGCGATAACCCATGGCAGTCTCCACACAAAATTCTTTTACAGCAGTCACATGTAACTGATAGTTTTTTGTCATTTGGGACATTGTTGCACTTAGAGCAGTTTTCCAACGATGATGGGTTTTTAGCTTTAGCTTTTCCACTCATAGTGGTAGGTGGGCACGTTTACGTTTAATTTTCCTCAAAATGGTAGTATTCTCAGATGCCTGGCAACACAGTGACGCTTTGGTGGTAATCTGTGTTGTGTTTGTCTATGGCACTGTTGTAGCGAAACAATGTGATCTGTGTTGGCTAACGCGGGTAGACACGAATCTTGAAAGTCGACCACTGTCAACACGAATTTGTCTTGAAGATAATCCGCATTAATATTGCGATATGAGGTGTAATAACACTCGCGCATGGAGTTGAGGCTATTAAGTTTGGAATTGCGATAAGTTCAGGTGGAAAAACACAGTGAAAATAATATTATCACTAAGACTTCCGGAGCAACTTGTTGACAGCAACAACTTTTGACACTTTTCAAATTGATTAATTGATTTACAAATAATAATTATTATTAATTTTTTATATGATTATTATGATTACTCATCATCGCTCGGATTGTCACAGGTCACAACCGTCGTTACCTCCTGTATTTATATTAAATAATACATTATAAAAAAAAGCCGATGTCCCAAAATTCAATTTCATTTGCGGGTGTACGCCGCACGCGGCTTCTTTTGTTTATGCGGCGGCATCCTTTGACAAGGAGCGGCACGTGCCAAGGCGTGATAAAAGGGCGACACAATCTAAGCGAATGGACTTTACCCAAGTTATACACCTCTAAATTTTAATTAGCAGGTTCATTGATTTTAGGTCCAAAATTCAGCTGTTCCATACATTTCAGTCGAGTCGATGTTGTACTTTTGTATGGAACAGCTGATTTTTTTCGCGATTCCGTGTTTGGCCCCATAGTAAAAATTTATCGTATTGATGGACACGATCATCCCCTAAAAACTTTGTAAGTACTAATTAAAATTTAGTGGTGTATAGTAAAACTTATAAAAAAGTGTATAGGATCTCATACTTTAGTTCTTCCACTTAGATGGTGGGAAACAAATTCTTGCAAGACGACGGCGAAGACGAAGAAGTGATATGCTCGGAGTGGGCGGCGTCCGGCGGCATGGACCTCGACCAGCTCAAGAAGTTGGAGTTGGAATTTCTCAGTGCGATCGTGAGTCCATCGCTTTTACATTTTTAAATAGACACTGTTTCTTTTTAACCTGTTTAGACTGGAAACACATACAATTCTAAACAGGGTTATTTTTTTAACACCATTTTAACTTTTTCCAGGCATTAAGTATCAAAATCAAATCATTTATTCGTTTTGGGCTGATACAGCACTTGTGAACGTCAATGAAGCTGTGCTATCGGTTCGCAAATCCTACGGTGGGAGGCCTTGTAACACACAAATATAATAAAAAGATAGTATATCCATAGTAGTTTTGCGTGAAAGAGTAACAAACATCCATACCTATATCCATACTCACAAACTTCGCATTTATGATTTAGGTGGTGATAAAAAAATATCACTGTATAAATAGATTTATAATAATTTCGTTTCAGCTCATAATGTTAACTTCTCAAAAAGACAATTGGACGCAAAATCACTTTCTCAAAAGGTTAACTTCTTGATTTTATCTATTTTCAGAATTGGAACGTTTTCGTGAATGAAAAGTCTTTCGAAGCGGGCCTGCGATGGTTGGAGCGAAACGTGGCGCTTCGGCAGGCTCGCTTGCGCGGGTTCTTCACGTACGGCGACCTAACGGCGGCGGCGGGCGGCGCGCCCACGCTCGACGAGCTCGCTCGCGCCGCCGCCGTCGGGCTCGCGCTCGCCGTCGCCGCGCTCGCCTCCACACTAGCGCTGTTAGCCTCCGCGCTGCTACTCACAAGACTCGCAGCGCCAGTTACTTCGCCACAGTCGTCTCCGACGCAGACGAATGTTCTCACAAATTCCCCGCCTTCGCCGCTCGGCAACGCCACGCTAGACAGACCATTCTCTCTCGAAGATCCTCCGATCCCCGATATCCAACGCCCGACGTGCTGCACGGCGTGGACGGCGTACCGAGACAGCGCCCAGCCAAAGAAGAGCTGGTTCGACGGCATCGTCGCGTACGACTGGCGGGGCTTCGAGCCGTGGTGGTCGCGGAGCTCGGTGTTAAACTGGTTGTACCAGAGCTCGCTCGTGAACCCGGTGCAACGTTGGCTGGAGAAGATCGGCGAGTATGCCGATTTGGTGCGGCGGAGTGTGGGCGGGGGGCGGGCGGGCGCGGGTTGTGCGGAGTGGGGCGGGGGCTCGCCCAACGCACACGCCAACTCGCACGAACATGCGCACGCGCACTGCGTCCGTCAGTGGCTCAACCTGAGCAAGCTCAATGCCCTCGTCGCCTCGCTCTCCGACCGATAGGGCTTAATACGATAACAGTAAGTTATACGATCAGTAAGGTTAATGCCACACTACACTAGGTGCCTGGTTCAGTGCTGCCAATAAAAAAATCTTCATTCCCCGCATCAGTTTTGCCAATACCCCGAAATTCCCGCTCTCTTTGATTAATTTCTCACAAATTCCCTTTAAATGATATTTTTGGAATAAAAACACTGTTTTTATTACAAAACATGCAACTTACCTACCTGTTTTTTAACAGTAGCTGCACTTTTTAACAGGTTCTTAATTGTATTGAAAATTTTAACCGGTACGCGTCAAGAAAATATTTAAATACTTGAGGTAATTTGTATTTCAAATGACAACCGTAAAGGATGCGATCAGAACTATCAAATACTAAAATGGTTAGTATCGTATTTATCCTGGTTCCCCGGAATTCCCTGATTTTTGTAATTCCCCGCGGCAACCCTCAATACGGTATTTTACTGTTTTTTTTTTATTTCTTTATAATGTTTTTCGAAATATTAGCTACACAAAACAAGTTTTCATTTTGAATTATCTTGAATATTTTCAAAGATATAGGACTTCAAACTTTATAATTAGACAAGGACAGGACGCTATCTTAGTGACGTCAGTGGGTTAGTAGCGTCATAGTCACGCCATAGAAGATTTCGTTTTAGAAAGAGACAGCTATAGTCAAAATCAAACAGACTATAATTCTTTTATTATAAAATAGATTCAAATTATTTTTTCACATTTGGTATTCTTAATTGCAATATTTTTTAACGTCATCATTAAATATTTACATTTTAACAACAGTAAAATACCCTATTGGCAGCTCTGCTGGTTATAGTCACCCAGCTAGGCGCACCGCTCGCAGTGTGCCGGCTCGATAGCATGTAATACGTCTGTTCACTAGGATTAGTCACTAAGCGAGTCACTTGGCAATTAGCAATAAGCAAGGCTCTTTGTAGTGTGGCATTAGCCTAAGATTAGAAGCGAACTTAACGCATCTTCTCTGTTTCCGGAGATTACAGTACTTACTCTGATATCATCTTGCAAATATTTTTAAGTGATCGTTGAATGTACTTCGACTTCCTTTTTGTTTTGTAATTTTTATTTTAACATTTGATTTAAGGCAATTTTTTTTAATACACCGATGAGTAAATAAATAAAGCTTGCACACATCACGTGATAATAAATCTTCCTTCCATATTGCCCAAAAAAATGTTTATGAATGTCGGAAAGTTTGTTGCTATTAGCATTGAATGTTTCGTAGTCTCGAACAGTTTAGGTACGTTAGGAGCAAACCGGTGGTGGCTGTCGCGCACTTCCGCCTGTCATTATATTAGTTTACCTGTGTGCCTTATGTATGGCGTGATAATACCGATTTCATTAAAATAAGCATCTACTTAACTTTATCTACTTACCTACTTACTTGTAAAAAAACCTATTGTCAGGTTTTGTGAGGCTATGTAATTGAACATGTAATTATTTTGTATGAAATTATAATAATAATAAAAAATTGTAGTGCGAAGCGCGTGGCCGCCACCGTCCACAAGTGTGCGGTACTAAACGTAAGAATAGTACATTACAGCCGAGAACAGGAGGCTCGTAATTTGCATTGTCGAGGATCAGGCGTCATTCGAGGCAATGCAAATAGCTTCCAGTACAATGCTTGTAAGTATAATACTTTTCTCACGAAATGCGAGGAAATACAATTTTCTTTTAACATAGAATGTTACCATTTTAAAGCAAGAGCGAGAAAAAGACATTTTTGCGCTGAGCGTTCGACGTTCAAACTCGTTCAAATTATTGTCTTGGGCTCGTCGCTATAATGTCGAACAGGCTCATTATAAGCAATACGACGCCGTGAGTGGTGTGTGTGAGTGATGCAACTCTTTCGAAAGCGCAGCATTATTTATGTTTATTGAAGCTAACTCAAGTGTAACGATAATAAAATAATTTATTGTTAGTGCGATTCCATTCCCAGTTTATAGGTCAACATGTTAACTTTGATTTTGTCAACTTATGATACATTGTAGTGTGGTCATTGTTCTGTTTTCTTTATCAGTTTTTACCGCAATGTAAATGTCATTGAAAGCACAAATTTATCAGTGTTGTGGTTACTCTGTAATCGACGATTTTACAGTTAAATGAAACGATGTACTAAGTAATAAGTCTGTAATTTTGTATAATATTATGATCTTAGTTACTTCAAAATCAAATGTACTAATATGCATAATACTAATACATGTGTTCGATTATAAAAGCAATCATAAACCATCCACTATTAGCGTACTGTTAAAAATGTATCCCAAAAAAAGTGTCGTGCGAACTCAAAACTCAAACTCACTCAAACTCAAAACGTTTATTTGCTTAACATCGTGTAGTACATTGGGGTGGTCAACAATGATATTAAGACGAACAACAATGTTCTACCCTAATTATGTGGAAGCTCCGATCCGATCAGCGAAAGCTCCGATCAACAATAATAGTGTAGTCAATGAAGCTAGTTGACCCCCACAGTAATTCCTCAGTCACAAAAAACTTTACAGCATGATAAATTATCAATAAGTTAAAAGTATGGTATAAATTTCCAAAAAATAATAATAATAGAAGTTTAGGTATTTTTTAATGAAAGTCTTATTTCATTGATATCTTTTTTAGGAAAAATGCTCCGTCTAAACTTTCTTAACCGGACATATTCATGTAACGTATAAAAACAATAATATGAAATATTCAAAAAAATATCCTAGCAGAAACACCAAATTTTAATAAAACAATTGGGATGACTTGAACTGAAAAATGTCTCTGTCGAACTTTTTAACGGAATTATACCATTTTGCCAAGCATACTTGAAAAAAGTTATGGATTTTTATCAAGTATCACATACTAGTTTAAATCTATATATATATATATATATATAAAAATGAATCCCATTTCCCTTGGTCACGGCATCACGCGTGAACGGCTGGACCGATTTGGCTAATTTTGGTCTTGAAATGTTCGTGGAAGTCCAAGGAAGGTTTTAGCGGTGAAAAAATAGGGGAAGGAGGGGTAAGTAGGGGTAGAGTAGAAGTAGGGTAGGGGTAGAGTAGGGGTAGGGTAGGAGTAAGTAGGGGTAGGGTAGGGTAGGGGTAGGGTAGGGTAGGGGTAGGGTAGGGTAGGGTAGGGGTAGGGGTAGGGTAGGGGTAGGGTAGGGTAGGTGTGGGGTAGGGCCACGGGAACGAAGTCGCGCTGGGTCAGCTAGTAAATCATAAATTTGAACTGAGAAATTACTCGGTTCAATATATAAACAGATTTGTATATTTAGGTATAAACTTCCGTGTGAGTTTTTTTTTGGATAATCATTTAAAAGTTTATGGCTCATGCTATTTTATAACCCAGCAAAGTTTCATCGACTGAGGAATTAGTGTATAGGTCTCCATACAAAGAATCTGTTCATTGCCTACACTATAAGACCTAGGTCTAGATACATAGTTGAAGTGACATACACGGCTGAGAAAATATGCGTCCACTTAGCCACTTGATCGTATATTTATTTATTTATGATTTATGACATAAGATCGTACATTATTAACCTTTTTTTCTCAGCCATAAAAAGTTTTGTTTTAGTTCGTGAGCCTTCATCTAGTACTATTGTTGATCGAAGTGCGAAAGGCAAAAGAAACTTGATGTCACTGTGTTGAACAGGAAGAATCGAAAAATACTTGCGCTCGGAAATCTGAGGGCCTAGGCTCTGAAACGCAAAACCTGAAACTTTGTTATACCCGTCCCTCTCACGCTACAGTCATGACAGAATCTGGTTAAAGGGGCGGGGCTTACCGAAGTTTCGGATTTGCGTTTCAGAGTAAGGTTCCTGGTTATAACTCGCGTACAGTTTGCAAAAAACTCCATACCTTATCAATAGAGCATTAGCATTTTGGTTTCGCTCTTTCAGATTCGAAATTATTTCGGTTCTAATCAAAGATCAAAACGAAACGGTTTCTGCTCGTAATACCGGTAAATTTCGGTTAGCCAATCAAACAGAAGCCTCAAACAGGGTCGAGAGCCCTTACGCCCAGCCCATTTCGTTTGCTTGGAATTAACCGGGTTCACCGCAGCAGTGATAACGCTCGCGAATCGATTCCGCTCCGTTTTAGAAAAGAGGGGTAATTGTTTAACTCAACATCAATCGCAATCGCATTCAGTTTGAAAGATATTGCACGGCCATTGCTGCTTTTGTCAACTGAACTTTTGTCAACTTTATTCAACAACAAGTGATGGATGCATAATGGATGTCAAACTGAAAGCGATTGCGATTGATGTTGAGTTAGACAATTAAGTACCCCCCAGCTCACTGAATCACGAACCGTCTAAAACAGGAGCCGTACTCTGAAACGCAAAATATCGGTAGCCCCGCCCCTTTCACTCGTTTCTGTCCCGACTGGAGAGTGAGAGTGACGGGTATACTGAAGTTTCGAATTTTGCGTTGTAATATAACAGCTATTTCTAGTCTTAAGCATGCAAGTTAAAGTGGGCCCTCGGGATCGGATTCGAATTCAATTATATGTCCTTCCTTTCTCTTTGCCTAATCTATAGTGAGTGACAGAGACAGTGCTTACATTCCGCTGTCGGGAGCGTCTCCGACAGTTCATTAATCAAGGGACTGGTCAAGATATTAATTAAGCGGCAATTTTTCGAACCGTTCCCTAGCCCCGACTTGCGGTGGTCCAGTCAGCGTCAAATTGATATAAGCGTATAGAGTAGTCAAAAGATCCGAAAAACATAAAACCAATATGATGATTCGAACTGCTTAGATCAAATTGCGTTTATGTTTTTCATATCTTTTTGACTACTCTAAACGCTTATATCAATTTGACGCTGACTGTCCACCTCTTTCGGATGATACTGTTTTTGGGATACTCATTAAGTTTTCAAAGTAATACAAATACTTGCTCATAGAAAATGTTTTCTATTTTTTATAAAAACTTGTAAGTTACTGGCTACATGGTAACTAACTAAGTAATGCTGTGATCAATTTTATAACTTTAAATAAAACTACTTACAAACTATTTAAAAAATTTATTATTCATTAAAAATATATAAAAATTAGTCTAATGTTACATCTTATAATCTAGAATAATTCTAGATACTTATAAAAATATTTTATTCTCTCATGGCCACTTCACACAACATTAATGAAAATGTCGAAAAATACCTCTAAATCGGCCAGAATTCTTTTAAGAACTTCAACCTATCACAGTTGGTCAAGTCAAGGGGCGTTGCTAACACAAAACTAGTGCAGAGTACAGTGAGAGGAACCATAAAACATTTAAAAAAGGTTTGATCTTTTACAAGTGATTTTAAATATAGTTATATTGTTGAATTTGTTGAACAAAATTCGTATAAATGCGAAAACTTGAGCTGGATTTTAGTAGCCTAAATTTAAATGCGTTTTCAGACAAAAATAGCACCATTAAAACTATTATTTTACTACTAAACTCGCGAACACACCTCAATAAGACAAACAGAGGCTCATAGGTCATATGATAACGCTTTCAAACTATTTAAGCATGTTAAGTTACTCAATTCAATTCATTTTAGGCAAAACCTATAAAAATGAGATTAATTGTTGCCTTTTTTCGGTATCTTTGTGGTGTATCGAGTTGTATGTAATGTAATACAATTCCAATCGTACTTACAGTAAATTAAAATTATAAAACTGAATAATAAATTACTAGACATTCACTCCGCCCATAGTATTCTAAAGGTTGACTTCTTGACCTGACTTCGTTTAACTTCATAAAGTTTAAAAATATATTCTACATAATATTTACATTACAATCAATCGACTGATTGTCGGTGTCGGCCGTTCAGCGATGTTCTATCGCTGAACAATAATAAAATATTATTAAAGTTAAGAGACCATCTAATTTTACAAAATTATTGCTATGTGCACGATAGCGTTAAAACGTATATGTTGGTGAAAAGTATATTACCACTAAAAGTTTACGCTTATATTTTAACGCCAGTCTTAATTCTAACAAGGTATAAGAGCAGTTATTTATGCAAATGCAGTCTTAGGAATTCATTTGTTTAACTTACGCTTTTGACACAACATGAGGATATTGAAGTTAATTGTCTTCACAGAACACAGGAAAGTTCGAAGTAGCATGAGGGCCACACGAACCACAACCACACCACGTGGGCGGGGCGCATTTTGTATTGAAAATGAGTAGTCAATAAACACGAACCACATTTTGCAGTCATTATCGACCGCGTGGCGGACCATGACGCGTGTGGACCGCCACAATGCAATCACCAGCGACGACGCTGCGAACTAGCGCGCGGCCACATCCACATCACAACCCTTTAGGCGCATTTGGCCCAATTCGCGATTGGTCCAATTCACATTATTCGCGGTTGGTCCAATTCTCAGTTGGTCCAATTAGCAGTTGGCCTAATTCGCAGTTGGTCCAATTCGCGATTGGTCCAATATAAAGTGTATTGTGATAAGGTAGAAAGAAATATAACCATGCATATTTGATCAAACGTATGATAGATAATTATAATATTTTATATAAATATACGCTTTTTACCTACCGGGCGGGACCTTAGCCACGTTATAGATTCCGTTCTATAACTTGGGAAACATTATTCATCTTGGCCTAACCGCGAATTGGACCAACTGCGAATTGGACAAACTGCGAATTGGACGAACTGCGAATTGGACAAACTGCGAATTGGACTAAGTGCGAATTGGACATTTTTTTGAACATTGGACCAATTGCGAATTGGGCCAAATGCGCCTAAAGGATCACAACTACTAGCGACAACGACATTTTGTTGCACAACCACAACGCAACTGCAAAAAGTTGCATTGACACTATTCACACGTAACTACATTTTGTCGCTGCGATGTGGTGTGGTAGTGGTTCGTGTGGGTCGACACTAAACCCTCCCTCAATACATTTTGCCTTTGTCCGTTTATTCATTTCAGTAAGTACTATACTTTTTAACATGGGTCTTATTACGGCTCATTTGTGCAAAGCAAACAGTTCTTTATTTATGCTATTGCAATAAAACCCAAGAATAATGTATTTGCAGCTTATGCTAGAAAATTAAACACTATTCCTTGTTCAGAAACAACATTTGGCTTTGCAAGAAAATGAGCTGTCAGAGGACTCATGCAATTTTTTTTTAGGTATTAGTACACAGCCCGCCGCCGAAACTGAAATAGTAGCGATGGGCGCCGCTAGGCAGCCCGCCCGAGTTGTCGTTTGTAAGGCGCGCGTAGCTGTAGTGACCGCTGCTATATTTTTCGCGGCGGGCGGCGGTGTATGTGTATAATGCGGGACACTTTCCTTCTATCACTTTCTTGGGTACTATGGTTTTATTATATGAGATTTTATAATATAGGTATCGTATAATATTAATAAATCAACACTTCATTGCATGAATATACAGGGTGATTTTTTAACACCATCTAATTTATATAATCTTATCTTATTATAATCTCAGGAGAAAATTACGAAACACGTGATTTTTCTTTTAATCAGCCAGCAGTAAAATATCAATTTAAAGCCAATCAAAGTTATCCTAAAAAAAACTGCGCGCGCTAACACGATCCATAGTATCCTTGCTAAGGGATAAAAAAGTTTTTGCAAATATTTGACCTATTTTTTTATAAAGGAATCTGAATGGTACTTAACGCCTGGAAAAAGTTTAGATTGTGTTAAAAAAATAACCCTGTAAGTATATACAAAAAATAAGTTAAAACTAAACATCTAATTGTTTGTTATTAATCTGTGTCAAGTCAACCAAATCACATCACATTATTCAATACAAAATTAAGAAATACGTTGTTCATTTGGGCAGTATTCAAGTTCAAATAAATAACATTATTTTGAGGTACCTATGTATCAAAGGTACCCTGCGCTGTAGAAGACTATACAACTTGTTAATACATACTGAGCAACAGTTTTGAGCATAACATGCAAGCACCGTGCATTGCTAGATGCAGCTGCTTATTGTCAATTTTCACTGAAAGAGTACTGTAGCGGCCAGTTTCGACTTTTTGCGATAAAATTTTACAAACCATTTAGAATCTTGTTATGCGAGTACAGTGCCACAAACTTTGCTGTGCCGGTGGCCAAAATGTGAAACTTTTCGTTTTTTGTTAAATGTCATTCTGCTGTCAAGTTGATGTCCAACCATAGCGCTGCTGGCGGCTGAAGTTCTTAGAAGTCAGGGCCGGTTAAATTGCTACAAAAAAAAGAAAAAACGTACGTAGCGCCGCTGTCACCGGAACAGAAAAGGTTGTGACACTGTAGATGCAGCTGCTTGGTGTCAATTTTCACTAAAAGAGTACTGTAGTGGCCAGTTTCGACTTTTTGCGATAAAATTTTACAAACCATTTGGAATCTTGTCTATGCGAGTAAAAGTTTATAGTCGTTTGATTTGAAGGCATAGAAAGGGCAGCGCCTCGAATATGCGTCTTCTAGCATTTAGTCGAAAGAAGAGCTGCGCTCAATCACTTGTTTTCTGTTCGTTGTTCTTTTTTCAGTGGGAATTGACTCCCAATGTTTCCCAATGAATGTTTACAGTACACCATCGTGAGAATGGTCACATATTTTGTGTTGCCAGATTTATTATAAACAGTATTATACATACAGAGGTACTTAGATTTTTTACTCATATAACATGATTATAGGAAAAAATGTGATAGTAAAAAATCACGAGCCCACGAGACCACATAGTAATCCTGCCTGAAAGCTACTTATAGCTTTCAGGCAGGATTACTATTACTACTATTCTACTTATAAAGCTCGTGGTTTTTTACTATCACATTTTTCCTATACTTACAAAATTGCATTGTGAATGCATAAACATAATTTAAAATCTCAATGATTATTGTTGTCAATTTTTTTTAATGATTAGTAGCTCATTTTAGCCTGAAAATGAACCTTGATCGTCTCGGCTTAAGGTGCATTATACTGTACCCGAGTTCCATGCCGGTTTTCAACCAGCAAATTATGCTATTACGTTTCGATGGCCGCCACTGACATGGCATCCGATGAGATATATCCCGTGCCGTGTCCTTGAATCGACGTATACGAGCCGTACCTACTAGCTAGGGTTGAGCCACGCGTGAACACGAGGCGTCTCGACGAGCCGATGCCGGCTTTTGCGGAGACAACACTTGTCGTCGCGTCCACCTTTCGCGTACCTTTTTCTGTGTGCTAATTATGGAGTGTAGGTAGAAGGGAAGCAGGACTATCTCATATGGGGGGAAAGTCGAAAAGTGTCCAGCTATGACAGCTAAATAACAGTTCCAAAATCCTCCGCAACGGGCGTTGATGTAGATATGTATCTACACCAAGTCCGTCAGCAACTACTACATTCGCACCAATCATGTGATTGGTGCGAATGTAGTAGTTGCTGACGGACTGAAGTATGCCTTATCCGCTCGTGTTAGAAAATTTAATATTTTTAGAGACTAGAGTGACATGAAATTCCCTCATTTTATTTATGTCTTTTTAAAATATTATAAAAAATAAACAGTCGATAAAAATTGGTAAATTAATGATTAATGTATCTTTGTATCTTATTTTGAAAAGTGCGCCATAACGGAGCGGACAAGGTTGCTACTGCAGCGCCACCTTAATTTAACGCAGTTTGACGGACATTTTTTCACAACGGAGATAGTCCTTACCTCAACACTCCATAGTGCTAATCTA
This sequence comes from Crambus lathoniellus, assembly GCA_949710035.1. Classification (NCBI taxonomy): domain Eukaryota; kingdom Metazoa; phylum Arthropoda; class Insecta; order Lepidoptera; family Crambidae; genus Crambus; species Crambus lathoniellus. The sequence goes on along the minus strand of OX453301.1, from coordinate 2,886,493 downwards.
GGTAAACTACTAGCTTGTGTGCGTGCGTTTTGGACCTCTTCTATGGAGTTGCCGCAGTCTCGTTCACCTGATATGGTTGCGAGTGTGATCACGGTCGGTCGGTCTGCGCCCCGCTACCTGTGAGTCTGTGGCGGCGGCTACAAGTCGTAGAGGCCGGGGTGCAGGTAGAGGCGGCGGTTGAAGCCCCAGTTCTCGACCGTGGACGTCTGTACGTGGTACCTGGTAAATGTCGATAATTTTGCTTAAGGCGATAGGCTAGGCGAAAGTGGCACCGCGGAGAATTTTATTTAATATTGTAATTATTCTAATACACAATTTTAATGAAACTTTACTTGGAATTTTAGGGTCCATATTCTAGTATTTTTAGACGGTATCGTTACATTCCCTCTTAGTAACTGCTAGAAGTAGATCGCAAAACTGCTAAAAGTGACCGTTTCTGACACACTTGCTATCTACTTCTACCAAAAAAAACATGTAAAGTTTTATTAAAATCCTTTTCTATTAGCAACTTATTTAATGAAAACCTCTGAGGGCGCCACTAAAGCTATGGTATCGCCTTAATTTGTAAGTATAAGTCTATCAGCCCGCGCACCTCTCGTCAGTTAAAAAACTCTTGTATGACTTGAATTGACTATTCAAGTACACTATAGGAAAAAAATGTAATAGAAAAAACCACTAGCTAGCCCTGCAACTACACTGAATTCAGCGAAGTAAAAGATTTTAGAAGAAGAGACAAATCAAGATTGTTTCATTTTATAATATGAAAATATGGAGTTATTTTAATAAATAAGTTGTCAAGTGTTTCGTATTTTTATACAAACGGCGATAACGTTTTCCACCCTCAGAAACCTTAACATAGAGCAATGAATTTTCGGTATGTTGTTGAAATGCATAAGAACTAGGGTTGTACAACCCTAGTTCTTGCCTGGTTTGCTACACAATCCTCTTAAAAGACACATCAATATTGTTTAAATAAAATATTTTGCTCCACTGAATAGACTGTAGATTTACGGACGGGAACGGGACATTATCACAGAATTGCATTGTAAATGCGTAAAAATCATTAATTCAAAAGTTTGTTTTTATAAAAATCTTGAATAAAGTTTTTTTTACAAGCTTTTTATTAACTTGCTATGTTAGTTAGTTAGTGGGGGACAAATCTTCCCAGTGTCCGATGGAGCTGAAATTTTGTATACAGGTTTGGTTTAGATGACAATATAATATTTATTTACAGCCAGCAAAAAAGCTTGTCATGAAAATGATTTTTTTACTAAAAACTAATTTATGACCTGTCCTCCAACTCGATGTCAACGAGTCGCAGCAGCTTCTCGACGTGCGTGCGCGCCGCGAACATCTCGCATAGCGACTGAATGTACCACGAGCCCTGCTTCGTGTCGAGCCAGGACGTATTTCCGTAGCGCACGAGTTTGAATTCGCATTCGAAATTGAAAAATTCGCATTCGAATTCCTAACATCGGTATTTTTGAATAATCACACCTATGAATTCTACAACGAGTGGCCAGACTCACTCGTTGCAGAATTTCTACTAGTAGAATTCATCATCTTTATTAAGGCATAATCAGACGAGGGACTTTTGTCCCCGGCGGACAAAAAGTCCCTGTACGTCCAAAATATGTTCTCCGAGGACTTGTCGCGGACTTGTTGCCCGGAAACGTACTTCACTATCGAGCGCTCAATGCAGACTAAAGTTCGTTGTGTGCGTTGTTGCGCCTAGTTACGATCGTTCTATTTTGTTCGCGGTCTATACCGCGAACTTTTGTCCAGTCCAGTCTCTCGGTGTCCGCGGTAATTTCGCGGACTTTTTGTCCGCGGTACTTTTAGTTCCTCGTGTGCGTTATTCGATACAATTTATAAGAGACCTATATCGATGGAAAAAAAAGTACCCGGAGGACAGTCCGTCGTCTGATTAGGCCATTAGTCTGTGGCCGCAAAATGTCGTCACTGACAATCATATGACAAGTGTTTGTGTTTTCATTTTGCTATATTTTTACAGTTTATCTGTAATTTTGAAACAATCAAACAGATTTCGAATGCTACAAAAATGCATGAAAACGGGTGTAATAGAATTCGATTTCGTAGACGACTGGTTGACGTATACGTTTTCAATTCGTATTCGATTTTCATTTCGAGCGCTACGGAAATACGTCTCCTGGACGAATTGATAATTATACTGACCTGTCCTCTAACTCGATGTCGACGAGTCGCAGCAGCTTCTCGACGTGCGTGTCGTGCGCGTGCGCCGCGAACACCTCGCACAGCGACTGGATGTACCACGAGCCCTTCTTCGTGTCGCGCCGGGACACGCAGCCAGGAGACGTATTACCGTAGCGCACGAGTTTGAATTCGCATTCGAAATTGAAAAATTCGCATGCGAATTCCTAACATCGGTATTTTTGAATAATCACACCTATGAATTCTACAACGAGTGGCCAGACTCACTCGTTGCAGAATTTCTACTAGTAGAATTCATCATCTTTATTAAGGCATAATCAGACGAGGGACTTTTGTCCCCGGCGGACAAAAAGTCCCTGTACGTCCAAAATATGTCCTCCGGGGACTTGTCGCGGACTCAACGCATACGGTGTGCGGTCATTTGTTGCCCGGAAACGTACTTCACTATCGAGCGCTCAATGCAGACTAAAGTTCGTTGTGTGCGTTGTTGCGCCTAGTTATGTTCGTTCTATTTTGTTCGCGGACTACCGCGAACTTTTGTCCAGTCCAGTCTCTCGGTGTCCGTGGTAATTTCGCGGACTTTTTGTCCGCGGTACTTTTAGTTCCTCGTGTGCGTTATTCGATACAATTTATAAGAGATCTATATCGATGGACAAAAAAGTACCCGGAGGACAGTCCGTCGTCTGATTAGGCCATTAGACTGTGGCCGCAAAATGTCGTCACTGACAATCATATGACAAGTGTTTGTGTTTTCATTTTGCTATATTTTTAAAGTTTCTCTGTAATTTTGAAACAATCAAACAGATTTCGAATGCTACAAAAATGCATGAAAACGGGTGTAATAGAATTCGATTTCGTAGACGACTGGTTGACGTATACGTTTTCAATTCGTATTCGATTTTCATTTCGAGCGCTACGGAAATACGTCTCCTGGACGAATTGATAGTTATACTGACCTGTCCTCCAGCTCGATGTCGACGAGTCGCAGCAGCTTCTCGACGTGCGTGTCGTGAGCGTGCGCCGCGAACACCTCGCACAGCGACTGGATGTACCACGAGCCTTTCTTCGTGTCGCGCCGGGACACGTAGCCTGGACGACGGATTAGATACAAGTTACTTCGTAACAGATAAATCACTCCTATGATAAATAGGGGCTTTCCCTGAGGATCCCAGGATCCCGAACATAGTATTAATTAAGTTCATGAAGATAAAAACAAATCGGGATCCTTCCATCTTAAGGAATAACACGAGAAATACGAATGCGAGAGCAGTTTTCAGTCATTTTATCATACTCAGTGTCTAAAATTGAACTTTATATAAAAAAAATATACTAAATGCAAATATTTTCAAAATTACTTTCTTGGGATTGGATATGAGGCTATTACATATCATTTTAGGTATATTTCACAAATTTTAGGTATCATATCTGGAGGAGTCAAAACTTGGTATGTTTTGAAAATGATTCTTAGGCCTCATGTTCAAGCCAACCAACATTCGTCTTAGCGATTTTAATATTATTATTTTTAATGTTGCAACACTGCGGAAAGCCCGCCTTGTAAAAATGTTCTTTGTTAATAAAATATGGCTGCTGCTGAGTAATTGTCGTACAAGTCGCATTTTATTTTTACGTCTCCAAGTTTTTCCCCGAACATGGTCCTGTACTACGCCGGATGATTATTTATTACTGTGGATACCAGCGCAAATAATACTATCCAAAGGAAATATCAAGCGGAACTATCATTTTCTTGGAGATTGGTTTGTGACATGGGTAATGCGGCGTTTGTCTGAAGATTGAAGAAAACGTGGAAAAAACTAAAACCACGGTGTTAAGCATTAATTGTTGCTATTAAATAACCCAATACTCATAATTAACAGGTAGTATTTAGTGTAATTCGCCAACTTAAAAGGTTAGTAAACTATTTTGTCAAGTCATTAAAAGTTCTGACCAACCAAGTCACATTTTTACACTTTGCCTATGTAACTTTTGTGAATTATTTAGCAATAAGTCTATTTAATTGTTGTCAAACTTATTTAATCATTATTATTTCAACTCAAGTTGCATAAATTAGTTTGATTTTAGTGAGAATATTGCATATCATTCCGTTCCAAAAGTACCTACTTTACAATCTTCTAGGCTGATTTAAAGTGTAATCATTGCAAAAGTGCAATTACCTAATTTGTTTGTTAACTCATTTCGTTTAATTTCATTGCAATTACTAAGTAAATAGCACAATATCAATTAATTTAAGAGAAATTACTTAACTGTTCTTTTAAATTTATATCTGTACCTACCCACACCATTAATTTATTCAAACCACTTTAGACTAAATTCTTTGCTTAAACTTATTTTAAGTGTTGTAAAACATAATTCCAGTTGTTATTTAGGTTACCCAAATACTAAAATTTGTTATTATCATAAAATAATAGTTAAAATTGCTGTGAATTCCAGGATAATCACACTTGCCCCCAAATATGGCCGAAAAGGATGAAATTAAGGAATTGATCAGAAAACGTGGGAGTTATAAAGGTCGTATTACCAATTTTACATCGTACCTAAATGGATTGGATACAAAATCCCTAGCCGAGTCTGAGGTATGTGAATTACAATTACGTCTTAGTAAAATGGAATTATTGTACGGTCATTATGATGAAGTTCAATTGAAATTAGAATGCCTATCTGACAATATCGAGGTACAGTTGTCGGAGAGAAATGAGTTTGAAAGCATTTATTATAAATGCATCTCGGAGGCACAAAATATATTATCTCTTAATGTCAAGGACATCGCCTGCAGTAGTGATAAAGTGTTTTCATGTGCTAGTAATAACCGTCAACTCGTCAAATTGCCCACTATTCAATTACCAAAGTTCAGTGGTTCATATGAAGGTTGGTTGGAGTTCCATGACACTTACTGTAGCCTTATACATTCTAACAGTGATATAGATGATATTAACAAATTCCATTACCTTAGAGCATCATTGGAGGGGACAGCGGCATTGGTTATTCAGTCTATTGAATTTTCTTCCAGTAATTATCAAATCGCTTGGAATTTGCTTTGTGAGCGTTTCGATAATAAGCGCTTACTCATACAAAATCATATCTCAACATTATTTAATATTCCACCCATTTCGAAAGAGTCTTCTCATAATATAAAATGCTTGATTGATCAATTTAATAAAAATTTAAGGGCCTTAGAGTCCTTAGGTGAGCCCACTAAACATTGGGACACATTATTAATACATATGATGACTCAAAAAATAGACAATAAGACCTTTCGTGAATGGGAAGAACTTAAGGGTAGGTTAGATAAGGATAAGCCCATAACATTAGCAATATTCCTTGAATTTCTTAGGAACAAGTCAGATCTGATAGAAACCTTGGAATTATCCCGTAACAATAATAGTCAAAATTGTTCTAAAAATTCAAAAATAAAAAGTATGGTTTCCTTTGCTAAAGGGAATGAACAACCGAGTATGCTCAACAACAATATTGTGATGAAACCTTGCCCTAAATGTAGCGGTACACACACCTTACAAACATGTTCTCAATTTTTAGCTCTTAGTAATCAGGAAAGGTTAAATTTGTTACCTAATTACAAGGTGTGCTTTAATTGTTTTAAAGGTGGACATTATGCAAATCATTGCAAAAAAGGCGGTTGTAGAATATGCAAAAGAAAACATAACACTCTAGTTCACGTGTCAGATTTTAACAAATCCACTGCATCTTCGCGGGTGACAGATGATGAGAGGCTGTCGCCATCCACGGACGCACCTAACGCCGTGACGTTGTCGTGTGTGACCAAATCAGGTACAGGTGATAATGTTCTGCTATCAACTGCTTTGATAAAATTATATGACAGCAATAACCGTCCGCATGTTGCTCGTGCTGTACTTGACAGTGGAAGTACATCCTGTCTGATCACAGAATCTTTAAATAAAAAATTAAATTTGCCCACACAAAATGTTTCAAAATCTCTTTTGGGTATTAATAATTCGGTTTCAAATATTGGTAAATTGGTTCATGTTCCTGTTACTTCATTAAATGGGACTTATTCAAATAAGTTATTCTGTTTTGTCTTACCCCAGATAACAGAACATGTACCAAGTAGGCAAATAGACATATCAAGCTTAAATATTCCTTCGGATATTTGCTTAGCGGATCCTAACTTTCATACTCCGTCCGCAGTAGACATCATCATTGGCGCTGATGTATTCTGGGACTTGTTAGGGTCTCGCAGTATTAAACTGGGTAATGGGAATCCAGTTCTCTATGAAACTCAATTGGGTTGGTTAGTTTCTGGCCCTATTAACAATAATTTATTAAATTCTCATATTAGGTGTAATTTCAGCCAAGTAGATGTTAATAATAGTGAACCTCTTAAGGATGACATTCAAATCCAACTAACGAGATTTTGGCAACTGGAAGAAGTCAGCCATAAGTCATCCTATTACTCTGAAGAGGAACAAATGTGTGAAAATCATTTTATTAAGAACACTACCCGTTTAGCAAATGGTCGTTTTTGTGTACGTATACCTGTTAATCAAAATCCCAATGTATTAGGTAATTCATTATCACGTGCCAAGCAATGTCTTTTATCATTAGAACGTAGACTCAAATGTAATCCTTCGTTTAGAAATAACTATTGTGGATTTATGTCAGAGTACCTGTCGCTTGGTCATATGTTTGAATGTAAGTTTGATCCTCATCAACTAGCATACTACATACCGCATCATGGCATCATTCGTGAGTGTAGTACTACAACGAAGCTGAGAGTGGTTTTTAATGCGAGTGCTCCCACTTCTTCAGGTGTATCTTTTAACTGTATTCAGATGGTAGGACCTACAATTCAAGATGATTTATTATCTATACTACTTCGATTTCGGCAGCATCCTTACATTTTAGCTGCTGATATCGAGAAAATGTACCGCCAAGTGGAAGTACATCCAAGTGACAGGCATTTACAGCAGATTCTCTGGCGTCAGAATCCTTCAGATCCCATTAAATCGTACCAGTTGACAACGGTGACTTATGGTACGGCTAGTGCACCATTTTTAGCAGTTAGGTGTCTTAAACAAGTTGGTTTAGAATGTGCCGAACCTGAAATTGGACAAATTATCATCCATGATATGTATGTCGATGATTTGCTCACTGGTGGGAATACCATAGCTGAAGTGTTGAATATAAAGGAAAAGGTAACATCTACGCTAGCTTCAGCCTGTATGCCCTTAAGAAAATTCAAGTCTAATGCGCCCGAGTTAGTTGCGGATCCGCAATCTACATTAAATTTAAATATTGGTTCAAAGGAACTAGATAAGACATTGGGTTTAGGGTGGGATACAGTGTCTGATGAGCTATATTTTAATATAAAAAATGATATTTCTGGTAAAATTACTAAAAGAAGCATACTTTCTTTAATTGGTCAGATATTTGACCCAATGGGTCTTCTTTCACCTTGTGTAATTTCATTTAAAATAATGCTACAGAAGTTATGGTTGTACAAGCTGTCTTGGGACGATGATCTACCGCCAGAAATAACGCAATTATGGGTTAGAATTATTAAAAACTTAGCGGTATTAAACGAAGTACGCATTCCAAGATTCGCTCTTTGTGGTACATCCGCATTTGTAGAACTGCACATCTTCACAGATGCATCACAAGATGCGTATGGGGCTTGTGCTTATCTAAAAAGTTCTAATAATAGTGGAGACATAGTAGTACGATTAATTCTGGCTAAAAGCAGGGTAGCACCCATCAAACCAACGACTATACCCAGATTAGAGTTATGTGGAGCGTTGGTAGGAGCTCGATTATACGAGAAGCTATGTAGTTCCCTTCGCGTTAAAATTAATCACACATACTTATGGACGGATTCAATGATAGTATTGGGTTGGTTAAAGATGACCCCTAATAAATTACAACCGTTTGTCCGAAATCGTGTAGCTGATATTCATGAAATCACCAGCTGTTGCACGTGGAGGCATGTCCCCACTGATAGCAACCCAGCTGACCTTATATCACGAGGAGTCGAACCTGGTACCATTCAATCGTCTGAGCTATGGTGGTGTGGCCCAGAATTTTTGAAATCTGATGTTTCTTGTTGGCCTTCAAAAACAAAAGAAATTGAAAGTCTCCCTGAAGTTAAGCCTGAATTAACACTACTAGTTACTACAGAGAGTCAGCAAACTCTAATTGAATTTGACCGATTTTCAAATTTCTCAAGACTGAAACGTTGTCTGGCTTATGTATTAAGGTTCATTTCACGTTGTAAAAAACAGCCGCTTAAAACTAATCATCTGAACGATGACGAACTTCAGTCGGCGTTAAATTTACTTGTAAGGATAAGTCAATTAGAGTCATTTCATGAATACCATCTGTTAATTGCTGGAAAGCCAATAGGAAAGAAGAGCCCACTTGTTAAATTTAATGTTTTTCTAGACGATAATAATCTAATGCGTGTGGGTGGTCGCTTGGAAAATTCTGACTTTCCATACGAAAAGAAACACCCGCTATTAATACAGTCCACTCATCCCTTTACAAAGTTACTATTTAATTATGAGCATAAAAGGTTAATGCATGCTGCACCACAGTTATTGTTGGCCACTATCAGAGAACAGTTTTGGCCAATCGGTGGTCAAAATTTAGCTAAATTAAGTTTTCGTCAATGTGTTCTATGTAAACGTATGCGAGGAAAGATTGTTGCTCCAATAATGGGCAACTTACCCCAGCAACGTCTTTCAGCTAGTTACCCATTTGAAAGTGTAGGTATAGATTATGCTGGTCCAATCCTAGCAGCCAGTCGTTCTGGAAGAGGTTGTAGATTGGTAAAGGTTTACGTCGCCATTTTCATATGTTTCACTACCAAGGCAATTCATATTGAACTGGTGGGTGATCTGACGAGTAACAATTTTCTTTCATCTCTGCGAAGATTTATGTCGCGACGCGGGAAACCAAAAAACGTTTTCTCTGATAACGGTACCTCGTTTGTCGGTGCCTACAACGAAATTGGAAAATTTTTAAAGGCTAATTGTAGTTTACTATCTGAAGATGCGGCTAATGAGGGTATAAGTTTCCATTTTACGCCTCCATATACTCCCCATTTCGGCGGTCTTTGGGAGGCAGGTGTGAAATCCATCAAATTTCATTTATCTCGCGTATTGGGAAATTGTCATTTAACGTACGAGGAACTTAACACCGTGCTGGTCCAGATTGAAGGGTTGCTGAATTCGCGTCCACTTACCCCTCTGTCACCAGATCCCAATGATCTGCTACCACTCACGCCCGCACATTTTCTCATCGGACGGCCGCTTACGTCGTTGCCGACAGCTAATTACGAAGATTCCAATACGTCTCGTTTATCCAGATATGAACGGATCGAGCAGTTGCGTCAACATTTTTGGAGTCGTTGGAGCAAGGAGTTCATTGCTGAATTACAGCAAAGGGCTAAATGGCAGTCAACATCATGTGACCTAAAGTTAAACAGCATGGTTGTTTTGAAGGAAGACCACCTTCCTCCATTGAAATGGAAACTGGGTCGCATTGTCGCTCTTTATCCTGGCAAAGACGGTGTCAATAGAGTAGCAGACGTGAAGACATCTACTGGCATAACTCGAAGAGCCTTCAACAAGATCTGCCCTTTGCTAGAAGATGACCAGGAGGATTCTGTTGAAAGGAGTACTTTCAACGCCCGGGGGCATGTTCAAGCCAACCAACATTCGTCTTAGCGATTTTAATATTATTATTTTTAATGTTGCAACACTGCGGAAAGCCCGCCTTGTAAAAATGTTCTTTGTTAATAAAATATGGCTGCTGCTGAGTAATTGTCGTACAAGTCGCATTTTATTTTTACGTCTCCAAGTTTTTCCCCGAACACCTCATTTCCATCTGCAAGTAAGTCTTCTGCGATAAATGTCCGACAGTCTGTCAGATAGCAACTTGCAAGTGTAAACACACTTGCAAGTTGTAGTTTACTTATTTTAATTTAAAACAAGTGACTGAAATATAATGATGTGATATATTTTTAGAATCGGCTTAGTAACCACACGCGATAGGATTCAGAACATAAAAAATAGCAACGCAAGGTGACTCACCGGGCAGGGTGGAGTGCACGATGAGTATGTCGGAGTACTGGCGCAGCGAGCGGTCGGCGCGGGCGATCTTGGCAAGGTGACTCACCGGGCAGGGTGGAGTGCGCGATGAGTATGTCGGAGTACTGGCGCAGCGAGCGGTCGGCGCGGGCGATCTTGGCAAGGTGACTCACCGGGCAGGGTGGAGTGCGCGATGAGTATGTCGGAGTACTGGCGCAGCGAGCGGTCGGCGCGGGCGATCTTGGCAAGGTGACTCACCGGGCAGGGTGGAGTGCGCGATGAGTATGTCGGAGTACTGGCGCAGCGAGCGGTCGGCGTGGGCGATCTTGGCAAGGTGACTCACCGGGCAGGGTGGAGTGCGCGATGAGTATGTCGGAGTACTGGCGCAGCGAGCGGTCGGCGCGGGCGATCTTGGCAAGGTGACTCACCGGGCAGGGTGGAGTGCGCGATGAGTATGTCGGAGTACTGGCGCAGCGAGCGGTCGGCGCGGGCGATCTTGGCAAGGTGACTCACCGGGCAGGGTGGAGTGCGCGATGAGTATGTCGGAGTACTGGCGCAGCGAGCGGTCGGCGCGGGCGATCTTGGCGGGCGCGTGGCTGGGCAGCTCGCGCGGCGCGTCGCCGTCGGCGCCCGGCGCCAGCGGCGTGCCGTCGCTGTGTGAGCCCAAGCTCGGCGGCAGCGGCAGCTGGTTCGGCCCTCTACGCGATCAAAATACGATTTGCTATCATTCGAACGTATAGGTAGAATTTGGATGTTGGCGGCACGGCAGGGTCGCCCGACCGAAACGACCCGACTGGTAAAGGGGTATTACACGTTCCTAAAGAAGAGAATTCCCCTATTAAAAGTATTTGCTTGAAATCCAAAAAAGTTAAAATTACTAGTATTTAATTTCGCTGTGTTATAGTATATAATCATTTAGTTTGTATTTATGTATATTTAGCTTATGTTATTTATTACTATGTAGCTCCATTCCCGATTATGCTATGCGTTTTCAGAAATGCAGTGTGACCAGTAGTGCTCTCATAAACACAGGTACCCACGGAAGATCAGCGTCGGAGTGTCTATGACATCCGACACATGCTGAGTGGATACCCTTTTAGTGCCACATTGTTATTACATGTTTACCACCTTATTGTACCGCCGGCCGAGTGTGTGTCACTAAATAAATAATTTTCTTTCTTTCTTTTCTTTCTTTCTTATTATGAGCAAAACAATTTCAGCTAATTTCCTATTTTGAGATTTTACTTTTAAGCTTTTAAGAGAATTTTTAGAGGAAGGCAAATTATTATTCAAGTAAAATGCCCTTAAGAGGGCCCTTCCGTCTATCTTCTTATTCTTTTTATGCAATGGCGGTTCCCCTTTGGATTACGCCAAGTTCCGTCTACCGTCAACGCGAGCATGGTTTAAAACCTTGTTGTTTCATCCAGTGGAATGACAGTGAGTGAGTGAGCAAGTGAGAACGCGATAAAATTGAACAAAAAAAAGTGTGCGTAAGTTGTTGCAGGAAATACATGTTTTTCAGTAAGCCTTAAAAGTTTGTGAAATAAATGTTTATCATTTAGTTTCTTCATTACTTTTGCAACTTTTGTACATTTGTGGAGGCTTATACTTACTGAATTTGTTTCTCCAAATTTAGATTTTTTGTTATGATAGAAACCTAGATATTGTGCACAAGATACCTATTTTTTCAAAAGATTCAAAGAAAGATCTGTTACAACGCCATAATCACGTACGAGCGTTTGTATGAAAAGTAAGACTGGTTGGCCCCTCTTAAGAAGCTTAGAAGTTAATAAGAAGAGTGTAATAAATAACACGTTTCTAATGCGTTGCGTTGCCGATGCGTTGGTCGGATCAGGGATCGTACTCTGAAACGCTAATCCGAAACTTCGGTTAGCTCCGCCCCTTTCACTCGATTCTGTCCCGGCTAGAGAGTGAGAGGGACGGGTATACCGAAGTTTCGAGTTTTGCGTTTCAGAGTACGCCCTCTGATCTGCACCACTCTCGACACCAATTTTCACGATGCCCTCCATGCTGCATCCAACCGTAACAAATGGCGAAACATCGTGAGGGACAAGATATGTCCAAGAGGTCCCGACCCTCAGCAATGAGGAAAACGACGCAAGGAGGAGGAATAACACCTTTAGTAAAGTTTAGGGTGGTATTCCACTTATCAAAGATCTTTGTTCAATATACATTTGATCAAAGAATTTATCAATGAAACCATTCATGAATTAGTCCTCGTCCAATTTCTTTGATCAAATATTTGATGAGTGGAATACCACCCTTAAATGTATATGCTAGCCACGCCCACAGATCGCGTGACGCGGTCGCTTGCATCGGTCAGTGTTTTATATAAATTCATACGAAGCAGTACAGCCGCGCGACCCATTTCGGTCGCTTTTGTAGCGAGACCGTACCGTGCAGCCAACATCCGAATTGTACCTTGAGGTTCACGAATAAAGTTAAAAGCAACGACTTAATACATCGGACGTCCGATGGTATAGTTTTGAAAAGATGTCGAAAATACTCTGTATGAATACTCGATATAGGGCGCTTGTGCACTACACTGAATTTTACCGTCCCGGAAAAAAACGGATGATTGTATTTTATATACTATTTAGTTATTTATAATAGTAAGAATTTATTTATTTCGTGTAGTTTAGGGTTTGAAACATTGAAACTACTCGAAATAAATAAATTCTTACGATTATAAATAGTTTATTATTAAAATACAATCATCCGTTTTTTTTTCGGAAGGGGAAAAATTCAATGTAGTGCACAAGCGCCCATAGAGTTCTCGAGTAAACGGCCGGATGACTGGAGCCGCGGGTATGGGTAGTGTTCGGTGGGGTCTCCAGCCGCGAGTTTCGATGACGATTGGCGGACGATGACCCATGAATTAAGAGGAGTGCGTAGACAGCGGTCTCCATAGAAACGGCGATAACATTTTCCACCCTCTAATCCTTAACATACAGCCATGAAGCTCGACTTAATACTGAGGTAACTGGAGAGTGCAGTACGAACAATTTTTTGAATACCACAAATAACACAGTGGCTGTCTTCCGTCTCACCTACACTTTAAAAAAATACGTTTGGTCATATGAGACAGCTGACAGCCACTACATACATAAATGTCAAATTTGCTGGCGACACTTTTTTATTCAGGGTGAGAGCTCCAGTTACCTCAAAGTATTAAGTCAAACTTCATGCATACAGCAATGAATTTTCGGTGTGTTGTTGAAATGCATAGGAACTAGGGCTGTACGTTTACGTACCATAGATTTTGAAATATTTCCACTTTAGTGGTTTCATACTTGACAAAAAAGTGACAATATTTTCAAATCTACAATGAATATAAAAAAAAACAAACATACAGCCCTAGTTCTTATGCATTTCAACAACATACCGAAAATTCATTGCTGTATGTTAAGGTTTAGAGGGTTTCAATAGGTATAGTAGCTTATGCACTAGTATTATGGACATTGAAAACAACGACGACGGGTATTACCACATACACCCAGACCCGAGTAAATATTGAAAAGTTCGTTTTCAACATTTACCCGACCGGGAATCGAAACCGGGATCTCTAGAGGTAGCGGCACCTTGAAAACCGGTGCGTACACCACTCGGCCACCTCCGGTTAGTTGTTGGTACACTTACGGGTCACCTAACCTTAAACCGACAACTATTTATTATGAATGCGACAAACAGTCATCTATGTAGAGGATGCCTGGACGCAGAGGAAGCAGCCGCCCACGTGATCCTGGAGTGCGTGGGTTTGGCCGCACAACGAACAGAAATCCTCACAGAGGTGAGGTCGCTCCTAGAAGCCTGTGAACGCCCCAGGAGGCTTCTGCGCTTCTGGAAGGAGCTAGGATGGTTCGACTAGCCATACCGACCGATGCTGTGTTCACGCATAACGGACCAAACTTGAGTCTAAATTCGGAAAACGTGCCAAAATATAATACAACCAATCGGTCACGGAGTCAGAAGTCACGGAGGACGATGACCTATGATATGAATTTAAAAAACTAGTACACGTTGAAAGCCCGTGGCGCAGTGGATAGCGCGCCCGGCCTGCGATCGTTGAGGATAAGCAACGTTCGCAATGGTCGGTCACGGGATGGGTGACCAAAAACTTTCATCTCGAGCTCCTCCGTGCTTCGGAAGGCACGTTAAGCCGTTGGTCCCGGCTGCACTTGCAGTCGTTAATACCCACCAATCCGCACTGAGCCCGCGTGGTCTCCTTATTCATCCATAAGGAAGGCCAGTGCCCCAGCAGTGGGGACATTAAATGGCTGATGATGATGACACGTTGAAAAGCTTGTAAGTACCTGCACAGCTGGAATATGAACACCTTGGGTATCCCCACGAGCGCGGGCAGCCGCTCGTTGCTGAAGTACTCCAGCGTCTCGAGCAGCGACATGAGCCCGCCGTCGTGGCAGCGGAAGTCCACGTCCGATGTGCCGCGCTTGTAGCCGTGCGACGACACCACGATGAACACGCACTCCGCCTCCGCTAGCACTTGGTTCATCCGTTTCAGGGTCTCTTCAGTTTTCTAGAGATGAGTGTTGAAATCAGTATATGAACTCATTATAACGAATAGATAGGTACTTTCCGATGAAAGATATAGGTACACCACTAAATTTTAATTAGTACAACGATTAGGCCCCATAGTTAAAATTGTTTGTATTGATGGATACTATCATCCCTTAAAATCTTTGTACTAATTAAAATTTAGAGGTGTATTATTATGCCCGATGTTTGATGAAATCAAAGGCTAACTTCATGCTATAGTATACACCAAATATATTATAGGTACTGTTCGCGCCGCGCTGCGAGCGGTGCGTTGTCATTGTCAAGGTCACGGGCGACACGCAATGCGCTCGGGCCGCGTGCAGACCAGTTGGCCGTAAGCAGCCGTGAGACAAGTTCGTGTGTTTCTGTAGCGACGTGCCGCGCAAGTTACCTACCCATATTGGGACCGAGATTTCGTTTTGCACCTACTAGGGCTCCGGTCGGGGTACGGACTTGTAACCCGTGTGTGTTCGCTTTGAAAAGCGCCGGGAAAGTTTTAGCTGCCTATTAGGGCATTGTGTAGTATAAGAGTGTTAGCTGTAAGAGTATCCCATCGGGGGTTGTGTGGAGATCGTTTTGCCCGGCGCGCGCCGGCGAGACAACGTTCAGCCCCCCTGGATTACGGACACTATTTTCTAGTAAGGTAGGACTAGTTTTAATTTACTTAATTTTGCATGAGAGACCTTCGTTTCAATAAACTGTGGAACACAGTAGATGTGGTCATCACAATTGTGCGTGATCATATTTTTGGTAGCAGAGCGTACCTAGTTGATATAATTAGTTAATTTTCATATTAAAATTAACTAGGTACATAAAATTTCATAGTAAAAATAAAATAATTTTTTTTTGTTAAAAAGGGTATTTCCGATCCGATTCCCGATCCGATCCGATTCCCGATCCGATCCGATCCGAGACGAGAAGTACTAAGAAATTGTTCTAGTAAATTCTCGAAGCGAATGTTTCTCACTTGGTGGATCCGATAATAGATAGACACTTATATAATTGTTGTCACATACTAGTGTTTTGATACGAGTTTACTCGCCTAGATGTGTATATTTTTTTTTTGTGTGTCCGGATTTATTTGACGAATAGTTTCGTTCGAAAGTGTTGTTTATTAGTACCACATACTAGTGTTTGTTCCGAGTCCGCTTGCCTAGTTAAAAAAGTGGAACTAGTTTTAATTATTAGTAGTATTAAATTACGAGTATTATTATTAAAAATAGTTTTGTTTTCGTTTGTTGATAACGGTTTAGTAGTTGATTTGCGAGGTATGCCATACCGTTAATCCTATACGTTTTGTTTATACCGTTATATTGTTAGCCCTTGAAATTGGTAAGTGGTTAATAATTTATGAAAATAGTAGGGTCCGTGTATGTCGTCCGAATTTTAATTGTGTTTTATATTATCGTGACGCGACCTATTTCTATTGTTTTTTTGTTGATGTTTACCACTTTTATATTTCTTTGTTTGCTTTGTTTATTAAACGGCTTATAAATGGCTCCTACGAATCCGACCGCCGTATCCAGGGCTGGCATCCAAGGAGCTTTGCGTTGGCTTGCTTGTGCGGTCACATTAATAGACCGAGCCGACCGGGTAGGCGCGTTGCTAGCTCGGTATGGCGGGCTGGCAGCTCGGCTGCAAGACCTGGAGCGCCACGCCATGGAGTGTCGCGCGCATTATTTGGAAAACCCCCCAGCTGATGATGCCGTGTCGGAACAGCTGGAGCAGGATGTAGCCCAGGCCTATGAGCTGGCTGACCAGTTCACGGAGGCGGCTGAGAGGGCCCTGGCTGTTCGGAAGGGGGAGCCGGTTTTGAGCGGGGAGGTCAAACCTACCCCGACGGCGTTGCTAGGCCGATTGCCTACATTGGAGATTCCCACTTTTAATGGGGATCTGTCAGCCTGGATGGGCTTCATTAATTTGTTTGACAGTTTGGTGGATTCACGACGGGACTTATCCCCTAGCGAGAAGTTGGCCTATTTGCGCTCCTCCCTGCGAGGAGAGGCCAGCGCGGTAATCCAGCACCTGCTCATCAGTGACGACAACTACCAGGTGGCTCGCCAGCTTCTGGTTAGCAGGTACCAGAATGTCCGGTTACTGGCGGACACCCACGTGGCCACGATTTTGGCCCTCCCGCGAATCACGCGGGTACACCTGTTACGGAGGGAGTTGCTGAACCCGCTACTGTCAGCGGTCAACTCCCTAAGGCGATTGGACCTGCCGGTGGATCAGTGGTCCTTTGTACTGCTGCACATAGTCCTCGCCAAATTGCCCGCTGAAATGAAGGGGCGTTTCGAGCAGAGGTACGGAGGCGACAGCGCCTCGTATCTCCCGCCCTTCGCGGACCTCCTTCGTTTTTTGGAGGACGAATGTAGGGTGACGGACCACCTGGAGCCCGCCCCGGTTCCAGGTGTTGGTCGTATGGTGGCGGCGAGGGAACAGCCCCGTCGCCCGACCAATCGCTATGCTGCCTTCCAGCAGTCCCCTCCCCCCGCACCGAGTGAGCGGTGCAGGTATTGCAGGGGAGATAGGCACGTGGTGCACGAATGTGCCAAATTTAGAGGCCTCCGCCCAGAGGGACGGAGGGCCGTTGCGAAACAGCGCCAATGGTGCTATAGGTGTTTGGGGGGACACATGCAGTCGGCGTGTCCCCAGACCGAGGATTGTCGTCTTTGCGGAGGGAGGCATCACCCCCTCCTTTGTTTGGACCGCAAGGACGCCGGGAGCGACCGGGGTTCGAATTCCTCGCGCACGGGCGGGGGCCCGGCAGCCCGGAACCGGTCCCCTAGAGATTCGGCGGGGCTTAGCCCCCCCGTTCAGTCCCCCCCGGAGAGGGGGAACTATAGGAGAGACGCCCCCGCCACGGGCGGGGGTAGGGGGGTACCACAAGAGTACGCCACGGTGGCGATGGGCACGGGCCCTATTTGCTACTCCCCCCCCCTAATGGAGAGGCCTCGATTGGGGTACTATGTACCGAGGCACGCCCCACACGGGTATTACCCTGCACCTAGGAGTGCTGTTGGTCGGGGCCAGTATGTACCCGATTGGGACCCGCTCGCCCGGTACGAGCGTCCCACATTTGGCGCGCCGACTCAGGCGCGAGGGGGACAAGTACCCCCCCCAAATTTTTAATGGCGCCCCTGTCGGACCCAACCACCCCTCCGGAGCTTGTGCTGTTGCCAACAGCCTCCGTGAATGTTTGGGGACCTAAGGGCAATGTTGTAACGGTGCGTGCCCTTTTGGACTCAGGTGCCCAGGGGTGCATAATGTCCAGGTGGCTTGTCCGACAGCTGGGTCTTTTGCTTGTGCCGCATCACGAAGCGGTACGGGGGGTGGGAGACTCGCGGATCCCTGATCCGATTGGTCGAGTTGAGTTCTCCTTCTCCCCCCACTTCACGCCAAGGCCGAAGATCGGTGCTTCGGCGATAGTTTTTGATAAGGTGGTTGGACCACTCCCGCAAGTGCGAGTGCCGCCATCCACGATTGAGCTGACGTCTGGACTGGCTTTGGCTGATCCTTCCTTCCACCGACCGGGCCCAATACACTTGTTGATTGGTGCGGATGTCCTCGGTCGTGTACTGTGTGGAAGCAAGCGAGTTTTGCAGACAGCCGATCTTGTCGCCTTGTCCTCGTCGCTGGGTCATGTGGTGATGGGAAAGGTACCTCAGACACCAGGGACCCCGTCGGTAGACCGCCAGACCATTGTCGGTTCTACTTTGTCCGACGTTCTCCAAAAGTTTTGGGAGGTGGAGGAACCTCCCACTGCCAAGCGGTTGGATCCGTTAGCCGAGGAGTGCGAATTGTTCTACCAGAACAACACTGGGCGCCTCCTCTCGGGTCGCTTGATTACCCGCTTGCCCTTCTTGGCGGTTCGCCCTCCTTTAGGGAGCTCCCGACCGATGGCCGAGAAGAGATTGTTGTCCATGGAGCGTAGGATGGCCAGGGATCCCGCATTCAAGGAGAAGTATATAGACTTCATGCGGGAGTATTTGGACCTTGGGCACATGTCCATCTCGCAGTTGGACTGGCGTAATGTGGAACATTACTTCCTGCCACACCACGCTGTTTTGAAGACTTCCAATGGGAAGATCCGCGTGGTCTTTGATGGTTCAGCGCCCACGTCAACCGGAGTGTCGTTGAATCAGTGTCTGCATGCGGGGCCGAAGTTGCATCACGATGTCTGTGATGTTTTGACCAACTTCCGCCGGCACGCTGTCGTCTTTGTGGCCGATATCCGCATGATGTTCAGACAGACCGTGATTCACCCGGAGGATAGACGATACCAGCTCATCCTTTGGCGTGAGGATCCCCAGGATCCGATGTTGGCTTACGAGCTGAACACCAACACTTATGGTTTGCGGTCGAGCCCCTTTGTGGCGATCCGTTCGCTTTTGGAGCTCGCAGAGCGCGAACGGCTACGCTATCCCCGGGCATCTGCTCTTATTGAGGGGGGGGCCTTATTTGTCGACGATATCTGCACGGGGGCCTCGAGCTTAGATGAGGCTCTCGTCTTACGTGATGAGCTGATTGCGCTCTTGAGGGCTGGTGGCTATGAGTTGCGGAAGTGGCTGTCTAACTCACCGGACCTATTGGCAGATTTGCCTAAGGACCACCAGCAAGAGCCGCTCCTCTTTGAAAATCCGGAGACTCCAGACATGCTGTCTGTTTTGGGAGTCCAGTATCGACCAGTCCCGGATTTGTTCACATATAGATTAGAACTGCCAGACCCAAAGGTCTGGACTAAACGCACGGTGCTATCCACTGTAGCCCGTACCTTTGATCCGAACGGTTGGCTCAGCCCTGTAGTGTTTTCGATGAAGTGCTTCCTACAGGAGCTCTGGGCTGCGGAATTGTCATGGGATGAGCCCCTCTCTGGTAGCCTCCTACGAGAGTGGGTGAGGTTCGTGTCATCCCTACCCGACGTCAATCGGGTTTGTATACCGAGGCAAATGCTGCCTTCGGGAAAGTTTAAAGCCTCCCTGCACGGCTTTTGTGACGCGTCCGAAAGCGGATACGCGGCAGCCGTTTACATCCGAACGGTGGATGCAGCAGGCGTTGTCGCCGTACACTTAGTTATGGCCAAGAGTAAGGTCGCCCCCCTTCGGACTAGGCTAACCATTCCGAAGTTGGAGTTGTCCGGCGCCACTCTCTTAGTACGGCTACTCAATCATGTTGCCGACACCTTGGGAAACGGTGTCGACTTGGAGTCGATATTTGCGTGGTCTGACAGCCAGGTCGTCCTTTGTTGGCTGAAGAGTTCAGTCCACACCCTTGAGGTTTTTGTGGCCAACCGGGTCTCACAAATTCAGACTTCAAAGGCCCCGTTGATTTGGCGCCACGTACCGGGCGAATTGAACCCCGCAGATTGTGCCTCCCGCGGCTGCGAGGCGCCTGAGTTAGTGGACCACCACCTATGGTGGAGTCCATCTTGGTTGTTACGGCCTGAGCGCTCATGGCCTGCCACCCCGGCTGTGGCCAGAGTCCCAGACCTAGGCATGCGTGTTCACGCCGTGGAGACGGTGGCGGCTCCGCAGATGGAGTTTTTGTTAGACCGCTACAGTTCTCTTGACAAGTTGCTCGGCGTGACTGCTTGGATGAGGCGCTTTGTGCGAAATTGTCGCCAGCCTCAGGAGAAATCGTTGTCTCCGGTCCTCGCCCCACAAGAGCGGCAAGACGCTCTGTTGCATTGGTTGCGAGTGACGCAACAGCGAGAGGTTGAACCGGAGCTGAAAGCCCTGCGCTCAAGTAAGCCCAAGTTGAAGGGACCCTTGGTGCGGTTGAATCCCTTCTTGGACAGTACCGGATTGCTGCGTGTCGGAGGTAGGCTCAGACATGCCAACCTACCGTACGGATCACGCCACCCTTTGTTGCTCCCCAAGGATGGACCGTTAGTTAGACTGTTGATTACAGACCGACATGTAAAGAATGCTCATGCCGGTTGTAATGCTTTGACCGCGCTCCTCCAACGAGAGTTCTGGATTTTGTCAGCGCGGAGAATAATCCGATCCGTTATTTTTCGTTGTCTCCCGTGTTATCGTTTGCGCGCCGATACGATGCAGCCCCAGATGGGTGATTTGCCTGCCGATCGAGTGAACGAATCGATGCCCTTCTCAGGAGTTGGAACGGATTTTGCGGGGCCATTTACCGTTAAGACATCGCGGCTTCGTAATGCTAGAACGGAAAAGGCTTACTTGTGTGTATTTGTTTGTTTGGCCACTAAAGCGGTCCACCTGGAGGTGGTTAGTGCCCTCACCACAGAAGCCTTTGTAGCCACGTTGAATCGTTTTGTGTCTCGCCGCGGAATGCCGTCGTTAATCAGGTCCGATTGTGGAACCAATTTCAAGGGCACCGATAGGTATTTAAAGGAAGTTTGTGAATTTTTGGATAGGAATAATTTTGAGATCGGATCCACACTCTCTCGCAGAGGGGTACGATGGCAGTACTCCCCGCCATCCTGCCCCCACTGGGGAGGGATTTTTGAAGCAACTGTAAAGGCCGCTAAAACTCACCTTCGTCGCGTTATTGGGGAGACGGTCCTCACGTTTGAGGAACTCGCGACCGTATTTTGTAAGGTTGAGGCGGTCCTCAACTCGCGTCCGTTGTGTCCGTTGTCTTCGGACGCGAATGATTTAGAGGCCCTTACGCCGGGCCATTTTTTGATTGGCAGACCGCTTAACGCCTTGCCGGAATATCCTTATTCCGAAGTGGCCTCCGGACGGCTCTCGCGATTTGAATTGCTCCAGCAGCTTACGCAGAGTTTTTGGCGCCGTTGGCATCTGGAGTATTTGCACATTTTGCAGCAACGCGTTAAGTGGTCGGATAGGACGACCCCACCCAAGACAGGAGACCTCGTGTTGGTAAAGGATCCAAACCTGCCGCCCCTCCGCTGGCGTTTAGGACGCATTGTTCAGCTTCATCCGGGGTCGGATGGTGTGCCCAGGTTTGCCGAGGTCCTGGTGGGGGACTCTGTTTTGAAGCGAGCGATCGCTACCCTCTCTCGCCTGCCCTTAGATTGAGTTGGCGGACAGTTTGCTACTGTCCGGGACGGGGGGATGTTCGCGCCGCGCTGCGAGCGGTGCGTTGTCATTGTCAAGGTCACGGGCGACACGCAATGCGCTCGGGCCGCGTGCAGACCAGTTGGCCGTAAGCAGCCGTGAGACAAGTTCGTGTGTTTCTGTAGCGACGTGCCGCGCAAGTTACCTACCCATATTGGGACCGAGATTTCGTTTTGCACCTACTAGGGCTCCGGTCGGGGTACGGACTTGTAACCCGTGTGTGTTCGCTTTGAAAAGCGCCGGGAAAGTTTTAGCTGCCTATTAGGGCATTGTGTAGTATAAGAGTGTTAGCTGTAAGAGTATCCCATCGGGGGTTGTGTGGAGATCGTTTTGCCCGGCGCGCGCCGGCGAGACAACGTTCAGCCCCCCTGGATTACGGACACTATTTTCTAGTAAGGTAGGACTAGTTTTAATTTACTTAATTTTGCATGAGAGACCTTCGTTTCAATAAACTGTGGAACACAGTAGATGTGGTCATCACAATTGTGCGTGATCAGGTACTAATATTATAAATGTGAAAGTTTAGATGTTTGGATGTTTGTATGTTTGTTACTCAATCACGCCAAAACGGCTGAACGGATTAGGCTGAAATTTGGAACATAGATACTTTGTAGCCTGGAGAGGAACATAGGCTACTTTTTATCCCGGAAAAATATCACTTTCCCGCGGGATAACGTCGTGTAGTCCACGCGGGCGAAGCCGCGGGCGGAAAGCTAGTATTCAAATAAAACAACATTATTTAAAGAATAAATGATGAATGAATAATTTCCCAAACCTGATGACCGTGAATTATGCAGTAAAAATTGCTGTATTTGCTGATTTCCTTTTCATTTATGAAATCTTTAATGGAGATAAATATGTGTGTTAATCTTCAATCAACAATAGTACTAGATGAAGCCTCACGAACTAAATGAAAACTTTATAGGGCACAGACTGACTTTTTGTTAAATAGAGAAAAAAGGTTACGAATGTTACGATCTTATAATTTAAATGACAGAAAGCGTTCCAAGTTTGAAATACCTTAGTATTATTGACACTGTCAAAATAATCTACTTATAATTATACTCTCAAGTGGGCGTATAACACTCGGCAATGTCTGTCACTCCAATGTATCTAGAACTAGGTGTTATTGTTGATCGAAGGTGTTAAAAGAATTAATTATCTTACATGCTTGGACAAATTGAGATACAAGCAAACTTTGAAACCGAGTTCATCGAAGAGATACCGCAGGTTCTGAGCGTCGACGTCGGCGCCGTTTCGCAGTTCCTCGATGTCGTGTGCAAACTTCACGTAGGTGAACACGACCAGCACGCCGCGCTTCTCGCGCTTGCCCCGCACGCGATACGGCTTAATGCCTGAACAGGAAAATGATAAAACCAAACATGAGTGTCATGTGGTTGAAAGGTTCTGAATTTTAATGTGGGTGGGTATGTGGAGGGTATGTGGTATGTGGAGGTAAAGGAGAAGAGGAAGGCAAATAAAGAGATGGGAGGACGATTTACCGAAAAGTTGGAGGAGGTCAGAGAAGTGTGGAAATGCCTGGAGGAGGTCAATGTCCAAGGACAACCTGACTGAATAAATACAGGATGGCGATGCCACAATAACGTGTAAATTAAGAACAAAAGAACAATATTTTAAGTTCAAACATTCATTTATTGTTAAATTTTGTAAGGGCAGAGAAAAAGTCTTTTATTATTATTATAAGTACGAGTATGTGAGGAGAAGAAGGCCGAATAAAATGTAGATGGATTGCGTGAAGGATAATGCATGAAAGAAACGGGCTCCTGCAAACTTGACGGCTAATAGGGATGAATGGAAGAAAGAGACATACTGCGCCGACCCCACAAAAATGGAAATTAGGGAAGAGAATTATGATGATGAAACAGATTAATTATTTGTCTATTATTGGCTCTATCATCAATATTACTTGCCCTTTCTGGTAATTTTAGACAATAATTTTACAGAAAAAACCAATTTACACTACTACTTTAAATGTTGGATCATTCAAAAGCAAGAAGAATCCAGTTTATTAGATAAAAAATGTTTACTTATTTACTTATGTGGATTCATCACAATACTATGAAGTTACTTAATTAGCATGTGAATGACCCTTATTCCTCGTACATTACCAAGTTTGATAACTGGCTTTCTACAAGGAAAAATAATTCTTCCTAGCTTACCCGGTTTTCAAATAGGAATTTTTTTTCCTGGTAGAAAAGCGTAATTTTATTAAGTTTTCTACGAAGATTTTTTTTTTCTTCTTAGCTTACCCAGTTATCAAAGGAGATTTTTTTTTTCCTCTTTGTACGTGTTGTTCTAAGAATAAGAATTTTTCCTACTTAGCCATTAGATCAGATAGACCGAATAATTACTTAGATTAAGTTTTACTTTAATAATTAGACCATCCAACCAACCGTTCCATCGGCGCTGGTTGTGAGACGGGTCGATGTTTTTCTAAAATATGTATTTCATTTTCAATTCTTCAATGATAAAAATTGCATTGTGAATGCAAAAAAGTAAAAATTTAAATACCTAACCTCTTTACTATTAAATCTGTATCTATACAAATAAATAAAATTGGAGTGTCTGTTTGTAATATTAAAATAACTGCTTTTTACTACTTACATGCATATGATTAAGTATATTGTTATATACGGACATATACCAAAATATCATTTTTTACAATTTTTGCCTGTCTGTCTGTCTGTTTGTTCCGGCTAATCTCTGAAACGGATGGACCGATTTTGACGGGACTTTCACTGGCAGGTAAGCTGATGTAATAATGAATAACTTAGGCTACTTTTTATCCCGATATTCCTAGGGAAACGAGAACCACGTGGGTAAAACCACGGGCGGCCGCTAGTAATTAAATAAAATAAAACTGTTGTTTCCTCAAAATTAAAATTAATCTAAGGAAATAATAAAAATGAATAATTATTCGGTCTTTCTGATATTCTGATCTAATGGCTACGAAGGGAAAATTCTTCTTTGTAGAACGCACAACACGTACAAAGCTGTGATTGAATTCACAGCTTTCTACGAGGAAAAAAAAATTCCCCTCTGATAACTGGGTAAGCTAAGAAGAAAAAAAAATTCTTCGTAGAAAACTAAATAAAATTAAGGTTTTCTACCAGGAAAAATAATTCCCATTTGAAAACCGGGTAAGCTAGGAAGAATTATTTTTCCTTGTAGAAAGCCAGTTATCAAACTTGGTAATGTACGAGGAATAAGGGGTGAATGATACATGATAGTTTATTTGAACTACTCTTCTTATATTTATAAGTCTATGATATAAGTCTAAAAGTACTGACCTTTTGCATCAACTTCATCATAAAATTTTGTTGACTTTATCACATCAAAGTGAGGTATGTAATTATCAGGTTCGCCTTCATAAGGTACAGATTCAGGTATTTGTGGCACTGGTTCCTCCACAGCTGTACTATCTGTAAGAAATGTGTATTAAATACCTTTCACTTTTTTATTAACTTAACAATAAAAGTACTCAGTAATCATCTCAAAGTCACAAAGGAGCCTTCCACAAAAATTCTATTATCATAGTAGTTTATTAATACATACTTACTTTGTTGTGTTTCCACTTCGGTTTTATTTCGGGTTTTATTCTGGTTTTTCCTCCTTATGCTAATAAAGTTTTCTCCGCTGGAATGTGGCTGGGGTTGAGGCTGGGGTACTGTTAAAGTACATGCAACATATTTAAAATTCATCAACCTAAGTATCCTCATATGTAATACCTAGTAATTAATAATTATGTAAGGTCATATAAGTGGATACACATGTCTATCACTGTCACTGTCTGTCCTTCTCTGAATTCTTTCCTCTTGCAGGCCAGCTGGTAGAAATTCTAATGTGGATGGAATAAGCTTGTAAAATTCTTTTGTATATCTTTACGGTTACAACTTTTGTATGTATGTGCAAAATAATTAAATAATTGCCTTGTAAGTTAACACTTGAAATAAGAAAAGCAATATCATTTCAAATTATGTTTTAGACTATACACTTCTTAATTTTAATTAGTACAAAGATTTTAGGGGATGATTGTGTCCATCAATATGAACAATTTTGACTATGGGGCTAACCACGGAAACGCGAAAAAAATCAGCTGTTTCATACATTTCAGTCGAGCCGATTTTGTACTTTTGTATGGAATAGCTGATTTTTTTTCGCGATGCCGTAGTTGGCTCCATAGTTAAAATTGTTTGTATTGATGGACACTATCATGCCCTAAAATCTTTGTACTAATTAAAATTTAGTGGTGTATAAATCATACCTAATTTAGTTGAAAATAGCTGTGCCAGATTATAACAGTTTTGGTGTGCTTAAGATGACTGTTATTAATATCCATAATCACTACATAGTATAAAACAAAGTCGCTTTCTCTTTCCCTATGTCCCTTTGTATGCTTAAATCTTTGAAACTACGCAACGGATTTTGATGCGTTTTTTTTAAATAGATAGAGTGATTCAAGAGGAAGGTTTATATGTACTTTTTATCCCGATATTCCCACGGGAACGGGAACCACGCGGGTGAAACCGCGGGCGGCCGCTAGTAATATATATATTAGTGCAGGAACAATCGTTGTGGAGATCCTTGGGGGAGGCCTATGCCCAGCAGTGGGCGTCGTTCGGCTGACATGATGATGATGATATATATAAATAATTAAGTATAAACCCTGTTAAGTTAAGATAATTAGGACAAGTCAGACAAGAGTTCAAGACCTAAGAAAGTGCATTAAGTTAAGGTACCTACCTATGTATTTTTAAATCGGTGGTGTGTCATTTTTTCATAGTGCTTTTGTATAGAGTATAAAATGAACTGTATACTTGCATGGATTATGATGATTCCTGGTATGCAAAGAACTATTAGGGTCTAGGTCCCTTGCCAGATTCCAATAACCAGCTTCCTGCAAGGCGTCTGTTAGATGTCCGAAAGCAAGAGGTCCTCTTGTCATTATGTCCACATACAACTCGCGAGCGCGTTTGCGACGATCTTTGTTCGTGTCCTAGATTGCAATGAAGAAACAGATTACCATGTGATAGTCTGATAGTATAACTGTAAAGCATTTATATCGCAACTAGACTGACTACCTTATACTTTTCTATCATTTGTTCAGAAAACACTCCTTTCTCATAAAGCACATGCACCATGAGATCCAGATCTGTTTGCGCCACCAGTGACCCAAAGTTGTGTTGTATGGCTTCTCGATGAATTTTTTCCATTTTATCAGTATGCTAAAACTTACAAGTAACCAGTTAATGAATACTAAGTAAGAACAACAGCCACAACTAACTTGTACCACTTGTACTTTACTTTAGTAAATAAATAACACACACAACACAACACAAATTACCCTCCACTCCAAAATATACCAAGCACAAGCAGCAATTTGCACAAACTTTGACACTGACACACGTCACTCACCTCAGAACAATAGTTTTTGTCACAAATTATTATTGTTCTGAGCAAAGATGTGATGCCCCCAGTACACGATGGCCGATCATGATCGGCGACCATGACCAATACATCGTACATTGACACTTTTGAAAAAACCTTTTTAAACTTGTTCGTTCAAAAGTGTCAATGTACGATGTATTGGTCATGGTCGCCGACCATGATCGGCCATCGTGTACTGGGGGCATTATTAGTACCAAAGATGTAGTGCCCCCAGTACACGATGGCCGATCATGGTCGGCGACCACGACCAATACATCGTACATTGACACTTTTGAAAGAACCTTTTTAAACTTGTTCGTTCAAAAGTGTCAATGTACGATGTATTGATCATGGTCGCCGACCATGATCGGCCATCGTGTACTGGGGGCATTATACATCTTTGGTTCTGAGCACCACTGAGCACGTTCTGACAGTGTTGCCAGTGGAATATAGTCAAATATAACATGAGGCATCTCAAAAAGTAACATTAAAACTAGCTCCGATGGGACTCCGTCCCATCGGAGCTAGTTGTGAGACGGGTCGATTTTTTCTAAATACTTCATTTTCCATTTTTCAGTAATAAAAATTGCATTGTGAATGCAAAAAACTAAAAATTAAAATAAAGTAACATTACCTTATTTATTGTGGAAAACGACACAATACTTTACTATGGCACTTTATTACACAAAAACTAAAATAAGTTTCCTGTCCCATTTGTTATGGTGCGTTTACAGCGTAGGCAAGCCATCATGTAACGAGCGGCCAGCATGTAAACGGCTGTTTGTTTGTGATGACTAGCCTTAGCTCAGCTTTTGTTCTGCCTTTGTTCTCGGCTCATGGCTCGTGTATCAACATACAAATGATGCATTAAACTTCGACAAAATCGTAATAATTGTTGATCGAATAATCGACTGGCGATGCTAAAAAGGAAATTGCCAAACAACGCAACTTTTGAATCACAAGTTCACTTGAAATCACAACACAAACAAAACAAACAAGTATTCGAAGAAAGAGGCGAGCGTCCTCCTCACAAATGTCCTCCTATAGTGCGCGCCAGATAAGTCAAAATCGAATACTAATCTTTACCTACTACCTATATCCTTATAACTTTTTTGGTTTGCTGGAAAATCTAAAAAGTAACACATAAGTTATTGGCATTCCATTATTGCGAAGGACGCGATTAAATAAACAACGACTGGTTCCATATATTATTCACGTTTATTTCAGTAGGTACATTTTTCTTACAATATTTTTCAGTTGTTTTCACAGACAAAGACAAGTAGAGTAACCACGCCATAGTGATGGTCGTAAGCATAGATAATAATAGGGATGTCCAACACCCCCCTTCAATTTCAACTCTCTCAAACCTATCACAATAAAACAAAACATTGAAATTGTCGCTACATCATAACTTAAATTATAATAAAACAAAACATTGAAATTGTCGCCACATCATAACTTAAATAGTTCTTCTTAACTCTACACACCAACTAACCACTACCAAACAAAGTGACACTTATCTAAATTATTCAAATAAAGTTTATAGAAATAAAATAATGTGTTTCCTTTTGTTACTACCTTTATCTAAGTTTACAAAACATTCATTTTAAATGTTAAATATGAGTGACAGTTACTTGACAAAGCTTTAGTAAATATATCAGCTATATTTTTCTTGCTTTCTATATATGACAAAGAAATAATTTTCTTTCCTATTATATCTTTAATATAATGTGCTTTAATATCTATGTGTTTAGCTCTCTTACTATTTTCATAACTCTCAATTAGTCTTAAAGTACTTTGATTATCTATAAATAGTTTGCAACAAATATCTACTGAGCTAAGATCAGACAAGACACCTTTTAAATTGACAATTTCACAAACCGCTTGTGCGCCTGCTAAGTATTCGGCTTCAGCTGTCGACAACGCTACTGACATTTGCTTCTTAGAATACCACGATATTAACTTCCCACAGTAGAACATTGCACAACCGCTGGTACTTTTCCTGTCCACCTTGTCTGACGCCCAGTCTGCATCTGTAAATGTATTTAAATTCTTAGAGTTGCCATACCTTTTATATATTAGTCCTTTATCTTTAGTGCCTTTTAAATAGCGTAGAACTCTCTTTCCTGCTTTCCATATACTTTCTGTAGGTTTATCCAAAAATCTACTCAAGTATGACACTGCAAATGTGATATCTGGTCTACTATTTGATGATACAAATAATAACGATCCTATAAGTTCTTTATAAGGTACTTCAATGACTTCTTCTTTCTGATCTGCATTAAAACCTGCTTCCATAGGAGTTGATACTTCTCTACAATCTTTCATCTTGAACTTTTCTAGTATTTTCTCTATCTGTTTAGTCTGATGTATTTTAATTCCATTTTCAATTTTCTCAATTTCCATACCTAAAAATATTTTTATCTCACCCAAATTTTTTGTATTAAATTCTTCATATAGTATTTTCTTTATTTTATTTATTTTTTCTGCTTTTCCTATAAGTAATATATCGTCAACATACACTAGTAGTTTTATATCTTGATTATAATATAAACAAAAATCATGTCCTGATCTTTTCAATCCAATTTTTAACATTATCTTATTAAATTGAATATTCCAACACTTTGGGCTTTCCTTTAATCCATATAAACTTCTCTTGAGTTTCAATATTTTATTTCCTTCTATATTTATTCCTTGTGGTACTTTTATATATACATCGCTTTCCAATATTCCATTTAAGAATGCTGTTGGCACGTCTAATTGATGAATTGGTAATTCTAATTCTACTGAATGTGCCAAAAAGGATCTCACCGTCGACATTCTCGCTACTGGAGCATAATTAGTATCAGTATATTTGTATGGTATCTGGAATCCTTTTGCTACAAGTCTCGCTTTCTTAATTCCATTATCTTTAATTGTAAATATCCATCGTGTATCTATAGCTTTTATTCCGTGTTTATTTTCTGTTACTGCCCATGTTTCTAATTTTTCCAACGACTCTATTTCTTTATTTATAGCTTTCTTCCATTCATTATCCTTGATTGCTTCTTCATATGTCTGTGGTATTTCTTCCGACTCAGTGAATAGACAATATGCAGTATATAACTCGTATTCTTCTAAATGTTTAGGTTTCTTTGTTATCCTTTTAGTTCTTCCTTCTTGCTCTTCCTCTATGTTTTCTTCAAGTTCTCTTTCTTGTTTATCTTCTTGTCTATCTTTTTGTCTATCATCTTGTCTATCATCTTGTCTATCTTCTTGTCTTGGTTCATTCTGCTGATTATGGTCTTCTTCTTCTTCATAAATAGTTCTTGACTTTCTTTCTTTTATTTTATCTTCTTCTTTATTAAACGTAACCTTCGTTTCATCAAAAATAATGTCTGTTGAAAATACCATTTTATTTGTTTCAGGATCCCATAGCCTATATCCATTTTTGGTGTACCCTACCATAAACATAGGCTTCGCTCTTGCATCTAATTTACTTGGTTTTGGAATTGTAACAGTCCACGCCTTTGAACCAAATACTTTCATCCTTTTTATTTCATTTCTTCCATACCATATTATTGCAGGAGTAACATTGTTTAATACTCTGCTTGGACATCTATTTATTTCAAAAGCTGAACAACATATTGCTTCTCCCCACAAATGTCTAGGTAATTTAGTTTCTGCAAACTTAGTTCTTGTTTTGTCTAATAATGATCTATTCATTCTCTCACTAGTACCATTTTGCATAGGTGTATACGGTGATGTATATTGTAACTCAATTCCTTTTTGTCTACAATAATTCTTAAAATAGTTAGATGTGAACTCACCTCCGTTATCCAATCTCAATTTCTTAGTTTTATATCCTAATTGAGTTTTAACTTGTTTAATATAATCTATCAAATTCTCATCCGCTTCATTTTTCTGCTTTAATAATTTTACCGTTACAAAATGAGCGTAATCATCAACAATTACCTGAAAGTATCTTGCTCCATTAATGTCACGTGGTTCGATTGGTCCACAAATATCCGAATGCACTAAATCTCCTATTTGTTTTGAATGTTTTCCTGTTTCACTAAATACTCTTCTTGTAGATTTACCTTCTGCGCAGCTATTACACTTTTCATTCGAAATTGGAAGTCCTAAAATCTTTAAACCCTTTCGATTGAGATGACCTAACCTTCTATGCCATAAGGTGTCATTGTCTTTTTCTCCGCTCAGTAAACAATTGTCTGAAATAACATTTAAATTAAGTACATATAACTTTGATTCTAGCTGTCCTTGAATTCTATTCTGTCCCTTACATATTGATACTAAATTATCATGAAATTTCACTTCTAAACCCTTTGATAATAACTGTCTGACAGATAACAAATTATGTGAAAGGTTTTCAACTATTAAACACTCTATTATTATATTTTGATAATTCCAACTTACAGAAATTTTTCCCTTTTCTTTTCCTATTAAGTAATCACCATTAGCTACATATATTTTTATTTCTTTGACTTGTTTTACATCATGCATATATTTTTTAAAAGAATCTTTTATTAAGTTTTCACTAGCCCCTGAATCTATAATAAATTTTATATTAAAATTATTACCCACATTGTCAGGCATTTTTTGCGACTGGTCCGAAGCTGTAAATGACCATAAATGTTCTTGATTCTGATTTCTCTCTTGACTATCCGTTGTATATGCTGACCCTTGTACTCGTCCTCGCATAGGTCTTCTTGTTCCTTGACCTCTTCTCATTCCACGTCTTTTATTGTAGTTATGGTAAGAATTCTGTTTATTTTTACAATCTTTAATCACATGCCCTCTTTTTCCACATCCATAGCAAGTTACAAATGCTTCTTCACTCATTCTATTATTGTGCACTTGCATTTCTTGTTGACTACCTTTTATTTCAGCATCTAACAGTCTTGCCTTCACAAATTCAATATTGATTGACTTCTCAGTACTCATTGTCTCTATGGAGGTTATTACACCATCATACTGAGGCGGCATCGATGACAACAAGTAACAAACTTTATCTATTTCTTCTATTTTGCTTCCAATAGCTTCTAGCTCACTTGTCAGAGAGTCAAACTTGATAAAATAATCTTGCAGTTTTTCTGATGAACTACATTTCAGTAATAATAACTGACGTTTCAATCTGAGTTTATTGAATATGCTTTTTCTCTCGAAAATATCTTCTAATTTGCTGATCATGTGCGCCGCAGTATTACATTCTTTTACGATTTCAATGTATTTATCCTCAATACTGTGTACTATTACTGACCTTGCTTTGGCGTCACTTTTCTTATCTAGTTTGGTTTCGTCACTATTCACCAATACGTGTGCCAACCCTTTTTCTTCTAGGATTAACTTTACTCTGAACTTCCAGTGGCCAAAACTACATTTTTCATTCAGCTTAGGATATTCTTGCGCCATCATGTTCGGATATCAACTTTTTTTGCTGGCTTGCGCAGTGGAAGCGTGCTATTGGCATTCCATTATTGCGAAGGACGCGATTAAATAAACAACGACTGGTTCCATATATTATTCACGTTTATTTCAGTAGGTACATTTTTCTTACAATATTTTTCAGTTGTTTTCACAGACAAAGACAAGTAGAGTAACCACGCCATAGTGATGGTCGTAAGCATAGATAATAATAGGGATGTCCAACATAAGTAACATATGGAGTCGTGTAACATCGAAGTAACATGAGAGGGTCACAAATTATATAGACTAGTGTCAAAAGTAACGTAAAATGTTACTTTTGTAACATTCTGGCAACGCTGCGTTCTGAGGATTCAGCACAAATTATATAGACTATTCAGGTGGCCTACCACAAGCTCTTTCATTATTCATTATCATTATCAGCCATTTAATGTCCCCACTGCTGGGGCACTGGCCTTCCTTATGGATGAATAAGGAGAATGAGCTATACGGCGTGTAGAGCGGCGTCTCACTCTCTCAACTTAAAAATAACTGCTATAAGAGCTTGTGGTAGGCCACCAGTACTGAGTCACTCACACTATCAAAAAAGTAGTAAAAAAGATCGTCCTTTTGGACAGGCGAAGACCTCTGAGTACTGAATCCTATGGAGATGGCATATTGTTCTATATGAACTATCGGTTATACAAATATGAGCTAAATCGACATTGAACTCATAAACCTGTAGCCATCTTGTTCTATCTTACCTCCAATACTTCATGTAAAAAGAGACAGCAATATATTTATTCGACCTATTTTTTGGCAACATTGAAACGTGACGTCATCGTAATGCAGTATTGAAGCCGGTCGCCATTTAGGTTTCTCGGTATGTGACCTGTCAACGCGAGTTGTATTTGCAGTGTTTTGTGATAAAAGTCTTTTATTTGAGACTTTCATGTGAATGAAAGGTATTAATAAGTGAGAGAAAGCAACAAGGAACATGTCTAATTGCAGTGTGGTAGTTTGTGGCATCAAAAAAAGTGAAAATCGTCCAAACATTACATTACACCGGTACGTACTATTTATTTTGCAAAAACACCAAAACAATACAATAAATGCCTTGTGTTTTGGTTTTCCTGTGAATAGTTTACTTAGAATTCATACCAAATGTAGCTTACTACTTATTTTGGTGAGTTTTGTTGGTATATTTCAAGAAAATATAAATCTGTTTGTTTTGCGCTAGAGTTGCCCTTATAGCATTTTTCTTATCGAATTATCGATGTTTTCAAATTTCAAGTGTAAATTGAGTGTATTAATTTTAAACTGTTTTTATTGTTTTAGGTTGCCTAAAAATAACAAAAAAAGAAAAATATGGCTGGATACAATGCGAAAGGAAAAGACTCGTACGAAAACTATTTTTATGTGCTCTTTTCATTTTGAAGAACAGTTTCAAACGTCAACGACGGTTTAAGTTTTGAAAAAGACGTTAATTAGGCCACTGGCATAATCGAAATTATAGTGCGACAACGTTTTCTGTTCCGGTTGCCAAAAACTGGATACTTATATATAACGTGTTTTTTTAATGTCATTTTGCTGTAAAGTTGTTGTCCAACTTACATTCATTCTAGCACATTAAAAGTAAGTATATTTTATTACCACTAGATGTCGCTTCGCTATATTCTAAATATATAAAAAAAATATGCTTGCTAGTAAAGATCTCGATTCAAACTGTTTATTATTTTATTACTTAATAATGCTTGTTTTTTTTAGACATTTCTTTTTTTCTATGGTAGGTAGGTACCTAGTAGGCATTCTCCTTTGTTATTTATATTGTAATGTGTGTTATGTAAAAAACACAATCCTTGTTGTATAAACATAATAGGTTTTTACAATATGGAGCTTTTTGTTTTATTTCATTACCTTTTTTTACTTAAACTGGTTCTCGCGACCTTTGATCTGGAATTCTATGGAGGTCTCGCATGTGTATAGACGCGTGACTCGGAAAACATAAAAAATTTGATCATAAAATTGCAGTTTCTAAGTAAAGGCGAGTAGAGCCGACAAGTAGGGCGCCCCCAATTAAATTTATTGCTCGCTCACAAATAAGATCACACGCAAACTCCCACACCGGGGGCTTTAAGCCCCTAGTACAGGATGGCCGATCATGTTGGCCGACCATGATGGGCCATCGTGTACAGGGCCAGTTTGCGTTACTCGCAGACGGCAATCACACGCAAACCGCCCCTGTACATGATGGCCCATCATGGTCGGCCAACATGATCGGCCATCCTGTACTGGGGGCTTTACAGTTGTTGCGTCTCACGCGCGCGGTCGGGCCAATGATTGTGTGCGTACATGCACAAACACATACACATTCTGTCATTGTCATAAAGAACTTAATTATGTGCAAATGTAGGTATAATTTAAGCACATTATTAAGTTTTATTATTCTAAAAAACTAGGTATATAATTATACACTATAATTCCGTTTTAAATTATCGAGGTGATTACGAAACTGCTTTTATAAAATATAGGGTGATATAGGTAGGTAGTCACAAAAATACTTGTATCTATAACTTCATCAATAAATATATCGATGTACAAATAGGGCAGCACTACGGAAAGGGGCCATTTTGGTTTCTCGGTATGTGTGCTTGTGTGTGTGTGTATGCTTCAATTTTTCGTAGGTATGCCATCTCCATAGGATTCAGTACTCAGAGGCGAAGACATTAAGCCATACTGCCAATTCTTGAGTATTGTGTATATTATTATTAAAGATTCTTATGTTTTCATTAGAATGTAGGTGTGTTACATTCCAATGCTTCTTGGAGTATTTGGCGTCAAATAAGTCGAGTCGAGTCGAGAATCACCACTACAATAAAACACTCGGCATCACGTTACCGAGATAGCGCATATTTTAATCATCATTCCAAACATCGTCCAGTTGCGTAGAAACTTGGGGCATAAAACCAACCACCAAGATAGGCTTGAGTGACAAAGTCTACTATGAAACAAATTGAGATTCCCACCAAAATGGCGATAACGCCAAAAACTCCAAAAAAGTTAAGCAAATTGTCATGTCAATGTCAATTCAACTGGGGCAAAGAATATATACTTTTAGGCAAAGATGTACTAATAAACGTAGATGGATACATATATGGATATATGGATGGATATATAGATGGATATATGGATGGATGCTACATCTTTGCTTTTAGGAATCAGTAGGGATTGATAAGAAAAATGAACGGTAACATACCAATTTATGAATCACAAAAACCAACAATTTTATTAGAATCTAACTTCAACTAAAACGTACAATCATGCCCCCAGTACACGATGGCTGATCATGGTCGGCGACCATGACCAATACATCGTACATTGACACTTTTGAAAGAACCTTTTTAAACTTGTTCGTTCAAAAGTGTCAATGTACGATGTATTGGTCATGGTCGCCGACCATGATCGGCCATCGTGTACTGGGGGCATTAGATTTTAACCGAATGGGAGAGTTTCCTGCAGTTATTTTTCGATGCACTAGATGGCGCTGTAACCCTAACACAACCTCCTTTTTTCAGCATTTATGGCAAAGGATTAGTTCATTAAGCCTAAAAAAGACTTGTGTGTCGGTCGGTTGTAGGTACTGTCAAATTAATCTGTCTGTGGTAAAGTTTTTCTTCTGTCAGATCTGCGGATTGCTTTGCTTCTATACGTTGGTGTTGGTGGTGTTTTTTGAGCGTATTCGTTTTTCTTGATAATTTGATTGAAACCTGGCATTGAATTCTGGACTTCGTTATTGGCGTTTTTGTGATTGGAGTCCACTTTCTACCTAATCTGTGGGATAATAATGTACTCATAAAATAAATAATACGTAATCGACCATTCACGGCAGGCCGCCCCGCCCGTCCGTCGCCTTATGCAGGATGGTGAATGTTGTCGCAGGAGGCTCCTGCAACAACACCATCCTGCGTGAGGCGACGGACGGCGGGCGCTTTAGTGTACCTACTAGGCGCCCATTAGACGGTAGGTTTTGCTGTCAGTTTGCTATCAGTTCAGGATTCTTTTAGCCAATCAAAATGAACCATTCATAACGCTGCCCGAAGTTAGATAGTCATGAGTGATGGAATTGACCGCCTGGCCACGGAACAGCGTATTACGCATCAGTTGGTGCGTTTCATTGACTTATTTGATTAGACGTCTGGCGCGAGCGCGCAATGATTGCGCAATTCGCTGGTCGCCGCCGCGCCGCCGCGCTTTCCCGTGGCCAGGAGGTGACTGCTGGTTACATGACTGCATGACCGTCTAATGTACGCCTTACTACAGACAGACTATTTTCTTTGCTATTTTCTATTAAGTACTTTTTCGTTTACTTCTTCAGAAAAAGTTAGGTCGCTATAGTGGGGTAGCGCCATCTAGTACAAATTTTTGAACTAACGATGAAACGTCAAAAAAACTCCCTCATTCTGAAACTAACAAAGAGTAGGCACTTTTACGAGGAACAAATGGACAGAAGTTGATGGTAGATTGTCGACACCTCAGCGACCCGATGCAGAAGAGAGAAAGAAGCCCCGCAAGACACTGACCTCTATTATAGTGGTATAATAGAGATCAGTGCCCGCAAGAGCTCTGCAGCCGGTTTTATAGACGGATCCCACACTGCACCGCACGACGCTCCGGTTTGTGGTAGTGCGCTTCTTAACTATGGCTGTAGAATTTTGATGTGCATACAAAACCCGCAGTGTATGATAAATCACGCCGCATCTCCGTCCGGTAGTGCGGAAACCGGAGGCAGTGTGTTGGACGCCATAGTGCGCGCGCCATCGCGCTATCCGCGCGCCATCTGCGTGCACTCGAGCGCCCTCTGCGAGCACCTGCGCGCCATCTACGCGTATCACTTTCCCGCTAACAATACACTACAGCGATATGATATGATACGGCAAGTTGTCTTGCTTACCCCGCTAAGGTGTAAGCAAGACAACTTGCCGTACCATATCATATCGCGCGATAAAAGCCGCTCATGCTAGGCCGGCTGGGGGGCTACCGCGTAACTTTATGGGTATGAACTTCATACGTTTTTTAAAACTTAAAGTTAATTTTATAAAAAATTAAGTTCAAAAACTAAAACCCGACTACTGAAAAATCACGTTCTAAAAAGCATGAAACAAGACAATATTCTCATCTGAAATTGCCGTGGTCGAATGCCACTTTTCCCTAGAATGAAAATATTGTTTTATTATATGAAGGGGCATACGACCACGGCAATTTCAGATGAGAATATTTTCTTGTTTGTCGATTTCCTTGTTTTGTGTCGTCGGGAATAACGATAACTAGCTAGCAACGTTCAACAGAACAAAGCAGCAAAAATCTATCAAGATAAGGAATTCAAATGACAGTTGAAGCCCATACCCATATCCATATTTCTTAGCCGGTAGCCCCCCAGGTTGTTCATATAATATGAATTATGGAGTGTAGAACTTTGAGATAATAGTTCAATGGTGTAGAAGTAGGGGGGCTACCGGCTAAAAAAATATGGGATTGATAGATTTTTGCTGCTTTGTTGTTGAACGTTGCTAGCTAGCTATCGTTATAATACTATACCCGACGAGAATATAACATCTTACATATCCTATTCCAGTGCCCCCTATCCTATATAAAGCTAGAAACACATTTCTCTGGCGCAGCGCAGCGCAGCGTTGACCGACGCGACACCAGGGGGGCTACCGCGTAACTTTATGGGTATGAACTTCATACGTTTTTGGGAACTTTAAGTCAATTTTATAAAGAAAATCAGTTCCTTATTTTGTGACGTCGGGTATAACGATAACTAGCTAGCAACGTTCAACAGAACAAAGCAGCAAAAATCTATCAAGATAAGGGATTAAAATGACAGTTGAAGCCCACACCCATATCCATATTTCTTAGCCGGTAGCCCCTCAGGGTGTGCACACTTTACTAGTGTGGCGCAGCGCGTTCTGACGAAATTTTTGATCAGTGTCAATCATAGAGAAAGATAAATATGGTGTCAATCGAGTCGTTGCCATGAAGTTTGACTTAATACTCTGAGGTAACTGGAGCTCTCACCCTGAATAAAAAAGTGTCGCCAGCAAATTTGACATTTATGTATGTAGTGGCTGTCAGCTGTCTCATATGACCATACGTATTTTTTTAAAGTGTAGGTGAGACGGAAGACAGCCACTGTGTTATTTGTGGTATTCAAAAAATTGTTCGTACTGCACTCTCCAGTTACCTCAGTATTAAGTCGAACTTCATGGTCGTTGCCGAGCTAACATCTGTATTATATTTTCTTCTAATTTTGAAAACAATTTCTGTTCTTACTTGAACATATTAAATAAAAAAAAATTGTTGATGATAAGATGATGATGAATGAATACGAGATGCAATTTATATCTATACTAATACTATAAATACACTTTGTTTGTTTGTAATAGATAAACTCAAAAAATACTGAACCGATTTTAGAAATATTTAAGTACCTAGTGTAATTTATTTTCAAATCAGAATTATACATTATTTTTGTTATAAAATTAAAAAGTATAGTGTACTAAAAACACTTTACTACTGTTTTAACAGTATAATTAACAACCCTACATGATTTGATGAATTGGTGACTCTTCTAAACAAAAAAAATAATTTTTAAATTGGCCCATTTATTGACGGAGAAATCGAAGAACATAAGTTGTTCGGAAAAGATCGACGTTTCTGAACGCGTCTCTATTGTCACGTCAAATTGACATTTGGCTGTCACTTGAAGTTGACAGTGACACTGGATTGAAATTCTTGTAAGAAAGATGTCGGATTAATTTTGCTGAATTTGTTAAAAATCGCTCGCGTTGAATGTGCCTGGCATATCGAGTTTGAATAAAATCTTAAATTATCTATGTGATCCCGTTTTGTACGACCAAGGTTTTGACGCCATCCATCGGGCTGGTCGCGGAGTTTTGAAAGAAAGATAATTGTCCACCACGCGTTGTTGCAGGGGCAATATATATCTTGACAAAAAGCTCCTCCGTGTGTTATTGTGTATCTATTGTTGAAGCGCCCAGTGTCTTGGGAACGCTGTGTTGTATGTGTTGTGAGTGAGGTGACGAGTTGGTAAGGTCTGCAGAAGACGAAGAAAGGACCCCAGGGGCGCGCGCGCTCCCTTACACCACTTCTGCCTTGGAGACGTTCGACACACGGACCCGTATGTAGCCTCACCTTACTTAACATTCTCTCCGCTGTGTATCGCAGTCCAGTTGTTCAGTTTACATCCCCGCTGAAACCTAGTTTTTTTGTCCGGAGTCTATATTACTAATACCAGCTTCCACTGCGCCAGCTGATTCCGCGGTATAGGCAGGGGTGTACTGAACATTTGTTGGTAGCAGAGCGTAGTTTGAAGGCCTGAGAGGCCCACGCCAAAACTTTGTATTAATCAGTGCCGTTTTGATGACCCAGTCTGGTCCGGACTAGATTAATTTGTACTTGTAAATGGTAATTAACTTGCATTTGAAAAGTAAAGGGCATTCCTTTGTTATTGGTTCCATGTCTTGTAATTAATTGTCATGTATTGAAGTTCCAAAGTGTAAACAGATGCCTTTCTTTGCTCATAATAATTATTATTCAGTTTTGTTAGCAAATTTGAGTTGTGAATATTGACAAGTTTGTTGCTAAAATAATAGCTAATAAAAGGTTAGCTAATAAGTTTGCACTCAATACTTAGTGAAACTTGATTTGGGACATTGTTTACACATTGAAACTCATTGAAACTTGTGCTTTGAAATAATTAAAATTAACTTGTTGTGTTGATATCCAAGTGAATTTCAATAGTCAGTGATTTGGAGTGAATTTCAATAGTCAGTGAGTTTTGTTGTTTTCTGATAACCTCCAAATATTTAAGAGTTTGTGTCATTATAAATACTTTGTTGTTGTAATATTGGAATTTTGTGGTTAGTAATAACCTCCAAATATTGGAGATTTTGTGTTATAGTGAATATTTTGAATTTGTTGTTTTTGTTGATAAATTTGTGACGTTACAATGACGGCCTCCTCTGCTAAAGCCAAAATACGTTCTGAGTTACGGTGGTTAGCTTCTGCGGTTGCGTTGTTGGATCGACCGGATAGAACGGAGGCCTTGTTGAACAGATACGTAGATCTGCCCGTACGTTTGGCTGTTGTTGATGAACAGTATGCCTTATTTTTGGAAAGGACTGTTGAGGCCGATGTGGAAATGCGACAAGAAGTCGATTTGGATGTGGACCAGTGTTATGATTTTGCGGACAGAATTACCCAGGTGGCTCGACCTTTGCAAGTCGCAAGAGAGAATGAACCGAGCCCGTCCCCGGTCACATCTAAGAGTATGCCCCCTCTCTTTGCTAGATTGGCCCCCTTAGACTTAAGGCGCTTTGCTGGTCGTCTAGAGGACTGGGAGGGCTTTATTAATATTTTTGATAGTCTTGTACATGCCCGGGACGATTTGACCCAGGGCCAGAAGTTAGCTTATTTGTTATCCGTGTTGGAAGGGGAGGCCCTTGAATCAGTTCAACATTTGGCCCCCTCGGATGAAAACTACCCTATTGCTAGGGATTTGATTGCCCGTCGGTACCAGAACGTACGACGTCTGGCGGACAACCATGTTGCCGCCATTTTGAATTTACCCCGCGTTGCCAGCGTGATGCACTTGAGAGTGGCTTTGTTGAATCCGCTGTTGGTTGCATACAACGCATTAAAAAACTTAAAACTCCCAGTGGAGCAGTGGTCGTTTTTGTTACTGCACATTGTCCTGGGAAAGTTGCCGGACTCTGTTAAGGTCCGTTTTGAGCAGCAGTATGGTGGGGATAGTGCGACTTATCTGCCACCCTTCTCGGACCTCTTGACGTTCCTGGAAGGAGAAAGTAGACTGGCAGATAATTCCTCTCTGGCCGGTCCTATGGGACCCGAACGACCTGTGCCACAGAGTAGATCCCCCACCGGACCCCCCCGTAGGGGGCGTATGGCCCCTCGCGCGCCCGGCCGCTATGCCGCCGTCCAGGAGACCGCCCGCTGCTTGTACTGTCGGGAACCGGGTCACAGCACGACCCGTTGTGATAAGTTCCTCGACCAGCGCGTCCAAGGCCGTCGAGCGATCGCGCGACAACGGACATGGTGCTACTCGTGCTTGGGCCTGCACATGCAGCGCGAATGTACCCAAGCGCACCCATGCCGCTTTTGTAAGGGCAACCACCATCCCCTCCTCTGCATGAACAGCCCAGAGGGCGGCGGAGCGCCGCAGCGCGTCGCTGCAGGATCACCTCGTATGGGTGGGGGGCTCGGACCCCCCGCGGTGTTTGCATCCCGCAGCAGTTCTAGTGGCCACCAGAGTGGCCCCAGACGCTCTCCGCCACGTTTGGACCCTCAAACGGGCGGGGGTCCCAGGGACCCCCCCATGGGAAACCGATCCCCAAGGATGGGGATGAGTTATGCGGGCGTTGCCGGAGGTCGTAGAGGCCCCCCGCGACGTTTTGAGCCTCGCACGGGCGGGGGTCCCACGGACCCCCCCATGGGAAATCGGTCCCCAACTAGGGGGTTCGATTTTGCGAGCGTTGCGGGAGGTCGTAGAAGCCCCCCGCAACGTGTTGAGCCTCGCACAGCCGGGGGTCCCCGGGACCCCCCCTCTGAAAATCGGTCACCGTGCCCCCGCGACTATGGGGCGACGTACACGGTGGATGATAGGCACCGATTCTCGCCGCCGCTCGCCGAATACCCGCGTTTGGAGCGGCGCCCGCCCCGTCTTCAAGGGGCCGGGAGATATAACTCGCCTGATACCGGGCGAATTGGACGTAGGCAGTATGTGGGAGATTGGGACCCACTGGATCGCTATGAGCGACCCCCTTACCATGGGGGGACGTCTGGGGACCCCACATACTAGCAATCAACGTGTTTACGGTCGATTGTAGCCACCCCTCCAGAGACCGTTTTGTTGCCCACGGCCTCTGTGCTTGTCAGGGGATTGAATGGCGACCTTGTGGAAGTTCGCGCCTTGTTGGATTCCGGTGCTCAGGGGTGTGTTGTGTCATCTTGGTTAGTTAGGCGGTTGGGCCTCAAGGTGCACCCCCACACGGAAGGCGTGAGAGGTGTTGGCGATGTGAAAGTCCCCGGGTTGTTAGGGCATGTTGACTTCACATTTACATCACGTAATGGGTCCACGCCAGGCATTAAGACCTCGGCGATTGTGTTGGACACAGTTGTTGGCCGTCAACCTTCAGTTGACTTGGGACCGAGTATGTTGTCTTTGGTGTCTGATTCCCCACTCGCCGATCCAAATTTCTTCCGCCCAGGCCCGATTGATGCTCTCCTTGGAGCCGATGTCCTGGGGCGAGTTTTGTTGACGGGGAAGCGAGTTTTGCAGCCAGATGGCTTGGTAGCTCTGCAGACGACACTCGGTACAGTTGTGATGGGCCCTGCTCGCCGCGTTTTGGATTCCCTTGATGAGGATCGCGGTCTTGTTTTTAATGTGTCTCTCTCCGAAGTGGTGCAGAAGTTTTGGGAGGTTGAGGAACCTCCACCAGCCCCGCGGGTAGACCCAGTAGCGGATGAATGCGAGTTGTATTACCAGAATAACACTGGTCGCCTCCGCTCTGGTCGTTTGATCACCCGTCTCCCCTTTCGTGCCGGCCGACCTCCTCTGGGCGAATCCCGAC
This sequence comes from Crambus lathoniellus, assembly GCA_949710035.1. Classification (NCBI taxonomy): domain Eukaryota; kingdom Metazoa; phylum Arthropoda; class Insecta; order Lepidoptera; family Crambidae; genus Crambus; species Crambus lathoniellus. Next base: position 2,843,062 of record OX453301.1, on the reverse strand, counting down.
CGCTAGCGGAACGTAGGCTAGTGGCGATGGAGCGTCGCATGAGCAGGGATCCGGTCTTCCGCCAGAAGTATGTTGAATTCATGCGGGAGTATGAGGAGTTAGGGCACATGTCCGTGAGCGATTTGGATTGGCGCTCCGTTGAGCACTTCTTTTTGCCGCACCACGCCGTTTTGAAATCCGGAAAGATTCGGGTGGTCTTTGACGGTTCGGCTCCCACCTCTACTGGAGCGTCCTTGAACCAGTGTCTGCATGTAGGTCCCAAGCTGCACACGGAGATCTCAGACATTTTGACCAACTTCCGGCGGCACCAAATTGTATTTATGACTGACATCCGGATGATGTTCAGACAAACGGTCATCCATCCAGAGGATAGGAGGTACCAATTGATTTTGTGGAGAGAGAGTCCTAGGGACCCCTTGTTGATTTATGAATTGAATACGAATACGTACGGTTTGGCTTCGAGCCCGTTTGTTGCGATTCGTTCTTTGTTGGAGTTGGCCGAGAAGGAGCGCTTGAGATACCCTCGCGCCTCCGCCATTTTGGCCAGTGACGTCTATGTGGATGACATTTGCACGGGCGCCTCATCTGTCTCAGAGGCGATTGTCCTGAGAGACGAACTCACCGCCCTTTTGAAGTCGGGAGGTTACGAGTTGAGGAAATGGATATCCAACTCGCCTGATGTACTGGTAGGTTTGCCCGAAGAGCACCAGCAGGACCCCCACCTATTCGAGAATGTTGATAATCCCCATGTGGTGACCGTCCTTGGCGTACAGTACAAACCGGTCTCTGATACGTTCACTTATTGTGTGGATTTACGACCACCGAAAGTCTGGACCAAGCGTTTAGTATTGTCTACTGTCGCACGTACCTTTGACCCCAATGGGTGGATTTGCCCCGTGCTGTTTATGGCCAAGTGTTTCTTGCAACGGTTATGGGCTTCGGGTGTGTCGTGGGATGAACCCCTCTCGGACGAGTTACTCCGAGATTGGTCGAGCTTCGTTTCATCCCTCCCCGAGATTAATGAAGTGCATTTGCCGAGGCTATTCCTCCCTTCTGAAAATTGTAAAGTTACTCTTCACGGCTTTTCCGATGCCTCCGAACGTGGATTTGCTGCGGCCGTGTACCTCCGCACCGTTACTGTTGACGGAGTTGTTGCTGTGCATCTGGTGATAGCGAAAAGCAAAGTCGCTCCCCTTCGGACTCGTCATACGATCCCGAGGTTGGAATTGTGTGGAGCTGCCCTCCTAATGCGTTTGTTGAACCACGTATGGCTCACATTAGGTCGATCTATTAAGATACAAGAGGTTTATGCTTGGACGGACAGTCAGGTCGTCCTTTGTTGGTTGAAGGCTCCGGCGCACACCTTGGACGTGTTTGTGGCCAATCGAGTGTCGCAGATTTGTAATTCCGACATCGAGTTGATTTGGAGACACGTGCCGGGAACCATGAATCCCGCGGATTGTGCGTCTCGGGGTTGTGTAGCCCCAACCCTAATTAACCACCCCCTCTGGTGGGGCCCACAGTGGTTGATGCGGCCTGAGTCGGAGTGGCCGCCCTCTCCAGCGTTGTCGAACGTAGCCGTTCCTGATATGCGGGCATGCGTCCTGGAGACTAACCCCGCCGGGGAAAAGGATTTGTTGTTGGATCGGTACAGCTCCTTACAGAAGCTGCTTGGTGTTACCGCTTGGATCAGACGTTTTGTGTACAATTGCAGAAACCCACGCGCGAGGCGTGATTCGTCGGTTCTCACTCCGGACGAGCGTAGGGACGCGCTCTTGTTTTGGGTCCAGAGAGTACAAGCTGATAGTTTTGAGTCCGAGATTGAAATTTTGCGTTTAGGCCGTCGCAAGTTGAAGGGCGCGGTATCGCGATTGAATCCCTTCCTGGACGAGAGTGGGCTTTTGCGAGTCGGCGGAAGACTTCGAAATGCGAACCTGCCGTATGGAGCTCGTCACCCCCTTTTGTTACCTAAAGCCGGACATTTGACTCAACTGATAATAACAGATCGCCATGTGAATGCACAACATGCTGGCTGTAATGCTTTGTTGGCCATTTTGCAGCGTGAATTTTGGATTTTGTCTGCTCGTCGAGCCATTCGCACTGTGGTTTTCCGTTGCCTGCCTTGTTATCGATTGAAGGCCGCGACCATGCAGCCCCAGATGGGTGATTTGCCTGCTGATCGCGTCACGGAATGTAGAGCTTTTGCCGGAGTCGCCACCGACTTCGCCGGTCCCTTTACTGTAAAGGCTTCGAGACTGCGTAATGCTAAAACCTATAAGGCGTACTTGTGCGTGTTTGTGTGTTTGTCCACCAAGGCTGTCCATTTGGAAATTGTCTCGGAATTGTCTACCGAAGCCTTTGTCGCCGCCTTGAGCAGATTTGTTTCCCGTAGAGGACTGCCGACATTGATACGTTCCGATTGTGGTACTAATTATAAGGGAACGTGTAATTATCTTAAGGAAGTAGTTAAGTTTTTTGTTGATAATAAAATAGACATTGGAACCACCCTCTCCCGGCGTGGGATAATCTGGAAGTTTAGCCCTCCAGCTTGTCCGACCTGGGGAGGAATTTTTGAAGCTTGTGTAAAGGCTGCCAAGACACACTTGCGTCGCGTGATTGGAGAAACTATTCTCACGTTTGAGGAACTTGATACGGTATTTTGTAAAATTGAGGCCGTCCTCAACTCGCGACCCTTGTGCCCGTTGTCTTCGGACCCGAATGACCTGGAAGCGACCTGGAAGCCCTTTTGGCGTTGCCTGAATATCCGATTCAGGATGTAGGATCCCATCGTTTGTCGCGATACCAACTTTTGAGACAGATGTCCCAAAACTTCTGGGCACGTTGGTCGATGGAGTATTTGCATATCCTACAACAGCGCGTGAAGTGGACAGATAAAACCACCCCACCCCAGACTGGCGACCTCGTGTTGTCAAAGTCAAAGTCAAAGTCAATAAATTTTTATTCATATAGATTAAATAAAATTAATGCTTATGAATCGTCCAACATTTTTTTACCTACCACCTGTTATGGACATCTTTTAACTGACAAGAAAAACAGGCGAAAAAAACTCATCAGCTTTAACAGAAGTTAAACAGTTGATTAAGGATGCTAACCTGCCGCCCCTATGTTGGCGAAGGGGGCGCATTGTTAAACTCTACCCCGGAACTGACGGAGTTCCTCGTTTTGCTGAGGTTTTGGTTCGAGATTCGGTTTTGAAGAGAGCCGTTAGTGGGCTCTCCCGATTACCCGTAGATTGACGTACCGTTCTTAACGGTCCGGGGCGGGGGGATGTTCGGAAAAGATCGACGTTTCTGAACGCGTCTCTATTGTCACGTCAAATTGACATTTGGCTGTCACTTGAAGTTGACAGTGACACTGGATTGAAATTCTTGTAAGAAAGATGTCGGATTAATTTTGCTGAATTTGTTAAAAATCGCTCGCGTTGAATGTGCCTGGCATATCGAGTTTGAATAAAATCTTAAATTATCTATGTGATCCCGTTTTGTACGACCAAGGTTTTGACGCCATCCATCGGGCTGGTCGCGGAGTTTTGAAAGAAAGATAATTGTCCACCACGCGTTGTTGCAGGGGCAATATATATCTTGACAAAAAGCTCCTCCGTGTGTTATTGTGTATCTATTGTTGAAGCGCCCAGTGTCTTGGGAACGCTGTGTTGTATGTGTTGTGAGTGAGGTGACGAGTTGGTAAGGTCTGCAGAAGACGAAGAAAGGACCCCAGGGGCGCGCGCGCTCCCTTACACCACTTCTGCCTTGGAGACGTTCGACACACGGACCCGTATGTAGCCTCACCTTACTTAACATTCTCTCCGCTGTGTATCGCAGTCCAGTTGTTCAGTTTACATCCCCGCTGAAACCTAGTTTTTTTGTCCGGAGTCTATATTACTAATACCAGCTTCCACTGCGCCAGCTGATTCCGCGGTATAGGCAGGGGTGTACTGAACATTTGTTGGTAGCAGAGCGTAGTTTGAAGGCCTGAGAGGCCCACGCCAAAACTTTGTATTAATCAGTGCCGTTTTGATGACCCAGTCTGGTCCGGACTAGATTAATTTGTACTTGTAAATGGTAATTAACTTGCATTTGAAAAGTAAAGGGCATTCCTTTGTTATTGGTTCCATGTCTTGTAATTAATTGTCATGTATTGAAGTTCCAAAGTGTAAACAGATGCCTTTCTTTGCTCATAATAATTATTATTCAGTTTTGTTAGCAAATTTGAGTTGTGAATATTGACAAGTTTGTTGCTAAAATAATAGCTAATAAAAGGTTAGCTAATAAGTTTGCACTCAATACTTAGTGAAACTTGATTTGGGACATTGTTTACACATTGAAACTCATTGAAACTTGTGCTTTGAAATAATTAAAATTAACTTGTTGTGTTGATATCCAAGTGAATTTCAATAGTCAGTGATTTGGAGTGAATTTCAATAGTCAGTGAGTTTTGTTGTTTTCTGATAACCTCCAAATATTTAAGAGTTTGTGTCATTATAAATACTTTGTTGTTGTAATATTGGAATTTTGTGGTTAGTAATAACCTCCAAATATTGGAGATTTTGTGTTATAGTGAATATTTTGAATTTGTTGTTTTTGTTGATAAATTTGTGACGTTACAATGACGGCCTCCTCTGCTAAAGCCAAAATACGTTCTGAGTTACGGTGGTTAGCTTCTGCGGTTGCGTTGTTGGATCGACCGGATAGAACGGAGGCCTTGTTGAACAGATACGTAGATCTGCCCGTACGTTTGGCTGTTGTTGATGAACAGTATGCCTTATTTTTGGAAAGGACTGTTGAGGCCGATGTGGAAATGCGACAAGAAGTCGATTTGGATGTGGACCAGTGTTATGATTTTGCGGACAGAATTACCCAGGTGGCTCGACCTTTGCAAGTGGCAAGAGAGAATGAACCGAGCCCGTCCCCGGTCACATCTAAGAGTATGCCCCCTCTCTTTGCTAGATTGGCCCCCTTAGACTTAAGGCGCTTTGCTGGTCGTCTAGAGGACTGGGAGGGCTTTATTAATATTTTTGATAGTCTTGTACATGCCCGGGACGATTTGACCCAGGGCCAGAAGTTAGCTTATTTGTTATCCGTGTTGGAAGGGGAGGCCCTTGAATCAGTTCAACATTTGGCCCCCTCGGATGAAAACTACCCTATTGCTAGGGATTTGATTGCCCGTCGGTACCAGAACGTACGACGTCTGGCGGACAACCATGTTGCCGCCATTTTGAATTTACCCCGCGTTGCCAGCGTGATGCACTTGAGAGTGGCTTTGTTGAATCCGCTGTTGGTTGCATACAACGCATTAAAAAACTTAAAACTCCCAGTGGAGCAGTGGTCGTTTTTGTTACTGCACATTGTCCTGGGAAAGTTGCCGGACTCTGTTAAGGTCCGTTTTGAGCAGCAGTATGGTGGGGATAGTGCGACTTATCTGCCACCCTTCTCGGACCTCTTGACGTTCCTGGAAGGAGAAAGTAGACTGGCAGATAATTCCTCTCTGGCCGGTCCTATAGGACCCGAACGACCTGTGCCACAGAGTAGATCCCCCACCGGACCCCCCCGTAGGGGGCGTATGGCCCCTCGCGCGCCCGGCCGCTATGCCGCCGTCCAGGAGACCGCCCGCTGCTTGTACTGTCGGGAACCGGATCACAGCACGACCCGTTGTGATAAGTTCCTCGACCAGCGCGTCCAAGGCCGTCGAGCGATCGCGCGACAACGGACATGGTGCTACTCGTGCTTGGGCCTGCACATGCAGCGCGAATGTACCCAAGCGCACCCATGCCGCTTTTGTAAGGGCAACCACCATCCCCTCCTCTGCATGAACAGCCCAGAGGGCGGCGGAGCGCCGCAGCGCGTCGCTGCAGGATCACCTCGTATGGGTGGGGGGCTCGGACCCCCCGCGGTGTTTGCATCCCGCAGCAGTTCTAGTGGCCACCAGAGTGGCCCCAGACGCTCTCCGCCACGTTTGGACCCTCAAACGGGCGGGGGTCCCAGGGACCCCCCCATGGGAAACCGATCCCCAAGGATGGGGATGAGTTATGCGGGCGTTGCCGGAGGTCGTAGAGGCCCCCCGCGACGTTTTGAGCCTCGCACGGGCGGGGGTCCCACGGACCCCCCCATGGGAAATCGGTCCCCAACTAGGGGGTTCGATTTTGCGAGCGTTGCGGGAGGTCGTAGAAGCCCCCCGCAACGTGTTGAGCCTCGCACAGCCGGGGGTCCCCGGGACCCCCCCTCTGAAAATCGGTCACCGTGCCCCCGCGACTATGGGGCGACGTACACGGTGGATGATAGGCACCGATTCTCGCCGCCGCTCGCCGAATACCCGCGTTTGGAGCGGCGCCCGCCCCGTCTTCAAGGGGCCGGGAGATATAACTCGCCTGATACCGGGCGAATTGGACGTAGGCAGTATGTGGGAGATTGGGACCCACTGGATCGCTATGAGCGACCCCCTTACCATGGGGGGACGTCTGGGGACCCCACATACTAGCAATCAACGTGTTTACGGTCGATTGTAGCCACCCCTCCAGAGACCGTTTTGTTGCCCACGGCCTCTGTGCTTGTCAGGGGATTGAATGGCGACCTTGTGGAAGTTCGCGCCTTGTTGGATTCCGGTGCTCAGGGGTGTGTTGTGTCATCTTGGTTAGTTAGGCGGTTGGGCCTCAAGGTGCACCCCCACACGGAAGGCGTGAGAGGTGTTGGCGATGTGAAAGTCCCCGGGTTGTTAGGGCATGTTGACTTCACATTTACATCACGTAATGGGTCCACGCCAGGCATTAAGACCTCGGCGATTGTGTTGGACACAGTTGTTGGCCGTCAACCTTCAGTTGACTTGGGACCGAGTATGTTGTCTTTGGTGTCTGATTCCCCACTCGCCGATCCAAATTTCTTCCGCCCAGGCCCAATTGATGCTCTCCTTGGAGCCGATGTCCTGGGGCGAGTTTTGTTGACGGGGAAGCGAGTTTTGCAGCCAGATGGCTTGGTAGCTCTGCAGACGACACTCGGTACAGTTGTGATGGGCCCTGCTCGCCGCGTTTTGGATTCCCTTGATGAGGATCGCGGTCTTGTTTTTAATGTGTCTCTCTCCGAAGTGGTGCAGAAGTTTTGGGAGGTTGAGGAACCTCCACCAGCCCCGCGGGTAGACCCAGTAGCGGATGAATGCGAGTTGTATTACCAGAATAACACTGGTCGCCTCCGCTCTGGTCGTTTGATCACCCGTCTCCCCTTTCGTGCCGGCCGACCTCCTCTGGGCGAATCCCGACCGCTAGCGGAACGTAGGCTAGTGGCGATGGAGCGTCGCATGAGCAGGGATCCGGTCTTCCGCCAGAAGTATGTTGAATTCATGCGGGAGTATGAGGAGTTAGGGCACATGTCCGTGAGCGATTTGGATTGGCGCTCCGTTGAGCACTTCTTTTTGCCGCACCACGCCGTTTTGAAATCCGGAAAGATTCGGGTGGTCTTTGACGGTTCGGCTCCCACCTCTACTGGAGCGTCCTTGAACCAGTGTCTGCATGTAGGTCCCAAGCTGCACACGGAGATCTCAGACATTTTGACCAACTTCCGGCGGCACCAAATTGTATTTATGACTGACATCCGGATGATGTTCAGACAAACGGTCATCCATCCAGAGGATAGGAGGTACCAATTGATTTTGTGGAGAGAGAGTCCTAGGGACCCCTTGTTGATTTATGAATTGAATACGAATACGTACGGTTTGGCTTCGAGCCCGTTTGTTGCGATTCGTTCTTTGTTGGAGTTGGCCGAGAAGGAGCGCTTGAGATACCCTCGCGCCTCCGCCATTTTGGCCAGTGACGTCTATGTGGATGACATTTGCACGGGCGCCTCATCTGTCTCAGAGGCGATTGTCCTGAGAGACGAACTCACCGCCCTTTTGAAGTCGGGAGGTTACGAGTTGAGGAAATGGATATCCAACTCGCCTGATGTACTGGTAGGTTTGCCCGAAGAGCACCAGCAGGACCCCCACCTATTCGAGAATGTTGATAATCCCCATGTGGTGACCGTCCTTGGCGTACAGTACAAACCGGTCTCTGATACGTTCACTTATTGTGTGGATTTACGACCACCGAAAGTCTGGACCAAGCGTTTAGTATTGTCTACTGTCGCACGTACCTTTGACCCCAATGGGTGGATTTGCCCCGTGCTGTTTATGGCCAAGTGTTTCTTGCAACGGTTATGGGCTTCGGGTGTGTCGTGGGATGAACCCCTCTCGGACGAGTTACTCCGAGATTGGTCGAGCTTCGTTTCATCCCTCCCCGAGATTAATGAAGTGCATTTGCCGAGGCTATTCCTCCCTTCTGAAAATTGTAAAGTTACTCTTCACGGCTTTTCCGATGACTCCGAACGTGGATTTGCTGCGGCCGTGTACCTCCGCACCGTTACTGTTGACGGAGTTGTTGCTGTGCATCTGGTGATAGCGAAAAGCAAAGTCGCTCCCCTTCGGACTCGTCATACGATCCCGAGGTTGGAATTGTGTGGAGCTGCCCTCCTAATGCGTTTGTTGAACCACGTATGGCTCACATTAGGTCGATCTATTAAGATACAAGAGGTTTATGCTTGGACGGACAGTCAGGTCGTCCTTTGTTGGTTGAAGGCTCCGGCGCACACCTTGGACGTGTTTGTGGCCAATCGAGTGTCGCAGATTTGTAATTCCGACATCGAGTTGATTTGGAGACACGTGCCGGGAACCATGAATCCCGCGGATTGTGCGTCTCGGGGTTGTGTAGCCCCAACCCTAATTAACCACCCCCTCTGGTGGGGCCCACAGTGGTTGATGCGGCCTGAGTCGGAGTGGCCGCCCTCTCCAGCGTTGTCGAACGTAGCCGTTCCTGATATGCGGGCATGCGTCCTGGAGACTAACCCCGCCGGGGAAAAGGATTTGTTGTTGGATCGGTACAGCTCCTTACAGAAGCTGCTTGGTGTTACCGCTTGGATCAGACGTTTTGTGTACAATTGCAGAAACCCACGCGCGAGGCGTGATTCGTCGGTTCTCACTCCGGACGAGCGTAGGGACGCGCTCTTGTTTTGGGTCCAGAGAGTACAAGCTGATAGTTTTGAGTCCGAGATTGAAATTTTGCGTTTAGGCCGTCGCAAGTTGAAGGGCGCGGTATCGCGATTGAATCCCTTCCTGGACGAGAGTGGGCTTTTGCGAGTCGGCGGAAGACTTCGAAATGCGAACCTGCCGTATGGAGCTCGTCACCCCCTTTTGTTACCTAAAGCCGGACATTTGACTCAACTGATAATAACAGATCGCCATGTGAATGCACAACATGCTGGCTGTAATGCTTTGTTGGCCATTTTGCAGCGTGAATTTTGGATTTTGTCTGCTCGTCGAGCCATTCGCACTGTGGTTTTCCGTTGCCTGCCTTGTTATCGATTGAAGGCCGCGACCATGCAGCCCCAGATGGGTGATTTGCCTGCTGATCGCGTCACGGAATGTAGAGCTTTTGCCGGAGTCGCCACCGACTTCGCCGGTCCCTTTACTGTAAAGGCTTCGAGACTGCGTAATGCTAAAACCTATAAGGCGTACTTGTGCGTGTTTGTGTGTTTGTCCACCAAGGCTGTCCATTTGGAAATTGTCTCGGAATTGTCTACCGAAGCCTTTGTCGCCGCCTTGAGCAGATTTGTTTCCCGTAGAGGACTGCCGACATTGATACGTTCCGATTGTGGTACTAATTATAAGGGAACGTGTAATTATCTTAAGGAAGTAGTTAAGTTTTTTGTTGATAATAAAATAGACATTGGAACCACCCTCTCCCGGCGTGGGATAATCTGGAAGTTTAGCCCTCCAGCTTGTCCGACCTGGGGAGGAATTTTTGAAGCTTGTGTAAAGGCTGCCAAGACACACTTGCGTCGCGTGATTGGAGAAACTATTCTCACGTTTGAGGAACTTGATACGGTATTTTGTAAAATTGAGGCCGTCCTCAACTCGCGACCCTTGTGCCCGTTGTCTTCGGACCCGAATGACCTGGAAGCGTTGACCCCAGGTCATTTCTTGATCGGACAGCCCCTTTTGGCGTTGCCTGAATATCCGATTCAGGATGTAGGATCCCATCGTTTGTCGCGATACCAACTTTTGAGACAGATGTCCCAAAACTTCTGGGCACGTTGGTCGATGGAGTATTTGCATATCCTACAACAGCGCGTGAAGTGGACAGATAAAACCACCCCACCCCAGACTGGCGACCTCGTGTTGTCAAAGTCAAAGTCAAAGTCAATAAATTTTTATTCATATAGATTAAATAAAATTAATGCTTATGAATCGTCCAACATTTTTTTACCTACCACCTGTTATGGACATCTTTTAACTGACAAGAAAAACAGGCGAAAAAAACTCATCAGCTTTAACAGAAGTTAAACAGTTGATTAAGGATGCTAACCTGCCGCCCCTATGTTGGCGAAGGGGGCGCATTGTTAAACTCTACCCCGGAACTGACGGAGTTCCTCGTTTTGCTGAGGTTTTGGTTCGAGATTCGGTTTTGAAGAGAGCCGTTAGTGGGCTCTCCCGATTACCCGTAGATTGACGTACCGTTCTTAACGGTCCGGGGCGGGGGGATGTTCGGAAAAGATCGACGTTTCTGAACGCGTCTCTATTGTCACGTCAAATTGACATTTGGCTGTCACTTGAAGTTGACAGTGACACTGGATTGAAATTCTTGTAAGAAAGATGTCGGATTAATTTTGCTGAATTTGTTAAAAATCGCTCGCGTTGAATGTGCCTGGCATATCGAGTTTGAATAAAATCTTAAATTATCTATGTGATCCCGTTTTGTACGACCAAGGTTTTGACGCCATCCATCGGGCTGGTCGCGGAGTTTTGAAAGAAAGATAATTGTCCACCACGCGTTGTTGCAGGGGCAATATATATCTTGACAAAAAGCTCCTCCGTGTGTTATTGTGTATCTATTGTTGAAGCGCCCAGTGTCTTGGGAACGCTGTGTTGTATGTGTTGTGAGTGAGGTGACGAGTTGGTAAGGTCTGCAGAAGACGAAGAAAGGACCCCAGGGGCGCGCGCGCTCCCTTACACCACTTCTGCCTTGGAGACGTTCGACACACGGACCCGTATGTAGCCTCACCTTACTTAACATTCTCTCCGCTGTGTATCGCAGTCCAGTTGTTCAGTTTACATCCCCGCTGAAACCTAGTTTTTTTGTCCGGAGTCTATATTACTAATACCAGCTTCCACTGCGCCAGCTGATTCCGCGGTATAGGCAGGGGTGTACTGAACATTTGTTGGTAGCAGAGCGTAGTTTGAAGGCCTGAGAGGCCCACGCCAAAACTTTGTATTAATCAGTGCCGTTTTGATGACCCAGTCTGGTCCGGACTAGATTAATTTGTACTTGTAAATGGTAATTAACTTGCATTTGAAAAGTAAAGGGCATTCCTTTGTTATTGGTTCCATGTCTTGTAATTAATTGTCATGTATTGAAGTTCCAAAGTGTAAACAGATGCCTTTCTTTGCTCATAATAATTATTATTCAGTTTTGTTAGCAAATTTGAGTTGTGAATATTGACAAGTTTGTTGCTAAAATAATAGCTAATAAAAGGTTAGCTAATAAGTTTGCACTCAATACTTAGTGAAACTTGATTTGGGACATTGTTTACACATTGAAACTCATTGAAACTTGTGCTTTGAAATAATTAAAATTAACTTGTTGTGTTGATATCCAAGTGAATTTCAATAGTCAGTGATTTGGAGTGAATTTCAATAGTCAGTGAGTTTTGTTGTTTTCTGATAACCTCCAAATATTTAAGAGTTTGTGTCATTATAAATACTTTGTTGTTGTAATATTGGAATTTTGTGGTTAGTAATAACCTCCAAATATTGGAGATTTTGTGTTATAGTGAATATTTTGAATTTGTTGTTTTTGTTGATAAATTTGTGACGTTACAATGACGGCCTCCTCTGCTAAAGCCAAAATACGTTCTGAGTTACGGTGGTTAGCTTCTGCGGTTGCGTTGTTGGATCGACCGGATAGAACGGAGGCCTTGTTGAACAGATACGTAGATCTGCCCGTACGTTTGGCTGTTGTTGATGAACAGTATGCCTTATTTTTGGAAAGGACTGTTGAGGCCGATGTGGAAATGCGACAAGAAGTCGATTTGGATGTGGACCAGTGTTATGATTTTGCGGACAGAATTACCCAGGTGGCTCGACCTTTGCAAGTGGCAAGAGAGAATGAACCGAGCCCGTCCCCGGTCACATCTAAGAGTATGCCCCCTCTCTTTGCTAGATTGGCCCCCTTAGACTTAAGGCGCTTTGCTGGTCGTCTAGAGGACTGGGAGGGCTTTATTAATATTTTTGATAGTCTTGTACATGCCCGGGACGATTTGACCCAGGGCCAGAAGTTAGCTTATTTGTTATCCGTGTTGGAAGGGGAGGCCCTTGAATCAGTTCAACATTTGGCCCCCTCGGATGAAAACTACCCTATTGCTAGGGATTTGATTGCCCGTCGGTACCAGAACGTACGACGTCTGGCGGACAACCATGTTGCCGCCATTTTGAATTTACCCCGCGTTGCCAGCGTGATGCACTTGAGAGTGGCTTTGTTGAATCCGCTGTTGGTTGCATACAACGCATTAAAAAACTTAAAACTCCCAGTGGAGCAGTGGTCGTTTTTGTTACTGCACATTGTCCTGGGAAAGTTGCCGGACTCTGTTAAGGTCCGTTTTGAGCAGCAGTATGGTGGGGATAGTGCGACTTATCTGCCACCCTTCTCGGACCTCTTGACGTTCCTGGAAGGAGAAAGTAGACTGGCAGATAATTCCTCTCTGGCCGGTCCTATAGGACCCGAACGACCTGTGCCACAGAGTAGATCCCCCACCGGACCCCCCCGTAGGGGGCGTATGGCCCCTCGCGCGCCCGGCCGCTATGCCGCCGTCCAGGAGACCGCCCGCTGCTTGTACTGTCGGGAACCGGATCACAGCACGACCCGTTGTGATAAGTTCCTCGACCAGCGCGTCCAAGGCCGTCGAGCGATCGCGCGACAACGGACATGGTGCTACTCGTGCTTGGGCCTGCACATGCAGCGCGAATGTACCCAAGCGCACCCATGCCGCTTTTGTAAGGGCAACCACCATCCCCTCCTCTGCATGAACAGCCCAGAGGGCGGCGGAGCGCCGCAGCGCGTCGCTGCAGGATCACCTCGTATGGGTGGGGGGCTCGGACCCCCCGCGGTGTTTGCATCCCGCAGCAGTTCTAGTGGCCACCAGAGTGGCCCCAGACGCTCTCCGCCACGTTTGGACCCTCAAACGGGCGGGGGTCCCAGGGACCCCCCCATGGGAAACCGATCCCCAAGGATGGGGATGAGTTATGCGGGCGTTGCCGGAGGTCGTAGAGGCCCCCCGCGACGTTTTGAGCCTCGCACGGGCGGGGGTCCCACGGACCCCCCCATGGGAAATCGGTCCCCAACTAGGGGGTTCGATTTTGCGAGCGTTGCGGGAGGTCGTAGAAGCCCCCCGCAACGTGTTGAGCCTCGCACAGCCGGGGGTCCCCGGGACCCCCCCTCTGAAAATCGGTCACCGTGCCCCCGCGACTATGGGGCGACGTACACGGTGGATGATAGGCACCGATTCTCGCCGCCGCTCGCCGAATACCCGCGTTTGGAGCGGCGCCCGCCCCGTCTTCAAGGGGCCGGGAGATATAACTCGCCTGATACCGGGCGAATTGGACGTAGGCAGTATGTGGGAGATTGGGACCCACTGGATCGCTATGAGCGACCCCCTTACCATGGGGGGACGTCTGGGGACCCCACATACTAGCAATCAACGTGTTTACGGTCGATTGTAGCCACCCCTCCAGAGACCGTTTTGTTGCCCACGGCCTCTGTGCTTGTCAGGGGATTGAATGGCGACCTTGTGGAAGTTCGCGCCTTGTTGGATTCCGGTGCTCAGGGGTGTGTTGTGTCATCTTGGTTAGTTAGGCGGTTGGGCCTCAAGGTGCACCCCCACACGGAAGGCGTGAGAGGTGTTGGCGATGTGAAAGTCCCCGGGTTGTTAGGGCATGTTGACTTCACATTTACATCACGTAATGGGTCCACGCCAGGCATTAAGACCTCGGCGATTGTGTTGGACACAGTTGTTGGCCGTCAACCTTCAGTTGACTTGGGACCGAGTATGTTGTCTTTGGTGTCTGATTCCCCACTCGCCGATCCAAATTTCTTCCGCCCAGGCCCGATTGATGCTCTCCTTGGAGCCGATGTCCTGGGGCGAGTTTTGTTGACGGGGAAGCGAGTTTTGCAGCCAGATGGCTTGGTAGCTCTGCAGACGACACTCGGTACAGTTGTGATGGGCCCTGCTCGCCGCGTTTTGGATTCCCTTGATGAGGATCGCGGTCTTGTTTTTAATGTGTCTCTCTCCGAAGTGGTGCAGAAGTTTTGGGAGGTTGAGGAACCTCCACCAGCCCCGCGGGTAGACCCAGTAGCGGATGAATGCGAGTTGTATTACCAGAATAACACTGGTCGCCTCCGCTCTGGTCGTTTGATCACCCGTCTCCCCTTTCGTGCCGGCCGACCTCCTCTGGGCGAATCCCGACCGCTAGCGGAACGTAGGCTAGTGGCGATGGAGCGTCGCATGAGCAGGGATCCGGTCTTCCGCCAGAAGTATGTTGAATTCATGCGGGAGTATGAGGAGTTAGGGCACATGTCCGTGAGCGATTTGGATTGGCGCTCCGTTGAGCACTTCTTTTTGCCGCACCACGCCGTTTTGAAATCCGGAAAGATTCGGGTGGTCTTTGACGGTTCGGCTCCCACCTCTACTGGAGCGTCCTTGAACCAGTGTCTGCATGTAGGTCCCAAGCTGCACACGGAGATCTCAGACATTTTGACCAACTTCCGGCGGCACCAAATTGTATTTATGACTGACATCCGGATGATGTTCAGACAAACGGTCATCCATCCAGAGGATAGGAGGTACCAATTGATTTTGTGGAGAGAGAGTCCTAGGGACCCCTTGTTGATTTATGAATTGAATACGAATACGTACGGTTTGGCTTCGAGCCCGTTTGTTGCGATTCGTTCTTTGTTGGAGTTGGCCGAGAAGGAGCGCTTGAGATACCCTCGCGCCTCCGCCATTTTGGCCAGTGACGTCTATGTGGATGACATTTGCACGGGCGCCTCATCTGTCTCAGAGGCGATTGTCCTGAGAGACGAACTCACCGCCCTTTTGAAGTCGGGAGGTTACGAGTTGAGGAAATGGATATCCAACTCGCCTGATGTACTGGTAGGTTTGCCCGAAGAGCACCAGCAGGACCCCCACCTATTCGAGAATGTTGATAATCCCCATGTGGTGACCGTCCTTGGCGTACAGTACAAACCGGTCTCTGATACGTTCACTTATTGTGTGGATTTACGACCACCGAAAGTCTGGACCAAGCGTTTAGTATTGTCTACTGTCGCACGTACCTTTGACCCCAATGGGTGGATTTGCCCCGTGCTGTTTATGGCCAAGTGTTTCTTGCAACGGTTATGGGCTTCGGGTGTGTCGTGGGATGAACCCCTCTCGGACGAGTTACTCCGAGATTGGTCGAGCTTCGTTTCATCCCTCCCCGAGATTAATGAAGTGCATTTGCCGAGGCTATTCCTCCCTTCTGAAAATTGTAAAGTTACTCTTCACGGCTTTTCCGATGACTCCGAACGTGGATTTGCTGCGGCCGTGTACCTCCGCACCGTTACTGTTGACGGAGTTGTTGCTGTGCATCTGGTGATAGCGAAAAGCAAAGTCGCTCCCCTTCGGACTCGTCATACGATCCCGAGGTTGGAATTGTGTGGAGCTGCCCTCCTAATGCGTTTGTTGAACCACGTATGGCTCACATTAGGTCGATCTATTAAGATACAAGAGGTTTATGCTTGGACGGACAGTCAGGTCGTCCTTTGTTGGTTGAAGGCTCCGGCGCACACCTTGGACGTGTTTGTGGCCAATCGAGTGTCGCAGATTTGTAATTCCGACATCGAGTTGATTTGGAGACACGTGCCGGGAACCATGAATCCCGCGGATTGTGCGTCTCGGGGTTGTGTAGCCCCAACCCTAATTAACCACCCCCTCTGGTGGGGCCCACAGTGGTTGATGCGGCCTGAGTCGGAGTGGCCGCCCTCTCCAGCGTTGTCGAACGTAGCCGTTCCTGATATGCGGGCATGCGTCCTGGAGACTAACCCCGCCGGGGAAAAGGATTTGTTGTTGGATCGGTACAGCTCCTTACAGAAGCTGCTTGGTGTTACCGCTTGGATCAGACGTTTTGTGTACAATTGCAGAAACCCACGCGCGAGGCGTGATTCGTCGGTTCTCACTCCGGACGAGCGTAGGGACGCGCTCTTGTTTTGGGTCCAGAGAGTACAAGCTGATAGTTTTGAGTCCGAGATTGAAATTTTGCGTTTAGGCCGTCGCAAGTTGAAGGGCGCGGTATCGCGATTGAATCCCTTCCTGGACGAGAGTGGGCTTTTGCGAGTCGGCGGAAGACTTCGAAATGCGAACCTGCCGTATGGAGCTCGTCACCCCCTTTTGTTACCTAAAGCCGGACATTTGACTCAACTGATAATAACAGATCGCCATGTGAATGCACAACATGCTGGCTGTAATGCTTTGTTGGCCATTTTGCAGCGTGAATTTTGGATTTTGTCTGCTCGTCGAGCCATTCGCACTGTGGTTTTCCGTTGCCTGCCTTGTTATCGATTGAAGGCCGCGACCATGCAGCCCCAGATGGGTGATTTGCCTGCTGATCGCGTCACGGAATGTAGAGCTTTTGCCGGAGTCGCCACCGACTTCGCCGGTCCCTTTACTGTAAAGGCTTCGAGACTGCGTAATGCTAAAACCTATAAGGCGTACTTGTGCGTGTTTGTGTGTTTGTCCACCAAGGCTGTCCATTTGGAAATTGTCTCGGAATTGTCTACCGAAGCCTTTGTCGCCGCCTTGAGCAGATTTGTTTCCCGTAGAGGACTGCCGACATTGATACGTTCCGATTGTGGTACTAATTATAAGGGAACGTGTAATTATCTTAAGGAAGTAGTTAAGTTTTTTGTTGATAATAAAATAGACATTGGAACCACCCTCTCCCGGCGTGGGATAATCTGGAAGTTTAGCCCTCCAGCTTGTCCGACCTGGGGAGGAATTTTTGAAGCTTGTGTAAAGGCTGCCAAGACACACTTGCGTCGCGTGATTGGAGAAACTATTCTCACGTTTGAGGAACTTGATACGGTATTTTGTAAAATTGAGGCCGTCCTCAACTCGCGACCCTTGTGCCCGTTGTCTTCGGACCCGAATGACCTGGAAGCGTTGACCCCAGGTCATTTCTTGATCGGACAGCCCCTTTTCGCGTTGCCTGAATATCCGATTCAGGATGTAGGATCCCATCGTTTGTCGCGATACCAACTTTTGAGACAGATGTCCCAAAACTTCTGGGCACGTTGGTCGATGGAGTATTTGCATATCCTACAACAGCGCGTGAAGTGGACAGATAAAACCACCCCACCCCAGACTGGCGACCTCGTGTTGATTAAGGATGCTAACCTGCCGCCCCTATGTTGGCGAAGGGGGCGCATTGTTAAACTCTACCCCGGAACTGACGGAGTTCCTCGTTTTGCTGAGGTTTTGGTTCGAGATTCGGTTTTGAAGAGAGCCGTTAGTGGGCTCTCCCGATTACCCGTAGATTGACGTACCGTTCTTAACGGTCCGGGGCGGGGGGATGTTCGGAAAAGATCGACGTTTCTGAACGCGTCTCTATTGTCACGTCAAATTGACATTTGGCTGTCACTTGAAGTTGACAGTGACACTGGATTGAAATTCTTGTAAGAAAGATGTCGGATTAATTTTGCTGAATTTGTTAAAAATCGCTCGCGTTGAATGTGCCTGGCATATCGAGTTTGAATAAAATCTTAAATTATCTATGTGATCCCGTTTTGTACGACCAAGGTTTTGACGCCATCCATCGGGCTGGTCGCGGAGTTTTGAAAGAAAGATAATTGTCCACCACGCGTTGTTGCAGGGGCAATATATATCTTGACAAAAAGCTCCTCCGTGTGTTATTGTGTATCTATTGTTGAAGCGCCCAGTGTCTTGGGAACGCTGTGTTGTATGTGTTGTGAGTGAGGTGACGAGTTGGTAAGGTCTGCAGAAGACGAAGAAAGGACCCCAGGGGCGCGCGCGCTCCCTTACACCACTTCTGCCTTGGAGACGTTCGACACACGGACCCGTATGTAGCCTCACCTTACTTAACATTCTCTCCGCTGTGTATCGCAGTCCAGTTGTTCAGTTTACATCCCCGCTGAAACCTAGTTTTTTGTCCGGAGTCTATATTACTAATACCAGCTTCCACTGCGCCAGCTGATTCCGCGGTATAGGCAGGGGTGTACTGAACATAAGTAGTAAAAAGCAAAATGCAGAGCTCCGCTGCGCAGTCCGCTACCGAGCCCACACCGAGCCATCTGACGCACAATCTGACGATACAATGCTAGAAAGTGGTGGGTGGTCTGGCGCAATCGGAGCCGAGCGATCGACGTCGCGCCAGATCGCTCTGCGCCACACCACACTGCATAAATGTGTTCCTAACCATACTAAATGTATGAAACCGATCGCGCTGCGCTGCGCTGCGCCAGAGAAATGTGTTTCTAGCTTAATTCTTTGCCCTTATATGACATTCTTTTAAAACCTCTTCCCTACATAGATGCTTCCCTATAACCTTTCCTTTATTCTGTCCTTATCTAATAGAATTTATGTTAAATGTCTAATTAAGTTTTGTCTCACCCTAATATCTGTTTATAATTCATCCTTCATATATTTATTATCTATTTATCAATATTAATATATTAACGACTCATGCCAAACACCAAAGCCATCTTCTATCTCGCTCGTTTCACTTTTCACTGGGGGCGCAAGCAGCCGAGAAATAATAGCGGGATTTGCGCATGAAGCCTTAATACTGAGGTAACTCAGTGGCTGCATTTAGCCTAACTAATCGCTGACTAATCGCTAAGTCATCGATTACTTGTCTGATTACTATTTTCGATAGATTCTGCTGAACGCGCTTTAGCGTTTTTCTGGTTTTGACATGACGAATGACAGCAACAAACACACAAAATCACTACGTTTGACAGCAACTTGCAACTAATCGCTGCTTCTCATCGAAAATCAAATGCGATGGAAAAAATGGCTTCCGATTATAAGAACAATAACTAAAGCATAGAAATAGTGCTAAATGATGTAACCAAGTTGGATATGGCTGCGCTTTTTACTCATACGACATATTTGTAAATGTTAGAACAAGATAGATATACTTTTGATAGGACGACAAATTACAAGGTCGTACCATTCCTTTAATTTACTAAGGATGCGACAGGATGTCTATCGATATCGATTAAAGAGTGAATATCACAACAAAATTATGCAAACACACCATAGCATAGATTATTTTATACAGGACAGGACAAGAAATTTACAGTAAGTATATTTTTAGTATACATTGAAATTTAATGGAGGATAGAGTGATATTCCTAATAGTATTAAAAATGCGAAAATGCGGATTTTTGTTTGTCTGTCTGTTCCGTTTTCACGCCGAAACGGCTCAACTGATTTTGATGAAATTTGGAATGGAGATAGATCGAGACCCTAGGAATGACAAAGACTACTTTTTATCCCGGAAAAATATCTCGTTCCTACGGGATAGCGTCGTGTAGCCCACGCGGGCGAAGCTGCGGACGGGAGGCTAGTATAATATTACATAATTTATTTTTACCTTATATGGTAGTTCGAGTAAAGTTCAGGAAAGTCACTGGAAATAGGTATGTAGTATTTAAATAAAACAAACATTAAGCGCTACGTAAATATATTTTAAAACTTTGGTCTTAACAGTCGTTTAAAAATAAGTTTTTACAAAAAAATATTTTTGGGACAAGTCAAAACAAAAATTTGTATTCACATAGATTAAATAAAATTAATATTTATGAATCGTCCAACATTTTTTGACCTACGTTATGGACATTTTTTAACTGACAAGAAAAACGGGCGAAATAAACTCATCAGCTTTAACAGAAGCAACGTAGTTACAAAATAATTATGTCGTTGCTAGACAAAATGGTCAATGGCTAGACATAGTTTGGAAATTGTGGTAACAGCGAGTTTGCTGACGTCAGAAAGTTTGCTGAGAGCTCAGTTCTGTGTGTCCTGGAAAAGAAACGAATATCTATTACTGTTCCTGCCTTGCTAGAAACGGCGTGATGGTAGGTATGTATTATGCATGTGTACAAATAGGCATTATAATAAAAGTAATAAAATCTGAAGTAATATTTTAACTGGGTCTGTCTTTGCTGGTATCAACAGTAAGTAGTGAACTGTTGGTATTTGAAACCATAGTATGATAGTATGTCGGTAAGACTTTTTATTTAATATACAATGTTTACAAGAATTACCTATACATACCACACACTAAATACTACCCATCCAATGAACAGTGGTGCCTGCCTATTATTTAAATCTATAGGTATAATAATAATTACCACTTTCTGAGGTGAAGAATCAGCCCGATATTATGTCGTTGCTGGCAACAACAGTGACGATGCCGCATTGACCATGCCCGATGGCTGTGATACCTTGCTGGCAGTATTCACTGGCGTACTCCTGGGTATGCCCTGTGAAAGGTAAGGGTTCCTTACTACATTTTACACTCTTTGCACTGTTAATTTATATTAAACTAGCAGCCGCCCGCGATTTCACCCGCGTGGTTCCCGTTCCCGTAGGAATAGCGGGATAAAAAGTATTATATGTGTTATTCTGGATGAAATTTGCAACAGAGATAGATTATAGGCTATAATCTATCTCTGTTGCAAATTTCATCCAGATCCATTTAGTAGTTTTTGCGTGAAAGAGTAACAAACATCCATACATCCAGACATCCATACTAACAAACTTTCGCATTTATAATATTAGTAGGATAGGATAGGATACTCACCTTTTTTAGGAGTAATGTTGGTATAGCATTATCCCTCAGTCTACGCCATTTGTCGTCACTGGTAAAACACTCGGCAGTAAAATGTTTGCAACAAACTCGATGGTGTTTTTTTGGTGTCCAACCATCTTCGGGAGACACCGCAACAATCCACTGAGCACGTCACGTTTCATCAAGAGGAAATCTAAAATATTTACGTAAACATTACAATATTTATTCGATAACTTATCGATAACATTTTTCACAACACTGTCATAACCTATATGGCGAAATAATAAAATTAATTTTACACTCATATTATAGTAATGTAACCATTTATTCCAATATAGAATGATATCAATAAAATACAAAAAAACAGTAAATAAACATTCACTTTACTTGTGGAAACTTACTATTTCACTTCGATTTTCTTTGCATCCCATGCGAGATTTACATTTCCACACGACACACGCCATAGTTCAAAGCTTCATACACACTCACAAATTGCATTTTGCGATGGAATTTGAATAATCACGCAATAATAGTTATAACACAAAACACTACAAAACACAAATAGATTCAACTATTATACGACAAAATTAATAGGTCGTTGTTGGTTAGTTGACAAAGGCGATAGCAGCCTGCCGAAACTCAATACTGCAGAAAAAATTTATGGACTTCAAGCAATTTTTTATGGCGACTTGTTTTTTGTCTCTTACTTCCTATCTACCTTCCTTGTCTCGGGCTGCTGCAGTGTCAATGTCAAGTCAAGCAAGTGTCACTATGTCACTATGGCCGTAAAAACTAAAAAGTCTATATAATTTGTGAACTAAAATGTAAACAACGCGTGTCGTTTTGGTTTATTTTACCATCAGTGTGCGTATTTATTGTCTTCGGTGACTAACTATTATCATTAAGTGTATACCGCTTTGTATCATTTATTTAAGTGCATAAATGTACTTATTACAAAAAATGAGAAATATGTGGACTAAAATCTGGTAGGAAATTCAACCAAAAGCGGGTGTTCATGGCTCAATTCCCACTAGATGAGAAGCGGTAAGTAGTTTTTCATGTTATTTTATTGACGCTAAGTAATTAGAAGAAGTTCTGGTCAATTTAATCATTTGCCTAGAAATTCATAACCAAAAATCATATCCGCCATAGTGATGTCTTTACTACGTTCCAAATTATCAACAAAAAAAACTATTTTCGTAAATTTGAGTATAAAATGTATTTTAGATGTTTCATTACTACTGCATTTGTTTAATAAATTATAAAATATTTTTTAATATTTATGTAGTCGTATAAAATAATCGAGATTAAAGAAAAATTAAAAAAATCTAAAACTCCAAATTAATTGTGGTTTCTCGTGATCAGAGGGCTGGCCTATGTCTTGCACAGAAGATACCTAAAGCCAGGATGGCCGATCATGTTGGCCGACCATGATGGGCCATCGTGTACAGGGCTAGTTTGCGTGTGATTGCCGTTTGCGAGCAACGCAAACATTTGAAAAGTCGTGGGTTCGAGTCCCATCGGAGCTGGTTGGGAGTCGGGTTGAATTTTCTCAATACTTCATTTTAAATTTTTCAAATATGTATAAGTTTTAGTTTTTTTATATTTATTATTCCCTTTATTACATTTTAAATACTTACAAAATTATATTTCTAAACATTAAATTTTTACAATGTATAACACTAAAAAATATAACATTTAAAAATACAAAAATGCAGTTCCCCAACGGCAGCAAGATCAAGGTCCCGGCTACCGATGGTTAAGGATCCAGAGACAGGAACCTTCTCACTATACGGGCCGTGTCCAGAAGTACTGCCTTCTGCATCTGACTCCCGATCCATCCACCTAACGCAAGCCTCTTAAGGTGTTTATCGAGGCTCTTGGCTATCAGACCATGGGCAGATATGACTATCGGAACAATAATTGCTGAATCAATGTCCCACATGTCAACAATCTCGTGAGCTAAATCAAGATATTTGTTTTCTTTATCTTTTTCAGCTTTCACAAGGTTGTCGTCATGGGGAACAGTGACATCAACAATTATCGCGCGGCGTTCGTGTCGATCTACCAATACATTATCAGGCTTATTAGCTACAATAGTCCTGTCTGTAATGATAGATCAATCCCAATACAATGTGGCATGGCTATTTTCAAGGACCTGTTCTGGTGCATACCTGTAGTACGGCACCTCGGATGCCACAAGACTATGTTTCAGAGCAAGTTGTTGGTGTATTATCCTGGCCACTTGGTTATGTCTATGCAAATACTCGCCGTTTGCGAGACGAGAACAACCGGAGATTATATGCCTAAGGGATTCACCCGGACGATGACACGCTCGGCAAATATCCACTGTGCCATCCCTTAGGATATACTTTCGGTAGTTATTCGTCATCACAACCTCATCCATAATTGCACAAACAAAACCTTCGGTTTCACCAAAAAGATCACCGAAACGTAGCCAGGATACTGAGGCTAATAAATCTACGTCGGGCCCATGGAGAGCCCGGTAGAATCTGCCATGTAACTCCTTGCTTTGCCACACAGTGTTGCGGTCGGAAGTACTAAGTACTACAGGTTTGCGCCAGTTTTCTTTTGCTAAAAATAGAGGAGTCAGTCCATTGTCAACAGCAACTACATCTCTATGAGACCCCATATCAACTTGGAGAAAATACTCCCTAAGATTGCATATCTCGCGGTTATGCAATGTCTTAGCATTTAAGAAGCCACGACCACCGCACTTCCGCGGGATATATAATCTCATGGTCGATGAACGTGGGTGATGTATGCGGTGTGCTGTTAGCAATGTACGAACTTTTCTATCCAGGGCATCCAGTTCAGTTTGAGTCCATTTAAGTATGCCGAAGGAATACATCAGTACCGGCATGACCCATCCATTGTATGCGCGAACCTTGTTTCCGCCAGACAAAAGACTTTTAAGGACTTTTGAAAGGCGCCCCAAGAAACGCTCACGCAACGACTGTTTCATGTCAGCATCGTTGATGCCTAATGCCTGTGACATACCTAAATATTTATAGGTTTCGTTTACGGAGAGAGATCTAAGATTAATAGAATCCGAGAGTTGTATACCCGTAGATTCCATTATCTGACCACGCTTTACATGCATGACTGCACATTTGTCCACACCAAATTCCATTTTAATGGCATTACTGAAAGCTTCAGTAACCTTCAGCAACGCTGTCAAATGAGAACTGCTATGGGCAAATAGTTTCAGGTCATCCATGTACAGCAGGTGTGATATTACTTGACCATTTCTCCGTAAACGATAGCCTAACCCTGAACTCTCGAGAAGTGTACTCAGAGGGTTCAAGGCCAGACAGAACCACAATGGACTCAAACCGTCACCCTGGAAGATACCTCGCTCTATTTTTATAGGATCGCCCTGACCTAGAATCCGTCGAGATCCTGGATAGAAAAGGACCGTTCTCCATTTTCGCATGCACGATATCAAGAAAGTGCGTAGAGTTGTATTTATTTTATACAACTCCAGCACCCTCATGAGCCACGAATGCGGCACGGAATCATAGGCCTTCTTATAATCTATCCAGGAAGTCGACAGGTTCTTTCGGTTTCGACGAACCTGTTGGTTAATAGCCATGTCAATGAGGAGTAGCTCCTTAGTACCACGGGCCCCATTCCTACATCCATTCTGAGAGGCGACCATAATAGAATTTTGATTAATGTGTTTATTAATCTTCGACCTCAAAATGGACGTAAGAATTTTATAAATTGTTGGCAGACAGGTGATAGTTCTATAGTTTTTGGGGTCCGCAGTACTACCAGATTTATGGAGCAGATGGGTTATGCCTGTTGTCATGAATTCTGGAAGCGATTGAGATAATAAAGCACATTGAAATTGAGATGCTAAGCAAACGTGCGAGCTAGGTAACCATTTATACCAGAAATTGTGCAGTCCATCCGGGCCTGGAGATTTCCAGTTGGGTAAGGAACGAACTGCACAAACTACGTCTTGGTAGTCAATGGTTACTTCATTCATATCAGGTATAAGCTCACACGAACGCTCAACATCCTCCATCCACGCGCCTTCAGAGTGAGTGACAGGCACAGACCAGATGTTGTGCCAAAAAGAAATCATGGTATCATCATCCGGCCGATGCATATCAGTATCACTCTGATCCGAACGCTCCCAGGATGCATAAACACGTCGTTGATCTCTCTCGAACATGCGGTTCTGAGTAAAGCGATCGACTCGCACCCTATACCTTCGAATACGATTAGCCCATGCACAAATTTTCTGCTTCAGGAAGTCGATGCGCTCTGTGACACATGAAATATAATTTTGAGGACTAATACCAGTCCCCAAGAATGCACGTTTCACAAAGCGCATGACCCTAGGGCGCATGTTGCCCTCCCTAAAGCAGCTGAGCTTACCGATGAGTACCCTAGCCTCACTGATACGACGCTCAATCCTACATTGCCAGGCTGGTACAGCCAGGCGAGGGCGTGTTGCTGTGTCAGTATTTGGAAATTTGACATGAGCAACACGACAAGCTGTAATAGCCGCACAGTACAGGATCGAATGAGTATCAGCCAGGTCTTCACTACTATCAAAGTAATTTGGTAGTAGCAAATCTAAAGCACACATCAGCGCCCTATTTTTTTTGTGCATGGGAAAACATGGAAGCCGAGGTCTAAGGTGAACCGAAGTCGATCGAAATTCCCGAACTACATCTTCAAGAGTACTCCTCAATATATCATTGTATTGGGGACTTACAGTAGTAACCATATCATCTCCACGATCACTATCAGCAACGCCAGCTTGCAATGTGGCCGCGGCAGAAGCTTGAGTTGCCGCCTGCGATGCAGTAGTAATGATACGGTTACGTTGCACCTCTGTATGGAGCCGATCAAGTACCGAGTCATCCAACAAGTGACCCCGTTGAATGGCTCGCACCTGATCCGACAGTCGTTGAGCCGAAACGTTGATTGATGGTTCGAGAGCCTGAAACAGAGAAAGCATCCGAACACGATACGCAGTAAGATTAGTTCCTGCCTCTGTTGCCTCAAAATATGCGCGCATGACATTTTCATTGATGGAAATTGTCCATCGCATGCGCTGCACTCCACCGGGAGCGGGGGCCCTGACCGGAGCCGTTTGCCCCAGAAGCCCCAAACTCTTCGGTGGCCGGCCCCTCCTCCGGCGTACAGGCGGTGGCGACGTCGGCGGAGAGAAGTACTCGTCACTATCACTCGACGCAACTGCAGATGTCAGCTGAACACACGGCACTGAGGCAGTTGCCGACAACTGCGAGGCGGAGCGAGGTGACGAGCCCGGAGGTGGAAGACGTGCTGCTCGGCTTCTCGTCAACATCTATTTCATCATTCGTTATCCCATTTGTTTATTTCGTAGTTTGGCAATATGATAATGACTGGTGATGACATTCTCAAATGTCATAGTCAATTTTTCTATTTGTTTTTGGTATTTTAGGTCTAATAAATATGAAATAATTGTGGTATTACAAACTGGATGCTATTGTTGATCGAAGTATTACAGAAAATATGAGAATTTCGATCTCTGAATAAAATATTAGATATAAAATGGGGAATGAATGTCCTGTCACGTTGACGCTTCTTTTTTTTTTTTTTTTTTTTTTTTTATTTATTATATTATTAGATTCTTCATGGTGAATGAAGTTTTATTCCTTTATTCTTAAATTTGTAAACATATGTATAAGTACTGGCTTATCTTTTCAAATAAAATTTTCAATTTTTTTATCTATTGCAGATGCAAGCAATGGGTCAAAGCCATTGGTAATGAAGACCTCTTGTATGTACCTATAGAAACAGGACCATGTGACTTCGATTGGGCACCAGCCCTGAGCACGCGTTACCCATATTCCGCGATGGTATGTGGTAAACTATAATTTGAATTGATAATTATCAGCGTAATTACAATTAGCTGTTTTCTTTTAGAAACACTTGAGTACCCCTCATATCGTTTGAGATCAGTGTGTACTCAAACGATGCTATCTACTTATCTCTATTTATTTATTATTTCAGGTATATAAATATCTGCCCACTTGTAACACAACAGTGCAAAAACGTGTGTCGATCAATCAGCTAACATCTGAAAACTCTGCCTAGAAAATGAGATTAGAAAATTACAAACAATTTATTCCCACATTGCAAACCTAACTTTATTTATTTTTTTATGACATGAATTGTATTATAATAAGTAATAATTATTTGTCATTGAATAATACTCAATATTTCCAAACTAACAGAGGTTTTTATTTTCCTTTTGTATAATAAAAAAAACCTGTCTGCAACTTCTGCAAGGCAGGGTACCCATTCTTTTTTTTTATCGTATCGATACATTCTGTAGCGTACATCACATCACTATTGCTTTTGTAGCTTATCATGTTGGCATTACTTTTTTGTCTGTCTCTGTTGGTACGAGATCTAAGCAGGAACTGACAGTCAAAAAGCTTGTATGAAGCATAAACTTATTTATACTAGGGGTAATAGACGGACAATGGTGCGAGTGAGAAACCAGTCCTTACGGCAGAAGCAATGTGCGAGAAAGAGTTGGAAGAAAATGACAGCAGAACCCGATTTGACTTATTTAGCGTCTTTTATCATCTTGATGAAAAACGTCCACTCGATTATTTTGTGATTTTTATCGCGATCGCGTCGATTTGGCTCTTATAACCATATAAATCAATAATGGTGTAGTGTTCTGTGTTGAATTGTAATGTTACTTACGACAATAAACCAAATAAACACTAATTTCACAGGTAAATAGGATTGTACAATTACCATTTTCATAGTTCATATTTTAGTTGAATATATTCCCAAATACACTAAGTGACACATTAATATCATACTATTTACCGTCTATTTTCTAAATAAAGGCTGATTTTTAAACTTTATGTGTTAGATAAAAAGATATTATATCCGTGAACTTGAGAAAATATGACGTAGAGGTTGATCAAAAATTATCGATATTATTATCGATACTCATGTGATCATGTCGATGGTTTCCAATATAACTTTGTTTGTCTTTGTGAACACTGATAGTTTTATTTAAAGCTGATTTTAACCGACATTTTTTAAATAGTAAATTATACCTACTTCAGTACCAATTTAATAATATTTTCAGGTTTCCTGTAAATCCAGTGATTAAGTGAAACTGGATAAAATTAATAAATAGAATAGACTGGGAGCTTCGCCAAAACTCTGTGGTGTGCAGCAAATATTTCAAGCAAAACTGCAAAGAAACCTTGAGAAATTATTTAAATAAATTTGTTCTCTTCAGAGGACAATAATTAATGTGTACCTAAATGTTCAATGGGTTTGGGAAAGGTATTTTTATTTATTTATTTTTGAAATATATACATTTTAACTTAAAATATGTCATCAATTTTTTTCCGTAGCCCTTTAAAATACTTCACAATGAATTTTTAAAGATTCGTAAAAATGACCACCAAGTTATTTAAATTTTTAAATTTTTGCATGCACAATGCAGTTTTTATTATTGAAAAATTGAAAATGAAGTATTTAGAAAAAATCGACCCGTCTCACAACCAGCTTCGATGGGACTGGAACCCACGACCTTTCGCTATCCGGGCGACTGCTCTAACCACTGAGCTACGGAGTCGTTAACGACGACGACGAATACAACGATCGACTTGGAAGATGTTACTACTTGACCGATATGATGAGGAACAGGAGAGCTCGACTCAAACACTCTGTCGCGTGGGCAGGCTGGATCGGAAGTGGCGAATATGGCCGACACGACACGGCGAGATGTTGGTTTACCCCCATAGGATCAAAGGATAAAAATAATGTGAGGGTAGAAGTTGGGTTAGGGATGTAGCATCGGTACAAGTCTAACTCGATTGATAGTGAAGTGAAAATTATTGAATATGACATGAATCATGATGAGTCTAAATCTACCAACTTCATTTTCAATTTTTCACGTGCTAGTGTTTTCGTGACAGCCACAATGCGTGCTTGAATAATTCAAGAAAATTATCAACATGTCTTTACAAAGTACCTAAGGTATTTAAATACTGTATTGTGCCTCTATGTAAGAATACTTCGATCAAAACGCAGAATAAAAATATTTATTCGTAAAAAATCGAAAAATTTGGTGCAATGCGATGAAAAGGGACTCCAAAAACTCCAGAACTAGTTTTATTAAAAAACAAGATTTCAACCAGTGCAGCTGTGCGACTAGGTAAGTATGACCGGCCGGTGCGGTATACGGGCGGTCGGGAGTAATGACGTCGAACGTGGTAAAAGCCGATTGCTAGCGAACAACCGAGGCAATAGTGTTTTTTAAGCAAATAAATTTTTACAATAACTTTGTAAATACTTATCGTATTGAAGTGAAATGACCATTATTATTGAAAAATGGAAAATGAAGTATTTAGAAAATAAAATCTATTTTCCATTTTTCAATAATAAAAATTGCATTGTGAATGCAAAAAACTAAAAATTTAAATAACATGAACTTTATTTTTATTTTCCCATGTCCATTGAAGTATACTTCATATCATATGAATTATTAAACCTTGTTTGTGTTTTATTTACATTATTGTTATCGACAACCTAAAATGGGCTTGAGGGCAGCTCTAAAACTCACGCACACGTTTACAAATTACACACACTAGCTCATGTCATTTTCGGTCTCACAACCAAGCGAACTCTGTCCATCTATTACTAGAGTATAATAAGTTTATGGTATGAAGTCCCGACTCTTAAACGTAGTGATTATATGCTCTTTGGGCGACAGGGCGGGTAATATAATTTTGTAGCATTAAAAGGCTCCAAAGGCTTCACTTTTGAAAGATCGCCTGGTACGCTAATAATGGAGTTATTGTTCTGATGTCCGATTGCTGTAAATCGCTGTCAGTCATCGGATTTTTGTGTGCGTTCAGCAGATTATTTGTAATCGATTACTCATCGATGAGTTCTGATTAATGCGGCCAGTATTAAGTCGAGCTTCATGGATTAGCGGGTCATGCCAACACCAAACTATCCTTCCCTCTCCCACACTGAAACTGGCAGTATTATTCCCCTGTCAAGAGGAGTGGATTGCCACTACAAAATAAAGAAGAAAGGGCTTCAAATGTCAAAACTGGTTTATTCTCTTCTGTGTGTGTCAAACAAATGTCAAAAAAATTCTGTTGTCTTGTATATAATTTGTGTCTTCTGTGTTCTGTGGTTTGTGGTTTGTGGCCTTAGTGATCTGTGCTCCCTCTCCGAATTTTTTAATTATCTCCTTTTTGTGTCCTTTTTTTCATTTAAAAACTACAATGAAGTCGATAATAATAGTTCTTGTATCGGGATTAATATTAGCAGTATCTACATACGAACTTTCCGACATCGTATCGGCACGTATTGAGGCAAGTCGGTTTTCTTGTCATATTGATATTCCTACGAGCGTAAAATTCTATATAAAAGTGTTTTGTTTACAGAGCTGCAGAGGCTGTTCCCTAAACAGGCTTCCAGAGGTGAAGAAGTTTATATTAGACGATGCTCCATTTTACGATCGTGTGATCGTTAAATTCATCACCGGCGCTCCACCAGAACTGATATTGCTCGGAGAAGGAGATCATGAGCTCGAACGTCTCCTACTTTCACAACTTGGTCGCAAAGAATGCAATGAGCTATTACAATCTAAAGGCTTTGCAAAAAAAGACAAGAAATCTGAATTTTAATTTGCATTTGTGAATATTTTATTTAGATCATGTAGCCTACATTCCATTAGGTTTTATTTTAAGTATACCAATTTGTATAAATACGTATTGTTTGTTAAAATAATAATAATGAACTGTCAATATTTTTAAACGGGTAATTGTAAATGAAAATATGAACAAACATAGACTAGATTTAATTAAATCATTTCTCTCTATTCCTCGACTTGTTACTTCAGTGTGATGGAGGAGACTACATAACCATGGTACCTTGGCTTCTTTCACTTGTAAGTCACCTATCCATCGCTTACAATTTGTGTATCAACTAAATGGGTTGTCTGCTACTCTTTCAGACCCCATAACAACCCTAATGAACTGTGTTTTTTGTAAATCAACTTTTTACTGTTTTACATGTTGACCCATCTTACACTTGGGACTTGAACCCACAGCCTTTCAATGTTCGAGGTCCACATACACCAAGACAGTGAAAGGTTGTGGGTTTGAGTGATCAAGTAGTTGTTGTACAAAGTCATGTATGGTCGTGTTTCCTCTTTATAAGTGTCGAAAACTATTTTGGACTTGTCCCTACCGCTCTATGGAACTTCCGTGTCGTAACCGTAAAGGTGGTAACCTTTGGAAGACAAAATTCATTGGAGTGTCTGGACCTACGTTTGCACAAATAGTATACGAGTGCAATCTTCTTATTTGAGTAGATAGCAAACTAAAAACCTAAACAGTGTCAGTCAATATTGGTAGCCTCCATTAGATCTTCGTTGGACATGCAGGCAGGGGGCACAAAGTAAGTTTGCCGCGGTTGCAGGGGGGTATCACTCCAGGCTATAACTTTTATATAGGGCTCAAACTATACTGAGATGGCAGCGAAGGGACGCGACACGCAGCGGTCGGCCGCGCCGCGAAGGACCCACAGAGTCAACCGCACCAGCTACCGTACTCTGAAACGCAAATCCGAAACTTCGGTTAGCCCCGCCCCTTTTACTCGATTCTGTCATGACTGGAGCATGAAAGGGACGGCTATAACGTAGTTTCGGGTTTTGCGTTTCAGAGTATGCCCTCGAGACGCGGGCAGCCGCGCACGCCCTCCCGGTCCCGACTGAACCAACGCGCCTATGTGTATAGGCTTCTCTGAATGGTGTAATTCAGAGAAGCAAAAGACTTATTTACCCTTAGGCCCGATTTCACCAATGATATTTAAACGCGATTAACGCTAAACGTGTTTAAAACGTATTTCTGGCCCTGTCACATTCAAACAGATGTCAGAGTCAGAACTATGTATTAAACACGTTTAGTGTTAATCACGTTTAAATATCAGTGATGAAAGTCGCCCTTAATGAAACAATGGTAGAATACGAGCCACATCCGATTTGTAGATTTGTTTAGGTAAAAAATGGAGTGCAATAAAACAGCAGTACTGATTTGAAAGGGTGTATTATAAATTATAATATCGCTGTAGGGAGGGGGCTGCGTTCAGTTCAGGCGAGTAGCGTACAGTCGAATTCGTCTGTGCACGAGGGCTCGCTGTGGTACTACTACAAACATACCTATTATGTTTGATACTGTCTAGGACCTAGGTTTATACAAACAGTGGAGGGAGTGCAATAAAACAGCAGTATTGATTTGAAGGGGTGTATTATAAATTATAATATCGCTGTAGGGAGGGGGCTGCGTTCAGGTGAGTAGCGTACAGTCGAGGTCGTCTGTGCGCGCGGGCTCGCTGTGCGCGTACTACAAACATACCTATTATGTTTGATACTGTCTAGGACCTAGGTTTATACAAACAGTGGAGGGAGTGTAATAAAACAGCAGTATTGATTTGAAGGGGTGTATTATAAATTATAATATCGCTGTAGGGAGGGGGCTGCGTTCAGGTGAGTAGCGTACAGTCGAGGTCGTCTGTGCGCGCGGGCTCGCTGTGCGCGTACTACAAACATACCTACCTATTATGTTTGATACTGTCTAGGACCTAGGTTTATACAAACAGTGGAGGGAGTGCAATAAAACAGCAGTATTGATTTGAAGGGGTGTATTATAAATTATAATATCGCTGTAGGGAGGGGGCTGCGTTCAGGTGAGTAGCGTACAGTCGAGGTCGTCTGTGCGCGCGGGCTCGCTGTGCGCGTACTACAAACATACCTATTATGTTTGATACTGTCTAGGACCTAGGTTTATACAAACAGTGGAGGGAGTGTAATAAAACAGCAGTATTGATTTGAAGGGGTGTATTATAAATTATAATATCGCTGTAGGGAGGGGGCTGCGTTCAGGTGAGTAGCGTACAGTCGAGGTCGTCTGTGCGCGCGGGCTCGCTGTGCGCGTACTACAAACATACCTACCTATTATGTTTGATACTGTCTAGGACCTAGGTTTAAACAAACAGTGGAGGGAGTGTAATAAAACAGCAGTATTGATTTGAAGGGGTGTATTATAAATTATAATATCGCTGTAGGGAGGGGGCTGCGTTCAGGTGAGTAGCGTACAGTCGAGGTCGTCTGTGCGCGCGGGCTCGCTGTGCGCGTACTACAAACATACCTACCTATTATGTTTGATACTGTCTAGGACCTAGGTTTATACAAACAGTGGAGGGAGTGTAATAAAACAGCAGTATTGATTTGAAGGAGTGTATTATAAATTATAATATCGCTGTAGGGAGGGGGCTGCGTTCAGGTGAGTAGCGTACAGTCGAGGTCGTCTGTGCGCGCGGGCTCGCTGTGCGCGTACTACAAACATACCTACCTATTATGTTTGATACTGTCTAGGACCTAGGTTTATACAAACAGTGGAGGGAGTGTAATAAAACAGCAGTATTGATTTGAAGGGGTGTATTATAAATTATAATATCGCTGTAGGGAGGGGGCTGCGTTCAGGTGAGTAGCGTACAGTCGAGGTCGTCTGTGCGCGCGGGCTCGCTGTGCGCGTACTACAAACATACCTACCTATTATGTTTGATACTGTCTAGGACCTAGGTTTATACAAACAGTGGAGGGAGTGTAATAAAACAGCAGTATTGATTTGAAGGGGTGTATTATAAATTATAATATCGCTGTAGGGAGGGGGCTGCGTTCAGGTGAGTAGCGTACAGTCGAGGTCGTCTGTGCGCGCGGGCTCGCTGTGCGCGTACTACAAACATACCTACCTATTATGTTTGATACTGTCTAGGACCTAGGTTTATACAAACAGTGGAGGGAGTGTAATAAAACAGCAGTATTGATTTGAAGGGGTGTATTATAAATTATAATATCGCTGTAGGGAGGGGGCTGCGTTCAGGTGAGTAGCGTACAGTCGAGGTCGTCTGTGCGCGCGGGCTCGCTGTGCGCGTACTACAAACATACCTATTATGTTTGATACTGTCTAGGACCTAGGTTTATACAAACAGTGGAGGGAGTGTAATAAAACAGCAGTATTGATTTGAAGGGGTGTATTATAAATTATAATATCGCTGTAGGGAGGGGGCTGCGTTCAGGTGAGTAGCGTACAGTCGAGGTCGTCTGTGCGCGCGGGCTCGCTGTGCGCGTACTACAAACATACCTACCTATTATGTTTGATACTGTCTAGGACCTAGGTTTATACAAACAGTGGAGGGAGTGTAATAAAACAGCAGTATTGATTTGAAGGGGTGTATTATAAATTATAATATCGCTGTAGGGAGGGGGCTGCGTTCAGGTGAGTAGCGTACAGTCGAGGTCGTCTGTGCGCGCGGGCTCGCTGTGCGCGTACTACAAACATACCTACCTATTATGTTTGATACTGTCTAGGACCTAGGTTTATACAAACAGTGGAGGGAGTGCAATAAAACAGCAGTATTGATTTGAAGGGGTGTATTATAAATTATAATATCGCTGTAGGGAGGGGGCTGCGTTCAGGTGAGTAGCGTACAGTCGAGGTCGTCTGTGCGCGCGGGCTCGCTGTGCGCGTACTACAAACATACCTACCTATTATGTTTGATACTGTCTAGGACCTAGGTTTATACAAACAGTGGAGGGAGTGTAATAAAACAGCAGTATTGATTTGAAGGAGTGTATTATAAATTATAATATCGCTGTAGGGAGGGGGCTGCGTTCAGGTGAGTA
Source organism: Crambus lathoniellus (assembly GCA_949710035.1). NCBI lineage: Eukaryota > Metazoa > Arthropoda > Insecta > Lepidoptera > Crambidae > Crambus > Crambus lathoniellus. The sequence continues at coordinate 2,808,351 of OX453301.1, read as the reverse complement.
GCGTACAGTCGAGGTCGTCTGTGCGCGCGGGCTCGCTGTGCGCGTACTACAAACATACCTACCTATTATGTTTGATACTGTCTAGGACCTAGGTTTATACAAACAGTGGAGGGAGTGTAATAAAACAGCAGTATTGATTTGAAGGGGTGTATTATAAATTATAATATCGCTGTAGGGAGGGGGCTGCGTTCAGGTGAGTAGCGTACAGTCGAGGTCGTCTGTGCGCGCGGGCTCGCTGTGCGCGTACTACAAACATACCTACCTATTATGTTTGATACTGTCTAGGACCTAGGTTTATACAAACAGTGGAGGGAGTGTAATAAAACAGCAGTATTGATTTGAAGGGGTGTATTATAAATTATAATATCGCTGTAGGGAGGGGGCTGCGTTCAGGTGAGTAGCGTACAGTCGAGGTCGTCTGTGCGCGCGGGCTCGCTGTGCGCGTACTACAAACATACCTACCTATTATGTTTGATACTGTCTAGGACCTAGGTTTATACAAACAGTGGAGGGAGTGTAATAAAACAGCAGTATTGATTTGAAGGGGTGTATTATAAATTATAATATCGCTGTAGGGAGGGGGCTGCGTTCAGGTGAGTAGCGTACAGTCGAGGTCGTCTGTGCGCGCGGGCTCGCTGTGCGCGTACTACAAACATACCTATTATGTTTGATACTGTCTAGGACCTAGGTTTATACAAACAGTGGAGGGAGTGTAATAAAACAGCAGTATTGATTTGAAGGGGTGTATTATAAATTATAATATCGCTGTAGGGAGGGGGCTGCGTTCAGGTGAGTAGCGTACAGTCGAGGTCGTCTGTGCGCGCGGGCTCGCTGTGCGCGTACTACAAACATACCTACCTATTATGTTTGATACTGTCTAGGACCTAGGTTTATACAAACAGTGGAGGGAGTGTAATAAAACAGCAGTATTGATTTGAAGGGGTGTATTATAAATTATAATATCGCTGTAGGGAGGGGGCTGCGTTCAGGTGAGTAGCGTACAGTCGAGGTCGTCTGTGCGCGCGGGCTCGCTGTGCGCGTACTACAAACATACCTACCTATTATGTTTGATACTGTCTAGGACCTAGGTTTATACAAACAGTGGAGGGAGTGCAATAAAACAGCAGTATTGATTTGAAGGGGTGTATTATAAATTATAATATCGCTGTAGGGAGGGGGCTGCGTTCAGGTGAGTAGCGTACAGTCGAGGTCGTCTGTGCGCGCGGGCTCGCTGTGCGCGTACTACAAACATACCTATTATGTTTGATACTGTCTAGGACCTAGGTTTATACAAACAGTGGAGGGAGTGTAATAAAACAGCAGTATTGATTTGAAGGGGTGTATTATAAATTATAATATCGCTGTAGGGAGGGGGCTGCGTTCAGGTGAGTAGCGTACAGTCGAGGTCGTCTGTGCGCGCGGGCTCGCTGTGCGCGTACTACAAACATACCTACCTATTATGTTTGATACTGTCTAGGACCTAGGTTTATACAAACAGTGGAGGGAGTGTAATAAAACAGCAGTATTGATTTGAAGGGGTGTATTATAAATTATAATATCGCTGTAGGGAGGGGGCTGCGTTCAGGTGAGTAGCGTACAGTCGAGGTCGTCTGTGCGCGCGGGCTCGCTGTGCGCGTACTACAAACATACCTACCTATTATGTTTGATACTGTCTAGGACCTAGGTTTATACAAACAGTGGAGGGAGTGTAATAAAACAGCAGTATTGATTTGAAGGGGTGTATTATAAATTATAATATCGCTGTAGGGAGGGGGCTGCGTTCAGGTGAGTAGCGTACAGTCGAGGTCGTCTGTGCGCGCGGGCTCGCTGTGCGCGTACTACAAACATACCTACCTATTATGTTTGATACTGTCTAGGACCTAGGTTTATACAAACAGTGGAGGGAGTGTAATAAAACAGCAGTATTGATTTGAAGGGGTGTATTATAAATTATAATATCGCTGTAGGGAGGGGGCTGCGTTCAGGTGAGTAGCGTACAGTCGAGGTCGTCTGTGCGCGCGGGCTCGCTGTGCGCGTACTACAAACATACCTACCTATTATGTTTGATACTGTCTAGGACCTAGGTTTATACAAACAGTGGAGGGAGTGTAATAAAACAGCAGTATTGATTTGAAGGAGTGTATTATAAATTATAATATCGCTGTAGGGAGGGGGCTGCGTTCAGGTGAGTAGCGTACAGTCGAGGTCGTCTGTGCGCGCGGGCTCGCTGTGCGCGTACTACAAACATACCTACCTATTATGTTTGATACTGTCTAGGACCTAGGTTTATACAAACAGTGGAGGGAGTGTAATAAAACAGCAGTATTGATTTGAAGGGGTGTATTATAAATTATAATATCGCTGTAGGGAGGGGGCTGCGTTCAGGTGAGTAGCGTACAGTCGAGGTCGTCTGTGCGCGCGGGCTCGCTGTGCGCGTACTACAAACATACCTACCTATTATGTTTGATACTGTCTAGGACCTAGGTTTATACAAACAGTGGAGGGAGTGCAATAAAACAGCAGTATTGATTTGAAGGGGTGTATTATAAATTATAATATCGCTGTAGGGAGGGGGCTGCGTTCAGGTGAGTAGCGTACAGTCGAGGTCGTCTGTGCGCGCGGGCTCGCTGTGCGCGTACTACAAACATACCTATTATGTTTGATACTGTCTAGGACCTAGGTTTATACAAACAGTGGAGGGAGTGTAATAAAACAGCAGTATTGATTTGAAGGGGTGTATTATAAATTATAATATCGCTGTAGGGAGGGGGCTGCGTTCAGGTGAGTAGCGTACAGTCGAGGTCGTCTGTGCGCGCGGGCTCGCTGTGCGCGTACTACAAACATACCTACCTATTATGTTTGATACTGTCTAGGACCTAGGTTTATACAAACAGTGGAGGGAGTGTAATAAAACAGCAGTATTGATTTGAAGGGGTGTATTATAAATTATAATATCGCTGTAGGGAGGGGGCTGCGTTCAGGTGAGTAGCGTACAGTCGAGGTCGTCTGTGCGCGCGGGCTCGCTGTGCGCGTACTACAAACATACCTACCTATTATGTTTGATACTGTCTAGGACCTAGGTTTATACAAACAGTGGAGGGAGTGTAATAAAACAGCAGTATTGATTTGAAGGAGTGTATTATAAATTATAATATCGCTGTAGGGAGGGGGCTGCGTTCAGGTGAGTAGCGTACAGTCGAGGTCGTCTGTGCGCGCGGGCTCGCTGTGCGCGTACTACAAACATACCTACCTATTATGTTTGATACTGTCTAGGACCTAGGTTTATACAAACAGTGGAGGGAGTGTAATAAAACAGCAGTATTGATTTGAAGGGGTGTATTATAAATTATAATATCGCTGTAGGGAGGGGGCTGCGTTCAGGTGAGTAGCGTACAGTCGAGGTCGTCTGTGCGCGCGGGCTCGCTGTGCGCGTACTACAAACATACCTACCTATTATGTTTGATACTGTCTAGGACCTAGGTTTATACAAACAGTGGAGGGAGTGTAATAAAACAGCAGTATTGATTTGAAGGGGTGTATTATAAATTATAATATCGCTGTAGGGAGGGGGCTGCGTTCAGGTGAGTAGCGTACAGTCGAGGTCGTCTGTGCGCGCGGGCTCGCTGTGCGCGTACTACAAACATACCTACCTATTATGTTTGATACTGTCTAGGACCTAGGTTTATACAAACAGTGGAGGGAGTGTAATAAAACAGCAGTATTGATTTGAAGGAGTGTATTATAAATTATAATATCGCTGTAGGGAGGGGGCTGCGTTCAGGTGAGTAGCGTACAGTCGAGGTCGTCTGTGCGCGCGGGCTCGCTGTGCGCGTACTACAAACATACCTACCTATTATGTTTGATACTGTCTAGGACCTAGGTTTATACAAACAGTGGAGGGAGTGTAATAAAACAGCAGTATTGATTTGAAGGGGTGTATTATAAATTATAATATCGCTGTAGGGAGGGGGCTGCGTTCAGGTGAGTAGCGTACAGTCGAGGTCGTCTGTGCGCGCGGGCTCGCTGTGCGCGTACTACAAACATACCTACCTATTATGTTTGATACTGTCTAGGACCTAGGTTTATACAAACAGTGGAGGGAGTGTAATAAAACAGCAGTATTGATTTGAAGGGGTGTATTATAAATTATAATATCGCTGTAGGGAGGGGGCTGCGTTCAGGTGAGTAGCGTACAGTCGAGGTCGTCTGTGCGCGCGGGCTCGCTGTGCGCGTACTACAAACATACCTACCTATTATGTTTGATACTGTCTAGGACCTAGGTTTATACAAACAGTGGAGGGAGTGTAATAAAACAGCAGTATTGATTTGAAGGGGTGTATTATAAATTATAATATCGCTGTAGGGAGGGGGCTGCGTTCAGGTGAGTAGCGTACAGTCGAGGTCGTCTGTGCGCGCGGGCTCGCTGTGCGCGTACTACAAACATACCTACCTATTATGTTTGATACTGTCTAGGACCTAGGTTTATACAAACAGTGGAGGGAGTGTAATAAAACAGCAGTATTGATTTGAAGGGGTGTATTATAAATTATAATATCGCTGTAGGGAGGGGGCTGCGTTCAGGTGAGTAGCGTACAGTCGAGGTCGTCTGTGCGCGCGGGCTCGCTGTGCGCGTACTACAAACATACCTACCTATTATGTTTGATACTGTCTAGGACCTAGGTTTATACAAACAGTGGAGGGAGTGTAATAAAACAGCAGTATTGATTTGAAGGGGTGTATTATAAATTATAATATCGCTGTAGGGAGGGGGCTGCGTTCAGGTGAGTAGCGTACAGTCGAGGTCGTCTGTGCGCGCGGGCTCGCTGTGCGCGTACTACAAACATACCTATTATGTTTGATACTGTCTAGGACCTAGGTTTATACAAACAGTGGAGGGAGTGCAATAAAACAGCAGTATTGATTTGAAGGGGTGTATTATAAATTATAATATCGCTGTAGGGAGGGGGCTGCGTTCAGGTGAGTAGCGTACAGTCGAGGTCGTCTGTGCGCGCGGGCTCGCTGTGCGCGTACTACAAACATACCTATTATGTTTGATACTGTCTAGGACCTAGGTTTATACAAACAGTGGAGGGAGTGCAATAAAACAGCAGTATTGATTTGAAGGGGTGTATTATAAATTATAATATCGCTGTAGGGAGGGGGCTGCGTTCAGGTGAGTAGCGTACAGTCGAGGTCGTCTGTGCGCGCGGGCTCGCTGTGCGCGTACTACAAACATACCTATTATGTTTGATACTGTCTAGGACCTAGGTTTATACAAACAGTGGAGGGAGTGCAATAAAACAGCAGTATTGATTTGAAGGGGTGTATTATAAATTATAATATCGCTGTAGGGAGGGGGCTGCGTTCAGGTGAGTAGCGTACAGTCGAGGTCGTCTGTGCGCGCGGGCTCGCTGTGCGCGTACTACAAACATACCTATTATGTTTGATACTGTCTAGGACCTAGGTTTATACAAACAGTGGAGGGAGTGCAATAAAACAGCAGTATTGATTTGAAGGGGTGTATTATAAATTATAATATCGCTGTAGGGAGGGGGCTGCGTTCAGGTGAGTAGCGTACAGTCGAGGTCGTCTGTGCGCGCGGGCTCGCTGTGCGCGTACTACAAACATACCTATTATGTTTGATACTGTCTAGGACCTAGGTTTATACAAACAGTGGAGGGAGTGCAATAAAACAGCAGTATTGATTTGAAGGGGTGTATTATAAATTATAATATCGCTGTAGGGAGGGGGCTGCGTTCAGGTGAGTAGCGTACAGTCGAGGTCGTCTGTGCGCGCGGGCTCGCTGTGCGCGTACTACAAACATACCTATTATGTTTGATACTGTCTAGGACCTAGGTTTATACAAACAGTGGAGGGAGTGCAATAAAACAGCAGTATTGATTTGAAGGGGTGTATTATAAATTATAATATCGCTGTAGGGAGGGGGCTGCGTTCAGGTGAGTAGCGTACAGTCGAGGTCGTCTGTGCGCGCGGGCTCGCTGTGCGCGCGGCGCAACACGCGCGCCACCACGTCCGCCAGCGCCTCGCGCGCGCCCTCCTCCAGCAGCTCCATGCACTCCTGCCGATAATGCATCACATTTATTGATATTTACTAACACTGTTCTATCTATCTCTATTAGTGATTTAACGAATATTCGCTTATTTCTTGATATTCGTATTCGCAAACTCTGTGCGAATATTTTGCGAATATAAACGCAAGAAAAAATATCCACTTTTCAGAAGTTAGTTGGGTTTTTTTTGTGGATTCGTAAATTCATTAAGACTCCTGGACTTCCAAAAACGCTGTAATATATAAGAGTTGCTGTTCCATCTGGAAAGACACTTTTGTTTAATCTTGAGACGTGCCTATTCTATATTCTTCTCGTCTTGAGTAGAATTCGAGTGATGAAAAGGTGTTCTGATCTTTGTACATTTGGTAAGGCGGCTGTGACAGTTTATTGAGAGCTTTGAGCCTTTCTTTCAATACGTTTTGAAGCTTGTGTGAAACATTCTCATTCGTATTCGCATTCGCGAATATCAGGGGCCCGATTCTCAGGCATTCGAACTTTTTCAGTGTGGTAATTCGTATGTCGAACATTTTGTTTGTGGTTTCTATTGAAAAGTTAGAACGTTTCAAACAAACTAAGCTGTCCCACATGTCAAAAAATTCATTTTGACAGCTAAGTTCGTATACGAACATCTATTGGTCTGGGGCCCGATTCTCAGGCATTCGAACTTTTTCAGTGTGGTAATTCGTATGTCGAACATTTTGTTTGTGGTTTCTATTGAAAAGCTAGAACATTTCAAACAAACTAAGCTGTCCCACATGTCAACAAATTCATTTTGACAGCTAAGTTCGTATACGAACATCTATTGGTTTTTACCACTCGTAGCGTTCGACTGGTTTTCGATCGAACTTTTTCGATTGTGAAATTCTGACAACACAAAAACTGTGTTATATTTGAATTTCGAGCTTATAAATGTGAACTTTTCTCGATTGCCTGAGAATCGGCCCCCTGTACCACTCCTTGTGTTAGACTGGTTTTTGATCGAACTTTTTCGATTGTGAAATTCTGACAATACACAAAATGTGTTATCTTCGTAAAATATTTGAATTTCGAGCTATAAAAGTGAACTTTTCTCGATTGCCTGAGAATCGGCCCCCAGAGGCTGATATTTGCAACCGCATTGGCGAATGTTTAAAAATTAACATTCGTTACATCACTAATCTCTATGCTGTCTTCGCTGTCTACTTGCGACTGGAACCGTACTCTGAAACGCAAATCCGAAACTTCTCTTAGTCCCGCCCCTTTCACCAGATTCTGTCATGACTGAAGATTGAGAGGGACGGGTATAACAAAGTTTCGGGTTTAGCGTTTCAGAGTAGGCCTGCTGTCACGACTGGAAAGAGAGAGGAACGGGTACACCGAAGTTTCGGATTTTGCATTTTGATTTATAATATTGGAGAATAACAAAAGTGATAAAAATAATCAAAATATTGATTAACAAGCAAATAATGAGCTGCTGAATTGTGGAAAACTGTGTCTGTAGCCAACAGCTGTTTCACCTCGTTGCTGGGTAGTTCATGCTCTGTGCGTACCTCGCGCGAAGGTGTCCCCTATCGAGCGCGCTGTTAGCGTACCTGCGCGAAGGTGTCGTCGCTGGGCAGCCGTAGCAGCGCGCGCAGGGCGAGCTCGGAGTTGGCGCGAACGTAGGTGTTCTTCTTTTTGGTGCCGTTGACTAACGCGGGTAGCAGCGCGCGCAGGATCCTATAGAGGCGCGTTGTTAGCGTACCTGCGCGAAGGTGTCGTCGCTGGGCAGTTCTTCTCTTTGATGTCGTAACATTGACATATCACCAACAGTGGGATACTCCTATCGAGGCGCGCTGTTAAGGTCATACATAACCCACTTACACCGCACCGTTCCCAATCAACCCAACCAAAGTATGAGCAGCCAAATATGGACTTTGTTCACTGTAGATGCACTTTACAGTAACAATATACAATAGCAAACAGCGCGCGGTAAGCGAGCCTGCCGCAAGCTAAAGTGCATCTACAGAGCACGACATTAAGTCATACATTGGTTGGGTCGGAGCGGTGCGGTATAAGTGGGCTAAGTCTTTTAGCGTACCTGCGCGAAGGTGTCGTCGTTGGGCAGGCGTAGCAGCGCGCGCAGGGCGAGCTCGGAGTTGGCGCGCACGTAGGTGTTCTTCTCCTTGGTGCCGTTGACCAGCGCGGGTAGCTGCGCGCGCAGGATCCTACTGAGCGCGCTATTAGCGTACCTGCGCAAATGTGTCGTCGTTGGGCAAGCGTAGCAGCGCGCGCAGTTGGCGCGCACGTAGGTGTTCTTCTCCTTGGTGCCGTTGACTAGCGCGGGCAGCAGCGCGCACAGGATCCTACTGAGCGCGCTGTTAGCGTACCTGTGCGAATGTGTCGTCGTTGGGCAGGCGTAGCAGCGCGCGCAGGGCCAGCTCGGAGTTGGCGCGCACGTAGGTGTTCTTCTCCTTGGTGCCGTTGACTAGCGCGGGCAGCAGCGCGCGCAGGATCCTATAGAGGCGCGCTGTTAGCGTACCTGCGCGAATGTGTCGTCGTTGGGCAGGCGTAGCAGCGCGCGCAGGGCGAGCTCGGAGTTGGCGCGAACGTAAGTGTTCTTCTCCTTGGTGCCGTTGACCAGCGCGGGTAGCAGCGCGCGCAGGATCCTATAGAGGCGCGCTGTTAGCGTACCTGCGCGAATGTGTCGTCGTTGGGCAGGCGTAGCAGCGCGCGCAGGGCGAGCTCGGAGTTGGCGCGAACGTAAGTGTTCTTCTCCTTGGTGCCGTTGACCAGCGCGGGTAGCAGCGCGCGCAGGATCCTATAGAGGCGCGCTGTTAGCGTACCTGCGCGAATGTGTCGTCGTTGGGCAGGCGTAGCAGCGCGCGCAGGGCGAGCTCGGAGTTGGCGCGAACGTAAGTGTTCTTCTCCTTGGTGCCGTTGACCAGCGCGGGTAGCAGCGCGCGCAGGATCCTATAGAGGCGCGCTGTTAGCGTACCTGCGCGAATGTGTCGTCGTTGGGCAGGCGTAGCAGCGCGCGCAGGGCGAGCTCGGAGTTGGCGCGAACGTAAGTGTTCTTCTCCTTGGTGCCGTTGACCAGCGCGGGTAGCAGCGCGCGCAGGGTGTCGGCGCCGGCGCCGGCCGCCGCGGCGCCGCCCGCGCCCCACGCGCACCCGGACGCCATCAGCTGCTTTACTTCGTTGCTGGAGTGGTTCATGCTCTGCATCAAACGCGATTATTAAAATTTCATTGCATGGATCTTGTCTAAAGTAATTTAGAAGTTTAACATTGGACACGCCGACGTCATCAGCTGCTTCACCCTGTTGCTCGAGTGGTTCATGGCACCACACGCATAAAATTATTGCCGAAAATTTCATTGCATAGATTTTGTCTAGAGTAATTTAGAAGTTTAGTATTGCGGACGCCGGGGCCGACGCCATCAGCTACTTTAACTCGTTGCTGGAATGGTTTATGCTTTACACGGTGCACCACACTCGTACAAAATATTAACGAAAGTTACATTGCATTGATTTTGTCTAAAGCAATTTAGGCCTCAAATTGGAAGACAGCCACGAGCGGGGCGACGGCGGTGGCGAGCGATTTTTACATCTGTTGCTGCGTCACATTTACTTATTTGATTAGACGTCTGTCGCGAGCACGCAATGAATGTACAAATCGCTCGCCGCCGCCGCCGTAGCCCCGCTCATCGTTGTCTTCCAGTTTGAGGCCTTAGAAGTTTAGTATCGCTCTCACCGACGCACGCCATCTTCACCTCGTTCCTCGGGTGGTTCATTTCATGCTTTGTGCGGTGTACCCACCACACACGTACAAAATATTATCGAAAGTTTCAATGGAATTTGTCTAGAGTAATTTAAAAGTTTAGTATTAAGGGCCCTTTCACGTGAGCGATTCTTCCGCGGAGCGAAATAGCGGTGAATGTTCACAGCGCATAGGTACGTCACAATTTCACCCCGCCGAGATAGAGTTTTTTTTTAATGAAATAAGTAGAAAACGACAAAAGGAAAAAAACAGGTAACGATTCCGTAGCTCAGCGGTCAGAGCATTCGCTCGGACAATGAAAGGTCCCGAGTTCGATTTCCGGCGAAACTACTTGGGGGATGGGTCGTATATTTCTAATATTTCATTTTCAATAATAAAAATTGCATAGTTGGATACGAAAATTATTAAAATCTCTAAGTATAGGAAAAATGTGATAGTAAAAAACCACGAGCCCTATAAGTAGCTTTCAGGCGGGATATAGGATATAGGGAGGATATAGGGCTCGTGGTTTTTTACTATCACATTTTTCCTATACTTACAGAATTACATTGTGAATGCATTAAAATAATTTAAAATCCTATTAAAATCTCATTAGATTTCGAAGTTTTTCTGTTGTCTCCATTGTCAACAATATTATTGGTTCGTGGTTGACACGAGTCTGAACGCTGCACGCCACCGGCACGTGCTCGCTGCCCGGGTACGTATACAGTATACACACTGGGCACGTACCCTGACAAACTGCGTGAGCAGGTGCGGCGGCAGCGCGCGCTGGTGGCGCAGCAGGTGCCGCATGAGGTAGGCCACGCCGCGCACGCCGCTGCACGCCACCGGCACGTGCTCGCTGCCCGGGTACGTATACAGTATACACACTGGGCACGTACCCTGACAAACTGCGTGAGCAGGTGCGGCGGCAGCGCGCGCTGGTGGCGCAGCAGGTGCCGCATGAGGTAGGCCACGCCGCGCACGCCGCTGCACGCCACCGGCACGTGCTCGCTGCCCGGGTACGTATACAGTATACACACTGGGCACGTACCCTGACAAACTGCGTGAGCAGGTGCGGCGGCAGCGCGCGCTGGTGGCGCAGCAGGTGCCGCATGAGGTAGGCCACGCCGCGCACGCCGCTGCACGCCACCGGCACGTGCTCGCTGCCCGGGTACGTATACAGTATACACACTGGGCACGTACCCTGACAAACTGCGTGAGCAGGTGCGGCGGCAGCGCGCGCTGGTGGCGCAGCAGGTGCCGCATGAGGTAGGCCACGCCGCGCACGCCGCTGCACGCCACCGGCACGTGCTCGCTGCCCGGGTACGTATACAGTATACACACTGGGCACGTACCCTGACAAACTGCGTGAGCAGGTGCGGCGGCAGCGCGCGCTGGTGGCGCAGCAGGTGCCGCATGAGGTAGGCCACGCCGCGCACGCCGCTGCACGCCACCGGCACGTGCTCGCTGCCCGGGTACGTATACAGTATACACACTGGGCACGTACCCTGACAAACTGCGTGAGCAGGTGCGGCGGCAGCGCGCGCTGGTGGCGCAGCAGGTGCCGCATGAGGTAGGCCACGCCGCGCACGCCGCTGCACGCCACCGGCACGTGCTCGCTGCCCGGGTACGTATACAGTATACACACTGGGCACGTACCCTGACAAACTGCGTGAGCAGGTGCGGCGGCAGCGCGCGCTGGTGGCGCAGCAGGTGCCGCATGAGGTAGGCCACGCCGCGCACGCCGCTGCACGCCACCGGCACGTGCTCGCTGCCCAGGTATGCGGCCAGCGTCTTCTCTACGCGCTCCTGGAAACACGTAATCATTTGAAAAAAAAAAGTGAAAAACAGACTATAGTATAACATCTTTCTGTGAAATCATGATCGAACATAATGTAGAAGTCTAGTTCAGCATAATGTTATGTACCTGGAAGGGATCCGTGTACACGTACTCTGGCGCCTCTTTGAGCGCAACAAATAGGGCGCAAAACCTCCCGTGTAACAGCGTCCACTCGGCGGGCGGGGGCGTGGCGAGCACGTGGTGCGTGAGCGGTCCCACCCGTTACATACCTGGAAGGGGTCCGTGTAGACGTACTCCGGCGCTTCCTTAACCCCTCATTTGCAAACAGCTGCCGCGATCTAGGACCCTACTTGCTGCGCGACGCAACCGCGGTTGCGAATATTTCTCGAGGGACTTATGCGCGACGCAACCACAGTTACACACCAAATATACCACACATGTTGTATATCGTTGGATTCCTGGAAGTATTATCTACAATTTAATAGTACTTTCATTAAAAACTATGATGATTTAGCGGTGCAATTAATTTTTATAATTTTTGTGTTTTAAAGGCGCAATAACACTTAATATAAACCTTAATGAAAAGCAATAAGGTCCAATTACTCAAGCAAAATAAAAGTAATTGAGAAAAACGCGGCTTGACAGTTTTATTTCTTAAAAGAAGTCTGTTCTCATTGAATTATATGAATAAGCACAGACTAGAGAGCCATCCTGCCTTACTCACACGTTCCAAAACATCAATTGGTTCAAGAAAACAGACTTGAAATCCGAACTTGTGTAATTGTCATAATATGACCATTATCGAATAAGGGCTTGCATGTTGATGTCATATTATGACAGCTATCGAATGAGGGGTTAAGCGCCACGAACAGCGCACACGATCTGCCGTGTAACAGTGTCCACTCGGCGGGCGGGGGCGTGGCGAGCACGTGGTGCGTGAGCGGTCCCACCCGTTACATACCTGGAAGGGGTCCGTATACACGTACTCCGGCGCTTCCTTAAGCGCCACGAACAGCGCACACGATCTGCCGTGTAACAGTGTCCACTCGGCGGGCGGGGGCGTGGCGAGCACGTGGTGAGTGAGCGCGGCGGCCAGTGATGTGCCGAGTCGCTGTTTTGGTGGATCGAGTCAGGTCAGGTTATAGGGTATTCGAAACCAGACTAGATTCCGCGATTCGAGTCCAGTGTTTGAGTCCAGTATTCGAGTCTAGAACTCGAGTCTAGTCTAGTTCAGCCGCTGATCTCTCAAGCAGAAGTTGGCCTTTTCCTTGATCTACCTATTCTGTCACGTCCCGGCGTCCCCTGCGGTGACAGTTTAGTGCAGACGGGACAGGTAGCCGGCGGTTCTTACTGACTCGATTATCGGAATCGAGTCCAGAGTCCGAAGCAGAAATCGAGTCTGACTCGAGTCAAACCGTACTCGGCACGTCACTAGCGGCGGCGCGGTGCGGGGGGGCAGGGCGTGTCCCACCCATTACATACCTGGAAGGGATCCGTGTACACGTACTCCGGCGCCTCTTTGAGCGCCACGAACAGGGCGCAGGACCTTCCGTGTAACAGCGTCCACTCGGCGGGCGGGGGCGTGGCGAGCACGTGGTGCGTGAGCGCGGCGGCGCGGTGCGGGGGCGGCAGGCGCGCCAACAGCGCCCCCAGGCAGCCGCCCACGGCCGCGCGCGGCGGGTCCTTATAACCATAAATCATTTATTCGCTAGAAACATATGGTATTAATACAAAGAGCGAGCGCGTATTTTATTAGTATCTATTTTAAGTGCTGCACTTTATAAAAAATTTATGATGGGTGTTGTAATTAAAGTCATGCGAAAGATTTAGTAGATTTTAAAGTTTATCTATACAACATGGTGGTGGATACTGTCCGCACGGTAGGGTCCAAGCACTACAAAACCCACCGTCCTAAATTAAAGAAACTCTCCAGCCACACTACCCGACTCATGGATCAGAGAAACGAAATGAAACTACAGAACTCAGCGGATGCCCTTCGTTATCGACAGCTAAATAGGCAGATCTCCAAGTCCTTGACAAGCGACCTTCGCAAATTTAATACCGACCGTATTAAAGAGGCCATTGATCGGAACAAAGACTCCAAAGTGTTCGCTAGAGATCTGGCTATAGGGCAAAGTCAACTGACGAGGCTGCAAGCTGAGGACGGTAGTATCATTTCATCAACACCTGAAATCCTGAGCGAGATTGAGAGTTTCTATAGACAGTTGTACTCCACGCAAACACCTGTTGAAAGTAAGGCTACAGAACCTAGAGCCAAGCTTACCCGACACTATACCGAAGATATCCCGGACGTCAGCCTGTACGAGATTAGAATGGCTCTCAAGCAGCTCAAAAACAACAAGGCGGCGGGCGATGACGGAATCACAACAGAACTTCTGAGAGCGGGCGGCAAGCCGATACTTAAGGTCCTCCAGAAGCTCTTCAACTCTGTCATCCTCGAGGGCAAAACGCCAAAGGCATGAGGCAGAAGCGATGTGATGCTGTTCTTCAAGAGGGGTGATAAGACTCTCTTGAAGAACTACCGACCCATCTCGCTTCTGAGCCATATCTACAAGTTGTTTTCGAGAGTCATTACGAATCGTCTCGCTCGCAGGTTCGACGACTTCCAACCTCCCGAACAAGCTGGGTTCCGAAAAGGTTATAGTACCATAGACCACATTCATACGCTGCGGCAAGTTATACAGAAGACCGAAGAGTATAACTTGCCACTATGCTTGGCGTTCGTGGACTATGAGAAAGCCTTTGATTCGATCGAGACCTGGGCAGTGCTGCAGTCTCTCCAGAGGTGCCAAATAGACTACAGGTACATCGAGGTGCTGAGGTACTTATACCAAAACGCCACCATGTCGGTCCGATTACAGAACCAGAGCTCTAATCCTATCCAACTACAGCGAGGTGTGAGACAGGGAGACGTCATTTCTCCGAAACTGTTCACAGCTGCGTTGGAGGATATTTTCAAGCTACTGGACTGGAAAGGATTCGGCATTAACATCAATGGCGAGTACCTAACACACCTGCGGTTTGCCGATGATGTAGTTCTCATGGCTGAGACCTGAACACAATGCTCGAAGATTTCAGCAATGCTTCCCAAAGAGTGGGTCTGAAGATGAACATGGATAAGACGAAAATCATGTCCAATGCCCATGTTGCATCCGCTCCAGTTAATGTTGGGAACATTACACTCGAAGTTGTTGACTACTATGTCTACCTAGGACAGACAATCCAATTAGGTAAGTCCAACTTCGAGAAAGAGATCTCTCGTCGAATCCAGCTCGGATGGGCAGCGTTTGGGAAGCTCCGGCATATATTTGCGTCCAAAATTCCTCAATGTCTCAAGACTAAGGTCTTTGACCAGTGTGTGTTGCCAGTTATGACTTATGGAAGCGAGACGTGGTCTTTTACTATGGGTCTCATAAGAAGGCTCAAGGTTACCCAGCGAGCAATGGAGAGCGATGCTTGGTATTTCCCTGCTCGATCGAATCAGAAATGATGAGATCCGCAGGAGAACTAAAACGACTGACATCGCTCGAAGGATTGCTCAGTTGAAGTGGCAGTGGGCGGGACACATAGCGCGGAGAATCGATGGCCGTTGGGGCGGAAAGGTTCTCGAATGGCGACCGCGAACCGGACGACGTTCCGTGGGCAGGCCCCCTACAAGGTGGACCGACGATCTAGTCAAGGTCGCGGGAAGCCGCTGGATGCGGGCAGCGCAGGACCGATCGTTGTGGAGATCCTTGGGGGAGGCCTATGCCCAGCAGTGGGCGTCGTACGGTTGAAATGATGAAAGATTTAGGTTGGAAAAATGTATCTTTTAAGATTGTTTCTGTATGTAACTGTAACTTTGTTGTTAAACTAAATAAATAAAAAAATACAGGTGGTTTATAAGTTTACAGAGCGACCATGATCTGCCATCTAATACTAGCATGCAAATGTAAATAAAAGAAAAGGCTGAAGTCAAATTAATTCGAGTCGACTAATTAATGCTTGACAAAAATTTATCATTATAATATAGATATGTCAGAATATCAGGAAAAAGTCAAACTTCCAAAATACATACCTGTACGCTCGGATTATACACACATACATTCTAAAGATTTTATCACCAAAACTCGGATTAGGCACACAGGTGTGCCTCAGTCAACCACTCTACAAATACTATTACAGTGTAATTAATACAGTTTGAATTTCGATTCCCGCCATTACAAGGTCGTTACGGGTGTCACGTTACATCAAATCTCCGAGCGTACAAGTTAAGGTAAATACAATGTCAATAATAACGATTGAAACATAAATATACCTCTGCGTGCGCCAGCAGCGAACCGCTCAGCGTCGTCAGCACCGACAGCGCCAGCTGCTCCGACATCTTGTCGCCGCCGCCCGAGATGATGCCGCGCAGCGCTTGCAGCATCGTCTCTCTGCACGCAACAATACGGTATTTTACTCTTGTTGAAATGTAGATAGTTAATGATGACGTTAAAAAATATTGCAATTAAGAATACCAAATGTGAAAAAATAATTTGAATCTGTTTTATAATAAAAGAATTATAGTCTGTTTGATTTTGACTATAGCTGTCTCTTTCTAAAACGAAATCTTCTATGGCGTGACTTTGACGCTACTAACCCACTGACGTCACTAAGATAGCGTCCTGTCCTTGTCTAATTATAAAGTTTGAAGTCCTATATCTTTGAAAATATCACTACATAGTATAAAACAAAGTCGCTTTCTCTGTCCCTATGTCCCTTTGTATGCTTAAATCTTTGAAACTACGCAACGGATTTTGATGCGTTTTTTTTAATAGATAGAGTGATTCAAGAGGATGGTTTATATGTACTTTTTATCCCGATATTCCCACGGGAACGGGAACCACGCGGGTGAAACCGCGGGCGGCCGCTAGTTCAAGATAATTCAAAATGAAAACTTGTTTTGTGTAGCTAATATTTCGAAAAACATTTTAAAGAAATAAAAAAAAATCAGTAAAATACCGTATTACGCTCGTTAACTTCTTAGGCTCAATCTATATTGAAATGGCAGCGAAGGGACGCGAGGCGGCGATCACTTTCTGTGTTAAATAATAATTGTCAACTTTATTTGCATATGTAAAAAGGCGAGTATTGTTTGAAATGACCGAAAAAGCGCGCAGTCACGCGGCCCCGAGAGCAGTCGAGTGGCCGCGAGAGCATTCGGTCATTTCAAACAATACTCTCCCTTTCAAATATGCATATAAAGTTGATAATTATTTAACACAAAGTGATCGCCGCGTCTCGCATCCCTTCGCTGCCATTTCAGTATAGATTGAGCCTAATGGGCGCTTGTGCACTATACTGAATTTTACCGTCCCGGAAATTTTGGAATTTCGTGTAGTTTCAAAGTTTTCAAACCTAAACTACACGAAACCTAAAACCTAAAACACAAACATCCGTTTTTTTCCGGAACGGTAAAATTCAGTGTAGTGCACAAACGCCCTAAGGGTCATTACACTCTGAACCTCGACTATGATTTGTAGTGTGATTGAGTACTAACTATAAGCATTCAACTCTCTCCTTAGAATAAGTGTATACAATACAGCTATGTAACATAGACTTGACAATAGGACGACGAGAGGACGGCACGCAACGGGTCGTGAGCGCCTTCAGGCAGGCGGTCAACACAAACACCGCTGTACCGACCTGATGGCGGGGTCGTCCGCGTTCTTGATCCCGTTGTGCATCTCGACGAAGAGCGGGTCGGCGCGCGTGTGGATGAGCACGAGCTGACGGGTCGTGGGCGCCTTCAGGCAGGCGGTCAACACAAACATCACTGGGACCGACCTGATGGCGGGGTCATCCGCGTTCTTGATCCCGTTGTGCATCTCGACGAAGAGCGGGTCGGCGCGCGTGTGGATGAGCACGAGCTGACGGGTCGTGGGCGCCTTCAGGCAGGCGGTCAACACAAACATCACTGGGACCGACCTGATGGCGGGGTCATCCGCGTTCTTGATCCCGTTGTGCATCTCGACGAAGAGCGGGTCGGCGCGCGTGTGGATGAGCACGAGCTGACGGGTCGTGAGCGCCTTCAGGCAGGCGGTCAACACAAACATCACTGGGACCGACCTGATGGCGGGGTCGTCCGCGTTCTTGATCCCGTTGTGCATCTCGACGAAGAGCGGGTCGGCGCGCGTGTGGATGAGCACGAGCTGACGGGTCGTGAGCGCCTTCAGGCAGGCGGTCAACACAAACATCACTGGGACCGACCTGATGGCGGGGTCGTCCGCGTTCTTGATCCCGTTGTGCATCTCGACGAAGAGCGGGTCGGCGCGCGTGTGGATGAGCACGAGCTGACGGGTCGTGAGCGCCTTCAGGCAGGCGGTCAACACAAACATCACTGGGACCGACCTGATGGCGGGGTCGTCCGCGTTCTTGATCCCGTTGTGCATCTCGACGAAGAGCGGGTCGGCGCGCGTGTGGATGAGCACGAGCTGACGGGTCGTGAGCGCCTTCAGGCAGGCGGTCAACACAAACATCACTGGGACCGACCTGATGGCGGGGTCGTCCGCGTTCTTGATCCCGTTGTGCATCTCGACGAAGAGCGGGTCGGCGCGCGTGTGGATGAGCACGAGCTGACGGGTCGTGAGCGCCTTCAGGCAGGCGGTCTACACAAACATCACTGGGACCGACCTGATGGCGGGGTCGTCCGCGTTCTTGATCCCGTTGTGCATCTCGACGAAGAGCGGGTCGGCGCGCGTGTGGATGAGCACGAGCTGACGGGTCGTGAGCGCCTTCAGGCAGGCGGTCTACACAAACATCACTGGGACCGACCTGATGGCGGGGTCGTCCGCGTTCTTGATCCCGTTGTGCATCTCGACGAAGAGCGGGTCGGCGCGCGTGTGGATGAGCACGAGCTGCGACAGCGCCAGGCCCGCCTTCATGCGGACGGCGCGCGACGGGTCGTGCAGAGCCTTCAGGAAGGTCGTCTGCAGCTGCGGCAGGAACTGCTTCAGCATCGCGCCCACCTGCCAACACACATTTGTAGCGATCAAAATCAACGTTCACCCACAAATATTATAGGGTTTATATTTACTTACCCCTACAATAAACACATACAAAGTGACCTATTTTTAATTTTCACCGCTGCGCCTGCGCCTCCCTAGTCACGGGTAGGTCTAGGTCGGGGCAAGCGGTCGGTTGCGTACATCTCTGTAAATTTTAACTGTCTATATTTCTATATATACTTATGTCGTTCATTCACTTCTTTTATTTAGCGCCACCCGTGCCTCAAAAAAGGAAGTTTTTTCATTCCAAAGCATAAATCAGTAGCATTCACAAAGTAAATAGCCCAAAATGTCAAAAATTACACATTACTTAATCTAGACACAGAAAAATAAAAAAAAGTTAGCAAGAAATAAATCACCTTAGAAAAATTCAATGGTAGTAAATTTTTATGGTGAGCGTCATTCAAAGTTCATGAGTCACTGAATTTGACGCTACAATACGACGACTACAAAGGTGACAACGTCAGTCGATCACCTCGCCCAGCATCAGCGCCGCGTTCTGCTCAATGTAAGCACGCGGAGTAGAGTGTCACCTTAGAGAGCAGCGAGGCGAGCGTCTCCAGCACGGCGGCCTTGACGCTACAATTGAATCTGTCGCCCAGGATCCTGATGAGCGGCCCCGTGATGTGCACCACGGACGGCTGGATGGCGGCCGGCGACGTCAGCTTGATCACCTCGCCCAGCATCAGCGCCGCGTTCTGCTCAATGTAAGCACGCGGAGTAGAGTGTCACCTTAGAGAGCAGCGAGGCGAGCGTCTCCAGCACGGCGGCCTTGACGCTACAATTGAATCTGTCGCCCAGGATCCTGATGAGCGGCCCCGTGATGTGCACCACGGACGGCTGGATGGCGGCCGGCGACGTCAGCTTGATCACCTCGCCCAGCATCAGTGCCGCGTTCTCCTTGTCTTCGGGCAGACCGTTCAGGATCGACTCGCGGAACAGAGGTAGGATTGGCGCGATACCCTAATACAAACACAATTTTTATTAAGGTTACTATCAGAAATGGTCAAATATTATATTGAAAGTGAAGTAAGTATTAGAAAAAGTCGACTCGTTTCACACTAGCTCCTATGGGGATAGTTCTGAGGCAGGTCAACTTTTTCTAATACTTCATTTTCAATATTTTAATCAATAACAATAAATTGCATTGTGAATGCAAAAAAGTAAAAAATTAGAATTATTTAAAACATTAGATTCTTAGAAAAAAAATTGTCTAATGTCTAGAGACATTAGACAATATTTTTTCTGTCGGAAATTAGAATTTGAGAACAATGTATTCGACGACGATTCGACATAAATGTAAATAAAGTTCTAAGCCTAATTTTAGTAACAGTTTCGCACTTTTACTGTTCTTCCTTTTATTCACCCAATCTTTTTTTTTTTTTTTTTTTATCTAATTGTATACGTAAAGAGACATTATATTATGCAATAAAAAAATAGCAACTGTCTGTTGATTGCTAAGGTTTTGAGTTTCTCAAGCAGGTTTCCAGCGTCTTATTTCGTAGTAGGTACTGAAGTGTGATGCGAACTCTTTACCTTGTCTTTGATTGGATTTTTAAAGAGTTTGGATAAGGTACGCATCACGCCGTCAAACAGTAGAATGTATAGAAGTTTGATCCATTTACTAGCTGTGAAAGCCAGCATAAGGCCGTAATAAACTTACAGTATCCGAACAAAATAGTATCATCAGTCGCGGCTACAAGGGGGGAGGGGGCAATGGGGGCGATTGCCCCCCCTTCCGAGGCACAATTTTACCTTAAAAATTGTAGCGTTTGTCATTTTACCACGTGAAATAAGATAAGATTGCCCCTCTCTGAACCCAATTTGCCTCCCCCCCAACTAAATCCTGGATCCGCGCCTGAGTATCATTAATATTCGCCTTCATATTACAGCGCCTCGCCAATTTCTCATATTACAGCGCCTCCCACGCCATCTGCAGCACGTCGCGCTCCGTCGCGGCCGCAGCCCGCGTACCTTGGGCAGGCAGAAGCCGGGCAGCAGGCGGTCGGGCCCCGCGGGCAGCTCGTTGGCGGCGAGGCGCACCGCGTGGCGCACGTCGGCCACGTGCTGCACCATGCGCTCGGGCTCCAGGCCGCGCGTGAGCGCCGCCAGCGCCTCCCACGCCATCTGCAGCACGTCGCGCTCCGTCGCGGCCGCAGCCCGCGTACCTTGGGCAGGCAGAAGCCGGGCAGCAGGCGGTCGGGCCCCGCGGGCAGCTCGTTGGCGGCGAGGCGCACCGCGTGGCGCACGTCGGCCACGTGCTGCACCATGCGCTCGGGCTCCAGGCCGCGCGTGAGCGCCGCCAGCGCCTCCCACGCCATCTGCAGCACGTCGCGCTCCGAGCCGGCCAGCAGCAGCAGCAGCCCGCGCAGCAGCGCCGCCACGTGCGCGTGCAGCTCGGCGCGCGTGTGCGTCACGAACGCGCACAGCAGCGCCGCCGCCGCGCGACGCTTGTCGCCCTCCATCGTGCGCACCCATTCGAGCAGGGTGTCGATTATGCTGCATACAAATTATACATAGAATTTTTAATCAAATGGTAACAGTGTGTAGCAACGCACTCATATCGGTACATGAGCAAGAAGTCGCCGCATCGAGTAACGAGGAAATGCAGAATCAGCGAAAAGTATAAATGTAAACATTGTCATCAATACAAGCTAGACCTACACAAGACAGAACTAAAGAATTCTATGGAAACATAAATCACGCTTCCAGAGTTACTCGGATGCGTTGCATAAATACAATTCCAACTAATAACAGTAGGGCCGCGGTCCCTGAGCACGAACATCTAGCTCGGAGGAAGTACTTCCCTTTTCGCTGAGTATCTAGCGGTCCCCAATAAAATAAAATAAAAATAAAATGAAATATCCTGCCTCTACAAGTGAATTGATCACAATCACAGCAATTCGTGTCAAGTACAACTGCGCACTTTAAAGACATGTGTGTCGGCATACCAGCGCACGCCCTGCGGGTCGGCGACGGGCAGCAGCGCGTCGCGGCAGTGGTCCAGCTCGCGCGGCTCGTGCGGCTGGTGGCGCGCGTTGACGAGCGCGGCGTGCAGCGCGGGCAGCACGCGCGGCAGGTGGCGGCCCAGCGCGCCGCCCTATACTATGTGTGTCGGCATACTGACCAGCGCACGCCCTGCGGGTCGGCGACGGGCAGCAGCGCGTCGCGGCAGTGGTCCAGCTCGCGCGGCTCGTGCGGCTGGTGGCGCGCGTTGACGAGCGCGGCGTGCAGCGCGGGCAGCACGCGCGGCAGGTGGCGGCCCAGCGCGCCGCCCTATACTATGTGTGTCGGCATACTGACCAGCGCACGCCCTGCGGGTCGGCGACGGGCAGCAGCGCGTCGCGGCAGTGGTCCAGCTCGCGCGGCTCGTGCGGCTGGTGGCGCGCGTTGACGAGCGCGGCGTGCAGCGCGGGCAGCACGCGCGGCAGGTGGCGGCCCAGCGCGCCGCCCTATACTATGTGTGTCGGCATACTGACCAGCGCACGCCCTGCGGGTCGGCGACGGGCAGCAGCGCGTCGCGGCAGTGGTCCAGCTCGCGCGGCTCGTGCGGCTGGTGGCGCGCGTTGACGAGCGCGGCGTGCAGCGCGGGCAGCACGCGCGGCAGGTGGCGGCCCAGCGCGCCGCCCTATACTATGTGTGTCGGCATACTGACCAGCGCACGCCCTGCGGGTCGGCGACGGGCAGCAGCGCGTCGCGGCAGTGGTCCAGCTCGCGCGGCTCGTGCGGCTGGTGGCGCGCGTTGACGAGCGCGGCGTGCAGCGCGGGCAGCACGCGCGGCAGGTGGCGGCCCAGCGCGCCGCCCTATACTATGTGTGTCGGCATACTGACCAGCGCACGCCCTGCGGGTCGGCGACGGGCAGCAGCGCGTCGCGGCAGTGGTCCAGCTCGCGCGGCTCGTGCGGCTGGTGGCGCGCGTTGACGAGCGCGGCGTGCAGCGCGGGCAGCACGCGCGGCAGGTGGCGGCCCAGCGCGCCGCCCTATACTATGTGTGTCGGCATACTGACCAGCGCACGCCCTGCGGGTCGGCGACGGGCAGCAGCGCGTCGCGGCAGTGGTCCAGCTCGCGCGGCTCGTGCGGCTGGTGGCGCGCGTTGACGAGCGCGGCGTGCAGCGCGGGCAGCACGCGCGGCAGGTGGCGGCCCAGCGCGCCGCCCTATACTATGTGTGTCGGCATACTGACCAGCGCACGCCCTGCGGGTCGGCGACGGGCAGCAGCGCGTCGCGGCAGTGGTCCAGCTCGCGCGGCTCGTGCGGCTGGTGGCGCGCGTTGACGAGCGCGGCGTGCAGCGCGGGCAGCACGCGCGGCAGGTGGCGGCCCAGCGCGCCGCCCTATACTATGTGTGTCGGCATACTGACCAGCGCACGCCCTGCGGGTCGGCGACGGGCAGCAGCGCGTCGCGGCAGTGGTCCAGCTCGCGCGGCTCGTGCGGCTGGTGGCGCGCGTTGACGAGCGCGGCGTGCAGCGCGGGCAGCACGCGCGGCAGGTGGCGGCCCAGCGCGCCGCCCGCCGCCGCCGCCAGCGCTGAAAGCGCGCGCGTGTCCGCGCCTCCTTCGGCTCCGCCTGCCGTCAATACCGGCACCAGGTACGGCAGCACCGCGCGAGACTTTATCGCCATTATCTGTTACACACCACAAAATACGTCAGGAAATTCGAAACAATGACAATTCGTTTATGTAAACATTTTTCTATCCACAACACCGACACGAAGCCTAGGCTTGGTGGGAGGGCTGGGCGCGGCAAGAGACAGGCCCTGTGTCTGACTGAGTCCAACATGCCGTTTGATATGCCTAAAGATCGCATTCTCCTCTCGTTACAAAAAAAGGGCCCCTGTAAGTGGATGAGCACGCCGTGTCTCCGCGGTGCGCCACATCGGAAGTAGGATCCACTGGAGTCCCCGATGAATAGAGCGTCGACCATAAACGCAGACACAGGGCGGAGGGAGCGGCGCCTGACACAGCTGTCCCGCAACCTTCGACGACGTGGTTAGGGTGCACCCCGGGGGGTCATGATCGCAGGACGCACCTGCTTGAGCCCGTCGAGCGTGGCGTCGGCCACCAAGGGGTCGGGGTGGTGCAGGTTGCGCAGCATGTGCGGCAGGATGTCGTCCAGCGCCTTGTTGCCGATGGTGGCGTGCAGACTGTCGAACGTGCGCGCCAGACTTAGATAAGATGGTGGTAGCTAGCCAGGCGGACTAAGAACAAGTCCTACCACCAACCAAATCCAATACAATATGTAGCCCAATTGAGAATCGAACCCGGGACCTCTGGGTCTAGTGTGAACCACTAGACCACAGAGGCGGTTAAAACTTCGTCGTCCACCAGGGCCCCTGTGGTGGAGGAGCGCGCCGCGTCTCCCCGGCGCGCCACATCGGAAGTGGGATCTGCTGGCGTTCCCGATGAATAGAGCGTCGACCATGGACGCGGACACGGGGCGGAAGGAGCGGCGCCTGACACAACTGTCCCGCAACCTTCGACGGCGTGGTTAGGGTGCACCCCGGGGGGTCATGATCGCAGGACGCACCTGCTTGAGCCCGTCGAGCGTGGCGTCGGCCACCAAGGGGTCGGGGTGGTGCAGGTTGCGCAGCATGTGCGGCAGGATGTCGTCCAGCGCCTTGTTGCCGATGGTGGCGTGCAGACTGTCGAACGTGCGCGCCAGACTTAGATAAGATGGTGGTAGCTAGCCAGGCGGACTAAGAACAAGTCCTACCACCAACCAAATCCAATACAATATGTAGCCCAATTGAGAATCGAACCCGGGACCTCTGGGTCTAGTGTGAACCACTAGACCACAGAGGCGGTTAAAACTTCGTCGTCCACCAGGGCCCCTGTGGTGGAGGAGCGCGCCGCGTCTCCCCGGCGCGCCACATCGGAAGTGGGATCTGCTGGCGTTCCCGATGAATAGAGCGTCGACCATGGACGCGGACACGGGGCGGAAGGAGCGGCGCCTGACACAACTGTCCCGCAACCTTCGACGGCGTGGTTAGGGTGCACCCCGGGGGGTCATGATCGCAGGACGCACCTGCTTGAGCCCGTCGAGCGTGGCGTCGGCCACCAAGGGGTCGGGGTGGTGCAGGTTGCGCAGCATGTGCGGCAGGATGTCGTCCAGCGCCTTGTTGCCGATGGTCGCGTGCAGACTGTCGAACGTGCGCGCCGCCGCTAGCCGCACCTCCGGCAAGGGGTCGCACAGAGCCGTGCGGACTGTCGGCACCTATAACACACGCACTGATCAAAAATCAAATAGTTATTTGTTATACAAGAGAGCAAAAAAATTTTTCGCTGCGAGTGCTGAATTTAAATCACGAACTAGCGAAGTAGCTAAAATTGAATCACGAGCATAGCGAGTGATTCAAATATAGACTACTGAGCACAGTGAGTGATTTAAAGGCACGAGACATCAGAAAATTTTGCTCTCGTGTTAAACATACAACTTTTCACCTCTACCAGCGAGAAAAGTGTTACAGGTCAGAAAAACAACATTGAAGGCAACATTTAACAATAAAGAAAACATCAAAATTACAAAATTAATAATTAAGAGTAAAATTGGTGCAATTATGCAAGTTGAAGGTAACTGTTTGCATTGCGTTCAAAAACTGCACTACATGTAATTTTTATGAAAACCAAACATGATATTAGTAAGCGATTATAATGTTCACTTCATATTATTTATTTTAAATATTGCGTGTTTAATAAAAAGCAATAGTAGTACAATCGTATTTATATAATTTGTTATTAGAATTCATAAATTTTTCTTATTTTATATTTATATCATGCATGCGACCTCATTTCGTCCATACTCTTTATTTCGAACCTTTGGTATCCGTGTATTTATTTCTTAAGCTTTATATTTCATGTCCATCGACATAAAGCTGTCTATCTTTCCTTTTTGCTCATATTAATTTTTAAAGTCTCATCCTTGTCACTCTATTTCTTTTTTCTTAATTAATTCAAAAGTTGGTGTAAGAAATTAAAAAAGCACTTTGCCTCACGCTCGCAGCAAAAATCGTTTTTGCTGCGAGTTTTTAGGCGCCAAAAGCGCCCTTTTCGAGCTGGAGAGGTGAAAAATCATTTATTCATTTTAGACTGATACAGCACTTGTGAACGTCAATGAAGCTACGCTATCGGTTCACAAATCCTACGGCGCGAGACCTTGTAACGAGAAGAACCGGCAAGAAACTCGCCAAAGTCGCGAAAGTCTAATTAGTTAGTCTTAGACGGAAGACTAACTAATTAGACTTTAAAGACAGTTGATCAAAAAAAAATTTAAAAGTGGGTTGCACTATTAACCGTAACTATAACAGACACAAACTTATCTTGAGTCAGTGGCCAAATGTAGAACTATGTGTTATTACATATTGTTACCAAGGTAATGCAATAGACGACAGCGACGCTCTCACCGAGTCAGATAAGTTTGTATTTGTTAAAGTTAAGGTTAAATCAAGGTGGTGCAACCAAGCCTAAAAGTTATGTGAAAAATGTGATAGTTAAGATCCACAAGCCCTGCAAGTAGCTTTCAAGCAAGATTTGAACCCGTGCCCCGGAAATCCGGCCCGATGCTCTGACCAACAAAGCTACCGAAAGAGTTACATGACTCGTCGAATTTTGCTATCACTTATTAACGCTCTAGGCCAGCGTTGCGTCGGATGCGAGTGTTTCCTCACATTGATGAAGCAACGCTGGCCTGGTGAATGCATAAAAATAATTTAAAATCTAAGGTAGGACCTGTTTCACAATGTCTAAGTAAGTTCTTATTAGCTGTTACTTGACAGATAGTCCATACAAATCTGTCAATTGAACTGGAAAGTATCTCCTAATCGGACATTGTGAAACAGGCACTAAGGGTAGTAGATCTTTTGATAGAGAAATCCTATAGAAAGGGCAATAAATTGTCATACAACTACTATACAGCACGGCGTCGCGGGACGTGGAGGCGAGGATCTCCCCCAGTCCGATGCACACTCCACAATCGGCCCGATACCTGGTTGACATCCAACCAATGATAGCTACCAATCCGTCCGCGAAGCTGAGCACGGCGTCGCGCGACGTGGAGGCGAGGATCTCCCCCAGTCCGATGCACACTCCACAATAAGCCCGATGTCTAGTTGACACACAACCAATCATAGCTACCAATCCGTCCGCGAAGCTGAGCACGGCGCGGCGGCGTCGCGCGACGTGGAGGCGAGTATCTCCCCCAGTCCGATGCACACTCCACAATCAGCCCGATACCTGTGGCCCGATTCTGCTAACGTTAAGTCGTAATCGTGTCTCAATCGTGTTTCAATTGTTGTGCTTGTTTACACACTAGTTACAAGAATTATGACAGTATGATGTGATGTGAATGTAGTGTGTGGTGTGACCATCAGTAGTATTTTGAAAAAAGTTTACATTTCTTGTAACTAGTGTGTAAAAAAGCACAACAATTGAAACACGATTGAGACACGATTATGACTAAACGTTAGCAGAATCGGGCCACTGGTTGACATCCAACCAATGATAGCTACCAGTCCGTCCGCGAAGCTGAGTACGGCGTCGCGCGACGTGGAGGCGAGGATCTCCCCCAGTCCGATGCACACGCCCTGCCGCTAGTCACCGCTCCACAATCGGCCGATACCTGGTTGACATCCAACCAATGATAGCTACCAGTCCGTCCGCGAAGCTGAGCACGGCGTCGCGCGTCGTGGAGGCGAGGATCTCCCCCAGTCCGATGCACACGCCCTGCCGCTGGTCACCGCTCCACAATCGGCCCGATACCTGGTTGACATCCAACCAATGATAGCTACCAGTCCGTCCGCGAAGCTGAGCACGGCGTCGCGCGTCGTGGAGGCGAGGATCTCCCCCAGTCCGATGCACACGCCCTGCCGCTGGTCACCGCTCCACAATCGGCCCGATACCTGGTTGACATCTAACCAATGATAGCTACCAGTCCATCAGCAAAGCTGAGCACGGCGTCGCGCGACGTGGAGGCGAGGATCTCGCCCAGTCCGATGCACACGCCCTGCCGCTGGTCACCGCTCCACAATCGGCCCGATACCTGGTTGACATCTAACCAATGATAGCTACCAGTCCATCAGCAAAGCTGAGCACGGCGTCGCGCGACGTGGAGGCGAGGATCTCGCCCAGTCCGATGCACACGCCCTGCCGCTGGTCACCGCTCCACAATCGGCCCGATACCTGGTTGACATCTAACCAATGATAGCTACCAGTCCATCAGCAAAGCTGAGCACGGCGTCGCGCGACGTGGAGGCGAGGATCTCGCCCAGTCCGATGCACACGCCCTGCCGCTGGTCACCGCTCCACAATCGGCCCGATACCTGGTTGACATCTAACCAATGATAGCTACCAGTCCATCAGCAAAGCTGAGCACGGCGTCGCGCGACGTGGAGGCGAGGATCTCCCCCAGTCCGATGCACACGCCCTGCCGCTGGTCCGCGCGCTCCGAGCGCAGCCCGCGCTCCAGGATTGGCACGATTTCTGGCAGCACGCGCTCGCCCAACTGTAAACCGAAAAGAATATTTGATTGTTAACTTTTGAATGAAAAAAAGGTTAATTTCGATAATTTCGAAGATCCGGCCCTTAAACGGCGCATGGCGCGTTGAATCACGCGCCGAACCTGGGACCGTACTCTGAAACGCTAATCCGAAACTTGGGTTAGCCCCGCCCCTTTCACTCGATTCCGTCCCGACTAGAGCGTGAGAGGGACGGGTATACCGAAGTTTCGGGTTTTGCGTTTCAGAGTAGGCCTTCTGGCTCGGCTTGGCATCATTACCTTTCTGACGAGGTCGCCGAGCGTGCGCGCGGCCACCTGCCTCTTGTCGTAGCTCGTGGAGGCGAGGCAGCCGAGTAGTAGACCGAACAGCGTCGGCAGGATCTCGCGCAGGGTCTTCGGGGTGTTGGTCACCACCACCTGCGTACAAAGATTTCATTTACTCTGTGACTTGTATCATCGATATCGCTGATAAGTTTGATTCGAAAAAGTTTTTACGTTGCATCATCCCCTTTTTCAATACAACATGGAGCACTTAAAATTAGCAAATAAAATGTATGAAAGATTGAAAGTAAATTATGACCGATACAACAACTGATTTGTACACCAGATATAATTTAACACCACGTTTATAAGTAAGTGGATTACTGTTTAACGCGAATTGAAAACAGTTTAGTTCAGGAAAATCGGTAATTAAATTCAATAAACAAGTTTTTGGATCTTTATAAATCTTCAAGTTTTGACAATAATCTTTTGGCACTTTGGCTGAAAAAAAGTGAGTTAGCCATGGAGAAATATTGATTTTTGTTCACAAAAACCACTATAGTTGGTGCGGTGTAGCATGGTGCATATGACAGGTCATTCGTGCAAAGCAAAAAGTTCCTTATGCTATTGGAATAAACTCAAGAAAAGCAACATTAGGCATTTTTAGTGCAGCTTTTGCTAGAAATTTAGACTCTATTCCAAGGAATATCTGCACAAGTGCAGAAGCAACATTTTGCTTTGCACGAATGACCTGTCATATGCACCATGCTACACCGCACAAAATAAAGGGTTTTTCATTAAGAGCGCTCGAACTTTGAAATGGAATAAAACAACCCGTTTAAGTGATAATCCCACAATTTTTATTTTATTTTAAAGAGCATTTGATGACATTATTTATGGAATATTATTTCAGCCAAATGGTCACCGCAATAGGGTATTTTACTGTTGTTGAAATGTAGATATTTAATGATGACGTTAAAAAATATTGCAATTAAGAATACCAAATGTGAAAAAATAATTTGAATCTGTTTTATAATAAAAGAATTATAGTCTGTTTGATTTTGACTATAGCTGTCTCTTTCTAAAACGAAATCTTCTATGGCGTGATTATGACGCTACTAACCCACTGACGTCACTAAGATAGCGTCCTGTCCTTGTCTAATTATAAAGTTTGAAGTCCTATATCTTTGAAAATATTCAAGATAATTCAAAATGAAAACTTGTTTTGTGTAGCTAATATTTCGAAAAACATTTTAAAGAAATAAAAAAAAATCAGTAAAATACCGTATTCCGCTGAAGGTGGTGTATCCTGATGGACCAATTTTGGACGACATTTTCGCATAATGGGGCTCAATCTCATGAATAACGCGAGTTATGTTGGCCTTCAGGGCAGCAATTGTCTATGGTTTGTCAACATAGACTCAGGATTTCACGTAGCCCCACAGAAAGTAATCGAGCGGAGTTAGATCACACGATCTCGGTGGCCAGTTGATGTCACCACCACGCGAGATAACGAAGCCCTCAAACTTTTCATCCTATAAATTTATTGTTTCCCGTGTAGTATGGCAAGTGGCGTCGTCCTTTTGCAACCACATGTTCCATGGTGAAATGTCACGAATAAATATAAATTCCCGCCAAATTTGACAGCTATCACTTTTCCAAGATGGCCGCTGTCAACTTTCAAAGTTCGAGCGTCCCTATTGAAAAACCCTTTATAACTAACCTTCCAGACGTGCAGCGCCGCTTGGCGCACCATAAGCGCAACATCACTTCTCCCCATATAGAGTCCAGCCAGTACTCTGTTCCTTCGCTCAGCTCCCAAAGCGCCCATGATAGCCTTGTGCGAGTGCTCTGTCCCGAAGTTATCGTCTTCCGACGCCGTTTCCGTACTCATCTTGCCCGACACGCCGGAGATGCGGTAGAGGAGATCTCCGAGCAGTTGCACGGATGAGTACCTAGTCAATTTATCAAAATCATTACACAAGATCTGTATTTACGATACTGTATACGCGTTTAACAGGGAACGAACACGTGGAGGTCACTATAGTCTGCTTTTTTTAACAAACGAATAATGAGTCTCTCTGTCTCTCGCTCATTTCCGATATGACAGAGTGAGAGGGGTTATTGTTAGGGGTGGGGCCAACGCCTTTGTTCTTATTGTTATCTTGATTACGTGAAGCAATAGCGACGTTGTAAATATTTTCGATTCTAGTTTGTTAAAAAAAAACAGACTATAATAAGCTAAACATTTTACCATAATGCAATTTAAGTGAAATTAAATAGTGACTTACTATCTAAGGGGATAACTTCAGTTTCGATCTAAATAATAAATCTTCACTATGAAAAATTAAAAAGGAACTTAAAGTATTGTTCGCGGCATCAAACCAATGGAAAAATACCTGCGCTGTTAAATACTCAGCAAGTTTTTCTGCGCACATTTTTTTAACTTTATAAAAAAAAACATTTTTTTGCAGTTTCTAAAAGTAAATAAATTCTCTGTAAATAAAAATTTTGTATCCCCAGTGTGCCGTGTAGTGCCGGCACATAAATAGAATAGCACTACCCCCTCTCTTCCCGTGGGTGTCGTAAGAGGCGACTAAGGGAAAACTGCCATCAGGAGATGGGCAGCAGCGTCTCCAGTTACAAAAGGTCAATACTGCGATCGCCAACCCGCCTGCCAAGCGTGGCGATTATGGCACAATCCCCCCTTAAAATGACAACACAACCAACAAATCGGCCCCCAGTCCCCGGCGGCCCCGCTATTCCTAGCTACGGTAGCGGCTATGGTAACGGCGGGGCAGGGGGTGCTAAGAATCTCCGGGTAGGCTCCGGCTACCAACACCGACGACTCGACCTGGCAACCTACAACACGCGCACATTGAGGCTCGACGCGAAGCTCGTAGAGTTGGAAGAGGCAATAAGTAAGTTACATTGGGATATCATTGGGTTATCTGAAGTCCGAAGAGAGGGGGAGGACTCGATAACCCTGCAATCCGGTAACTTACTTTACCACCGGGAGGGCGACCAACAGTCCCAAGGTGGTGTCGGGTTCATCGTCCATAAATCCCTTGTCAACAACGTGATCACCATCGGAAGTGTGTCGAGCAGGGTAGCGTACCTGATACTCAGATTATCGAAACGATATTCGCTGAATGTTATCCAGGTCTACGCTCCGACCTCGACACACGACGATGACGAAGTGGAGGCTATGTATGAGGAGATCTCTAAAGCCATGCATAACTATAAAACCCACTACACGGTTGTGATGGGGGATTTCAATGCAAAGTTGGGGCAACGTTGCGGTGATGAACTGAGAGTGGGGCAATTTGGATTTGGGCAACGGAACGATAGAGGCCAGATGCTGGCAGACTTTATGGAGAGGGAGAACCTCTATATGATGAACTCCTTCTTTAGGAAGCCCGTAAGCCGCAAATGGACCTGGATCAGTCCGGACGGTAAAGTCAAAAACGAGATCGATTTTATCATGTCGACGAAGAAGCACATATTCAATGATGTCAGTGTGATCAACGCTGTTAAGACAGGAAGCGATCACCGTATGGTGAGAGGCACATTGAATATCGATGTCAAGCTCGAAAGATCGCGACTGATAAAATCCACGCTCCGACCAATACCAGCTCAAATTCAAAACCCCGAGTGCTTTCAGCTGGAGCTTCAAAACCGCTTCGAAGCCCTTGAAAACAGCATAGACGTGGACGATCTATACAACATGGTGGTGGATACTGTCCGCACGGTAGGGTCTAAGTACTATAAAACCCGCCGTCCCAAATTGAAGAAACTCTCCAGTCAGACTCTCCTACTCATGGATCAGAGACACGAAATGAAGCTGCAGAACTCAGCGGATGCCCATCGTTATCGGCAGCTCAATAGACAGATATCTAAGTCCTTGACGCGCGACCTTCGCCAATTTAATACCGAGCGTATTAAAGAAGCCATTGAGCGGAACAAAGGCTCCAAAGTGTTCGCGAGAGATCTGTCTATCGGGCAAAGTCAATTGACGAGGCTGAAAACTGGGGAAGGTAGCATCGTTTCGTCAACACCTGAAATCCTGAGGGAGATTGAGAGTTTCTATGGACAGCTATATTCCACGCAAACACCTGTTGAAAGCAAGGCTAAAGACCCTAGAGCCAAGCTTACCCGACACTATACCGAAGATATCCCGGACGTCAGCCTGTACGAGATTAGAATGGCTCTCAAGCAGCTCAAAAACAACAAGGCGGCGGGTGATGACGGAATCACAACAGAACTTCTAAGAGCGGGCGGTAAGCCGATACTTAAGGTCCTCCAGAAGCTCTTCAACTCTGTCATCCTCGAGGGCAAAACGCCAAAGGCATGGGGCAGAAGCGATGTGATGCTGTTTTTCAAGAAGGGTGATAAAACTCTCTTGAAGAATTATAGACCCATCTCCCTTCTGAGCCATATCTATAAGTTGTTTTCGAGAGTCATTACGAATCGTCTCGCTCGCAGGTTCGACGACTTCCAACCTCCCGAACAAGCCGGGTTCCGGAAAGGCTACAGTACCATAGACCACATTCATACGCTGCGGCAAGTTATACAGAAGACCGAAGAGTATAACTTGCCACTTTGCTTGGCGTTCGTGGACTATGAGAAAGCCTTTGATTCGATCGAGACCTGGGCCGTGGTGCAGTCTCTCCAGAGGTGCCAAATAGACTACAGGTATATCGAGGTGCTGAGGTACCTATACCAAAACGCCACCATGTCGGTCCGATTACAGAACCAGAGCTCTAATCCTATCCAACTACAGCGAGGTGTGAGACAGGGAGATGTCATCTCTCCCAAACTGTTCACAGCTGCGTTGGAGGATATTTTTAAGCTGCTGGACTGGAAAGGATGCGGCATCAACATCAATGGCGAGTACCTAACACATCTACGGTTTGCCGATGATGTAGTTCTTATGGCTGAGACCTTGGAAGACCTGAACACAATGCTCGAAGATCTCGGTAATGCTTCGCAAAGAGTGGGTCTTAAGATGAACATGGACAAGACGAAAATCATGTCCAATGCCCATGTTGCACCCGCTCCAGTTAATGTTGGGAACATTACACTCGAAGTTGTTGACCACTATGTTTACCTAGGACAGACGGTCCAGTTAGGTAAGTCCAACTTTGAGAAAGAGATCTCTCGTCGAATCCAGCTCGGATGGGCAGCGTTTGGGAAGCTCCGACATATATTCGCGTCCGAAATACCTCAATGTCTCAAGACGAAAGTCTTTGACCAGTGTGTGTTGCCAGTAATGACCTATGGAAGTGAGACGTGGTCTTTTACTATGGGTCTCATAAGAAGGCTCAAAGTCACCCAGCGAGCAATGGAGAGAGCGATGCTTGGTATTTCCCTGCTCGATCGAATCAGAAATGATGAAATCCGCAGGAGAACTAAAACAACCGACATCGCTCGAAGGATTGCATCATTGAAGTGGCAGTGGGCGGGACACATAGCGCGGAGAACAGATGGCCGTTGGGGCGGAAAGGTTCTTGAATGGCGACCGCGTGCCGGACGACGTTCCGTGGGCAGGCCCCCTACAAGGTGGACCGACGATCTGGTCAAGGTCGCGGGAAGCCGCTGGATGCGGGCAGCGCAGGACCGATCGTTGTGGAGATCCTTGGGGGAGGCCTATGCCCAGCAGTGGGCGTCGTTCGGCTGACATGATGATGATGATGATGATCCCCAGTCCTCGGCGTACAGCGTGACAATCCTTTGGCCCGCCTTCAGCGCCGTACGCACGTGCTCGTAAACACTCTGTCCATACAACATGGCGTCCTTATCTCCCATTAACGCACCTGATCCGCCAGTTGTCGTCGAACAGGCCGCGCTCCAGCTCGGGCAGCAGCAGCGTGATGGCCGACTCGGCGTACAGCGTGACGATCCTCTGGCCCGCCTTCAGCGCCGTACGCACGTGCTCGTAAACACTCTGTCCATACAACATGGCGTCCTTATCTCCCATTAACGCACCTGATCCGCCAGTTGTCGTCGAACAGGCCGCGCTCCAGCTCGGGCAGCAGCAGCGTGATGGCCGACTCGGCGTACAGCGTGACGATCCTCTGGCCCGCCTTCAGCGCCGTACGCACGTGCTCGTAAACACTCTGTCCATACAACATGGCGTCCCTAGCTCCCATTAACGCACCTGATCCGCCAGTTGTCGTCGAACAGGCCGCGCTCCAGCTCGGGCAGCAGCAGCGTGATGGCCGACTCGGCGTACAGCGTCACGATCCTCTGGCCCGCCTTCAGCGCCGTCTCGCGCACGTACTCGTTTTCATCCGCGAGCGCCTGTACGGACAATCAAATTGTTCAGTTTCCACAAGGGCGTTTCTCGCACAGATCGTCTTTCAACAGATTGTAGATCTGCCCAAAAAAACACCCGTATTCACAAATATTAGTATGAGGTATCACAGCGCGCTCGGACGCACAGAGTACAATAGGGTATTTTACTGTTGTTGAAATGTAGATATTTATTTATTTATTTATTTATTTTAATTGACACACCATCAACAATAACACAATAAATACAAAAATAATAATACAGATATAAATATAGGACCGCGTGCATTGTCTTTACAGGTGTATACAACACTCAAATAATTAAAAATGGTACAAATAGTCTGCCCTTACATACCTAAATACTTATTTTTTAAAGGGGTTCCTAAGTAGAGAATACACTAAAATTACAAAAAAGTAAATACTAAAAATAAATTGAAAATAAAATTGATAGTAAAATGGATGATAAAATTCATAATAAAATTTGAAATAAAATTGAAAAATGAAAATTGAAATAAATTAGCACTATAATATTGGCTTTTCGCGTATTTAATGATGACGTTAAAAAATATTGCAATTAAGAATACCAAATGTGAAAAAAAATTTGAATCTGTTTTATAATAAAAGAATTATAGTCTGTTTGATTTTGACTATAGCTGTCTCTTTCTAAAACGAAATCTTCTATGGCGTGACTATGACGCTACTAACCCACTGACGTCACTAAGATAGCGTCCTGTCCTTGTCTAATTATAAAGTTTGAAGTCCTATATCTTTGAAAATATTCAAGATAATGAGTCACACCAACACATCAAAATATGACTATAAAAATTACAACATTTAATGCGCGAACTCGTGCAAGTACTAATAGTTTTTGTTTCATCGAAATCTGGCCAGGATTTCCAAAGATACAGCGTTGTAAAGTTTCACCAGCTTTTGAAAATTTGCTTTCCTTGCGCGCTATTGCGATGACGTCATGTCGCACTGACATCTCCGTTTGCGGCTGTTGAGGGTGATTTCCGTCTAACTGTACCTACATAGAGTTCGTCTGTGCGCAATCTTCGCGCAACTCGTGCGTTTTTGACGCTAGTTACAGTACATTTTCTTCGTTCTAAGGTTATGGTAAATGATTAGTATTCAATTTCGACCGCGCGCAGGCGCACTCTAAAACTGTCACCTACTGTCGATACCAAAAGACATTTATCCCACAAACTTATCTGACCCAGTGGTGGAGGCGCCACTAGCAGTATAAAATTATCGAAATGGCTGTCAGTTTTTAGGGTGCATATTTAACTACCAAGTCAGTTAAGGTTGTAAGTACATTTTGTTTTGACGGTTGCCATATGTATTGACAGAATCCCGCCCGCCATTACGAAAGTTGATTTAATTTATTATTCACGAAAATAAAACATTATTTGAAGGTGTTTTTTCACATGGGCTCAATACAAAATAACTTAAACATTTCAT
Organism: Crambus lathoniellus; assembly: GCA_949710035.1. Lineage (NCBI taxonomy): Eukaryota > Metazoa > Arthropoda > Insecta > Lepidoptera > Crambidae > Crambus > Crambus lathoniellus. The sequence goes on along the minus strand of OX453301.1, from coordinate 2,772,207 downwards.
TGATCGACTATAAGAAAAATAAATTAATTTATTACGAAACCTTGACTTGACTTTGACTTGACTTTCCTCGGAGGCCGTACTTTAACGTTTAATATCTCAGTCATTTTTGAAGATAGGAAAAAAATAAAAACAGATTCTTTTTTCTCGAGTTAAACATATTTTTTAGATATGCTGATAACAAAAATCATTGGTGTGACTCATTCAAAATGAAAACTTGTTTTGTGTAGCTAATATTTCGAAAAACATTTTAAAGAAATAAAAAACAATCAGTAAAATACCGTATTAGAAAGGGATGCAAATACATGAAACTAATACATTCATCCCTTGCTAACTATGCTTGAGAAGAGATCTCCACTTGAGTGTCGTTCTTGAATACGGGCCAAAGATATGCACTGGAAACGTACACATATTATGAGACAGCAAAAACAAACTTAATAAAACTATGTTACAGCTCCGTGTAAAAGCGTCAATTTCGACTATAAGAGCATCGGCAGGACGAGCTTCGCTGCACAGTCTTTTAACTAGCCGCTAGAAGGGCTCGTTACCCGCATTGGGCCCGCGTGGTGGGTCATGGCCCATTCTCCATATCCATCCATAAGAAAGGTCAGTGCCCCAGCAGTGGGGACATTAAATGGCTGATGAAGAAGGCTCGTGTATTCTCGCAGCGCCACGCTGCTTTCCTTTTCCTTCAAATGACTATTAACTTTTTACCCAAAAAGATAAATTCAAAATGAAATAGATCTTAATACCTTGAGGATAGGGTTGATGATCTGGCCGATGTAGGGCGTGAACTCGTCGGTAAAGGCACCCGGCATGTATATGAACATCATGATGTAGCCGTCTTTTACGTGCGGCGCGATGTCTGTACGCTCTGCCGTCGCTATTATATCTGTTGAAATACATACAATATAAGGTGACGTAAGAAAAAAATGTAGCCATGTTTTTTTTGTCAAGAGAATAGCTGTTCATACTGAATTCAAAAATAATTGCGGCGTCCATTTTCTTTCGCTGCTACGTCACGTCACATTTAACATTTTTATAGCAGTAGGTGGGTTGTTGCTATAATTTGTTCATTCTAAGGGCTTAAGAGACCTATGCCAAGCAGATGACGTCAATGGTTGATGTGACGAACTCAATTTCAATAACCTTTTCGACGAACTACTTTAGCACAGATGGATTGTAATGAGCGTGTAACATTTATCCAACATGCATTTATACAAGATGTAATAAAAATAAGCAATAATACTTTAGGAAGTGATTCTACCCATGAAACTACAAAACTTTCCCTTAGAAACATAGGTCGAAATATAATCATTTTTTTCGTCGTCCCATACTATACCTCCCATCAACTTGATCCATTTTGTATGGGATGACGATTTTTTAAAAAATATTTTGACCTATGTTTCTACGGGAAAGTTTTGCAGTTTCATGGGTAGGATCACTTCCTAAAATATTAGTACTTATTTTTATTACACCTTGTATATAAAGTTGCGAACGGTTTCTACAATAAAGTGATCGTACTACTATCTCCAGTTTTCTTGGTTGAATGTCCTTGGTTATCCCCGTCCCCCTCACTCACCGGGCATGATCTTATGCAGCTTGTGCACCCCGAGCCCGGCCACCACCTCCGACAGCCCCTGGGCGGCGCCGGAGCGGTCCACGGAGCTGGACTCCGACGTGAGAGTGTGCATCAGCCAAGGGAGCAACTCTTCGAAACTGCTCTCGCCCATTCCCTTCACCATCGCTCCCAGAGCACGCGCAGATACTGACCGCACCTAGTAAAACGGGACAGCGCGTTATAGTCGAGGTGTGTTCAAACATTTGGATAAGACGGCTTTGCATAAATTATAAGAGCTAACTTTACATGCAGATCTATTGAACAGCTGCTCGCAAATACAGGTTATTGTTCAAAAAGTGGATCAAACTGTTTTTTTTATTTGTATAAAATCTTTTTAGAAATATCAGAAATACGACACAGGTATTTATTTTCGAATATTTTACATATTTTCGGAGTTATAGAGCATCAAATTTCCTTATTAGACAAGGACAGCGCTAGACACATGTGACGTCAGATGTTAGTAGCGCACTACAACCACCATATAAAATTTCGTTTTAGAAAGAGATAGCTAAAGACACAGTTTGTCACAATTCAGGAGCTCATTACTTGCTTGTTAAATCAACAGTTTTTTTTTTTCATTTTTGTAAGGTCGTTTGTCCACAACGTCCGTCTCGCCAAATCCGTCTAGACGGACCGAAGAAGCGGTTCATATATTTGTATTGACAGACAACTCGGGTCTCGGCGTCCGAGTTCCGTCATCTGGTTTTTTGACGGACTCCGGGAATTTGGCTAAATCGGATGTACCGCTACATCGGAGCCCGCATCCGAACTCGGTTCTAAGTGTGAGCGTAGATTCCATATAACTGCTTCACTCACACGCACAACCTCTGAGTATGAAGTCGTCCGGGTTCGGATGCAGTGGACAAACGTATTCCGGTTTCCATCCGTCTAAGTTTAAACACCAGCTTTCGTAATCCGAAAAAAAATCGGACCGGGTCGTCCGTAGCCTGAGGCAGTTTGTCCGCGACGTCCGTCTCGCCAGAAAATTATGAAGGCCGCTGGACGACACTAATACTGAACCTCACCTCCGGCACGGGATCTAGCAGCGAGCTCTTCAAGCCCGGTATGATGCTGGGCAGGTACGGCATCAGGTCCTTCTGGTCGGTGAGCGAGTACATGTTGCCGATGATCTGCGCGGCCATCTTGGAGGAAGGCTGGCTGGACGACACACACTAATACTGAACCTCATCTCTGGCACGGGATCTAGCAGAGAGCTCTTCAGGCCCGGTATGATGCTGGGCAGGTACGGCATCAGGTCCTTCTGGTCGGTGAGCGAGTACATGTTGCCGATGATCTGCGCGGCCATCTTGGAGGAAGGCTGGCTGGACGACACACACTAATACTGAACCTCACCTCTGGCACGGGATCTAGCAGAGAGCTCTTCAGGCCCGGTATGATGCTGGGCAGGTACGGCATCAGGTCCTTCTGGTCGGTGAGCGAGTACATGTTGCCGATGATCTGCGCGGCCATCTTGCGCGTCTCCGTGCTTCGGTCGAGGAAAGCTCGTTGAACCACCGGCATGATGAGCGCCAGAGATGGAGCGTCGATGAAGTGCACGAACTTCGTGTCTAATAGCGTTTGCAGGCAGGCGGATGTCTTGTTTGAAGGGTCTTGCAATGCGTGGAGGAGAACCGGGACGATTGCTGCGAAGATGTTAACAAGACTTAGCAAAGTTACACCTAGTTTTAAGACAATAACAGATTTACATCAGGTGTAATTTTAATTGACGTTTATTAATAAGAAAGGATTAAGATGGCGATCTTAATCAATATTAGTTATCACAAAAATGTATTACTTAAAACTTTAGTGGTTCGGCCTTTCCGTGGGAAGACGTTAGAAGTAGTGAGTGGCAAGACGCGTGAGTGAAACACCAGTTGTTCAAAACAGCAAACCCTCCATTAGTTATACCGTTGTACAATTTCAAATTTTTCAATTTGTCATGAAAACTAGCTTGTTTTCGATTCCACACTTTATTCAGAACAAAATCCTTACATGCTCCATGAACCCTATTTCTTGTTTTCTGTAGGCCAATCTATATATTATTCTGTAATAAAATTGCCTAAGGATTTCAAGAGCCGAGCAGTGGCGGACTAAGCCTGTCGGGAGCCCGGGGCGCTTGTTTAGGATTTGATCAAGGGTACGCGGAGCTGTTTAAGGCCCCAGGTCGCCCCGCACCTTTCGCCTCTCCGTTAGTCCGCCACTGGAGCCAAGCCTTAGTATACCTAGAAACTTTTGATATCATGATACTGTAGTGTGGTTTCACCTACCTTCTTGTATAAACATTGTAACTAGAAACCATAACATAATATGAGACCTAACTATATTTGGTAAATGGGAATGTAATAGGAATAATGTAATAGTACTATTATGTAAACATAAGAAACCCGAAACCTATCTAACCTACATACCTATTGTATTAGTCATAAGTTACAATTACTATATAAAGAAATACTGTTATAATAGTAGATTTCATTACAAGTGCGGAAAGCCTGTCATTGCAAAGAGTTCCGACAAATGTCTACCCGAGCCGAGGCGCAGCCGAAGGTGAGGGTTGACAGTCGGAACAAGTTGCAATGACGGTTCCGCACGTGTACTGAACAACTATTTTTAATACAGTTGCGAAAAAATCAAGCAATTTAATAAAATAATAAAACACAATAAACTCAACTAACTAATCGTAAAAGAATTTATGCAGAGACTTTTTTTGTTTTCTTCACCCATTCTGGGTTGGCAAAGGAAACTATGATCATACAGCCAAGGCTTCAGTAGAATTTTTTTATTGATATGAAATGAAAATTAAATTAAATGAGTTGAAATGAAATGAAATAAAACCTAACAAAAGCAATCCGAATCCTACAGGAGCGCCTTTCCTTATTTCTCTCTTTTACCACATCGTTTTCCATTAAAGCCACATTATTGCACTAATTCCACCATACTAAGTACCTTCCACAATAAAAACCAGAAAAAACTAATTTAGAAAATTAAGAAATAAGGTCCCTCATTTTCTTCTCACTTACTTGCACAAATATATATATCCTATAAGCAGATACTATGGTAAATAGTACACGTCATACCATATTTAGTAATCTGTGGTCATACAGCCAATTTTATGTATTTTTTATATTCATAAATTTAATTTGACCGATACTAATATTAATTTAATGTATAATTAAAATTACTTTTAAATCTGATACTGAAACAAATTAGTAGCTTCTTTTTAGAAATATTTGCATGAATCATAAAAACTTGTATGTTTTTTTTAGTAAAAACTTCGTGGTTGGTTTTTCCTTTTAATAGACAATATTTTGACAGTTGGGAAAGAAAACGCACGAGTTCGGGAAAGGTAAAGAAAAAGTTCGAGTGTGTAATAGCCCACATCCCGAACGCTATACGTCCCTGCAATACGCCACTTTTTGAGCAACTGTATTAAAAAAAAATGTTCAGTATTTATCCAACATTCGTGCCTGTTATTTCTATCCGGTCGCCCCCACATCGCAATACGCGCATCAAACCTTGTATCTCCGGGTTCCTGATGACGGAGCCGATGACCTTGAGCGCCTCGGCGCCGGCCTCCTGCACGCGCATGTGCGAGTCGCTCAGCACCTCGATCAGCTTGGGCACGATGGACGGCAGGCACGAAGACAGCTGCTTCGGCGCGCAGTATGCCATCGCACCCAGCAGCTCGATCGAACCTATACAACAATATCGTTAGTTTAGAATTTAGATCGACGGACATGGTAAAATGCTGTTAATTTTTGGCTTTCAAAGATGATAACTCCGATCTGCAGGCGTAGCATGACGAACCCGACAAAGATTTTGTCTACCCCTTAATGTCATTTTTGACAGTTAAACAAAGAGTTTGTCTACGTTGGGATGTCATTTTTGACATTTCAACGTAGACAAAACCGCTCTCGAGGTCATCATGCTACCCGTGCAGGAATGAAGCAAAAGAAGTGTGCAAGGATCGATAGTCTCTGCCTTCTCCCATTGGAAACAAGCGTGAGTTTATAGCAGCTCGACGGACCCTATACAAGAATATCGTAAGTGGTTGTTAGATCGACGGACAGGGCAAGAATGCTGTTAATTTTTAGCTGTCAAAAGAGATAACTACGATCTGGAATGAAGCGAAAGAAGTTTGCAAGGATAGTAGCAGGTGGCGATCTATAGTCTCTGCCTACCCCCATGGGAAACAGGCGTGAGTTTATAGCAGCTCGACTGACCCTATACAAGAATATCGTAAGTGGTTGTTAGATCGACGGATAGGGCAAGAATGCTGTTAATTTTTAGCTGTCAAAAGAGATAACTACGATCTGGAATGAAGCGAAAGAAGTTTGCAAGGATAGTAGCAGGTGGCGATCTATAGTCTCTGCCTACCCCCATGGGAAACAGGCGTGAGTTTATAGCAGCTCGACTGACCCTATACAAGAATATCGTAAGTGGTTGTTAGATCGACGGACAGGGCAAGAATGCTGTCAATTTTTGGTTGTCAAAAGAGATAACTACGATCTGGAATGAAGCGAAAGAAGTTTGCAAGGATAGTAGCAGGTGGCGATCTATAGTCTCTGCCTACCCCCATGGGAAACAGGCGTGAGTTTATAGCAGCTCGACTGACCCTATACAAGAATATCGTAAGTGGTTGTTAGATCGACGGACAGGGTAAGAATGCTGTCAATTTTTGGTTGTCAAAAGAGATAACTCCAATCTGGAATGAAGCGAAAGAAGTGTGCAAGGATCGTAGCAGGTGGCGATCCATAGTCTCTGCCTACCCCTATGAGAAACAGGCGGAGTTTATGTATGTAGGTATGATTTTATTGTAATTTTAAAATAATAGTTACTTACTAGTAACAGAACCTGCACTCTGCGAGACCATTTAAACAAATAGCAACTCTAACTTCAACACGATAAAGTAGAATTCAGCTTGTAAGGCTCTAATTACGAACGGCTAGACGTTGCATCTCTTTCTATCGCATATATTCTATCGCACTCGGGCGTACGGCGGGCGGCCCGCTGTAAATTGTATCCCGAGATATACGCGAAGCGGTAGGCAGTAGGCACTTATCTCGCGTCCTTGAGCGAGTGTATAAGTCTGCAGTAGCGATGGCAGCACTAGCTTGACGCCGTGCGCGCTGAGCTCGCTATGATCAACTCTCTCCCCCCCAAGGAGATTTAACCAAGGAAACTGAGAGAGTAGTACTACTAACTAGGTAAGTAATACGAACTAAACTTTGTAGACTTTGTAGACTGTGGCTGTCTTCCGTCTCACCTACTCTTTAAAACAAAACGTATGGTCATATGAGACAACAGACAGCCACTACGTAGTTAAATGTCAAATTTGCTAGATACACTTTTTTATTCAGGCTGAAAACTCCAGTTTCCTTTTAGAATCTACTTGCTCCCCCCATACGCACCGGCCTTGGTCCGCCAGTTGTCGTCCTGCAGCGACGGCAGCACTAGCTTGACGCCGTGCGCGCTGAGCTTGCTATCATCAACCCCCCACTATACGCACCGGCCTTGGTCCGCCAGTTGTCGTCCTGCAGCGACGGCAGCACTAGCTTGACGCCGTGCGCGCTGAGCTTGCTATCATCAACCCCCCACTATACGCACCGGCCTTGGTCCGCCAGTTGTCGTCCTGCAGCGACGGCAGCACTAGCTTGACGCCGTGCGCGCTGAGCTTGCTATCATCAACCCCCCACTATACGCACCGGCCTTGGTCCGCCAGTTGTCGTCCTGCAGAGCCTGCAGCAGCGACGGCAGCACTAGCTTGACGCCGTGCGCGCTGAGCTTGCTATCATCCACCCCCCACTATACGCACCGGCCTTGGTCCGCCAGTTGTCGTCCTGCAGAGCCTGCAGCAGCGACGGCAGCACTAGCTTGACGCCGTGCGCGCTGAGCTTGCTATCATCCACCCCCCACTATACGCACCGGCCTTGGTCCGCCAGTTGTCGTCCTGCAGAGCCTGCAGCAGCGACGGCAGCACTAGCTTGACGCCGTGCGCGCTGAGCTTGCTATCATCCACCCCCCACTATACGCACCGGCCTTGGTCCGCCAGTTGTCGTCCTGCAGAGCCTGCAGCAGCGACGGCAGCACTAGCTTGACGCCGTGCGCGCTGAGCTTGCTATCATCCACCCCCCACTATACGCACCGGCCTTGGTCCGCCAGTTGTCGTCCTGCAGAGCCTGCAGCAGCGACGGCAGCACTAGCTTGACGCCGTGCGCGCTGAGCTTGCTATCATCCACCCCCCACTATACGCACCGGCCTTGGTCCGCCAGTTGTCGTCCTGCAGCGACGGCAGCACTAGCTTGACGCCGTGCGCGCTGAGCTTGCTATCATCCACCCCCCACTATACGCACCGGCCTTGGTCCGCCAGTTGTCGTCCTGCAGAGCCTGCAGCAGCGACGGCAGCACTAGCTTGACGCCGTGCGCGCTGAGCTTGCTATCATCCACCCCCCACTATACGCACCGGCCTTGGTCCGCCAGTTGTCGTCCTGCAGAGCCTGCAGCAGCGACGGCAGCACTAGCTTGACGCCGTGCGCGCTGAGCTTGCTATCATCCACCCCCCACTATACGCACCGGCCTTGGTCCGCCAGTTGTCGTCCTGCAGAGCCTGCAGCAGCGACGGCAGCACTAGCTTGACGCCGTGCGCGCTGAGCTTGCTATCATCCACCCCCCACTATACGCACCGGCCTTGGTCCGCCAGTTGTCGTCCTGCAGAGCCTGCAGCAGCGACGGCAGCACTAGCTTGACGCCGTGCGCGCTGAGCTTGCTATCATCCACCCCCCACTATACGCACCGGCCTTGGTCCGCCAGTTGTCGTCCTGCAGAGCCTGCAGCAGCGACGGCAGCACTAGCTTGACGCCGTGCGCGCTGAGCTTGCTATCATCCACCCCCCACTATACGCACCGGCCTTGGTCCGCCAGTTGTCGTCCTGCAGAGCCTGCAGCAGCGACGGCAGCACTAGCTTGACGCCGTGCGCGCTGAGCTTGCTATCATCCACCCCCCACTATACGCACCGGCCTTGGTCCGCCAGTTGTCGTCCTGCAGCGACGGCAGCACTAGCTTGACGCCGTGCGCGCTGAGCTTGCTATCATCAACCCCCCACTATACGCACCGGCCTTGGTCCGCCAGTTGTCGTCCTGCAGCGCCTGCAGCAGCGACGGCAGCACTAGCTTGACGCCGTGCGCGCTGAGCTTGCTCATGATGAGCTTGGCGGTGTCGTCGGCGGCGGCGCGCACGTACTGCGAGCTGTCGCCGAAGCAGAGCAGCAGGTGCGGTAGCACGTGGACGATATACGGCTCGAAGAGACGGCCCAACTTGTAGCATAGCATCTCGAACCCGAAAAGAGCGCCTGCGAGAAATTTAACACAATCAAATTGATTAATAAATGACAATTTTGATTTTCTATACTAATATATTGAAGAAATTGCTGAAGAGTTTGTTTGTTTGAACGCGCTTTTCTCAGAAAGTACTAACCGAATCGAAAAATTATTTTTGTGTTGGATAGTCCATTTATCGAGGAAGGCTATAGGATAGGCTATATTTGAGAGTTGGCCCACTTATGTTCTCAGCGCCTCATTCACCCACAAAAATTCAAAAGCGTAATAAATGCAATTTATGAGCCTCTAATCAAATAATATAAGCATTGAATTTTTGTGGGTTGGCCCACTTATGTTCTCAGTGCCTCATTTTATCCCGATATTCCCACGGGAACGGGTACCACGCTGGTAAAACTGCGAGAATCCGCTAGTTAAGACATTTGAATGTGGACTATTTACCTTCTCGATATTTGAAGTTTTTCTTTTCCTGTATAGCTTCCGTGAGTTTGCCCATTACGTCCAGTTGTTTTAGTGAAAGGATACCTAATCCCTTGATGATACCCGCGATACCGTAAGCAGCACCCTGAAAGGAAAGTAATCAATTACAATTATCTATCGATTTTATTAGTTAATGTTACGATCTTACATTATAAATGACAGGAAGCGTTTCAAGTTAGAAATACCGTAGTATTATTGACACTGTCAAAATAATCTACTTATAATAAAATTATACTCTCAAATGTGCGTATAACGCTCGGCAATGTCTGTCACTGTAACTATGTATCTAGAACTAGGTGTTATTGTTGATCGAAGAATCTGCCACATAATAATGTGTACTGTCACTGTTTGTCTTTTGTACTTACGTGATTGTCTAATAAAGAAAATGTCTGAACCGAGAAGCTCTTTATACATTTAGCTAGTATTTGGGTAAACTGCAGCTCTGTAGTAAGTGAATTTACATCAAGTTTAATAAAATGTGAAGTTACCTTTCGGTCTCCGTACTTCTCGGCGGTGAGCAGCTGCTTCATGAGCTTGTTCATGATGGTGGGGATCTCGTCTTCGAGCGCCGGCGAGCTCACCAGGTGCGGCAGGCAGTTGCTCACCGCTTCTTGGACCTACATTATACCAGTAGTAAATATAAAGTTTTTTTTTCAGTGTTGTTATTGTATTGTCTCCTGTCTGTGTCAAAATAATCAATTATTTCTAAAACGTATGGTAGTGATTTTGTTAAGCTATATCAAAACGAGTATTTTTTCAGAAACTTTGAGATAAAATATAAGTTATCAAAAACTGTTTGAGGGACCATTTTATGTTGGGTTTTTCTCATAGGGTTATTTCATGTTTTGTGGTGGTGGCGTCCACTGTCCACCCGGCCGAAGGTGTTGTAGCTGACGAAGCGCGACCTATGATTGTTTTAACGCAACTGTCAATGTTATGAACTAAGTGTTTAAAATTTTCGTTACCTAATGTAAGACAAGTTGATTTTCATATTAGACTAGACGGCGATATGGTCGAATTCATTAACAATACAAAATTTCTAGGTATTATATTAGACTCGCGACTACAATGGGATCCTCATATCGAAGCCTTGGCGAGTAGACTCAGTTCGGCCGCATTCGCAGTTAAAATAAGGCTCTTAACGGATATTGAAACGTCTAGAATAGTCTATTTTAGTTATTTTCATAGTGTTATGTCCTACGGCCTTTTGATGTGGGGCTCAGCAGCTAACATCCAAAGTATATTCGTGCTCCAAAAAAGGGCTATTCGCGCCATTTACAACCTCCGATCGAGAGATTCTTTAAGAGATCTATTTAAAGAAATAAACATTTTAACTGTTGCAGGACATTACATCTATGAAAATATAATTTATGTGAAAAAGTATTATAATACATTTGTAAAGCAGAGCGATATTCATCGCTTTAACACAAGAAATAAAGATAAACTTGTCGTTCCCAAGTTTAGGCTAGAAAAATCCAGAGCCTCATTTCTGGGGAAAAGCATAGCCTTTTTTAATAAAGTTCCACAGCATATAATTGAACTACCATTGCATAAATTTAAATGTTACATTAAAGAGTCGCTGATGAGCAAAGGATACTATAAAGTAGACGATTATTTGAATGACCGCAATGCATGGTCATGATGTAACACATAACATAATCACTGTTTAATATGATGTATTTTTATACTAAGCAATTGTTGTATTAGTAACGATATGTTTTTTTTGTAAATGTCGTTACCTAACTAATGTTACATTAAAGAGTCGCTGATGAGCAAAGGATACTATAAAGTAGACGATTATTTGAATGACCGCAATGCATGGTCATGATGTAACACATAACATAACCACTGTTTAATATGATGTATTTTTATACTAAGCAATTGTTGTATTAGTAACGATATGTTTTTTTTGTAAATGTCGTTACCTAACTAATGTTACATTAAAGAGTCGCTGATGAGCAAAGGATACTATGAAGTAGACGATTATTTGAATGACCGCAATGCATGGTCATGATGTAACACATAACATAATCACTGTTTAATATGATGTATTTTTATACTAAGCAATTGTTGTATTAGTAACGATATGTTTTTTTTGTAAATGTCGTTACCTAACTAATGTTACATTAAAGAGTCGCTGATGAGCAAAGGATACTATAAAGTAGACGATTATTTGAATGACCGCAATGCATGGTCATGATGTAACACATAACATAATCACTGTTTAATATGATGTATTTTTATACTAAGCAATTGTTGTATTAGTAACGATATGTTTTTTTTTTTTGTAAATGTCGTTACCTAACTAAGAAACGCTGGCAAGTTTCTTGCGCCCATTCTTCTTGTCAGTTAAAAAAGTCTTGAATGGGTGGTAGGAAAATATTGACGATTCATAAGTACATATTTATCATACCTGTTGGCTGGGCGTGGACAGCGCGGCCACGAGCCGCAGCGTGATGGGCTTGATGCGGGCGTCGCCGGGCGCCAGGTGGCGCGCCAGGGAGCCCACCAGTAGCACCACGCTTTGTCGCACGGCGTCGTACCCGCCCGACTTCGGGGCCTTGTCCAGGAAGTTCTCGAACACTGGTAGCATGCTGCCCAGCGTTTCCTGTGCACACATTTTTTATTTCAAATAAAGTATAAGAATAGAAAAAAGAAAGAACAATAATTAAGAACCTTATGTAATAGAAGTAATAGATGTATTTTTCTTCTTGTTATTGACTAATTTGTGGCTCTATTTATGGTTCTTTATAAGTTATTTGTTGATTGTTTTTTTTTTTACATTGTATATCTAGCCCATTTTTTTTCATCATTGGTTTAATCATTGTCGCCTTAGCATGTAACATACTTGTAGAAGTTTGTTATTAGGCTTTTAAGTATTAATTATTATTTATTAGCTAATCTAATCTGGTCAATAGCTGTTAACCTGCCTAATATAATAAAAACAACCTACAAAGAAAAAGTAATTGTAAATAAAATTAGTGTAAGTATAATAATAAACCTTAACTACAAAATTTAAAATAGCAGTCATCTGTTCAAAACCAAAACATTGTAAGCCAACATACCACGCACGAACGCACTACAGAATTACACCAACAGAACTGGAGCTCGCTGGATTCGTGCAGACAGGCGAAGCTCGCACTGCCGCGCGTGGACGCGCGTTTATCCAGGGCCCTGATACAACTGTGCAGACCGCAACTTCGCCTGGTAACAGGTGCCATTACTGGTCATGGACAATTTAACAGACATCTTTTTAATTTAGGTGTCACCGACAGTCCCCTATGCAGAGGATGCATGGAGGAAGAAGAAACAGATGCCCACGTACTGCTGGAATGCAGGGGGGTGGCCCCCTACCGGGCACCTCGCCGGGCAGCGTCCAGGAAGCGATCACTAATGTGAAAGCTCTTGGAGCGTTCCTGGCTGAGTTGGGCTGGCTGGAGTGATCTGGCCGCGCACCCTCCGGACGCAAAATAGGCGCAATAGACGTCGAGTTGCGGAAACCGCCCGTAATGTTAAGAAGAAGAAGAAGAAGAAGAAGCCAACATACCTTCCCATGCAGCTCCACAATAGCCATAGCCGCATTGAGCATCTCCGCCCGCACGGCCTCGTGCCGGTCAGCGAGCGCCTGCTCCACGAAGAAGGTGACGGCGTGCGGCACGTGCTCGGGCGCCAGGCGGGGCGCCAGCGCTGCCAGGGCGAGGGCCGAGCCGCGCCGCGCGCCCCACTCGTCCACCGCGCCCTCCACCACGTGCCCGAACTGGTCCAGCTTCGCGGGAATCAACTGGACATGGAAAAATTGCCGATGATTACAACAGTATTTAGATACGTGGTAGGCGCCAGTCGCGGTGGCGGGGATCGGCTGTTTATGCAAATTATTGAGGATTGACAATTTACAGCGTATCGATGTAAGGTTGTCAAACAAAAAGAAATTTAAAAAAATTGAACTATTTGATAAATATGAATTTAGAATTTTATTCTTTCTTTAAAATAAATTAAAATAAATTAATTTGATTTTGAAAAAATATTGACAAAAATTTTATGGCATTACCTACATCAATGTTGCATTGACAATAATATAGATAGAAGAACATCTTTTAGTGGTTATTTTATCTGACGAGTCGATCAGTTCTTGACTCGCCCGTGAAGCACTGTGCGTCACCGTCGGGGTCGGGGTCGCGCGCTGTATGGGCTCGGCTGCAGCGCACTCACCGGCAGCTTGTCCCGGTAGATGTCCTGCAGCGCACTCACCGGCAGCTTGTCCCGGTAGATGTCCTGCAGCGCACTCACCGGCAGCTTGTCCCGGTAGATGTCCTGCAGCGCACTCACCGGCAGCTTGTCCCGGTAGATGTCCTGCAGCGCACTCACCGGCAGCTTGTCCCGGTAGATGTCCTGCAGCGCACTCACCGGCAGCTTGTCCCGGTAGATGTCCTGCAGCGCACTCACCGGCAGCTTGTCCCGGTAGATGTCCTGCAGCGCACTCACCGGCAGCTTGTCCCGGTAGATGTCCTGCAGCGCACTCACCGGCAGCTTGTCCCGGTAGATGTCCTGCAGCGCACTCACCGGCAGCTTGTCCTGGTAGATGTCCTGCAGCGCACTCACCGGCAGCTTGTCCCGGTAGATGTCCTGCAGCGCACTCACCGGCAGCTTGTCCCGGTAGATGTCCTGCAGCGCACTCACCGGCAGCTTGTCCCGGTAGATGTCCTGCAGCGCACTCACCGGCAGCTTGTCCCGGTAGATGTCCTGCAGCGCACTCACCGGCAGCTTGTCCTGGTAGATGTCCTGCAGCGCACTCACCGGCAGCTTGTCCCGGTAGATGTCCTGCAGCGCACTCACCGGCAGCTTGTCCCGGTAGATGTCCTGCAGCGCACTCACCGGCAGCTTGTCCCGGTAGATGTCCTGCAGCGCGGCGAGGGTGGCGCTGTATGGGCTCGGCTGCAGCGCACTCACCGGCAGCTTGTCCTGGTAGATGTCCTGCAGCGCACTCACCGGCAGCTTGTCCTGGTAGATGTCCTGCAGCGCACTCACCGGCAGCTTGTCCCGGTAGATGTCCTGCAGCGCACTCACCGGCAGCTTGTCCCGGTAGATGTCCTGCAGCGCACTCACCGGCAGCTTGTCCTGGTAGATGTCCTGCAGCGCACTCACCGGCAGCTTGTCCCGGTAGATGTCCTGCAGCGCACTCACCGGCAGCTTGTCCCGGTAGATGTCCTGCAGCGCACTCACCGGCAGCTTGTCCCGGTAGATGTCCTGCAGCGCACTCACCGGCAGCTTGTCCCGGTAGATGTCCTGCAGCGCGGCGAGGGTGGCGCTGTATGGGCTCGGCTGCAGCGCACTCACCGGCAGCTTGTCCCGGTAGATGTCCTGCAGCGCGGCGAGGGTGGCGCTGTATGGGCTCGGCTGCAGCGCACTCACCGGCAGCTTGTCCTGGTAGATGTCCTGCAGCGCACTCACCGGCAGCTTGTCCTGGTAGATGTCCTGCAGCGCACTCACCGGCAGCTTGTCCCGGTAGATGTCCTGCAGCGCACTCACCGGCAGCTTGTCCCGGTAGATGTCCTGCAGCGCACTCACCGGCAGCTTGTCCCGGTAGATGTCCTGCAGCGCACTCACCGGCAGCTTGTCCTGGTAGATGTCCTGCAGCGCACTCACCGGCAGCTTGTCCCGGTAGATGTCCTGCAGCGCACTCACCGGCAGCTTGTCCCGGTAGATGTCCTGCAGCGCACTCACCGGCAGCTTGTCCCGGTAGATGTCCTGCAGCGCACTCACCGGCAGCTTGTCCCGGTAGATGTCCTGCAGCGCACTCACCGGCAGCTTGTCCCGGTAGATGTCCTGCAGCGCACTCACCGGCAGCTTGTCCCGGTAGATGTCCTGCAGCGCACTCACCGGCAGCTTGTCCCGGTAGATGTCCTGCAGCGCACTCACCGGCAGCTTGTCCCGGTAGATGTCCTGCAGCGCACTCACCGGCAGCTTGTCCTGGTAGATGTCCTGCAGCGCACTCACCGGCAGCTTGTCCCGGTAGATGTCCTGCAGCGCACTCACCGGCAGCTTGTCCCGGTAGATGTCCTGCAGCGCACTCACCGGCAGCTTGTCCCGGTAGATGTCCTGCAGCGCACTCACCGGCAGCTTGTCCCGGTAGATGTCCTGCAGCGCACTCACCGGCAGCTTGTCCTGGTAGATGTCCTGCAGCGCACTCACCGGCAGCTTGTCCCGGTAGATGTCCTGCAGCGCACTCACCGGCAGCTTGTCCCGGTAGATGTCCTGCAGCGCACTCACCGGCAGCTTGTCCTGGTAGATGTCCTGCAGCGCACTCACCGGCAGCTTGTCCCGGTAGATGTCCTGCAGCGCACTCACCGGCAGCTTGTCCCGGTAGATGTCCTGCAGCGCACTCACCGGCAGCTTGTCCCGGTAGATGTCCTGCAGCGCACTCACCGGCAGCTTGTCCCGGTAGATGTCCTGCAGCGCACTCACCGGCAGCTTGTCCTGGTAGATGTCCTGCAGCGCACTCACCGGCAGCTTGTCCCGGTAGATGTCCTGCAGCGCACTCACCGGCAGCTTGTCCCGGTAGATGTCCTGCAGCGCACTCACCGGCAGCTTGTCCTGGTAGATGTCCTGCAGCGCACTCACCGGCAGCTTGTCCCGGTAGATGTCCTGCAGCGCACTCACCGGCAGCTTGTCCCGGTAGATGTCCTGCAGCGCACTCACCGGCAGCTTGTCCCGGTAGATGTCCTGCAGCGCACTCACCGGCAGCTTGTCCCGGTAGATGTCCTGCAGCGCACTCACCGGCAGCTTGTCCTGGTAGATGTCCTGCAGCGCACTCACCGGCAGCTTGTCCCGGTAGATGTCCTGCAGCGCACTCACCGGCAGCTTGTCCCGGTAGATGTCCTGCAGCGCACTCACCGGCAGCTTGTCCCGGTAGATGTCCTGCAGCGCACTCACCGGCAGCTTGTCCCGGTAGATGTCCTGCAGCGCACTCACCGGCAGCTTGTCCCGGTAGATGTCCTGCAGCGCACTCACCGGCAGCTTGTCCCGGTAGATGTCCTGCAGCGCACTCACCGGCAGCTTGTCCCGGTAGATGTCCTGCAGCGCACTCACCGGCAGCTTGTCCTGGTAGATGTCCTGCAGCGCACTCACCGGCAGCTTGTCCCGGTAGATGTCCTGCAGCGCACTCACCGGCAGCTTGTCCCGGTAGATGTCCTGCAGCGCACTCACCGGCAGCTTGTCCCGGTAGATGTCCTGCAGCGCACTCACCGGCAGCTTGTCCCGGTAGATGTCCTGCAGCGCACTCACCGGCAGCTTGTCCTGGTAGATGTCCTGCAGCGCACTCACCGGCAGCTTGTCCCGGTAGATGTCCTGCAGCGCACTCACCGGCAGCTTGTCCCGGTAGATGTCCTGCAGCGCACTCACCGGCAGCTTGTCCCGGTAGATGTCCTGCAGCGCACTCACCGGCAGCTTGTCCCGGTAGATGTCCTGCAGCGCACTCACCGGCAGCTTGTCCTGGTAGATGTCCTGCAGCGCACTCACCGGCAGCTTGTCCCGGTAGATGTCCTGCAGCGCACTCACCGGCAGCTTGTCCTGGTAGATGTCCTGCAGCGCACTCACCGGCAGCTTGTCCCGGTAGATGTCCTGCAGCGCACTCACCGGCAGCTTGTCCCGGTAGATGTCCTGCAGCGCACTCACCGGCAGCTTGTCCTGGTAGATGTCCTGCAGCGCACTCACCGGCAGCTTGTCCCGGTAGATGTCCTGCAGCGCACTCACCGGCAGCTTGTCCTGGTAGATGTCCTGCAGCGCACTCACCGGCAGCTTGTCCCGGTAGATGTCCTGCAGCGCACTCACCGGCAGCTTGTCCCGGTAGATGTCCTGCAGCGCACTCACCGGCAGCTTGTCCTGGTAGATGTCCTGCAGCGCGGCGAGCGTGGCGCGCGGCGCGTCGGCGTCGGGGTCGCGCGCTACTAGATGCGCCAGCGCGTTGGCGGCGGCGCGCTGTATCGGCTCGGCGGGGTGTTGAACGTCGCGCAGTACCAGCGCCACTAATTCCGGTTCACGCGCCCATTGCTGCGCCAGCGGGAGACCGTTCCATAGCTCCTCGGCTAGTTTCCTGATACCACAAAAATGCCTATTACAAGCTGATACAATGGCGCCGCGGCAGGCATTGAGCTCGTGACCACAGCAAGTCCGAAGCTTCCAATGTTGATACGTCTTCGATTTTTGACCGGCGAATTGTTCAAATAAGTTTTCATATATTTTGAAAAATCATCTGTATTTCAACATCCAATTACTTTTATTATTGCTCTAAAAATAAAACCTTAACTATCACTCAACCCTAATGGCTAGTTTCAATAACCTACTCCCCGGTAAAGATAGGCTTACCCGAGCTTAGTTGGCTAGATATTTTTGTTAATTAGTGTCAAATAACTACGGTTGCTTAGTAACAGCACCAGCCGGCCTAGCATGAGCGGCTTATAACGAGCGATATGATATGGTACGGTAAGTTGTCTTGCTTACCCCACTAAGGTGTAAGCAAGACGGCATGCCGTACCATATCATATTGCGCGTTATAAGCCGCTCATGCTAGGCCGGCAGGATAAGCTTACTTTACTGGGAGATAGGTAATTGAAACCGGCCGTAAGTGAATAAACTATAAGGACTTACTTATTGTCTTCAGAAATGTCAAACGTGGCTACCAGCAGTCGCTCGGTGACTTCGAGCGCGCACTCTGGGTCTTCCAGCACGCCCGGCAAGCCTTCCACCACTCGTAGCAAAGCGCGCAGGGCAGCGTCGCGAACCACCTAGCAATTACAATATAATATTTTTTTTATTTTTTATTTTATTTTTATTTTTAAATAAAATAAAAAATAAAAATAAATAATATTACAACATAGTATCACGCTGGAAAATGAAAAACTATTCCATCTTTTTTTTATTTAACGTTCCTAAATTTCCTGTCCATATCCATTAAGTAAGTACAAAATGTAATTAATAATTTTACAAAATGGAATATTTCACATATAATGCAGTTTTAAAACAGTTACATTATCCGACTTTGAACTTAAAAGAAGTTGCTGTTATACTCGTTTTTTTCAGTTATGTTATGCGTCCTTCAAGCCCTCCCCCTGTCCCACCGCTTGTTTTTTTCATTTCATACAAAGTTCTAAACCTTGCAAAGAAAATTGACTCCAAAGGGAGACTTCCCACGCACCGTTCAGGGAGACGCACCGTTTTCGAGATATCGACATAAAATATTTTTTCTGAAAATTATTACTTTACGTACGCGAAATACAAGAGAGAGGAGAGGTGGGACGAGATCCACCTCCACTCTCCAATTAACCGATCAACAAGCAGGCATTTCGTCGCTGAACCCACACCTGGCAAATCAAGCCGCTAGTTCCACCTAGTGGTATTTTATGGCGTAAATACCCAAAAAGGCAGTAAATAACAACCTTCACATAGACCCTTTGCTCAGATGGACAACGCAAGTTGCCGAGGTGAGTCGTGCGGTTACATATTCTCTGCGCTTCTTAAGCCGCTTCAAAAATTTCCTTCCCATTAAAATTAAGATAACTCTTGTCACATCTCTTATTTTTCCTCTCATTGATTATGCTGATGTCTGTTACTCTAACCTAAATGAGGATCTTCTCAACAAGCTAGACCGGCTCATAAATTATGCTATCCGTTTTATTTTCTGTCTTCGCAAGTTCGATCACGTCTCTTCTTACCGGTCGCAGCTTAAATGGCTTCCCATTCGTCAGCGTAGACAGCTAAGGTTGCTGTGTACTCTCTACTCCATATTAAATAACCCTCTTTCACCAGAATACCTGAATTCCAAGTTTACATACATCTGCGATTCTCATGGCCGTAATCTTCGATCATCCGATTCATTAGCACTATCTACTCCTCTCTACAATTCTGGCTATATGGCCGATTCTTTTACAATGCAAGCTATCCGCCTTTGGAATAGTCTCCCAGAGACCGTAAGGAGATCTCAATCCAAGCTCTCGTTTAAAAGGAATGCTCATGCTTTCCTTCTTGAAGGATCTCGTGTTTGACGTGGAATATCATTATGGTTTATCATCACTATCTGTGTTCATTGTTATTATTTATATATTTTTATATAAGTATATGTATATATTCAAAATATTTATATGTATGTAGGTATATTGTGTATTATTATATTTATGTGTATGTATTTACCTATATTTAGACAAATTATTATTTTATTTCCGTTTTTTTTTTGTCTTCTTTGTTTGTACCGCATTCGCTGATTTCTTTTTCCTAAAGGTTGACTGGCAGAGAATGCTTTAAGCGTTAAGTCCGCCTATTGTACTTTACAGATGTATTTTGTGCAATAAAGTTATATAAAATAAAAAAAAAAATAACAGTAAATTATAAAAAATGCTGTTAATAATGCTTCTCGTTAATAACCGGCTTCCCATCTATAGCTGCGTGGATTTAATGACGTCATTGTCTTATTATGACAGTCCCAATAGGCTACTTGACAAATCAAATTAAGTATGAAATTTGATACATCGAATGAATATTTACTTTAGTACTTGGCTTATGAAAACGTAATACTTATAGCGATATCATGAAATAAAAGTACAAGATGGATAAGTAAAAATAATTTCAAAAATATATTTTTTATTCTTATATTTGAACTGATGAAAACACTATCACCCATGTTGTGACGTCATTGGTTTTCTAAATTTGTAAACAAATAAACGTCACTTTGACTTTTGCTACATATTAGTAAGGGTGTATTCCACTTATCAAAGATCTTTGTCCAATATACATTTCATCAAAGAAATTGAATATCGAATGTATAAAATAGAACGTCAAAGTCGTCCAATTTCTTTGATCAAATGCATATTGGATCTTTGATAAGTGGAACTATCCTAAGACCACTTGACACTGTCAACACTGTCTAAAATGCGCGTCAAATAAGTCTGCGCGCGGTCGAAATCGAATACTAATCTTTTCAATAATCCAAGAACAGAAAAACGTACTGTAACTAGCGCCAAAAATGCCCCCGTCGCGCGCAGAGTTATCTGGAACTCACTCTAGTGGTTGTTTACAAATTGTATGACCTCAGAACATGGCGAAGAGCGTTTTTACCGGATAATAAAGAGCGAAATTTCAAAATAAAGTTTTGTAGGTTTTTATGTTTTAAATTATTAATAAATACATTTTTTTGGTGTAGTAGGACAATTATTAATCGTTTAGGAGACGAATAAAAGGGTCAAGTAGCCTATTTACTGAAAAGAACACTTTGTTGCCGCATTAGACATCAAATAACTCACGTCGAGCGGGCTCTGCAGGCCGGCCAGCAAGCAGGAGACCTCCTCGCGCGTGACGCCGCCGCGCGCCGCGCACATAGCCGCCTCTAGCAGCGCCACTGTGCATGCTGCCTGTACGCGGCCGCATACAGTAACATAACTGCGGGCGTTAGTACTCACGTCGAGCGGGCTCTGCAGGCCGGCCAGCAAGCAGGAGACCTCCTCGCGCGTGACGCCGCCGCGCGCCGCGCACATAGCCGCCTCTAGCAGCGCCACTGTGCATGCTGCCTGTACGCGGCCGCATACAGTAACATAACTGCGGGCGTTAGTACTCACGTCGAGCGGGCTCTGCAGTCCGGCCAGCAAGCAGGAGACCTCCTCGCGCGTGACGCCGCCGCGCGCCGCGCACATAGCCGCCTCTAGCAGCGCCACTGTGCATGCTGCCTGTACGCGGCCGCATACAGTAACATAACTGCGGGCGTTAGTACTCACGTCGAGCGGGCTCTGCAGGCCGGCCAGCAAGCAGGAGACCTCCTCGCGCGTGACGCCGCCGCGCGCCGCGCACATAGCCGCCTCTAGCAGCGCCACTGTGCATGCTGCCTGTACGCGGCCGCATACAGTAACATAACTGCGGGCGTTAGTACTCACGTCGAGCGGGCTCTGCAGGCCGGCCAGCAAGCAGGAGACCTCCTCGCGCGTGACGCCGCCGCGCGCCGCGCACATAGCCGCCTCTAGCAGCGCCACTGTGCATGCTGCCTGTACGCGGCCGCATACAGTAACATAACTGCGGGCGTTAGTACTCACGTCGAGCGGGCTCTGCAGTCCGGCCAGCAAGCAGGAGACCTCCTCGCGCGTGACGCCGCCGCGCGCCGCGCACATAGCCGCCTCTAGCAGCGCCACTGTGCATGCTGCCTGTACGCGGCCGCATACAGTAACATAACTGCGGGCGTTAGTACTCACGTCGAGCGGGCTCTGCAGTCCGGCCAGCAAGCAGGAGACCTCCTCGCGCGTGACGCCGCCGCGCGCCGCGCACATAGCCGCCTCTAGCAGCGCCACTGTGCATGCTGCCTGTACGCGGCCGCTTGTGCTGCCTGCATACAATCAATGTCATTATTACCACGAGTGAGGTAAAAATACTTAGCAGGGTTAGTGTTTCACGCTTAGCAAGCAAGTTGGTGACTACAATGGTTAAGATCTTGAAAGACATATATGTGGGAAGGCAGTGCAGTAAAACTAAGAAATCTTCAAAATTAAATTTATTTAAAACTTTTTAAAAATGACACGCCTTTATACTCCGTCTTGTCCTCTCATACCACACCTCTTCCCACTCTTTCACTCCTCATTCCATCTCACTTAGTCGTAAGTCATTTGCTATGTTCATTCACTAATCGCCTCATCACGCCACATTCACATCCCCACATATATTATTTCATAAAACTGAAATATATGTATATACAAAGCAATGAAAATGTATTATTAGATTAAATTTCGCCCTCCTCCCTTCTAATTTTGCTGTGCCAGCAATGGTTCATGATGTACTTTTCTGATTTCGCTGTGCCCGACAGGGTCCATGATGTATTTTATTTGTTATTTTAAAGACCTAAGAAACATTGTGGAATAGCAATAAAGAATTGAATTGAAATCGATTTATGAGGTTTTAAGCTTCGTTCAAATTGAGGCGAATCCCGCGCGGGACGCGGGACGGGAATCTGCGCGATTCGCTCGCTCGCTTAGCCTTCCAAATTGAGGCGATTACCGCGCGTTATTATTTTTGGTTTTTCTATAGGAAAACATGGCGTTTGATATCGAAGCTGATGTTTTGTTGTCATCATAGCATTAACCGAAAAATCTCAAGATGTGAGGAAGAAAAGAAGAAAATGGGTTCATGAGCTGAGTACTCAACGCATAGAATTTGGAGAGTTTCACACTTATCATCAGGCACTAAGTATCCCGCGTATATTTCGTTGCAGCACGTGCGACTATTCGCGCCAATGTGAACACGTCCATGCAAGTTAGCTGAAGCGATCGGCGAGAGCGAATCTCGTCCCGTGTCCCGCGCGGGATTCGCCTCAATTTGAACGAAGCTTTAGTTTGTTTGTATTTCAGACTTAAGCGTGCACTCCAGCCTCCTGATTCACGAACCGTCGGAAACGGAATCAGATTCAAATTCTGTGCTTTGTCTTTGTCTATTCTGCTGCGCGATCACACCCAGCCCCGCCACCATGCAAGCTTGGTCCGCGCGCGTTATGGCCGGGCCACTGTGCGGGGGACCAGGATACTGACTGATGAGGTCGATGAGCAGCCGGAACATGTGGTCTGTCACATCACACCCAGCCCCGCCACCATGCAAGCTTGGTCCTCGCGTGTTATGGCCGGGCCACTGGACGGGGGACCAGGATACTGACTGATGAGGTCGATGAGCAGCCGGAACATGTGGTCGGTCACATCACACCCAGCCCCGCCACCATGCAAGCTTGGTCTGCGCGCGGTATGGCCGGGCCACTGGACGGGGGACCAGGATACTGACTGATGAGGTCGATGAGCAGCCGGAACATGTGGTCGGTCACATCACACCCAGCCCCGCCACCGTGCAAGCTTGGTCTGCGCGCGGTATGGCCGGGCCACTGGACGGGGGACCAGGATACTGACTGATGAGGTCGATGAGCAGCCGGAACATGTGGTCGGTCACATCACACCCAGCCCCGCCACCATGCAAGCTTGGTCCTCGCGCGTTATGGCCGGGCCACTGGACGGGGGACCAGGATACTGACTGATGAGGTCGATGAGCAGCCGGAACATGTGGACGGTCACATCACACCCAGCCCCGCCACCATGCAAGCTTGGTCTGCGCGCGGTATGGCCGGGCCACTGGACGGGGGACCAGGATACTGACTGATGAGGTCGATGAGCAGCCGGAACATGTGGTCGGTCACATCACACCCAGCCCCGCCACCATGCAAGCTTGGTCTGCGCGCGTTATGGCCGGGCCACTGGGCGGGGGACCAGGATACTGACTGATGAGGTCGATGAGCAGCCGGAACATGTGGTCGGTCACATCACACCCAGCCCCGCCACCATGCAAGCTTGGTCTGCGCGCGTTATGGCCGGGCCACTGGGCGGGGGACCAGGATACTGACTGATGAGGTCGATGAGCAGCCGGAACATGTGGTCGGTGGGCATGAGCGCGGGCTGCGGCGCGGCGGCGGCGTGCTGCGCGATCACACCCAGCCCCGCCACCATGCAAGCTTCGTCTGCGCGCGTCGCCGAACGGGTTAAACCTGTACGACAATGGACAAACATGACATTCAACTTTAAGCGCACGATCAAAGAGAGGCGGCGCGTCAGGCGTCGCGGCGCGGGCGAATAGTGCATCAGTTGGTGCGTCGCATTAACTTATTTGATTAGACATCTGTCGTGAGCGCGCAAAGATAGCACAATTTGCCCGCGCCACGTCACGCGTCGCTTTGAACGAGCCCTAAGGCTATTTCAATGCTTAAATCAAATGAAAACTTAAAACATTGTTTTTAGTTTTCGTCGACACGGCACGTCGTCATATTTACAATAATATAAAAACCCAGAAATAAGCCAATTATTTTTGATTTCAAATAATAAACTTAACCGCCAATTCCAAATATTTTGACAATTGACCGTAACGCTCCTAGCGACACCTACAATAACTTTGAGAAACTATAATCCCTATTCAAATAATCAATAACGATCGTACTCGAAGGACCATCCAATGTGTAAAAATTAGATCGCAAAGTAGTCTAGTTATACCCATTTTGAGAAGCGGGAACACGTAGCAGAAGCCGGGCGCGGTGAAGTAGGGCCTGGGCGCGGGCTCGCCGTCGGGCCCCCTGGGCGCGGCGTCAGGTACATGGTCCAGGTCGCATGCGGGTTATGCCCCTTACCAGGGCTATTTCACTCCCCGTGTCGGCTCGAAAACGCGGCGGCAACGCCGGCAGTGTAAATCCATAGAAATTAGGTCCGCAAAGGAGCTAGAATATATGCGATAGAAAGAGATGCAACGACTGGCCGTTCGTAATTTGCGCCGTACAAGCTGAATTCCACTTTATTGCGTTATAGTTAGAGTTGCTATTTATTTAAATGGCTTAGCGGAGTGCAGTATCTGTTACTAGTAACTATTTAGTCATCTGTGGCTGTGCCCTTACCCATCTTGAGGAGCGGGAACACATAGCAGAAGCCGGGCGCGGTGAAGTAGGTCCAAGGGGGCGACTCCCGCTCAATAGACATTATGTCAAATTAGAGATATTCCGCGCCACATAACTTGGCACACAACACAGGCCAAGTTATATGGCGCGTACTGTCAAAATAAAATGGCGGATGTCGCTTGAAACAGAATTTTGGTATCACATTATAGAACAGTCTATGCCCAGCCACAGAATAAATAATAGTGCTAAGGCACAGAAGACTCACTCTGCAAGCTCATTCAAATGAAAATAAATCATTCTGCGGGGAAATAAAGTCCAATTCCGGTTGCTTTGTCATCGCTTGCCTACTGTTATAATAACCTAGAGTTCGCGCATGCAAGCAAAACTGTACCCAATAGCTACGCGCGAGCGTTTCTATTTCTATGAATGCCTCAAACAGCTCGCTCGCTGGTTAGGGTTGCGAGCGACTTGCGAGTTCGGTTTTGTTGTTTCTTTTGTTCTTTCTTTTATTTAGACACCCGTAAACACAACACTATCTTATATACGGATTATAAGAACGTTTAGTAGTCATTGTTCGGTGCACAAAAATCACAGAAATGATCGATCGTTTTACGCGCGAACGTGGAGCGTACGAGCCGAGCGGCATCCTTCTGCCATTCGCCTGCCGGCAGGCGCGCCGGCCGAACGTACCTAAACTGCGGAGTGACACCCCCCTGGCCCAGCGCTCAACTTGCAACGAGTGGTCAATGTCAGTCGATGTGAATGTAGCGCGTAAAGCTGTATTTTTGAAAATATAGACATTTTTGTGACATTTTCAGTATTAGATAACTCTGCGCGCGCCTGGTACGTTTTTGGCGCTAGTTAGAGTTAATTTTTTTTGTTCAAAACTTATAGAAAAGATTAGTATTCGAATTTGACCATGTCGAATTAGAGATATTTCTATAGATCTGAGAATCGCCCCCCTGATGGTTCAGGTCGCATGCGGGTTATGCAGGTTATGGGCGAGGCGGGAAGCGTTCATGTTATGCCGCGTACACACCGCGCCAACGAACGCCAACGAATGGGTTTCGATGCCCTTCGTTGGTCCTGTTTGGACGGTTTGGCGAAGGCCAACGATCGTTCGTTGGCGTGTGCCGGCGATCCGGAGCGTGGCGGTAACATCAAAGGAATTGAGCCATTAGATCGAACTCGGTGTGGACGGCGGCCGAAGGCCAACGAACGAACGCTCAGTTGAAGCATAGTTTCTACCAAAAGCGAGAGCGTTGAGTTTAATCTGTGCGTAATCTCTAGCGAAAAACCAATCACAGCGCGTGAGCGTGACGTCAAATGTGAGGTCACTGTGGTGAGGTGATTATTTTATTTGTGAATCATTTTTCTGTTCTTCTAGATTGTTTTTTCTAGCTTTTGTTTGCAAAACACTGTAAAAGTTTGTGATAATAGCCAAACAAACCGTTTCAAGAGTCATCGAAAGTGCCCATTGAATAATACCTACCATGGAACCAGGCACAGCCTTCTCTATTGTGAACCGCTTCACGAAAGCCGATAATCGCAATGTCCGGCCCCAGGCAGGAGTAGACATAATAATGGTCGGCAATTTATTTGCCTCTAATTCAGATTACTGTGCTGCTGAATTTAGGAATGTGAAGAAAACATCCGTGTAAATTTGTCAACCACTACATTATTTATAATCAAATACCTACAAGTTTAAAATCATAGCGAAAATAACATAACCTCAAAAGTGTAACTCATCATATTTTTAACTACTTATTATTTTTGTTATGTTCAACATAAAATATTAATGTTCCCTGTCTTTTCAGGTCGGCAAGATAATCTTACGGTGATGCTGCCGTTGGATATACTTCGGCGCGATGTGAATGAATTGATTTGAAGGTGTGTACAGAACATAAGTCCGCTCGAAATCATATGCAGCGATAGTGGATGAAAAAGAAGGAAAAGTCATCAGCGTCCAAACATGCTGTTGCTCTCCAGATGTGAATACACAGGCGCAGTGAAAAACCATCCAGTACTGACACACAGTGCTACTGGAAGAAATCCAAATTAGCTCATATTGGAAATAATTTGAAATATATCACGGCTGAAATGATGATGATGATGAAGGAAATATCAGCCGGTATAAGACCATGTTCTTAGCAGACTGCTTCCAAAACATGCTGACACAATTTCTACAAGCTGCGGCAAACTAAAATGTATCCAACTGTGAATTACTTAAAATACAGCTAAGATTATGAGAAAAGTGAAAAGTGCAAATGTTATTGTGTAATGAAACTTTAGTTTTATTTTTTCCAAAAGTGAATAATTGGAAACAAAAATTTACCCTATATAGTATGAAAGTACAAAATAAAACAAAATGTAATAAAATATTTTTTTTTAATTCAATTCAATGTAAGCCCTAAATATTAAATAATTCATAAAAAAACTAATAAAAATTTTGTGTTTATGTTAGAAACACTTTGGTCTTGATAGTTTCGTATGTTCCTTGAAAGCAATTTGAAAGGAGATGTTGATATGGTAGACTAGACCGATTAACATTTCAATAAGTACAGTAGCGAGTTATATGCAAATAAACAATCAATCCATCTATTGATGATTCTTTTGATTGCTGCGATTTTGTGTGTGCGCCCAATATTGATTTTTACAAGCGTCATCAAACATATCATTCAATTTATAATATTATAGCAGGCTGAGTAAAATATAAATTGGTATTTATAATGAGTGCATAATTTATTTAAATTTAATATTTAATAGTATACTTAAATATTGTTTATACTTACCCAAGTAATATATTTAAGTATTACTACTAATTATAAATGCGAAATTACCTCTGTCTGTCAGTCTGCTTCGCTTTCATGCCTAAACTACTAAACTGATTTTGATGAAATTTGGTACCTACAAAGATAGAGTTGACCTTGCGAAAGGACATAGGCTAATTTTTATTCCGGAAAAGCTTGTACTCTGTAATCCATGCGGGCGAAGCCGCGGGCGGAAGGCTAGTATTAAATTTAAAATGAAGCCAAGCTCACCAAAAGCTCACTGACCTCTATTATTATTATTACACACTGGACAGGCTGTCTCCATACAAATGAAAGCTAATTTTGTGTGGCAATTTGAAGCGCCACTACGAGTGTCCCGAGAACTAATTTTGACATAATCATTACCACAACTGACTGAACATCGCTAGTTTTAGTTACATAGACACTCGTACCTATATGCCTACAGCGCCAAAATAGCGATACTCAAATAGGCACTTTTATGACAGCCAGTCCAGTCCAGCCTCCTGCATGACTCCAGAGTCCAGTGTGTAAATAATAATTTAATAATAGAGGTCAGTTGCCAAGCTGGACAGTGTTGCCAGCGAGGTCTTGTCAAAAAATACACCTAAACCCTGAAATGTACAAAAAAGTAACCTTCTGGCAACACTGGGCACTGGAGCCGGAATCGAGTGCCAACGATCGTTTGCTCAACGTTTGTTGTGTGTGCTATAACCTTCGATAGCCAACGAACGTGCGGCAGCCAACGCTGAATATCCTTCGTTGGCGTTCGTTGGCGCGGTGTGTACGCGGCATTAGACAAATGCTAACGCATAGTGGTGTCCTGAGTAGCGGCCGGAGCGTCGGCAACCAAATGGGGTAGGTATTTGACTGAATTTTTTTATTAACTTAAAATGTTAATTTAATTAGTAGCAACACAACATAGGTATTTATTTTCAAATATCTTGCATATTTTCAGCGATATAGAGCATCAAACTTTCTAATTAGACAAGGAGAGCGCTATAGAAACGTGACGTCACATTTCTATAGCGCCATACTCTCGCCATGGAAAATTTCGTTTTAGAAAGAGATAGCTAGAGTCACAATAAAGTAGCTCATAATTCGCTTGTTATAATACAGATTTAATTTTTTTTCCATTTGTTATTCAATAATGGTATATTTCTGAATATCATAATTAAATATCTACATTTCAACAACAGTCAATTACCCAATTATGAACGCCGCCTGCCCCGCCCCGCCCGACGCTCAACCAGAGCGGGCACTCTGGCCGCACACTTACCCATCTTGAGCAGCGGGAACACGTAGCAAAAGCCGGGCGCGGTGAAGTAGGGCCTGGACCCTGGCTCGCCGTCGGGCCCCCTGGGCGCGGCGCCGGCGGTGGCGGCGTGCGTCAGGTAGATGGCGCGAAGCGTGGCTCGGTCAAGGTGCTCCTCCTCCCACGACGGGTCCAGGTCGCACTGCGGGTTGTGGAGTCTGGACACGGGGAAACATTTTGTGTTAAGAATTTTCGATGAACGCTGGCTGCACGCACGAAAAAGTGTCACGTTACGCGTGCAAGCGAGAGCGCGGAACAAGCGATAGAGGCACGATTGGCCTAAGCGTTCGGCTTATGACACATAAATCTCTCTTGTACTCCATCGGCCGATGCGTCTGAGTAGAAGAAGACAGCGGCATATTGTTATCACGTAAAATTCTCATCCGTAAATCGACTTTACAGACAACCAATTTTTCAACAAACTCGTGGTTCTAGTAACTTGAAACAATAGTTATATAAAAAAATTGTCCCTTTAGAAGTCCCTAGAACAGGTGAACTGGGCTTCGGACACATTGAAAAACATTAAATTAAATAGATTTTTGCTTTTCATTCCGCTGCAACTTAGATAGTGCTCCGATAATGTCTTCGAACAACTACTGCCCAATAACGCAGAACTCGACGCCAGACACCAGTGGCCTGCGTGCAGCGCCCTGTAATGCCAGCGTCACACGGTGGCCACAATGTTGGCCAATTCAACGTACATAACCTTTTTGGAAAGAACCTTTAAGAAGTGATTTGCTACAAAATTAGTATACTACAATTTATTGGCGGGTTTTTTGGCAACGTGTGAAGCCGGCTTATGCTGGTGGTGTTATCACCGACACAAGCGTACGCGCACTTCGTCTCCAGATAGCCTACCCTTCTGCCAGCCTCTGCCACCTACACTCGCGTCTAATACCATAACCGTACGTGGAGCCGTACTCTGAAACGCAAATCCGAAATTTCGGTTAGCCCCGTCTCTTTCACTCGATTCTGTCACAACTGGGGAGTGAGAGGGGCGGGTATAACGAAGTTTCGGGTTTTGCGTTTCAGAGTAGGCCCTCTGAGGTTGACTGCCTTTTTTAATTTGACGACTCTGTATGAAATATGACTGGAAGAAAAAAAATTGCCTTTGGCGAGTTTCTTGCCGGTTCTTCTCGTTACAAGGCCTCCCGCCGTAGAATTTGCGAACCGATGGCGTAGCTTCATTGACGTTCACAAGTTCTGTATTAGCCTAAAATGAATAAATGATTTTGATTTTTGAGCAGGCTGCGGGCGGCCCCTAGCAGCGCCTGCTACCATTGACTGCCTGCTACACTCGCGTCTGACGCCGTACCTGAGGGTGACGCGCGCGACGGTGTCCCCGAGCAGCGCGTGCGAGGGCAGCAGCGCGGCCCGCAGCGCCAGCACCGCGGGCACCACCCGCGACGCCGCCAGCGGGCTGCGGGCGGCCCCTAGCAGCGCCTGCTACCATTGACTGCCTGCTACACTCGCGTCTGATGCCGTACCTGAGGGTGACGCGCGCGACGGTGTCCCCGAGCAGCGCGTGCGAGGGCAGCAGCGCGGCCCGCAGCGCCAGCACCGCGGGCACCACCCGCGACGCCGCCAGCGGGCTGCGGGCGGCCCCTAGCAGCGCCTGCTACCATTGACTGCCTGCTACACTCGCGTCTGATGCCGTACCTGAGGGTGACGCGCGCGACGGTGTCCCCGAGCAGCGCGTGCGAGGGCAGCAGCGCGGCCCGCAGCGCCAGCACCGCGGGCACCACCCGCGACGCCGCCAGCGGGCTGCGGGCGGCCCCTAGCAGCGCCTGCTACCATTGACTGCCTGCTACACTCGCGTCTGACGCCGTACCTGAGGGTGACGCGCGCGACGGTGTCCCCGAGCAGCGCGTGCGAGGGCAGCAGCGCGGCCCGCAGCGCCAGCACCGCGGGCACCACCCGCGACGCCGCCAGCGGGCTGCGGGCGGCCCCTAGCAGCGCCTGCTACCATTGACTGCCTGCTACACTCGCGTCTGACGCCGTACCTGATGGTGACGCGCGCGACGGTGTCCCCGAGCAGCGCGTGCGAGGGCAGCAGCGCGGCCCGCAGCGCCAGCACCGCGGGCACCACCCGCGACGCCGCCAGCGGGCTGCGGGCGGCCCCTAGCAGCGCCTGCTACCATTGACTGCCTGCTACACTCGCGTCTGACGCCGTACCTGAGGGTGACGCGCGCGACGGTGTCCCCGAGCAGCGCGTGCGAGGGCAGCAGCGCGGCCCGCAGCGCCAGCACCGCGGGCACCACCCGCGACGCCGCCAGCGGGCTGCGGGCGGCCCCTAGCAGCGCCTGCTACCATTGACTGCCTGCTACACTCGCGTCTGATGCCGTACCTGAGGGTGACGCGCGCGACGGTGTCCCCGAGCAGCGCGTGCGAGGGCAGCAGCGCGGCCCGCAGCGCCAGCACCGCGGGCACCACCCGCGACGCCGCCAGCGGGCTGCGGGCGGCCCCTAGCAGCGCCTGCTACCATTGACTGCCTGCTACACTCGCGTCTGATGCCGTACCTGAGGGTGACGCGCGCGACGGTGTCCCCGAGCAGCGCGTGCGAGGGCAGCAGCGCGGCCCGCAGCGCCAGCACCGCGGGCACCACCCGCGACGCCGCCAGCGGGCTGCGGGCGGCCCCTAGCAGCGCCGGCACCAGGGCGCGAGCCCGCGTGCCTAGCGCACGAGTGCTGCCAGCCGCCACTGCCGATATTAGTTCCGTGGCCGCTACTACGCGCGAGTTTAGCTGCACAATGAATGAATGATATATTTAATTTTGAGTACAAGAAATGGTGTTCGTTAAGAAAAAAGTTCGTCAAAATCTACTTAAATTTAAGCATGCAAATATTTTGTAGCGCCTGTAAGGCATTAGTAATTTTAACAGTATTATGGCCGTTTTTACCAAAACTTATGAATCGCCTAAGTCTTTGCTTAACTACTACCTGAACAAGTTAACTTGACAGCTGGCTTGAAAACGTCGATTACACTCAGGTGCCAAGTTAACTTGTTCGGGTAGTAGTTAAGCAATAACTTAGACGATTCATTAGTTTTGGTGAAAACGGCCATTAGTCTTAAGATCTATAAAAGTATTTAAAAAAAACAGAAAACTTTTGATGATCATCACTAAATATTGGCTAAATCCTAGCGACAGGTGAAGACTGAAAGGTTCGATTCCGATAATAAGAATGTAAATATATGTACTTACACCATTTAAAATCTTTAACAAAAATACATTAAAAACTTCAAAATTTTTATCGCCTTTAGATTCTGGTTGACGTGAATTTTGGAAATAATAATAACGGAAATTGCGTTGTCATGTAACAGAGAAATCAATGGAAGCCATGCCACTCACCGCGCTCAGTCTTTCTCTTATTGCACTTTCTTTGGCCAGTTGTGCTTTGATAGCTTCCTTTTGTTTAGCCGATAGGGGAACCTGGAATCAAATTATATCGGTAAATGACTTAATAACGTAACCGGCCTATCATATAACGTTCCTTGGGAAAAGCTAAGTTACCTCTTTAATTTTGCCGTCTTTCCTCTTCTTATCATCGAGCTCGCGACGCAGTTGCAGCTCTTCCAGTTGCTCTTTATAACTGTACGCTTTGCTCTCGCGTTTCAGATTCATCTCTTTGTTATCCTCATTCCTACACAAAAATAAATAAATAAAATATTGGTAGCTGCAGTGTTGAAATAAACGAATTGCGACTCTATTTTGTTTCCTGGCCTATTTTAGAGTTTAATTATACACGACTAGCTGACCCAGCGCGACTTCGTTCCCGTGGCCCTACCCCCTACTCCACCCTACTCCACCTTATCCTACCCGTACTCTACCCCTACCCAACCCTACCCTACCCCTACCCCTACTCTACCCCTACCCAACCCTACCCTACCCCTACCCCTACTCTACCCCTACCCAACCCTACCCTACCCCTACCCTACCCCTATATCCTTCCTTGGACTTCCACGAACATTTCAAGACCAAAATTAGCCAAATCGGTCCAGCCGTTCACGCGTGATGTCGTGACCAAGGGAAATAGGGATTCATTTTTATATATATAGATTGCCGGTTACTAACTTCGTATAATTCCGATACACACAGAATTCGTTATCGACTGGCAGGTACACGAGTAGGGGTGCGACTCAATACTGACTGCCTTAAAAGGCAAGGTCGACCGGTTTATATACCTGCGATAGCTCGCGGTTGCTACAGCTGCGTCTAGCTTACCGTGATGACTGGTAGGTCCCTACACCTTCGATCATATAAACCCTAGATACAGCGTAAAAGCACAGAAAGTGAAGCCGCCAACGAATGCTCCATTCGAAAGGGAGCATTAGATCGCTCTCAGTAGTCATTTGACATTCTGTTATTAGTGGTGAGGTGATGATGAACAGTGTGGTACATACCCCGGCACGGCGCTTTTATCGTAGAGCACGCCGGGCGGCGTGAGGTATGTGAAGTACTCGTCTCGTGTGACGCGCAGCAGCGCCGGCTCTAGCAGCGCGTCCAGCGCCGTCTGCAGCGCCGCGCCTGCTATAGTCTCTGGGCTCTCTTCTACTAATGTTCGAACTACGTTCCACTTAGTCTACAGGACAAAAAAGTGTATGAGAATAAATGTGAAACTGAGGGTTAACGAAAAACATTGTAAGTGATGTTTGAGCGATCCGCTTAAATCATATCCGGCATTTATCTGGTCGAACTGTGCGTTCGGCGATCTGTTGCACACGCACACGTCATGTGAAATCGCTCTGAAAATTTTCGTAGAAGTAGAGAAGGCCAGGTTCGATAAAATACCCAATTGCAAAACTATAACTCGGCAAGACAAGAAACGAAAACAGTATTTGGAGCTTCGGGAATTCACTGAGGGCGACAGAAGTCTTCGTAAAAGTTGTGCTGACGTATCTGCTCTGCCCCTTACTCTTGACGGAATCGAGATCAAATTAGGATCGAATCAAACAAAAATCTGTTATTTTGATATTTGAAAACGGTTGCTATGGTTTCCATATTACTGTTTTGACCAAAAAGCTTACGACTAAATACTGAGGTAACTGGAGAGTGCAGTACTAACACTTTTTTGTGGCACTGAGGTTGTCTTCCGTCTCATTTACACTTTGAAAAAATACGTATGGTCATATGAGACAACTGACAGCCACTACGTACTAAATGTCAAATTTGCTGGGCACACTTTTTTATTCAGGGTGAAAACTCCAGTTACCTCAGTATTTAGTCTAAGCTTTTTGGTTTTGACACACCGGCGGGTGGTGGCAGCACTGACGTACCTGGTCGGGCGTGTACCCGTGGATGTAGCGCTCCTTGAGCGTGGCGGCGTTGGGCGGCAGCAGGCGGGCGGGCCGCTGGCGCAGGCGCGCGCACTGGCGCTGCCACGCCGCCACACCGGCGGGTGGTGGCAGCACTGACGTACCTGGTCGGGCGTGTACCCGTGGATGTAGCGCTCCTTGAGCGTGGCGGCGTTGGGCGGCAGCAGGCGGGCGGGCCGCTGGCGCAGGCGCGCGCACTGGCGCTGCCACGCCGCCACACCGGCGGGTGGTGGCAGCACTGACGTACCTGGTCGGGCGTGTACCCGTGGATGTAGCGCTCCTTGAGCGTGGCGGCGTTGGGCGGCAGCAGGCGGGCGGGCCGCTGGCGCAGGCGCGCGCACTGACGCTGCCACGCCGCCACACCGGCGGGTGGTGGCAGCACTGACGTACCTGGTCGGGCGTGTACCCGTGGATGTAGCGCTCCTTGAGCGTGGCGGCGTTGGGCGGCAGCAGGCGGGCGGGCCGCTGGCGCAGGCGCGCGCACTGGCGCTGCCACGCCGCCACACCGGCGGGTGGTGGCAGCACTGACGTACCTGGTCGGGCGTGTACCCGTGGATGTAGCGCTCCTTGAGCGTGGCGGCGTTGGGCGGCAGCAGGCGGGCGGGCCGCTGGCGCAGGCGCGCGCACTGGCGCTGCCACGCAGCCACACCGGCGGGTGGTGGCAGCACTGTCGTACCTGGTCGGGCGTGTACCCGTGGATGTAGCGCTCCTTGAGCGTGGCGGCGTTGGGCGGCAGCAGGCGGGCGGGCCGCTGGCGCAGGCGCGCGCACTGGCGCTGCCACGCGCGGCGCTGCGCCGCCCAAACCAGCGGGTGGTGGCAGCACGGCAACGCTTCCAGCGCGACGCTCTGTGCCTCTAATTCTGGGTAGTCTGTGCGGGGAATGACGATAATTGGTAGGTTACTCTTAAACGAAACTTATATGGACAATTCTTCAATAAAACCTTACAATTAAGTTCTTATACTTCTGATGTTAAGGAACCTTCCTCTTATTCCTTGGAGATAACGAAAGCCAGATAACTGGTTTTCTGAGAAGATTTATTTTCTTCCGAGATAACTAGTTATCTTCAAAGAATAATATTCCTTAGCAAATAAATATTATAATAATATTAATCTATAATAATATAATAGACCAAGGTTGGAGGTTTCTTTATATATATACTTGAACCCTGAGCACTTGAAACAGTAACAGAAATCAAATAGATCAAACTTGTCAACTTTATAAGACAGAAAAGGCAGTATAACATATGTATAGACCATTCCAGACCGTTTTTCGCTGGATATTAACTAAGATGAAGCGTCAGGTTAACTCGAGATCGTCACCAAAGTATAAAGAGTTCAAGTTAATTGTCATTCCTTATTACTATTCATAATTTTAATCACATTAGTGAGTTCGACTTAAACCCCTTTATTACAAAACGTGGACTAAAATTGGGTATTTGACTGTTGTTGAAATGTAGTTATTTAATTACGACATTCAGAAATATAACATTATTGAATAACAAATGTGAAAAAAGAAATTCATTCTGTATTATAACAAGCGAATTATGAGCTACTTAATTGTAACTCTAGCTATCCCTTTCTAAAACGAAATTTTGTATGGCGAGAATATGGCGCTATAGAAATGTGACGTCACGTTTCTATAGCGCTCTCCTTGTCTAATTAGAAAGTTTGATGCTCTATATCTCTGAAAATATGCAAGATATTTGAAAATAAATACCTATGTTGTGTTGCTAATAATTCAATATACATTTTAAGTCAATAAAAAAAATTCAGTCAAATACCCAATTAGACCAGCTATGGAATTGCTAAAGTCAATCGTATTCATTTGACAGTTCATATTGTATCATAATAAATGTCATTCCATACAAATTGCAGCCGATTGAATACGATATGAACTGTCAAATTAATACGATTACCTTACGCAATTGCCGCCCTGGTTTAAAATTGATGCTAATTCTGTCTTTCATTTGGAAAATGAAAGTGACAGCACCAGTTTAGTACCAGTTTTAAACCAGGACTATTTTAGTTCACGTTTTGTAATAAGGTGGAAAGAGTTCAGAGTGAAATCCATTAGCGAAGTCTCACAACACTAATCAGTCTTTAGTCAGCTGACAAACTTTATGTTTGTTTACATCCAACGACAATGAGTTTGGAGTAGACAATATGTGTGCGTGTGTGGGGAACTCACCTTTATATGAACACAGTGCTTGAACACAATCCAGTATCATCTTCCCCGTGACGTCCGTAGACGTCTTCTCTTCGGGCGGAGTCTTCTCTTTCGACGTGAATATCTTTCCTTCTTCTAACACTTCATTCAATTTTAGAACTAAATATTTGGCCAATAGGGCTCTTTCTTCATTAGCTAATAGAGATTTGACTTCTTCTATCGCCGTGTCGCGGACGGCTTTGATCGGCGACAGAAGGACTAGTATAAACGCTTTATATACAGGCGAGTTCTGTTCACTGGCAACACATGGGTAGTTTTCCAACACTGTTCGGCATAGCAACACCACCTGTATTAGGACTATAAAGGGGTAAATGTTATAGTGCAACCCGGCAGTTTGCAGCAAATAAATGTATGAACAACGAAAAGCGATGGTTGACATGTAAAGGTTCACAGAAAATAAATTATGCAGGCATTATTAAAATATCATGTTTAATTGTATTTTAAAGAAGTCATTATTGATATCAACAAATAAAAAGAAATATGACGTTTAACAGGTGAAAACTAAACACATTTAGTACCTATTTTACAATGTCCGATGAAGAGATACTTTCCAATTTAATTGACAGTTTTGTATCGACTATCTGTCAAGTAACAGCTAATCAGAACTTACTTAGACATTGTGACACAGGCCCTTAGCATTCTAGAAATTATTTAAAAAGAATGTCAATAATAGATGTTGAATTAACGCCCAATAAAGTAACTTTTAGAATCAACTTTATATCGCGCGTAAATCCAACAGGACAGGGGGTTTACCGCGTAACTTTATAAAATTGTTAGAAATTATAGTTCTTAGATTTTTTGATGCATTGTTCTGTTGACCATGGCTAGCTAGCTATTGTTGTAATGCTGCGGCCACTCTATGGGAATACGCCAATAGACATCGGGATTTGCCAAATTCCAACACAGTGTAGTCACGTTATCGCGATAATTAAAGCGAAAATTTTACTACGGCATTCACTACACCGTATGCCTTATGCCGATAGCTCGAGTGGCGATTATCGCGTGAATTTTTGCGATCGAGCGGCCACACTATGGCGATAAATTTAAAGCAATAATTCTCGCGACAATTCAAGCGAAGTTGAACATTGGCATATCCCCATAGTGTGGCCCCAGCATAACAGGCGTTGCTAAACTGATAGCGGCACATTTTTTTTTTATAAAATTGCATTCCAGCTTCAAAAAACGTATAAAGTTCGCACACATAAAGTTACGCGTAAAGGGCCCCACTGACTAAAAGTCCGCTATAAGTCAACGGCCTGTCAGTTGGCCGCAATCGGCCACACACTCAAAGTTTAAGTGTCGACCCACACGTACAACAATCCCACCACATCGCAGCGACAAAATGTGGTCACGTGAGTGTCGAAAATAGTGTCGAATCAGCTTTTTGCAGTTGCTTTGTGGTTGTGCGACAAAATGTCGCTTGTAGTTGTGATTTGGTTACGTCGTATACGATGTCGCCGGCCGCTAGTTCGCAGCGTCGTCGCTGGTGGGTGGTTGCGTTGTTGTTGGTATCACGCGGTTGATAATAACGGCGGTACGTGTAAATTGTACTATTCATTTGCAATACAAAATGCGCCTTGCCCACGTCTTGTGTTTGTGATACGTGTGGGTAGACCCTTACATACAAAAACTGAAAATCATGGCAGAATAGCATGGGTTTCGGCCAACTGACAGACGGTTGCCTGTGACTGGCGGACTGGACTGATAGTCTGTGGGGCCATTAATGGGGGAAGGGGGGGACACCTTAGCAGGTTTGCGAGACTATAGTACAACTCACCGTCGTCGGGCGCGGCCGCAAGCGTCCGCTCATGCAGAAGCGCGTGTCGCGTGGGGCTGGCCAGCGACGCCCATGTACTGGAGGTCGGTAGTGAGCGGTCGGTGTCCAGCGCCACCAGACCCAGCATCGCGCTGATGCCTTCGCTCACTACTAGCGGCTGTTCAAAACGAGCTCTGGTCACTTTGTGAAATATCTTCATGCGCGTGGAATTTGATTATATCGTACTACTAGTGGACCCGGTAAACTTCGTTCGTTTACCGTGACACCCCTTTCATTATACCCCAAGCATGCCTAGGATGCGTATCGCCGGCTATTTTATCGTCTCGGTTGATAAAATTTACTCGATCGCGAATTTTTAACGAATTTCCTTAGGGTGGTATTCCACTTATTAAATGTTAGATCAAAAAAATTGGACGAGGACAAATTCATGAATGGTTTCATTGACAATTTCTTTGGTCAAATGCATATTAGACCAAGATCTTTGATATGTGGAATACCACACTTAGATGCACACTACTAAAGATAAACTAGTCGAATACGACGAAGCTGACTCGTTCGTTTTTCCTCGTTTTTCGCCTCACTATCCATACTAATATTATAATTGTGAAAGTGTGTTTGTTTGTTTGTTTGTTTATTTGTTTGTTTGTTTGTTTGTTTGTCCTTCTTTCACGCCAAAACGGAGCAACGGATCGACGTGATAGTTGGTATGGGGATAGTTTGGGAGCTGGAGAGTAACATAGGCTACTTATTATTCCGGAAAATTTGAGTAAAAATTGTAATTTTCTATGAAAAATCGTTTAACTGTCGTACCTTCGATACAAAACTGTCATTTCTTCCATTGCCGTATCCAAAGAGTATGTAATCACTGACGTCAGCGCGGTCAAAATCGAATACTAATCTTTTCTATAAGCTTAGAATAAAAAAATGTACTGTAACTAGCGCCAAAAATGCCCCAGTCGCGCAAAGTTATCTGACACTCACTCTACTTCACAGAGTAATTTTTTATATGTAGGAAATAGAGACCAAGCTCGGGCCCCTTTATTGGTAGTGTGTAACTAGCGCTATCTGTTGTCTGGTGTAGGCAACTTTTGGTGTATAAACACACACACAAGATGTTGGTGACCGGGTCCACTATTATATGGCAAAACAACGTTTGCCGGGTCAGCTTGTTCCGTATAAAAAACAAAAACTAGTGTCAAGAATCAAAATAAGCGCCATTTTCATTTTATTCAAAGTTGCATATGCGTCGCGTGTAGTATTTTTGTGGTGTTTTTGTGGAAACCAAATTTATTTAAGTTTTCTTGTCTAAAATTAGTGTTTCTTTTGTAATGGAAGCCAAAAAGTAAGTTTATGTACCAACTACTAATGATTTTTTTATTGCGAGACGGGAGTGCTAAAAAATCAAAAACAGTGTGTTAATAAAGACGATATAATTGTCCACTTCAAAAACAACGACGATATAAATACGATAAACACTCTCGACTTTAGCTGTTAAAATGGCCATGCATGCATGCTCACGCAAGTCGATAAACTTTTATTTGTTTTAATTTTTATACCATTTGTATCGACTTGTCGTAAAAAGTACAAGTCGCATCTTAGGTACGGTCGATAAACGCATTTTATCATACGTCAATGTCAAATTCGGTCGATATACGATAAGATTTCGACCGCATCCTAGCCCGGCAGGGGTGCTATGGGGAATCGCTTTGCCCCGTGACACCCTCGTAAAGATGTGAAACTCGAAGTGTAAAATAAACAAGAGTTACTGTATGGAAACCTTTCTACCAAGCTTGCAAACGAAATATGAACTAAATAAACAATTAACAAATTATCACTGCGTAAGTATATTTATATTAATATTTAAAAACAGTAAGATAAATAACACAGCAATCCATCTCTAATAGACCATGGTGTCACGGGGAAAAGCGATTCCCCATAGCACCCCTGGGGTATCATGAAAGGGGTGTAACGGGTAACAAACCTTCGTAAACTTCGTATCACCTCTGTCGTTTTTAGTATTTTGCGTTACTTATTATTTATGTTTCTCAACATTTCCCTGAACTTCCACAAATATTTCCAGATCAAAGATAGCCAAATTGGTCAAGCCGTTTCTAAATTAGTTTTTATATATATCATCATCATCATCATCATTTCAGCCGTATATATATAAATAGGTTTAATTCTTCAAAACCTTCTCCAATACTCAAAGTAATCATAATTGGTATACCGTCCCCGCACACGAGCCACAAACGCCGCCACTTGAAGCTAGAAGAAGAAACAAGTGACGACTACCGGCGTCGGCGATCATACAAAATGTATGAAAACTACAGGAAAGAGGTCGGATGCGGCGTTTTTCGCTGGCGTTGGTTTCGGAATCGGAATACTCGGTACATGTAAACACAGTACTCAGCCGAGCTCAGTACAACATTGACTCGGCCGAGCTCAGTACAACATTGACTCGGCCGAGCACTGGCTCGCCACTCTACTCGGTGGGCTTAATCAAGATATAGCCTTGAAAAGGTCACACGGCTAGTTAGCCCGGGAGCAGAATACACGCCACTGATGACGCGACGGATACCCGGACTAATTACGGTGTTCGCTAGCAGCGACGTGTGTATATCTCGTGCGTCGCTTCATCTACAGCGCGGCGCTAGCATCGGGTGCCCGCGTATACGTCAACGTATACGTTACCGAGGATACGTCCTCGTATATTATCCTACTAATATTATAAATGTGAAAGTTTAGATGTTTGGATGTTTAGATGTTTGGATGTTTGTTACTCAATCACGCCAAAGCGGCTGAACGGATTTGGCTGAAATTTGAGACATAGATACTTTGTAGCCTGGAGAGGAACATAGGCTACTTTTTATCCCGGAAAAGTATCAAATTCCGGCGGGATAACGTCGTGTAGTCCACGCGGGCGAAGCCGCGGGCGGAAAGCTAGTTATTTGTAAATGACGTTGATTCTGTTGAAGCTGGTGGGTATTTTTCGCCCGTTTTTCTTGTAAGCTAAAAGATGTCCTTAAAGGGTGGTAGGAAGAAAATGTTGGACGATTCAAAAGTATTTAATTTTGCAAATCTATTTGAATAAAGAATTTTTGACTTTTTCGACTTTTATACGTTACCGAGGATACGTCCTCGTATACGTTACCAAGGATACGTCCTCGTATACGTTACCGAGGTTACGTCCTCGTATACGTTACCCAGGGTACGTCCTCGTATGCGTCAGTAGTCCATACGTTATACGCGATGAAGACACCATCGGGGACAACCCGATTCAAACATCGAGCGAGACATACGGGCGGGAGAGGTGAGGTTGTGGGGCACACACGCGAAGTTAAGGCCAAATTAGACGGTTCATAAAAAGTGATTCATTTCTGCAATGAATTGTGAATGATGAATGATGAACGATGCTAGTGAAAATAATCGGAAGCCGCATCGCGAAGGCACACTCCAATGAACGACAATTTAGACAATTCATTTTAGGTCATTCGTCGATGAAGCATCGAAAATGAATTGTATAAATGGTCACTGATCGGAGTGTGTCTTCGCGATGAAAGCTTGTGGCTCCCGATTGTTTTCACTAGCATCATTCATCATTCACAATTGGGTGTTTGACTGTTGTTGAAATGTAGATATTTAATTATAAATAACAAATATGAAAAATGAAATTTAATATGTATTATAACAAGCGAATTATGAGCTACTTAATTGTGACTCTAGCTATCTCTTTCTAAAACGAAATTTTCTATGGCGAGAGTATGGCGCTGTAGAAATGTGACGTCACGTTTCTATAGCGCTCTCCTTGTCTAATTAGTAAGTTTGATGCTCTTTATCGCTGAAAATATGCAAGATATTTGAAAATAAATACCTATGTTGTGTTGCTACTAGTTAAATGAACATTTTAAGTCAATAAAAAAAATTCAGTCAAATACCCAATTCATTGCAGAAATCAATCACTTTTGATGAACCGTCTTATATCGCCTTTAGCTACTGCGCACAGTGGCTAACTTCACGAGCGCCAATAAGATTAAATAGCAGTGCACAAACCTGTAGCGGTTGCTGCGCCGCTTTGTCGACGGCACGAGTCAGTATGGGGCGCAGCGCCGCCGCCTGCGCCGCGCCCGCGCCGCCCGCCAGTAGCGTGCGAGCCACCAGTGATGTATACGCTATACGGACTACTTGAGTCGTGCTCTTCGCCGACAGGTTTTTCTGCAACAATTTAACGAACTGATGTAGTTTCTACAAGATACCCGGCTCGAAGGACCCTGTAAAAGGGTGGATGAAGAATAAGAGAACTTGGACTGTTTCGAATGATGTACAAACTAAGGCGACAATAACTGCGAAGTGAAATATGTCTTGTTGAAGTCCGATGTGCGTCAACAGTTCAGCCGTTCTTAGTGTTGATTTCTACAGTTACAGCGTAATGAGGGACAATATAAACGCCTGATAGTGTTTAAAAAGTCGAAGGACTTTAAGGTCATTTCATACTTGTATCGATGGAAAATGACAACATGAATTGGCAAATTGTACTATCTAAGATTTCAATTGAAGGCGCTAAGTAACCTGGAACATGTCTAGCAGCGCGGCCACCAGCGTGCGCTCGTGCGACTCGCTCTCAGCACGCGGCCATCTGTGTCGGCGCCTGCCAACAGAGTAGTGCACTGACCTGGAACATGTCTAGCAGCGCGGCCACCAGCGTGCGCTCGTGCGACTCGCTCTCAGCACGCGGCCATCTGTGTCGGCGCCTGCCAACAGAGTAGTGCACTGACCTGGAACATGTATAGCAGCGCGGCCACCAGCGTGCGCTCGTGCGACTCGCTCTCAGCACGCGGCCATCTGCGTCGGCGCCTGCCAACAGAGTAGTGCACTGACCTGGAACATGTCTAGCAGCGCGGCCACCAGCGTGCGCTCGTGCGACTCGCTCTCAGCACGCGGCCATCTGTGTCGGCGCCTGCCAACAGAGTAGTGCACTGACCTGGAACATGTCTAGCAGCGCGGCCACCAGCGTGCGCTCGTGCGACTCGCTCTCAGCACGCGGCCATCTGTGTCGGCGCCTGCCAACAGAGTAGTGCACTGACCTGGAACATGTCTAGCAGCGCGGCCACCAGCGTGCGCTCGTGCGACTCGCTCTCAGCACGCGGCCATCTGTGTCGGCGCCTGCCAACAGAGTAGTGCACTGACCTGGAACATGTCTAGCAGCGCGGCCACCAGCGTGCGCTCGTGCGACTCGCTCTTAGCACGCGGCCATCTGTGTCGGCGCCTGCCAACAGAGTAGTGCACTGACCTGGAACATGTCTAGCAGCGCGGCCACCAGCGTGCGCTCGTGCGACTCGCTCTTAGCACGCGGCCATCTGTGTCGGCGCCTGCCAACAGAGTAGTGCACTGACCTGGAACATGTCTAGCAGCGCGGCCACCAGCGTGCGCTCGTGCGACTCGCTCTCAGCACGCGGCCATCTGTGTCGGCGCCTGCCAACAGAGTAGTGCACTGACCTGGAACATGTCTAGCAGCGCGGCCACCAGCGTGCGCTCGTG
Source organism: Crambus lathoniellus (assembly GCA_949710035.1). Lineage (NCBI taxonomy): Eukaryota > Metazoa > Arthropoda > Insecta > Lepidoptera > Crambidae > Crambus > Crambus lathoniellus. The sequence goes on along the minus strand of OX453301.1, from coordinate 2,728,385 downwards.
CGACTCGCTCTCAGCACGCGGCCATCTGTGTCGGCGCCTGCCAACAGAGTAGTGCACTGACCTGGAACATGTCTAGCAGCGCGGCGGGCAGCGGCGCGCGCAGCGTGGTGGCCCAGCAGCGCAGCGCGTCCAGCGCCGCCACCAGCGTGCGCTCGTGCGACTCGCTCTCCAGCACGCGGGACATCTGTATCAGCGCCTCTTTGAATAGCTTCTCTAGCTCTTCGCGCGACACTGCCAGCTCGCTTAGTGCGCTCACACCCTGTCAAATAAATAAGCAATGTATAACGATGATCATTAAAATATGTAAGATATTATAGCGAGTGGTAACGCCTGAATTAATAGGTACTGGAAAGCTACATAACTCTAGAAGCACCATAAACATGGTTCAGTCGTCCCATGTCTCAAAGGTATAATAACAACATCGGCTAAGTGCGACTTGTGCTCACCCATGAAGGGTTCCGAACCCACTCAACATACCTAGCCAAAATATCACTATCATTTTGCGTCAGCAAAATATAACCTTGTCTCTTATTAGTCCGAATGACAATGTTAGATTTGCGGTTTTTGGAAATGTGTAAAAAGTGCTAACTATATCTCTTTCGAACCAATTTTCTCTAGCAGCGCGGCTCCGCCCGCCTCGCCGCAGCGTCCGCCGGGCCCCGCACTAACAGTATACGTACGTTGAGCACGGCGATCTTGTCCTCGCTGGAGGACAGCTTCCCGCCCGCGCCGTGGTAGGCGGCCACGGCGTGCGCTAGCAGCGCGGCCCCGCCCGCCGCGCCGCAGCGCCGGGCCAGCGCACGCAGCGCTCTCAGTGCCGCCGCGCGCACCCAGCCGTCCTTGCTATGCAGGTTCACTACAACCATAGAGAACAACACGTTATAGTCCCACACTCCTGTCTGTTCCAGTGTCAGCCGTGACAGAGAAGCCACTTGCAATACGAAATTAGCTGTCCAAATGGACTGTCGTATGTAAACTGTTTTAGTTCCAAAGATTATCACCGGAACAGAAATGCTTGTCGCACTATACAAGTAGTAAGTGGGCGAGGCGTGCGTTAACCTCTAAAGTCCACATGTACTCAGATGACTACATGGACTCGCAAAAAATTTTACTTATTATAATGATTATATTTATTATTATAGAACTGTAAAAAAAAATGATTTATTTTGTTTGGTTATTTTAATTTTTAGTTTTTTGCATTCTCAATGCAATTTTTATTATAGAAAAATGGAAAATGAAGTATTTAGAAAAAATCGACCCGTCTCACAACAGTGGTTAGAGCAGTCGCCCGGAAAGCGAAAGGTCTTGGGTTCGTGTCCCATCGGAGCTGGTTGTGAGACGGGTCGATTTTTTCAAAATACTTTATTTTCCATTTTTCTATTATTTTGTTTATCTAAACAAATTAGAGCAATAACAACCAATCAGGGATCAGTGTGGCAATATTTTTTCAAGTCTACGGACTCTTGCTCAAAACAGCAAACCTTTGTACGATTTGATTTCCTTCAACTGAACTCAAGATGTGTGTCGCACCGCACCTGATTAAACGCGTCCAGACCGCTCGGACCCGCAGATGCACGAAAGTTGCAACAACATTATAAGCACCAATCGTGCGAACCTTCAATTTTAAACAAGCCATTAACGTAATCAACGGTTATCTTTACTTGGTGAGCACGTAGCATCGAGTTGTAGCGTCACTGTAAGCTAAATAATCTTTAATTTTAGAACTCATCTATCCCAAAACTTATAAAATCGCCACGCACAACAGACACGAAAACCATTGCGTCGTCAAACCGCTGCACTCACCAATAAGCCCTTTTCCGATTTCCAGTGCGGGGTCTCCGAGGGGTATCTGTAAGGCGTCGAGCACTTCGCCCACCGCCTCCGCGGCCGTCTCAGGGCTACGCAGCATGGCTTTTTGCAGGGCCGGCAACAGAATCTCGCATACCTAGATTAAAGGAGAAAAAAAACTGGTGAAGAGCAAGTTTCACACCCTAGCTCACCGCCGAAAAGTTGCCTATTTGATTGAATCAGGCATCGCTTGGCGGAAGTCCCTAACCATTGTGAAAACGAAATACATGTAGCTTGCTTTCGCAAAAAACCCCAACATGCAATATTTTGGTGTTAGTTGGTGCACGTGTAGAGTAGTCTAATCGTGCAAGGTGTATTGCTGTCTTGCTAAATGCAGGTATTGTGCACCGGTATTTTCGTGGTGTGCATGTGCAATTTTTTGCGGGCGGGCGGTGTATCTTGCATGTTGGGTTTTTTTGCGGAAGCAAGCTACATATATTTCGTTTTTCTCAATGCAAAGTTGCCTGTCTGTCGGTATCTTACAGACTATACTTCGGAGAGTGTGCTCAGGAGCTGCCATGAGCTCATACCGCCATTCTCCTCCTTCCATCGAACATCCAGACGCACAGCGGGCCACCCCTTCTTGGTTCATATTCCTAAATGTCGCACCAAGCACTACTCAACATCTTTTATATTGCGCACAGCAAAGGAGTGGAACTCTCTCCCTGCGTCTGTATTCCCGAGAGTACTTATAACCCGACCACCTCCAAAGCAAGGGGACCTTCTGGGTTAGCTCGGTCCATCGTGGATCCTGTCTTAGCCCCTGGGCTTGATTGAGATCAAGAGCAAACCCATTATAACCACTCAATGGTTACGCACGCTTATATATGCTTACGGGGCAATGGTTCCTCAGCACAGCTCCGCTCCGCTCCGCTTCGCTCGCTCGGCTTTAAATTAAGTTTTACTCAAAAACTAGAAGGATTTAATAAAAACTAATTATTGATTTATAATGCTAGTTAAATTTGCAATAAGATTGTATGATTTGTAGATGGATTTTTATTACGATTTAATTAGAAACAACGAGTTGAAGTTGCAGAAAAGGAAATGTTTTACCGATTTCTTTTTAAAACATGCAATAAATACTAATAAATAAACAATTATTACAGACCAATTTGTGTTTAAATAATAGTTTACAATGTTGTTATTAGATAAAAGTAAAAAAAAGATAACTCTCTTTTAGAAAAATATTGTTTAATTAAAGATATAAAAATGTAAGTAAAGAATCAGCCTTACGGGCTACAAAAATATGGATCGATTTCGTATCGACTTCTTTTTTGTAAGTAGGTAAATTTTAAATATATACTTTTTATGGGTATTGAGGGCATAACAAGTATATATTAATGTATTACAACATATTTAGTACAATATATTTAATTATATTTTTATATTTTATTTTTCCATACTTAGCTAACATTGCCTTAATCACGCAATGGTTCCTTGCCTCCTGGAGGCAAGCAAGTCGGCGAACTTCAATCGAATATAATCCGCCAAATTTTTATTAAATTGGACTAATTTCTTGTTCTACGATTAAAATAAGGTGTCTAGATTAAGATTGGTATAAGTTGGACAGGAACAGAGAGTGATTTGAAATAAATAATTAAAGTATTTTAATTAGCTGTCAGCTTGCCTCCAGGAGGCAAGGAACCATTGGGGCGGGTAAAAATACTTGCCTCCAGGAGGCAAGGAACCATTGAGTGGATAAGTAAAAAAAAATATTACAGCAAATATTATAAAACTGGATGGCTTTTTGCAGGGCCGGCAACAGAATCTCGCATACCAAGATTAAATGGACAATGAAAATGACAGCAAATATTATAAAACTCATGTCGCTACTGCAACGGTTCGGGTCTTTCTAATGGATGAAACTAAGTGAATGTAACAAAAGAAGTAAAGAAAAACTGTGTAGGTACTCCATTTTGCGACAAATTGGGTGCACAAAGAAATGTTGCAAATTCAAAATTAAGTTGAAAAGTATTACATAAGGCCTTTAGACTGCTTATTGGATAAATATTTACCTCTTTCTCATCGAGCATGTGCAACAGCTCAGCGCAGCCGCGGATGTAGTTAGCGTTCGGGCGAGACTTCACGTTGATCAGGCTCTTGGTGAAGCACTCCAGCATTTTTAGCTGCAAAACAATTGCGATTGTAGATTTTCTATGTGTTATTAACATGTGTGGGCGTTACGAGGTTCTCATACTAATTCTTTGTTGACAAGGTTTTGACGAGAGATACCAGCTTTACCCTAGTTGCATTTATTTTTGCTCGAAAGAAACAAAATTGTATTAAATATCATTTAAACATGGCAAAATATTTTTGCTCGTAAGAACGCGCGGTTTTTTAGGGTGTCCGGCCTAAATACCTAAAAGTCCGGATATAAACTATCTAGCGGTAGCCAGTCCGGCTTTTCGGTTTTAACAGCTGGTAACCCTACTTGTAACACTGTCTGTGGCTGTGACATAAGTACATTGTGCGGCTGTAGCGCGGCTCGGTCGGCGCGCTCCCGGTGGTGGCGGCACAGCGCCGACAGCGCCACGCACACGGCCGCGCCCGCGTCACCCGGCTGCGACACTAGCCCCTCCACCCACATACCTTGTGCGGCTGTAGCGCGGCTCGGTCGGCGCGCTCCCGGTGGTGGCGGCACAGCGCCGACAGCGCCACGCACACGGCCGCGCCCGCGTCACCCGGCTGCGACACCAGCCCCTCCACCCACATACCTTGTGCGGCTGTAGCGCGGCTCGGTCGGCGCGCTCCCGGTGGTGGCGGCACAGCGCCGACAGCGCCACGCACACGGCCGCGCCCGCGTCACCCGGCTGCGACACTAGCCCCTCCACCCACATACCTTGTGCGGCTGTAGCGCGGCTCGGTCGGCGCGCTCCCGGTGGTGGCGGCACAGCGCCGACAGCGCCACGCACACGGCCGCGCCCGCGTCACCCGGCTGCGACACCAGCCCCTCCACCCACATACCTTGTGCGGCTGTAGCGCGGCTCGGTCGGCGCGCTCCCGGTGGTGGCGGCACAGCGCCGACAGCGCCACGCACACGGCCGCGCCCGCGTAACCCGGCTGCGACACCAGCCCCTCCACCCACATACCTTGTGCGGCTGTAGCGCGGCTCGGTCGGCGCGCTCCCGGTGGTGGCGGCACAGCGCCGACAGCGCCACGCACACGGCCGCGCCCGCGTCACCCGGCTGCGACACCAGCCCCTCCACCCACATACCTTGTGCGGCTGTAGCGCGGCTCGGTCGGCGCGCTCCCGGTGGTGGCGGCACAGCGCCGACAGCGCCACGCACACGGCCGCGCCCGCGTCACCCGGCTGCGACACCAGCCCCTCCACCCACATACCTTGTGCGGCTGTAGCGCGGCTCGGTCGGCGCGCTCCCGGTGGTGGCGGCACAGCGCCGACAGCGCCACGCACACGGCCGCGCCCGCGTAACCCGGCTGCGACACCAGCCCCTCCACCCACATACCTTGTGCGGCTGTAGCGCGGCTCGGTCGGCGCGCTCCCGGTGGTGGCGGCACAGCGCCGACAGCGCCACGCACACGGCCGCGCCCGCGTCACCCGGCTGCGACACCAGCCCCTCCACCCACATACCTTGTGCGGCTGTAGCGCGGCTCGGTCGGCGCGCTCCCGGTGGTGGCGGCACAGCGCCGACAGCGCCACGCACACGGCCGCGCCCGCGTCACCCGGCTGCGACACCAGCCCCTCCACCCACATACCTTGTGCGGCTGTAGCGCGGCTCGGTCGGCGCGCTCCCGGTGGTGGCGGCACAGCGCCGACAGCGCCACGCACACGGCCGCGCCCGCGTCACCCGGCTGCGACACCAGCCCCTCCACCCACATACCTTGTGCGGCTGTAGCGCGGCTCGGTCGGCGCGCTCCCGGTGGTGGCGGCACAGCGCCGACAGCGCCACGCACACGGCCGCGCCCGCGTCACCCGGCTGCGACACCAGCCCCTCCACCCACATACCTTGTGCGGCTGTAGCGCGGCTCGGTCGGCGCGCTCCCGGTGGTGGCGGCACAGCGCCGACAGCGCCACGCACACGGCCGCGCCCGCGTCACCCGGCTGCGACACCAGCCCCTCCACCCACATACCTTGTGCGGCTGTAGCGCGGCTCGGTCGGCGCGCTCCCGGTGGTGGCGGCACAGCGCCGACAGCGCCACGCACACGGCCGCGCCCGCGTCACCCGGCTGCGACACTAGCACCTCCACCCACTTGCTGCTCCGCGAGCCCAGGGCGATCCATGACCAGTGAAGCTGCCCAAAAATAATATGAGATAAATTTAATCAAAACCCTTTTTTATAATATCAACCACAGGCGGGTTATATAATCCTAAATGAGTTTAAAATAAAACCACTAGAAACAATCTGTAGCCTGTATCTTCACATCTATCCCATTTATAACATCTGCACAAAATCGACATATTTTTTTTGTAGTATCTCTTTAGCGCTATCCACAAAAGTTCAAGCCCATAACACATCTAGTAACTGGTTTGCCTTCTGATACTATGCCAAAACCGAGCCATATTTATTTTTAGTAAGAACAATATATCATTTTGGTTTGCATATAAATAATTTGAAGTTTGACTTATAGGCCGTGTTCTGAAATACGCTCACAGCGCTGTTAGTGCGAATCTGACCAAATTTAGTAGACACAAAATATCTCACACAAAATAGGATTTTTGTACCTACTGCATTCATATGGATTCGCGCTAACAGCACTTTTGGAGTATTTCGGAACTTAGCCATAATTTAACACCATAAGGAAAGAAGAAGTAAATTGATAAAATAAATTTGTGGTATACAATATGGGGACACGGCAGTGCGCCCGCCAAGTCGAGTGCAAAGCAACAAGATAACTGAAGCTTTCTGCAGAAAAATGTATTATGAAACCCACCAAAAACATCAATGGCTTGGCCTTACTGAGAGATTTCATCACTTTTTATAGAGAAATAAGCAGCCAGCCATATTTGGCCAGTTTTTTAACAGGATGCTTTCAATCCCCCCTGATTTTTCAGCTTTTAGGGGACTTGGGGAACTGGGTGAAATGGTCCCGACCTAGGTGACTGATCACCCGTCCGGCTTCGTTGGCATCCCCCCTATAAATAATAATAATAACAGGATGCTTTTGTTGGGTAATGTTTGCAAATCTTACCACAGCATAAGCCTTCTCATTTTTCTTAGCGTCGCCATAAGCAGTCACAGCAGCTAGTAAATTAGCTTGAGTGAGAACAAGCATGTTGTAGTCCACGGCATCATCTTCTGTATCTTTGAGTGCACTTTCAGCCACAACTGTCGACCATCGAAGCACAAATAAACCACTCTGGCATATACTTTTGCTGTAAAAAGAAAATAATAGCTTAATGTTATGTTTGTAAAATTTAGTTTATAAAATAAATTCAGAATTAATAAAATTTTCTTTCAATAATGCTTTTGGACTTACGATGTTGCTGTATTCTTCAGCTGTTCAGATATATCAGATAAAACAGGTAGTAAATTTCTAAGTGTCCACTCGCGATGGTTGCTTGCAAGGTATGCTAGTAGTCCTTTTATGTAGGATTGTGATGTTGAGTCCCGATAACGATGTAGGGTTGAGGCCACAACACGGCACACAAACCGGACTGCTGCTTCTGTGATGCCTGATGACAAATAGCTTTCCTTATTGTCATTTTTCCAAAATTCCTTTCAAGTTGTACTAAGACCTTACTTACATTTTGAATAACTCAGTGTGAATGTAAAAGGTATGTTTATGCTAGATTAGTGTGACTACAAGTTTAGTATTTATTTTTATTTTGTAGATTTCATGCAATCCAACCTCTTGATTGGTACCATTTTTTATTATTATTTATAGGGGGGACGCCAGCGAAGCGGGACGGGTGATCAGTCATCTAGGTCGGGACCATTTCACCCAGTTCCCCAAGTCCCCTAAAAACTGAAAAATCAGGGAGGGGAGGCGGGTTATCATTTACCCCACCGGCGTCGGACTCTCGAACCTACCTGTGCGCTTACAGTACCTGTTGAGTTGACTTATCGTTAACTTCTTTAGATCCTCTTCCTTAAGCTTGTCCGTTCCAAAGAGCTCCCAGCGCAGTGATGCGTACATTGGGCACTCTGCCATGAAGTGGTAGCTTGTTTCTTCTCTTTCTTTGCATTACGGACAGATCGGGTCTTCTGTCCGTTTAATCACTGATAGGTGTTTGTTTAGTGGGCAGTGCCCAGTAAGTACACCTACAATCGTTCTTATATTTCTCCTACTCTGTTTCAGGAGTTCTCTAGTTTTCTTCTTGTCAACCGATTTGATGAAAATCTTAGACTGTCTACAGTCCTTTCTTCTCATCCATCTTTGGTTGGTTTCTTTGATTGTTCTGATCCCAATAATGTTCTTAGTAATTCTATATGCGATTGGTAGTCTTGGTTCAGGGCCAATGAAGGGTTCATAAGCTCCTCCCCTGGCTAATTCATCGGCTTCCTCATTGCCTATGTTACCTTCGTGTCCGGGTACCCAGGCAACTTCTACCTCAACCAAGTTGGCAAGTGCCTGAATGCTTTTTTTGCATTCTTTCACCAGGGCTGAGGTAGTCTCCGCTTTGTCAAGGGCCTTGATGGCAGCTTGACTGTCGCTATATATTATTATATTATTATTTTCATGCAATGGCATGAAGACTCAATATGCTGATTGCATTCAGTGGTTTATACTATTTATTGTTATATTATCCATACTAATAAGTAATAAGAAGAGGAAATAAATTAGATTTTTTCTTTCTTATGGATAAATCCATAAACCAAAATTTTATTTACCAGTGGAAAGCTACAATTTATGAGTAAAGACTGATATAAAGTAAGCAAACTTTAAAATTTTACCCTTTAAATTAGAGCTACATTAATTATTATGACAAACACTTAAATTACACCATTTTAGGTATTAATTACAGTTAGTAAAGCTCAAATATAAAATAATCTTTATCCCATTCAGCTTAAAATAGGCAACACTGTGTGCCGAAAATTCAAACTTCTATAAACTCAGTTAATTAATTTTATACTTATAAGAAAAAAGTTTAGGCATTAGCTTTGCCATGTAACTAATGAAATAAATCAAAGCCATCATTAATTGCATTTTTTCAATTCAAATTTTGAATTCTTTCATTGAGAGAGGTAAGCCTCAAGGAAGTGAAGTGACTATATTATTAAATTTAAAAAATGTAAAGTGCATAAAAAATACAGAGTTCATTGGCACATGCTCAATGCACTATCTCTAATTGACATCCGCACGATCGTTACAGCTAGTGCACCTGGGAAAACAAATCTGGGGTGGATCAATAAAGCTAGACTCACACCCATAACCTAGGGTTATAATATTTTACGCTGACAACCAAAAGTGGTAATATTGCACAATTTGGTCCCCTATCGCATGCTGCGTATCGTAACATACCTGGTGTTGATAATACATCCTGAATTTCTTCAATAACTGCACGTCTTTCTTTCAAACTTGCGGTCTGTATTTTGAATGGTATATCTTTCAATTTCTTAAGAACCTGTAACCAAAGTGCATACTGTAGGATTGACCGGCTAGAGGAGGTTAATATCTAGCACAGTTATTATTGTATTTACCTCTGAATCTGCCATTTTTCGAACATACAGAATATTTTTTCAGAAAGCACACGTCTTTTGCTAAAGAGAAAACAGACTAAAAAGAAATTTGGCATGAACTGTCAAAACTTTCTTACCCGTATAAAAAAATAGATAAGGTATCCGCACATGGATTGCGATTGCGACATTTTGCTTGCTTGCTTCAACATTATTTTGTGTTGACTTAATCGATTACTTTTTCAAGACTTTTTCAATCGTTTAAATACTTAGTTTGATTAATTTAATCGTGATTTAAGTTAGTCATGACTAAAATATAAATTATTTAAAAGAATAATCTTGTCGTAAGAGGTTAAAAAAAGTGATATTTTAATATCACTTTTTTTAAGATGTAAAAAATATGAAAAATTACCTATGTTAATAAATAAGAATAAGTATACAAGAAAGTTAAGTTTAAGTACATAAGTAAGTACCTAAGTATAAAAGTAAAGAAAAGTAAGTAGGTATATAGAGTGTTAGTTTAAACAAGGGACATACTCCAGGGGGTGAAAGTACCCATCAATACAAACAACTTTTACTATGGGACAAAGTGCGATATCGCGAAAAAAAACATATTATTCCCATATAAAGGGGCCCATTAACGGCAGGACGCTTTGCCGTCCGTCGCTTTAAGCTGGGGGGCTACCGGCTACGAAAACTGGATATGGGTATGGGCTTCTACTGTCATTTGAATTCCTTATTCTGATAGATTTTTATTATCCATAAATTTACTTTAGTAACTTTAGTAACTTTATGGATATGAACTTCATACGTTTTTGGGAACTTTATGTCAATTTTATAAAGAAAATAGCCGCTATCTGGGGGGCTACCGCGTAACTTTATGGGTATGAATTTCATACGTTTTTGGGAACTTTAAGTATATTTTATAAAGAAAATTGCCGCTATCAGTTCCTTGTTTTGTGACGTCTGGTATAACGATAACTACAGTCGTCACAAATTAAGATGCCCGTTTTGACACATGGTAATGACCCTAGAATGTAACTTGTTACGAAAACCAAAAAATCAAATATATGCTGATTACTTATCAAAGGTGTATAAAAATAATATGTTACATTTTTTAACGCATCATAAATTAAGGCAAAGTGTATTCCGCGTATTATTTTTGCGTTTATTCTAAAGTAAACGCAGATTCGATTAACTACGAAACGTATCGAAAAACAGTTACGTTCTCAGTCTTTATTTTTTTAAATACTAGTGTTGTAACCGTTGTGTGTGGTTGTGTGCAGGATTTCTCCAGCTTCATTCAATTATATCGAAATAATCGTTATAACCACTTTAATAGATTAATTTGTAAAATTGATCTTTTTTGTGTGAAAACTAGATTGGCGCTTAAAGCGTTAGTGAAATTATGAATTGGCAACAATGATTTCGATAAAACGGTTTCTAGGCAAACGCACACTTATCCAAGGAGAACGTTTCGAATGAACCGAATGAACAAAAAAAAACTTTAAATAAAACCTAGACAAAAAAATGGAAAATAAAGTATTTAGAAAAAATCGACCCGTCTCACAAACAGCTCCGATGGGACTCGAACCCACGACCTTTCGCTATCCGACCTTTCGCTATAGAGCAGTCGCCCGGATAGCGAAAGGTCGTGGGTTCGAGTTCCATCGGAGCTGTTTGTGAGACGGGTCGATTTTTTTCTAAATACTTTATTTTCCATTTTTCTATGATAAAAATTGCATTGTGATTGCAAAAAAGTAAAAATTTAAATAACAAACCTAGACAACCTTGCACACCTCACCATGTCGAATCGTCACGTTCACCTTTCCAGAGATTTCTTAAAACACGTTTCGTTCAGCTTGTTCGAAGCGTTCGCATCGGACAAGCGTGCGTTCACCATAAGCCGCCTATACACGTTGGTCGCCACTGGCCAATACATCGTACATTGACACTTTTGAACGAACAAGACGTTTAAAAAGGTTCTTTCAAAAGTGTCAATATAGTATATACGACGTATTGGCCAATGGTTGGGCCAACGTGTACAGGCCGCTATAATAAGTAATGTACCTAGCTACTCAATGACCATGTCTATGCTTTGAGCTGTAGTTAAAATACTTGCACTTTTAGAGCCAACGCGCACTTGTGATGTTTAGTCGACCGATAGTTTAGTCGGAATCGTAAGACGATCGTGATCGAACTGTCGGCCGATAGTTTGGTTTTGAGAACCTGCGAGCACTTGTGATTTTTAGTCGACTGATAGTTGGTCGATAGTTTAGTTGAATCCAGGCGCGCGTTCACATAGTCCTTCATGCACAGGCCGATTAGTTGTCCGATAGTTGTATAACTGTAACTATAACTATAGTTGTAGATGTTGTAACTATTGGCCAGTAATTTTCGATAGTTCGATACTGAATGCGCAGTCTACCGATAGTTTAGTTGAATGCAGTGCGCGCGCTCACATAGTCCTTCATGCACATTACCGCCGCCCGGCCGATTGTTGTGCGATAGTTTGATCGTACAACTATCGGCCAGTCATTTTCGATAGTTTGATCGGTCGATAGTTTAAGCGCACTGACGATTGCCACTGCCATATAACTCTATACTGAATCCGAGAACGACCAAACTATCGCCCGATTAAAAATCACAAGTGCGCGTTCGCTCTTATATAAATTATGCAATTTAAGTGGATTCGATTCAAGTTTATATAACATAAAAGGTCAATTTATACTTTAATAATATGTTTATTAAGAGTATAAGTCCTATATAGTAAGTTTAACATTTTATAATAATAACTTTAGTCTTAATCCACATAAGTAGCAAACCAACTTTAATCGATTAGTTACTCAGAACCTTTATCGATTAATCGTGAGAATCGATCACAGACTCGTATGGTTACATGCCTAATCACGTCACTTTAGCATGTGTCAAAACGGGCATCTTATTTTGTGACGACTGTAGTTAGCAACGTTCAACAGAACAAAGCAGCAAAAATCTATCAATATAAGGAATTCAAATGACAGTTGAAGCCCATACCCATATCCATATTTCTTAGCCGGTAGCCCCCCAGATCCAGATTTCTTAGCCGGTACCGGTAGCCCCCCAGATCGAACCACCTTAACTATGGCTGTAGCCTGTAGCATATTGATGTGCATACAAAACCCGCAGTGTATAACAAACTCACGCCGCATCTCCGTCCACCGGAGCGGAAACCGCAGCATGGCCTAGAAGGTAGGGCAAAACCAAAGATGTACTAAAAACAAAATAAATTAAAAATGCGTTTGACAGTTGACTTGACATCTTGACATTGACAATATTGACATTGACAGGTTTCTTTTTTGTGGATGAATCGAATAATTATTATTTTGAAAACATTAGAATAAAATATTATTAATAACTAAGTTAAGACAATGGAGAGAAGGCAACAAGAATTAGTAGATCTCCAAAATTTTACAGTAAAAGTAGACACAGAATTGACTATGATTCTCCAGCAATTGCAGTGGGATAGAAGTAATTTGTTATTAGAGGTTAAGTATTATAAATTATCTTTTATTTCATTTTACACGCTTAGTATTTATTGATTTGACTGTGGTAGTTAGAATGTATTATTCTTATACAATTTATTGTTACAGAAATCAATAATGGTCAATTGTAAATATGATTCTAATCACAGAATCCCAATTGATAGAAGAGATGCTCATGAAAGTCAATGCTTCTATATTACAAATGGTTATTCGAAGGAAGATAAATTGCTGCCAGATCCAATGGATACCAACTCTAGCACACTAATTAAACTAAGTACTTATATTTTGTTAAGTTACTCTTAATCTTAGTAGTTAGTGTAGCATCATTTGTTGTTGTGCTGATGAAAGCTGATGAGTTCCTTGCGCCCGCTCTTCTTGTCAGTTTAAGGATGTTCTGAATGAGTGGCAGAGCAAGATATTTGACAATTCTAAAATACTTAGCATTGAGTTTAATGCATATTGTTTATTTTCTATTTTGCTTTCTTAGTTGTGTTTATTTATATCTATTATGCTGTTATCATCTCTTTACAGGTAAAAATGACATTAAATCAATCATTGATATAGCTGCTGAAGGTGATCCATCATTAAAAAGAGGTAAATCACAAAATGCAAGAAACTTCAGAATTAAACATGATTTGTTTATATTTCCAGTAAACCTTATGAGAAACAGTCATATTTTCATAATTGTATCCTTTACAACATTACATTGTCTGTTATATGAATTTTGTAATTTTTTTATTTAAAGGATTTATAGAGAAACAGCTTTCAATTTAGTATATAGCTTACTATATATTTAATAAAGTGAGTATAGTTTATGGAGTAGTTATTTTGAGCAAAAACTGTGTCATATTCAAAGTGCTATTTCAATATCCATTAACACTAGGGCCAATCTGTAATGTAACTTAACCCATGTATTGATGAAAGATATTCTTAATGATTTCCTTAACCAAGGTATAGGGAGCAATGGTGCAGAACCCATGTCGCTGGGGCGTCTTCAGGAAACTTACACAGCAGATGAGCGACGCGCCATTCATGACGCCGTGGTCAAAGCAGCACCCTCCTGCCACGATCTATCTGATTTAGCCTTGCTAAGGTTAGCAATTTTTTTAAGTGTACAAAATCAATGCTATTCTATGTTATAGGTAAAGTCCGTTCGGTTAGATAGTGTCGGTACACCCGCACGGCATTGTGGCTCTTGCTATAAAATGCAGATATAAAATAATACACTCAAGTTGAGTACCAAAGTCAATTTTAATTAAAATTTGGATATTTTATATAAAAAGAAGTTAAATAAGTGATTTACAAATAATAATTATTATTATAATTTTTTTATAAGATTATTATGATTACTTATCATCGCTCGAATTGTCACTAGTCATAACCGTCATTACCACCTGTATTTATAATAAACATAGATTATTTAAGAAAATATAATTTAATAAATGCCAAGTCCCAAAATCCAATTCCATTTTCGGGTGTACGCCGCACGCGGCTTCTTTTGTTTACGCGGCGGCATCCTTTGAAAAGCAGCGGCACGTGCCAAGGCGGCGCGATCAAATGGCGACACTATCTAAGCGAATGGACTTTAACTATACTGTACTGTTATTTAAGTTTTTACTTTTTTGCATTCAGAATGCAATTTTTATTATTGAAAAACGCAAAATGAAGTATTTTTGAAAAAATCAACCCGTCTCACAACCAGCTCCGATGGGACTCGAACCTACAACCTTTCTCTATCCAGGCGACTGCTTTAACCACTGAGCTACGGAGTCGTTAACGACTGGTTGTGAGACAGGTAGATTTTTTCAAAAATACTTCATTTTCCATTTTTCTACAATGTACTGTACTGTATAATATATCTCCCTCAGCAAAGCGACAGAGAGAAAAATTGAGTGGTGGTTGTTGTTACCTGATTCATTCTTAATTTACTAACTGAAACTGACTTATCTTATACAGCAGCACTGGGTAATCTGGGTATGCATAGGTACTATTGTACCAGTACCTAGCTTCTCTATTCTATTTTTGATATTTTCAATAATATGAGAGAAATTGTTACTTTCGCTGCTCGAAGGACCTATAAATGTGGTGTCGTGTAACCAGGCATTTGTCACTCGATGTACTTGCGTGCAACTCTCGCCCGCCGGCGGTGCAAATCCATAGAAATTAGGTCCGCAAAAGAGCTAGAATATATGCGATAGAATGAGATGCAATGAGTGGCTGTTCGTAATTTGCGCCGTATAAGCTGAGTTCCAATGGCTTAGCGGAGTGCAGTATCTGTTACGTAGTAACTATTTAGTAACCTGTGGTGTAACTATGAGACTGAAAAAATCAATACCCCTTATTAATAAACGAAGAGTAAGTTTACGCCTAGGTCACAGAATAGGTTTAACCAAAGAGTTTGCTTAGGAATATGACACTTTGAAACATCAAGCGTAAGGAGTAATATTGCTATTTTTGGTTAAAACTAGGTGTAAACTTACTCTTTGTTAAGCCTGATTTTTGTTCGAATCTGATAATAAGTTATTTCTTGTTTCAGTAGCAACGAGGATGAACAGAAGAACGCTAAACAGAAGTCCCGGCTCGAGATCCTGGCGGAGCTTCGCGACATGAAACGGCGGCGCACCAAGTACCGCGTCGCCGCCAAGACGCGTAACTACTCTGACTTGCTGAGGGACGTCATCAAAACACAGGCACGTATATACAAAGTAGTGGATGTCCGCGTTTTCGTACGCCTTTTTTTTAGTTACGGTAGATTACATAGACTAAGTAGATTTTCGTTAGGTATACATATTTCGTATTTCCATCGATAAAGTCCAGACTATCAAGGCTATAGCCATAGCCAAGGATTAATTAAGTCCAAAGGTACTCTTTAATTTTAGATTAAGATGCTAAACATCTAAATCTAAAATTAAAGAGTAGGTACCTTACATACATACATTTTAAATAATAAACAATTTACAGATGGAAGTATATACTGAAGTCAAAGAAAAACAGCATGAGCCTAGCATTGCAGTCTCTATGCAAAATAAGACTGATTACCATAAGGTTGCTAGAAACAATGAAATGAGTGGAGATAAACGCCAAAGTGAACTGAACAGATCCAGAGATAGAAGTAGAGATAAGAAGTCGCGTGAGTACTCACGACATGATCTTGATGATATTAATAAAAGAAAAGAAAGGTATAACCACTACCATGATGTTCCAAGTAGTTCTAAAGCTTATAAAAGCTATGAAGATAATCATAAAAAAAGAAAAAGGCAAAAGTCATCAGAAAGATCTGATGGAGACTATGTAGGTGAAAGAAACTTTAGGCATAAAGATACTTCCAAAGCTGATTTTGAGATAAATAAAGAGATAAGGGTCAAAAAAGAAAAAGGAGATGACTCAAAAGATGACTCGGAAATATATGACAGATATTCTAAACAGAAGCGACATGAAACGGACTATGGCTATAGCATCACAGGCAATCAAAGAAGAGATAAATCTAAATACAACTCGGAGTCTAGTTCATATAGCGATTCTATTAATCAGGTTCGTATTAAACAAGAAGACGACAGATATTATGAAAAAGGTTCAAAAAGCCAAAGTAATAGTTATGATGAATCTAAATACGGCAAGGAAAGAAGCAAAGTCCGTCACGAAGACAGAAGCCACGATAGAAGAAAGGGCGATAGAAATCGAGAGAAGTATGAAAAGGAACACTACACTAACAGAACATCAAGCAGAGAAGATGCAAAAAGAGAAGAGTCGCGATATCAGCGGTATTATGATTAAGCTGAGCTGTTAAAAACATTTTTAAATTATGTTTTGTTTAATTCCATTCCTGTAGTCAACATAAAAGGCCTTTTTTTGGTACAAGCATTTTGTTGACCTTCTAGTGTAGAAGAATAATCATCTTTCATGAAATTCCTAGTAAATAATCTCGTTGGAGATAGAAGTATTTAGCATTCCCGATGAGGAACAAGCTTTTTATTAACTTGCCATGCTAGTTAGAATGTTCTTTCCAGTATCCGATAGAGCTGAAATTTTATATACCTACAGGTTTGGTTCAGATGACAATACAATATTAAAGTACAGTACAGTCAGCAAAAAAGCTTGTCATAAAAATGAAATTTTTACTAAAACAAATATCGATAGAGACTATCAACTAACGGCTATGACTGAGGCTGAGGTCCTCAACTTTTGCCAGCCAGTGTAGTCTCCAGTCCAATCCATTGCACGATTTTCAAACGACAAAATTTTAATCAAAACAAATCATACGTTGTAAGATACCGATGGGGCTTAGAAAACGGATATATCGCTTATTACCAAGGAGATATAAAAACCCCTAATGGGTGAGGCCTGACTGCCGTGAGAAAGCGTAAGCCTCGTCGTGATGCCATTTACCTATGCGTAACGTACCACGAGCAAAAGAAATGGAAAACTGGAAAATATTTCTTGGTTTAAAGAAAGTTACCTATCTGAAGAGCTCATTGTTTTTTTACGTTAGTGATTTATGAGAAACACGTAGATCAATGATTGATGAGTTGTGGGTGAATGGTCAGTGACCTGTCTTCGAAGCTATTACGAGTTTGAGTCTAACTGTGACTTTACAGTAGATAATGTCGCAGCCAACTGGTTGAATCCGCCATTCAATTAAATGCCTAGGCCGATCATTTTTTCCGTAAGCTATTTTATCTTCCCCATAAGTTGACGGAGTCGAAAAAAAAAATAACCGCGAAATTTAAGACGATCGCTTCGCTGCGCTTCGCGATCGCATTAAATTTCTGACTTATCACGTGTTCTACAGGACTTCCGAGGGGTACATGCTGCCATACTTAACCATCCGCCGGATTCAACCATCCGCCTGCCACAGATACATAACCATTAAATTGTTTTCAGGTATTTTATTCAAATACCTATGTCCAGAAAAAAAATAAGTTGACCTACAGCTTATATTTAATTTAAATTTTTAATAAGTAACAGCCTGAGATACGAATAGCGATCGACCTTCACCCATCTGTTTTATATCACACTATAGCTTTCCGTCCACGGCTTCGCCCGCGTGGATTGTTATCCCACGGGAATGTGATATTTTCCCGGGATAAAATGTAGCCTAAGTATATTCCTCTCGCTTCGCTTAGAAAGTATCTGTGCCCCAAATTTCAGCCAAATCCGTTCAGCCGTTTTGGCGTGATTGAGTTGGGGAAAGATCTAAACATCTAAAATTTCACTAATTAGTAAGATTAAGGCCCGAGTTTGCCAAGAGACGGTTAATTAATACGTTAACCGTTGGTTAATTGTTTGGTTGGCACCTGATTCCTAACTCGCGTCTCGTATCAGGGACCGTACTCTGAAACGCTAATTCGAAACTTCGGTTAGCCCCGCCCCTTTCACTCGATTCTGTCATGACTAGAGCGTGAGAGGGACGGGTATAACGAAGTTTCGGGTTTTGCGTTTCAGAGTAGGCCCTCAGGCGCTACTTCGTCCGCGATTAATAGGTACGTACCTACCGTACGCGTACGATTATCATGGTCAGCCTGTAAACTTCCGTATTGATACGTTAGTAATATTATAGTATTGACCTGCTGTGTTAAATTAAAAAAAAACTAACTGGTGATTTCTAGGTAATATAAAAATACAAACAAAATCACGGTGTTTATTTTAATTTTAATTTTTTATTTTAATTTAAATTTTTTAATTTTATTTATTGTGACAATTATTTCTAAACTTTAACGCATATTGTAGATACCTCAACTAATAATAAGAATCACTACATAGTATAAAACAAAGTCGCTTTCTCTGTCCCTATGTCCCTTTGTATGCTTAAATCTTTGAAACTACGCAACGGATTTTGATGCGTATTTTTTTAATAGATAGAGTGATTCAAGAGGAAGGTTTATATGTACTTTTTATCCCGATATTCCCACGGGAACGGGAACCACGCGGGTGAAACCGCGGGCGGCCGCTAGTATTGTAATAAAACAAGTAATGTTAAGCTGACACGTTTCCCAGAAACCTAGTTATCCATCATACATACAAACATGAGCGCGCTTAGCGCTGTAATTAGTACCTTATTAAAACTGGAACTAGTTTTAACGCATATCTTAAACGTGGAAGCGAAGAAAGCGCAGCGTCCGTCACAGCCCCGTTGCACTGGAACCAGTCCGTACGCACTGGAAACCAGTCCATGAATCCACCCACAATTACGTACTATTTTCACGTTCGTGCGCGTCATGTTGGCTTGAAAAACTGTCGGTCCTTCAAACATTGATTTGCCGTTTGAGTATCGAGTGCAATAGAACGATTAAACATTACCTTTGTAGACAGGTTTTATACTTTGTACAATTACCCGTCTTCTTATAGAGCGTGGTATGGCTTAGGTACTTTATTTTATGATAAGGGTTGTTGTTGTAGGTACCTATACTAAAGTAACCTAGTGGTTTTTTTGATAAAAATTCAATCCAAAGAAATATTTAAGCAAAGAAAGGCTAACACCCAATTGCAGGAAGCTCCATTAAAGTTAATGCTTCATTAAATCTATTGCTGTCACTTTTTATTTCTTGACAACGAAAAGTGACAGCAATAGACTTAATGAAGCATTAACTTTAATGGAGCTTCCTGCAAGTGAGTGTAAGCCTACTAAGGTAACCTAGTGGTTCTTTTGATAAAAATTCAATTCAAAGAAATATTTAAGCAAAGAAAGGCTAAGCCTACATAATATTTTGGTAAGTTTTACCTGTAGGTATTACGAGTAGGTATATTAATTCTGATGTACTTACCTAGATATGTGTGTTTGTCACATACCTCCTCCTAAACGGCTGGACCGATTTGGTTGTATTTTGAATGTGTGTAGGTATTTCAATGGTTTGAAAACACAATTGAACCAGCTGCTGTCGGTAATAGGCGGTAAAGTTCGCCAGGTCAGCTAGTATTAAAAAAAGGGAAATATTTAAACAGGCCTAAGCCGATTTGTTTTCTCTTTATCTGCCCAAACCACGGTCTGTATGGGAAAGCAAGTGCGTTTTATTTCAGTTTACACAATTAAGGCGAGGGAATCCTCGCCTTAATTGTGTAAACTGACCGAAATAGGCACGATAACGCTTGCTCGGCCGTGCTCGATACACTTCGCGCGGACCCAGAGGCAGCCGGCAGTGAACTGTGAACTCGCGAGCGCCCCGCGAATCGAAAAATAACTTTAAATTCAATTAAAAATAAAATAATAAAAAAAATATGACGGCCGGAATCCCTCGGCTATTCAAAGACAATTATTTTCATATGTTTTTCATTAACTTAAACCAAGTATACTGCAAGTAATATGATATTTGAATTATTATTAGACGGATGTTTGGAATTTTATTTGACACAGTAAAATATCACCAATCGAAAAAAAACGGCCGAAAGCACTACATAAATAGCTGTAAAATGAAATATATTTTTTCCAAATTTTTAGTACTTGTGATTTGCGAGTAATCCATAATTGAAAATAGCCTTTTTTGGGGAATCGGCGCCTTAAAAGAGACCGTTGATATTTTATCGTCTTATGAAATCAAACTGTCCGTGGTTATTTATTTCCGTTTACATAACTTGAGTAAACTAATGAATAATAAAAAAATCACTACATATTTTTCATTTCCATTCGTAGGTACGTAAGTACAATAACTTGTTTTTCATATTGAGCAATATAACGGATGAGCACATAAATTAGAATAGCAGATATTTAAATACGCACGGCAAAGAGATAATGAGTGCTCCGATGATGGAATGAAATTAAGTGGCTTGTCCGTCCGTACTCCGTGCGACCGTCTGTCTGTCTGTCCGTTTGACGGAGCGGTTTCTAATGCAGTGGTTACGTGGTTGTAATTGCTGCCGATAATGATACTGGCTGCCGGTTTGTTGCCACTTTAATGTGCATCTACTACTTTACTATTGAAAATGCTTAGCCCTCGTGTACGCGGGTAAACGGCATTTCTAGCAGCAACCTTATCTGACACGGTGACAGCGGTTGTGGAGGAGCCACTCGCAATACAAAATTAGCTGTCTTAATGGAGCTGTCAAGCAGATAAAAAAATATTTCCGAAAATGGCCACCGGGTTAGATAAGTTTGTAACACTACTACTACTATACCACAGTCTATATATTTCCCCTATACTATGTATAGGTAGGTACTTAGAGCTGGTACACACTGGGCGTTAGCGTTAGCGTTGGCGTTGCATTTTGTATGCAAATCTGTACAGCGCCTCTAGCGGGCAGTAGCAGAACTACAGATTTTCATACAAAATATCTCGCGTACGCTCACCAAACGCTCGCCGAGCGCCCAGTGTGTACCAGCTCGTATAGTATTATATTATCTGTGTTACTATGTAGGTAGAGTATCAACTCTACTTTGTTACTTTACTTTTACCGAGCTTACTACTACGGTTATCTGTGATTCTACCCGTGTACGTACATTAGTTTTAGTGGGATTTGTATTTGACGTTAAATGAATTTATTTTCCAGACTTGCTTGGTTATTTTATATTAATAATAGGTTTAACTTCCATGAGTCCCACATAACCACCGTCCGCACACCGCACGCGGACGGGGTATGCGTAAATGCATTCCCCTCACTATAAAAAAATAAAAAGGTTTAACTTTCATGCTCTGAAATTAGATAATAATAGGCAACTTTGCCATATTTCCACTTTCAGCAGGGACAGCTATTTGATATTTACAATCGGATCCTAGACTTCAATTTCCACTTTCAGCAGGGACAGCTATTCGATATTTACAATCGGATCCTAGACTTCATATGTTATTGATGGGTGGTACCGTGGAACTGATCCGCTCATTTTGTGATTCGACTGGTTATGAATCAAACGATTCCGCACCCGCTCCTGCGCAGCGACGATGACTGAATGATTCAGACAACTCCATTGTAGGTACCAATTTCACGCTCTGTGCCCAAAGATTTTTTATAATGTTGTTAAAAATAGACGCTCTACATACCTACCGTTTTTTATTGGTTTGGTATGCCTTTTTTAAATTTTTATCTTTGTTTTGATTAAACTTATTTGACCTACATTATGTAGTTAACAAAGTTTTGCAGGATACTAAAAAAGGTACACTTAATTGTGCTTGGCTCAAAAACGAAATCTATTACATACTTATTTAAAAAAAGCCCTTAGTAATCTTAGTATTTTGCAAGAGGTCGTGATGTACTATCGTGACGAGAAATGGTTAGCTGTAAATAAAAAGAACAAAACATCATTGTTGTTTTGAAGAGAGCGAAAGGATTCGAAAAAGTTGCAGGGGCGTGACCGGCGCGGCGCGAGCGCAGAGCAAAACAAGCGCCGATCGCCGCGGGTCACCGCCTACTCCTGGGGCCTAGACGCGCTGAAATTCAACGATAAAACTAAAGCTTAATGGTAAAAGCCGAAAGATATTGTATTGGTTCCCATGACCTTCCCGCATTTAAGTTCAAATTATTTCACGATTGGTAAAAGTTAAAAGGTAATGATTTAAACCTAAGTATGCATTTTATAGTTTTCAGTAGATGTTGATATTGTCTCAAACGGTCAATAGTGATAATCAGAGAGACTAGTTTTAGGGATGATAAGCTCTATGGGGAACTGCAAAAGTGTACGTATCACAACAGTAGGATAATAATTTTTTTCCATCTTTAACATTTTGCTCTACATTAGCTTAGGGAGATACCTAAGTAGATACTTATTTTAATCATTGGACGTTGTCTCTTCCACCAAAAACAACAAAGCACTTCCCGCATTCAAGTTCATAAGAATTTCAAGATGAGTCAAAGTTAAAAGGTAATGATTTAAGCCTATGCATTTTAGAATTTTCAAGAGATGTTGACTCAAATGTTCTATAGATAAAATTAGAGAGACTAGTATTAGGGATGTTAAGCAGGTATCACAACAGGATGACTTTTAATATTAACCCATCTTTAAAAATTTGCTCTACATTAGCTTAGGGAGAAGGTTATTTCAATCATTGGACATTGTCTCTTCGACCAAAAACACAACAAAGCATTGTTGCCGCGGGCGCAAGTTCTCCGACCATGGGGCCCATTATGCCTGCCTATACGCTAATGAATGTGTGGGGGCCCCGGGCGCCGGCCGGGCCCCTCTCGCGCCAGTCCATCCGCGCTACTGGACGCGCGCGCTCGCCTCGCAGACGCGATACTCGCGCTGTAACGTAGCTAAACGTAGTTTTAACGTAAACTTTTCAAACAGCTATTAAACTCTCAACGGTGGGATTCTATAGTGAAATAGTGCGTGGCCTGTGAACATGTGATTTGAAGTGCTGTTCGATTGTGGAGCAAAGGATTTTTGTTTATAAGACTTTGTTGTAAGTACATTTTTAAATAAACCGGTGCCTAAAAACGTTTTGAAAAATATTTTTTTACGCAAATTTTTCAAAAGTTTTAGCTCTACAGCATCCCTGATTCTTCTTTTAGAAGAGTACGAGATAAAATCTACACTAGTAGTACATTCCTAATAGTGTTACGAATTTTCGCGTCCGTTTTGTTTTGGACCATGGATCGTAGTAAATATAGATTCAGTAACTTGTAATAACTAGAATATTTATACAAATACTCCCGTTTACATATATTCACGAAAAAACTTCTGGTAGCTTTTCAGTGCAGGAAAGAAAGATTATTGTATATTCAAACAGCGATGAAACGAGTTTTTTTTATCCACAACGCACTTAGCCTTCATCACACCTGATGTTAAGTGGTGATAAGGCTGAAGGTGGAAGCGCAATGCTCCCGAACTCTTCAATCACTGAGGAACTGTCTTCTTATCTCTACTGCCGGAACACAATAATGCTGAAAACATCATTGTTAAGGCGTCGGACTTAGATACGATGGTGGTAGCTAGCCAGGCGGACTAAGAACTATACTTAGTACTACCACCAACCAAACCGAATACAATATGTACCCCCACTGGGAATCGAACCCGGGACCTCTGGGTCTAAAATCGGTGGTGTGAGCCACTAGACCGCAGAGGCGGTTACAAGTTGCATATTTTTTTAAACATTTTCTGTGTAACTCGAACCCGATTCGAATAACATGTTAAAAGGCATGAAAAGATCCGTAATTGCAATATGATGTTCTTGTCTGCTGTTTTTATCACCCTGTGTCGATGTCGCAGAGTCAGCAAAGCGTGAGGTGTCTGGTTTATCGACTTGTGTTATCTACGTTATTAGAGCCGCCGCGCCCGTTGCATTACATTAGCGCTGTCAATACGTACGTAAAGAAATTCACATTAAAAAAAATAAGACACACCAGAAAAAAATCTTTCCGTGTTCAGTGAGACATACTAATGGATTGCACTCCGGGAGTGCCGGCAAAAGTGAAAAGGGCCCCCTAGACTCAAGGAATTTGACAAAAAAATATTAAAAAACTCGGACTGGATTTGATTGAACCGAGGCGAGGTCTTCTGGCTTCAAAGCCGCCCGTTTTCTAACCTGAGCTATAAAAACTTTGGAAACGGTAGCGAAATTTGCCTTCGTATATTCTAATGACAATATTGTAACAGTTTTTCGATGGTCACGTGTCCGTCTTACGAATATTCGATGTGAGGGTCACGTGTCATTTTAACATTTTTTACCCATCACAAAAAGTGCACAACGCCGCTAGAAGTTTTCACTTCAATAATATTTTTGAGTTCTTACACTTGATTAGGTTAGGTACAAGTTGTGCCCCGTGACGTTGCCCGCGTTTTCTGTGCCCCGCCGGAAAAAGTCTTATTCCGGTTAAAAATTTAATTCAAATCCGTTCAACTTAACGCGTGAGTGAGTAACAAACATAAACTAACAACTCATTTACATTATTAGTAGGTTATTATTAACCCGTTGTTTTTTATGCTAAAATTGTTTTCGATCTGACGATCACGTGTCCTGACGCGATTTTATAATTTTTCATCATCATCATCATCATCATGTCAGCTGGGCATAGGCCTCCCCCAAGGATCTCCACAACGATCGGTCCTGCGCTGCCCGCATCCAGCGTCTTCCCGCGATCTTGACCAGATCGTCGGTCCACCTTGTAGGGGGCCTGCCCCGGAACGTCGTCCGGCACGCGGTCGCCATTCGAGAACCTTTCCGCCTCAACGGCCATCGGTTCTCCGCGCTATGTGTCCCGCCCACTGCCACTTCAATGATGCAATCCTTCGAGCGATGTCGGTTGTTTTAGTTCTCCTGCGGATCTCATCATTTCTGATTCGATCGAGCAGGGAAAATATTCCTAGACTAAACTATTACTAAACTATTCCTAGCTATTCCTAGCTACGGTATAATTTTTTACCCATCACAAAAAGTGCACAACGCCGCTAAAGAAGTTTTCACTTCAAAATGTGTTAAGGCGATGAATCCCGACCGAAATAGGCACGCTAACGCTTGCTCGTACGCGCGCGATACACTTCACGCGGACGCAGCGGCAGCCGGCAGTGAACTGTGAACTCGCGAGCGCCCCGCGAATCGAAAATCACTTAAAATTCAATTACAAATTAAATAATAAAAAATTTACACTTATGAGTCAAAGACAATTATTTTCGTATATTTTACATTAACTAAAACCAAGTATACTGCAAGTAATACGATATTTGGATTACGATTAGACGGATGTTTGGGATTTTATTTGACACAGTAAAATATGACCAATCAAAAAAATACGGCCGGAAGCACTAGATAAATAACTGTAAAATAACATATATTTTTTCCAAGTTTTAAATACTTGTGATTTGCGAGTTATCCATAATTTAAAATACCCTATTTTGGGGAATGCCCGCCTTAAGACACAGCACAGCGTGGAGGCCGGAGTTGCGAGCGTTGACAGCCGGGCGCAAAGGCGTCGGCTATCCTCATACATTATCGCGATTATCTAGCTGTTGCAGTCAACGCAGTCATTAATCACCTGTCCGAGATGTCAACATATGCAAGCTCTTCATTAGGATCTTTCTGAAATGGCTACCTTTTGCTAATTTCCCATAATGTTCCCAAAATAATGTACGAAAAAAACTCGATGATTCTTCACGAGCTGAAAAAACACCACAAGAACTGTTTTAATCGACAATTGCTAAGTACTATCAGCTAAATATTACCGATTAGTAGGTACCTAAGTATTTTTTTGGATTGGAAATCTCACACAAAGCTATGTGGAAACGAAGTTCAATTAAGAACGGAAAGCACTATAAGTAGGTACATAGAGGCGTGATTACATTACGATTATGTATTTATCTACAATAAGTTTAATAACCATCCAATGTATTTAACACCTACTTCCGTCTTAACTGAGCGGCAGCAGAGTTACAAAACTTTCTAACGATGTTTACAAACAGTTAATTAAAGCCGCGAATGTTTTAAGATTTAGATAAAATGCGACTCAGAGGTGCTTCGCGATGTCTGAGGACTGAGAGCTGAGCCCGAGTCTTCCTGCGGCGTAATTGAATAGATTCTTGAATTGATAAGGAGCCGTATTCAAATGTGGGGGAAAGTGGTGCCGCCCGACTGCTCGCGCTGGGAATGCCCAGAGAAATCATAAAATACTGAACTTCATGGAGCAAGTGGCTCTTAGTTTTCGTAATACTGTAATAAGAATTTTTGGTGGTATTGAGAAATTGGGGTACCCGTCAGAGAATTTGGGGGACCCGTGGGGATCCCACTGGAATCAACCCTAGAAAGTTGTTTTCGACTCGGCTAGCTCAAATTGCACTTAGGGTCGTAGATAGGCGTAGCTCAGACATCTGGGGCTACAATTAACCTTGGGCGCCGTTGATATTAATCACAAATGTAAGTTACTAAAAGTATTAAACTTGTAAACAGAAGTGCTAAAATATCTAAAAATGTATTTAAAAAACCCCAGATCGAAACAATGAAAACACATATTTGATGCATTGGTAAACATTTAATACTGATACAATTTAATACAGAACCAGTATAATGGTATTAATAATAATAAAATAAATTATAATGACTTAACCAGGATACGACACATAATTGTCGTTTTACTTAAAATGTTATACGGGTAACATCATCCTTACAAGTGGGATGGTACCTCAATTAAGGGGACAGCACAAGGCCCCGACGGACCCACTTGGTTGAAAGAAGATTGGCCTTACTAATAATAGGATACTACTTACTCGTAATAGACGTGTATGAAGATCGTGAAGCAGTTTTCAGAATGCCAATCGTTAGAATATCAAGGTGTTATTTTCGCTTCTCGCCACGGTCTCAAAAGCATTAATGTGAACAAATTTTGCATTGAATTCCATATTATGCTCATAAGCATCTGTTTATTCTGTGCTCTATCCACCAAACCACCTACTTAACACTTAATATAATGTTCACACGTCATGTGGAGCGTGAATAGTAGGTAGTTTATTAAATTAATTGCCCCCAGTTCGCGTGGTGCCACCGCCACGACACCATTTACCAGCAGTCAGAGGAGCATTAGCATAATCAGAAGAGCGTGGCGTCCCACGAGCCTGGTTGCGCAAACGCATGGCAACATACAGCATGCAGCATGTGAAAGCAAAGAGCACGCGACTGGTGTTTTTACTAGATTATACCTACTTTTGAATTCTGTGTCGATAGTACATCATTATATAAAACACTTTTGGATCTTCTCATCTTCTAGAATACCGTGAGAATATTATTCAAATAACTTTTCCTGAATCGTTTTACAAACTTCAAAGCTTTGATGTACTTAGGTAATTTAAATTGTTAAACATTTTTTCTCAGCATATACCTTGTTTTATATAGGTATTTTGTGTATCCTGCCAATGTGAGTACCTACAGTTGAGAGACAAGCTAATTGATTCACGATGATTGAATTTAATTGAAGCTATCGAGCGATAATCTATATATGAATGACTTTAACAGAAACCGTCGCTTAGCGGAGACGTTTCAAGAGTCTTGAACTAAGTACCAACCTATCAAGAATGGACGACTGATTTTTAATTGATAACGAAGACTTTGCCGGAGAAAAAAAATAAGAAGCATTTGATAACTTAACTTTAAATAATTGAAAGTTTGACAGTTGGCGATATAAATACTCAGTTATGTGAGACTGGTAAAAACTGCTTTTGTGTCAATTGAATGTTCGTATCGAATTCTCGAAAGAATCCTGTAGTTTTTGCTTGAACTTACAGTCGCGGGCATTGTTTGGCCGCAGCGCGTGCGCACTCAATTTCTTCATACATCTGATTGTATTGAAATGGAACTCATAGTATTAATTACAACACAAATCAGAGCTTTCCTTTCTTGCGAATGCAACGAAAAGATTAAGACAGTTGCTATGTTGTTGTTTGTGTTAATAAGAACATCGTTTTTAGAACAATTAGCTTCGGTATTTACGTGTGAATATTATTGTGAACAAAGTTATGACCTTAGAATACATGTTACGATATCGATTGTATTAGTATGAAAGATCTATAAAGTATGGCTAATCCAGTATGTATAATTATTTTAGTTTTCTATACACTCGTAAGTCGGACCAAACCGACTATTGCAGATGCAGAGCAAAAAACACTCGTTAATTTCCTACTTTATTAACTTACTAGCTTTCCGCCCGCGGCTTCGCCCGCGTGGACTGCACGACATTATCCCGCGGGAATTTGTTATTTTTCCGGGATAAAAAGTAGCCTATGTTCCTCTCCAGGCTACAAAGTATCTGTGTTCCAAATTTCAGCCAAATCCGTTCAGCCGTTTTGGCGTGATTGAGTAACAAACATCCAAACATCCAAACATCCAAACATCCAAACATCCAAACTTTCACATTTATAATATTAGTAGGATGCTGTCAATATCTATATATATAAAAATGAATCCCTATTTCCCTTGGTCACGACATCACGCGTGAACGGCTGGACCGATTTGGCTAATTTTGGTCTTGAAATGTTCGTGGAAGTCTAAGGAAGGTTTTAACGGTGAGAAAATAGGGGAAGGAGGGGTAAGTAGGGGTAGAGTAGAAGTAGGGTAGGGTAAAGGTAGGGTAGGGTAGGGTAGGGTAAGGGTAGGGTAGGGGTAGGGTAGCGGTAGGGGTAGGGTAGGGGTAGGGTAGGGGTAGGGTAGGGGTAGGGTAGGGGTAGGGTAGGGGTAGGGGTAGGGTAGGGGTAGGGTAGGGGTAGGGTAGGGGTAGGGTAGGGGTAGGGTAGGGTAGGGGTAGGGTAGGGGTAGGGTAGGGGTAGGGGTAGGGTAGGGTAGGAGTAGGGTAGGGTAGGGTGGAGTAGGGGGTAGGGCCACGGGAACGAAGTCGCGCTGGGTCAGCTAGTTTATATATAAAACATAACCTACAACTGATTAGTATTACCTCCTTATCAGACTGCAAAGTACTAGGTATTTAATTATCATAATTCTAACAAAATCATCAGTCATTTACAATAAATCACGTAATCACGCTCGGTATTACTCGTTTCCACAGAAAAAAAATTTATAGGAAAACTAGTTTGAAAACAACGAACTAAGTAATTAAAACCACAATGTGATTTTTTAGGAAATATGAAAATGACTTTATTTTAGTGTGGCTCGTTGATGTCTTTTGTAGGCCAATAAAGATTTTGCGCAAGAAATAATAACTGTAGGTATACCAGTGCCACTGTGCCACAGAACACGGAAAGATTTTTTTACTTTCCATGTTCTGTGAACAGTGCTGTATAGTAATTCGCAGTTTTTTTTTATTGACATATCAATGCAACTGATTGTTTAGTTGGTAATTAGCGCAGCACATGTTAACATTCTCCTACATAAAGTAAATTATTCCAGTAAGCTGGAACTCACAATTTTATTATACCTATTAGCTAGCTAGTTAATTCCGCCGGAGCTGGTTGGGAGACGGGGTATATTTTTACTATTCTAGTATTTAAATATAATGTGAACTAAATATGCAGAAACTAATATTTAAATATAATGTGAACTAAATATGCAGAAACTAAATAAATATTTTTTTAATTGCACAACTTACTTATGTGGGCATGTTTTTGAATTAGAAATATAGCTGTACTACAGGTTTAGTGGCATCTAACAAACTAGATAGACAAACATTAAACCTACTTAAAACAATGTATTTGTCCAAAATAAGTATCGAACTCACGAATCCTTGCGCAGTAATACAATACAAGACGGTTTCATTTTGAGTACCTATAAATAAATACATATTGTAAAGAAAATTCTAACGATGTGTATCAGTGCATCCAGAGTGTAGCCGTCTAATTAATTCTCCCGGGTATCAAACGTCCCCCGCCCCCCGGGCCAGGAAACTACCTCCGATCATTATCTAAACCGTTGCCCACCTTAATTATTTCTACGCATCTATTTTTATCTCCAAAAAAGGTAAGGCACACGATTCAAGACCAAATACCTTTGTAATAGAACAGTTTTTTAAATACCAATCGTGAGCAACGAACGTTGAGCGCTATGATTCTGACAGGTGGTGTTAATAACGTCTCGGATAAAACTCAGAGCGTTATTCAAAGGAAATAAAGTGGTGTAATTCTATTCGCTACTTCCTCTTTGTAAACGTACCATTTTGATATCGTGTCACCTTATTGTGCCATTGGTTTTTGTGTCAAATTTTTACGCTTTTTTATACGTCGTTTAGACTGTCCTTCGTATTTGTTAGAGTTTGAAATGGTTATTTGCTGTGTCTCAGTAGGAATAATAACCAATAATTATCGTTGTTAACCGTCTGTTGTTATTTTAATGTTTCCCGAACTTGTTGTCTTAGTAACATCGAATTATCAATCATGTCATGAGCCAATTATTGTACCAAATTTACGAGATCTTAACGATACCTTAATTTTATTATTACGACGTTAATTAGCGCATGGAAGCATTAACTGTATGCTTAAAAAGCGTGCGTTTTAAGAGATAATTTAGATGAGGAAGTATTAATATTACCTACTCCGTCATGATAATTAAAATATTTGGTAGGTAGGTACTTAGATCTTAATCTTTGTAGTAAGAACGTAAATAATTTACGGTAAATTCCTTTATTTGGCTTCGTAACAATGGGTGTTTTTTATTTATTAAACATGGTGGATTGCTGCGAGAGGCACAAAGGCAAAGAACAATACATACCGTGGATAAAGCACTAAGGGCGGTAGTAACCAATACAAGGTGCTACGAAAACATTGAACTGTGAACCTTAAAGTGTATGTGGTAGGGCTGGTACGGTAGGTACCGATGCGCTAGCGCAGGCAGAACAATCGGTATCCGTATTTTCCTATCGATCGCGCGCGCACAATGCAAAAGGCCGCGCACGCGCTGTTTCCGTAAGGTCCGATTATGCGGTGGCTATTTTCAAGTTTTGACTGATTTCATGAGCTGTTTGTTGTTGTTTAAACAATGGTGAAATCCGATCCGTTTTCACTGCGCCCGCAATTAGAATCGGCTCATAAATTCGCGGCAGCGACTTGGATCGCAGCGAGTTTGTGAAACTATCTCTGCGTGACGTCTGTTACGCCTACTTGATAAATAGACGTCGGAAATGGTCTAAACTCGGAATATAATTATCTAATTGGAACAATGGAATGTTAAGTATGAAAGGGAAACTCGAGAGCAGCGGTTACGTCGTCAACATTATTTAATAAATCCAGGAACTAAGTTTACCAGTATATGTACCTAGTCGTGTTTATTATTATGTATTTATGTCCGCATTCCGGACAGTTTGTTGGCTGTATTAAAAGAATGACAAAAAAGACAATGTTCAATTGCAAAACAAACACAGTGGCAATAAATTCTATTGGAAAGGTTTCAATGCAGTTGTTTTAAGAAATATCTTAAACTCAATAACATAATTTATAATAATAATATTAAGGCTCTATTTGCTTAGAATTAATATTTTGGAAATACATTGTTTGCTTTGAATCGTAAATTACCTACGTCAAAACTACGCCTGATATTTTTTACTAGCCTTCCGCCCGCGGCTTCGCCCGCGTGTACTACACGACGTTATCCCGCGGGAAGGTGATATTTTTCAGGAATAAAAAGTAGCCTATGTCCTTTCTCTGGCTCTAGACTATCTCTGTACCAAAATTCATTCAAATCGGTTCAGTAGTTTAGGTGTGATTGTGTAACACACAGACAGACAGAGACGCATTTATAATATAAAAAAGTAAGGATTATTTTCAAATATACTCATAAGATATTGATAATAAATTATTTTGTATTAACTAGTAATTAAATAGTAGTTTAAATTGTTTGTAACTTTTTATTTCCTTATCTCCCTTAGTGTCCATTTACTTGTACCTATGTTATATGTACCTAATAGTCTAATAGTGGAAACTTTGCTGATTTATGAATTAATTTGTTTAGTTAAGTTAGTTAAGTATTGCTTGTTTCCCGAATAAATAAAATAAACAAATGAAAAATATCCTCCCCTTCACAAGCATTCGAACAACAGCCATCAATACGTCCAATTGCCATAAATATTTGATTTGACAAACTCATCGAGAAGCTGTGCGCGCGTCGACAGCCGTCAGTATACGGTACGGTAGCGTCACCGTCATTCAGTGGCACAATCAAACACGCATGACGTTTACAGCCGCCGTAAATATACTGTAACAGCCCTTTTGTTGTCGCGTCCGTTATGACTGCCGTGAGTGCCGCAATGCACGAGAGACGAGCGAATCTAGGGTTGCAGTGCAGCCATCCGCTTCGTAGCGTCATGTATCATCAACACAAAGTGGCATAGTCAAATGCCCTTGACGTTTACAACCGCCGTAAACACACTGTAACAGCGCTTTTCTCACTCATGCTCTGAAATGTTAACATTCAATGTTAACAAAAAAAAAATATTTCCTCGCATTTCGTGAGAAAAGTTTTATACAAGCCTTGTGCTGGAAGCTATTTGCATTGACTCGAGTGACTAAAAAGCCTTCGCCTTCGGCTCGGGCTTCAAAACCATCCTCGACAATGCAAATTACTAGCTTCCCGTTCTCGGCTGTAATGTACTAATTGTTGCCGGGTCCGTTATGATTGCCGCGTGTGCCACAACGCATGAGAGACAGATAGTGCAGCTACAACTGCATGCAGCCGTCTGTGCAGTGGCGTCATAGTCTCATCTGTATTCAGTGACACAATCTAATGCCTGTGACGTTTACAGCTGCCGTGCCGTAAATACACTGTAACAGCGACAGCTGATCCTAACAATGCTCCAGCCAACACTCAGACCAAGTGACAAAACCTTTTCAGCCACCATTGTGGGTCACCTAAGCAGAAGCCTGCCCGATTAATAGCTTAAATAATGTATCTCTACATTTTCAATCACTTTCATAAATGGATAAGAGTGGTTTCCTAAGTAAAGCTAAAAGATGTATTAAAAACAATATCAAATTCTAACAATAACATGAAGTTTTTATCCTTAAAACTATTCCTTGCACCACGCGCCCCGTTTTGGAATGACAGTTACATCAAAGACTACTGGGGCTGTCTGCTGTCCCTACGTGGGGTGTTTTTGCCGACCGTACCGCACAATGGGCTGTCAATGCGACCATCCCGACCCTACTACGAGGTAACTCCATTAAAGCTTGCAGCTAATTTAATTAACTCTATACTTGGGTGAGTAGGTAATGGATTATGTCACCAGAAAATAATAAATACCGCAAATTTATAAATTTCCTAAAAAATAATAACCACTAAATTTAATTTCTAACCTATCACGTGTTCTACAGGACTTCCGAAAATTTATAAATTTCCTAGGAAATTTATAAATTTGCGGTTCTTGCTATTTTCCGGTGACAGATATACTTAATTGGAAAATTGTTGTATAATTTTATGTGAACTGTGTGTTCTAGAAAGAATGATCCAATACAGGTAGTAAAATGCTGCGAAGTTTTCTCAAGCAATCTAGTTGGGCTTATATGAAAACAAAACTATAAAAATCTAACATAGAGAACATCTAGAATCGAAAAATTTGGTCTCTTCCTCTTACTTTATTGCCAACTAGCGGCCGCCCGCGGTTTCACCCGCGTGGTTCCCATTCCCGTGGGAATATTGGGATAAAAAGTACCCTACTATGTGTTATTCCTGACCCAGATCCTTTCAGTAGTTTTTGCGTGAAAAAGTAACAAACATCCATACATCCATACCCACAAACTTTCGCATTGATTATAAACTACACGACGCTATCCCGAGGGAATGTGATATTTTTCCGGGATAAAAAGTAGCCTAAGTTACTCGTCCTTATTACATTAGCTACCTGCCAGTGAAAATCCCGTCAAAATCGGTCCAGCCGTTTCAGAGATTAGCCGGAACAAACAGACAGACAGACAGACAGACAGACAAAAATTGTAAAAAATGACTTTTTGGTATGTGTACCGTATATATAATCATATGCATGTAGTAAAAAGCTGTTATTTTAATGTTACAAACAGACACTCCAATTTTATTTATTTGTATAGATTAGTCATGTTAGTTTACAAATCATCTCACAAAACTTACAGTTAAAAACTACCCCCCTTCTGTCGCAGTCAAGTAAAAATATAGCCCTTATCTGCTTAAAACCAACATGACGCCAAAACACCTTCAACTCCACCACTCCCAGCGCCTAAAATAAAAAAAAACTTGAATTATTTATTTGCTTACATTTTTCTAAACCCGTTCCAACAACATAGCGCCACCGGTCTTGGCTGCACAATGAATAAATACTCATTTATCTAACTCTCCAACAAAGAGCAGAGGGGAGTGAACTCCGATAGGGTCTTTATTGAAAAAATAAAAATGCGCTGTTTGTGCCTCAAGAGCTCTAATATATTCGTTAAAAACTAGTAACACGACACTTTGATGTCGGTAATTTGTTTGCAACAAATCTTTTTGTGTCGGTGGGATCGACAGTCGCGAATTAAACATAAGCTTTTGTTTGACCAGGTGCAGCGATCTTTTATTATTATAATAAAAAAATTAAGGATTATTTGTATTTACAACTGCGCCAGCGTGCCGCAAGTTCTCATAAAAGTTTTCTTCTATTTTACAGCATACCTACTAGCACAGATTAAATCTACAAATTTTTTTATCAATCAATCGTGTTAAACGAGTTTTAATGAATATTTTATTTTATTTATTTATTCACAACGGGGTAGCACTTAGCCTTCATCACACCTGATGATAAGTGATGATAAGGCTGAAGGTGGAAGCGCACTACTCCCGGAATCCTCAATAACTGAGGAACTGGCTATCTTATCTCTAACTGCCGGAACACAATAATGCTGAAAACATCATTGTTATGGCGTCAGACTTAGATAAGATGGTGGTAGCTAGCCAGGCGGACTAAGAATAAGTCCCACCACCAACCAAACCGAATACAATATGTACCCCCACTGGGAATCGAACCCGGGACCTCTGGGTCTGAAATCGGTGGTATGAACCACTAGACCACAGAGGCGGTTAAAAATATGTAGTTAAACTAAATACTTTTAAACCTTATTTAGTTCCATTTAATTGTAATAGATAAGTACCTACTGAATTACAATAGGATAATTCGCGGAATCTGATAAAATGTTTTTCCCCTTTCTATACGTTTTGTTAACCCGGCGTCTACCCCTTTCAAAATTCCGTGTTTGATCGCATAGGCAAGCTCAATGACGTATTTGATGCTATCTATGATCCACTAGAATGTTTAGAAGTACACTTACCAAGATAAAATGATCCACTAGTATTTTTTGTAAGTAGGTACACTAACTAAGATATGGTTAGTGAATCTTTTGTGCCTTTAAGATGTTTATGTTGTGTTTACATCGATAACGCATTTTTAGGCATAAGCACGCAAAACTGTCGTTCGTTATGGTAGTTAATTGAAAATTAAAAAAAACTGTTTAACAAAATCTATTTCCCTTCATTTTCTATATGACATTTCTTTGGAAGACTTGATCCTTATTTGCAACAACATCTATTGGTGCAATAATACAAAATGTTATATTTTTTTACAAAATGAATTCCCGGTGAAAGTAACAGATATTAAAAAAATGTGAAAGGATGTGATGCAGTTGTTGTTTTCTCAAAAATCGAGCTCATGACTCCTTTGGACACTTTTCGTTATTTCTCATAGTTTATGATTTGGCCATACAGACCCATCTCAAAAACTCACCTGTACCTACTTATATTGAATTTTAGTTCTATAGACGACCGAAAGCGGCGCTGCTCTGGTTTTCATACAACGGTTACCATAACGACAGTTTTTCATGCTAAGGTTAGTTAGTTAGGCAGATCGCTCGGCAGCTACTCTCGTTCATCTAACTACGGTAGGTACTGTATCTTCGTCATAAGAAAAGTAAATCGTTTTTCTCCATACTGTATTGAGATCGGGAATCCATAAAATTACATTTAAGATGTTCCAACCACTCATTGCAAATGCTTTAGAACGTCATACTTTTTGTTTAATTAAGATTCGCGTATTTACGATGTATGTTACATTACACCATAACATCTATTAGGCGTTACTAGATCGTAGGACAGCTACGCACGTTAGGTAATGTATCTACGGCATAAGAAAAGTAAACATCATAGTTTTTCTACATCCATTGTATTAAGGTAGTTCAATACTGGTTAGCCTTAAAGGGTGCCTTGTTAACTCATATGGACTATGAAACTTCTTGCCGTGCCATCGGATACGTTACACCGATAGAATAAAATCGGAATAGAAACTGTAGTCCAACTACTCGTACGGGTTTCTTTACAATAGGTTGTTTAAACTAATGATAATCTGCAGAGCTTCTCGTCTTAGCGTGAAAGAGTGGATTTATTTGGTTTGTAGAGGTATCGTTTAAGTAATTAAGTAAACAGCTATTTCTTATAAGCCTTATCAATATACCTACGAGCTCGTTAACAACGCTAAACTTTAATGGGTAGCTTAAATCATTGTAATAGTTTTGAAATCTGAAACTTCAAGTTTCAGAGACGGATCATCCGTATTACTTAGTAGTTTTCGTCGATAATATCTGTAGGTCTTGCCTAGATTGATGACTAACAGCCGATTTCAATAACCTATCTCCCGGTAAAAGTAAGCTTATTCTGGTTCTGTTACTAAGCAACCGTTGTTATTTGACACTAATTAACAAACATATCTAGGCAACTAAGCTTGGGTAAGCCTATCTTTACCGGGGAGTAGGTTATTGAAACCGGCCATTAATTAATTATACTCTTTATTGCACTTCAACACAACATAGAAAAAAAAAAGAAACAATGTGTGAGCAATGGTGGACTTATCTCTAAAGAGATCTCTTCCAGCCAACCAGGTCATGTGAGAGATTGATTTAAAGAAACAGAAGTTGCAAAGTGCGACAAAAATATTGTGTGTAAATATATAGGTAGATATATAAGTACATATAAATGCATGAATATATATCTATATATATATATACTCAATACAATAAATATATAGAATTAAGTAACAGTAATAACACTGAAATCGAAAATAACTACTATAAGTTCCCAGAAGGCCCCGTAGGTATTCCTAAGATTTGGTTCTCCAGGCGAACTTTCTTAAGTAGAGTAAGTACACTTGGGCCGCAGTGGTTGCGTGGGAGCAGAGCACAATGGCTCCGCGTCACGGTCGGCGGCCCTGCGCCCTCCGCCCTCGCGCGCCACCTGCCGATGCCGCGTCACGCGCCGCCGCTCGCACTTGACCGTCGTCGTCGCCCCGCGAGTCAACCCGCAGTTGTAGGGTTAAAGCCTTCTTCAAGAAGTACCTACTTATTTACTTGATAGAAATACTTATAATAGATACACAATTAGAAATTATCATGAAAACAATGATGACACAGTGCACAGAAGCTATTTCATCCAAATTAAAATCCTACTATAATATTATAAATGTGAAAGTTTAGATGTTTGGATGTTTGGATGTTTGGATGTTTAGATGTTTGGATGTTTGTATGTTTGTTACTCAATCACGCCAAAACGGCTGAACGAATTTGGCTGAAATTTGGGACAAAGATACTTTGTAGCCTGGAGAGGAACATAGGCTACTTTTTATCCCGAAAAAATATCATATTCCCGCGGGATAACGTCGTGTACTCCACGCGGGCGAAGCCGCGGGCAGAAAGCTAGTGTTATCTAATTCTATCTAATCAAATCTTTTATTTACAAATAGATTATTGTTTTATGTAAAACTAGCTGTGCACGCGACTTCGTCCGCGTGGAATAGTGACTTTCGGCAGCATTTTTAATTTTTAAGGCTAATAAGCTATTTTGTTTTTTTATTTATTTATCCTACTTATCCTACTAATATTATAAATGTGTAAGTTTAGATGTTTGGATGTTTGGATGTTTGGATGTTTGTTACTCAATCATGCCAAAACGGCTGAACGAATTTGGCTGAAATTTGGGATACAGATACTTTGTAGCCTGGAGAGAAACATAGGCTACTTTTTATCCCGGAAAAATATCATTTTCCCGTGGGATAACGTTGTGTAGTCCACGCGGGCGAAGCCGCGGGCGGACAGCTAGTTTAATATATATTAGTTCAGCGCTATGAACGCTATGATACATATTAGCACATTAACATAACATAAAAATTTACATAACATAGCCTTCCGACCGCGGTTTCGCCCGCGTGTACTACACTACGTTATCCCGAGGTAAAGTGATATTTTTAGTCTATGTCACTTTCTAGCTACTAAACTACCTACATACTAAAAATCATGTCGATCCGTTGCTCCGTTTTGACGTGAAAGACGGACATACAAACAAACACACTTTCATATTAATAATATTCGAGATAGTATGTCAAAGGAAAATACTTCAATTGCTACTACTTTACTTGCTGAACAATTTCTCTTATGATGCTATATCGATATTATCGATACGATCGATACGATTTAATTTTTTTTAAATTCATTGGTATCCCTTTTTTTTATTTAAATTTTTAATTTTAATATTCATATACTTAATCTTGCATTCTTTCTATAATTAGTTCATATAAAATTAATTTAATGTTTAGTATTTTGTAATGTGTTTTTTTTGTGTAAGTACTTAAGTAATTTTAATTTTAAAATTTATTCTTTTGCATATTTTTTACTTTTAATTTTAATATTTATTTTATTATTTGTTGTTTCTTTTACGCATGCAGTTTACACCTATAATTGTAATAACATAAAGATGCTATACCTTATACTTTTCGTCTACATTGTTTATGTTAATGTTTATTATAATGGTGTTCAAATAAATAAAATAAAAATAAAATATTTGTATCTCTTATAGTTTAGCTGGGCTGCTAGGGTTCCCCATCAGATATTACGATCGTCAAAATAAATTATAGCCTATATGTTGGCGAGGACCAATAGCCTATATAACAAAAAAAGTGTTATCAAAATCCGTTTCGTAGTTTTTGCCTAAAACGCGGACAACAGATAGATAAACAGGCAAAAAATTCAAAACTATATTTTTGGTATCTGTTGCTTTAGACCCCTGGAGGTATTATTTTCTATTTCTTTTAAATGTACAGAATTAAATCGTTTACAGTTTTATTATAAATACTTAAAGATTATTTTATTTATTTATTTAATATACATTAGTACAGTGGTATGTTACAATACATATATTTACACATAAAAAAATTATATCACATAGCCTTTTCCGGGATAAAAACTTATTTTAAGCTTACTTAAGTCACTCTCTAGCTCCTAAACTACCCGCACATACTAAAAAACACGTCAATTCGGTGCTTTATATATTATTTAATATATTCTGTCGCTACCTACTGAAAATACAGAAGTATTTTCATTATTTTTAAGTATGTATAACTTTAATGTTTAAACTTCATACATAAATAATAGAAGATTGTAAAACAAGTGCATAAAACGTACCATTTTACCCGAGACGTATATATCCACCCGAGCCGTAGACGAGTGTTGATAGTCAATTCGAGGGTTAAATGGGTTTTATGTACGAGTTATACACTCTGCTTTTCACTTCGAGTGTGAGGAAAATAAATAACAATATTGCAATAAAGAAAAAATAAATACTTCGCCATATTGGCGGGAAGATAAGTTTTTATATGTGGCAGTGGCAGCACAGTGACTTCAGCATAGATCGTAGTCCATAATGCTCTTGAAATACTTATTTCTTAGAAAACTCATAAATTTTGCCTAGTTTTATTATTTTAGTAATTTAACATGTATTATGTACAAAATTTAAGAAACAGAATGAAACAACAAGTTCATTTAACGAAGTTTAATTACTTGCGTGACTGTTTACCTCACGACCTTTGTCTTAGAGTTTGAGACTTAGACGAAGATTTTACTTTATGCACTAGAGCATAAAAAGCGATTTTATGCAGCCTATACCCAACATAAACACGAACTTTACGAGCATGAGAAGTGAATAAGATAACTTCAATAACATAATTATACAGGTCTCGGCATCTCTTTTCCTACACTTTTATGGCTTAATCAAAAATCTCTCAATTGTCAAACCTTGAATCTTACGGCTGATTTACTGGATCCAGTGACTGGCACCGAAATCGATGAACGACCGAACCGATTCAGTGCTGGCGTCAGCCCTGGTATGGAGTAAAACAACTGACTACTTAATCCATTAAGTACTTAGTGCTACTGGCTTCGTGTAAACCGGCTATTATCAGCTAGACTGAAAAATATATGGTTTAGGGTATTACCAATGTATAATTAAACGTGTTTTTTTTAATCCCTTGTTTAAACACAACTTAATTTTAACTAGTACTTACAAAGATTTTAGGGGATGAAAGTATCTATCAATACAAACGTTTTTTCTTGTAGGGCCAGCCACGAAATCGCGAAGAAAAATCAACAATTTCATACAATTTAGTCGAGTCGATGTTGTACTTTTCTATGGAACAGCTGATTCTTCGTGGCTGCTCCCATAGTAAACGTTGTTCGTATTGACTTAATTAAATCTTTAAAATAATAGGTAACCATGACTGACTGATCTATCAGCACAAAGTTCAAATCACTGAATGGATTGAGCTGAAATTTGGCTGAAAGTTATTATACTTAGGCATCCACTAAGAAAGGATTCGCAAAAATTCACCCTCTAATCTAATGTAATTAAATAAGGTTTAACTTTTGTGTGGAGAATTAGTATAGAATATTAAAATAAAACACTTTCAGTAAAGAATGTTTTGTAAATAAAAAAGTTTATAGAGCTCTCCGTTATTTCGAATTCAAACAAAAGCTAGTTTTAAACTATATTTTATATACTAATAAGTTTAAATATTAATGTGATTTTTACATATTAAAACGTATTGAAACACAACAATATAATTAGGTGGTAGTAATAAAATAATGCTTTACTAAATTATACATCTTCAACTATTTTCCTGCCGCCCCGCCGCCGCCGCCATCGCCACCAAGACGCCAGCGCCGCCAAGCCGCCGCCGCTACCGACGACGACGCCGGGTTAATTTGACGACTTGCCTATCATTCCTATTCTACTCTCTCTGTCAAATGGTCGTAACAGACGCAAGGACCGGACAAGGGGTTTCGTCGGCTCCGAACCATTCGAACGCTGCAGATTTAGGTTATATCGCTGTACGCGGCCGATGGCGTTTATAGGAGACCATGGCCTAACTCTAGATATGGGCTCTATATAGGGTTTTTTACCATCACAATTTTCTATACTTACAGAATTGCATTGTGAATGCATAAAAATAATTTAAAATCTCAATTAAATGATTGTTTCTTGATCGATTGTTAAACATTTGTAAAAATGTTTCTTTCGGATGCGAGGGTTTCCTCACATTGATGAAGCAACGCTGGCCTATAGCGTTAACAAGAAATAGCAAAATTCGACGAGTCGTGTAAACCTTTCGGTAGCTTAGTTGGTCAGAGCATCGGAACGGATCCCCGGAGGCGCGGGTTCGAATCCCGCCTGAAAGCTACTTATAAGGCTCGTGGTTATTTAATAAAAAAATGCTTTGTGCAATGTTGGCGGCGATCAAAGCTCGGCGGATTACATCGTTAAGAGCATCATGTCTGGGGAATTTACCCGCGCATCTAGAACAGCTCAACCCATGGTGCCCGTTAGCCTGGACCTGGACTCCGCAAATGCAGCGGTGTGGCTCAACCACATTACATCCCTGTCTCAAACCTACAGCCAGCCGCAATGAGTCGTCATCCATGAGAGTGCCCATCTGTGGAGAAGGCAGTGCGTGTAGCCAAGCCCCAGCCTCTGGTCGTGATACCGCCCTAAGCCTAGCCATATCAGTATTACTCGACTCAAATATAAGCTCCTCGAGCGTTAACTTGGATTGGCTGGTGATTGTCATCCCAATTCCTCGAAACTTCAGGATGATCGGGAGGATCATGATTCGGGCAAAATATAGACCAGGCAGTCTAAACCTCGCCCACAGAGGGTGCCTAAAAACTATCACCATTAATGTTGAGGATTCGAGTGACTAGATTCAGGGCCCCATGCAAAGAAGCCAGAAAGGCCGGTAATGCCGTGTCTTTGTTTATTTATGAAATTGCTCAGACTAAGAATGTTGCCCTGAGGCTTCCGGGAAATGTTTTTGTAGTACCTAACTAATGAATTCACGTGCCACTTTCACCTCTTCATTAATACAAATGTCAAATTCTATAGAAAAATTAAGTTCGTCACATTTCCGCAACATGGCGAGGTTTTTTTATTTTTCTGGTCAAGCTTTACCTAATTAGACTTGCTTGAAAACTTGCAAGACTGAGGCCTCATTTCCACCTGCAAGTACTTGCAGGTGGAAATGAGGCCTGAAGGAAGTGGCAATCTCTTGTGTTGGAGTTTAAAACTCACTTGGGTTGATATGCCATAGGAGAAAGAAAGTAATTACCTACTTAGAAGAATTTCGTCCGTTGTCCGGTCCGTGGGTCTGTTAAAGTTATACTACGCACACATGCACATATGCTACGCACAGATGCACACAACAGTCGGTCAGCCCCATGATTTCAGATTGAGGAATTTCCCCAAAATTTTGGGAGTTCTATAATTTTCTAGGTTCTATGTTTTTTTTATCAAAAGATATATCGGTAACGGTAATCTTAGAAAAGTCAAGATGTTAGAAAATATAATTAAATAAGCTATTATAGTTTTAATTACAAGCATTAGTTAAGATTTCATCATTGTCTAAAAAAGGTGTTACATTTGAGGAACGTTATTTTTTAACATTTTTCATCAAGAGTCGAAAACATAAAATGTTAATACATACCCAATAGAGTCCGCGCCACATAACTTGGCATTTGTCGGAGGGCCCGGTGACACATTGAAACGCATACAGTTGATTGTCATAATTTCATTTGGCATACATCATAAGGCATAATATTGAAAAGCATTTTATTCCTTGGCATAAATTTCATAACGCATAATGATAATAATGCATAATAGTTGAAAGGCATAATATTAAAAAGCATAATCTTCGAAATTCATATTTTCGTTTGTCATAATTTCGTAAAACATACTTTAAAACGCATAACTTTAAAAAGCATAATTATTATTTAAAAACATTATTGTATAAAATTGTCAATATCTCGTAAGCGGTGCGTCGTAGCCAAAATCTGACGAAATCTTCGATACCCTTTTAACAACCCCGGAGGTATTTGAGAGACATCCAATGGTAAAAAAAAACTTTTTTTGACATCTGTTGGAACAAAAAAAATATTTTTTTATCTATATGTTTTGAATTTAGTTCAAATTGAAGAAAACAGAGGAGCAGGGGGACGGGGGGCGCAGCCCCCCACCAAGGGGCCACCAAGATGCAGGTATTGTGCACTGGTGTTTTCGTGGTGTGCATGTGAAATTTTTTGCGGGCGGGCGGGCGGTGCATCTTGCATATTGTGTTTTTTGCGGAAGTAAGCTACATATATTTCGTTTTTCACAATCCGAAAAATAGTTTGTTGTACTGCCGCAGCTCTTGATATTTTAAGAAGAAAAATCCCTTCATAGGCCTCAAGGCCGTATATGGGTGAACCCAATATTCATTAGATCTTTTCGTGTTTCGTTTTCTTCTTCTTAATAGCAGATAAATTAGGACTTTGGTTCTGTCATCCATTTTTACGTGTGTCACAGTCGAGAACCAGCCGACAACT
Organism: Crambus lathoniellus; assembly: GCA_949710035.1. NCBI lineage: Eukaryota > Metazoa > Arthropoda > Insecta > Lepidoptera > Crambidae > Crambus > Crambus lathoniellus. Next base: position 2,684,429 of record OX453301.1, on the reverse strand, counting down.
GATAAACGTAGTGATTAGAGTGCTCGTCAGATAAGAACAAAAAAATGCACTGTAACTAGCGCCAAAAACGCGCCAGTCACGCGCAGAGTTATCTGACAAACACTCTACATGCTCTTTGATAACTGACGAAAAAGTATGGGGTAATTTTTGACAGGAGACTGTCCTTTTTAAATCGCGCGATTTTTTATTCGCAGTGCGTGGTAGTTATAAAATTAGCGATTAAAAAACCGCGCGAATTTTTATTCGCGCGAATTTTAATCGCTGTGCGGGCTTAGCCTTAAGATGCTATATTTGTATCCACAGAACATATATACTTTGTATCTCTTATAGTTTAGCTGGGCTGCTAGGGTTTGTAACACCTACCTATGCTTTCTAATCGCTTAGCCTAAATAATAATAGATGACCTAAATATACTAACAAACCATTCTAGTATTTACTCTAAGCTAATACTGAACCTCTGTCAAGAATTCTATTAGTTACTAAAATACCTAGCTAGCTTGAACGCTGTAATACCTAACTGTTGTCCGATTAATATATAGATAACTACTATGGATGCTCTGAATCAAATCTGAAGTGGCCTGTGATGTCGTAATGGAGAACCCTGGTTGTAAAGCGTAGACCCATGATCTTTTAAATGAAGCGACAGAGACTAACCTTACTACTAACTAACTCATACTTAGAACTGCCTATATGCCTACATCAACTTAACAGCTGTTCATATTACATGGCCGTTGCTTCTAATTTTCTAACCTCATTTATAGCGACAAAGACACTCAAAATAAGTTAATACTCTTGTATAAATCTAACATTAGTTTACCCCTACATTGCTTGGACATTTAACAGTTAGGTCCTAACCGATTCCTAGGTCTAATATACTTTGAAAACCTGGTGAGTTATTTTGCTGAGTCCACCATGCTAATTTTCTGGTTACTGACCCAAGGTTAACTGTCTATTAAAACTGGTGGAATTTAATAATTTAGGTTACAATGGAACTGAAACTAGTAACAGCATCCGGATTTGCTTGCAAGGTCTAAGGTGAAATTGGCATGTGTGGTTTGAAATGTAATTTGATATTCCTATATGAAGATGGAGACACAATTACTATAATAATACCTATTAGCTTAAGCATATGGTTTTGCTTGCAAATTAGAAATGAAAATTTGTTATATCTATTGGAAGACTGAGTCACTATATCAGATCTATAACCGTACCTACTAGCTTAGGCATATGGCCTTGCTTGCAAAGTTAGAGATGAAAATTTGTTATATCTATTAGAAGATGGAAACACTACATCTATAATAGTACCTATTAGCTTCAGCATATGGTTTTGCTTGCAAAGTCAGAGATGGAAATTGGTATAATCATTAGGGTGAAGAGAGTCTATTGATCTTAATCACCATCTTGGCCTAATACAAATGCTCCAGCAATATTTTTTAACCGGTAAAGTCAGGGCACCTCCGCCGCCCATAACAGTGGAACTCGTCACCAGACTTGGACATCCCTCCTCCGGCGCTGCTTTATTACATTTTCATATAAAAACAAACTTCAACATATAAAGTCAAGCTGTCATGTTCGTCAATTCTTTATGTATATATATATATATAAGAGGACCAAGCTAAATGCTTCAAAGCGACTTGTTAGTCTACATGAAGAGATCTTTCTCCTTCATGGCAGCAGCAGTTAAAGTTAACGTTAATTGATATATCCTTTTCCTTTTGTTGAATAATCCTTATTGGGATAAATCCAACAGGTTGAGTGCTTAAATTAGGAGCACTAACAAGTCTGACTCCTGAGATGAGAGAACTCAAATCTAATTCATAGTAAGTACATATAAATATAGACTCTCCTAACCTTTTCTATGACCAAGTTTCCCCGTAGAACTAAATTCCCTAGTTATGTCTACGTGTCTGACTCGGATCTTATTGAACTTTTGCAACTTGTTGGTTAAAATTTGTCTCTAAAGAATCTCGCTCATGGTAATATATCCTTAATCTCACCATTGGACTGGTCTTGGAAATAACTTAAGAATCCAACCAAATTGGACAGAAGCTTTCGCCTCACCCCGATAGCTTTACATAATTTATGGCTAAAATAGAATCATGTTCCAACTCAATAGGTTAGTATCTGGAAAACCTTGAATCCACATCAGCTTCCATAAGACACTGGTCAACATTACACCGAGTTCCTTCGAGTTTAAACATCTTCTCCCGCCACTGAACAAAATCCTTTTCATACATTAATATAGCAGTAGTCTGATCCAGAGAACTCTTCCGCAACCAGCTCAATTTATAGATTATTATAGGTGCCTTTTGCATCATAGGAATATATTACCTGTTGTCAAGCCAAATATATAGGTAAATTTAGATTCTCCACTTATGTTTGATAGATTATTTCAACCTTCATATCTTTGCAATGCGTGAACCTATAAAGATTACTCTAATCAAGCTCTTTGGACTGTTCCACTAGCACTGTTACTTCACAAATCATTTCCCAAATACTGAAAGCACTAGGTATCCATTGGTCACCTTTTCCCTTTCAAATCTATTAATTTCTTACAAACCTCACTGAAAATCATACAACTTGTAGACTACATTGCTACAACGCACTAACCATTTACCTAATCGCTCTTCTTAAGATATAACATTATTTTGTTAGATAAAAGACAGCCATTTTGCTGGAAACTGTCAATCGGACTTTTCCCCACTATCTATAATCATTCTGTCAAATTGCCCGGGTTTGTTCGTCTGTCACAAGAATCTATGGCTAGGGATGTCAACAAAATTCGGATTTGATCGTAGATATATTGGTGATAACACATAATGCTACTTATAGACCTACAGCGAACCTACTCTTTCTACCTACTCTGTATACCAGACTCCCCTCGTAGCCTTGCCCCAGCAGACCTCCCCCTTTCTGCCAGAACAAAGGTCTTCGAGTTACCTAGCTCGTGATTCTAAGTAGGTACTTACCTGCCTAATTTCCGACTAAATGCGACTTTCCTAACAAACACAAACCTGGCGCCTGTATCGCCAGTTCTGACGCCCCAATTCTGTCAAGTTTGGGTGAGTGGGCCCCCTAAAATCCTATCGCTCATGCCGTGGTCCATCTGCTTGGGAAGGGAACAGATAGACACCCTACAGGTAGGTATGGTTCAATCAGGCCGCAACTGCCTCCAAATCTGGGGCATACGCCCCGCGCCATCAGACGTGTTAACTGAAAAACTGTCAATGAAAACAGCCCGCCTGATCAAACCATGTGGAAATTACTAAGCGTTATCCATTGAACACTCATCTGACACTCCACAATGCCAGACTTTCTTTACCTAGCGACCTCCCGTGAGCCTTGCCTGGAGCCCGGAGACATAAACATGTACTCCTGAAGAAACAAACTCTATGCTTCCAACCCTCTCTGACTCAAATTAAGCCCATTTTCTAGGATTTTACTTGGGAATAATTTACTTTAATTGAAATGCTTTCTGTAAACAAACTAGACCTTTTAATTTCGGATCCAATTTACCAGTCAGAATTCCAAAATTAAAACATTTAAAAGATCGCGAACCCAATAAACGCCCTATGGTGCAAGGACTCACTGTACACTTGCTTGAAGACTACTTCTCGCTTGATTTAAAATGGAAACTTCTTCAAAAAGTGTTTCGTCTTCCATACGTGTTGCCTCGAAGTCCATCCCGGAGAAATAAGCGCGGGCGTCGCGTCGTTTTTGCTTATATAGACCTCCCCAAAACGCGCCAAAAAGTGGCGTCCTTTTTTTTTTTTTTTTCTTTTACATCCTAGAAATTCTCCCCACTCTCAGGGAAATTTTACCCCTATGTTTAATGGAAACTTTTCAGTATATTTCTAATCCGTCTCTTAAATGTCTCATGTCTAATTATTTAACTTTGAAATACTAATTTGACTAAGGTTTATTAGTTTTAATGTCTTAATTGTACATTCTAGAATAATTATTATTCATTTTTCCAAATTTTATTTCCTATAAATATTTCTTTTTCCCCTTTACAACAATTAAAGTATTTTACTTTTAATCTTGTGTGAATACCATACATCAATAATTACCCCCTCTCCCTGTTTTATAAATAAGGTATTTATTTCTCACAACATGGCAACCCAACTATTCCTGCCTACCCAATAGGAGACATTTCATTGAAAATCCCTATTCACCCCCCCACAAAACTGATAGGCCATCTAGCGTCTAACGCCAAACCATTTCAAACATCCTGAACGCCCAGCTTGGCTTTCGTTCAGAAACCTTTGATAGTTAAGTTATAGAATTTACTAAACTATTCAAAATATTACCTTCTCACATAATATAAACACATTATTTTGTATGATCCCTTTTTTTATTATTATTTATGAATGAAAACTATTATCAAAATGGTAATTGTTCGAACATAATTTCCGAACGTATCACCTCTAGCCAAAGAAACATATTTGAAACTTTGAACCTTATCTAAGATAGAAACCAATATTCTGTACTGTTGATTATTTAACCCATATTTTTATTTAAGTTTTACATAATGTTAATTTAACGTTCTGTGAGTAAAAACCTTCTCGCTATATTTATGTGATGTCATTTGACTTGTCTTAGTTCTCAACTCTGCCGCTAGTTGTCGCTGCACTTGGACAGGATTATTCCATTTTGACATGACATTTGTTTACAACAAGATTTATAATTTTACTAACTAATAACAGTTCGTGTCGATTATTTCGTGAACCAATATCGAAATACAAGTATTGTCCACACTCCCGTGAAGCAAATTCGATTGACAAAACCCTCAACAAAGTGCATCTTCTTATATGAAATAATTTGTCACAGAGTCCAACTGTTGTGAAACATTATTGTTTCAATCCCTGAATCTCAGGTATTTATTAACTATATTTTCTCGCTAATTCAAACAAATTTACTGTATCTAACTTCCTCAGATTAATCATAAAACTTCCAAATTAAATGCAAATGACCACAACTGCTCCGCTACCATTAACCCGTTTCTTTTTCAGTGTTTACCTCAAGCAATCTGAAACCACTAAACAAGCCCCAAGCCTTATAGACAGAATCTCCCTCCCATATGCACTGTGTTGACAAAGTATGAAGCAAATTCCCAGCGCAACAACATGGTAAATGGCTAATTTTGTTCAATACAACCCAGTTGACACAACCCAATTTGACTTTGTGATTTATTCCCACACCAGGATCTATTTATACTATTAAAAGTTATTGAGGTAAGTAACATTAATACATTTCGACTTTTAACTCTTTAAGAAATATTCGAGATAGTTCAGGTGCGATTCTGAACCGTTACAGCCGACCCCAAAATTCTTCAAAGGTGACAGTACCAAGTATTGGATCCGGAGTAGAATTTTTCTTTCTATCCAAATCTCTAATATTTCTTTTTACACATATATTTATATATATATAGACATGTTTTTTTTTTTTTATATCTATATATATATATTATTATTATTTTTATATCAATCTATATATATATATATTTTTTTTTTTTTTTTATATATATATATATATATCCCTTTCTCTTATTATTTTCCCAAAATCAAAGAATTGAATCAATTTGGACCAAGAAAAACACAATGCTCTTTGTCCTACCAAAGGACATTGCGGCCTCCGACCCCTATCGAATCAATTTTTAGTGAGCCCTAGTGATTATGTAATTAAGAGTGTAGAGTGTATTTAGACCAAAATAATATCAAAAGTTATCAAGCGAGTTTTTAAGTGTTTTTTATTGCTTTATCCAAATTCATCGTATGTATATCCGACACCAGAGACGTACAAAGCATGGTGAAAGGTACGGGTTGTGAATCCGTAGTTTAGAATAAACTCGCCTTGGTGTATAAACTGTAATCCAACCTTACGATTACATGGCGTTCTAGCGCAGCATTTTATACCCCCAAAGTGCCCCTGCATATCTCTGTACGCCCCCTTCTAAATGAAGCATATACAAAGACCTTTTTGTCAAAAAGCTTACTCAAAACTCTGGAATAGCCTCCGATATCACTTTGGAGAATGTATAGTTGTCGAGTTAAACATGGCCCGTCCTGACCCACGGGAAGTGTAAATTTTGTACAGGCGTTTACACCGGGACAAGATACAAACATAAACACTGTTTGTATATATATATTTTTTTTTTTTTTATTTATCCTAACACCAAAGTCCCACTGTACAAAATTCAAGTCTGTTAACACGTGCTCTACGCCTATCCCTATCACGTGCTGTTGTGTGCGGATCTTATCTTTTGGGTTAATAATAATGGTTGTAATCAGGCTTCCCAATTTGTTTACACTCATGGCCTCATATTTTGAATCTTTTTTTTTTTTCATATATAAAATAGATATATATATATATATATATATATATATACACTTACATATTTTTTTTTATATATACAGATTCCACTCTTCTTCACTTTTAACAATTCCGTCCTTCCTCAAACTCACATCCGCGCCACCATGAACATAACCAACGTTTCACCTGATTACTTGTAGTATACTGCCCTAAAAAGCTATTAACATTAATTTGTAAAATTAATACTACCGATCCTCATAATACTGTCACCTCTTCTATTTTCCTTTCCCCTCCCTATAAATATAAGAACTCCTCTTTTGTTTAATTTATTAACAAAACTTTTCGCTCAGATTCGTTCGAAATTAATATATATTTTTTTTATAGTTAATCGGTTCATTAACAATGCATGAATTGACTCCAACACATGATTGGACTATCTACCATAACCGAATACTATCCCTTTCCTTTGCTAATAATGACCCAAAGCCAAAATTGTACATGTTCGACCAACATTTCCTACCCGTTAGCAAATTTCAATTGTCCACCTAAAACATGACAATATTACACCAATTGAATTAAAACTCTGTAACAAAATTTAACAACCCAATCCTAACATTTACCATAATTAAGAACGTAAAACCCCTTTCGTAATAACAATTTCAACCTTGAAACACATCACTACCATCACTGTTGCATCGAACTATAAAACCGACCTAAGTAAATATATAAATACCCCCAATATATATTAATATAGGTATATACCGCAGTACCGACCAACCTATCAACGCTTACCCTTTTTTTTTCCATCTAACAATTTCCCTAACCTAGCCAAACTACTAAAAGTCTATTCCCACTACTCTCTATCCGAATACTATCAGCGAATTTTGCTAACCTATCAACACTTATCACCTTCTTGCTACCATCTATTAAGTCCATTACGTGTCAGAGCTCAATTCATGTTAGGTACATAAAGATTACATTATTAACCAACTAACATCCCTATATAACTCTTTTAAATATTAATTGTAAAATTCACATTATTAACATAACTTTGACATTTTAATCCTGATAAGTAATATTAAGTTTTTTTTTTTTCAAAAGTTCTACTAAGTGTCTTCCTTAACTATGTCTATAAAAACTATAAAACCCCTTATTCCCTCAAATGACATATTTGGTTTTGGCTTATCCTAATTTTGGTTTTAACTCCAATTCACGTTTGGTGTTAACGTCTAATTTAATTTAGGGTCAAAGTTTATTCATGGAATTCAACTTTAACCTTTCGACCCCCCACTTTTAAGTAGTACCTGACCTTATGACTGATGATAATTATTATTATATGATGAGAATTGACTTCCACTAAAAAGTGTATTTGTTTAACAATTAAATCCCTTCTACTTCAAATTCGCAACCAACCTTTACACTATAGTACAACCTATATTGGTTCCTTTAAGATTCCTATAACTATAACCTGCCTTTATCCTGTAAAACATATTCTTAACTTATTTATCTAATTGGAAAATACACCATATTTCAAAATTAGTAAATAATTTTCCCCATTATAAACCCCATTATCCATCTCTAACTTTGGTTACTAATAATGAAATTAATTAATGATGTTTATTTCACTTATCCCGCTCATATTCTTCTATGTTACAAAATAAGTAGGTACCTATATCATAAATACCAAACATCGACGGGTATCATCACACTTCCAAGCCCCAAAGCAACACTGAACAGTTTGTCTACGACAATCACCTGGGCAGGAATCGAACCCGAGACCTCTACATATAGTGACTTCCAACCCATTCGACCCCAGTGGTCGTTAACCTATCATATGGATGTCCCACTTAATATCATTTTCTATAGCTAATTTAATTCTAAGGTCTTAATACTAACCTAAATAGAATTCCTAGTAATTTTAATTACATTAATTCTAAACCCTACTAATTGATTAACCTGTAACTGTAGTTACACTTTTCCACGACCCCCAATCCAACATACTATAAAATTTTAACTGCACTGTCTATACTGATATTATAAAAGGACAAAGTTGTTTGCCCACTAGTTCGTTCGTCTACGATAACCATGTCCGCAACCCCCCAGCTAGACCGAACCAACAAAACTCTCCTTGACCATTAAGTGACATAAATTACCTCCCAAACCCCACTGGAACAGCCCCAACACGACACTAGCGGAACCCGTAAAAATCCTATAGCTATAATCATTTTGTATTGAAAATCATACACATATAAATTACAAAAAAGATTAACTAACTAATAACATTTAATTCGTTACATCAATTCAAATGTCTCATCGTTTGCCTAAACTGGAGCCATCATATATTTTTTTCCTTTCCCTATAATTGCAAGTACCAATCTCTACCCTATGGATGATAGTCGAGAATGATGTTCTCTCAATGCAACTAGTAAATTTTTAATTTAATAATTTTATGTATGACTAACATTCTAATAAAATATTCCCCAGTGTCCACACAATGGTACTCTTAGCATAGCGACAATTTCCTTACTTTTTCTACCAGCATCTATCAGTTGTCTCACTGCTTGTCCGATTAAATAAGAATAATAATAATAATAATCCCTAATAACACCCAAACCCTAGACCATATGTTATTTCTTTTCAACCATAACGTACCTATAGTCCTATCACAAAGTAATTTGTTAAGATTAACCAATGGTTCAACTAAGAATGTATATCTAGTTACTAATATAGAACCAAGATTGATAAGAAGAACAACAAACCAATCACGTCGCCTGTATGAAAGTTCTTTTCCTTCTCCATTCACCACCCCCTATTCAACATCATCATGTCCAGTGAACGAGGACCACTGCTGGCATACTATGTTTCAATTAAATCTATCTGTTTTTTTTTCTATATAGAGAATATACAATTAGTCTATGAATATTCCCGGCATACCTGTAACACTAATGCTACCCATAACTAGTTATAAATAGTCAACAGTTGTTCACTACATCACGCCAGCGACCCCAAACTGTCAGACACACTTGGTTCTTACATTATTTACCTATTTAAGCTAATTTGTAATATTTACTACCTACTTTTAGGCATAGCAACCTATAAAACTTAACTGGATACCTAAGAGAAGCAATATTAGTTAGGCAAGCAATCTCCTATAATTCTCATTGACATAAGAATAATTACTTGATTTATTTTATAACATTGTTGTATTCCTTCTTAAACCGTCGTTGAATTTTCTAACTCAAATTTCAACGAAAGGTAAAGAATTATTTAACCCTATTTTATTCTTGTTAAGTACCTATTTATCTATAATGTTCCGGACTAACACACCACCCCACCCTAGTCTACACTACTTATCCATCCAAACAACAACTCCTACTTGAAATCAAAACCACTGTAATTATAATAAAATTTCTGCAAGTCTTATAACCAACATCTAAGTTTCTTTTATGTTCCCGGATGAAAATTTTGATTACTTACCTAAACCAAGTAATTTTTCCCTTCTTGTTCATATATTAGATTGTTTAATAATTATGAAATTATCCTATTATGGTTTTTCCAAACTCACTGAACCATTTTAGATGAAATTCTCTCTACTTGCTGTTCAAATTAGAAACCATTGAATCTAATGTTTCTAATCTAGCCAATCCAAAATCTTCACTAACAAATTCCTTTTGGTTCATATTTCATGAATTCCAATACCTAACTATTAGTAAGAGAAACCATTCTTTTACCCAAATAGCTATTTTTCAAGTTTTAAGAAGTAAGAAGTAATGTTACCTCATTGTCCTAACTTGATACAAAACCCACTAAATATTGGTACCTTACCTTTTAAATATATCCATAACTACATTTAACAAGCTAAGCTAACATTATTTTAGTTTGTAGCAATATAATTTTCTTCCACTAAGTTAGGAGTCTAATCATTACCCACTGACATATCTAATTTTGTTCTTTAAAACTTTATCACCGACCCCAAAATACAAAATAATAGTTTTATCATTCATCGAGACAAGATTTCTCTTTAATTCTGAACTATTTTCAACTTTTAAGTTAACCGAGCGTTTGAAAAATCAAACCGTCCCTACTAAGTTATCCGTTGACTTATTTAGCATTGCAAATACCGTTCCCTTCAAACAAAATTACCCTCTTTGAGTCTAAGCTGTCCATATACAAGTAGGTACCAATTGTGTCTAATTCTAAAAATTTTCAACAATTTAATTAAAACTAAATCTCTGATTAACTTACCAAAATGGTTGTTATCAATCTATAAGTCAGAAAGGGTCTCCCCTCTCTTATGTACACCATGAAAAGCCAGACCTCATAACACTTCTTCAGTTTTCATTATCCACTTATTTCCATGAGAAATCACTCTCATCAAGACACATTTTTCAACCAAGCCAAACTCTTTAATTATTTACCCCTTTGAAATACCTTGTACAAACTATAAATTAACTAAAATACTATTTTCTTACTTCAAATTCATAACTCTTACAATGATTTACACTAAAACCTATTTGCATAACTATTTAATGTCCTTTTTTTTTAGGTTATATTTTCACAATAATGATAAACACAACCACAGATCTATCCTTCAGACAGTTTCAGCATTTTCAACAATTTCACAAACTTAGATGACACTCAACCTTTAATAATTCATAAATTCTCTTGATGAAAACAAAAACATTCCTAACAACAATTTTTTTTTTTTTTTTTCATGTTTTTGGCTTGGATGCGAGTTCTTTAAGCCATGTCTGGATTTATATCCTAACAACAATAAAAATAGCGCACCACAGAACAACGTGATCGCCCCCCTCCCCAACTAATATATGTATGTAATATTTCACCTAATGTATGTCATTATCTATCCTAAAATTTTTTTTTTTATAACATTTTCAAACACGCCTTTAAACTACAATCTCGGACCGCACATCACATAGTCATTAATTTGCACGATTCTGATACATAACATAACCCATTTTAATTAATTAATAAGAACCACAATTTTTCGTAACCTACCGGTAGCGACATCTATCACGCAGTAGCGTAATTACCCTGTTAGCTAAAAGAATTTGCCCCTTTTAAAACAAAACAAGTGTTTGCTAGAACTCATTCATCAATAACATTCTGCCTTATTTATTATTATCATTAAAGTTACTAACCAAATTCCACTCGTTCGAAAATACCCGTGGCGACCTCCGTTGAGTAAAAATGTAGCTACTGCCCTAACTTTCTTGTGATGCCGTGCTAATGGGCGATTTCCTAAAAGCTCGATCACTAGATGGCGCTGTCCCACCTATCTATGCAGTTAGAAGGTACGAAACATGAAATTTTACTTTGACCCTTTTTTTTTTTTTTGTAAAACGGAACGTCAGACAGAAGTTATTTATTTACCTTAATCTTTAAAATTTAACTATTTCGTTTCTGTTCCTCACAGTAGTACTTATTTAATTTATTATTAGTTTCCTTTGGGTTTTTAATTTAAATATGATTCATACCAAAATATACTAGCCGCTACACACTTCGTTCAACGCCATCTAGCGAAGCTTTCGGAAGCTAGAAAATCTATCCTGTCACTCATGTTCTTAAATATCGACCTTTCCAAGAAACAACCTCAAAATCTAATTTTGTGAATAGAGGGCTACCGGCTAAGAAATCTGGATATGGGTATGGGCTTCAACTGTCACTCGAACTCCCCATTCCGATAGATTTTTGCCGCTTTGCTCTGTTGAACGTTGCTAGCTAGTTATCGTTATACCCGACGTCACAAAACAAGGAACCGATAGCGACTATTTTCTTTATAAAATTGACTCAAAGTTCCCAAAAACGTATGAAGTTCATACCCATAAAGTAACGCGGTAGCTCCCAGTCTTTACTAAACATCAAAACCGTACTACTAGTCATATAACGTGTCTCTATAATTTATTTGTATACAAATATGCAAGCCCATACAAAGTTTGTACTTAACAAGGTCCATACAGTTTCCCATAATTTTTCCGTTCGCCTACCCAGAGCTAACACTAAGGAGAGAAACAACCTTTCCATGTGTTCCCCATACATGCTCTTTGATTAGCTCCATATAACCTCTACTCAAAAGTCTTTCAACTATACAATTGTGCTATACAAGTTTGTGAATTCACCTGCCCGGCTTTCGACAATTAAATTACCTAATTATTGACGAATTTCAACAGAGATAATATTGGTAATCTATGAAACCACAATATGATGTTACTCAAGAATTATAACTATTGTTCTTTTTAATAAAAAGACAATTAATAGTAAGTACTTGTTTAATTATGTGGTTAATTATTTATTCTCTAACAGAATGCAATCCAACTTAGCATTTCATCTAACTAAAATTCAACATTACTACCTATGAAATCTCTGAAAAGATAAACATTTTCTTATTTTTGATTCTGCTAGCATATTACAATAATGAATTATTTCTTCCATTTCAGAAAACAAGTTGCTATACTTAACTAAACCTAATCAAGACCTATGAACAGTTCTCAAAAGACCCTTATTAAGAAACATCCTGCCCGGGGACGCTTAACAGAAGTTTAATTAAATAATTAATATTAACCCCGTCGCTTCAGTTTTCCTTCTGCACTAAACAACAAATTGTGGCTATTCCAACTCAATGTAAACTAGCCACTTACCTTCAGAAATACTCAGAGCTCCAATGTAATTTATATGCTAAACTCATTAAAAAGGTTTGTAAATATTGTCTTATTTTCTTATTCCTATACAAGATTTGCTATAATATGTGTTAATTTTTAATCCTGGTAACGGCACTACTAAATTGTAACACCTACCTATGCTTTCTAATCGCTTAGCCTAAATAATAATAGATGACCTAAATATACTAACAAACCATTCTAGTATTTACTCTAAGCTAATACTGAACCTCTGTCAAGAATTCTATTAGTTACTAAAATACCTAGCTAGCTTGAACGCTGTAATACCTAACTGTTGTCCGATTAATATATAGATAACTACTATGGATGCTCTGAATCAAATCTGAAGTGGCCTGTGATGTCGTAATGGAGAACCCTGGTTGTAAAGCGTAGACCCATGATCTTTTAAATGAAGCGACAGAGACTAACCTTACTACTAACTAACTCATACTTAGAACTGCCTATATGCCTACATCAACTTAACAGCTGTTCATATTACATGGCCGTTGCTTCTAATTTTCTAACCTCATTTATAGCGACAAAGACACTCAAAATAAGTTAATACTCTTGTATAAATCTAACATTAGTTTACCCCTACATTGCTTGGACATTTAACAGTTAGGTCCTAACCGATTCCTAGGTCTAATATACTTTGAAAACCTGGTGAGTTATTTTGCTGAGTCCACCATGCTAATTTTCTGGTTACTGACCCAAGGTTAACTGTCTATTAAAACTGGTGGAATTTAATAATTTAGGTTACAATGGAACTGAAACTAGTAACAGCATCCGGATTTGCTTGCAAGGTCTAAGGTGAAATTGGCATGTGTGGTTTGAAATGTAATTTGATATTCCTATATGAAGATGGAGACACAATTACTATAATAATACCTATTAGCTTAAGCATATGGTTTTGCTTGCAAATTAGAAATGAAAATTTGTTATATCTATTGGAAGACTGAGTCACTATATCAGATCTATAACCGTACCTACTAGCTTAGGCATATGGCCTTGCTTGCAAAGTTAGAGATGAAAATTTGTTATATCTATTAGAAGATGGAAACACTACATCTATAATAGTACCTATTAGCTTCAGCATATGGTTTTGCTTGCAAAGTCAGAGATGGAAATTGGTATAATCATTAGGGTGAAGAGAGTCTATTGATCTTAATCACCATCTTGGCCTAATACAAATGCTCCAGCAATATTTTTTAACCGGTAAAGTCAGGGCACCTCCGCCGCCCATAACAGTGGAACTCGTCACCAGACTTGGACATCCCTCCTCCGGCGCTGCTTTATTACATTTTCATATAAAAACAAACTTCAACATATAAAGTCAAGCTGTCATGTTCGTCAATTCTTTATGTATATATATATATATATAAGAGGACCAAGCTAAATGCTTCAAAGCGACTTGTTAGTCTACATGAAGAGATCTTTCTCCTTCATGGCAGCAGCAGTTAAAGTTAACGTTAATTGATATATCCTTTTCCTTTTGTTGAATAATCCTTATTGGGATAAATCCAACAGGTTGAGTGCTTAAATTAGGAGCACTAACAAGTCTGACTCCTGAGATGAGAGAACTCAAATCTAATTCATAGTAAGTACATATAAATATAGACTCTCCTAACCTTTTCTATGACCAAGTTTCCCCGTAGAACTAAATTCCCTAGTTATGTCTACGTGTCTGACTCGGATCTTATTGAACTTTTGCAACTTGTTGGTTAAAATTTGTCTCTAAAGAATCTCGCTCATGGTAATATATCCTTAATCTCACCATTGGACTGGTCTTGGAAATAACTTAAGAATCCAACCAAATTGGACAGAAGCTTTCGCCTCACCCCGATAGCTTTACATAATTTATGGCTAAAATAGAATCATGTTCCAACTCAATAGGTTAGTATCTGGAAAACCTTGAATCCACATCAGCTTCCATAAGACACTGGTCAACATTACACCGAGTTCCTTCGAGTTTAAACATCTTCTCCCGCCACTGAACAAAATCCTTTTCATACATTAATATAGCAGTAGTCTGATCCAGAGAACTCTTCCGCAACCAGCTCAATTTATAGATTATTATAGGTGCCTTTTGCATCATAGGAATATATTACCTGTTGTCAAGCCAAATATATAGGTAAATTTAGATTCTCCACTTATGTTTGATAGATTATTTCAACCTTCATATCTTTGCAATGCGTGAACCTATAAAGATTACTCTAATCAAGCTCTTTGGACTGTTCCACTAGCACTGTTACTTCACAAATCATTTCCCAAATACTGAAAGCACTAGGTATCCATTGGTCACCTTTTCCCTTTCAAATCTATTAATTTCTTACAAACCTCACTGAAAATCATACAACTTGTAGACTACATTGCTACAACGCACTAACCATTTACCTAATCGCTCTTCTTAAGATATAACATTATTTTGTTAGATAAAAGACAGCCATTTTGCTGGAAACTGTCAATCGGACTTTTCCCCACTATCTATAATCATTCTGTCAAATTGCCCGGGTTTGTTCGTCTGTCACAAGAATCTATGGCTAGGGATGTCAACAAAATTCGGATTTGATCGTAGATATATTGGTGATAACACATAATGCTACTTATAGACCTACAGCGAACCTACTCTTTCTACCTACTCTGTATACCAGACTCCCCTCGTAGCCTTGCCCCAGCAGACCTCCCCCTTTCTGCCAGAACAAAGGTCTTCGAGTTACCTAGCTCGTGATTCTAAGTAGGTACTTACCTGCCTAATTTCCGACTAAATGCGACTTTCCTAACAAACACAAACCTGGCGCCTGTATCGCCAGTTCTGACGCCCCAATTCTGTCAAGTTTGGGTGAGTGGGCCCCCTAAAATCCTATCGCTCATGCCGTGGTCCATCTGCTTGGGAAGGGAACAGATAGACACCCTACAGGTAGGTATGGTTCAATCAGGCCGCAACTGCCTCCAAATCTGGGGCATACGCCCCGCGCCATCAGACGTGTTAACTGAAAAACTGTCAATGAAAACAGCCCGCCTGATCAAACCATGTGGAAATTACTAAGCGTTATCCATTGAACACTCATCTGACACTCCACAATGCCAGACTTTCTTTACCTAGCGACCTCCCGTGAGCCTTGCCTGGAGCCCGGAGACATAAACATGTACTCCTGAAGAAACAAACTCTATGCTTCCAACCCTCTCTGACTCAAATTAAGCCCATTTTCTAGGATTTTACTTGGGAATAATTTACTTTAATTGAAATGCTTTCTGTAAACAAACTAGACCTTTTAATTTCGGATCCAATTTACCAGTCAGAATTCCAAAATTAAAACATTTAAAAGATCGCGAACCCAATAAACGCCCTATGGTGCAAGGACTCACTGTACACTTGCTTGAAGACTACTTCTCGCTTGATTTAAAATGGAAACTTCTTCAAAAAGTGTTTCGTCTTCCATACATGTTGCCTCGAAGTCCATCCCGGAGAAATAAGCGCGGGCGTCGCGTCGTTTTTGCTTATATAGACCTCCCCAAAACGCGCCAAAAAGTGGCGTCCTTTTTTTTTTTTTTTTCTTTTACATCCTAGAAATTCTCCCCACTCTCAGGGAAATTTTACCCCTATGTTTAATGGAAACTTTTCAGTATATTTCTAATCCGTCTCTTAAATGTCTCATGTCTAATTATTTAACTTTGAAATACTAATTTGACTAAGGTTTATTAGTTTTAATGTCTTAATTGTACATTCTAGAATAATTATTATTCATTTTTCCAAATTTTATTTCCTATAAATATTTCTTTTTCCCCTTTACAACAATTAAAGTATTTTACTTTTAATCTTGTGTGAATACCATACATCAATAATTACCCCCTCTCCCTGTTTTATAAATAAGGTATTTATTTCTCACAACATGGCAACCCAACTATTCCTGCCTACCCAATAGGAGACATTTCATTGAAAATCCCTATTCACCCCCCCACAAAACTGATAGGCCATCTAGCGTCTAACGCCAAACCATTTCAAACATCCTGAACGCCCAGCTTGGCTTTCGTTCAGAAACCTTTGATAGTTAAGTTATAGAATTTACTAAACTATTCAAAATATTACCTTCTCACATAATATAAACACATTATTTTGTATGATCCCTTTTTTTATTATTATTTATGAATGAAAACTATTATCAAAATGGTAATTGTTCGAACATAATTTCCGAACGTATCACCTCTAGCCAAAGAAACATATTTGAAACTTTGAACCTTATCTAAGATAGAAACCAATATTCTGTACTGTTGATTATTTAACCCATATTTTTATTTAAGTTTTACATAATGTTAATTTAACGTTCTGTGAGTAAAAACCTTCTCGCTATATTTATGTGATGTCATTTGACTTGTCTTAGTTCTCAACTCTGCCGCTAGTTGTCGCTGCACTTGGACAGGATTATTCCATTTTGACATGACATTTGTTTACAACAAGATTTATAATTTTACTAACTAATAACAGTTCGTGTCGATTATTTCGTGAACCAATATCGAAATACAAGTATTGTCCACACTCCCGTGAAGCAAATTCGATTGACAAAACCCTCAACAAAGTGCATCTTCTTATATGAAATAATTTGTCACAGAGTCCAACTGTTGTGAAACATTATTGTTTCAATCCCTGAATCTCAGGTATTTATTAACTATATTTTCTCGCTAATTCAAACAAATTTACTGTATCTAACTTCCTCAGATTAATCATAAAACTTCCAAATTAAATGCAAATGACCACAACTGCTCCGCTACCATTAACCCGTTTCTTTTTCAGTGTTTACCTCAAGCAATCTGAAACCACTAAACAAGCCCCAAGCCTTATAGACAGAATCTCCCTCCCATATGCACTGTGTTGACAAAGTATGAAGCAAATTCCCAGCGCAACAACATGGTAAATGGCTAATTTTGTTCAATACAACCCAGTTGACACAACCCAATTTGACTTTGTGATTTATTCCCACACCAGGATCTATTTATACTATTAAAAGTTATTGAGGTAAGTAACATTAATACATTTCGACTTTTAACTCTTTAAGAAATATTCGAGATAGTTCAGGTGCGATTCTGAACCGTTACAGGTTCCACATCAGGTGTGCCAGACCTTCGATATTTTTCCTTCAATAGAAAATGTTCATTACGTGAAACAACTTTTCTTAAGACGCCATGTTTGTATCTCATATAGTTTATCCTAGCTGCTGGGGTTCCACATCAGGTGAATCAGACCTTCAAACTTTGTACGTCAAAAGAAAGTGCCCATCACGTTTAACAATTTTCCTTATGACGGTATTTTTATATCTCTCATAGTTTGGCTGGACTGCTATGGTTCCACATCAGATATTACGATCTTCAAAATAAATTATAGCCTATATGTTGGCGAGGACTAATAGCTGTATAACAAAAAAAGTTTCATCAAAATCCGTTCAGTAGTTTTTGTGTGAAACGCGGACAACAGACAGACAGACAGACAAAAAATTAAAAAACTATATTTTTGGTATCTGTTTCGTTTAAGAAGACCCCTAGTGGTATTTTTTTTCTATTTATTTTCAATGTACAGAATTGGATCGTTTACAGTTTTATTATAAGTATAGATTATACATACCCACTTGATATAACATAAAATCAAGAAAGAGCCTTAAACGATTAAATTTTAGGTTAGGTTAGGTTATGCATAATATTGATTACTTACCTATACTTAATATAATTGACTGATCTGTATGAATAACTGGGAATAGTGATTAAAATTTCATACGTCGCAAAAACCTATATGAATGGAAAATTATATTTTACGAGGCCGTAAAAGCTCGCACGTTTGCTCATTTAAAAACTATAAAGATTTAATCGAGTGAAGCAAAAAACCGCTTCGCTTGAGTATGATGAAGTACCTTATTAATTAACAAGATTTTTACCGTTTCACTTTAGTGTTTATACATTTAACACAATAAATAACTTCAAAGTTTGTCTGTCTCTGTGTGTCTAATAATCTCGGCTTATCTCTCTTCTATGCGTTTAAATAAACCAAGTTTAGGTATTTACTGTGTGCAAGTCTTTGTGGCTAAGCTCTCAAATTTATAGTAGGTATTAGAGTGAGTAGGTACCTAACCTAGTTAGATGGTTCTCCGAACAGTGTTATTAAAATGTAACAGTATTCTTGAAATAAACAATTTTTGTTCAAATGGTTTTGATTCATTTTGATTTGATTGGTTTGATTGATCAAAGTCTTTTGTTTTGTTTGGATATGAATTCACTCTTTTTACAGAACTATTGAAGTTTGTTTACTTTTTATAACTAGGCTGATGGCTGTACTTGTATGTAGGTACTGCGCTAACATAATAATGTGCTCTTCTCACTCAATGCAACGGTACAAACAGACTGACCGCACAAGGGACCCTGCTGCGAATACATTTTCTAATAATCTACCTATTTGTCACACTGCGGAATGTATATATTTTTTTTGTAAACTGGCTAACAATATTAAGGCGCTACTCGGAAAAAGTATGGACTTTTTGATTTAAAAAATATCTAAGGACGGTTGGAGTTGTTACAAATTTGGTAATAAGATTATATTTCTTCATACCTTTATCTAGATTCGTATAGTTTTAGAAACACGATTTTATGATTTTGCCTCGTCACTTTTTCTTTTCGAAAAGACCTCAGAAAATACGAAAATTCAAGATTTCTTGAAATGGAGTTACGTATACTATTGGAAATTGGTTTAATTAGTGGAGACCAATAATATTTAGGATCGTGTAGAAGCATTTTTAGAAAATCGCTATAGTTTTTTAATACGAAGTGATTTTGTGTTTTTTTGCCTAATCTGCAAAAACGGTCTCACTCATTGCTATCGCGCTTCAGCATAATTTTTCCGAGTATTACCGTTTGACAAAGAGCTGCGAACTGTCCGTGCCGTGTTGACTCTGACATCAAATAGCAAATATTGAGCTTTATTTAGTAACACTCGTTATTTCATGTATTTATCTGCCTAAATTAGTTCGATTTAAGCAGTCGTGTTTTTTAATTTATTTTTTTATTATTTTAAAGTGTGACTACGAAGAAAAAAGTCCTAGTAGTCACACCAGTGTGTGACAAAATGGTGTGACTACGAGTCCGTCGGGTTTAAAAAATTACTTTTTCATCTCTCAGATTCGGAAAGTGATGTATATTTAAACTGAGCAGCGGGTCCAAAACTATCCGTTTCACCCTAGGGTGGAAATGAATTTTAAGAATAGAACTGAATTTGGTTACAGTCAACCATAGAGTTACCTCATCGGCAATGAAAAAGTTTTCAACTAATTTTGTATGGGGACGGGACTCATGGGACTAGCAAATTTTTTTTTTTTATAAAAACGAGAATATCTCAAAAGCGGCCCGTCTCGTAGCGTAGCTAAAATCTAACAAAACTTTCAACCCCCTATGATACTCCGGAGATAGTTAGGAGGCATCCGATAGACATAAAAAAAAAAATTTTTGTACAAAAATTTTTTTTAGTCAAAAAATTTTTTTATTAAAAAAATTTTTTTTTGTTCTAAAATTTGTTTTTGTTAGGTATTTCAAAACTTAAATTTTTTATATACCTATTATAGAAAAAACAGAGAAAGCGAAGCCCCCCGCCACCTTTCTTTTATTTTTCTAGATAGTTTTAGTTGTCTTTATTGCTTTTCTTATAGAGGGAGATGAAAAGCAGAGTGTATTTAGTTTCCTTATATTCGAAATGAAAAGTAGAGTGTATTACTCGGCCGCAAAATTATTTTCATCTCGGGCAACGTATATTGAATCCCTCGCTGCGTTCAGGATTCTACTCTAGAATCCTTCACTGCGCTCTGGATTCAAAATAGCGCCCTCGCCGTAAATATGTTATTTTGCTCCCTTGTAATACTATTCCTGAATAGTGGAGCAATTATATAATTCAACTTTTTAACGTTAACGTTAACTTCAACTTATGTATGTACTTAAAAATCGACATGAATAAATGAACTAATATTTCAAACAAGGAAATAGACCGAAAGGAACAAGAAAAATGAAGTTATTAGTGAATAACCACAATATTTGTGAAGCGTGACGTTCTGGCAATCGGAGACGTCGCTCGTCGTCGCGGCGTTCAAGACGCACAACAACAATTGAAGCGAAATAGCAGTATCGAAATATGCCGCGATACATTATTACACGAAATCGCTTTTTGGCCAATGACACAGATTATCAACACCCGTGAATTTCTAATAACAATGATATAACTGATATTATAAAAATATCAAAACCAACTTATAATCTAATTTCATAAATATTGAATTCGCAGTCGAAATTGGTTTCCATATTACCAATATTTGCTGAAGGTACGTGCCTATTGTGTACATGTTAATCTATTTTCGTTACACTGTTAGATCTTTGATCTTTTTAGGGTTCCGAACCAAAATGGTAAAAAGAAACCCTTATGGTGAGACTCAGTCTGTCTGTCACAAATGGACATCTCGAGAACTACTAATGAAATTTGGAATAGTTTTAGATGACGTTTGCCCAACTATTTTGCAAATTTATAAGAGAGAAATAAAAATATACTTAGGTATGTTTTTTTTAGCAATATGGCCTGAAAGAAGGGTCTTAAAAAATCGAAGTGGGGCTTCAAAAAGCTTAAGGGGTATCATATGAAAGAGCGCTGCTTGCAAATTCTTACCTAAATATTTTTTCTTTTTGTTTTAGGCCGCATGGTTTTTGACTTATGATGAAATATTAAACTTTTTTTTACAAATCATCAACAAAATAATTACATTAGTTCCACTATCGGTCAAGTGATGGCGCTGACCTAAAACTGCAATATTCTTTAACGCAAATTCTCTGACGAATATAGCCTCGCCGATGAAAACATTATAAACGTTTTATTTACGTAAAGTAACAAATCCAAATATTTATATTTATGATGGTACGGAACCCTCGGTGCGCGAGTACGACTCGCTCTTGACCGGTTTTTTTATTATACCTACGTAACGGAAAAAGTATCTGACTAAACATAATTCGCAGATTATTGCTCACAAAATCATGAAAAACTAGGAAAAATATGATAAGTATTGGAATTGCATTGTGTTTTTGTTTGACTATCCGAAAATAAATTATGAAATTTAATTCTGTAGGTGACGAAGCTTTTTGGAATGAAGTTTCTTTAAATAATAATGATGAGCCGTTATCTACAGATACGCAGATTATCTATGCCTAGTAATAAATCTTTTCTTCCTTAGTAAACATAATACGTCTTCGCTGACTCAAAAATCAAATCAAATCTCTCAAACCTCGCAAATATTTACCTAACAAACAAATTACCTACTTATATATATCCTTATTACAAAAAAATCGACGTCTCATGATTAAAACCGACATGAACTTTTTCGCGTTGATAATGACCTCTTTCAGTGCGTGTAGTCATAGCAGCGACATATATCTAGTGATTTACATTAAGCAGGGTACTCACAGGGAACACACAGAGCTAGTACGTAACATATCCAATACTGTATCAAATGAGTGCGTAGGATCATGCCTGTGGCTCACGTATCCACTTGATACAGTATCAGAGACGTTACGCACCACACCTCGTAATGAGTACCCTGGTTTAACTGTCAGGTTTCACACCGCGTGCGTTGCGTCTTGACGAGCAGTTATTAACCGCAATGATGTTGCGTTTTCAGCGCTACGTACGGCGATCAACTCGTGCGCAAGTTTAACGCTTTCGTAACATAAGTGCTTAGAAATAGATATGTATGTACAATTCTAGCTTTAATTTTTCTTGATAAGATTTATACTAATATCTACGCGTAAGTAATTTTTCTTATGATAATTACGTAAGTCCTACTTGTTATTTACTCCAGTAAATGTCTTATAAAGGTTAGAGCTTTATCTGAAGACAATAAGGTTGCATAAAACACATTTTTATTAATGAAACGCAGTTTTATATAGTATTAAGTATGTTAAATTTCCATTGTGCGCCGAACCAGGTGCAGATCAAACTGATGATATCCCGCCGGCCGACGAAACCCATGCAAGTCCGACTTTCTTCAATCACAGCGGCTGGCATGGCGGCCGCTCACTCGGGAGTAAAGTATGCATCGGCTTTAAATATAATTAATTAAATGAACTGAGGATAATACACCGTCGCGTTAAGGTACCATCGATCGCCGAAATAAGACGAGCATTTCAAGGCTCTATGTGTACATACCCTTTTTATTTTGTGGGAAGTAGGGAGGAAACACGACATCCGACTTCGACGACGCGTGTCATTGTCATTGCTACAGCCGGAGGAGGTGACCGTGGTTAATTTGTGACTGTAGTAAAACTCTTCACGATATGCCTCTGTTAAACTCTGTAATATTTTTTTGAGGAATGTTAGATTATGAAAGTAATTTCAGTACCTATTACATACAATGATTATGGGGCGACGTTTACCTCTAAAGATAGGTCAAATTCTGTGAATTAATTAATAGCTTCATCATCATCATCATCATCATGTCAGCCGAACGACGCCCACTGCTGGGCATAGGCCTCCCCCAAGGATATCCACAACGATCGGTCCTGCGCTGCCCGTATCCAGCGGCTTCCCGCGATCTTGACCAGATCGTCGGTCCACCTTGTAGGGGGCCTGCCCACGGAACGTCGTCCGGTACGCGGTCGCCATTCGAGAACCTTTCCGCCCCAACGGCCATCGGTTCTCCGCGCTATGTGTCCCGCCCACTGCCACTTCAATGATGCAATCCTTCGAGCTATGTCGGTTGTTTTAGTTCTCCTGCGGATCTCATCATTTCTGATTCGATCGAGCAGGGAAATACCAAGCATCGCTCTCTCCATTGCTCGCTGGGTGACTTTGAGCCTTCTTATGAGACCCATAGTAAAAGACCACGTCTCACTTCCATAGGTCATTACTGGCAACACACACTGGTCAAAGACTTTCGTCTTGAGACATTGAGGTATTTCGGACGCGAATATATGTCGGAGCTTCCCAAACGCTGCCCATCCGAGCTGGATTCGACGAGAGATCTCTTTCTCAAAGTTGGACTTACCCTTAGCGAAGCGAAGAGTTATTAATCTATGGACTTACCTAACTGGACCGTCTGTCCTAGGTAAACATAGTGGTCAACAACTTCGAGTGTAATGTTCCCAACATTAACTGGAGCGGGTGCAACATGGGCATTGAACATGATTTTCGTCTTGTCCATGTTCATCTTAAGACCCACTCTTTGCGAAGCATTACCGAGATCTTCGAGCATTGTGTTCAGGTCTTCCAAGGTCTCAGCCATAAGAACTACATCATCGGCAAACCGTAAGTGTGTTAGGTACTCGCCATTGATGTTGATGCCGTATCCTTTCCAGTCCAGCAGCTTAAAAATATCCTCCAACGCAGCTGTAAACAGTTTGGGAGAGATGACATCTCCCTGTCTCACACCTCGCTGTAGTTGGATAGGATTAGAGCTCTGGTTCTGTAATCGGACCGACATGGTGGCGTTTTGGTATAAGTACCTCAGCACCTCGATGTACCTGTGGTCTATTTGGCACCTCTGGAGAGACTGCAGCACCGCCCAAGTCTCAATCGAATCAAAGGCTTTCTCATAGTCCACGAACGCCAAGCAAAGTGGCAAGTTATACTCTTCGGTCTTCTGTATAACTTGCCGCAGCGTATGAATGTGGTCTATGGTACTGTAGCCTTTCCGGAACCCGGCTTGTTCGGGAGGTTGGAAGTCGTCGAACCTGCGAACGAGACGATTCGTAATGACTCTCGAAAACAACTTATAGATATGGCTCAGAAGCGAGATGGGTCTATAGTTCTTCAAGAGAGTTTTATCACCCTGCTTGAAAAACAGCATCACATCGCTTCTGCTCCATGCCTTTGGCGTTTTGCCCTCAAGGATGACTGAATTGAAAAGCTTCTGGAGGACTTTAAGTATCGGCTTACCGCCCGCTCTCAGAAGCTCTGTTGTGATTCCGTCATCGCCCGCCGCCTTGTTGTTTTTAAGCTGCTTGAGAGCCATTCTAATCTCGTACAGGCTGACGTCCGGGATATCTTCGGTATGGTGTCGGGTAAGCTTGGCTCTAGGGTCTGTAGCCTTGCTTTCAACAGGTGTTTGTGTGGAATATAGCTGTCCATAGAAACTCTCAATCTCCCTCAGGATTTCAGGTGTTGACGAAATGATGCTACCTTTCTCAGTTTTCAGCCTCGTCAATTGACTTTGCCCGATAGACAGATCTCTCGCGAACACTTTGGAGCCTTTGTTCCGCTCAATGGCTTCTTTAATACGCTCGGTATTAAATTGGCGAAGGTCGCGCGTCAAGGACTTTGATATCTGTCTATTAAGCTGTCGATAACGATGGGCATCCGCTGAGTTCTGCAGCTTCATTTCGTGTCTCTGATCCATGAGTAGGAGAGTCTGACTGGAGAGTTTCTTCAATTTGGGACGGCGGGTTTTATAGTACTTAGACCCTACCGTGCAGACAGTATCCACCACCATGTTGTAGTATAGATCGTCCACGTCTATGCTGTTCTCAAGGGCTTCGAAGCGGTTTTGAAGCTCGAGCTGAAAGCACTCGGGGTTTTGAATTTGAGCTGGTATTGGTCGGAGCGTGGATTTTATCAGTCGCGATCTTTCGAGCTTGAGATCGATATTCAATGTGCCTCTCACCATACGGTGATCGCTTCCTGTCTTAACAGCGTTGATCACACTGACATCATTGAATATGTGCTTCTTCGTCGACATGATAAAATCGATCTCGTTTTTGACTTTACCGTCCGGACTGATCCAGGTCCATTTGCGGCTTACGGGCTTCCTAAAGAAGGAGTTCATCATATAGAGGTTCTCCCTCTCCATGAAGTCTGCCAGCATCTGGCCTCTATCGTTCCGTTGCCCAAATCCAAATTGCCCCACTCTCAGCTCATCACCGCAACGTTGCCCCAATTTTGCATTGAAATCCCCCATCACAACTGTGTAGTGGGTTTTATAGCTATGCATGGCTTTAGAGATCTCCTCATACATAGCCTCCACTTCGACATGGTCGTGTTTCGAGGTCGGAGCGTAGACCTGGATAACATTCAGGGAATATCGTTTCGATAATCTGAGTATCAGGTACGCTACCCTGCTCGAGACACTTCCGATGGTGATCACGTTGTTGACAAGGGATTTATGGACGATGAACCCGACACCACCGATGGACTGTTGGTCGCCCTCCCGGTGGTAAAGTAAGTTACCGGATTGCAGGGTTATCGAATCCTCCCCCTCTCTTCGGACTTCAGATAACCCAATGATATCCCAATGTAACTTACTTATTGCCTCTTCCAACTCTACGAGCTTCTCGTCGAGCCTCAATGTGCGCGTGTTGTAGGTTGCCAGGTCGAGTCGTCGGTGTTGGTTAATTAATAGCTTATGCTCATGTTATTAATAAAGCTTCAGCTTTCAGCTTTTATAAAATAACGAAGGTCTGGAAGTCGTGGGCTCTTAGGCTATTAGCATTACATTCGTTTTATTCGGCTGGTTAATATCCAACATTGCGTAGAATCAGAAAATCATAGAAATCGTACGAAAGATTTCTCGAATGTTCTTACAAAATCTTCTCGTACAAAGTAAAAAAAATTATTTTGTGAAAAGGTAAAACTAAAGCGAGTCGACTGCGTGCCCTCCAGAGCGGACCGGTTCTGGGTCCCTTCGGCTTAGTTTAAAATTCCGTTAATTCGACGCGAAGATCCAGTTTCTTGGTTTCTGTAACTTTATTACGCAAGTGAAAGTTTTATGGTGCATATTTAAAATAGCAGGAAATGAACTTTTATTTATTATACATAAGTATTTCTTATTAAATTATGAATACCTCTTCAAACTGGTTTCCGTATTCGTATCTTCCTACGCATTAGTGTTGAAGAATGCTGACCTGTTTTGTTTGCATTATTTAGCTAAAAATGGAAGAAGACACTATCATAAGTAAAAAATCGGCCAAGTGCGAGTCGGACTCGCTCATGAAGGGCTCCGTACCCACTTAACGTACCGATTACGTACACCTAGCAAAAATACCACTGTCATTTTTTGTCAGAAAAAAATAACTTTACTTTTCATAGTATTCGTATGAATGACAAAGTTATATTTGCGGTTTTCAAAAATGTGTTATATCTCAAAAACTTGTAAAGCCTACTTAGCTGTGATACTTTTCCTTGTTACTTCGTCATATGTACTACTATCGTGAATTTGTTCACGTATCTAAAAACAACTATTTGGCTGGCAGGGGGGGGGGGGGGGGGGACACATGACTCTAACAAAATTTTGCACTATAAAGCTTAATAATTCACAAACGAATGCCTCAATCAAAAAACTGTCTTTACAAACCCACAATATTTTTAAAGTTGCTATCCAACGACAACCCACACTATGGGGTAGACAAGAAAAAAAATTACATCCCCACTTCACGTATAGGGGAGATAACCTAAAAAAGGTTTTTTTTTTATTTTACTTTACCACTTTCTTGGCGTGATAAATATGCATATTTACGCCAAATTACAGCTTTCTAGTACTAAGACTCTATGAGCTAGACTGGGGTCAGACGGACGGACGGACGGACGGACAGACGGACAGACGGACATGGCGAAACTATAAGGGTTCCTTGTTGACTACGGAACCCTAAAAAAGGAGAGTTGGAAACAATTGAATGTTGTAATTAATTGAAACAGTTTGAGAAAAAATCGCAATAGCACTAAGTGAGTTTGGCTGTTGGTTTCCTGGTTTGTATAAGTCACCGGTTACCAGATAATGAATTGAACCGCGGGTATCGAAGTTCGATCTAATTGCGCATTCATCGCGCCATAAACGGCGATACAGTTGCGCGCGCCTGCGCAATACGTCTGGGATCTACAGCCGTAATAGTTTTTGAACGTAACGATAATAATAAATATCGGGCTGCATCATTTATTATTGATCTGATACCGAGATAAGTACCTATAGGTACCTTTTGCATTCGGTGTTTCCAACGACATCGGTAGCTCTCAGCAGATACAGAGCAAATACTCATGACATGTTTTTTTTTCTATGCATAAATAACTAATTTTATTTATAAAATTAAAATTATAGTTCTTTTTTGTATTTATAAATGTATTTTCAACACACTTGGTCATAAAGTGAGCCTTATTACATCGATCTTAAGGCCATAAACCGAACTATAACCCACGCGTGCATAATAATATTACAGTACTAGTTGCGTAATAGAATTATCCCTACAAAGTTAAGTAAGTACCTAACTGCAAATTATATGCGAGTAAACAGAGACTTTTCAATTTAACCGGGTAATAAATAAATAAATAAATAAACCATTTATTTCAGGCAACACAATGAAATTTTACAAAATCAGGCCCATAGAATAAATACCTTACAGACTAACATACATATTATATTTATATTATACATAATTATTATTTATTTACACGTATAATCGGCGGCGACGTGTTGCGCAATGCAGTGTCCGGTAGCCGACCCCGAAACCGGCGGAACAGGACACCCTTCAGCCAAAAGTCTTCTTTCATAAAGGTCGACAGATGATCGGTCGGCACCCTCACCACAAATGAGTTGAAGTTCACATTGTGGCGGGACTCCAACCGCTCGACCCTCAGATTGAACTTGGTCTTCACTCTCATGTACTCCACAATGTCTTCAGATTTTGTGGAGTAATGCAAGCGGGACACGTACACCAGCGTCGTCGGGATAGCCGGCCGCAGCAGGTGGTTATGTCCAGTCGGGGCAGTGCCGCACAGGTTACGACGAGAGGCCTTCTTCTTCCTTTCCACTTTCTTGAAACCGTCATCATCGCATCCTGCATCCTGTCTCCGCGGCGCTGGTTGCACAGCTTTGGAGACCGATCGTTGTTTATTTCCCTCTTTTGTAGCCCGGTCAAGTTGTTGATGAGCTGGTTTATTGGTAGGGGTAGCGGTGACAGCAGCGTAAGCACGTTGAGGGGTCGACGTACTCACGCGTGACGTCTCCGTCATCGGGGCGGAGGAGCGGGCGGCGGGGCGCGGTGCATCACTAGCTACGGCGACGGCCGGTGACGAATCCATATGCGCCGACTCAAAACTGCTGATGGAAGCATTTTGCGCTCCGCGACGAGTGTTCACATTAGTGGCCTCAGGTGACCTACATACCGCAGCGGCATTGCCTAACAACACAACTTGGGCACGCAACTCACTTATGGTGTTATCAGAGGCCTCTAATTTACACTGGACTTCAGCCAGACTAGCTTTCAGGGAGATGATGTCCTTCAGAAGTCTGGTGACGTCGACGTGGTCGAATGTGACGGGGGGCAGCTTGTGCAGCTCCTTCGCCACGAATGTTGGCACGTCGTCCGGGTCGGTCTCCTTCAGAAGGGTAATGATGTCCTGGAGACTCTTCGCACCGCCATCTCTTCGTCGAGATGGCATAACATCGGCTTTACCGATGCTATGGAAAAGCAACGCCTTGCCACTGCAAACCTCATCTTCGCTGAAGTTCGACTTGCAGATCTGCACGATGCTGACTTCGTCCATAGTGTCGATCGCGTTCTGGATGAACGCCAATACTTCGTTCACTATGAGTTGTTGGGAACCCATAGTGAAGTTAGGCGCAGCGGCTTATGCCGCGCTAAACGTAAATCACAAATGCGTAATTTAACACCTATGCAATTGTGCGCGTCCGTTTCCGAGCGCGCATCGCACTGCACTGAATACAGTATCCCTACAAAGTTAAGTTAGTACCTAACTGCAAGTTATATGCGAGTCAACAGAGCATTTTCAATTTCAGCGGGTAATAGATACAGTTCTTTTTTTGTAACAACAAAGAGGTTTTATACGGCTGAAAATCCATTTACGTTTTTAGAATAAATAAATGTGTCCCTAATTAAGACAAAAACATAATTAAGAATATTATTATCAAATTATTTATAATTAAAACTATACTTAATAAAGATAAAGATAAAAAAGATAAAAATATTCTTTATTCACTTAGACATAATAAATATGCACTTATGAATCGTCAATATTTTCCTACCTTAATTTTATTATTTTGTTTATAAGTTAATTATTTTGAAGTAGGCTGTATGGCTGTATGTAATCAATCACCTCACATTTGGCGCGTGCAAAAAAAAAACTTGCGCGCTTTTTCCCTTAGTTAATATTAGGCTAATACAATATGTATGCAATAAATGTTTGTTTTTCCTCGCAAGTGTGTTGAAAAAGTGCACCGTATGAAACTCGTGAGCAACTTACTCACTAGACACTCGGCTGATTTACGCCCTCGCCTGCGGCTCGGGCTGCAACCCACAGCCTCGTGTATAATGAGCAACCTAAGCTCACTTGTATCATAATATACTATTATTCTATAGGTACTAATATGTTGATATCTAGCATATGTTGATATCTAGCATTATATCAACATATTAGTGTACTTATATGATTTTGTTTTTTGTTATCTTCCATCAGACTTTTTAAGTTACATTGTAAACAATTGCAAAATACAGTAGAATTGGCATCCATTTGTCAAAAAAGGGGTCAAGGGGTCAGTTGAAAATCAGCGTCAGGCTCGTTGGGTTTGACATAATGCTGAACTGTCTCCCTTTTTGGCTGCAGCAGCCGTGAGACAACAGGTTCATTGGGCAGTTTGTAACTTTTAGTTTTATTTGTTTTTGATTTAAATTGTTTATTGTGTTATTGCATTTGCTGTAGCAATGCCCGCTGTTATTTCTCGGCTGCTTGCGCTACAAGTGCAACGAGTGAGATAGAAGATGGCTTTGTCTGTCGCCAAATAAAGAATTCATTCATTTATTCATTCATTCACATGAATGCTTGGATACTCCTGTCACAGGATCACTAACAATAGCTCTCACAGGCTGAAGTGGATACATAATGAATGCTGCAGTGCCAGAGAGAGAGAGAAAATCTCGTCCAGCGGATGTTGCAGTATCTCGGTGAGTTACGGATTCTCTCACGTTTCATTTGCCCAGAGATATACACATGTCTATGTCATCTTATCTGTGATAAACTTATGGCGTCTCGTCCTAACTTAACTGTTTTCATCTCACAGCAAAGAAAAAGCGCTTGCCCCATTGAGAGCGGAGCTAAGCCAAGAGAGATTAGTTTTATTCTGCAAATATCGACTTGTGGAACTATACATAGATAGTTTACGGGGTAGGAGTACCAAGTACGAGAACACGTGGGCCGAAGCTTTACACTTAGCATTTCTCCAAACAGTTGAGACAATTAAATAGACGGCATGCCTATTTAGAAAATAGAGTAAAACATTATTTTCAGAACAACAACTTAGATTTTCTCAGAAAAAGAGCTGATACGTACAACTCTTTCACTACAACCTACAACACAAGTAGTTTGTAGATAAGTTACTGTATGTCGTCTCTTATTGAGGAGTGTTTAACGGTATTTTCTATGCAATAGCGGATGGAGAGTGATTTATTAAAACTTTAAAATTTAAATAGAAACCTAGTGACAATCTCGAACTTGTGACACCGATCATAATATGGTGCATGAAAATTGACGTATTGTTGTTACCAGTCGGCTCCACGCTGATTACAGATCATCATAGCATTTGGCAACTGAAGATGGAATATTAGGAAATACTTACATAAAATGGCGAACCTCGGAAAGTGTCAAGAATTCAATTTCATTCAGGATGCAATCGTTTCAGTTGAAGAACTGTTACTTAAATTATGTTTCAGAATACAATGTTGAAAAGAACCTAAGTTTGGAAAACTATCTCCAAACTAAGGATAACGTAACCTTTAAAAAGCTGCCTTTGTAATAATATTTTTTTTAATCTAACATTTATTTCGACAGCAGTGTACAATCATTAGCAGTGATTACTGCACAAGGCTCGCAGGCCTGAAACGCAATAAACAGAGAGTGATTAACTAAAAATAGGAAAAATAACAAATATACACATTACTTTTCATGTCTCATATTCTGAAAGTAAATCATAACTTGTCTAAAATGCGGGTTGAAAGTGGTATGTGGCGGCCCTAGGGCTGTAATGAAATTTAAAAAAGGAACAGGAGGGGTCATGTCAAAATCTGTAAATTAAAGAGTACTTATGTACAAAAATGATCTATAATCTCTGGACATTTATTTACCAAAGGAATGTGGGCAAAGGCACAGAATTCTATACAGCCAGCTTTGCTACTATATATAAAATAACTAAAATCGTAGACACCATACAAAAAGAGAAATTGTTAAGTATTATTATCTAAAACATTGTTTTTTTTTAATAATATGCGTTTTTAGAAACATATTAAACCAAATAAGTTATTTGTAACATAAAAAATCGGGCTATTAATTCCATAGAATTGCATAGAGTACGGGTCAAACACTAAACATGGCTGTATGGACTTAGTTTCCCTTGCCTTCCCTAAAATAGAGAAAATGAACAAAAAAGTTATGAGAATTCGAGTCTATCGAAAATTCCGCGGCCATAGGAAAAAATTTTTTTAGAATATTTCTGTTTATTTTTACTTCCCTCATATTCGAAATGAAAAGTAGAGTATTTACTTCGGGTGTATGGACCCATAACAGTCTCGAACTATCGGCGCCCTCACTTCGTTCGTGCGCCAAAACACTCGACTGTTATGGGTGCCATACAGCCCTTACTAAACAATCTACTATTACAAGGCTCCGGTTTAATTGTTGTAAATAAGTTATTACTAAGTATTACATATTGATTGGTTTTGATACTGAACTATTTATTGACATATTTAAGATGACATATTACAGTATTTTATTACTTAATAATTATCATTAATTAATATTTGTATTACGAATATTCGATAACAAGGAAATCATAACAAGAAATTAAGTAGACATTGAAATAACTACATAAAAAATAGTACATTAAAAAAACACAATTAAAAAAATATAAAGAATACAATAAAAAATAATGTACTGTACCTTCATAGTAACTTCTATTCACAGACATAATATGTGTATTTCTGTGCTTCAATTAAAAACTTTATGATTAAAACACTTAGGGCTCCTCATTTGCGATTGCAACGCTGGCAGACGCCAGCAGCATTTACTTGACTTTTGGCTGCTTGGCATCCAACAAAGCAACTTGGTGGCCAAAGTGAAGTAGGGCTAGGAAAATATATTACAATTTGACATGTTTTTATTTGGCTACGGCTGCTGGCGTCGTCGCTACCACGGCATCCCAATGAGACAGAGCGCTTAGTTGCAATAGTTTGACTCAGTTTCCCTTCAACAAAAGAAATCAGGGCAGATGATTCTAGAATTATTACCAAAGCGCTAGCAAAAGTATTCACAACATGTACTGGAAAGTGACTAGAAATGATTTGATACTAATTGAAACAGGAGTGATGCGTAATTTGCAGGTGTAAAGTTATCCGCTGACTAAAGCGAAGTTTATATACCTACACATTAGCATTTAGACGAGACACTGCGAATGGCATCGTATGTACTGCCTCATCCATTCGTTCAGATATACCATCATAAAGCCGGTGGGCGTGCCGTGCGCGCTTACTAAATTGATTGGAAAGTTACGCATAAATCAGCTATTGAGGAGCGATATATCTGGATGGTTTTAATGATTGATCTAAATTTCTTTAATTAATAATTAAGCAGGTGTAGTGTTTTGTTTATAAAATACGAATTCAGAAATTGCTGCTAAATCAGATCGTTTTATCATTCATTACAGATAAAGTATAATTACGTAGGTATATAGGTATAAGTAACTACGCCTTGCGAATTAAAACAAAGATTAAGTATCAACTTTTTAATACAAAATGGATTGTTCAATAATACCTGTCTATACTTACTCAAAACCTTGTTTTCTAAATCTCATTTTATACATTATGATTATAATTAAATAGCTACTAGATACGAGTATGCAAAGTGACACGAAACGGGACGGCATCGGCACTCTCCCGGGAAATATAGGAAATCGTATAAAATTTCGGCTATTATGGAAATAGGATTATGACACGACACAAATTAACGATAATGAATGCCAATACTTTGGAGTAAAGAAGCACGAAACCTTACTTAAGTAAGTAGGTATGTACTGGTAAGTAATAATACTTACCTATATTTTGATCGATTAATGATTAAGTCATCATCATCATCATGTCAGCCGAACGACTTCCACTGCTGGGCATAGGCCTCCCCCAAGGATCTCCACAACGATCGGTCCTGCGCTGCCCGCATCCAGCGGCTTCCCGCGACCTTGACCAGATCGTCGGTCCACCTTGTAGGGGGCCTGCCCACGGAACGTCGTCCGGTACGCGGTCGCCATTCGAGAACCTTTCCGCCCCAACGGCCATCGGTTCTCCGCGCTATGTGTACCGCCCACTGCCACTTCAATGTTGCAATCCTTCGAGCTATGTCGGTTGTTTTAGTTCTCCTGCGGATCTCATCATTTCTGATTCGATCGAGCAGGGAAATACCAAGCATCGCTCTCTCCATTGCTCGCTGGGTGACTTTGAGCCTTCTTATGAGACCCTTAGTAAAAGACCACGTCTCACTTCCATAGATCATTACTGGCAACACACACTGGTCAAAGACTTTCGTCTTGAGACATTGAGGTATTTCGGACGCGAATATATGTCGGAGCTTCCCAAACGCTGCCCATCCGAGCTGGATTCGACGAGAGAAATATAGAGAAATATAATAAAAAAGCATAATACATCTTCCTATTGGCATAGCTCAACTGAGAGCTCAACCATCACTTTATAGGTACTTGTTTATAGACAAACTTACTATAGTTAAGAACTAACTACGTATTCTATTTAAAAGTAAAATAGAACTTCTATAAAATTATTAATCAAGGAGGTAATCGGTGCCTAATCAAAACTTATGAAAAAGGCTCTCACGTTATGTTATCTGCGCTCACTCAGTTTTCTATGTTGTTATTGTAATAGCGGATGTAACTCCAGCCTGTCATTTGTCACCAGTCACCAGTGATCTGAGAGCACGTAATCTGGCCCATTGTGTGAGCACCATCTGCGCACAACAACAACTGATAGTTACGAACCCATTTACTGTTATCCAACTTCGATAAGTTTCCTGTATCCAACTTCGATAAGTTTCTTGAACTGACAGACGGCGGAGGCCTCACACACACCATCGCCTTAATCGTATTAATCGATTAATTGATCGATAATCCACACAAGAAAAGGCTGTGACAGAACAGTAGTGTGATGAATGACTTGAACATTGCTAATGTATTAATTTATTCTTCAAACAAAAAAGTAATAGACTCTCATAGACTCATAACTCAGACAGAATCGATCCGACCTCCTTATTAATAAGATTCTGAGCTTCCGAAAAAGTTACACAAATCTTATGTACTAATCGTACTAACTACGTCTTATGTAAGTAGTAATCGTAGGTACCTTACACAATTCACTTCAATATTTTTTAGCAAAACGTGTTTTTGTAACGATTTTGATGATATTAAATTCTTATGAATCAATCGTATTAATCAATGATAATAATGTGATCTTAGAAAACTACGGTTTTATTACTTTTACAATTATTCAGATATTTGTCATTTAGGTGTTCGAGCCTCCGCTTGACCCACTGTGAGATTACCCCCTGAGTTTTACCTAGTTGCAGTGTGATTCCACGTGATTCTACCTTCCAATCGGTAAATAATCGTCAAAGTGCGGGTAGTTGCATCTGAGTGTAGGTATCGTCATAGCCGGCGGCCATATTGTTCGTCAGTACGTCTTGAGTTTTCACCGTGAGCAGTGTGCTTAGAAATAATATTTTTTAAATTAAGTTATCCAATTAAAACTTTACATTACAATGAGTGTGCGCGGAGAAGAAGACTCGGATGAGTTAATTTAGTGCTTGTGTGATACAATTTTTTTAAATCCTAAGCGAATGCCTGCTCTTAGGACAGCATAATCGCAAACGAGGTTGGGAAAGCCCCAAACATAAAATGACCAAGGAAAGCCCTTGCTCTTCATCACGTTAAGTCTTCTTTATGCAGTTTGTCTCCAAAGACAAATCAATGACATACGCATATGGTGTCTGGGAGAGCCCCAAGTATAAAATGAACAAGGAATGCCCTTGCTCATCACCATGTTTAAATCTACTTGTTATAAACTCCAAAGTCAAGTCGAACAACCACTCGACATTGGTCAGGTAGCATCTCCTACCTCTGTGACTCAGAACGGATTTCATTCAGAAATAACCAAGTTGGCTGCTCAGCCTACGTGTACGCTGTGATCAGCGAACACAGTGTCAGCAGAGCACAGTCACAGCAGAGCACGTGTGATCTGAGAACATAGTCACAGTAAACATGTGGGCTGACCGGCCCACATGCAGTTACGCGTCCTTGTAACGCATTTTGTCTTCTTCCATGCTTGGGAGCGGACCACCCTCGGAAAACTAGCCGAGTGGCAACCACCGCTAGATAACACCGAGGAGTTTCACCGTTTAATTGAAGTGTTAGATAAATATTACCTTCCTAACTGGAGAGCATGGGAGATTTACGAATCCTCCTACGAAGACCTTTTTGGGCCGAAAATATCTTCAGATGACGAATGTCGCTTAAGATTTGCAATACCGACCGTCGAATTCCACTATATCTTTGGTGGTTCCTCAACCGGCGCTCTAAGTGTAAGGAAATACAACTTCTTTAAGAAAACACTCTTAAATTGGCCCTTAGGCAGAGCTACAATTTACTGCCCTCTCGCTACTATGAAGAAAGTTCATCTAGTTGACGCATTCAACGAATTTGCCTCCTTCCTACCGAAAATAAAACCTCACCTCATTTCACGAGATGAAGCAGAAAAATTATTAAAAAATCAAGTCTCGACTCCTTGCCCTCGCCGCTTTCAAGTCAAAGTAAAAGAGAGCATAGTCCCGATCAAGACACACCAAAGCGGCGGAAAACCGAAGACAGAGAAGACCTCGTGCGTAGCCTCATGAAGCAACAAAATGAGATGCTCAAGGAGTTATTTAAACTTCAAGTGGCTAATTCTGCCAATGTTAACGCAAAAGCAGACGAAAACAAGACAGATGACAACTGGGCAGCGCCTTCGTTCACAGAAGACGAACCAGATCACCCTGCGGACGTTCCTGACTCTTCGAGCGATTCCTCAGGTGAAGAATCCGAAAAGGATGAGCTACTCCTAGACTTCGCACCCGAAACAAAGGAATCGGAGGCAAAAGTAAGCGCTGCCAGGGAAGATCTAGCTAAGCAAGGCATACAATGCCAACGTCTTGGACTGGATAGCTGGCAAAACATAAGATACGCCGATGTCCAGAAGAAATTTCAAGCCACACCAGTGTTCACGAACTTGAAAGTGAACAGCAGCTTAGCGACAGTAACACCACCGTGGCAATTGGTATCGATCTTGGAAAAAATGGATTTGTGTCTGGGCGCAATAAGTCACGGGTTACTCCAACAACGAAAGGAATTCCAAGAAATTTATCAGAACTCGTCACTAGAGACAAAGAAGTCGATTAGCAAAAGCTTCCTTTCCCCTGAATCTTCCTTTAGGAAAACTTCAGACACCATGCTTCAATACGTATGTGGGAAACGCGCAGAGATTATTCAACAGAGAAGGAGTTTGTACAAGCCTCCCAATAAAGTCTTAAATGAGTTGCTCCACGCAATACCGCCATCATCTTCGCATCTATTCACTGAACCTCAACTCTCAGATCTGATAAAAGATCAAGGGGGCATCAGCAAACTGTTCCCATCTAAAAACAAGTTCAAAACCAAAAGAGGCAAAGAATCCTTATTTCGCAAAGAATCGAAAGAGAAATTTCGTCAGACCGATCAATATAAAAGGCCAAATGTTAGATTCGGAGAAAAGACACCCTCTTTTCGAACAGGAAAGCAACGTTACACAAACAAACAAACAAAATCAAAACCAGAAACAAAGAAAATGTTCTAACTTTGTTGCTGGACAGGTGAGCCTTAATTTTGAATATTGGTCAAAAGTAGGGGCTCCTGACAGCATATTATCAATCGTTAAGGGTTATAGAATACCATTTAAGCAAACACCTCCTATGTTAAATTTTAACCTTCGGACTTCAGTGGGCTTAGAGGTCAAAAAATCTCCTGAAATGTCAAAAGCAATTAATCACTTGTTAGAATGTCAGGCTATCGCGGTTTGTAATAGTCCCTCAGGTTACCTGTCGCCGCTTTTCCTCAGGCGCAAGACAGACGGTTCAAATCGCCCTATTCTTAACTTAAAGAAGTTGAACCTTTATTTGAAACCACCCAAATTTCATCTGATTAACCATCACAAAATACCATCTTTTATAAATAATGGAGATTACATGGTGAAAATTGACCTTTCGCAGGCATACTTTCATCTGAGAATCATACCTTCTCACCGAAGGTTTCTAGCATTTCGTTACGATAATGTGATTTACGAAATGACTTGCCTGCCGTTTGGTTTGGCCACCGCGCCATCAATATTTGCTAAAGTAACTAATTGGGTGGCAAATCTTTTCAGGGAGACCGGGATAAGAATAGCTGTCTATCTCGACGATTTTCTTATCATACACCAAAACCCAGACATACTACATCAACACGTCAAACAAGTCCTAACGACTCTGCAGCAAATGGGCTGGTACGTCAACAAGGAAAAATCGTCCCTAGCCCCATCTCAAGTAGTCGAATATGTCGGCATAGAATGGAACACGTTATCCAACCAAAAAAGTCTTCCAGAAAAGAAAATATTAAAGAATCTCGATCTCATAGAAAGAACCCTAAAAGATCAGCGCTGGAGTTGGTGGTCGGCAGAGGTGCTTCTAGGAAACCTGAATTTCGCGGCCTTCGTAGTTCCTTTAGGAAGAATAAATTGCAGAAACTTGCAGATTGAGGCCAAACACCTCCCCAAAGAAAACCGCCACGAAAAATTTCCGATACCGCCGTCAGTCATACAGGAACTCAAATGGTGGCTGAAAAATATACAAACACCATCGCTTATACACCACCAGAATGCAACAGTTTTTCTAACAACCGATGCAGCCAAAAAAGGGTGGGGAGCAACAATAAACGGACTACGCTTGAGCGGAATCTGGACACAAAAAGAACAAGAGTGGCACAGCAACCAAAAGGAACTAACAACAGCTCTGGAAGTATTGAGAATAGCGGGGCCAAAATTTGCAGGCCAAACAATAATGCTACAGACAGACAACAGATCAGTAGTCGCATACCTAACAAAAGAGGGAGGAACGAAATCCAAAGCCCTTTTAGGAACAACCAGAAAAATATTAAATCTGGCAAATCAACTCGGAATATACATAATAGCCAGATACCTGCCCGGGAGGTACAACACTGCAGACAGTCTCTCCAGACAAAACGAACTGCCGGAGTGGACACTGAACAAGGAAATACTCCAAGTCATCTTCGCCAAATGGGGGACTCCAGTAGTAGACCTCTTTGCAAGCAAAAGATCTGCTGTTGTCCAGAGATATGTGAGCGAAGATGCGAAAGATCCGGACTGCATCTTCGTGGATGCGTTCAGCCGACCCTGGACGTTTCAACTCGGGTGGTTATTTCCCCCACCAGCCATGATACCAAGAGTTCTACAACATCTATCTTCGAGTACGGGTATGTATCTCCTAGTAGCTCCGAAATGGGAACGAACATTTTGGAAAGCGGAGATAAAACAACGTGCTCTCGACACCCCGTTAACAATAAGGAATCTGCACCAACACCTCATCGACTTGAGGACCATGAAACCTCCCCCAGCCGTCAAAGAACTGATTTTGCAGGTATGGAAGATACAGGCTGGGCCAATCTAGTCATTTCTTGGTCTGCAGAACATAGGTCTCTCTTAGAAAGTTCATGGCGAAAGTCAACCCTCAAAACATACCGAACAGCATGGGAACGTTGGAGAAAATGGGCTCGAGAAAATAACTGTTTGGCAAACAATCCTAGTCCAAACTCGATAGCCAGGTATATTTTTTACCTTCATTCAGTTCTACGCCTAGCTCCAAAAACAATAGCACTTCACAAATCGGTAGTGACCACGTTTGGCAACCCACAAGAGGGTGAGGGCCTTAGCAGTCACCCCCTTGTAAAACAAACTCTCAAAGCGGTGTTCCTCTCTCGTCCACCCAAAAACAAACCTACGACCTGGAACGTAGCTGAACTAATCGATTTTTTACAAACCTACACAATAGATACGAAGTCTTTTTCAAGTATCTCGGCACACAGCTGCCTTACTTCTCTTAGCAACAGGACGCAGAATACACGATTTGACCCTGCTGGATATTAAATCAGAATATCTAGAAATAACAGATGATTACATAATATTATGGCCTAAATTCGGTTCCAAAACGGACTCTGCTACATACCACCAATCTGGTTGGAAATTATTAGTAAGCAAGGAGGAGAGATTAAATATTCCGTTTTGGATACAACACTTGATTAACATCTCGAGCAGCAGAAGAACAAGTGACAATCCCCTGTCGGCACTCTTTATAACCACTAGAGGTCGTGTCAAAGCTGCGTCTCGTACAGTCATATCAGGCTGGGTACGAACACTTTTCAGAGATGCCAACATTGTAGCATCACCCGGCAGCTGCAGAGCAGCTGTAAATTCCGAGCAGTGGCTCAATAACAACATTAGTATAGATGAGGTGATCTTGAGAGGAAATTGGAGATCCAAAGATACGTTCCTCAAATATTATTTCAAAGAAACTCCATATATTTTCAATAATCAAAGCGTTAATAGGGTTGCGCAATTATTTCAACCCATATGATTTATAATTATTTTTGAGCAATACATACTTAAATGAATCACAAAAAATATATCTTTTATTTTTACCTACTGTATTTAATTAAATAAACACACATATACAGCACAGTACGTCCATACGCATAGCCGGCAGATTGTAAACACTTCTCACAGTGGGTCAAGCGGAGGCTCGAACACCTAAATAGACCCGTTTTTCCCCCGAAGGGTTAAAAACGGATATTTAGGTTTCAGCCGAAGCTTGACCCACTAAACCGGCTTATCTTGCCGGCTTTCCCAGTGAGAGTACTGACGAACAATATGGCCGCCGGCTATGACGATACCTACACTCAGATGCAACTACCCGCACTTTGACGATTATTTACCGATTGGAAGGTAGAATCACGTGGAATCACACTGCAACTAGGTAAAACTCAGGGGGTAATCTCACAGTGGGTCAAGCTTCGGCTGAAACCTAAATATCCGTTTTTAACCCTTCGGGGGAAAAACAGGTCTATTATCAATATGAAGAAATTTTATCATAACTTTTTGATTGGCCAATACTGGTTGCTGGTAATTTCTGCTGTATCAGCTGTATGTCTGTATCGTAATAAAATCAACAGCACGCGACCATCTGTCGTCGCCACGGTTGTACATCTCACAACCCACGACAGCAGGCAACCCGCAACCCACGCCGCGGCGGAACAAAATTGTATTTTCATTTAGCCAATTTTACAATTGACTTTAAATAGGCAATATATTGGTAGTGGCCAAAATCAGGGCTTCTGCCCTTTTTGAAAAATCGTCGTTTGAAGCGTAGCTCGCCGACATTAAAGGCTAGCGGATAGCGTTTTACCCGCGTGGTACCCGTTTCCGTTGGAATATCGGGATAAAATATAGCCTATGTTAATCAGAGATAATGTAGCATTCTAAAAGTGAAAGAATTTTTGAAATCGGTCCAGTAGTTTTTGAGTTTATTTGGTTCATACATACAAATCTTTCCTTTTTATAATATTAGAATAGATAACATATTATTAAGTTAATTAAAGACTGCAATAGTTCTTTGCTATAATAAAGTATATGTAATTGTTTTGCGAGGCATTTGTCAACTTATTACTAGCTGTGCCCGCGACTTCATTCGCGTGGAATAGTGACTTTCGGCAGCATTTTTAATTTTTTTAGCTAATTAGGTTTTTCGTTTTTTGTGTATTTATTTTATATATATTAGTTTAGCGCTATGATACATATTAACACATAAAAAATTATTTCACATAGCCTTCCACCCGCGGTTTCGCCCGCCTGTACTACACGACGTTATCTCGAGGGAAAGTTATATTTTCCCGGGATATCAATTAGTCTTTGTAACTCTCTAGCTCCTAAAATATCCACATACTAAAAAACACGCCGATCCGTTGCTCCATTTTGACCTGAAAGACGGATATACAAACAATACAAATAGTATGTCAAAAGAAAGAACTTATCACGCTGAACAACTTATCTTAAGATGCTATCTCATATAGTTTAACCTGGCTGCTAGGGTTCCACATCAGCTGGCCTAGCATGAACGGCTTTTATCATGCGATATGATATAGCACGTCATGCTGTCTTGCTTACCTACCCCACTAAGGTGGAAGCAAGACAGCAAGACGTGCTATATCATATCGCGTGATATAGTGATGGTAATGCCAGGCAGGTGTACCAAGACCTTCAAACTTTGTACGTCAATAGAAAATGCTCATCACATTTAACAATTTTCCATAAGACGGTATTTTTATATCTCTCATAGTTTGGCTGGACTGCTATGGTTCCACATCGGCCATTTCGATCTTCTAAATTATTATAGCCTACCTATAAGTTGGCGACAACTAATAGCTATATAACAAAAAAAGTTTCATTAAAATCCGTTTTTAGTTTTTGCCTGAAACGTGGACAACAGACAGACAGACAAAAAATTCAAAAACTATATTTTTGGTATCTGTTCCGTTTAAGAAGACTCTTGGTGGTATTTTTTTCTATTTCTTTTCAATGTATACAGCCCCTGTACCGGCAAAAAAATATGGATATGGGCATGGGCTTCATTTGACATTTGATGCCCATATTTTGTGCTTTTAAGGGCATAATATGGGCTTCAAATGTTAAATGAAGCCCATGTCCATACCTATAATTTTTAGCCGGTAGCCCCCTGAATAGAATCGCATACAGTTTTATAATAAGTATGAATTATTTTATTTATTTACTTAATATACACGGTAATTTTTTTATCACCCCGGATAAAATTAAAAGGATTATTCTGCTCATGAAAACAAACAATTTTTATTATGGAACCAACACTAAAATCGCAAAATAAACAACTATTAAATAAAAAAGTGCAAAAATATTTA
Organism: Crambus lathoniellus; assembly: GCA_949710035.1. NCBI lineage: Eukaryota > Metazoa > Arthropoda > Insecta > Lepidoptera > Crambidae > Crambus > Crambus lathoniellus. The sequence continues at coordinate 2,641,351 of OX453301.1, read as the reverse complement.
ATCAAAATGTATGGAACAGCTGATATTTTTTCGCGATTTCAGTGTTGGTCCTATAATAAAAGTTGTTTGTTTTCATGAGTAAAATAATCCCTAAAAATATCCGGGGTGATAAAAAAATACCGTGTACATTACATAAACAGTACCTACGTATTAACACATTAAAAATTTATATCACATAGCCTTCCGCCCGCGGTTTTGCCGCGTGTACTACACGACGGTTTTCCGAGGGAATGTGATATTTTTCCGGGATAAAATTAGCCTATGGGACTCTCTAGCTCCTAAACTATCCACATACTAAAAAAAACAGGTCGATCCGTTGCTCCGTTTTGACGTGAAAGACGGACATACAAACAAACACACTTTCACATTTATTATATTAGTATCTCTTATAGTTAAGCTGGGCTGCAAGGGTTCCAAATCAGGAGTACCAGACCTTCGATATTTTTCCGTCAATAGAAAATGTCCATGACGTTAAACAACTTTTCTTAAGACGCTATGTTTGTATCTCATATAGTTTAATCTGGCTGCTAGGGTTCCACATCAGGTGTACCAGACCTTCAAACTTTGTACGTCAATAGAAAGTGCTCATCACGTTTAACAATTTTCCTTAAAAAAGTTTTAAGCTTCTAGCTTTAAAAATGACATAATTTCCATACAAACTTTCATCCCCTATTTCAACCCCTTACAGCCCTTTTTTCACATAAAAAGTAGCCTATGTCCTTTCTCAGGCTCTAGACTATCTCTGTACCAATTTTCATTCAAATCGGTTCAGTAGTTTAGGCGTGATTGTGTAACACACAGACAGACATTTTCACATTTATAATATAAAGTAAGGAAGGATATAGGTAATTGTTTTTGTGAATTAAATAATAATAATAAAAATAGTTTTCTCTAAAGATTTTGGTATAGTTAAAGATATCAACGAACGATGACACTGCATAATTTGTGTGGCAACATCGAACTAACGGGATACACATACACGCAACAGCAGCATCCCCATCGTCTGTCCCCACAGCCTGACTTGCACTTGCACCCGGCCCCTGCTGATAAAGACGCGATGACTGATGCTTTCGTCACGACACGAGGGAAGCAATCAAAGGACCACGCTAATAACTTGCGGCGAATAAATTCGATACGTCATTGTTTATGTTTTTACAGACAGCGTTTTTACATTGCAGTTGTGACGTTGACTAGTGATATTTAGACTATTTTTAAACTTAATAAACCGTGTAGGTGAGTTGACCGTAGGTGAAATGACCAGTAGTTCAATCAACCGTAGGTGAAATAACCGTAGGTGAGTTGATCGTAGGTGAGATGACCAGTAGTGATTTCGTACATTAGTTATTTTAAAAATAGTGTAACGACCAATAGTTATTTTGAACAGTAGGTCGTTTGACCGTAGCTATTTCGACCATAGTCGAAACGACCGTAGTTATTTTGATACATACCCGTGTAGACTGCAAATCTTTAGAGTTAAATCTTATTCAAACTATTTATAGATTAGATAAAATTATAGGCTTTTGAACCATAGGTATAAAAGCGATCTATTGTACGGAGAGGACGGTTACAGTTGTTATAAATCTGGTAATAATATATGTTTCTTCATACCTTTATCTAGAATCGTATAGTTTCAGAAACACGATTTAATGATTTTGCCTCGGCACTTTTTCTTCAAAAAAACCGCCTTCAAAAAAATTACATAAAAAAAGTAAGAAATAATTCCTCACCAAATAAATAACGTAAGTACCTACTTTGAAGTCGGGCGTGAAACATGTACGATTTTTTGTTGAACCCGCCCGACTTCAAAGTACTTACGTTATTTATTTGGTGAGGAAATATTTCTTACTTTTTTGATGTGATTTTTTTGAAGGCGGTTTTATTTTTTTATAAAAATAATTTTTATTTCACTCTTTTTAGTGCATCGTGCAGGCAATTTACTTGTATTCTGGTAAATAGGTATGTGATCAAACTGAAAACCTCCTTTTTTGAAGTCGGTTAAAATACCTTGAGGTAGGTATCCCCATTTTAACAAAACAAGAATCATCTAAACCGGTTTATAAACAAAGGAGTTATGCCTAAAGATACGTATTAAATTCACAAAAAGTGGTAACGAAAACGACAGTATTTTAAAGATTTCCTAAAAAATATACTGTACCGATTTCAAAATTTCAATAAATGGGACAAACTTGGAAATGACCCTGATGTAATAACGTTTCAATCATTTCAATCGGTTCATCCGTCTTCGAGTAACCGGTGGACATACACAAAAAAAAAGAAAAAACATACATACAGACGAATAGAGAACCTCCTCCTTTTTGATTTAGAAGTCGGTTAAAAAATACGAAATATCAAGATTATTCTTAAATGGCGTTACATATACTATTGAAAATTGGTCTAATTAGTGGACACCAATAATATTTAGGGTCGTACAGAAGCATTTTTAAAAAATCGTTATAGTTTTTTAATACGAAGTGATTTTGTGTTTTTTTGCGTAATCTGCAAAATCATGCAATCTGCAAATCTGCTTTAACATATTTTTTCCAAGTATCGCCTTGAAGCCGAGATCGCTGGCCCAGCCATTGCACACAGCCTCTCTAGCTAGCTTTCATAAAGACTTATTAGCTGACATCATTCAGAAGAATTGTCCAACAAACACATATGAGCCATATAGTTTATTGTAGCTATAATCAACATATCTTTGCTATAGCGCCGCACTGCACTTCAAATTCATCTAACTGGCATTAATAAATAAATAAAGGTAAACTAATTAGATGACATTATTCAGATATGTTGTCATCTCGCCAGCCTATAATCTGGCGTCTGCGAGCTATATATTTATTGTAGCTATAATCACTGAAGCTATGTTTGCTATAGCGCCGCGGAGCAGTCGCGTGCTCACCGCAGGCTACCCTATTTACCTCCTCCTCTGTAATTCTGTAAACCACTGTAATTGAAGAAGTCAATGTTGTTCTGCGCATATAAACCGTTTTTTAAGTTGGTATATTTTGAGTAGTTAGCTGTATTGGACTAACAAACGGAAGAAATACCTCAAGGGTAAAAAAGGAATACCAGTCAGAAAGTTTTGCGAAAAAAAGTTTTTGTAAGTAAGGCACTGGCCACTTGTAATTAAGTATTTGGAAAAATTTGATTATTTAAAAATAAAAATACCATTGTTCGAAATTCGAATTTCCCTCAACATTTTTTTCAAGATCCAAATTAAATTATCGTTTCTCATTTAGAAATGGATCTGCATCGAAAACATTTAATTTTCCGTGCGATGATTTTCTACGATTTTAAATGTGGCCTAACCTGATGAATCATTTGATCGACTTCAAATGGCTTTTGAATTTGGATGAAGGACCTTCAAAAGAAACCATCTACCGTTCATCCCTAAAATAAAAATCAGCTAAAAGGGATTCAGTTTTCATCGCCCCGGAAGACGCGCTATCAGCGTTCGAGAAAGCCGTGGAAGAGGTGTTTGTGGCGGACTGGAAAAAAGATTTCGAAAATTTGTTTAGACGCATTTGTAACTTTGTATAGTTGACAACGTTGACAACTTTGTATAGTTAGAGGCTGGTGCAGAGATTTTTAAAAAGATTTAATTTAAAAAATTTATCCATAGCTTAGCTTATAAGCAAAGCCAACTCCACCGTAAAAGCAAATGCAATGATTTCGGAAAAAAGACTCGTTTAGAACAAAAGAAGCCAGTCTGGTTACTGTAATTATTATAATTATCCTCCGTTATTAAGACAAGGACAACCAATTATTTTTGATTTTTACATCCAAATAATGATCTAAGAATAAAAAAAGATTAAAGCGTAGGTATAGTAATTTATCTAGGTTTGTAATAACTCTAGTACCAATCCAATCAAGTACTATAACTATGGTCTATTTACGATTACGAAGGACCTTCTCATCTCAGGAGGCCCGCCTCCTTACCCGTAATGATGCGCTCAGTTTATGACTCCATCTCAAACCCGATTATCATAGACAATTATTTTGTTCCCCATAATCAGACGTTAGATTAAATTGACTAGCTTAAAGTCCTATATACATTCATTGTAGGTATAGTCTGAATAAAATTATGAGTCGATTTTATCCAAGCTCTTTAACTGTACATCTGCCCCTGTAGACAAGTGGCTTTCTATTAGCGAATTCGCCAGTCGAATAGAAAGAAAATGTATGGGATTGACATTAGCGGTCACGTGACATTTCGATTGCTAATGTCAATCCCATACATTTGCTTTCTATTCGACTGGCGAATTCGCTAATAGAAAGCCACTTGTCTAGGGGGGCTGGAGTGTATGTGTCAGAAACTAATAATTTAATGTGCTTAATGCATTGATAAGCCCATATTTAACGTGTTTCGCTTTAAACTTTATGTGACCATTGGTTCTCCAAAAACAGGAATCAGCACACAGTTCGTTTCCCAATAAAGTGAGTTCAATTAACACTACTTTAAATCCGATTAAATATATCTATGTTAAATATATGAACATAGTTGAGCCCTCATTCAAAGATATGTCCGTCTGTCAAGAAACTTTTTCTCAAGTATGCGTGGGAGGTATCAAGCTAAAATGTATGTCAAATTAAATACTGAAGTCTGCAATCCCTTAGAGGCGACAAAAAAACAAACTTCTCTTCTCTTCTTCATAACTCAAAAAGGCCACTTGGATCTCGATTTTCTTTTAAATCCCATTTAGCTACTTGTTGTTACCGATCCCGATTTAAATTTAAACCGCTATCTAGGTCGGTTTAGGCTGTCAAATCTCGATTTACAGTAAGTTGTGATAACTTATCTATATTTTCATATGGTTTTTATACGCAAAAATGCATGTATCACACATAACAGTGTATAATGATAACGATTATTTTGAACAGCCGTTCTTTGTTCTTCGACGTTGCTTGCTAGCGGGCAATAGATCTATTCTACGCGAGGTTCATAAGACTGAACCACACCAAACGATCCATCTTGGATTGGCCAACCACGATCTAAGATTAGGGATCATGGATCGTGAATCTAATTTGTTCTCTTGGTGCTCTTGGATCGCACGAGGCACATCCACTCCGACCACTACTATGGAGCTCCAGTGGTGAAGCGCACTCTTGCCGCGCGCGATTAGAGCGCGTATTATCGTTTTGCGCATATGCGCGCTTTCACGATTCAAACAGAAGTTCTTACTTAGTGATGCATAATATCAGGCCAATCATATTTTTACTATAAAATGTAAAAGAGATTGTGTGTATCCATACTAATATTATAAATGTGAAAGTGGGTTTGTTTGTTTGTCCGTCTTTCACGTCAAAATTGGTGCAACGGATCGACGTGACTTTTGGGAATATATATGAATATGGGAATAGTTTGGCAGCTGAAAAGTGACATACTTAGGCAGCCATTAGACAGTCAATCTGGATCAATGATCAATGATCAATGATCGCGATGCAGATTGACTGTGTACGAAGGTGATTGACCGCTCGCGATCTTGATCGCAAAATATCTACAAAGTAAATCTCGATCGCGATCAAGATCACGATCAGTGATCGCGATCTGGATGTAATGGCTGCCTTTGGCTACTTTTTATCCCTGAAAAATATCACATTCCCGTGGGATAACGTCGTCGTTTAGTCCGAGCGGGCGAAGTCGCGGACGGAAGGCTAGTATTTTGATATGGAGACATTTCTTCTTCAAGTAACAGGTATAAAATGTAATGATATAGGTAGGTACCATTTAATTATTCCATTTTAATCAATTATCACTTATGTAAGCTTTCCTAGTAAATAAATGAATAAATAAGTTAGATAGAAAACTATTTTTAATATTCCTTTATTTTATTGGATGGTACCTACGGCTGAAGGCCTAAGTAGCCAGAGCCGGTTAAATGACATAAAAAATGGTAGGTATAGTGCGCCAATCTTTTCTGTTCCGGTGATTATCTTAGGAACTAAAACAGTTTTCATACGACAGTCCATTTTGACAGCTAATTTCGTATTGCAAGTGGCTCCTCTGTCACGACTGTCACCGGAACAGAAAAGCTTGTGGCACTTGTAGGTGTAGGTAACTACGTACTGGCCACTTCTTTCAAAACTACATTGGTGACATTTTGTCTACATTGCGACAAACTTATTTCACACAGTGGTTATTTTTTGGTACTAAATATACTGTTGACTGCCGGCAGTCCATTTTGACAGTTAATTTTGTATTGCTAGTGGCTCCTCCAGGACCACTGTCACTGGTTCAGATATATTTGTGGCACTATACTTACTGTAGCGACATCTAGCGTCGAGTGGCAATGCGAAATAAAATTTTTACATCAATAGGGTAAGAACTTTAGTTTTGGCCACTGCCCCGAGTGCTTACTTAGCTTAAAACATTTCGTTAATAACTTTTGCTTGATAATATACTTTTTATCTATGACTTTTAAGTCATAATAAAAATTAAAATTAAAATTAGTCATTTGACGACCGATTTGGCGCAGGGGTAGGCTACCCACCTTCTGCGCCAGTGGTCTCGGGTTCGATTCCCGAACAAGACAAATATTTGTGTGCATGAACATGTCTATTTGTCTTGGTCTGGGTGTTAACTATGTATATTAAGTATGTATTTACAAACAAAAAGTATTTAAGTATATATTTATCCGTTATCAAGTTTTCCATGATACAGTTTCTTAATGAAATTAACATGGGCTTAGATAATTGGTGTGAATGTAAGAAATTATTTATTTATTATTTATTATTTATAATAACAATAGTAATAATTCTTTATGACATAGGAATATTATTCAATAAACGCTTTTCAGTTTACATCGAATTAGATGTTTCTTTTATTTTATCTAAGTTAGTTAAGTATTGATTTCTCGATGTATCTTTTACAATTTGATTGACAAAAACACATCAATCGGCACCCTTCGCACATTTTAAGTTTCAAAAATAGGTTTTTAATTGACTAAAATAAAACTAAATTTCGTAAGTATATGAACACTTAGTTATTTGTTTTTACTATGTATGTCCACGAATTTCTCGAAATCTAAAGGCATATCGAGATGATTCTATTTGATTTAAATTAGGTGTATTCTAACTTTGGGAACAGTCTAAGATTCATCAAAATCGGTTTAGTAGTTTTCGTGGGTATGTTATTGTACAATATACACTAAAACTTAGGAAATAAATAGTAATTTAAAAAAATAAACTGACTGGCACCGACCTCAAAAAGGTACCTTAATTATAATATAAATTATATTTTTCCTTTTCAGTTGACAAATACTTTATGGAGTCGGTTAAATTTTTTAAGTAGTTTTTTTGTATTGTAAATTTAAAAATTTAAAGAAAAGTATAAGATACATTCTTGACAATTTTAGATACCTACTTAAGACCATAGGCGAAAGAAGTGAAAAAAAATTAAAGTGGCAACAGCGGGGGCTTTCACCCTACTTAATATAGATAATCATTCGGATGTACTTTTGTGAAAGGTATATCGTAATCTTACTGACTTCCCGCGCCATCTATTGCTTAGTAGTTATGATGCAAAAGGAGTGAAAAACATCTTAAAGTGGCAACAGAGGGGGCTTTCACCCTAATTAATATAATCATTCGAATGTTCTTTTGTGAGAGGTAAATCGTAATCTAACTGACTTCCTGCGCCATCTATTGCTTAGTAGATATAATGACGTAAATAACATGAAATTATTTTTATGATTTTATATGAGCCTGGATGAGTTTTAATTTATATTATGTTTTGAAGCAGGTAAAAAAAAATAACATGATTCATTATTAATTGAGACAGCGATTAAATATAACGTATTTTCATAATCATGTGGCGCCATCTATTTTAGTAAGAATCAGTTTTTGTATTTTCCCGTAGGAATAATTAAATTTCCCGCAATAAAAGATACCCTATATGTTGACCCGGGTTATAAGCTATTACTACACAAAATTTGGTAAAAATCCGTCCAGTAGTTTTTGCGTGAAAAGCGAACATACAAACAGACAAACAGACAAACAGACAAACAGACAAAAATTTTAATATCAATCGTTTTGGGGTCTATATCCTGTACACATCACATAGCAGTAATTTTTTTTTTTAATATTTCATGTACAGACTTTTTGTCCGTTTCTGTTTTATTATATGTATAGATATAGATATGGTTGCGTTCCTAACAGTTGGTATATCTCTAAAAGACACAAAATTTAGGTAAGTAGGTACGTAACACAAACGAGTCCGTATCTAAACGAGATAAACTTCCTTGATAGTGTTGAATGAGCGTCGCAAAAACGGGCGAGGATCATTACCGAGTCGCGGTCATTACCGCGGTAATGCGCCAGCCCGTGCTTCGTAATAACACACGGTAATACCCAGTACCTAATAGCGGAATTTCAATGATATTATTACCCAAAGGCGCTTTTAAATGATATGCCAAGTGTTTTTGGCGGTCAGTATTATTGCATGAAGCTTCGTTCACATTTCTGAAGTCTGTGTGTGAGTAAATTCGCATATTATCGCGTTTGAGAGAAATTTTGACAGACATAAGTGATTATTGTAGGTAAAAAATACGTAAAAAATAAGATCTAGAATAGAATTCGTATCGTAAACGCGATAGTAACGTTTGCCCATTGACAAACTTACACTCGGGGTCTGAACTTAACAGGTGGTTTAGCTGAGTATATAGAAAGAAACAAGAAAGAAAGAAAAGAAGTATATACTGAAAAGCTTTCAATTTTTTTAAAAACATTTTTAAAAATTTGGTAGTGATTCGCGATAGTTACTGAAATGAAACTTATAAGCTCTGGATCTAGATTTATTAAACTGATTTGAAAAATTGTGTTGTGACTGTGAGTCGGATCGATTTTTGCTAAATTTATACATCATTCCTTTTCAATTTTTCAATGATTTGAAAAATGTTTATACATTTTCGTCTTTTAGCTAGGCCTAACTCTTGCGAAAGGTAAGTAAGTAGGTTATTTTATATAATCCTAATATTCCAATCCAAGTGAAAGAGGTTGGAGATATTAAAACAAACATCACAACACAAACGCTGAAACATCAACAAAGATGGAATAGCAAGGACGATAATAGCTAAGCAAATTGTATCCTTAATCAGTGGGCAAAATGCCGACCGGCTGGCTGTCGTGCTCAAGCGGGCATTACCGAGGAATGCCGCAGATATGATTACGCGGAACAACACACGCTTGGGTACGTTACGTTTTGGGCTATTTGCGAGGAGGGTCACCGTACGTTCGGATTGTTGAAAACATAAGACTTTGGACAGTCATGCCCCATCACGGTCCCGGGAATTTTTGTATCCTTAAGTAATCAGAGGGCAACACAACTGCCGGTCGGGCTGGCTGTCGTGATCCGGCGGCCATTACCGAGGAATGCCGCAGATATGATTACGCGGATCAACACACGCTTGGGTAGGTACGTTACGTTTGAGGTTATTTGCGAGGAGGGTCGCCATACGTTCGGATTGTTGAAAACATTAGAATATGGACAGTCATCCTCCATCACCGAACCCGGCAATTTTTGTACCTACCTATCTATCCTTAATCAGTGGGCAACACAATATGCCGGACGGGCTGGCTGTCGTGATCCGGCGGGCATTACCGAGGAATACAGCAGATATGAGTACGCGGAACAACATACGCTTGGGTACGCTACGTTTAAGGCTATTTGCGAGGAGGGTCACATACGTTCGGATTATTGAAAACATTAAACTATGGACAGTCATACCCCATACGGTCCCGGGAATTTTTGTATCCTTAAGTAATCAGAGGGCAACACAACATGCCGGTCGGGCTGGCTGTCGTGATCCGGCGGCCATTACCGAGGAATGCCGCAGATATGATTACGCGGATCAACACACGCTTGGGTAGGTACGTTACGTTTGAGGTTATTTGCGAGGAGGGTGCACCATACGTTCGGATTGTTGAAAACATTAGAATATTTTAACAGTCATCCTCCATCACCGATGCCGGCAATTTTTGTACCTACCTATCTATCCTTAATCAGTGGGCAACACAACATGCCAGTCGGGCTGGCTGTCGTGATCCGGCGGGCATTACCGAGGAATACAGCAGATATGATATCTCAAAACGGCGCGGACGCACGCACGTAAATACGTTACGTTTGAGCCTATTTGAGAGTAGAGTCACCACACGAGCGGATTGTTGGGGAGAATGGATTTGAAGAAGCCAATCCCTCGCGTTAGGAAAATAAGAAACTTCTCTGATCCTTTTTCAACTATCAATGTACCTATAGGCAAGTTCGAGAAGAAAATTCGACTCCTTAGGTCAGCGACTCCGTAACTCAGCGGTAAGAGCATTCACTCGGACAGTGAATGGTCGTGGATTCGATTCCCGCCGGACGAGTAAATTTTTTCGAATACTTTATTTTCCAGGTAATAAATTGTGAGAGAGATATGAAGTTTTTCGAATAACGTCCAGATATTTTAAGCATCCGGCCTCCTGTCCAGATTTTTGTTTTATTAATATGGTAAACCTTTTTGCGAGTTACTCCAATGAGCCAACTTCTAATATCTCGGAAAGACGGACAATTGCCTTTGGGCAAGATGTCCGCTACTTACACGAAATAAATACCTTAGCAATAATATAATAGCTCGGTGTATTTCTTGGGATTTAGAAGTAAGGCTGTTGTTATAGTTTTGTAAATACAACTTCGTAAATATCTAACTCTTCTTCAAATTATATTTATTTATATCAGAAGGCTTGCTTTCGTCATCTACTTTTCTATGGTTGATGTTACATTTTCTTTATTTTATATAAAAATAGACTAAACAGAAAGTCTATTTCAGGAAAGTTTTATCTGTAAGTTATATTCTTAGCAGATATAAGTAACTAGCGCACGTTAAACGTAATATGATATCCCAATAGTTAATTTTAATATATTCAACACGAGCGAATCGTATTTCCATTAACATCCAGCTGATAATGTTTCGTTAAGATCGTTAAAATAAATTAAATAGCTTCACTTTAGTTTTATTGCCTATCATGATTATTAATCTGAATTTTTAAAGTATAATTTCATTGAATTTGCATAAAACTATTGGTTTACCTGTAGTCCAGTGAATGAGAGTTTTTAGCTTACAAGCGGTCCGGTAGTTTTGAATTTTTGATATGTTGTCTAGGATGGTTAGTGAGTATTTAAAATGCAAAATGCACAATTCCTCGCCCTCCGCCCCGCTGCCATATTGAAAAAATCGGCAATTTCTTCAGGTTTTTGCTTAAATCTTTGTTTAGGTGCATTTGAGCCAGAGATGAGTCTTCACATTGTTGTAGAGAATCAAATTTGTTTTAAATTTTGTTACTAGGACAGATAGTTACGGAGATATGCATTAAAAAAAATGGCTTTCCAGAAATTTGACAAACTTTTAAAGAACAAGGTGCAAAATGGGCCCAGAGTCGTAGCACTTTGAAACCTTATTGTAGTACTCTTAGAAATTTCTCAATCTTATCATCGTGTTTCCTAAGAAATAGCAAACCAAGGCAGATATAGATATTTGAGTAAGTTTATAGATTTGGAAAACTATTTGACATTTCCCTCCCAAAAGTGACGGATTTTTTATAAAAACCGCGAATCCGCATCGGTAGGTGTACAGCTTAAAGATCGATAAAATTATCATTTTTTAACTTATTGATGAGCTGTTTGATTTGACGTTATAAAATAATAATAAGGTTGCCATTCCTTTAATATCTTTGCGTATTTCCTAAGAAAAAAGATACATTTTCGGCAATAAGATTTTTTTTTTTAAAACCATTTCTTTGCGCTACTTATATTGCGCAACTATTTTCACCCATTTTATGGTTTAAAAACATTTATTAAGATTTTGTTTGAGTGCTGGCATCACCAAAGTAACGTATTCTATGGTCAATACAGCGTTGACGACCATATTTTTTGACATTTCAGTGTCAACTCCGATCAAAGTGAAAAGTGTCGCCTACTTTGCAGAGTGCATTTTTTGAGATTTCAAGGTAAGTTTTTGATTAAAACTTATAATTGTTGTTGCGCATGGTTTAATTAGATGTGTGTGATCTGTATATGTTAAATTAGCCTTGTAAAATAGTATATTTTAAGAGTTATAATCGATTTCATTTGCGCCTCGGTTCCGCAAAACTGTCTTTATGCCACTTTGCGATACCGGTTGCGTAGAAATTGCGCCACTTATTTTACGCTATTGAATAATAGTGCATTCACACAAGATTTTCAAGTGTTTTTATTATTTTGAAATTACTTTTAGCTGTAATTCCGCTAAAAAAACCATGACTAGCATTACTATTAATTGATTTGTTAGCTTTTATTAATATTCTATAAGTACAGGGTGTTCGGCAGAACGTTAAACATACGACAATAGGGGTAGGTGCGGTGGTCTGCTACCTAACCAGCCCCAAAGATTTATGATGTTTACCTAGGTCCAAAGTTTTTTTATTTTGTATTTTATAAGTTTTTGGAATTTCGTCACTTTCATACTTTTAAACCCATTTAACTTTTTACTTTATTGACAGATCAATTTCTTTTTAATTATTTTTGGCATCTTAATGGTTGGCAGGTCCTTTTTAAAAGTGATACTTCAAGCAGGTTGTTGCTAGAGTCAAAGTAATGGACTCTCAAAAGTTGTATTATATTTATATAATATAATAATTAATAATGAATAATACCAAATGACAAATTAAATGTATTTTTTTTGTTAATTTTTTGTTAATTGAACAAATCATACATACCTAGGTACTAGTTTTTGTCATCCTGTTTAACTTTTCATTGTGTGCAATATATAAAAAAGTACCTATTACTCATAGGTACAATTATTGTTAATTATTAATTAAACATACTTACATACCAACATCGTGTTTCTTTTTCTAGTGTGATGCAATACCTCTTGTTAGGACATGTTTGTTAAATAAAATCACATTAATGTACGTGCTCCTTAATAATTTTGTGCTACCATTTTGCGCCACTTTGTGCGACCGACTCGTAGAAAATTTTGCGTCACCATTGCGCTATTTGTGGCAAAATCTACGGCCTGACCCTTATATTTATATTATTATTATATTATTATTCCCTTTATTACATTTTAAATACTTACAAGATTATATTTCTAAACATTAAATTTTTACAATAAAAAAATACAAAAATGCAGTTCCCCAACGGTAGCAAGATCAGGGTCCCGGCTACCGATGGTTAAGGATCCAGAGACAGGAACCTTCTCACTATACGGGCCGTGTCCAGAAGTACTGCCTTCTGCATCTGACTCCCGATCCATCCACCTAACGCAAGCCTCTTAAGGTGTTTATCGAGGCTCTTGGCTATCAGACCATGGGCAGATATGACTATCGGAACAATAATTGCTGAATCAATGTCCCACATGTCAACAATCTCGTGAGCTAAATCAAGATATTTGTTTTCTTTATCTTTTTCAGCTTTCACAAGGTTGTCGTCATGGGGAACAGTGACATCAACAATTATTGCGCGGCGTTCGTGTCGATCTATCAATACAATATCAGGCTTATTAGCTACAATAGTCCTGTCTGTAATAATAGATCGATCCCAATACAATGTGGCATGGCTATTTTCAAGGACCTGTTCTGGTGCATACCTGTAGTACGGCACCTCGGATGCCACAAGACTATGTTTCAGAGCAAGTTGTTGGTGTATTATCCTGGCCACTTGGTTATGTCTATGCAAATACTCGCCGTTTGCGAGACGAGAACAACCGGAGATTATATGCCTAAGGGATTCACCCGGACGATGGATAATTATTATTATTATTATGTATCTCGGCTTGGGTTTCACGGGCATTGCCCGGTCCTTTTGCCAGGCTTGCGTGGGGACATGGGTCCAACACGTAGAGGCCCTTTGAGACGGGTTTAATATAATGTGCGATGTGTGATGCACATGTTATTATTATTTATATTTTTTCAATATTTTATTATTGGTACTTATTTACCAAAAATGTCAAAAACCGCTATTGAGATCCAATTAAGATTCAATTGAAACATTTGTAAATTAGCAGACTTGGGGCCCTGGTCATCGCAAAAGTTAAGGGGAAATTCCCAAAGCCATCACACTAAGTACTATAAGTCAACTCAATAACACCAAAATATTATTACTATGGGCATCAAATTAAAAAAATAGAGTCTAACGTTTCATGTCCCCTGCAAACAGTTGCCTATGTTTTTCTCTTAGTTCCTATTTTACAAGCTTTTTCTTAACTTGCCATGTTAGTTAGTTTGTTAGTTAGTGGGGGACAAATCTTGCAAGCTTAATTTGACCCACTTCCCAGTGTCCGATGGAGCTGAAATTTTGTATACAGGTTTGGTTTAGATGACAATACAATATTTAGGTACAGTCAGCAAAAAAGCTTGTCATGAAAATGAAGTTTTTTCTAAAAACTTTTTGTTAACATTTTCCCATGTGACGACATATTTTGACGACCACCGTGGCTGAGTGGTGTACGCACCGGTTTCAAGGTGCCACTATCTCTAGCTCTAGAGGTCCCGGGTTCGATCCCCGGTCAGGTAAACGTTGAAAATGAACTTTTCAATATTTCCTCGGGTCTGGGTGTACCTATGTGGTAATACCCGTCGTTGTTTCCAATTCCCATAATACTAGTGCTTAAGCTACTATACCTTGGTATTGGAGCAATGTATGTGACGGTGTCCAATATTTATTTATTTATTTAAAAAAATAACAAAGAAAGTTACGTATGGGTGGGAAAAATGAAAACCCCCTACAAAAACGCTGAGATCAATTAATTTATCAAGCCAAGATGTTTATCGGTATTCCACTCATCATTCTCTGATGACAGTGTCGCACCGAAAAAGGTGCGTTAAATGTGCGTTAAACGTGCGTTAAGTGATGCGACAATCCAAAGCGCACGTTTTTAGTGCGGCGGCCGGCGCGGCGGCGGGGCGTTGCATTGCAGAAGAAATGTCGGAAATCTGGTTTTTGAAGCGGTTTAAATTTGATGGTTCCTCTGCAGACGGCGCACCTTTTTACTGTCATTATACTCCCAAATTATATTTAATGCCGGGGTTATTTGAAACTGTAGCTATTTAGGACGCGAAGTCGCATTTCTGTATAAAATGTTTTAATGCAATAACCGAAAAGCCCATACACCCCAACTAATTTATTTAATATTAAATTAAATTCCATAAAAAAAATATAGAAACTTCCAAGATATTAAAATTTGCATATTTGTGCTCATAGGTCTCCGTGACTTTCTGACAGATTTTAAGCTCTACTATGACGTAAGAGAGCACGTGACGGGTCGCGCGTGTTACTTTAGGGAATAAGTCAAGTTATAATATGGACATTTTTGAGTGAATTGCCATATGATGATATTTTATTAGTTATCAAATACAAACTTTGATATTATCGACAGATTTTTACAGCATTTGGCTGTGATAAAATCAATAAGTTGGTAAATGTATATCCGCTTAACTAAACGTTCCTTCTTAAGAACAGGAAGTGGAATTAAAACTGATAGACTGTTATTAATTATTGTTATTTATGAAGAATTTATCTTATAATTATTGTTTGTTATTAATAAATTATTAATAACAAACTATTACACTAATAAATTGTTATTTATCTATCAGTCTATCAGTTTTAATTCCACTTCCTGTTCTTAAGAAGGAACGTTTAGTTAAGCGGATATACATTTACCAACTTATTGATTTTATCACAGCCAAATGCTGTAAAAATCTGTCGATAATATCAAAGTTTGTATTTGATAACTAATAAAATATCATCATATGGCAATTCACTCAAAAATGTCCATATTATAACTTGACTTATTCCCTAAAGTAACACGCTCGTATTGAATGAATAGGCAGTAGACACAAACATTTTTAGAAGCGGCAGAAAACAATTTTTTTTTTAATTTAACTACTATTAAAAATCTGTGGAATCGATTCTACTCTCGATTCTGAACAAACTATTTTCTGAGTTTCGCTAAAAGTTATTAACACGTGTTGTATAAATGAGGCAAATCCGATCCCTAAATGTGTGTCAGACACTTTTGCATGCCCTAAACTTATCCTTTGAACTCAAACTTAGAAAAAACACAAATGTTTAAGGCTAAGGCCGCACTGGACGGCGATTGCGGCGCGACGGCGGCGGGCGCATCCAAGTTGTAGTGTTAATCCAGTAAAAAGTAGGAATACCTATGTCTACCTTATAAAAACGACCAATTTCAATACTCCTAAAGAAAGCAAACAATTCGCAAAATAAGTGAAACAGCATTACCATGAGATATAAGGGCGGTGTCCACCGGCGACGCGTCGTTTTTGCCGCCTGTCACACAATTTGTCAGCGACACTGCGACGAGCGGCGGCCGCGCCTGATTTACATGCGTTTATGTCGCGCGCGCGCACGCCGCCGATTACGTACCTATCCATTACATTGTGGACGAGCTGGATGCTGTTTCACGGATTAGAACGTCCTGAGGTCATTGAATATCATATCACGTTTGTTTATTTCTTCTACTGCGAGAATTAATGAGAATTTACATACGCATCTGCTAGTATTTTTAGACTAAACACCACTTGTATAGAAAGTTGTACACAAAGACTAAAATGTTTTAAGTATCATTATTAATTTCCCAATTGGATTGGAGAACAGAGTGAATATTAACTGAAACTTATGCTTCTCTTGAAAATGTTTGGGCCGTCTGTAGCTCACTACAAGGTGTAAAAAAAATAAGTAGTACTTAATATTTTAGGAAGTGATTCTACCCATGAAACTGCAAAACTTTCCCGTAGGTCAAAATATAAATAATACGTCAGGATAAAAAAGAAATACATCATCCTATACAAAATGGATCAGGTTGATGGGCAGGATAGGTAGGTATGGGACGACGAAAAAAAAAAGATTATATTTCGATCTATGTTTCGAGAAAGTTTTGCACTGGGTAGAAACACTCCCTAAAATATTACTGCTCGTTTTTCTTAGACCTTTTGTATAATAAAATACACTGTATCTTCGTACCATTAGCTGATCCATCCGTTGTTCCAGGTCCAATGGTGCCGTGACCAGCAGCGACCATGTCGGCGGTGATGAGCACGCTGTCCATGATCAGCGGCGGGCGGCGCGCGCACCGCAAGCTCACCAGGTATAGCCTCTGAGTACTGAATCCTATGGAGATGGCATACCTACGAAAAATTGAAGCATACACACTCACACAAGTACACATACCGAGAAACCAAAATGGCGCCTTTCCGTAGTGCTGCCCTATTTGTACATCGATATATTTATTGATGAAGTTATAGATCAAGTATTTTTGTGACTACCTACCTATATTACCCTATATTTTATAAAAGCAGTTTCGTAATCACCTCGATAATTTAAAACGGAATTATAGTGTATAATTATATACCTAGTTTTTTTGAAAAATAAATCTTAATAATGTGCTTTCTTTATGACAATGACACAATGTGTATGTATTTGTGCATGTACGCACACAATCATTGGCCCGACCGCGCGCGTGAGACGCAACAACTGTAAAGCCCCCAGTACAGGATGGCCGATCATGTTGGCCGACCATGATGGGCCATCGTGTACAGGGGCGGCTTGCGTGTGATTGCCGTCTGCGAGTAACGCCATCCTGTACTGAGGGGCTAAGCCCCCAGTACAGGAAGGCCGATCATGTTGGCTGACCATGATGGGCCATCGTGTACAGGGCCGGTTTGCGTGTGATTGCCGTCTGCGAGCAACGCAAACCGCCCCTGTACATGATGGCCCATCATGGTCGACGAACATGAGTAGCCATCCTGTACTGGGGGCTTCAAGGTGAGAAGAGCCGCCAAGTGCTTCCTCATCTATAGTAATATCGTAAACAGGAAAGATTTGATTGGTTGTTGTTTGAATTTAATAGGTTCCAAAACTACTAGACTAATTTAGAAATTTCTTTGACCATTAGAAAGCTACATTCTTTCCGAGTGACATAAGCTATATTTTATCGTGATATTCCCATGAGAACGAGTACCATGCGGGTAAAACCGCGAGGATCCGCATGTTATTCAATTTATTATAAAATTTATTGCTTGTTAAGTACATAATGTATCAAAAATTCAAACGCAGATACAGATTAAAAATAAGGTCCTGTAGTTTATTTACAAACTAACCTTAGTAAAATATAGTTCATGTTGCAGTAGTAGTAGATAAAAGACCAACCTACTATATTTTACTGAGGTTATAGTTTGTAAATAAACTACACGACCTTAGCTTCAATCTGTACGATTGTAGATACATTAATACTTAGCGAGCAATAAATTTGATTGAGGGCGCCCCACTTGTCGGCTCTACTTGCCTTTACTTAGAAACTGCAATTTTATGATCAATTTTTTTATGTTTTCCGAGTCACGCGTCTATACACATGCGAGACCTCCATAGAATTCCAGATCAAAGGTCGCGAGAACCAGTTTAAGTAAAAAAAGGTAATGAAATAAAACAAAAAGCTCCATATTGTAAAAACCTATTATGTTTATACAACAAGGATTGGTTTTTTTTTACATAACACACATTACAATATAAATCACAAAGGAGA
The DNA here is from genome assembly GCA_949710035.1 of Crambus lathoniellus. NCBI lineage: Eukaryota > Metazoa > Arthropoda > Insecta > Lepidoptera > Crambidae > Crambus > Crambus lathoniellus. The sequence continues at coordinate 2,622,797 of OX453301.1, read as the reverse complement.
ATGCCTACTAGGTATACCTACCTACCATAGAAAAAAGAAATGTCTCAAAAAAAAACAAGCATTATTAAGTAATAAAATAATAAACAGTTTGAATCGAGATCTTTACTAGCAATTATATTTTTTATATATTTAGAATATAGCGAAGTGACATCTAGTGGTAAAAAATATACTTACTTTTAATGTGCTAGAATGAATGAAAGTTGGACAACAACTTTACAGCAAAATGACATTAAAAAACACGTTATATATAAGTATCCAGTTTTTGGCAACCGGAACAGAAAACATTGTCGCACTATAATTTCGATTTTGCCAGTGGCCTAATTAACGTCTTTTTCAAAACTTAAACTGTCGTTGACGTTTGAAACTGTTCTTCAAAATGAAAAGAGCACATAAAAATAGTTTTCGTAGTTGCTTTAAATTTTCCTTTTGCATTGTTCCAGCCATATTTTTCTTTTTTTGTTATCTTTAGGCAACCTAAAACAATAAAAACAGTTTAAAATTAATACACTCAATTTACACTTGAAATTTGAAAACATCGATAATTCGATAAGAAAAATGTAGCGCAAAACAAACAAATTTATATTTTCTTGAAATACACCAACAAAACTCACCAAAATAAGTAGTAAGCTACATTTGGTATGAATTCTAAGTAAACTATTCACAGGAAAACCAAAACACAAGGCATTTATTGTATTGTTTTGGTGTTTTTGCAAAATAAATAGTACGTACCGGTGTAATGTAATGTTTGGACGATTTTCACTTTTTTTGATGCCACAAACTACCACACTGCAATTAGACATGTTCCTTGTTGCTTTCTGTCACTTATTAATACCTTTTATTCACATGAAAGTCTCAAATTAAAAGACTTTTATCACAAAACACTGCAAATACAACTCGCGTTGACAGCTCACATACCGAGAAACCTAAATGGCGACCGGCTTCAATCATGCATTACGATGACGTCACGTTTCAATGTTGCCAAAAAATAGGTCGAAAAAATATATTGCTGTCTCTTTTTACATGAAGTATTGGAGGTAAGATAGAACGAGATGGCTACAGGTTTATGAGTACAATGTCGATTTAGCTCATATTTGTATAACCGATAGTTCATATAGATCAATATGCCATCTCCATAGGATTCAGTACTCAGAGGGTATAGCAACTGCCACTTACAATGATAAATATCATTTCGATAATATAATAAGCTCATATCATAACAAATGGTGCCGTGACCAGCAGCGACCATGTCGGCGGTGATGAGCACGCTGTCCATGATCAGCGGCGGGCGGCGCGCGCACCGCAAGCTCACCAGGTATAGCAACTGCCACTTACAATGATAAATATATTTTTTTTCTCTTTATTTATTTAAAGGGGCTTTTGTACATTGTATGTACATGCCAGCCCCATAATGATAAATATCATTTCGATAATATAATAAGCTCATAACAAATGGTGCCGTGACCAGCAGCGACCATGTCGGCGGTGATGAGCACGCTGTCCATGATCAGCGGCGGGCGGCGCGCGCACCGCAAGCTCACCAGCCCCCCTAGCATGACCAACCAAAACGCGATATGATATGATAAGTTATCCGGTTTAACTGTCAAAAGACTATGGGTTTTGACGTTTGAATGTCAATAAATCGCTTTATCATGCGATACATATCGAGTTTTGGGTGGTCATGCTAGGCTTACAGGTATAGCAACTGCCACTTAAAATGATAAATTTCATTTCGATAACATAAAAAGCTCATAACAAATGGTGCCGTGACCAGCAGCGACCATGTCGGCGGAATGATTAATATCATTTCGATAATATAATAAGATAAATAAGTAATATTATCATAACAAATGACGTATCTATTCGACATCGTCAAGTTCGGATACTAATATTTTCTAGTAGTTTTGAACAAAAAAATGCACTAAAAACGTCCCAGGCGCGCGCAGAGTTATTTGAACCTGAAAATGTCACAAAAATGTCTATGGTTTTTAAAAATACAGCATAACGCGCGACATTCACGTCGACTAACATTGACCACTCGTTGCAAGTCAAGCGCTGGGCGTAGACATTTCTATATTGTGATACGCAAATTCTGTTTCAATTGACATTAATTGACATCTACCATTTTATTTTTACAGTACGCGCCATATAACTTAGCCTGTGTTGTGTGTGTGCCAAGTTATGTGGCGTGAAATATCTCTAATTCGACATAATGTCTGTCTATTCCGCGAGGATCGCCCCCCTGACCATCATGCTGACCAACGTACAGCTAGAGTTTTTTGTCGGGAAATGAAAAAAAAACGACTTTTCATACAAAAGCAACTAACCGGGACATTTTGTATGGAGAGACGAAATATTTTTTTCATTTCCGACAAAAAATCTTGCTGTGCGTTGTTCAGGATAATGGCCTGAAGCCATGGTTAAAGTTTTTGCAACGGTGCCCCTAACACCCTGTATAAATAATAAATAAATAAAAATTCGTTTATTTATGTCACAAGTCAATTTCAATGTGGATGTGTGAATCTCATCCTTTTAAGTTAAAAGAGATGTATACATCCTGTATTAGGATGAGACTGCTCTTATGAATATCAAATGACTTGAACAATGAACCGAACATACTGAAATAAAATTAAAAACAACAGTTACACAATTATACAATGTAAATTTATAGCTAACTAGCTTTCCGCCCGCGGCTTCGCCCGCGTGGACTACACGACGTTATCCCGCGGGAATGTGACGTTTTTTCGGGATAAAAAGTAGCCTATGTTCCTCTCCAGGCTACAAATTATCTGTATCCCCAATTTCAGCCAAATCCGTTCAGCCGTTTTGGCGTGATTGAGTAACAAACATCCAAACATCTAAACATCCAAACATCCAAACATCTAAACTTTCACATTTATAATATTAGTAGGACAACAATAGTTCTAACTTATTGCTTAAAAAGTAATTTAATTTTAAACACTCTTAATGATTTCGTCTACAAATTAAAAATAAAGAATTATCTACTTATAATTATACAGACCGATATAATTATACTTACTTACTTCAAACATACAGAAACAATTTATGAATTAATTTATGTATTTATATACTTATTGATATAGTAATGATTCCGTGGAGTCATAGTCAAGTTGCTTTAGCCAATCTTTTACTAGTTTTTTACATACATGGTAGGATTGTGTGTAAATTTTAAGTTTCCTATTTATTACATTATACAGCCTTTTAGATTGGGCATCAAATTGCATACTAGCAAATTTAGTTCTTACAATTGGAGGGGCAATAACTGTTCGTGGATTACGTTTATTCACTATATTAGGATCCAAATTAAGTGTTTTGTGGATATTAAGAACACAATTTAAAATGTAAAGCTGTCTTACCGATAAAACATTACAGTCTTGGTACAGTTTTGTAGTTCTATAAATAACTTTTTTAAAAGTCATCACTTTTAGTAGCGAACGCTGTGCCCTCTCAATATAAATAAGGTTGGTTTTATGAGAGCCTCCCCAGATTGGCAAACAGTAGGTAAGGATAGTGATCACGCACAATTGTGATGACCACATCTACTGTGTTCCACAGTTTATTGAATCGAAGGTTTCTCATGCAAAATTAAGTAAATTAAAACTAGTCCTACCTTATGGTAAGGGATACTGTCCGTAATCCAGGGGGGCTGAACGTTGTCTCGCCGGCGCGCGCGCGGGCAAAACGATCTCCACACAACCCCCGATGGGATACTCTTACAGCTAACACTCTTATACTACACAATGCCCTAATAGGCTGCTAAAACTTCCCGGCGCTTTTCAAAGCGAACACACACGGGTTACAAGTCCGTACCCCGACCGGAGCCCTAGTAGGTGCGAAACGAATCTCGGTCCCAATATGGGTAGGTAACTTGCGCGGCACGTCGCTACAGAAGCACACGAACTTGTCTCACGGCTGCTTACGGCCAACTGCCTGCACGCGGCCCGAGCGCATTGCGTGTCGCCCGTGACCTTGACAATGACAACGCACCGCTCGCAGCGCGGCGCGAACATCCCCCCGTCCCGGACAGTAGCAAACTGTCCGCCAACTCAATCTAAGGGCAGGCGAGAGAGGGTAGCGATCGCTCGCTTCAAAACAGAGTCCCCCACCAGGACCTCGGCAAACCTGGGCACACCATCCGACCCCGGATGAAGCTGAACAATGCGTCCTAAACGCCAGCGGAGGGGCGGCAGGTTTGGATCCTTTACCAACACGAGGTCCCCGGTCTTGGGTGGGGTCGTCCTATCCGACCACTTAACGCGTTGCTGCAAAATGTGCAAATACTCCAGATGCCAACGGCGCCAAAAACTCTGCGTAAGCTGCTGGAGCAATTCAAATCGCGAGAGCCGTCCGGAGGGCACTTCGGAATAAGGATATTCCGGCAAGGCGTTAAGCGGTCTGCCAATCAAAAAATGGCCCGGCGTAAGGGCCTCTAAATCATTCGCGTCCGAAGACAACGGACACAACGGACGCGAGTTGAGGACCGCCTCAACCTTACAAAATACGGTCGCGAGTTCCTCAAACGTGAGGACCGTCTCCCCAATAACGCGACGAAGGTGAGTTTTAGCGGCCTTTACAGTTGCTTCAAAAATCCCTCCCCAGTGGGGGCAGGATGGCGGGGAGTACTGCCATCGTACCCCTCTGCGAGAGAGTGTGGATCCGATCTCAAAATTATTCCTATCCAAAAATTCACAAACTTCCTTTAAATACCTATCGGTGCCCTTGAAATTGGTTCCACAATCGGACCTGATTAACGACGGCATTCCGCGGCGAGACACAAAACGATTCAACGTGGCTACAAAGGCTTCTGTGGTGAGGGCACTAACCACCTCCAGGTGGACCGCTTTAGTGGCCAAACAAACAAATACACACAAGTAAGCCTTTTCCGTTCTAGCATTACGAAGCCGCGATGTCTTAACGGTAAATGGCCCCGCAAAATCCGTTCCAACTCCTGAGAAGGGCATCGATTCGTTCACTCGATCGGCAGGCAAATCACCCATCTGGGGCTGCATCGTATCGGCGCGCAAACGATAACACGGGAGACAACGAAAAATAACGGATCGGATTATTCTCCGCGCTGAAAAAATCCAGAACTCTCGTTGGAGGAGCGCGGTCAAAGCATTACAACCGGCATGAGCATTCTTTACATGTCGGTCTGTAATCAATAGTCTAACTAACGGTCCATCCTTGGGGAGCAACAAAGGGTGGCGTGATCCGTACGGCAGGTTGGCATGTCTGAGCCTACCTCCGACACGCAGCAATCCGGTACTGTCCAAGAAGGGATTCAACCGCACCAAGGGTCCCTTCAACTTGGACTTACTTGAGCGCAGGGCTTTCAGCTCCGGTTCAAACTCTCGCTGTTGCGTCACTCGCAACCAATGCAACAGGGCGTCTTGCCGCTCTTGTGGGGCGAGGACCGGAGACAACGATTTCTCCTGAGGCTGGCGACAATTTCGCACAAAGCGCCTCATCCAAGCAGTCACGCCGAGCAACTTATCAAGAGAACTGTAGCGGTCTAACAAAAACTCCATCTGCGGAGCCGCCACCGTCTCCACGGCGTGAACACGCATGCCTAGGTCTGGGACTCTGGCCACAGCCGGGGTGGCAGGCCATGAGCGCTCAGGCCGTACCAACCATGATGGACTCCACCATAGGTGGTGGTCCACTAACTCAGGCGCCTCGCAGCCGCGGGAGGCACAATCTGCGGGGTTCAATTCGCCCGGTACGTGGCGCCAAATCAACGGGGCCTTTGAAGTCTGAATTTGTGAGACCCGGTTGGCCACAAAAACCTCAAGGGTGTGGACTGAACTCTTCAGCCAACAAAGGACGACCTGGCTGTCAGACCACGCAAATATCGACTCCAAGTCGACACCGTTTCCCAAGGTGTCGGCAACATGATTGAGTAGCCGTACTAAGAGAGTGGCGCCGGACAATTCCAACTTCGGAATGGTTAGCCGAGTCCGAAGGGGGGCGACCTTACTCTTGGCCGTAACTAAGTGTACGGCGACAACGCCTGCTGCATCCACCGTTCGGATGTAAACGGCTGCCGCGTATCCGCTTTCGGACGCGTCACAAAAGCCGTGCAGGGAGGCTTTAAACTTTCCCGCAGGCAGCATTTGCCTCGGTATACAAACCCGATTGACGTCGGGTAGGGATGACACGAACCTCACCCACTCTCGTAGGAGGCTACCAGAGAGGGGCTCATCCCATGACAATTCCGCAGCCCAGAGCTCCTGTAGGAAGCACTTCATCGAAAACACTACAGGGCTGAGCCAACCGTTCGGATCAAAGGTACGGGCTACAGTAGACAGCACCGTGCGTTTAGTCCAGACCTTTGGGTCTGGCAGTTCCAATCTATATGTGAACAAATCCGGGACTGGTCGATACTGGACTCCCAAAACAGACAGCATGTCTGGAGTCTCCGGATTTTCAAAGAGGAGCGGCTCTTGCTGGTGGTCCTTAGGCAAATCTGCCAATAGGTCCGGTGAGTTAGACAGCCACTTCCGCAACTCATAGCCACCAGCCCTCAAGAGCGCAATCAGCTCATCACGTAAGACGAGAGCCTCATCTAAGCTCGAGGCCCCCGTGCAGATATCGTCGACAAATAAGGCCCCCCCCTCAATAAGAGCAGATGCCCGGGGATAGCGTAGCCGTTCGCGCTCTGCGAGCTCCAAAAGCGAACGGATCGCCACAAAGGGGCTCGACCGCAAACCATAAGTGTTGGTGTTCAGCTCGTAAGCCAACATCGGATCCTGGGGATCCTCACGCCAAAGGATGAGCTGGTATCGTCTATCCTCCGGGTGAATCACGGTCTGTCTGAACATCATGCGGATATCGGCCACAAAGACGACAGCGTGCCGGCGGAAGTTGGTCAAAACATCACAGACATCGTGATGCAACTTCGGCCCCGCATGCAGACACTGATTCAACGACACTCCGGTTGACGTGGGCGCCGAACCATCAAAGACCACGCGGATCTTCCCATTGGAAGTCTTCAAAACAGCGTGGTGTGGCAGGAAGTAATGTTCCACATTACGCCAGTCCAACTGCGAGATGGACATGTGCCCAAGGTCCAAATACTCCCGCATGAAGTCTATATACTTCTCCTTGAATGCGGGATCCCTGGCCATCCTACGCTCCATGGACAACAATCTCTTCTCGGCCATCGGTCGGGAGCTCCCTAAAGGGGGGCGAACCGCCAAGAAGGGCAAGCGGGTAATCAAGCGACCCGAGAGGAGGCGCCCAGTGTTGTTCTGGTAGAACAATTCGCACTCCTCCGCTAACGGATCCAACCGCTTGGCAGTGGGAGGTTCCTCCACCTCCCAAAACTTTTGGAGAACGTCGGACAAAGTAGAACCGACAATGGTCTGGCGGTCTACCGACGGGGTCTCTGGTGTCTGTGGTACCTTTCCCATCACCACATGACCCAGCGACGAGGACAAGGCGACAAGATCGGCTGTCTGCAAAACTCGCTTGCTTCCACACAGTACACGACCGAGGACATCCGCACCAATCAACAAGTGTATTGGGCCCGGTCGGTGGAAGGAAGGATCAGCCAAAGCCAGTCCAGACGTCAGCTCAATCGTGGATGGCGGCACTCGCACTTGCGGGAGTGGTCCAACCACCTTATCAAATACTATCGCCGAAGCACCGATCTTCGGCCTTGGCGCGAAGTGGGGGGAGAAGGAGAACTCAACTCGACCAATCGGATCAGGGATCCGCGAGTCTCCCACCCCCCGTACCGCTTCGTGATGCGGCACAAGCAAAAGACCCAGCTGTCGGACAAGCCACCTGGACATTATGCACCCCTGGGCACCTGAGTCCAAAAGGGCACGCACCGTGACAACATTGCCCTTAGGTCCCCAAACATTCACGGAGGCTGTTGGCAACAGCACAAGCTCCGGAGGGGTGGTTGGGTCCGACAGGGGCGCCATTAAAAATTTTGGGGGGGTACTTGTCCCCCTCGCGCCTGAGTCGGCGTGCCAAATGTGGGACGCTCGTACCGGGCGAGCGGGTCCCAATCGGGTACATACTGGCCCCGACCAACAGCACTCCTAGGTGCAGGGTAATACCCGTGTGGGGCGTGCCTCGGTACATAGTACCCCAATCGAGGCCTCTCCATTAGGGGGGGGGAGTAGCAAATAGGGCCCGTGCCCATCGCCACCGTGGCGTACTCTTGGGGTACCCCCCTACCCCCGCCCGTGGCGGGGGCGTCTCTCCTATAGTTCCCCCTCTCCGGGGGGGACTGAACGGGGGGGCTAAGCCCCGCCGAATCTCTAGGGGACCGGTTCCGGGCTGCCGGGCCCCCGCCCGTGCGCGAGGAATTCGAACCCCGGTCGCTCCCGGCGTCCTTGCGGTCCAAACAAAGGAGGGGGTGATGCCTCCCTCCGCAAAGACGACAATCCTCGGTCTGGGGACACGCCGACTGCATGTGTCCCCCCAAACACCTATAGCACCATTGGCGCTGTCTAGCAACGGCCCTCCGTCCCTCTGGGCGGAGGCCTCTAAATTTGGCACATTCGTGCACCATGTGCCTATCTCCCCTGCAATACCTGCACCGCTCACTCGGTGCGGGGGGAGGGGACTGCTGGAAGGCAGCATATCGATTGGTCGGGCGACGGGGCTGTTCCCTCGCCGCCACCATACGACCAACACCTGGAACCGGGGCGGGCTCCAGGTGGTCCGTCACCCTACATTCGTCCTCCAAAAAACGAAGGAGGTCCGCGAAGGGCGGGAGGTACGAGGCGCTGTCGCCTCCGTACCTCTGCTCGAAACGCCCCTTCATTTCAGCGGGCAATTTGGCGAGGACTATGTGCAGCAGTACAAAGGACCACTGATCCACCGGCAGGTCCAATCGCCTTAGGGAGTTGACCGCTGACATTAGCGGGTTCAGCAACTCCCTCCGTAACAGGTGTACCCGCGTGATTCGCGGGAGGGCCAAAATCGTGGCCACGTGGGTGTCCGCCAGTAACCGGACATTCTGGTACCTGCTAACCAGAAGCTGGCGAGCCACCTGGTAGTTGTCGTCGCTGATGAGCAGGTGCTGGATTACCGCGCTGGCCTCTCCTCGCAGGGAGGAGCGCAAATAGGCCAACTTCTCACTAGGGGATAAGTCCCGTCGTGAATCCACTAAGCTGTCAAACAAGTTAATGAAGCCCATCCAGGCTGACAGATCCCCATTAAAAGTGGGAATCTCCAACGTAGGCAATCGGCCTAGCAACGCCGTCGGGGTAGGTTTGACCTCCCCGCTCAAAACCGGCTCCCCCTTCCGAACAGCCAGGGCCCTCTCAGCCGCCTCCGTGAACTGGTCAGCCAGCTCATAGGCCTGGGCTACATCCTGCTCCAGCTGTTCCGACACGGCATCATCAGCTGGGGGGTTCTGCAAATAATACGCGCGACACTCCATGGCGTGGCGCTCCAGGTCCTGCAGCCGAGCTGCCAGCCCGCCATACCGAGCTAGCAACGCGCCTACCCGGTCGGCTCGGTCTATTAATGTGACCGCACAAGCAAGCCAACGCAAAGCTCCTTGGATGCCAGCCCTGGATACGGCGGTCGGATTCGTAGGAGCCATTTATAATCCGTTTAATAAACAAAGCAAACAAAGAAATATAAAAGTGGTAAACATCAACAAAAAAAACAATAGAAATAGGTCGCGTCACGATAATATAAAACACAATTAAAATTCGGACGACATACACGGACCCTACTATTTTCATAAATTATTAGCAACTTACCAATTTCAAGGGCTAACAATATAACGGTATAAACAAAACGTATAGGATTAACGATATGGCATACACGGCACGGCCAAGTCAACCTCGCAAATCAACTACTAAACCGTTATCAACAAACAAAAACAAAACTATTTTTAATAATAATACTCGTAATTTAATACTACTAATAATTAAAACTAGTTCCACTTTTTTAACTAGGCAAGCGGACTCGGAACAAACACTAGTATGTGGTACTAATAAACAACACTTTCGAACGAAACTATTCGTCAAATAAATCCGGACACACAAAAAAAAAAATATACACATCTAGGCGAGTAAACTCGTATCAAATCACTAGTATGTGGTACTAATAAACACACTTTCGAACGAACTATTCGTCAAATAAATCCGGACACACAAAAAAAAATATACACATCTAGGCGAGTAAACTCGTATCAAAACACTAGTATGTGACAACAATTATATAAGTGTCTATCTATTATCGGATCCACCAAGTGAGAAACATTCGCTTCGAGAATTTACTAGAACAATTTCTTAGTACTTCAAATCGTCTCGGGATCTTCAAATACCCTCGAGATTTCAACAAAAAAAAATAATTTTTAGGTACTCTTTTTAGGTACGCTTTTTATTTTTACTATGAAATTTTATGTAGTTAATTTTAATATGAAAATTAATTATATCAACTAAGCTCTGCTACCAAAAATATGATCACGCACAATTGTGATGACCACATCTACTGTGTTCCACAGTTTATTGAATCGAAGGTTTCTCATGCAAAATTAAGTAAATTAAAACTAGTCCTACCTTATGGTAAGGGATACTGTCCGTAATCCAGGGGGGCTGAACGTTGTCTCGCCGGCGCGCGCGCGGGCAAAACGATCTCCACACAACCCCCGATGGGATACTCTTACAGCTAACACTCTTATACTACACAATGCCCTAATAGGCTGCTAAAACTTCCCGGCGCTTTTCAAAGCGAACACACACGGGTTACAAGTCCGTACCCCGACCGGAGCCCTAGTAGGTGCGAAACGAATCTCGGTCCCAATATGGGTAGGTAACTTGCGCGGCACGTCGCTACAGAAGCACACGAACTTGTCTCACGGCTGCTTACGGCCAACTGCCTGCACGCGGCCCGAGCGCATTGCGTGTCGCCCGTGACCTTGACAATGACAACGCACCGCTCGCAGCGCGGCGCGAACAGATAGATTGCACTAAAGTTGTGTAAATGTAGAAAAGAAGTTCTCGGTTGGCAATGTGTCTAAGATATCTAAAGAGCCATAGCAGCTTTCTGACACGAAGTGTAAACATCTCAATTTGTTTATGCCAATTTAGCTGCTGGTCGATATAGATACCAAGGTACTTGGTGAATGGGACCCTCTCAAGGGATGAACAAGAACAATGGTTTGATGCGTTAGACATATCGCAATAATGAGCAATTAGTTTTAAGTTACAGTTGGGTTGAGATGAACTTTGTAAAGAGAATGTGATATAATGTGTTTTGCTGGTATTCAAAGTTAATAGGTTGTTAGAGAGCCACACAGAAACAGTGTGGAGGCCTTTTGTAGCTAATTCATATACCTCTTCCCAGCTGTCGCCGTGAAATAGTAAAGCAGTGTCATCTGCGTACGAATATATCTTTCCATTAAGTAATTTGGTTTCAGTCAAGTCGTTAATGTATAACAAAAACAGGGTAGGTCCTAGAACGCTACCCTGGGGTACGCCATAGTTAGTAGAGGGCTCTTCAGAACTGAAACAGTTACTGTTTAACTTGACTTGTTGGGATCTGTCCATCAAGTAATCTGATAACAGATTAAGAAATAAACCTCGAATGCCAATCATCTCAAGTTTTTTAATAAGTATGGGGATAGAGACGGTGTCAAATGCTTTTTTCAGGTCAAGAAAAACACAGAGAGCTTTCTTTTTTCTGTCAAGATAATCAACGATTTTCACGTTCATACTGTCGTTTTAGTTTTTTTAATAAATTGTTACAGAAATTTCTGTACCTTTTATAAATTAGAGATAATGTTTCATTTTGTTTGTCTTGTTGAGATTGTCTCTGAAGCCTATTTCTATGTTTTATGCATTTAAGCAGACCCGGAGTAATCCATGGTTTAATTATGCGTTGGCTACTCGGGATCTTGATTGTTTTAGTGTGCGATAAAATTGTGGTATTTATAGTTTCTATAAGATTATCTGTTAAAATATTAGGATCTTGAACTTTTAAAAACCTATCAATACTTATGTCACGTAAATCATCAATAGCTTTTTTATAGTCAGTAATTATTTTTGTAGATCTTTTATTACAAATCAGCCCTTTAGTAGAATATATATTAGTTAAAACCATCAAGTGATCAGTAACAGTAGTTTGCAGAACAGCTATAGAAGCATAATATTTATTAGGGTCTAAGTTAGTACAGACATGATCAATGCAACTTCTTACTCTAATATTTAGTCTATGTCCTGGTAGTAAACCATGTTGTGCCATCATTTGAAGGTATTTTTCACTGCGTGAATCAGAAAAGTTTTCTAGGATGTTGATGTTAATATCACCTGTTACTATTACATTTTTACTGATATCACTGGCAGAAAGATGCAAGTCCAAGGAGTTAACAAAGTTATCGATGTTGTGATTAGATGGTGATCTATAAATGCAAAAAATAGAACAGTCAAAAATACAAACTTCCAGACATGAGGCTTCATTTATAAAAATTTCCCTTATTTTATGTTCTAGAGAACTATTGATGTATACAACAACTCCATCGTTTAATCTGTATAGCTGTTAAAAAACAAAGTACATATTTCCTAAATTGATTTAAAAAAATCATTATATTAATTCTCTTCAAGTAGAATGGTAGGATGTTTGGCTTCAATTAGAATCATACAGGCAGACAAAAAATGTTTAGTGAATGTCTGCCAGAGTGGTTAAATTTACAACAAAATACATTATCTTAAAATATTTGCACTTTAATAACATGTTTTACATTCCAGTCATTCTAAAATCATGAGTAGGTAATTCTACAAATCATATGGAGATTAACAAGGCGGAAACCTTAAATATGCAAGTCATAACATGTTTTTCCTGTAACTAGCTCAAATATAGCAATTAACTCTTTTAAAAAGTCATTACATACCGAGATTTGTATCAATTTGTACATTTTAGTCAAGGTTCTTAGTTGCTTTTTATGTTATTCCATTGTCTTAGCACCTGTATTAAAAAAACCGCCTCTGTGGTCTAGTGGTTCACACCACCGATTTCAGACCAAGAGGTCCCAGGTTCGATTCCCAGTGGGGGTACAAATTGTAGGTATTCGGTTTGGTTGGTGGTACGACTAGTTCTTTGTCCGCCTGGCTAGCTACCACCATCTTTTTCAGCATTATTGTATTCCGGCAGTTAGAGATAAGATAGCCAGTTCCTCAGTGATTGAGGATTCCGGGAGTAGTGCGCTTCCACCTTCAGCCTTATCACCACTTAACTTAACATCAGGTGTGATGAAGGCTAAATGCTACACCGTTGTGGATAAAAAAAAGCCGAAGGCATTGCTTTACTCAGAAACAATTATATTCGGTAAGTATCAACTGTGAGTCATCAGTTTCTCTTGAACTAGCTAATAGTACAACCTTGTATTTCTGGCATTGCAACATGTACCGACGTTTTTTAACACAAATCGCTGTTATTATCCAATTTTGATTTGAGGAATGTAACTATATATTAAGCGACTTGACTTGAAGCCGTTCCTAAATATTCTCTTAAAATTAATACACTAGTTTTTAACTAGGTACTGACATTAGTGACTACGACCACAACATTCGCTACTATAAAAACACAATTTGAAATTAAACAAAGAGAACGGGAAAATTTTGCCCGTAGAACTTTTTTGTCATTGACCCAAGCATAAAACAGAACAACTTAAAGACTAATTAAGCTCTACTATTAGTCGTTGGTTAGTCTTGCAGTCGACCGGGTATTCACAATTTAGCTGTGATGAAATAAACCTGTATAAATATACAGCTTTATCAACCTCAAGGAACGAAGGATACTTAAAAGATCTCTTAACACCATGGAAGCCTGCAGGAGACTAACTAAACGACAGGTAGTTTTATTTTAGAGATTAAAATTCCATAATCACAGCTCCAACAAATACTAACATTAACTGCAGAACAAAGGATCCTTGTTCAATAAATTTTTGTTTGCAAACATGCGTGTTCTCAGATTATCTTTCTGGGGTGCGATTTCTAACGATGTTTCACCGACACATCGTCGTTGACTTCGATTGTTTGTTTAGTTATGTCAAAATTCATAAAATAAACAAGTGAAAGTCAAGCGAAAAAGAACGTCGAGTTTGTTGATTGAGTCTGAGCATCGCACAACTGGGTGCCTACCATCAACTTTAAGATAGCGATTCAAAACTAGCGCGATGCAGAATAGGTTCCTAAAATTAATTGCTTTATTTTGTACTATGACCTTCTAAAAACTGAATCGCATATGAATTGCTAAATGTGAATGACCGAACGATTTGTGTCCTTATTTCTTCTACCCGTCTCTTTCACTCGATTCTGTCATGCCGGGAGAGTGAGAGGGACGGGTATAACCTGCAGGTGTCATGTTAGCTTGGCCGAGTTATAAGTCAAATAAGAGTTCTTGACAGCTTCGCGGCTGTGAAATGTCATTGAATGATCACTGAATCGCTGTCATTGATATTAAGCTGTCGTGGTACGGGTACGAATAAGCGAAGTTTAGGTCCTAAACAAAACCGCAATAAGAGTTGATGGTAGGCACCCTGAACTGATTGTCTGTTTGGTTTGTGTGCAGCTCACGCAAGTCGGGGCAGCTGTCGGACGCGGGCGAGGACCGCTCGCGCGCGCTGCACGACCTCAACAAGCAGCAACGCTCCGCCTCCCTGGTGAGTTGCAAACTTAGGAACATCTCTCTAAAGCCTTTGAACGAGCATGTAGTCAGCGGGCAGCGAGGTGGCAGCGGCAGCGGCGCAAGAGCAGCACGTTTCTTTGTGAAGGTGCGTCGTCGCCCGCTGCCGCCTACGCTGCCGCCCTGATGTTTGTCCCGTTCACTGGGTGTCTGTGCCATTAAATGGTCACAAAATGGTCAAAAAAAAAGTTAGATCGAATTGTAAGATTTCACACTTTTTTCATCAAAATCATTAGATTTGCTATTTACCCCAAGAACTATCCGATATTTTTGTAAAAAATTCAATAACAGGCCAAATTTTTGTAAACGGCCCTTAAATATGATTTTAAGAGACTATATTTTGGAATCCAACATAATATCGCATTGGAAGGTATAAAAAAAAAGTTATACCCCGAAAATGGTGCAATACTTTCAGCAAATATGCTATCACCAATTTTATCGTTAACATGTGTTTATGTTCACCATATCTAAGCACCAAAGTCGAAATCCATAAAGATATAAAACGGGAAACTAATACTTTACGAAGAAGTCGGTTGTTTCTGATAGCATTTTTAACATAGGTGTAATGCCAATTTGAGTTTAAGTAGAGAGTTGTTTTTAAAGTTTATTTGTTTTTCATTTACAAATATAGGGGGATTATATACTTTTACGAAAGATAATAATAAATGTATTCAAATGTAAAGTGAATAGTACTTATACCATTTTTGTAAATTTTTTTATAGATTTTTTAAAGCTTTGTATTTGTTTTTTTTAATGTCGCGGTCATAAATATTGGTGGATTACTAATGAATTATTTATTAAACTAGATAATCTAATTTTCAATGTTAAGAAATTACTGATCTACAAGTATCATCAAATCAATAATTGATGTGATAGCTCCATCATTAGCAATAATTTTTAACCAATGTATAAGTGAAGGGGTCTTTCCTAATTTAATGAAGAATAGTAAAATTATTCCTCTGTTTAAAGCTGGTGACAAAAGTGACCCAGCAAATTTTAGACCTATATCCATACTACCAGCAATAAGTAAAATATTTGAGAAATTAATTTATGATCAACTTTTAGAATATTTTAAATTAAATAGTATATTGCATGAGAAACAGTTTGGTTTTTCAAAAGGTAAAAGTACAACTGATGCTGGGGTTGCATTTCTAAAACATGTACTTGATGCCTGGGAGGACAAGCAGGATGTAATAGCTATTTTTTGTGACCTTTCCAAGGCATTCGATTGTGTTGATCACCAAACACTATTAAGGAAGTTAAAACATTATGGTGTTTCTGAAATGTCAGTAAGCCTTATGCATTCATATCTGTATGAAAGAACTCAGAAGGTAGTTATTAATAAAACTGAGTCTACCGGAGCTCCCATTACTATGGGCGTACCCCAAGGATCAATATTGGGCCCGCTGTTGTTTTTAATATACATAAATGACCTTCCTTACTACGCGAAGAATTTATGTGAGACGGTGCTATTTGCCGATGATACATCTCTAGTCTTTAAAGTAGATAGAGGTGATGACTGTTCTGACGAAGTAAATAGTGCTCTTTCAAAAGTGTCACATTGGTTTAATAGTAATAATTTATCATTAAACTCAAAGAAAACTAAGTGTTTAAAATTTTCGTTACCTAATGTAAGACAAGTTGATTTTCATATTAGACTAGACGGCGATACAGTCGAATTCATTAACAATACAAAATTTCTAGGTATTATATTAGACTCGCGACTACAATGGGATCCTCATATCGAAGCCTTGGCGAGTAGACTCAGTTCGGCTGCATTCGCAGTTAAGAAAATAAGGCTCTTAACCGATATTGAAACGGCTAGAATAGTCTATTTTAGTTATTTTCATAGTGTTATGTCCTACGGCCTTTTGTTGTGGGGCTCAGCCGCTAACATCCAAAGTATATTCGTGCTCCAAAAAAGGGCTATTCGCGCCATTTACAACCTCCGATCGAGAGATTCTTTAAGAGATCTATTTAAAGAAATAAACATTTTAACTGTTGCAGGACATTACATCTATGAAAATATAATTTATGTGAAAAAGTATTATAATACATTTGTAAAGCAGAGCGATATTCATCGCTTTAACACAAGAAATAAAGATAAACTTGTCGTTCCCAAGTTTAGGCTAGAAAAATCCAGAGCCTCATTTCTGGGGAAAAGCATAGCCTTTTTTAATAAAGTTCCACAGCATATAATTGAACTACCATTGCATAAATTTAAATGTTACATTAAAGAGTCGCTGATGAGCAAAGGATACTATAAAGTAGACGATTATTTGAATGACCGCAATGCATGGTCATGATGTAACACATAACATAATCACTGTTTAATATGATGTATTTTTATACTAAGCAATTGTTGTATTAGTAACGATATGTTTTTTTTTGTAAATGTCGTTACCTAACTAAGAAACGCTGGCAAGTTTCTTGCGCCCATTCTTCTTGTCAGTTAAAAAAGTCTTGAATGGGTGGTAGGAAAATATTGACGATTCATAAGTACATATTTATTATGTCTAAGTGAATAAAGAATATTTTTATCTTTTTATCTTTTATCTGATATAGAATTATTGTTGAGTCTCCATAGAACGAATTAGTTTGGCTCTCGGGCTAATTGTTAAACTCCAACAACTATTGTAAACAACAACGACAATTTAATAACATGGAGCAATAGGTACAACACCTCTGATTGGAATTGCAAAACATTAACATTTACCGATCAACTTAATTAGCTAAGCTACGACCGATAACAATACTCAAATCGCTCGTAGCTACGTAGCGGTCGCGCCACGGCTACGAATGCAAATTCGTGTAATAGTATGTTGCGCGCGCATAAATTTGAATGCAAATGATACTGTGTCGAGTATTTACCCACGGTGTGCCATGATATGATTTACGGCGGAGGTTTCGACACCCAGGTGACGCTGCGTGTAGGCGCTGATAGCTGCCGCCCTGTGGTATAAACCTCATAGTAAATTAATAAAATGAGCTTCATTTTAGAAAACGGTAACTCGTCTCTAACCATCATAAGATCCTATAACTACTTGTAAGTTGTCTTCGTAGCTCAAATTATCAGAAGAGCACTTGCCCGGAGACGGTCAGAAACCGTGGGTTGGAATCCCGCATTTTGTTAGTATTACCACGAAGTCTAGTCTTCAGTTTGCACAAGTTTATTTACATTGTCGGAAATCTTTATAAAATGGAAATATTATTATAAACATTATATAAACGCATATAATTTAATTGGCTACATCCATATATTTTTTATTGATTTTGGTTCTTACAAAGTTTTTCGGCGACCTTATTCACGCCTTATTTGCCGTATCTATCGAACAATAGTTCGATACTGTTACTTTTGCAATATTTCTTCGTCTGACATACTTCCAACAATGAAATAAATTGTTGTCAAATACAGTACCTAGTTACTCTGTTTAATATACAAGGGAAGTCCGTCTATATAACCTGAGATAAACCTATTGAATTGTTACAATTGTTACAAGTTTTACAACTTAAATAAAGAGTTTCAGACATATCAGCACCTTAAGTGCGAAAGTGAATTTTCATTTGAGTTCTAATCAAGATTATGTATGTAGGTAGGTATAATCACAAAACTAACAATGGACATCCCAAACGATGGTATTAAGTACCTATCAAGTATTTAGCAATTCTGTGACACGTAATTATTCTATTAATTGTTTTACAGACACTTTTCTTGGACCACAAGCATGAAACAAGCACTTACACTATATAATGTTAATTACAATACAGTGATATAATGCGTAAGTCCGTCGTAAGTCATAGCATAAACACTGTCATCACTCCGGGCTAAGCTTCGGCGCGAGGGCTCGTGTAATTACCGTGTACCAGTCAGTTGCACGTCTATTAACAACCATTCCACTCGTGTACACTCGACTAAAGATCAGGCTTCACATGTTGACCTTGAACGGCACCCTCCTAGTATAGACAGTACGAGAGTACTGATTTTGATATAAGCCTAGAGGTCCTGACCATGCCTAGTCGTAGGTTCAGTCCCCACCCAGGGCAAACATTTATGTGAATAACTTCATTTATTTCGTCTAATATCTAAAGAGAGAAAGAAGAAAGAAGATCTAGAACGCAATTGCTACGTATCTCGGAATTATTAGTTTACCGACATTCATTTATTATTTTTATGAGAGTAGTTTTCCTAGTGTAGGTAACTTATTTATATTTTTTATTTTAATTAACACACATTACTTCTATCACACAGGAAAGTTCCTAATTCAATAGTGTAGTCAGCGTTTTACAAATACCTATTTACTATAATATTATGTAGTTGCATGCATTTAATTAAATCACTTAATAATAAATCAATGTTTGAAACACTCTGTACAATATTTATTATTCAGGTATTTTTATTTATATTTGAATTTGATTATTTCATTAGATCTTAAAAATTTATTACAATTCATTATAATAAGTAATCGTTTTTATAAATTATCTATTTTATTCATTAATTTAAAATGGCAGTAACTGTTCTGCTGCCAACTGTAGATGTACTAAAACGATGTTGTATTAAATGTAATATTTTTTTATCCATGCACTACACTCATACGCCTTGCCAGGCAGATAAATCTGCAGCACGGGCCCGGGGCCAAAATGTAGTCTCGTATTTCTTATCTCACACATCGAAATGTAATGCCAGGTATAAAATTTCTTGGAAATAAATAGGACCTCTGTCTTGGAAATAAATAGGAACTCAATTTTGTAAGATAGGTCTGTACATCTTTCTTGCTCAATGCAAAAGCAATCAATTCATCCTAAAATTAATAAATTTAATTAATAATGTTATTAAAAAACTAACAATTGAGACCTTAGTAATGGCTTTCTCTTTGAACTTCCTTTGTTTCTTCGATTGAATAATTTAGGTTAACTTTTACTTACAAATACATTTGCTAATTATATCGAATTGCTTTTAACTATGTAAATAGAGACGGTTATGAAAGTAGGTACGGTTTTTATTTCAATAAACTTACAATAATGTGTTTATTGAACATAATTATAATTATATGACTTTGACCCTTCATGAGAAACGATGTTTATGGTTAAAGCCTGTTCCTGTCGACAGAATAATGAAAAGAGTAGCTTGCCAACTAGTATTTAATCGAGTAAAACGATAGGTATCTGATACATTAAAAAGATAAAATACTTTTAAAATAAAGACAAAATTAATAAGACTCGTAGGAACGTTGCAATCTCAAATTACAACCAGTATCTTCACCCATTTGTACACCATTTTGTTGTTCAGACTAATAATGTACGGGACGGCCGTACATTTGTTGCTGGGATTGTCGTCAAAATGAAACGCTGTCTTTTTGGTTGAATCAGCCAGAGTTCTTGAGGGGAGATAGCTTCGAGTTGGTTGTTGCTTGTCCGAGCGCTTGCTGAAGAGTGCATGCTCCATACAAATCCGGCTCGTTATTTATACTCTCGCGGCTATCGCCCTCTCACTCTTACATTTTTATTTCTCTCTCTTACAATTTTATTACAATTGTTATGAATTTCATAATTGTTATGTTTTTAAACTGTTACACAATTAGCTTATGTCTAAATAATACAATAGTAACGTTATTGTGCCTGTGGAATATTCATTTTGTGAGAAAAAGTGGAAAACAGGTTTTCGGTATAAATATACCTCGCCCCCCGCTTCCTCCGTACAAAACTCGGGCGCACGGGACGCGCGCCGCTCAGTCGTGTGCGGACGTCGTGGCGTTAGGATCTAAGTTTAGGTCATAGACATATGACCTAGGTCTTAAGTTTGGTGCCTAACTACCTAACTTTATCTTTTATCTAGCTTTATTTAGTGTCTAGGTCTCTATACTATTTGTTTACTTATCTGAATGTCTATGACCTAACTAGCCTACCTACCTAAGTTTCCACAGGGCTTTAATGAAAAGGCAATCAGAAAGTATCTTTATTAAATACGAACACAAGTATACATTTCAAAACTTACAAACGAAACAATTATTTACTTAACTATTATACTAAATACTAACACGATTATAACTGTACAAACTTTATAGACGGAATTTATCTGTCGTCCGGAACATTCTCCCGCCGTGAATCGGCGTTGAGCCCGATTCATACTTCAACCCGGTGTAGGACGATCAGCTGACAGGAACATTACGAGCTTCTTTGTCGGTCGTCGCAGGGTACCGCCCTTGGTGTGTATATCAGCTGTTCGCACGATGCCGTCTGCGCCGGGGTAAGTTGCCGTCACTACTCCCATTGGCCACGTGTTGCGTGGCAGTGTGTTGTCTACCACGAGCACGACGTCTCCTGTCTTCAGTGCGGGTCCACGGCCATGGGGCTCCCGCCGGTTTTGAAGGTCTGGTAGGTACTCCTTCAGCCATCTCGCCCAGAACATGTCGGCGAGGCGTTGCGAGGCGCGCCAGTGGGTGCGGCCTATGAGGTCGTGGTCGTCGAAAGCGCCCGGCGACGTGATGTTGGCCGGCCCGTGCAGCAGAAAATGGTTTGGAGTCAGCGCCTCGGGATCCTCGGGGTTCACAGACACGTGTGTCAGCGGTCGGCTGTTGACGGTGAGTTCGGCTTCCGCGAGCAGTGTGCTTAGGACTTCGTCGGACGGACTTCTCTCATGTAGCACGGCGTTCAAGGCGGACTTAACGCTCCGCACCAGTCGTTCCCAGGCACCGCCCATGAACGGCGCGCCCGGCGGAATGAAGCGCCAGCTGATCGATCTTCGGCTCGCCTCGTCTTGCGTTGCCGCGTCGATGGCCCGCCGCAGCTCCTTGTCGGCGCCACGTAGGTTGGTGCCGTTGTCTGACCATATCTCGCTCGGGCAGCCGCGGCGCGCGATCATGCGGCGCAGCGCCATCACGGCCGAGTCGGTGGTGAGAGACGGGGCTACCTCCAGGTGCACGGCGCGCGTTGTGAGACACGTGAAGAGCGCGACGTATCTTTTGTGGTGGCTTCGTCCGACGGTGACGGTCAGTGGGCCAAAGTAGTCGACCCCCGTGTAGGTGAAGGGCCGTTGGTGATGAGCGAGGCGGCAGTGCGGCAGGTCACCAGTCGGCGGCTCCGGCGGCGCGATTTTCCTTTTCTTACAGGGCAGGCATCGATGAATAATCATGCGTGTGACGGGGCGCAGGCGTACGACCCAGTAGTGGGCTCGACACTCGTTGATAGTACATTCGACTCCGGCGTGATGCAATCTTCTATGTACATATTCTATGTATAACTTTGTAGCGTGGTGATCGCCGTCGAGTACCGGAGGCCGTTTTTGCTCTTCTGTTACGTCGTACGCAGCGTTGATTCTGGTTTTAATCGATAATATTCCATTTATCGATTCTAGCGATAATAAGCGCAACTTGTCGCTTTTAATCATTTTTCCTTTGTTTCCGACGTGGTTGAGCTCTTCCCCGAAGCTCTCTTGTTGGCAGACTCGTACTATCAAATTTTCAGCTTTTCTAACTAAGTCGCCGTTGAGTGGTAGAAATTTTCGTATTCTATTTTCACCCTTCTTCTCTAGGGGCTTGGGGTCATTTTTCTTTGTTTTCCAGTCGGGATCGCGAACTTCATTTTTCTTATTTCTTTTATAGTTGATTTTCGTCGTTTTCGTTCGACAGAGTTCGATGAACTGTAGTACTCGCG
This sequence comes from Crambus lathoniellus, assembly GCA_949710035.1. NCBI lineage: Eukaryota > Metazoa > Arthropoda > Insecta > Lepidoptera > Crambidae > Crambus > Crambus lathoniellus. The sequence goes on along the minus strand of OX453301.1, from coordinate 2,600,471 downwards.
CCGTCGCTCCGATCAGCCGCTCCCACTTGGAAAAGCGTTCTATTTTTGGCACGGCTTCTTTTATGTTGCAGGTGTTTTTGACGGTGATGTTGTTGACCTTTTCTTCTCCGGTCGGCGTGGGCAACGTAGGTAACTCGGACGGCCATGTTGATGACGGCTCGTATAGGAAGTTCGGGCCGTGGTACCAGCGGTGGGCTGAGTTGAAGTCCGTGGGCACGTCGCGTGTTGCATCGTCGGCGACGTTGAGTTTGGTCGGCACCCATCTCCATTCTTGTAATGTACTATTTTCTTCTATGGCGGCGATGCGGTGAGCGACGAACGGGCGATAAACTCTCCCGCCGGTTTTCAGCCAGGTGAGTACTGTTTTGCTGTCTGTCCAAAACGTCTTGCTGCTGGGCTTCTTATCGTGCTCTTCTATAATAGTCGCGGCCATGCGACTTCCCAGTACGGCTGCCTGTAGTTCGAGCCGTGGTATCGACGTTAGCTTGAGCGGTGCGACTTTTGCTTTCGCGGCGATCAGTGACGTATGTACTTGTCCGTCAGCTGTTTCGGCGCGCCAATATATAGCGGCGGCGTATGCGAGTTCACTGGCGTCTACGAAGATATGTAGCTGTATTTTGTCGGCGTCGCTGTAGCCGTTGTAACATCTTGGTACTGCGGTGTGTTGCAAGCTTTTCAGGTGGCGCGTCCAATCGGCCCACTGTTGGGCCAGGTCGGCGTCTATGGGTTGGTCCCAGGCGGTTCCTCTTCTCCATATTTCTTGTAGTATTTGTTTCGCTCGTACTGTTACAGGCGATGCGAGGCCGAGCGGGTCGAACAGCGACATCAGTATTTTCAGTGTTTCTCTCTTCGTGGGGTGCGTTTTTTCGAGTATGCCCGGTGGTAGTCGCGCCAAGTTGAGGTTGAAGCCAAGTTCGTCGGTGCGTGGTTTCCATATGAGTCCCAATATTCGTTCAGTCTGTTCGGCGTCAAGTTCGACTTCGGTCTTCGTTGTAGCGCCCGGGTCGAGGGCGTCGATCACCTGCTGCGAGTTCGATGACCATTGGCGTAGCTCGTAGTGTGCGGCGTTGTGTATCTTGTGTACTTCGGTCGCTATGGCAACGGCGGCGTCTTCAGTTCGTTCGCTGTGTATGAAATCGTCGACGTAGTGACTTTTGATGACAGCTGATCGGGCGTCGGCTTGCCATTGTTCGGAGTTCGCGTTAATGTTCTTCACGAAAATAGCGATGGCAGGTGAACACGTAGCGCCGAATATTAGCGACGTCATTCGGTACTCTTCTGGTGGCTGATCATCACGGCGGCTGCCTCTCCATAGGTAACGTAGCGCGTCTCTGTCTTCTTGTCTGACTTTCACTTGCATAAACATTTCTTTGATGTCGGCCGACACGGCCACTCGGTGCTGACGAAATCGCATGAGTACTCCCGGTAGTGATTGCAGTAGATCGGGCCCTCGCAGCAAGTGATCGTTGAGCGAAACTCCTCTTGTTTTCGCTGCGGCGTCATGTACGATCCTTATCTTGTCGGGCTTCATCGGGTTTACCACGGCGAAGTGCGGTAAGTACCACGTTCGTTGTTCGTTCTTCGTTTTCGGAGCGGGTTCGGCGTAGCCTTTTTCTATTAGCGCGTTCATATTTTCTTCATATCGTTTCTTCATTTTCGGATCGCGGTCGATTTTCTTTTCAACGGTGAGCAGTCGCTTTAACGTGTTTTCGTAGTTGTTTGGCATGTTGACGTCATCCGACCGCCATAGTAGCGGTGCTTCGTATCTTCCCTCTTTGTTTAGTCGGACCTCTCTTTCTAGCGTAGCTAAGGCGCGTGCGTCCGGGTTGTTTTGCGGCATGCTGGGGTTGACGATGAGCGACTCGAGTGCGAAGTAGTTCTTCAGTTGTTCATCCATACTGTCTTCGATGTTGTTGATGAAATTAACTCGATGCGTTTGTTGCCCCAGTGTGCGTGACTGTGTCCCGTGTAGCACCCACCCAAGCGGCGTTAGCGATGCGACGGGTTGATTGTGCTGCCCTTGACGCATTTCTTCAGTCAACAGTAGGTGCCAATTGTCTTGACCGATGAGTACTTGTGGCTTCGCTTCGACGTATTTGAGAAGATTTTCTATGTCGCTGAGGTGACCGCAGCCGTGTAGCTCTTCATCGGTGATGGCTTGTGGCGATAGTTGCATGTTCGAAATGGTGCGTGCGCGGATCTCGAATTCTTTGTTGGACGAGCCGCGTAGCGATAGTGTGACGCGGCGTGAGCGCGCCGACGTTGTTTGCTGGTCGCCGATAGATTCGATGCGTAGCGGGTCGAATGGGCCCCTGGCGCCGGTTGCTGTTGCTAAGTCGTTGTCGACGAGTGTGACCGTCGAGCCGTCGTCCAGTAGTGCGTAGGTATCTACTCCTCCCGCCGGTCCGGAAACGTGTACAGGTAGAATCTTCAAATAAGATACGCCTCTCGCAGTCCATGTTGACGCGACTGTCTCGCTCTTCTGTATAGCGCTATCTCGCTCTGTTTCTTGTTTCTTCGCATAGTGAAGTAGTTGATGATGTGTTTTATTGCAGTCGTCTATTTCGCATCTTTTTCGTCTGCAGTGGTGAGTTTTCGTGCGGTATCGTAGACACACGAAGCAGAGTCGTTGCTTCTTGGCAGTATCCCATCGTTCATCTGTAGTCGCGGCCTTAAACTTGCTGCATTGCGTTATGTTGTGGCCATTTTCGTCGCAGGCGGCGCATTTCTGTTGAGTGGCGCCGGTATGTCTGTCTGTTGTAGTGAAGGCGCGTTGTGGTCTTCGTAGCGGTGCGTGTTCGCTGTATATGTTTTCAGGCGCTGCGTATGGGCCGCAGCGTTCGGCTTCTCGTTCGAGGAATCTTGATAGCTTGAGTAGGTCGGGTTCCTCTTGAGATTGTTCGGCGGCGAAGTCGTACCACTTGTATTTGAGTACCGGCGTCAGCTTGTCTACCGTTGATCTGATTGCTTCTGGACTATATAGGTAATGTTGACGGTTGAGTGCGCGTAGCGTAGCGACGATGTTCATTATGCGGCTTGCGAATATGCAGATTTCCTTCGGGTTATCGGTGAGGCGCGGGAGGGCGCGCAGTCGTTCCAGTTCGGCTATGGCGATGCTATCTGGACGGCCGAAGCGGGCTTCTAGTGTTTTGAATATTTCTTCAGTTTTCGCATTGTAGATGAGTAGGTTCTCAACTGCTTCTTTTGCTCTTCCTTTCAGGCTGCGTCGTAGTCTTGACACGTTTTCTAGTTCTGAGAATAGCGGCGCGGTTTCGATGTATGCTGCTTTGAACGACAACCATTCTTGATGCGAGCCTCCGTACGGCGGTAGTTCAGTAGCGAAGCGAGGAGTGTGCGGTGTCCCTCTAGCAGCGAGGGCGATCGCGGAGGCCAAATCCTTCAAATCTATTTGTTGTGGGCACGGCGCGATGTCTCCTATCATCTTCGGTGTAACGGAGTCTTTCTTTTCTTGGTTGTCTTCTTTCTGTACTGGCGTCGGCTGCGACAGCGGCGGTGGTCGCAGTGACGGCAGCGGCGGCGGCGGTAGCAGCAGTGACTGTGTCGGCGGCGGCGGTAATGTCGCCGGCGGCGGCGGCGGCGGCGGCTTTTCTATTCTCTCAGCGGGCTCTTCAGCCGTTTCGGCGGGGCGGGGCTGGCTTTCGTTTAGCCAGTCGTCGACCTTCTTCGTTGTGTCGTGTTCGGAGATGGCCGTCCCTGCGTCGCTTTCATTATCAGATTCGGCTTCGAGGCTTGCGACGCGGGCGGCGGCGAGTTCTATCTTCAGTTTCAGTAATTCTTCTTTGGCGCGAGTGAGGCGGGCAGCGCGCCGTGGCTTTGAGGCACTCTTCGATGGCGCTGGTTTCTTCGTTTTCTGTGTGGTCTCCGAGCCTTCTTCCGTAGAGTTTTCTGTGGTTGCTTCCGTTGACGTAGTTCTTGCAGTGGATTCTGTCGCGGTAGCTTCGGACGCCGCTTCTTCGTTCGGCGGCGCGGTCGTAGGTACGGTTTCGGTTGATGGGCCCGGGGCCGGGGCCGGGGCCGTGGCCGTATCTGGGGCCGGAGTTGGGGCTGGAGAACGTCCCTTCGTTGATCTGGTGACTCGCATCTTCTTTTTTCGTTAGTGACGATTTATCCGGCTGAGAAGGACCATTAATGTACGGGACGGCCGTACATTTGTTGCTGGGATTGTCGTCAAAATGAAACGCTGTCTTTTTGGTTGAATCAGCCAGAGTTCTTGAGGGGAGATAGCTTCGAGTTGGTTGTTGCTTGTCCGAGCGCTTGCTGAAGAGTGCATGCTCCATACAAATCCGGCTCGTTATTTATACTCTCGCGGCTATCGCCCTCTCACTCTTACATTTTTATTTCTCTCTCTTACAATTTTATTACAATTGTTATGAATTTCATAATTGTTATGTTTTTAAACTGTTACACAATTAGCTTATGTCTAAATAATACAATAGTAACGTTATTGTGCCTGTGGAATATTCATTTTGTGAGAAAAAGTGGAAAACAGGTTTTCGGTATAAATATACCTCGCCCCCCGCTTCCTCCGTACAAAACTCGGGCGCACGGGACGCGCGCCGCTCAGTCGTGTGCGGACGTCGTGGCGTTAGGATCTAAGTTTAGGTCATAGACATATGACCTAGGTCTTAAGTTTGGTGCCTAACTACCTAACTTTATCTTTTATCTAGCTTTATTTAGTGTCTAGGTCTCTATACTATTTGTTTACTTATCTGAATGTCTATGACCTAACTAGCCTACCTACCTAAGTTTCCACAGGGCTTTAATGAAAAGGCAATCAGAAAGTATCTTTATTAAATACGAACACAAGTATACATTTCAAAACTTACAAACGAAACAATTATTTACTTAACTATTATACTAAATACTAACACGATTATAACTGTACAAACTTTATAGACGGAATTTATCTGTCGTCCGGAACAAATAACGTGAGAGCTGCCTTGGTTTAGAATTAAAAGAAATATATCTTATTTGTACAATCAGGAGCATATCAGGTTAAATCAATCTTAGAAGTTTAACGTTAGTTCAAATTTAACTAAGGTCAAGACAAAAGTTTTGAAACATGAGGTATTTTGTTTGGTCTCGAATCAGGTGCACGAAGAGAGATCTCTCTGTTTCTTTCTGTTAAATGTACAGTTTTCTTATATGTTTCTTTCATTACCTACCAATTAGTTTTCCGTAAACAGCTTCATACAACATTAGATGCTTAGTTTATATCCAGCTGTTAATGAAGATGTCCCAATAAGGCGCATTTACTGTACGTGCGCTTGCCCAACGTCGGCGCGTATGATTTTCTATCAAATAAAGCAATTACATACGCGTTTAATTGCGATGCAAATGGCAAGCTAATTACGATTGAAACACAGTCATTAAGTCATCGCCGCATGTGGGCCAGCCCGATCCCTGGTCGGTTGGCTAACTATTGTTTATGCCCAACTTGATTAATCACGTGTCACTTTTCTGCTATTGATGTAATATTTGTGATGCAATGGAATAGTTGAACTATGTAAGGATTCTTCCTTACAGCGTCCTTGAGTTTGGCCGATACATTAACTTAGTGGCACTTCGAACAAAAAATCAAAGAGACGGTATAATTTGTAATAAAACAATAACTTATACAACTACTTAATTTGTTTAATATTAAATTGAATTCCATTTAAAAACACTTCCAAGATATATTCGTACCCATAGGTCTCCGTGACTTTCGGACAGATTTTAAGCTCTAAGTACTATGACTTTCCGTATACCTACTTTCTGACTATGACGTAAAGCCCCCAGTACACGATGGCCGATCATGGTCGGCGACCATGACCAATACATCGTACATTGACATTTTTGAAAGAACGTTTTTAAACTTGTTCGTTCAAAAGTGTCAATGTACGATGTATTGGTCATGGTCGCCGACCATGGTCGGCCAACTTGTACTGGGGGCTTAAGAGATCACCATTATGGCGGCGTATTGAATGAATAGACCACAGAACACGGAAAGATTTATTTCATGTTCTGTGAATAGACAGTAGACCTTAGGTGTTATTGTTGATCGAAGCAGTAGACACAAACATTTTTAAAAGCGGCAATAAATCAAAACATTTTTTTTTTATTTAACCACTACTTATCAAAAATTTGTGCAATTGGTTCTAAGTACTCTCGATTCTGAAAAACATAAGTATTTATTAACTAATACAATTCTTCCTTACACAGTTAAACATTTCCATGGCATCCTTGAGTTTGATTTAGTGGCACTTCAAACAAAATTCAAAGAGGCGGTATAAATTTAAAACAATAACGTTATATGTATAAGGGATGCCCCTATATACTTTAGGCTTAGTACACGTAAGATGATGTGCACCTAGCTAGCTCCCTTTGTAAGTAGTGGTAAGGTACTACTACCTTTAAACTCTATGACCATCAAGCCTTATTCATACCTTAAATGTTAACACTTTACCAAGATACTTTGTTTGTTTAAGATTATCATAATAAAACTATTTAATAGGTCTTCTAAGACACGTCGTTCAAAGAACAATACCTTGTAAGAGACTTATCTCAAGATAGTGGCGGTTGATATGGACACTGCGAGTGGTGTGGAATGTTGACGAGAGCTGTCCGCGTCTCCATTGTTGGTGATCATCGCGGCTTGTGGAGAGAGCAACGCAAGCACATCTAGATACAATGTAAGCGCGCAAGCGCACTCAGTGCATCATACATACAAGCGACTTTAGATCTCCCAAGATAGCTGAAGCTTAAAAGAATTTTAAGCTTTTTTAAGCTTTATTGCAGCTTAAAAGAAAACATAATATTTTTTTTCACAGTACTGTAAATTGTTGACTTCGACCTTGTACTATTTAGTATTCTGTGACTTTGGGAAATATCATTTTTTTTAAACACGCCAATCAGTTCGTGCACATTATTTCTCCAAACTGCGACTCACCTATAATGCAAATAAAAATGGACTGGATCACTGAGATGAGCGAACCAAATTCAGTATGCACTAGCCATCATAGATCTTTTCGATTCAGTTTATACCATAGGTATACACCACAGAACACGGAAAGATTTTTTCTCTTGTATACACTTTGTTATAAAACTTTGATTTAACTATTGTCAAATTAAATAAAAAAATTGGGCACTTAGGTACAGAAGCGCATACCTGACAGTATAAATGACAACGACCAATGTTATTGTTAACCAGTCGGTGTTGTATGGATGAGCTACCCACACGGTACGACTATTGATAACGATACATCGCCGTGGGATGTTGCCTCAGTTCCCTGGCACAGATGACGCAGCGACAAGATCATTAGCAATAACGTCTTCAATGACAATTTGAACCGGTATTTCATAAGCAAAGAATATGACTATTCACCCAGCTCTTCTATTATTTTTTCATATCGTTTCATGTGGTTAAATGTCTGTTTTAGCCATAGTGTCAAAACATGAAATTAAAATATGACTGTGCTATTTGCTATGCTCTTTATCATATATCAAAAAAACTATCAATTTTGAAATCGAAACGGGCTAATTTATTAACTGCCTTTGTGTTTGCCTTTTATATCAAGGGAAAAATATGTTTTCCTAACGTCCCACTACCTTAAAATTATCGAAAGATAGACTTACCAATCGCTATGAAAAGATGTGTACACAGTTACGCCACAGAGGAAAAAAATACTAATAGTCCTCTGTGGTTACGCTGCCGGTTGTTTTATTTCATCTTCCATGTTAGGAGCCAAAGCTTTTTTAAATGTGTGACTATCAATTTCATTTACCTCATGTACCTATCGTTATAATCTGTGTTTAGGATTTGTCGGCTAATTGTATTGAACAATGTTGATATCGGCAGTTGTGTAAGTGGGTGCGCCTCCCATTGTCCCAGCCGTAGCCGTGTCAAGTGCACTGTTGATAAACGCGCACGGGGCGGCGCGGCGGCCCCAGCGGCGCCTGCGCAATCTGCGCATTGTAAGGGACACACAAGCACTCTTTGTTGCTCTTATATTGTAGTAGAGACAATACTTTGACTGCTACAAGGTTTTAGCAGTACGACATTTTCAGTTTAATTAATAATTGAATATGAATAAACAAGTCAAAAGCTAATAAGCTTGACAACACCCTTATATGTAGCCACTTTTTTTTGTTTTCATTGAATACTTAAGGTAATTATGTTAAAAGAAAACACTAATAATGTATCTACATTTAAAAAAAGAGAAACATAGATTTTCAATTTGAAAACTAGAATAATTTATGCTAAATGTGTGCGCTCTTTGAGATTGATCTAGGTATTGTTTGGTTCAATAAATTTTATACTTTCTAATAGAAACAAAATTGTCACGTAAGATTTTCTAAAATATCGAGATGTTGCGGTCAAATTAATTTGGACATAAAATGCAATTAAGTCATCAGCAGAATTCTTATAGCTATAATTAATACTGCTGTGGGCGTAACCAACTTCAAAACAAACAACATCTTTCTTGTGAAACGAAGAATGGAAAATTACCGTCGCGAATGAATAATAATAATAACATATTAAATAATGGAAAACTCACACCCATAAAATAAATACATGACATATTACCAACACAACATTGTTTTCGGAATAATATATGCATACGATACATACCTACTATTTATTTATTTAACGGTTCTACGTGATTTTTGGTACCCATGTGGATAGTGAGGAGCTGGATCGTGACATACTTTTTATTCCGGATATAATATCACATTCTGACGCAGAATTCTGAAATTAAATTACATTTACTATATTACACGTAGAAACTTGTAAAATAGCTTTTGATTATCTATTTGTAAATACAATGTAAAATGTAAGCAGTAAGTTTTCCTAAACAAATAAAATAAAAAAAAAATCATCTTATTGCGCGTTATTCCTTCAAGCAAAAGTCTAGTGAACGCAAGTACTTATTAAACGTATCACACCACACGACACATGTCGGTAATATATGTTTAGAGCCAAGATTACCACACCGGCAATTTGCCGCACCGTACGTCAACTGACATAATGCGGCGAGCAGAGAAAGTGCTAAACGACATTTAAGTACACTTCTTCTATTCAACTAAAACAACACATTATAACTAGATTTATGTTATATTTAACTGATGTTTATTACAAGGCTATACCTATATCGCATTTATTTTATACAAGAAAAAGTAAACAAGACGGCTTGTTTTTTAAAGCTTTTATTTAACTTGCAGTGTAACTTTGCATACAGGTTTTGGTATGGATGACAATACAATATTAAAGTAAGGCCAGCAAAAAAGCTTGTCATAAAAATGTAATTTTTACAAAAAAACTTATAATAGAATTAAGTTTCTGGAAGTTTATTTCATTGACTATTTGTGTAATGATATATTACCTTATTAAAAGCTAGTTGTTATTATTATAGGTAGGTATATAATAATTTATTACACCCCATCTGGTTATTAGAAAATTATTAGATAAGTACCATAATTTAATCTTATAATGAAGAAAGTCACACACTCTACTTTCATGCAAACTTTCTATGATGTCATGCTCGAAATAACATAGCAATATTAGCCATAAAAACATGTGATTACGAGCTCGTTTAAATAAAATCCTCATTGACAGAGCGATATTGGCGGCTGCGCAATAAAATGATCAACGAATTACCATAAATTACGTTCTTGCGGACACCGGCGCGGGCGCAGCGCTAATGTGTTCATTAACGCGGCATTGGCAGAAAGCTGGCTGGCTATACGATATCTATAATTGAAAAATTGGAAATAAATACTCAGTAATTTAAAAACCAGTGTTTTTTTTATCCACAACGAGGTCCTCTTCTTATCGTGTCGTTGGCGGAGACTAAGAGCTGGTACACACTGGGCGCTTAGCGTTGCGTTCGGCGAGCGTTGATAGAGTACACACTCAGCGCTCTGCATAGCGTTACTAGGGCGAGTATACTTCTGGCTTAGTGCGGATATGGGTTCCGAAGTAAATTGCTTTGAGTATGGCTCCTCTACAATCGCTTCAAAAGACGAAGACGACGGAGAAAAAAAAACATGGGATGCACATAATACTAAAAGATAAAATAGACACATAAAATGTATTTTACAATGTATCAAAACATTGACCTAAGTTTTTCAAGTGTTTTAGAATTTCTATAAAATCATTAGATGAATTTCTGCATATTTTATAACTGACATTAAAGATGATTCATAAAAATTTAGAGGCTCAATTTCCCAAATTTTTTTCCCAACTTGTGTCCACTCTACACGAAACCGCGCGATCACATGTACAGTCCCATCCCAAGGCAGCCCCTGTATCTGAGAGCGCGCGGCTAACGCCAAAACTGACAGCTCGTGTCTGACGCGCGTCTGTCAAAAAGCGCGCGGTTCAATGTGTACGAAACATCAAAAATGTATGAGATGACAGGTTCTCAGAGCGCGCGTTACCAAAGCGCGCGCTCGAAAGCGCCCAGTGTGTACCAGCTCTAAATTGCTGTAGTCTAGAACTTGACCACTTGACAACGTGGTAGCGCTTAGCTTTTATCATCTGACTAGCTTTCCACCCGAGTGGACTACACGATGTTATCCCGCGGCAATGTGATATTTTTAATGTTTATTTTAAGGTAGTCAATGTTTCTCTCCAGGCTACAAAGTATCTGTGTCTCAAATTTCAGCCAAATCCGTTGATGGGCGTGATTGAGCAACAAACATCTAAACTTTCACATTTATAAATGTGGTAGCGTACAGGCCACGGTTGCTCAACCAATAAAGAACTGGCTATAATATCTCTGACTACTAGAACACAACAATACCTAGGGACCTACTGAAAAATAATTGCTTTTGCGTCAAACTTAAATAGCAAGTTCTACCACCAACTAACCAAATACCTACCTACAATAAGTATTCCCACTGGGAATCGAAACTGGGAGATCTGAGTCCGTCCGTTACCAGTGGTAGATCACCAAGGCTGTTAAATAATTCAAATAAATTAAGTTAATTAAAAAAAACTCATTTATTTTTCGTAAGAAAACATGCAAATAATTACTTACATATTATAAGCACAGCAGAATTTCTTATCGCTTTATAAAAAGTTAATCAGTAAGTATCTCGTTTTTGGATAAACTTGTAGCTGTTTACATTCTTCTGCATTAGTAAAACAGTCGCAATTACGAGAACAACCCAGATACCCACCTTCACAGTCCTCCAGAAGTGTTACAGTACTATAAATGGTATTTTCCAATCTTGTGAACCGTAAAGCTCATATCTTATACCGGTGGCATCAATACCATCACGACCATATACGAATATAGGCGTGACCTGAACATTAGTTAACATGTATGGGAACATAAGCTTCTAAGCAATGAAAATAACAAATGAGTTATGAACATGAAATTTCTATTAATTCATGGTAGGAGCACACTCGGTAACAGTCTTCTAATATTATATTTTGAAAGAGTAAATTATTTATCTTTTAAAAATTCTGTTAAATTAAGTAATCTATGTCATCACTTTAAGTTCTTGATTAGCTCTTCCCTGATAGAATTTGTCAATAATGTCAACGTGTTCTCAAGGAACAATTAATATTGTTTGATTTGTCTTTATTTTGTAGGAAATTGTATATTTTTAAATAATTGAGCTACTGAAGTAATACATCCATTCTACTTTAAAAAGAAATAAATAATAATCATAAATAAACGAACGAAACTTACGTAGGTACCTACTTCTTGCAACGAAAGACATATACATCCAGCAACTCTTTCCTCACCTGCGTGTGCCTGCACTTTTCCGATTACATTCCATACTCGATTTGAATCTGTTCGGCGTTTGCTAATGAGCTTCACTGCCATTCCTGACAGGGTTGAGGCATGTGCCCCTGAGATTAGGATCGTCGTGGCTACCCAGTGACACTGCCTGATAGCCTGACTGCCAATGTTAAGGAATGTGCCTCACTGACAGGGTTGGTAGCCACGCTAATGCGCGAGAGATGGTCGCCGCCCTGCCAGATTGTACTGTGTAACCACTGAATATTTCCTACGTACCTACACGTTTTATCTCTGCTTATTTGTATTATGATATCGAAGCTTATTGGGCCAATAGTGATGCCACTTATCCTTAAGTACCTACAACAATATAATTTGTGCGTAGTTAAATTACATACTTCAATAACCATAAGCGTTTGGTTTCGAAAAAAAACCCTTATTATTCCACTTACGACATTAATAAATCACCTAAACCGCAGTAATTTGATTCCAGTAACCCTGAACACATTAGTGGCAGTGAGACACTTACAAATTGTTCATATAACACACCGATTGCAATCGGTGTTACATTTCGACCCTGGTCGCGTAGACAAACAGACTGAGAATGGCCGTATCAGGTTTCCGTCGGTTTGGGTACAATAACACAACAATATTCTGTTCCGCTACGTAATGCTCCGTTACTTCGGGCTCGAGGACACGACGCTGCTAAATCGTGACCAGCAAAAAAACAACATAATTATTTTTATTTTGACTCACAACGGGGTAGCACTTAGCCTTCATCACACCTGATGTTAAGTGGTGATAAGACTGAAGGTGGAAGCGCACTACTCCCGGAATACTCAATCACTGAGGAACTGGCTATCTTATCTCTAACTGCCGGAACACAATAATGCTGAAAACATCATTGTTATGGCGTCAGACTTAGATATGATGGTGGTAGCTAGCCAGGCGGACTAAGGGCAAGTCCTACCACCAACCAAACCGAATACAATATTTACCCCCACTGGGAATCGAACCCGGGACCTCTTGGTCTGAAGGCGGTTCATACATTGCTTATTACATAATTTATTTTATTTACCAGTTTTTAGCTTATTCTGAAATATTCACGCAGTGAGGTGCTAGCGATACGATGCATCGCAATGTAACTTTAAAATCTATTTAAAAACTAGCTGTTGCCCGCGACTTCGTACGCGCGGTGTAGTGACTTTTGTGTTCATTTAGTTTATGTGTGTTTCTTGCCTAGATTTCATAACGCTCTTCTTGAAGTCCTATTCTCTACTAAAAGGGTCTAAAGCAGGCTAGGATATGAACATGGTATGTTGTTATCATAATAATATGCTGCATGAACATAGTTGAGCCCTCATTCATAGATCTGTCCGTCTGTCAAGAGACTTTTTCTCAAGTATGCGTGGGAAATCAAGCTGAAATTTATGTCAAATTAAATACTGAAGTCTGCAATCCCTTAGAGGCGAGAAAAAAAAACAAACTTCTCTTCTCTTCTTCATAAATCAAAAGGGCCACTTGCATCTCGATTTTATTTTAAATCCCATTTAGCTACTTGTTGTTACCGATCTCGATTTAAATTTAAACCGCTATCTAGGTCGGTTTAGGCTGTCAAATCTCGATTTACAGTAAGTTGTGATAACTTATCTTAACACAAAAGTCACTACACTGCGCGTACAAAGTCGCGGGCAACAGCCAGTATTTTCATATTGTTTTTATAGGCAAAAATGCATGTATCACACATAACAGTGTATAATGATAATGATTATTTTGAACAGCCGTCCTTCGTTCTTCGACGTTGCTTGCTAGCGGGCAATACCTAGATCTATTCTACGCGAGATTCATAAGGCTGGACCACACCAAACGATCCATCTTGGATTGGCCAACCACGATCTAAGATTGGGGATCATGGATCGTGAATCTTATTTGTTCTCTTGGATCGCACGAGGCACGTTCACTCCGACCACTCTGGAGTGGAGCGCACTCTTGCCGCGCGCGATTAGAGCGCGTATTATCGTTTAGTGTGGGTCCGGCTCAGCAGCATGCGCGCTTTCACGATTTTTACTAAAAAATGAAAAAGAGATTGTGTGTATCCATGATAAATAAATGTGAAAGTGGGTTTGTTTGTTTGTCCGTCTTGCACGTCAAAATGGGTGCAACGGATCGACGTGACTTTTGGCATGGGAACAGTTTGGCAGCTGAAAAGTGACATACTAAGGCAGCCATTACACAGTCAATCTGGATCGCGATCCGCGATCAAAATCAATGATCGCGATCCAGATTGACTGTGTACGAAGTTGATTGACGGATCGCGATCTTGATCGCAAAATATCTACATAGTAAATCTCGATCGCGATCAAAATCACGATCAGTGATCGCGATCTGGATGGACTGTGTAATGGCTGCCTTAGGCTACTTTTTATCCCTGAAAAATATAACATTCCCGCGGGATAACGTCGTCGTCCGAGCGGGCGAAGTCGCGGGCGGAAGGCTAGTATTTTGACATTTCCTATTTGTGAGAGCTTGTAATTAACTTTCTTTAAGTAACAGGTATAAAATGTAATGATATAAGCACCATTTAATTATTTAAATTTTAATCAAAATCATTTATGTAAGCTTTCCTAGTAAATAAATGAATAAGTAAATAAGTTAGAATGAAAACTATTTTTAATATTCCATTATTTTATTTAATGGTAAGTGGAAGGTACCTACGGCTGAAGGCCTATAAGAAGCCAGAGCCGGTTAAATGGCATAAAAAATGGTAGGTAGGTGTAGGTCTACGTACTGGCCACATATCGTTTATGAGCAAATTTTTTTAAATGACATTGGTATAATTTTGTCTACATTGCGACAAACTTATTTCACACAGTGGTTATTTTTTGGTACTAAATATACTGTTGACTGCCGGCAGTACATTTTGGCAGTTAATTTTGTATTGCTAGTGGCTCCTCCACCACCACTGTCACCGGGTCAGATATGTTTGTGGCACTATACTTACCGTAGCGACATCTAGCGTCGAGTGGAAATGAGAAATAGAAATATTACATCAATAGGGTGAAAACTTCAGTCTTGGCCACTGCCACGAGTGCTTACTTAGCTTAAAACATTTCGTTAATAACTTTTGCTTTTTAATATATACTTTTTATCTATGACTTTTAAGTCATAATAACAATAGTAAGAATTCCTTATAACTTAGGAATATTATTCAATAAACGTTTTTCAGTTAACATCAAATTAGATGTTTCTTTTATTTTATCTTAAGTTTTTTTTTTTAGTTATGTATTGATTTCTCGATGTATCTTTTAAAATTTGATTAACAAAAAACACATCAATCGGCACCCTTTGCACATTTTAAGTTTAAAAAATAGGTTTTTAATTGACTAAAGAAAAACCAAATTTCGTAAGTATACGTATAGTTATATATTTTTTACTATGTTTGTCCACGAATTTCTCGAAATCTAAAGGCATATCGAGATGATTCTATTTGATTTAAATTAGGTGTATTCTTACTTTGAGAACAGTCTAAGAATCATCAAAATCGGTTTAGAAGTTTTCGATATATGGGTATATTATGGTACAATATACACTAAAACTTAAGAAATAAAAAGTAATTTAAAAAAATAAACTGACTGGCACCGACCTCAAAAAGGTACCTTAATTAAAGATATAATTTTTTCCTTTTCAGGTGAAAAATACTTTTTGGAGTCGATTAATTTTTTTTGTTTTTTTTTATTGTAAGAATTTAAAAATTTAAAGAGTAGTAGTAGAGTAAAGTATAAGATACATTTTTGACAATTTTAGATATAAATTTTCTATTTTATAGATACCTACTTAAGACTATAGGCGAAAGAAGAGGAAAACATCTTAAAGTGGCAACAGAGGGGGCTTTCACCCTACTTAATATAATCATTCGAATGTACTTTTGTGAGAAGTATATCGTAATCTTACTGACTTCCTGCGCCATCTATTGCTTAGTAGTAATAATGACATAAATAACATGAAATTATTTTTATGATTTTATATGGGCCTGGATGGGTTTCAATTTATATTATGTTTTGAAGCAGGTAAAAAAAATAATCATGATTCAATATTAATTGAGACAGCGATTAAATATAACGTATTTTCATAATCATGTGGCGCCATCTATTTTAGTAAGAATCAGTTTTTGTATTTTCCCGTAGGAATAAGGGGTTTTTACGCGACAAAAAGTATTCTATACTTTTTTCAGAGTAACCAGTTGGCTTCGTACAGAATTTCATAAAGATCCGTTCAGTGGTTTTTGCGTGATGCCGGCACAAACAAACAGACAAACAGGACAACAGACAAACCGACAAACAGACAAAAAATTAAAAAAAGATATTTATACGCTCTATTGCTTATTTCTAACATATTCTAGTATTTTTTTGCAAATATCTTCAATGTACAGACACGGAAAGTCTACGATTTTATTATATGTATAGATAGATAGATAGATAAATTGATACTGAAAAGTTATGTAAAGCGCATTTTTATTTAAGTAAAAAATATACTAAAACATAACTCTCTTATGCATTGAAAAAAAGATAAATCTCTACAAATTAAAAAAGCAAGGAAAGAAAACTTTTTTCCAGTTGGGTAGTATATTATAATCATGTTTTAATTTGATAACTAAAAGAACACTCAAGTCTAGACTAGATTGAATAACAAACGAAGATGTCCCGACCATGTCTCAGAGGCCGGTCACCGGCGCGGGCCGTGAACCCAGCTCAGCCGTGTACTACAATAATTGGATCGGCGTGGATTGCCGATTAAAGTGTTTACCCAACATTACCGCAGATAATCTGAATCGAACCAACTACTTACTGAGATTAGTTTTATTACTTAGGCGGATCACCACGTACTACTTTTTGTAGCTTAGATATACATCGGAGCGAGATTTTTTATGAGGGACTTTTTGTCGTTGTTACATAGCTACGTAAAACCTATTTCTTTTTAACTTTGCGGCCAATGGGACCGTTTTTTTGTTATTGATAGGGGTTTTTTTATCCATAAACGGGTTAGCACTTAGCCTTCATCTCACCTGATGTTAAGGGCAGATAAGGCTGAAGATGAAGATCCTCAACACTGAGGAACTTGGTAATGACTGTCTTATCTCTATATTACTAACAGCCGGAACACAATAATGCTGAAAACATCGTTGTTATGGCGTCAGACTTTTAGATAAGATGGTAGTAGCTGGCCAGGCGGCCTTATAACTAGTCCTGCCACCAACCAAACCGAATACAATATGTACCCCACTGGGAATCGAACGGGACCTCTTGGTCTGATACTGGTGTACCACTAGACTACAGAGGCGGTTGAAATGTGTTGATGCATACGGGAGTGCGTTTCATACTTTCCAGAGTTTCTGTCCGGGTGCAAGTCAAGCTGTATTGAAGGACCATCTCAATGTGGCCTTCAATTGAGTAAACTTCGAATTCCAACCAAAAAATATATTAATTGTTATATTTATACGACGACCTCCGTGGCCGAGTGGTATACGCACCGGTTTTCAAGGTGCCGCTATCTCTAGAGGTCCCGGGTTCGATCCCCGGTCAGGTAAATGTTGAAAACGAACTTTTCAATATTTCCTCGGGTCTGGGTGTATTTGGTAATACCCGTCGTTGTTTCCAATTTCCATAATACTAGTGCTTAAGCTACTATATATTGTTATATGTGGTGTCCAATATTTATTTCTTTATATATTGGTCCAAAGCGCTGTTTACGCTAAGGCATCTTATATGTATTATGTTTGTCTTATTTTAATTGTACTATTGTAACTGTTACTGTTTGTCCTTAAAATAAATAAATAAATGTTTGTTTACACGTCGCATTTTTTTTGCATACGAGACTCAACGGAGCAGTCTCTCTCAGAACTCTTGATATAATATATCGTCAGAAATAATAACAGGACAGTGACCGCCCACTCAGTGATCGTACCGTGTAATTAAATCATATGTGAGCACCTGTATTTTGGTGATTATACGCTGCGCCGTTTCGGTAGCCGGGTTTGCTTCTGGCTGCTGCCTCCGGCGATGAGGCCTATTCACAAGCGTTGTGATATTTTAACCTTATTATTTTTATAAACATTACACACATCATTTTAATGAGAACCTTTCCTCACATAGCGCTTAAATTACAATTTTAAATTATAGCAAGTTTATAATAATTCTTAACTTCCGCCCGTGGCTTCGCCCATGTGGACATTACGATGTTATCCCACGGGAATGAGATATTTTTCCGGGATAAAAAGTAGCCTATGTCACTCTCCAATTTCCCAAATATCACCAAACCAAAAATCACTTTGATCTGTTGCGCCATTTTGACGTGAAAGACGGACAAACAAACAAACACATAAACAAACACACTTACACATTTATAATATTCGTATGCATGGATGTATTAATGTAATATTTTCTATGCATACCATTAACATCCGACTCAAACGGTTATGAAAAATCGTATTCTTTCCAGATCAAAAAGATAATGTATCTGTATGCAATCTTTGGATTTGTCATCGATTACAAAACTCAATGTAATAATGTAACGTTTCTCTTTAATTACTACTAAAATACCTGTAAAATATGTATTCTTCTTCTAGTCTTTATCAGATTTCTGAGAAATAATACTACTCGCAGTTATTGAATTTCCGATCTCAACAAGCCTTTCCTCGAGACGTAGCAATTACGGCGCACGCGTGTAATTGCGCGCCCATATAGCCCGCGCTGCGCCGGCGCACGATGCGCGATAAAACTCATATTGGGTCGTTCAACTTACACACTCATTTTAAATAAGAGATACCATGTTGAACGAAACGAGTTGTAACGGTACAGAATTGCACTTGTTATTATATTTCAAATATTTATTGGCTTTTGTATAAAATAGAATGATAATGCTAACCTTGGGTCCTTGGGAAGTATTGGTTGATGTTTTGGAGGTGAAAGCTCGATACAAATTGGTTTAGAAAACAAAAATTAGTTTTATTTGCGAAATGCATTATATCTTCAGTGGGTATACATTCATTCTTGAAGTCTTGAGTCTTAAATAATTGTTCTCAAATGTGCACGGATTGATTTCTGAAAAAAAAAGAAGAGGTTTAAAAGTAAATAAAAACAATAGTGTTTATTTATATCTGACCTTGGAGGTAGCAATTTAGAGATTATAGTGGATCTCACCTTGAAACAATAGCTGTGCAGATTGTATAAACTTTGAGCATGTTATTTTAGACATATTTGTAAACTGACAGGTTTGTAGGCAACAGAGTTTGTAGGCATGTTTGTTTACAGGCGTGTTAGTGGCACAATATGTGTTCGGCATATTTATTGGTTACACATGTGAACTCTGGTTAATTACATCACATCAGTCTAATTATTATGTTTGGAGCTAAATATTTATTTTATACAATGTTAGCAAAATACTGATAGGTTATGACAGGTAAACATAGATGCTCCTAGCGGCAGAGTTGAGAACTAAGACAAGTCAAATGACATCACATAAACATAGCGAGAAGTTTTTACTCACAGAATGTTAAATTAACATTATGTAAAACTTAAATAAAAATATGGGTTAAATAATCAAAAGTACAGAATATTGGTTTCTATCTTAGATAAGGTTCAAAGTTTCAAATATGTTTCTTTGGCTAGAGGTGATACGTTCGGAAATTATGTTCGAACAATTACCATTTTGATAATAGTTTTCATTCATAAATAATAATAAAAAAAGGGATCATACAAAATAATGTGTTTATATTATGTGAGAAGGTAATATTTTGAATAGTTTAGTAAATTCTATAACTTAACTATCAAAGGTTTCTGAACGAAAGCCAAGCTGGGCGTTCAGGAGGTTTGAAATGGTTTGGCGTTAGACGCTAGATGGCCTATCAGTTTTGTGGGGGGTGAATAGGGATGCAGGAATAGTTGGGTTGCCATGTTGTGAGAAATAAATACCTTATTTATAAAACAGAGAGAGGGGGTAATTATTGATGTATGGTATTCACACAAGATTAAAAGTAAAATACCTTAATTGTTGTAAAGGGGAAAAAGAAATATTTATAGGAAATAAAATTTGGAAAAATGAATAATAATTATTCTAGAATGTACAATTAAGACATTAAAACTAATAAACCTTAGTCAAATTAGTATTTCAAAGTTAAATAATTAGACATGAGACATTTAAGAGACGGATTAGAAATATACTGAAAAGTTTCCATTAAACATAGGGGTAAAATTTCCCTGAGAGTGGGGAGAATTTCTAGGTTGTAAAAGAAAAAAAAGAAAAAAGGACGCTAACTTTTGGCGCGGTATGAGTAGGCCTATATAAGCAAAAACGACGCGACGCTCGCTCTTATTTCTCCGGGATCGACTTCGAGGCAACACGTATGGAAGACGAAACACTTTTTGAAGAAGTTTCCATTTTTAATCAAGCGAGAAGTAGTCTTCAAGCAAGTGTACAGTGAGTCCTTGCACCATAGGGCGTTTATTGGGTTCGCGATCTTTTAAACGTTTTAATTTTGGAATTCTGACTGGTAAATTGGATCCGAAATTAAAAGGTCTAGTTTGTTTACAGAAAGCATTTCAATTAAAGTAAATTATTCCCAAGTAAAATCCTAGAAAATGGGCTTAATTTGAGTCAGAGAGGGTTGGAAGCATAGAGTTTGTTTCTTCAGGAGTACATTTTTATGTCTCCGGGCTCCAGGCAAGGCTCACGGGAGGTCGCTAGGTAAAGAAAGTCTGGCATTGTGG
Organism: Crambus lathoniellus; assembly: GCA_949710035.1. Lineage (NCBI taxonomy): Eukaryota > Metazoa > Arthropoda > Insecta > Lepidoptera > Crambidae > Crambus > Crambus lathoniellus. The sequence goes on along the minus strand of OX453301.1, from coordinate 2,579,956 downwards.
AGTGTCAGATGAGTGTTCATTGGATAACGCTTAGTAATTTCCACATGGTTTGATCAGGCGGGCTGTTTTCATTGACAGTTTTTCAGTTAACACGTCTGATGGCGCGGGGCGTATGCCCCAGATTTGGAGGCAGTTGCGGCCTGATTGAACCATACCTACCTGTAGGGTGTCTATCTGTTCCCTTCCCAAGCAGATGGACCACGGCATGAGCGATAGGATTTTAGGGGGCCCACTCACCCAAACTTGACAGAATTGGGGCGTCAGAACTGGCGATACAGGCGCCAGGTTTGTGTTTGTTAGGAAAGTCGCATTTAGTCGGAAATTAGGCAGGTAAGTACCTACTTAGAATCACGAGCTAGGTAACTCGAAGACCTTTGTTCTGGCAGAAAGGGGGAGGTCTGCTGGGGCAAGGCTACGAGGGGAGTCTGGTATACAGAGTAGGTAGAAAGAGTAGGGTCGCTGTTAGGTCTATAAGTAGCATTATGTGTTATCACAAATTTATCTACGATCAAATCCGAATTTTGTTGACATCCCTAGCCATAGATTCTTGTGATAGACGAACAAACCCGGGCAATTTGACAGAATGATTATAGATAGTGGGGAAAAGTCCGATTGACAGTTTCCAGAAAAATGGCTGTCTTTATCTAACAAAAATAATGTTACATCTTAAGAAGAGAGATTAGGTCAATGATTAGTGCGTTGTAGCAATGTAGTCTACAAGTTATATGATATTCAGTGAGGTATGTAAGAAATTAATAGATTTGAAAAGGAAAAGGTGACCAATGGATACCTAGTGCTTTCAGTATTTGGGAAAGGATTTGTGAGGTAACAATACTAGTGGAACAGTCCAAAGAGCTTGATTAGAGTAATCTTTATAGGTTCACGCATTGCAAAGATATGAAGGTTGAAATAATCTATCAAACATAAGTGGAGAATCTAAATTTACCTATATATTTGGCTTGACAAAAGGTAATATATTCCTATGATGCAAAAGGCACCTATAATAATCTATAAATTGAGCTGGTTGCGGAAGAGTTCTCTGGATCAGACTACTGCTAAATTAATGTATGAAGAGGATTTTGTTCGGTGGCGAGAGAAGATGTTTAAACTCGAAGGAACTCGGTGTAACGTTGACCAGTGTCTTATGGAAGCTGATGTGGATTCAAGGTTTTCCAGATACTAACCTATTGAGTTGGAACATGATTCTATTTTAGCCATAAATTATGTAAAGCTATCGGGGTGAGGCGAAAGCTTCTGTCCAATTTGGTTGGATTCTTAAGTTATTTCCAAGACCAGTCCAATGGTGAGATTAAGGATATATTACCATGAGCGAGATTCTTTAGAGACAAATTTTAACCAACAAGTTGCAAAAGTTCAATAAGATCCGAGTCAGACACATAGACATAACTAGGGAATTTAGTTCTACGGGGAAACTTGGTCATAGAAAAGGTTAGGAGAGTCTATATTTATATGTACTTACTATGAATTAGAATTGAGACTTGTTAGTGCTCCTAATTTAAGCACTCAACCTGTTGGATTTATCCCAATAAGGATTATTCAACAAAAGGAAAAGGTTATATCAATTAACGTTAACTTTAACTGCTGCTGCCATGAAGGAGAAAGATCTCTTCATGTAGACTAACAAGTCGCTTTGAAGCCTTTAGCTTGGTCCTCTTATATATATATATATACATAAAGAATTGACGAACATGACAGCTTGACTTTATATGTTGAAGTTTGTTTTTATATGAAAATGTAATAAAGCAGCGCCGGAGGAGGGATGTCCAAGTCTGGTGACGAGTTCCACTGTTATGGGCGGCGGAGGTGCCCTGACTTTACCGGTTAAATAATATTGCTGGAGCATTTGTATTAGGCCAAGATGGTGATTAAGATCAATAGACTCTCTTCACCCTAATGATTATACCAATTTCCATCTCTGACTTTGCAAGCAAAACCATATGCTGAAGCTAATAGGTACTATTATAGATGTAGTGTTTCCATCTTCTAATAGATATAACAAATTTTCATCTCTAACTTTGCAAGCAAGGCCATATGCCTAAGCTAGTAGGTACGGTTATAGATCTGATATAGTGACTCAGTCTTCCAATAGATATAACAAATTTTCATTTCTAATTTGCAAGCAAAACCATATGCTTAAGCTAATAGGTATTATTATAGTAATTGTGTCTCCATCTTCATATAGGAATATCAAATTACATTTCAAACCACACATGCCAATTTCACCTTAGACCTTGCAAGCAAATCCGGATGCTGTTACTAGTTTCAGTTCCATTGTAACCTAAATTATTAAATTCCACCAGTTTTAATAGACAGTTAACCTTGGGTCAGTAACCAGAAAATTAGCATGGTGGACTCAGCAAAATAACTCACCAGGTTTTCAAAGTATATTGGACCTAGGAATCGGTTAGGACCTAACTGTTAAATGTCCAAGCAATGTAGGGGTAAACTAATGTTAGATTTATACAAGAGTATTAACTTGTTTTGAGTGTCTTTGTCGCTATAAATGAGGTTAGAAAATTAGAAGCAACGGCCTTAGAAATATGAACAGCTGTTAAGTTGATGTAGGCATATAGGCAGTTCAAAGAATGTGTTAGTTAGTAGTAAGGTTAGTCTCTGTCGCTTCATTTAAAAGATCATGGGTCTACGCTTTACAACCAGGGTTCTCCATTACGACATCACAGGCCACTTCAGATTTGATTCAGAGCATCCATAGTAGTTATCTATATATTAATCGGACAACAGTTAGGTATTACAGCGTTCAAGCTAGCTAGGTATTTTAGTAACTAATAGAATTCTTGACAGAGGTTCAGTATTAGCTCAGAGTAAATACTAGAATGGTTTGTTAGTATATTTAGGTCATCTATTAGGTTAGGCTAAGCGATTAGAAAGCATAGGTAGGTGTTACAATTTAGTAGTGCCGTTACCAGGATTAAAAATTAACACATATTATAGCAAATCTTGTATAGGAATAAGAAAATAAGACAATATTTACAAACCTTTTTAATGAGTTTAGCATATAAATTACATTGGAGCTCTGAGTATTTCTGAAGGTAAGTGGCTAGTTTACATTGAGTTGGAATAGCCACAATTTGTTGTTTAGTGCAGAAGGAAAACTGAAGCGACGGGGTTAATATTAATTATTTAATTAAACTTCTGTTAAGCGTCCCCGGGCAGGATGTTTCTTAATAAGGGTCTTTTGAGAACTGTTCATAGGTCTTGATTAGGTTTAGTTAAGTATAGCAACTTGTTTTCTGAAATGGAAGAAATAATTCATTATTGTAATATGCTAGCAAATTCAAAAATAAGAAAATGTTTATCTTTTCAGAGATTTCATAGGTAGTAATGTTGAATTTTAGTTAGATGAAATGCTAAGTTGGATTGCATTCTGTTAGAGAATAAATAATTAATCACATAATTAAACAAGTACTTACTATTAATTGTCTTTTTATTAAAAAGAACAATAGTTATAATTCTTGAGTAACATCATATTGTGGTTTCATAGATTACCAATATTATCTCTGTTGAAATTCGTCAATAATTAGGTAATTTAATTGTCGAAAGCCGGGCAGGTGAATTCACAAACTTGTATAGCACAATTGTATAGTTGAAAGACTTTTGAGTAGAGGTTATAAGGAGCTAATCAAAGAGCATGTATGAGGAACACATGGAGAATGACATTTGTCATTGACAAGGTTGTTTCTCTCCTTAGTGTTAGCTCTGGGTAGGCGAACGGAAAAATTATGGGAAACTGTATGGACCTTGTTAAGTACAAACTTTGTATGGGCTTGCATATTTGTATACAAATAAATTATAGAGACACGTTATATGTCAAAGTAGTACGGTTTTGATGTTTAGTAAAGACTTTGGGAGCTACCGCGTAACTTTATGGGTATGAACTTCATACGTTTTTGGGAACTTTGAGTCAATTTTATAAAGAAAATAGTCGCTATCGGTTCCTTGTTTTGTGACGTCGGGTATAACGATAACTAGCTAGCAACGTTCAACAGAACAAAGCAACAAAAAATCTATCAGAATAGGGAATTCAAATGACAGTTGAAGCCCATACCCATATCCAGATTTCTTAGCCGGTAGCCCTCTATTCACAAAATTAGATTTTGAGGTTGTTTCTTGGAAAGGTCGATATTTAAGAACATGAGTGACAGGATAGATTTTCTAGCTTCCAAAAGCTTCGCTAGATGGCGTTGAACGAAGTGTGTAGCGGCTAGTATATTTTGGTATGAATCATATTTAAATTAAAAACCCAAAGGAAACTAATAATAAATTAAATAAGTACTACTGTGAGGAACAGAAACGAAATAGTTAAATTTTAAAGATTAAGGTAAATAAATAACTTCTGTCTGACGTTCCGTTTTACAAAAAAAAAAAAAAAAAAGGGTCAAAGTAAAATTTCATGTTTCGTACCTTCAAACTGCATAGATAGGTGGGACAGCGCCATCTAGTGATCGAGCTTTCAGAAAATCGCCCATTAGCACGGCATCACAAGAAAGTTAGGGCGATAGTTACATTTTTAATCAACGGGGGTCGCCACGGGTATTTTCGAACGAGTGGAATTTGGTTAGTAACTTTAATGATAATAATAAATAAGGCAGAATGTTATTGATGAATGAGTTCTAGCAAACACTTGTTTTGTTTTAAAAGGGGCAAATTCTTTTAGCTAACAGGGTAATTACGCTACTGCGTGATAGATGTCGCTACCGGTAGGTTACGAAAAATTGTGGTTCTTATTAATGTTAATTAAAATGGGTTATGTTATGTGTCAGAATCAGGTAAATTAATAGACTATGTGATGTGCGGTCCGAGATTGTAGTTTAAAGGCGTGTTTAAAAATGTTTGGGATAGATAATGACATACATTAGGTGAATTAGCGGGTCTGCCTTCCTTGTAAATAATAGTACACACCGGGGCGTAATACTTAACGGCGTTGATAACGGCATGCGCGTCCTGGCGCGTTTATGGTATCAAATTAGTGCGCTAAAACCCGAACGCATCTACATATTATATCAAACGGCGCGCTAATTGGTGGCATTATATGCAGGTGAAACCCGTGCATCAGTGTGAGACCATAGTTTGGCACAGATCAGATATTAGTTATTGGTGTCAAAGTGACAGATGACAGGTTTGTTGAAGTTGGGGAGGGGGGGCGATCACGTTGTTCTGTGGTGCGCTATTTTTATTGTTGTTAGGATATAAATCCAGACATGGCTTAAAGAACTCGCATCCAAGCCAAAAACATTGGAAAAAAAAAATTGTTGTTAGGAATGTTTTTGTTTTCATCAAAAAAAATTATGAATTATTAAAGGTTGAGTGTCATCTAAGTTTGTGAAATTGTTGAAAATGCTGAAACTGTCTGAAGGATAGATCTGTGGTTGTGTTTATCATTATTGTGAAAATATAACCTAAAAAAAAAAAGGACATTAAATAGTTATGCAAATAGGTTTTAGTGCAAATCATTGTAAGAGTTATGAATTTGAAGTAAGAAAATAGTATTTTAGTTAATTTATAGTTTGTACAAGGTATTTCAAAGGGGTAAATAATTAAAGAGTTTGGCTTGGTTGAAAAATGTGTCTTGATGAGAGTGATTTCTCATGGAAATAAGTGGATAATGAAAACTGAAGAAGTGTTATGAGGTCTGGCTTTTCATGGTGTACATAAGAGAGGGAAGACCCTTTCTGACTTATAGATTGGATAACAACCACTTTGGTAAGTTAATCAGAGATTTAGTTTTAATTAAATTGTTGAAAATTTTTAGAATTAGACACAATTAGTACCTACTTGTTTGTGGACAGTTTAGACTCAAAGAGGGTAATTTTGTTTGAAGGGAACGGTATTTGCAATGCTAAATAAGTCAACGGATAACTTAGTAGGGGACGGTTTGATTTTTCAAACGCTCGGTTAACCTAAAAGTTGAAAATAGTTCAGAATTAAAGAGAAATCTTGTCTCGATGAATGATAGAACTATTAGTTTGTATTTTGGGGTCGGTGATAAAGTTTTAAAGAAGAAAATTATATTGCTACAAACTAAAACAATGTTAGCTAATTTGTTAAATGTAGTTATGGATATATTTAAAAAGGTAAGGTTTAGTGGTTTTTGTATTAGGTCAGTAAAATGAGGTAACATTATTTCTTACTTCTTAAAACTTAAAAAAATAGCTATTTGGGTAAAAGAATGGTTTTTTTTACTAATAGTTAGGTATTGGAATTCATGAAATATGAACCAAAAGGAATTTGTTAGTGAAGATTTTGGATTGGCTAGATTAGAAACATTAGATTCAATGGTTTCTAATTTGAACAGCCAGTAGAGAGAATTTCATCTAAAATGGTTCAGTGAGTTTGGAAAAACCATAATAGGATAATTTCATAATTATTAAACAATCTAATATATGAACAAGAAGGGAAAAATTACTTGGTTTAGGTAAGTAATCAAAATTTTCATCCGGGAACATAAAAGAAACTTAGATGTTGGTTATAAGACTTGCAGAAATTTTATTATAATTACAGTGGTTTTGATTTCAAGTAGGAGTTGTTGTTTGGATGGATAAGTAGTGTAGACTAGGGTGGGGTGGTGTGTTAGTCCGGAACATTATAGATAAATAGGTACTTAACAAGAATAAAATAGGGTTAAATAATTCTTTACCTTTCGTTGAAATTTGAGTTAGAAAATTCAACGACGGTTTAAGAAGGAATACAACAATGTTATAAAATAAATCAAGTAATTATTCTTATGTCAATGAGAATTATAGGAGATTGCTTGCCTAACTAATATTGCTTCTCTTAGGTATCCAGTTAAGTTTTATAGGTTGCAATGTCTAAAAGTAGGTAGTAAATATTACAAATTAGCTTAAATAGGTAAATAATGTAAGAACCAAGTGTGTCTGACAGTTTGGGGTCGCTGGCGTGATGTAGTGAACAACTGTTGACTATTTATAACTAGTTATGGGTACCACAGGTATGCCGGGAATATTCATAGACTAATTGTATATTCTCTATATAGAAAAAAAAACAGATGGATTTAATTGAAACATAGTATGCCAGCAGTGGTCCTCGTTCACTGGACATGATGATGTTGAATAGGGGGTGGTGAATGGAGAAGGGAAAGAACTTTCATACAGGCGACGTGATTGGTTTGTTGTTCTTTTTATCAATCTTGGTTCTATATTAGTAATTAAATATACATTCTTAGTTGAACCATTGGTTAATCTTAATAAATTACTTTGTGATAGGACTATAGGTACGTTATGTTTGAAAAGAAATAACATATGGTCGAGGTTTGGGCGTTATTAGGGATTATTATTATTATTATTATTCTTATTTATTCGGACAAGCAGTGAGACAACTGAAAGTTGCTGGTAGTAGAAATAAGGAAATTGTTGCTATGCTAAAAGTACCATTGTGGGGAATATTTTATTAGAATGTTAGTTGTACATAAAATTATTAGATTAAAAATTTACTAGTTGCATTGAGAGAACATCATACTCGACTATCATCCATAGGGTAGAGATTGGTACTTGCAATTATAGGGAAAGGAAAAAAAAAAAAATATGATGGCTCCAGTTTAGGCAAACGATGAGACATTTGAATTGATGTAACGAATTAAATGTTATTAGGTAGTTAATCTTTTTTGTAATTTATAAGTGTATGATTTTTAATACAAAATGATTATAGCTAGAGGATTGTTACGGGTTCCGCTAGTGTCGTGTTGGGACTGTTCCAGTGGGGTTTGGGAGGTAATTTATGTCACTTAATGGTCAAGGAGAGTTTTGTTGGTTCGGTCTAGCTGGGGGGTTGCGGACATGGTTATCGTAGACGAACGAACTAGTGGGCAAACAACTTTGTCCTTTTATAATATCAGTATAGATAGTGCAGTTAAATTTTATAGTATGTTGGATTGGGGGTCGTGGAAAAGTGTAACTACAGTTACAGGTTAATCATTTAGTAGGGTTTAGAATTAATGTAATTAAAATTACTAGGAATTCTATTTAGGTTAGTATTAAGACCTTAGAATTAAATTAGCTATAGAAAATGATATTAAGTGGGACGTCCATATGATAGGTTAACGACCACTGGGGTCGAATGGGTTGGAAGTCACTATATGTAGAGGTCTCGGGTTCGATTCCTGCCCAGGTGATTGTCGTAGACAAACTGTTCAGTGTTGCTTTGGGGCTTGGAAGTGTGATGATACCCGTCGATGTTTGGTATTTATGATATAGGTACCTACTTACTTTGTAACATAGAAGTATATGAGCGGGATAAGTGAAATAAACGTTATTAATTAATATCATTACCAAAGTTAGAGATGGATAACGGGGTTTATAATGGGGAAACTTATTTACTAATTTTGAAATATGGTGTATTTTTCAATTAGTTAAATGAGTTAAAAATAAGTTTTACAGGATAAAGGCAGGTTATAGTTATAGGAATCTTAAAGGAACCAATATAGGTTGTACTATAGTATAAAGGTTGGTTGCGAATTTGAAGTAGGAGTTTAATTGTTAAACAAATACGCTTTTTAGTGGAAGTCAATTCTCATGCTCTATACTTTGAAAATTAGGGCATAAGGTCAGGTACTACTTAAAAGTGGGGGGTCGAAAGGTTAAAGTTGAATTCCATGAATAAACTTTGACTTAAACCTAGATTAAATTAGACGTTAACACCAAACGTGAATTGGAGTTAAAACCAAAATTAGGATAAGCCAAAGCCAAATATGTCATTTGAGGGAATAAGTATTGTTATAGTTTTTTTATAGACATAGTTAAGGAAGACACTTAGTAGAACTTTTGAAAAAAAATAAAAAACTTAATATTACTTATCAGGATTAAAATGTTACAGTTATGTTAATAATGTGAATTTTACAATTAATATTTAAAAGAGTTATATAGGGATGTTAGTTGATTAATAATTTAATTTTTATGTACCTAACATGAATTGAGCTCTGACACGTAATGGACTTAATAGATGGTAGCAAGAAGGTGATAAGTGTTGATAGGTCAGCAAAATTCGCTGATAGTATTCGGATAGAGAGTAGTGGGAATAGACTTTTAGTAGTTTGGCTAGGTTAGGGAAATTGTTAGATGAAAAAAAAAAGAAGGTAAGCGTTGATAGGTTGGTCGGTACTGCGGTATATACCTATATTAATATATATTGGGGGTATTTATATATTTACTTAGGTCAGTTTTATAGTTCGATGCAACAGTGATGGTAGTGATGTGTTTCAAGGTTGAAATTGTTATTACGATAGGGGTTTTACGTTCTTAATTATGGTAAATGTTAGGATTGGGTTGTTAAATTTTGTTACAGAGTTTTAATTCAATTGGTGTAATATTGTCATGTTTTAGGTGGACAATTGAAATTTGCTAACGGGTAGGAAATGTTGGTCGAACATGTACAATTGTGGCTTTGGGTCATTATTAGCAAAGGAAAGGGATAGTATTCGGTCATGGTAGATAGTCTAATCATGTGTTGGAGTCAATTCATGCATTGTTAATGAACCGATTAACTATAAAAAAAAAAATATATATTAATTTCGAACGAATCTGAGCGAAAAGTTTTGTTAATAAATTAAACAAAAGAGGAGTTCTTATATTTATAGGGAGGGGAAAGGAAAATAGAAGAGGTGACAGTATTATGAGGATCGGTAGTATTAATTTTACAAATTAATGTTAATAGCTTTCTAGGGCAATATACTACAAGTAATCAGGTGAAACGTTGGTTATGTTCATGGTGGCGCGGATGTGAGTTTGAGGAAGGACGGAATTGTTAAAAAGTGACGAAGAGTGGAATCTGTATATATAAAAAAAAAAAAAAAAATGTAAGTGTATATATATATATATATCTATTTTATATATGAAAAAAAAAAAGATTCAAAATATGAGGCCATGAGTGTAAACAAATTGGGAAGCCTGATTACAACCATTATTATTAACCCAAAAGATAAGATCCGCACACAACAGCACGTGATAGGGATAGGCGTAGAGCACGTGTTAACAGACTTGAATTTTGTACAGTGGGACTTTGGTGTTAGGATAAATAAAAAAAAAAATATATATATATACAAACAGTGTTTATGTTTGTATCTTGTCCCGGTGTAAACGCCTGTACAAAATTTACACTTCCCGTGGGTCAGGACGGGCCATGTTTAACTCGACAACTATACATTCTCCAAAGTGATATCGGAGGCTATTCCAGAGTTTTGAGTAAGCTTTTTGACAAAAAGGTCTTTGTATATGCTTCATTTAGAAGGGGGCGTACAGAGATATGCAGGGGCACTTTGGGAGTATAAATTGCTGCGCTAGAACGCCATGTAATCGTAAGGTTGGATTACTCTTTATACACTAAGGCGAGTTTATTCTAAACTGCGGATTCACAACCCGTACCTTTCACCATGCTTTGTACGTCTCTGGTGTCGGATATACATACGATGAATTTGGATAAAGCAATAAAAATCACTTAAAAACTCGCTTGATAACTTTTGATATTATTTTGGTCTAAATACACTCTACACTCTTAATTACATAATCACTAGGGCTCACTAAAAATTGATTCGATAGGGGTCGGAGGCCGCAATGTCCTTTGGTAGGACAAAGAGCATTGTAGTTTTCCTTGGTCCAAATTGATTCAATTCTTTGATTTTGGGAAAATAATAAGAGATAGGGATATATATATATATATATAAAATATATATATATATATTGATATAAAAATAATAATAATATATATATAGATAAAAAAAAAAAAAAAAAAAACATGTCTATATATATATAAATATATGTGTAAAAAGAAATATTAGAGATTTGGATAGAAAGAAAATTCTACTCCGGATCCAATACTTGGTACTGTCACCTTTGAAGAATTTTGGGGTCGGCTGTAACGGTACAGAATTGCACTTGTTATTATATTTCAAATATTTATTGGCTTTTGTATAAAATAGAATGATAATGCTAACCTTGGGTCCTTGGGAAGTATTGGTTGATGTTTTGGAGGTGAAAGCTCGATACAAATTGGTTTAGAAAACAAAAATTAGTTTTATTTGCGAAATGCATTATATCTTCAGTGGGTATACATTCATTCTTGAAGTCTTGAGTCTTAAATAATTGTTCTCAAATGTGCACGGATTGATTTCTGAAAAAAAAAGAAGAGGTTTAAAAGTAAATAAAAACAATAGTGTTTATTTATATCTGACCTTGGAGGTAGCAATTTAGAGATTATAGTGGATCTCACCTTGAAACAATAGCTGTGCAGATTGTATAAACTTTGAGCATGTTATTTTAGACATATTTGTAAACTGACAGGTTTGTAGGCAACAGAGTTTGTAGGCATGTTTGTTTACAGGCGTGTTAGTGGCACAATATGTGTTCGGCATATTTATTGGTTACACATGTGAACTCTGGTTAATTACATCACATCAGTCTAATTATTATGTTTGGAGCTAAATATTTATTTTATACAATGTTAGCAAAATACTGATAGGTTATGACAGGTAAACATAGATGCTCCTAGCGGCAGAGTTGAGAACTAAGACAAGTCAAATGACATCACATAAACATAGCGAGAAGTTTTTACTCACAGAATGTTAAATTAACATTATGTAAAACTTAAATAAAAATATGGGTTAAATAATCAAAAGTACAGAATATTGGTTTCTATCTTAGATAAGGTTCAAAGTTTCAAATATGTTTCTTTGGCTAGAGGTGATACGTTCGGAAATTATGTTCGAACAATTACCATTTTGATAATAGTTTTCATTCATAAATAATAATAAAAAAAGGGATCATACAAAATAATGTGTTTATATTATGTGAGAAGGTAATATTTTGAATAGTTTAGTAAATTCTATAACTTAACTATCAAAGGTTTCTGAACGAAAGCCAAGCTGGGCGTTCAGGAGGTTTGAAATGGTTTGGCGTTAGACGCTAGATGGCCTATCAGTTTTGTGGGGGGTGAATAGGGATGCAGGAATAGTTGGGTTGCCATGTTGTGAGAAATAAATACCTTATTTATAAAACAGAGAGAGGGGGTAATTATTGATGTATGGTATTCACACAAGATTAAAAGTAAAATACCTTAATTGTTGTAAAGGGGAAAAAGAAATATTTATAGGAAATAAAATTTGGAAAAATGAATAATAATTATTCTAGAATGTACAATTAAGACATTAAAACTAATAAACCTTAGTCAAATTAGTATTTCAAAGTTAAATAATTAGACATGAGACATTTAAGAGACGGATTAGAAATATACTGAAAAGTTTCCATTAAACATAGGGGTAAAATTTCCCTGAGAGTGGGGAGAATTTCTAGGTTGTAAAAGAAAAAAAAGAAAAAAGGACGCTAACTTTTGGCGCGGTATGAGTAGGCCTATATAAGCAAAAACGACGCGACGCTCGCTCTTATTTCTCCGGGATCGACTTCGAGGCAACACGTATGGAAGACGAAACACTTTTTGAAGAAGTTTCCATTTTTAATCAAGCGAGAAGTAGTCTTCAAGCAAGTGTACAGTGAGTCCTTGCACCATAGGGCGTTTATTGGGTTCGCGATCTTTTAAACGTTTTAATTTTGGAATTCTGACTGGTAAATTGGATCCGAAATTAAAAGGTCTAGTTTGTTTACAGAAAGCATTTCAATTAAAGTAAATTATTCCCAAGTAAAATCCTAGAAAATGGGCTTAATTTGAGTCAGAGAGGGTTGGAAGCATAGAGTTTGTTTCTTCAGGAGTACATTTTTATGTCTCCGGGCTCCAGGCAAGGCTCACGGGAGGTCGCTAGGTAAAGAAAGTCTGGCATTGTGGAGTGTCAGATGAGTGTTCATTGGATAACGCTTAGTAATTTCCACATGGTTTGATCAGGCGGGCTGTTTTCATTGACAGTTTTTCAGTTAACACGTCTGATGGCGCGGGGCGTATGCCCCAGATTTGGAGGCAGTTGCGGCCTGATTGAACCATACCTACCTGTAGGGTGTCTATCTGTTCCCTTCCCAAGCAGATGGACCACGGCATGAGCGATAGGATTTTAGGGGGCCCACTCACCCAAACTTGACAGAATTGGGGCGTCAGAACTGGCGATACAGGCGCCAGGTTTGTGTTTGTTAGGAAAGTCGCATTTAGTCGGAAATTAGGCAGGTAAGTACCTACTTAGAATCACGAGCTAGGTAACTCGAAGACCTTTGTTCTGGCAGAAAGGGGGAGGTCTGCTGGGGCAAGGCTACGAGGGGAGTCTGGTATACAGAGTAGGTAGAAAGAGTAGGGTCGCTGTTAGGTCTATAAGTAGCATTATGTGTTATCACAAATTTATCTACGATCAAATCCGAATTTTGTTGACATCCCTAGCCATAGATTCTTGTGATAGACGAACAAACCCGGGCAATTTGACAGAATGATTATAGATAGTGGGGAAAAGTCCGATTGACAGTTTCCAGAAAAATGGCTGTCTTTATCTAACAAAAATAATGTTACATCTTAAGAAGAGAGATTAGGTCAATGATTAGTGCGTTGTAGCAATGTAGTCTACAAGTTATATGATATTCAGTGAGGTATGTAAGAAATTAATAGATTTGAAAAGGAAAAGGTGACCAATGGATACCTAGTGCTTTCAGTATTTGGGAAAGGATTTGTGAGGTAACAATACTAGTGGAACAGTCCAAAGAGCTTGATTAGAGTAATCTTTATAGGTTCACGCATTGCAAAGATATGAAGGTTGAAATAATCTATCAAACATAAGTGGAGAATCTAAATTTACCTATATATTTGGCTTGACAAAAGGTAATATATTCCTATGATGCAAAAGGCACCTATAATAATCTATAAATTGAGCTGGTTGCGGAAGAGTTCTCTGGATCAGACTACTGCTAAATTAATGTATGAAGAGGATTTTGTTCGGTGGCGAGAGAAGATGTTTAAACTCGAAGGAACTCGGTGTAACGTTGACCAGTGTCTTATGGAAGCTGATGTGGATTCAAGGTTTTCCAGATACTAACCTATTGAGTTGGAACATGATTCTATTTTAGCCATAAATTATGTAAAGCTATCGGGGTGAGGCGAAAGCTTCTGTCCAATTTGGTTGGATTCTTAAGTTATTTCCAAGACCAGTCCAATGGTGAGATTAAGGATATATTACCATGAGCGAGATTCTTTAGAGACAAATTTTAACCAACAAGTTGCAAAAGTTCAATAAGATCCGAGTCAGACACATAGACATAACTAGGGAATTTAGTTCTACGGGGAAACTTGGTCATAGAAAAGGTTAGGAGAGTCTATATTTATATGTACTTACTATGAATTAGAATTGAGACTTGTTAGTGCTCCTAATTTAAGCACTCAACCTGTTGGATTTATCCCAATAAGGATTATTCAACAAAAGGAAAAGGTTATATCAATTAACGTTAACTTTAACTGCTGCTGCCATGAAGGAGAAAGATCTCTTCATGTAGACTAACAAGTCGCTTTGAAGCCTTTAGCTTGGTCCTCTTATATATATATATATATACATAAAGAATTGACGAACATGACAGCTTGACTTTATATGTTGAAGTTTGTTTTTATATGAAAATGTAATAAAGCAGCGCCGGAGGAGGGATGTCCAAGTCTGGTGACGAGTTCCACTGTTATGGGCGGCGGAGGTGCCCTGACTTTACCGGTTAAATAATATTGCTGGAGCATTTGTATTAGGCCAAGATGGTGATTAAGATCAATAGACTCTCTTCACCCTAATGATTATACCAATTTCCATCTCTGACTTTGCAAGCAAAACCATATGCTGAAGCTAATAGGTACTATTATAGATGTAGTGTTTCCATCTTCTAATAGATATAACAAATTTTCATCTCTAACTTTGCAAGCAAGGCCATATGCCTAAGCTAGTAGGTACGGTTATAGATCTGATATAGTGACTCAGTCTTCCAATAGATATAACAAATTTTCATTTCTAATTTGCAAGCAAAACCATATGCTTAAGCTAATAGGTATTATTATAGTAATTGTGTCTCCATCTTCATATAGGAATATCAAATTACATTTCAAACCACACATGCCAATTTCACCTTAGACCTTGCAAGCAAATCCGGATGCTGTTACTAGTTTCAGTTCCATTGTAACCTAAATTATTAAATTCCACCAGTTTTAATAGACAGTTAACCTTGGGTCAGTAACCAGAAAATTAGCATGGTGGACTCAGCAAAATAACTCACCAGGTTTTCAAAGTATATTGGACCTAGGAATCGGTTAGGACCTAACTGTTAAATGTCCAAGCAATGTAGGGGTAAACTAATGTTAGATTTATACAAGAGTATTAACTTGTTTTGAGTGTCTTTGTCGCTATAAATGAGGTTAGAAAATTAGAAGCAACGGCCTTAGAAATATGAACAGCTGTTAAGTTGATGTAGGCATATAGGCAGTTCAAAGAATGTGTTAGTTAGTAGTAAGGTTAGTCTCTGTCGCTTCATTTAAAAGATCATGGGTCTACGCTTTACAACCAGGGTTCTCCATTACGACATCACAGGCCACTTCAGATTTGATTCAGAGCATCCATAGTAGTTATCTATATATTAATCGGACAACAGTTAGGTATTACAGCGTTCAAGCTAGCTAGGTATTTTAGTAACTAATAGAATTCTTGACAGAGGTTCAGTATTAGCTCAGAGTAAATACTAGAATGGTTTGTTAGTATATTTAGGTCATCTATTAGGTTAGGCTAAGCGATTAGAAAGCATAGGTAGGTGTTACAGAGTTGCCATCTTCTTGAAAGCTTCCTTGTGGAATTAATTCGGGCTTTCACGCACCAGCGCACGATTTTAATTGATACCTATTTTTTTGTATTCATTGTATATTCTATACTTTTTAAGACCCTGTCTGCCTACCCGTAAATAAGTATGGAACTAAATAATTATTTTAACCATAACTCACTTTTTTGGATTTACCTCTCCTACCTACCTACTTACCTCCTATAAGGTATACCTCCTATTAAGCAATTCGTACCAAGTATATTTTGAAAGTTTTGCAATACAAAAGCAAATCTCAGAAACCTAAATCTTTTTCTTAGTACGAGTATACATAGTTCCAGATATAATAATAATAATTTTGACACAATATTATGATCATTTAGCAGCTCCGACGAACAGCTACAATAATCCAGTTTTAGCACTATTTTCCATCAAACCAAAATCGTACCAAAACCCAAACAAAACTAACAATAAATAAAATATAATAAAAAACAAAATCTGCGAAATTAGTACCTATTGCCGCACTGAAATGATAAATCACTATGATTGGAGTGGAAGGCAATTGATTTTTATTTATCTCTCGTGGTTTTTGCTATTATTTTAAAAAGATATTAACTTATATGAATGTTATGTTTGTTTATTGCAGCAAACGCTAGAGACGGGCGGCGGCGGGGTGGCCAACCTCGAGAGCCTGGAGGCCAAAGTGAGTAAATTTTTATTCCTTTTGTATTGAAAATTAAAATTATTTATTCAGTTTAGTCACGTCTAGTCTGGACCCTAGCTAGACAGGCAGACGACTAGACGGCTAAACTAGGTAATACTGCACTTCTGAACGTCAAAATAGCTACATCATCGATTCGCAAATCCTACGGTGGGAGACCTTGTAACAAGAAGAACCGGCAAAAAAGTCGTCAATGACAATTTTTTCATATTAATATGTTTTCCTTCATCCTCCCCACGTTCTCTACTTCAAACTTTCTTTATAGGAGTCTGGTAAATCCACAGATCACCTAAAATGTAGCAATAAATCACATCGTTGGACATTTTACGTGTAGTAGTATTGCTACGAGAGCGCTTTGCTACGGGCGTCGTGAAGTCACTCGCAAAAGACATCAACGCGTTACGCAATCTAACACAATTTTGAATTTAGTGCCCTTTTTTGTAATTTCAATATTTTTACAAGCTTTTTATTAACTTGCCATGTTAGTAAGTTAGTTAGTGGGGGACAAATCTTGCAAGCTTAATTTGACCCACTTTCCAGTGTCCGATGGAGCTGAAATTTTTGTACAGGTTTGATTTAGATGACAATACATAATTACTTCGAGCAACGCGGGTCTTCCGTCCCGGAACGGAAGACCCGCGTTGCTCGAAGCATAATTAAGTACAGTCAGTAGAAAAGCTTGTCATGAAAATGAAATTTAACTAAGAACTTATTAACTGTAAGTACGATACGATACGATGTGTTTTTAAATAAAATTTTTTGCCAATTTAAAAATGTCTCTGAATAAGATATTTTACAGAAACTGTATATTTTACTACTAGTACCCAGTTATTTTCAATTTTTACTTTTTTACATTCACAATGCAATTTTTATCATAGAAAAATGGAAAATAAAGTATTTAGAAAAAATCAACCCGTCTCACAACCAGCTCCGATGGGACTCGAACCCACTACGACGCGCGACGGGACGATTGAGACGGGTTGATTTTTTCTAAATACTTTATTTTCCATTTTTCTACTAGTACCCAGTTAAATCTTTCATGTAGACTTGAAAGTTGAAAGTAATTATGTTGTCATTTTTATTAGCTTTTGTGTAAAAATGGACGGCGCTGGTGGTGGTCCTGGCCGGACGCGTGTGTCCGGGCAACATGAAAATTACAACTTTTAAGAGCTGTTGGGTAGTAAAATCAGCAATTTTCTCCGTTTAAATAGCTCTTTATTATAGTATTCCCTGTCTTTACTGTCTCACCTCGAGGTCTTACAATGTACAGTACAGGGGTTCACATACGTTACTTTCATAATAAATAGCAAAAGATTTTTTTTTGTCTACTCCATAGTGTGGGATGTCGTTGGATAGCAATTTCAAAAATATTGCGGGTTTGTGAAGACAGTTTTTTTATTGAGGCATCCGTTCCTGAAATATTAAGCTTTAAAGAGCAAAATTCTGTTAGAGTCAAAGTTGTATATATGACCAAGTTAAAAGGAAAACTATCACAGCTAAGTAGGATATAAAAGTTTTTTTTTTCAATTCAATTCTACTAAAATTCATTTCTCGTTATTGGAATGGCATCGATTACGGGTTGGTATCGTGTATCGTATCGCAGTCGTCGTTATCTCGGGATCGCTGTGCAGGCGCGGGTCTGCAGCAATTATTCAATTTGTAACGCGACGCGCCCGTCTTTATTCACTCAGCCGATAAATGCGCTCAATGACGTTGACATTTTAATTTCAAGGTTGCTTTTTATTTTTTGATGCTGACAGACTTTCGCCCGAATTCTCGAACGCAAATCAAATTTGGAAGCGTCTCAAACATCATGGTATCTCTTTCATACGTTTGACATTTAAAGACCATGCTTGAGACGCACCCAAAGTTAAGTATCGTTCGAGTATTCGGGCATTTATTAACTTAATTTGAGGAATACCTAGGCGTTTAAAGGTTGATGTTGAGAAGTGATCAATACATAGATGGATAATCTTAAGTCTATTGTTTCGTGAATAACTTAAATATATGCTGTTGGTTTGGTTATGTACAGTGAACGCATATGTATTGTAGGACTAAAGCGAATATTAATTGTTACCCTTACAATATACGTTAAAGTATGTAAGTTAAAGCAAAAATATGATATATATTTGCATATGTCTCGCATTCACTGATGGCTAGGGGCTACGCGCGGTTTTCGTTCGAAAATAAGTACCTTTAGATTCCTGTTATTATACTGAGTATAAAGCACCACTGTGCTTATCACTACCTAACAGCTATTCACGCTATTCACTAATAGCGCGTCATCTTTATCGCTTTGTAGTTAATACAAAACTTAGTACCTATACCCTATACGTAAGTCTCATTATTTATAATACTAAATGATTACACGTGACAACCAATTACTTTTCTCTCGCCTATGCATCCGTTAATGCATCGCATTAGCCATCCACAACAAAGTAAGTGCGATTTATAAGCGTCCGTCTTGTTAATAACTTTACAGCTTCACGAGTCCACGCGTAGTACACGCACAGTACAATGTACTGGATGGTGTCGAGGCCGCAACATGCTTGCACATGCTAGCACCTTGGAAAAGGATATATTATTTAATTGCTGTTCTTAAAAAAAATTATAATTTTAAAGAAAGTAGGTATATCGAGCTTTCTGCCCGTGGCTTCACCCGCGTGGACTACACGACGTTATGCTGCGGGAATGTGATATTTTTCCGGGATAATAATTCAATAATTCAATAATTCAAAATCGTTTATTCAATTTAGGTTTGTTTAACAACACTTATGAACGTCAATGAAGCTACGCCATCGGTTCGCAAATCCTACGGCAGGAGACCTTGTAGCGAGAAGAACCGGCAAGAAACTCGCCAAGGGCTATTTTTTTCTCCCTGTTTTAACTTATACAGAGTCGTCAAATTTGAAAAATGACCTTCACATAATAGTAAGGTTACTTTCCATCACAAACAGAATACCGCTAAAATTAAGTACAATTTTGCTTATTACCTAAAACTACGATAAAGATAGTAACCTATGGTCCACTCCAGGCTACAAAGTATTTGTGTCCCAAACAGCCAAATCCGTTCAGCCGTTTCGGCATGATTGAGCAACAAACATCCAAACATCTTAACTTTCACATTTATAATATTAGTAGGATAGTAGGATGAAAAAATTACAGCACATAAAACATTACATAGTATTTATCTTGAACCTTGAACTTGTTCTTAATTTATCGTGTAACTACTTACTAAGAGCTGTTTTCCTAGTACAATTATTGTTAAACTGGATGAGCTCTCGATTATACTTTATAATGAGGGAGTCCATATCAAGATCTTGCTCAACTTCCTTAGTGGTCAGCTCTATATCGCATAAAGTTAATTGATTCTTTCTTTATTTATCTCGACTACTTACTGAAAGATTATAACTACTTACTCGTATCTTAACAAACGAGTCTAATGAAATCTCCCAAATTAGCATAGAAAACGAATTCACTGACAGGAGCTCATTATAGCAAGGGAATATGCAATTTCATTTGTTTATTCCGATTAACGTTGGCCGCAGTATTTTCACACACTCGGACTCGGTGCTAATTTATCTAATCAGCAGAGGGAGAAGCAAATTGCAAATATCTCTGTATAGCCAGGAAATCGAGCCATCTTTAGAGCGCATCCACACTAGACAAAATTGCGATGTTGACTTTGTAATACTCTTAAGTTTGATTTGAAAAACGATTCATTATTGCTTACAATTATTTATCTCATCAAGATCATCTTCATCATCATCAGCCTATTAACGTCCACTGCTGGACATAGGCCTCTCCAAGATTACGCCATCGAGCACGATCAGTGGCTGCTCTCATCCAGCTCTTGCCAGCCACCCTGCAAAGATCGTCGCTCCACCTAGTCTGAGGGCGTCCTACACTACGTTTGCCGATTCGCGGTCTCCACTCTAGAACTCGCTTACCCCAGCGGTTATCGGTCCTGCGGCTTATATGGCCGGCCCACTGCCACTTCAGTTTGCTAATCCGGTGGGCTATGTCGATTACTTTGGTTCTCTGTCGGATTACCACCTTCCGAATTATTTATCTAATATAATTTATCAATAAATAATTTGAGATTGAGGAGCCCATGGTGCAGTAGGTTTGTGCGCTCGGCCTGCGATCGTTGAGGTTAAGTAACTTTCGAAATGGTCGGTCACGGGATGGGTGATCACAACTTGATTATCTCGAGCTCCTTCGTGCTTTGGAGGGTACGCTAAGCTGTTGGTCCCGGCTGCGTTCGTAGTCGTTAATACCCACCAGTCCGGCTTAGGCCGGCATAGTGGGTCACAGGCTCACAGCTTATTCTCCTTATCCATCCATAAGGCCTGTGCCCCAGCAGTGGGGATATGAAATAGCTGATATTGATGATGATGACGATGATTATTTATTCGATTTACTTTAAAAAACCTTTATCTCTTTCCTGTGGTTGCGTTATTTCTTCTTTATGCAGTATGAAGGTTACGAGTAACAAATACGTATTTTATGTGAACACGTATCTAGATAAAGCGGACTGCTATATTAATAATTAAAATGTTATATTCGGTTCCTTTATGAATAAAAACAAAAAGGTATGCTCATTTGAATTGCCTATGTCTATTCTGGAATTAATTTTAAGTACATTTTGTTGTTTGAACCCTTTTATAACTTCACTAACGCTCCGCTCGCGACTTCGTCTGCGTGGACAACCTTTTTTACCCCCATAGAGGGGGAATTTACAAAAATCCTCTCTTAATAGTGCTCCTCTACACTGCCCAAGTAACATACATGCCAAATTTCAGTTTCTTGCGCCCATTAGTTCTGTCAGGTACCTAGTCAGTAACGCAAGAGTGTTATATAACTTCAAAGGCTTTAGTAATTAATTGTATGAACTAAAAATCCCATCTCCAGCTACAACTCTCAACAACAAAGCTCTCGTATTCAGCTTCCGACGCCAAACAAAGGGGCACAATAAGCTGCATCAAGTTCCCTGCAATTAGGCACAATGCCTGCAATCGTTGCGTGATCTGGTATCATCCTCGAGATAACAATTTGTGAGAACAAAGGGCGGCGATGCATTACGGTACCTGCACAATTGTGGGAGCCGCGCCGTGCAAGACGCTTCCCAAAATAAGTACTTGGCTTCCCATAACAAAACCATGAAAACTTGGTTGTTGTCTAGCCATGCATGGCTGCGGCTATGTGGTTCTGAAAAGACGCCTTGGAAAGATCTACCTACATCTTTTTATTCAAACTCTAGCGAACAAAAACATTATCCATTCACATTTTCAAATTAGGTTTTCAGGTAGGTATTTGCTTATTTATGACTATTATTTAGCTTAGCTAAGAGTAATGACTGATATTGTTGTAAATCAAAAAAGATCGTAGCAAGTGGAATTCGGGGAATCTCAAAGGTGAAAAGGTTTGATGATCATTTTATTGGGCAAATACCATTTAACATTTCTTGGGCTAGAAAGTCTCTTCCCCAGTCACTCAAAAGCCTGACATTTTGTTTGCCTCTGTAACGAAAGACACTATACCACGTTAACACCCCCTTCTATTTTAAAATGGTACTCTATCAAAATGTTATACAGTCCCTATAATTCCTTTTTTATGTCTTTCTGCCACTTCGTGGAGTTTTGACTTCAGGTGCTATTTTAACCTGATAGCAATAGACACACGAGCTTTTGATATTGCTTGTTTTATTCTCACAATAGCGCTCCGCTCGCGACTTCGTTTGCGTGGACCCCCTTTTTTACCCCCTTAGAGGGGGAATTTCCAAAAATCCTCTCTTAGTGCTCCCCTACACTCCCCAAGGTACATACATGCCAAATTTCAGCTTCTTGCACCCAGTAGTTTCGGCTGTGCGTTGTCTGTCAGTCAGTCAGTAACGCAAAAGTTTTATCTATATTGATAGAATAATAGATATAGATATTTAGATATTTCCTTTACTTTGTTATATTCTCGTTTATTTAAAACCAAGACGAAAATTCCAGCAGCTTTCAAAGGCACATTTGTAAGAAGTTGTTCTAGGATATCCTAATCGATGCGACGGGCAAAGTACCTACTACCTGACAAGCTGCAAGATATCCTTCCAGACAGAGGGTCTGACATCTAATTAAAATAAAGAAAAGCGCTGGCTTATGCCAAGTCAGTAAGCAGAGTTCCTCTTATCTAAGTTAAAACTGAAAGTCTGTATTACTTAACAAAAACAATAAACTGTTGAGAATACCCAAGCTAAATATGACAGTATAGAAAATACATTCATAAAATTTATTTATATAGGAAACGAAAATGCACCGAACAAATGCTACTTAAAGTCAGTTAGCCAACGAAACCTGCTATTAACTAAACTTTAAGTCTTGCAAAGTAAAAGTAACATGCTCTCGTGAGCAAATAATAAATCATTATGCGAGTGTTTTCGCCATATATTCCGCTTACGGTCAACCGCAGACTCTGACGGTTGACGTAATGTGAAATATTGGGCAGTCGCTGCTGTTCACTTCACATAAGTATGTTTTGAACTTATGGCTACCGCTTGAGCTGCCTCAGGCGCAGGCGTTTATTTAAAGTTAAAAGAATGACTTCCTGTTTTGTAGAAAAGAAAATTGTCGTCGCTTCTATACAACTCTTTGTGTTTAATTTGATTAGCTCCAACCGTATAGAAGATGCATAATCGCATGTTTTCCCGCTTCGCATATTTAACAACACTTTCTGCATAATAAACTGACTTCGGAAAGGCAATTTTCCGCACCGTTTCTTGATTTAATAGAATATGTGTTTAATAAATCATCGTTATCTCATACTCTATCAAATCACAAACAATGTGATTGTTTAGTTTGTGAATCGGTGTCAGTACCAACATTATGAGTTGAAACCTAAACTCAAAATCATTTAAACAGTTTTGGCTGCTTGCTTACTAGGACTTGAATGACAAGGAAACCTGCAACTCTTCTCGTTGACAACCAAGTTACATAAGGACTTCCCAGCAATTAAAGCGTTTTGCTTTGATTCTTAATTAAATATTAGCACGTTGGTCTTTTCCCGTTTTCAACTGATGTCTCTAAATAGGCTTTAAATAGACTTCGAACTCTGGTCGGTCGGAGCAAAGACAGCATGTTCCGATGGGGAATCTCAGATCATATAATATATGTTCTAATATAGGTTGTATTTGAGGTGACACTCAAACGATGTCCCACCTTATATCGTGCACCGCATGCCCTGAAACCTGCACGGGAGGATTTAATGCGTGCCACGGATATTGCTGTAAACGTGGCTAAATTCTGGGCCGCAACAATATAGTTAGAGTGTTTGCCATCGAAACGCTTTGAAGAAGAACTGATGTGTGTAGTGTATTACCTACGTGACAGTGTGTTGTGTGTTGTTGCAGATGGCTAGCATCGAGGTGTCGCTGGCGGGCTCGCGGCGGCGCAGCGCCGGCGCCCGCGACGCAGCGCGCGACTTCGAGGTGCTGCGCAGCGCGCTTAGCGACAAGGATACACTCATACAGAGGTACGCCCTAAAGCTAACCTTTACAGCCTGATAAATCTAAGCCTATTTTCATATTGGCCACGTCACGTAATGTCACCAACGCTGCCCGCATCTAGTGTGTTCCTACCTCTGCAACGTCGCTCGTCACAGAATGACTCTGAGTGAACTATCAGGGGGCCAAGTCTGCTCACGTTAAGTCATAATCGTGTCTCAATCGTGTTTCAATAGTAGTTCAATGGTAAGTAGTGCTTTTTTACACACTAGTTACAAGTATTGTGTACTTTTTACACAATACTACTGATGGTCAAACTACACAATACATTCACATCACATCATACTGACATAATTCTTATATCTAGTGTGTAAAAAAGCACTACAATTGAACTACAATTGAAACACGATCGAGACACAATTATGACTTAACGTTAGCAGACTTGGCCCCCTGTTGTTTTGTTCTATGCAGAAATATAAATAAAGCTTTTAAATCCGTCAATCAGAGTATAGATATATCTCTAACTAAACTTGAGGCATTCCTTTTTCTTGTGGAATTGAGAATTTCAGGCACAATTAATATTTTTTATACATATATTAATTGTTCATACATGAGACTAACCTTCAATTCTGTCCTAGCCTGAAGAAACAGCTCAGCGCGTCGCTGAGCGCAGCGCGGCTGGCAGCGCAGGCGGCGTCCCCCGCGCCGGCGGCCCGCGGCGAGGAGTGCCCGGCGCTGTCGGCCGACGAGCGGCGCGCGCTGGAGGAGCGCGCTGCGGCCGTGCGCGCCGACCTCGACGCAAGGCGGAACAACATACAGGAGCTGCGGCGTAGGCTCGACAAGACGCACGTCACTGAGTGAGGATTGCATTAATTACTTCTTAAGGTCCATGTAGTCGTGAAACGATCATTTTTGAGGCCCTAAAACTCATAAATTTGCCTACTGATGAATCCAGAATTAATATATATTAAATATTGATATCTATATAAACTTCAATCTGAGTATTTAAAAAAAACATAGTCTTTCAGATACTATTAAAAAAAAACATTGAAATGAAGCTGTTTTCAACTTGAAATACGCTACTGCTTCTAAACAACAAGTGATATTTTCACGTTTCTTTCAGGAAAAGATTGCTAACTTGTTTAATTTAAAACTGAGCATTTTTCGTTTTAAAATAATACATAGTTTAAACGAAACGTGTGTTTAAGCTGTTTTGGTGCGGGTAACGGCCGGAAAAATTAGGCCACTTTTCTATGCCCAAGGTCGTTGGCGATACCACGGGCCTTAAGATTCAACATTTACCTATGTAATACCACAGATTACTAAATAGTTACTATGTAACAGATAGTTCACTGCGCTAAGTCATTTAAATGAATAGCAACTCTCAATACAACGCAATAAAGTAGAATTCAGCTTGTACGGCGAAAATTACGAACGGAAACTCGTTGCATCTCTTTCTATCGCATATATTCTAGCTCTTTTGCGGACCTAATTTCTATGGATTTACACTGCCGCCGGCGTTGCCGCCGCGTTTTCGAGCCGACCGACACGGGAAGTGAAATAAGCCTGGTAATACTAGCTTTCCGCCCGCAGCTTCCGCCCCGGAAAATTTCAAATTCCCGCGGGATAACGTCGTGTAATCCACGCGGGAATTTGAAATTTTCCGGGATAAAGATATTCTATGTTCCTCTCCAGGCTACAAAGGATATTCTGTGTCCTAAATTTCAGCCAAATCCGTTCAGCCGATTTCGGCGTAATTGAGCAACAAACATCCAAACACCTACACTTTCACATTTATAATATTAGTAGGATGTTTAACTTACCTGGCTGGACTTAGAACTTCCCACAAGGATCTCACGCAGTTGATAACCAAGTTTCAAAATTCCTAGGTCCATTAAGGGCCCACACACTATCCATTATATCTTTTCACGTTTGTCACCAGCAATATCGACACGCGCATCCAGCAAGCCGAGCTGCAGTACAAGCTGGGCCGCGAGGAGCTGGAGCTGCTGACGCTGGGCGAGCAGGCGCGCGCGCTCGCGCAGCTCATCGAGCAGTGCGACGCCGCCGCGCGCCGCACCGACCGCGCTACGCTGTTCAGGTACACACGCATGCTGAGAGTATTATACAGGCTGGGCTGCGAGAAGCTGGAGCTGCTGACGCTGGGCGAGCAGGCGCGCGCGCTGGCGCAGCTCATCGAGCAGTGCGACGCCGCCGCGCGCCGCACTGACCGCGCCACGCTCTTCAGGTACACACACGTGCTGAGAGTCATCATCATCATATCAGCCTGTTGCAGTCCACTGCTGGACGTATGCCTCCCCCATGGAGCGCCACACTGCACGGTCTGTCCCCTTTCTCATCCAGCCACTGCCCGCTACCTTCTTAGGTCGTCAGTCCATCTGGCTGGGCGTCCGACGCTACGTTTGCCGACACGTGACGTGGTCTCTTAAAGTGACCTTACTGTATTTTAGTTTTATGGAAGTGACTCAGTTTCCATAAAACTAAAATATAGAATCCGGTAATCATAACAGTAAATATTTTTCAATAACTTAGGAACTTTAGATATAAATGTGTAGTTTAATATTACAAAGCATACTGCAGCTTCCAACACCGTCCGCGGACTAGCGGACAAATCTTAACTAAAAAATGTCAGAATTGCGTCAACCCTAACGGATTTGCTGTAATAAACACAGTTGGCACGTTATGAAATTGAAACCCACTGTAAAAAAACAATAATTGTTTGGTTTTACGCTTCTGTGACTATACATATAATAAAACTCAAATTATAATCTGTAAAAGATTACTTTATAGCGCTTCCTTATTTCCTCATTTCATGAACATGGGAACAATGTATATGGAGGTCGTTAAAAGTTTAGGATCTATTGAATTCTGGCGAGTGCGTACTCCGCACAAAAGCAATCAGGGTAGTGTAAACGGTGCCACCGGTGGAGCTAACAGCTCATTTGCCGGAAAACCGTGAAGATGGCAGATAGAGCCGGCTCACACAAATCGTCGGTAATTGTTACGTTTATTGCGTCACCGCCATTGTGCGGGGGGCGGGGCGCCACTTTCTACGGACTGATGCTAATGCCGCAGCTAATATCGTTGGGAAGATCTCGCGGTCCGGCCGATCCGTCAATAGTAGAAAGCCGCCAATTGATGTGTACACTATCATTTGCACGCTGCAATTAGAGATATAATCAAAGTCTGCCAAAGTAACACCTTCGGCCGCCGTCTCGATTCGCCAATAGAGCCCGAGTAATGAAAGCTATGTCTGAATTCACACAAGCACGTCAAAAATGAATAGAAATGAAAATTAGATTTATTTTAAACTATTCAATTCAATTACAAGGAAATTAATTCTCTAAATAATAGTTAGTTAATAAGTACCTGTCCTAAAAAACGACTAGATACAGTAAGGAAGTTTCTGTAAAGTATCATCCACATGGCAAGTAAGAAACATTAAACAATGCTGTAACAGCGCACAAGGTGTGCATTATCAAACTCAGATTTTATAGGGAAGTGGGTGTCTACTTTTATGGAGCTAGAATAGTTAAGAATCTATCGACTTCAGATAAATGAAACTAATGAGCTACATTATGTATTGCAAAACCTTAATAAGTTTCTGAGAACAGTCGCATGAGCGCGCATAGACAATGGGACGGTTAGTCTATTTATTGTGGTGATATATTATGGGTATTGGTTTCCCACGGCGCGGCTGCGGCGCGGGGGCGCAGGGACGCTGCGGTTTGAAGCCCGAAGCCCCGGCGAACGGCCACCGCAAGGAGATGTGAGACACTGACCTATATTGCACACTTCCTGCTGGACTCGTTTCTTACAAGCTAAAGTAAAATTGAAATTGGAGTAGGTTTTGCAATCTTTGTCACGATGTTGTTGTGTTACAAAGGCGGGGAATTCAAAACGTCTAACTAATAATATTTGTATGATGCATTGAATTTCGTTTCTTGCCAAATACCTAAGTATCCTTAAGCTATTGCAATATGCCAAATTTTAAAAAGCTATGGTTCACATGATGATCTTCACAGTGTCCCAATGGCACTCCGATTCCAAAGCAAGACAAACCAGTTTTTCCATATTTATAGTACTGAATTTCAGTAAAAATACGTAGTCGGGACAGCATTGGATCCATCAATGAACCATTGCATTCCAGTACCTATTTAGCATTCCAGCTGTATAAAATGGAACAGTGTGAAATGAAAGACTTCTGTCAAACACTCGTGACAAATGAACGTCGCCGATTGTTTCTATAAACAAAAGAAATGTTCGGACGAAGCAATTTAGTTTGATGTTACGTCCTAAGCAACGTACGGACGGACACTGCCATGTGAAAAATGAGTTTGACGCTGTCCGTTGTGAACACAGAGCATGCTATGCATAAGTTGACTAAAGGCAAAAACAATGTTTTATAATTAGTCTATAGTCTTTACGGATCCTTTAAAAAATTTCGTTGTAATTTTTTTCTTAGCTGGTTCTCACGATAATGATTTTCATGCTTTTATGATAACTTATTATAACAATACTAGTGCTCCGCCCACGACTTCGTACACGTGGAAATGAGATATTCACAAAAGTTTCATACAAACCCTGGCCCTCCGTTTTACCCCACAAGGGAAGGAATTTCCAAAAATGCTTTCATTATGCTCCTCTACACTCCCCTCCCCAAGGAGCATACCTACAAGCAAAATTTTAGCTTCTTACGCCCAGTAGTCTCGGCTGGGCGTGCGTTGTCTGTCAGTCAGTCACTAACTCAAGAGTTTTTTAGATATAGATGATTTAGACATTTAGTAAGATAAAAACAAAATCAACCAGAATAGGCACAACGAAGCAGTTTCTCAAGGAATTCAAATATTTGTTCAAAAACAAATTAAATCTTAGGAATTTAAATAAAATAGGTATGTACTACTCTTGAACAATGAATACATAAAATAAAACTCATGGTCGATAATCCTATTATTAATTTTATTGTTAAATAACGGCCCCGCGACACGGCCGCGACCACGTTCCCACCACAAAACGGTATACATATACGAACCCGTAATACTTACAAAAATTACTTAGTTTACGACTTTGAGAATCTTACATTGTGCAATGTTTAATTAGATTGTTAACTCTCGTACATTTGTTAGATTTACGCAATCGTTAAATTTTAGACAAGTTATATCTACAGTCCATAGACTTTACACGATTATGGTTAGAAATAATAATTATTTATCGTATTTCAGCTATCTAAATGATGAATTATTCAATTTTTTTAAACCAATCGAGGGGTGTTACTTTTCACATTATTAAACATTTATGATAGGAAAATTAGGTATAATTACTCCAATCTACACTCTGTGATTCTATCTGTGTGGATGCATTGCACCATTAAAGTTTTGAGCACGACAGTCACAGAAAAGGCTATCCATAACGCTGCACAAAATTGTTATTCAACATTAAATGTTAAATTTCGCAGTCTTCCTTTTATTTAAGATGCTATGCTACTTAGAAAAAATGCTTAGGTATAATCGAGCCTTTCGATCGGTATAATAAAATAAAAGAAATATTTTTGTTTTTACATTCAGCGGGTTCGATTCCCAGTTCAGACAAGTGATTATTCAAAATTCTGTGAAAGCAGTTCGTTTTCTTTTAAAAATTAAAACGGTCTCCTTTCAGTAAAATTTTATATCTTCAGTATTTAAGGTACATTCCCTCAATGTGGCATAGTTTTGAGACGCCCTGTATATTTAGTGCTCTTTTGTGGTTAATATAATAAACTCGTACCTAATTAACACAGATGGTGCTTCTAAGTTTAACAATGCCGCAAAATTAGTCGATCGCATCATTGAATTACTTAGTGGGCGCCAAAAAACATATACCTACCTAAGTAATTTTAATTTTCCGATGATTTGAGAATTTTTAAATATTTATTGAGCTCAGATCTTGCTGAGATTGTTTAATTATAATGACAGCAATTAAAATACACCTCTCACGTATGCAATGAAACAAGAACGTAACGAATCTCCGAAATTATCTACAAAGCATTAACTACGCTCTATTATACGAAATAGAAAATTTCGGCATTGTTTAATACGTGTATTGTAATTGTTATTTTAAAGATAGCCGTCTCACGTCTTTGTTCCAAGGCGTGGAAGGCGAGGTAACACTGTGTTACCACTTTTAATTTCGTCTGTGGGAACCACCAAAGTGAGCTATATGAATGTAACTATTTTAATATGAATTTAGAGTGAAAGTGCGAGTAGGTATAAAGAGTACTTTGTTACGGCTCACTCGAATTTAATGAATGGGATGTCAATTCAACTCGATTGCATAGGTCAAAGAAAACACTTTCGTTACATAAATATAGAAATAATAAGTACACTATAATGTTATTTTATTTTATTTTATTTACTTTGGCACGGTAACAAAATACAAACTAATACATTCAATTAAATAATCTTAGCTGTTGCAAAATATAAAATTCGCATTTCGATAACAACCGCGCACAACATTCAAATTAGGTTATATCTTAGTCTATTACAACAGTTTTTGTGTTACTATATTAACTTAGATTGTCACTGAAATACAACAAATTTAAATATGTACAAAAAAAATACAAATTCAAAAAGTTAGAGCTTTTTAAAAAGAATCAGGAATTATATTCTGTAATAATACATACCTACTGTAAGTAATTAAACTAATTTTATAGTATAAACGACTCTACTTTTGCAAAACCTAAAAATTTGCGAAAAACATGATATACTTAGGTACTTACTTAATATGGTAATTTTGAATTCCCATTTTTTATATAATTTTTGAACAGACAACATTAAATTGGGGCTAAAGTTGCGCAAATTAATAATAAAAATCTTTTCTCCTGTAATGTTGCGTTATGCGATTACACGCAGAATTAACAAAATGTTTGGGAACTAGGTTTTGGTGCCCTACCATCCGCAGTGCTCTTACGTAAGGCATGAACTTGAAGCTGTACTTGACAGACTTCAAATCTATATATATATATAAAAATGAATCCCTATTTCCCTTGGTCACGACATCACGCGTGAACGGCTGGCCCAATTTGGCTAATTTTGGCCTTGAAATGTTCGTGGAAGTCCAAGGAAGGATATAGGGGTAGGGTAGGGGTAGGGTAGGGTATGGGTAGGGGTAGGGTAGGGGTAGGGTAGGGGTAGAGTAGGGGTAGGGTAGGGGTAGGGTAGGGGTAGGGTAGGGGTAGGTAGGTGTAGGGTAGGGGTAGGGTAGGGGTAGGGTAGAGGTAGGGTAGGGGTAGGGTAGGGGTAGGGGTAGCGTAGGGGTAGGGTAGGGTAGGGGTAGGGTAGGGGTAGAGTACGGGTAGGGTAGGGTGGAGTAGGGGGTAGGGCCACGGGAACGAAGTCGCGCTGGGTCAGCTAGTAAGCAATAAAACCAAAACCAGTTCAACCATTCACGTCTATGTCCGCCGATACGGCAACTCTGCTTACCATGATACCTAAACGTTGAGAAAGCTATATTAAGTACAAAAAGCTTGGAAAATAATATCATCAGTTTTTCATAAAGCAAAAGCTACTTACTACTTAAGTGTTTATTTCTTGACAAGATAGGAGAAGTAATTAATGTGGCAATTAATTTGCTCAAATAAATATTTTAGAGTACCTACCTAAGTAATTTGGTAATTTTATTCCGTATTCAACGATGCTGACGGAATAATAAAATGTCACTAAAAGAGATAACTTTGATGAGCTTCAGGTGTTTTGCAGTGGCGGATTTACCAGCTGGCTGAATAGGCTATAGCCTTAGATTAATAACTCAAAATTCAAGCATATTTTGTTTATGTCACGATGCAATTAATTCATAAAGCACCTCCGGGTGACAAAATTTATACACGTGAAGCCTACAGGCTAAATGTATAAATCTGCCACTGGTGTTTTGGTACGCTCGTCTACTGCGTTTATTTACAAGTTGACAACATACCATGCAAAAGATTTCATATCAAGTTGAAGGTTTGCCGTCTTACGTGTACGGCTGCGCTCGCTCCCACGCGGCCCGCGGCCGTGGTAATGCACGTGACCTTTGCGCCCGCGCCGGGCCTGCACAAACCTGCAACTTGTTATTTACTGGCCCCTACCTAGATACTTCAATGCACTATCCGTGATTTCTCATTAGACACACACTTGCAATCGTATTGAATGAGATAGGTATTAGGTTCTCAGTTCAATAACAATCCTTACTTATATTATAAATGCGTCTCTGTCTGTCTGTGTGTTACACAATCACACCTAAACTACTGAACCGATTTGAATGAATTTTGGTACAGAGATAGTCTAGAGCCTGAGAAAGGACATAGGCTACTTTTTATTCCTGAAAAATATCACCTTCCCGCGGGATAACGTCGTGTAGTACACGCGGGCGAAGCCGCGGGCGGAAGGCTAGTAAACAATAAAAGAAAAATATACCCAAGTTGTGATTAAGTCACGACGAAGCTGTTTTATTTTCATTACTTACCTAGATGTTTATTTTATTAAGATGAACTTTAAACACAAAAAATACTTCTTACAATTCACTACATTTTGAAAAAAGGGTAGTAGATACTTAACTAGATTCGTTACTAGAATGAAAATTAGATCTTTGATACTTTGGGTCCCCATCTCAGATCATATAATACTAAAATGATCTGAGGTCCCCATATAGTGACATTTCCCGTTTACGTGTTGTTCTTAATGAAGGGATCGCATGTCTTCTGCGCTCGTGTCGTCAAATGACGGTATTCGCACGGTTTCACTCAGCGGCGACATCACAGCGCTGGCCTAACGTGACAAATGATCTTATAATGAGCAAATGCCCGTGAACTATTTATAGAGAAACCTATGGAGACTATACGCATAGTAAAAAAATCATCGTTTCTCAAACCCATTCTCCATAAAAAAGTATTTGGCTATGGTTAACGGATTGTATCAGATATTTTTGGACTCTGTGTCACGTCCAACATAATTGAGTGGTTGTGGAGCGCGAGCATATTTATGTAGTATTTTTTGTCTGATCTTCCCGTGGTTCCCGCCTCGCTGCGCTCACGCCCCGCCACCGTGGGAAACACTACCTAACTTACGTGTGAGCGGCTTCCACTCTTCCAAGCAGATTCAAACTTATAAATCTCCTAGAATATTGACGCTCTGTTAATTATGTAAACTAAGCACTGTCAACTTTTTGCTTTTACACAAGGCGAATCCACGGGAACAGAAGCACACAGAGGCAAATAAAAATGAAAACTAGGTACTTATAGGAACAGACAGATTGCAATCAATATACAATAGGTGAACTGTTTTGATTTTGTTTCGCCGTGTTGACCACACAATATTAAATTTAATAATAATCTTAGATACCTACGAGTTATTCCATTTCATTGCTTTATTCTTCTAAAATGCATAAGATGTATGTATAACAAAATATTTCATAACATAGTCGTAGGTTCTAGTCCTAGAAATCAGCAATTCTATTAAACTTTCTATCTCGCCTAGTATAGTGCTCAACGTATATTAGCTAACAAGAAATCGACCGAACTGATTATAAGGAATGGCTCTTTAATGAATATCAAGGCCATGAAAGGGAATTAAAACCTATTAAAGGATTCCAGCGACGTGAAAGCCTGGTTAATTGTCGTTTCCATAGCAATAGTAAAGGTTCCATGTAATAGTTAGCGCTAAATCATTCCCCGGGATTAGGTACCTCATAATTGCCCTTATCCGGACGCGCCGCGCTACGCGACGGGTGCTTTGTGCTTTAGAGGTACCTATTTGTTAGAAAACATCATGTTTGTAAAGCTATCAAGGATCTTAGAATTTTTGCCACTAATACAACTTATAATAGGTAACGGAAAACCTTCGAGCAACAATAACAAGCGGAAAACACTAAGTATTTGTAAAGCTGTCTTCACGTGCCAACACAACACATGGTATTGCTAATATTTATGATGTAGGTACTAAGAAGCCCTATACTGGGATTCTATTAAATAATAAATGTAATTTCGATATAAATCTTTACTGCGGCACCATGGCCGATATATTCTATATCTACTACAACACGCGACCGCGGAATCGTCTGGACTCCAACCAAAAAACTCGCGTAGGTAAGGACAATCCATTCGATATTTTGAATACTGATTTAAACATAAATCAACCATAGACAATGCAAGGAGGTATCATATCCTAACAATATGATACCACATGCCGCTGCCGCAACAAAAAAACCTTTCTTACTAAAGAAATGTTTTTTCCTACATGGATTACCCTAAAGCGAAGGCCCTGCCTACCTTGGAACGATATCACATCAATAAGACTGGCCCTCACTAACGGACAGCCAGGACAATGGTTGATATAATTATTAATTTCCTGTAATCAACACAAACCAACCATTGCATTGGCTTGACATACCAAAACCAAGGGAAAAGGTCTGCCCAGCCTTCAACCTAACCTTAATACATCATTATGTAGTTACAATCAAAGCTAACCCTAGCTCATTTAAGCACTAACTAAGTCGAAATTCCAAGATCAAACATATCAGACAAGCACCAAATATATATATACTACGAAATTACCCAAAAATAACCCCTCATCTCAAAAGGTGCCCGACAACAAGCTTGGAACTTCATAAACCTGTGGTAACCTCAAGCAGACTGTCTACTAGGGGCTACCACAGTTTATGTAGCGTGGTGTCGACAACATTGCCAGTCAGGGTTAGAGGGATCCTGCAACAAACAGGATATGACCCTGGTCCTTATTGGACCATCAGGGTTTCCTCCCCCCTCACCAACAAATGTTGACGTCACCTCGTTCCTTAAGTGACATCGAAACAACTTACAAACTAACTAAAACGGAAATAAAATGAAACACAGAAGTGTTACTTTTGTGGTCCAGATCATTAACGAAACGTGATGTCAATATCAACATAAGTTAAGGTCAGAGGATTCTCACACCTAATTAGATAATAGGTCATCCTCCTGCCCTATCCCATGAAGGTAAAGAGACACGACACGATGTCTACTAATTAGTAAAAATGCAAAAAAATAATTGTTTTATTAAATTAAACATAAAAAAAAATTAAATAAGTACATCATAAATGGACCACAGGACACTTCGTGGGCTTCAGGTGCAGTATTTCCGTACATGAAAAAGAAACACATATTAATACAAATCACACAATTATACATTTCAACTATCTAACAATCACTATTATAAAACATCCTAAAATCCTATCCTATTTCTATCCCTATTATAAAATGAATCTATAAAAGAAAATTTGTTTTTACATTTAATTTTATATGTAACAAATTTCATTCGTTTCTTATTTCGTAAAGAACTAATATTACATAACGAACTTATATTGGATTTCGAAATCCTATTCATATTCGACTTTTCAAACTTTTTCGCGCCTTTCTTCATTTTACTGTCATTCCTATTTTTATTCATAAAAAAACTTTTTAATCTAGGAACGACATGCGAACTTTTTTCTGACATATTACTTTTTCGAAAATTACTTTGACATCCGTCATTCGAGACATCTATCACTTGTGACTGTTGTGACTCATTGTCATCAATGTCAATCGATGTCAACATAAAATTCATGTCAACATTAAATTCAAAATTAAATTTTTTGTAAATTATACAAAATTTTTCAAAATTCAAAATTATGCTATTCCTGCTAAGAAAATCACAACCCAACACCATGTTTGGTACAATGTCCCTTACAACAACGAATCGCTGTGTAAACAACACGTTATCTATCAAGAAACATACATTAGTTTTCCCTACTATTGAAAGTTTTCCACCACTCACATTTCGTAGTTCAGCGTTCACCATGTCCACACTGAGACCTAGACTGTCTACTACCGTCTGTGATATTACCGACACACTCGCACCGGTGTCCACCAAGGCGTCTATTTTCTGACCACGACACTCAATAGATAAAAACGGCGTACGCTTACTTGTGTTGTGATTGTCCTGCACCAACGTCAGCTGCATACAATCCTCTTCTTTACTTACAACAATATTATCAACAGATTGTGGGGACGTCTCGGTCGTCCTCCAAGATGATGTCGTGATGGGCATCATCGGGGCTTGAGCTTTAAAATAATTATATTCATTTTTATCATAAAAATCATGGGGTTTTTCGTTTGGCGTGCGAGAGGCACATTGATTGGGAGTTGGCACATTCTCTAACTCCGGCACAAAATAAACACATTGATTAGATTTATCACCACTGCTAGAATCACACATATTAGGGGCACATTCCTCGAAGCACTCAAGTGGGTCCGATACAAAACCAAACTCCCTGATAAACTCCTTCTTCATTTCGTCGTAGTCTTTCACCATATCGACGATCTTATCGTAGAAATATCGGGCTGCGCCCGTGCAGAAAGCTCCGACGACGATTTTCTTGGCCTCGCCTTCGTAGCCTTGCAGAGCCGTCATTATTTCGTAGCTCCGAAAAAAAACTTCGACATCTCCGTGGATGCCGTCGTATTTGTTTGGTTCCATCTTCACCAAAGGGTCTGAAACATGTAAACTACAGTATAGATCTGCGAAGATTTGCGCCTAACACCATAAGAAGCCCTATACTGGGATTCTATTAAATAATAAATGTAATTTCGATATAAATCTTTACTGCGGCACCATGGCCGATATATTCTATATCTACTACAACACGCGACCGCGGAATCGTCTGGACTCCAACCAAAAAACTCGCGTAGGTAAGGACAATCCATTCGATATTTTGAATACTGATTTAAACATAAATCAACCATAGACAATGCAAGGAGGTATCATATCCTAACAATATGATACCACAGTACCTAAGATTTACCTTTGACAGGATACAAACTTAATTTACAAGGGCTACAAAGATAGCAATTGATTTGAAACTATAACACTTAAAGTAACATCTCGCTTTACAAACGCTTTTGCAGCAGGTAATATCAGTGAAAATGCTTAAGAATAAAAATGTCAAGGGGGGTTTTTGACTATGAATCGTAAAGCGCAAAGCGCAAAGGTCCTGCGAAGGTGGGCGGGGTCAGTGCACTCGGCATGTGCCCCCGCGCGTGACCGGCGCGGGCGCATCGCACGCCCTACTCGCAAAGTACCAAATAAAAGAGTAAAGCCTGTTTGCAGAGATTTTGGCGTGCTTTAGTAAAATTTGCTGCAACAATAAGTAGGTCCTAAAATTTAATTTTTGATAAATTAAGATTTCCAAAAAATGTTATTTAGGAATGCTAATATTACACGGTTCCACCAACTTGATTCACTTTGGTTGGTAGGCGCAGAAATACAGGCGCACATTGACATTGAATGATTCACTTTTACGTTTACATTGTCTAATTTGGTTGCTTCATCCCAATTGAAAGGCAAAAATGAACTGTGTATTTCCGCTAACCGTCTTTATCTTTCTATATCAATGGTCACTACATCTCTAATAATAATAAATTATTCAACCTGCGATACCTACATTACAATCCTACGGTTAACCACAATGTCATCAAGCATTACCTACCTACGTATAATGAAATGCATACTCTGAAAACTCTGATTAGGTACCTGATGAAGGGTAAACTAACTTGAATAACCTTCTAGAAAATAAGTTTTTAGTAAAGATTTCATTTTTATGACAAGCTTTTTTGTTTTCTGTACTTAAATATTGTATTGTCATCTAAACCAAACTTGCATACAAAATTTCAGCTCAACCGGACACTGGGAAGTGGGTCAAATTATCTAAGCTTGCAAGATTTGACAGGAACGGACACACATACATACATACACTGCAAGTTAAATAAAAGCTTGTAAAATGTAGGTATCATTATTATGCCAAATTAGAATATTAAGTGATCGAGAAACTTAATGGCGCACTTGGCACGCTCGTCATCAGTTTAACATATCAGCAAAATTTTCATAGCTCTTTATATTATAATTATTAAACCATAGGTTACAGCTTCATCAGCATTTAAAAACATCCGAGATATGTGCCTCCCACACAGGTCCCTCCCTCATTATTAACTTCCCATGTGAACATTTAGATACTAATGAACATCATACTTTCTGCATTCGTTAAACAGGTTGACGTAACAAGATATCTGTGTCCACAGCACGGTGCGCGAGTGCGGCGGCGCGGCGACGCTGGTGTCGGCGGAGGCTCGCGAGGGCACGTGGGGCGCGGCGGCGCGCGGCCACGGCCTTTGCGTCGACTGGCCCGGGGACAACGCCGCGCTGCGCCCGGGGGACAGGTCTGTACCCACTGGACCACACACTTTGGATGACGGTGCGCGAGTGCGGCGGCGCGGCGACGCTGGTGTCGGCGGAGGCTCGCGAGGGCACGTGGGGCGCGGCGGCGCGCGGCCACGACCTTTGCGTCGACTGGCCCGGGGACAACGCCGCGCTGCGCCCGGGGGACAGGTCTGTACCCACTGGACCACACACTTTGGATGACGGTGCGCGAGTGCGGCGGCGCGGCGACGCTGGTGTCGGCGGAGGCTCGCGAGGGCACGTGGGGCGCGGCGGCGCGCGGCCACGACCTTTGCGTCGACTGGCCCGGGGACAACGCCGCGCTGCGCCCGGGGGACAGGTCTGTACCCACTGGACCACACACTTTGGATGACGGTGCGCGAGTGCGGCGGCGCGGCGACGCTGGTGTCGGCGGAGGCTCGCGAGGGCACGTGGGGCGCGGCGGCGCGCGGCCACGGCCTCTGCGTCGACTAGCCCGGGGACAACGCCGCGCTGCGCCCGGGGGACAGGTCTATGTACCCATTGGACCACACACTTTCGACAGATATTAGCTATATATTCCTATTAGCTATCTATATTCCGTGAAATTTTAGTGGATGTTTTCCCGAAAATTACTTGAAGAACTGGTCAATACAAAACAACTGTTACTATGGGAACAACCCCGAAATCGTGAAAAAAAAACAGTTGTTTCATACATTTCAATCGAGTTAATTTGAGAATTAGTATGTAAACTAAAGCTAGTATTAAAAACTAAATAAAACGTTTCCAAAAGCAAATACAAAACAAGCGTTCTTTAAAATATCAAAACAAGATCATCTGCTTTTCTCTGGCGTAATCCTCAATGTCCTCATGAGTGCAGTGAGGTCAAAGTCCTACAATCGCCTACTGATCAGAGATGATATCAACCAATTCTAACTCAACTTCGCAGTCACACAGTGACGTAGATTGTACCCAAATCTTGATCTTGAAAAGAATGGACAGTCATGGTATATTGAGTTAAGTATAATTTGGTTTAATGCTTACTTTAGGTAGATACTGCCGCACTCAGAGACATAATTTTAAGTTATTTAATTTTTTACTTTTTTGCATTCACAATGCAATTTTACTTTAATCGAGAAATAAATTTCTTTCTGTCTCTTTTTATGTCCAGCAAGTACTGAATAATACCAGTAGCAATTACTAGTAGGAAGTGATTATTTTTTATTGATTATCTAGCTAGGCATTCGAGAGTCCACACCAAAGGAAAACCTTTTGAATGTGACATAACATAATTTAGAAAAGATTTTCTAATCGTAGTAGCTTCAATGTACATTTAAAAGTCTACAATAATGAAAATGTGATAAATTATAAATGTGATATATTTGAGAAAGGCATTTCTCAAAATGTGGGTTTAACTAAACACAAGAGTGCACACCAAAGAAAAACCTTACATATGTGAGAGAGAGAGAGATATATATATATGGATGCCCGATGAACATCGATGTTAGAAGATATAAAACATCAATGTTGCATTAAATAAAACATTGTAACATCGATGCCAGAGACACAATCGAAATTTGGTCGCGGACACATAATCGACCGAAATATATGAACGCTTCCACTCCACACACAGTATTTATCAATTTTTCTTTTCTTTAGGAAGTAATTTACAACATAAGAGTCCGCACCAAACAAAAACCTTTTAATTGTGTTATATGTAAGAAAAGCTTTTCTGTAAAAGTAAGTTTAATTAAACATTTAAGTGTCCAACCAAGGATATGCCTTTTATACATCTATCTTGCTCGAGTTTCAAGTCATCAAAAGAACAAGAACGAATCTTACAATTCCGTTTTATTTTGTTTCCAAAAGTCGAAGTTAAAATCGAATATCTTAGATTGAGATTTCTATAACGAGTAGGTACTCTTTGTAGCTAAGGAAAAAACTTTCCACTTTTAATTCATCTAGTCCCACACTCCCGAGTTTTACAGTTATGCCCGGGTTTATGTAAATACCGCGAGGCGCGCCGGCGGCGGAGGATGCGCCCGCGGCGCGTGATTTGTCGCCGTCTCATTCAAATTCAGCGATAAAACTGACGCAGGGCTCTATAACGGAAACTCACAATTCACTGCAGCTTTGAATAGAGATTGGACTCGTTATAATAAAGGTATAGTTAAGATATAACGAGCGTCCTATATCATGTATAAAGAAGTCATTAAATTGCACTGTGCAAAATTTAACAAATCTTAATATTCTATGACAGTTTCGGGTGTTTGTACCTAAATAACAACCATTTTATTAGGTCGTAAACAGAATCGGGTGTCATTCGGCGAAAGTCTATAATATCCAACTATGAAATCAATAAAACAAAAACTGTGACCCGACTGTGTAGAGTATACTCACCCCTAACCAAACATACACCGAACATAGAGTTGTTAACCCGTACAATACCTACCAAGCACCGAGTCCTTTTTTCTTTTATACACAACGCCTTAGCCTTCGTCACACTTGATGTTAAGTGGTGATAAGAATATTTAAACGCACTACCTACTCCCGGAATCCTCAATCACTGAGGAACTGGCTATCGTATCTCTAACTGCCGGAATACAATAATGCTGAAAACATCATTCTTAGAAACTCCTTACTTGGCTTCAAGTTATTTTAACAGATAATTTGTTTTACAGGATCGTAGAAGTGAACGGTACGGCGATGGTGTCGTGCCGCAGCGTGGAGGAGCTACAGCGCGCGCTGGGCGGCGGCGGCGGGTCGGCGCGGTTGGTTCTGCTGCGGCCGCACGGCGCGCCCGCACCGCAACCGCAACCGCAGCACCCGCCCACCTCGCTCACGCAGGTTCGTGTTTTACTATTACTGCTCAACGCGCAGGATAGTAAAAGTAAAAAGCATGCCGCAGCGTGGAGCTACAGCGCGCGCTGGGCGGCGGCGGCGGGTCGGCGCGGTTGGTTCTGCTGCGGCCGCACGGCGCGCCCGGGCCGCAACCGCAACAGCACCCGCCCACCTCGCTCACTCAAGTTCGTGTTTTACTACTCTAAACGCAACTCTAAAACTAAAAACTATGCCGTAGCGTGTGTATCCTACTATTTTCAAGGAAATACAAAATGGTAATTGTGGGATATGCTTTTTTTCCCGAAATATATCCCATTATTTCTATGATGACAAAATAAATTGCAAATGGTGAGGGCACAATACACATGGTCCACTAGTTTTCGGTTTCCTCTCCCCTTAGACGAAATAGAAGTTTAACCACTAAAGTGAATACATAGTTCCTGTGCACGCCGACCAGTCGCGCAATCGCAATGGAAATAGTGAGACAAACGAATCCAGTATTTCCATCAGAGGAAATAGATAATGGAAAAGTGGAATACACCAGCCGCAGCGTGAACGAGCCGCAGCGGGCGCTGGGTGGCGGGTGGCGAGACGGCGCGGTAAGTTCTGTTCCCATCCCACGCCGCAACCGCAACACCCGCCCACTTCGCTCACGCAGATTCATGTTTAACTATTACAATCAATACAAATCGTGTATGACTGAAAAAGTAAACAACATGCCGCAACAAGGCGCGTTTAGTTCTGTTGCGGCCGCAAAGCGTTTCTGCAGTCCCCGCCCACTTGGAAAATGTATTGAAAGTTCACTAATACTCGAAGGACCTTTGTAGGTATACATACATGACTTAAAACGCTCTAACGTAGAAATTGTCTTAAACTTACATAAGCATTACTTTTCAAACGTTACCAACTGAACTATTTTGAAATATTTAATAATCAATTGTATTACTATTCTAGAACGAAGCCGCTTCGCTACGAGCGGAACTAGGCGCGCTACGAGCGTCGGCAGAAGAAGCGGAACGCGCCAAAGAAGGTCTGCGTACGGACAACACGAG
The DNA here is from genome assembly GCA_949710035.1 of Crambus lathoniellus. Taxonomy (NCBI): domain Eukaryota; kingdom Metazoa; phylum Arthropoda; class Insecta; order Lepidoptera; family Crambidae; genus Crambus; species Crambus lathoniellus. The sequence goes on along the minus strand of OX453301.1, from coordinate 2,537,873 downwards.
GCTCACGCACCGCATCTCCTACCTCGAGGAGCAGGTCGCAGAGATGCTGGCGCGGCATACACAGGTACACGTCTTATCTCTTTTGACGTGATAATGTCTTTTAACTCGATGAACGTCGGCTGCACGCACGAGAAAGTGTCACGTTCCGCGTGCAAGCGAGAGCGCGGATCAAGCGGTAGAGAGGCACGATCGGGCCAAGTGTTCGGCTCTCTTCCACTCTATCGGCCGATGTGGCAGAGTTGAAGAGAGACAGCGGCATTTCGTTATCACGTAAAATTATCGTCCGTGAACCGACTTTACGGACAACCATTTTTTTTTGTGTTTCTATCTCTACCTACTCAAGGGTTTAGCTTCCAACCTTTTATACTTTAAAAGTGTGAATTTTCTCTCGGTAGTGCACTCCGAAGCAGCTTTGTGGTACTTTTTATCGTTTAAAGGATATGTTCAGTACACCCCTGCCTAGACCGCGGAATGGCTAGCGCAGTGGAAGCTGGTATTACTATAGACTCCGGACAAATCTTGGTTTCAGCCGGGATGTAACTGAACAATTGGACTGCGATACACAGCGCTTAATCTATATTGTGAAGTAAGGAGGATTTTACATACTGTCTGTGGTCCTGGGCAGTGGAGACAGAGGTGGTGTAAGGGAGCGCGCGCGCCCCCTGGGGTCCTTTCTTCGTCTTCTTCTGCAGACCTTACCAATTAGTGACCTCACTCACAACACAAATAACAGCGTTCACAAGACACTGGGCGTTTCAACAATAGATACACAATAACACACGGAGGAGCCTTTTGTCAAGATATATATTGCCCCTGCAACAACACGTGCGATGGATGATTATCCTTCAAAGCATCGCGACCGGCCACTAATCAGGATGGCATCAAAATCGTGGTCGTACAACACGGGATCGGCAGGATAATTTAAGATGTATTCAAAACTCGATATGCCAGGCACATTCAACGCGAGCGATTTTTAACCAATTCAGCAAAATTATTCCGACATTTTCTTACAAGAATTTCAATCAAGTGTCACTGTCAACTTCAAGTGACAGCTTGTCAATTTGACGTGACAATAGAGATGCGTTCAGAAACGTCGATCTTTTCCGAACATCCCCCCGCCCCGGACCGTTAAGAACGGTACGTCAATCTACGGGTAATCGGGAGAGCCCACTAACTGCTCTCTTCAAAACCGAATCTCGAACCAAAACCTCAGCAAAACGAGGAACTCCGTCAGTTCCGGGGTAGAGTTTAACAATGCGCCCCCTTCGCCAACATAGGGGCGGCAGGTTAGCATCCTTAATCAACACGAGGTCGCCAGTCTGGGGTGGGGTGGTTTTATCTGTCCACTTCACGCGCTGTTGTAGGATATGCAAATACTCCATCGACCAACGTGCCCAGAAGTTTTGGGACATCTGTTTCAAAAGTTGGTATCGCGACAAACGATGGGATCCTACATCCTGAATCGGATATTCAGGCAACGCCAAAAGGGGCTGTCCGATCAAGAAATGACCTGGGGTCAACGCTTCCAGGTCATTCGGGTCCGAAGACAACGGGCACAAGGGTCGCGAGTTGAGGACGGCCTCAATTTTACAAAATACCGTATCAAGTTCCTCAAACGTGAGAATAGTTTCTCCAATCACGCGACGCAAGTGTGTCTTGGCAGCCTTTACACAAGCTTCAAAAATTCCTCCCCAGGTCGGACAAGCTGGTGGGCTAAACTTCCAGATTATCCCACGCCGGGAGAGGGTGGTTCCAATGTCTATTTTATTATCAACAAAAACCTTAACTACTTCCTTAAGATAATTACACGTTCCCTTATAATTAGTACCACAATCGGAACGTATCAATGTCGGCAGTCCTCTACGGGAAACAAATCTGCTCAAGGCGGCGACAAAGGCTTCGGTAGACAATTCCGAGACAATTTCCAAATGGACAGCCTTGGTGGACAAACACACAAACACGCACAAGTACGCCTTATAGGTTTTAGCATTACGCAGTCTCGAAGCCTTTACAGTAAAGGGACCGGCGAAGTCGGTGGCGACTCCGGCAAAAGCTCTACATTCCGTGACGCGATCAGCAGGCAAATCACCCATCTGGGGCTGCATGGTCGCGGCCTTCAATCGATAACAAGGCAGGCAACGGAAAACCACAGTGCGAATGGCTCGGCGAGCAGACAAAATCCAAAATTCACGCTGCAGAAGGGCCAACAAAGCATTACAGCCAGCATGTTGTGCATTCACATGGCGATCTGTTATTATCAGTTGAGTCAAATGTCCGGCTTTAGGTAACAAAAGGGGGTGACGAGCTCCATACGGCAGGTTCGCATTTCGAAGTCTTCCGCCGACTCGCAAAAGCCCACTCTCGTCCAGGAAGGGATTTAATCGCGATACCGCGCCCTTCAACTTGCGACGGCCTAAACGCAAAATTTCAATCTCGGACTCAAAACTATCAGCTTGTACTCTCCGGACCCAAAACAAGAGCGCGTCCCTACGCTCGTCCGGAGTGAGAACCGACGAATCACGCCTCGCGCGTGGGTTTCTGCAATTGTACACAAAACGTCTGATCCAAGCGGTAACACCAAGCAGCTTCTGTAAGGAGCTGTACCGATCCAACAACAAATCCTTTACCCCGGCGGGGTTAGTCTCCAGGACGCATGCCCGCATATCAGGAACGGCTACGTTCGACAACGCTGGAGAGGGCGGCCACTCCGACTCAGGCCGCATCAACCACTGTGGGCCCCACCAGAGGGGGTGGTTAATTAGGGTTGGGGCTACACAACCCCGAGACGCACAATCCGCGGGATTCATGGTTCCCGGCACGTGTCTCCAAATCAACTCGATGTCGGAATTACAAATCTGCGACACTCGATTGGCCACAAACACGTCCAAGGTGTGCGCCGGAGCCTTCAACCAACAAAGGACGACCTGACTGTCCGTCCAAGCATAAACCTCTTGTATCGCAATAGATCGACCTAATGTGAGCCATACGTGGTTCAACAAACGCATTAGGAGGGCAGCTCCACACAATTCCAACCTCGGGATCGTATGACGAGTCCGAAGGGGAGCGACTTTGCTTTTCGCTATCACCAGATGCACAGCAACAACTCCGTCAACAGTAACGGTGCGGAGGTACACGGCCGCAGCAAATCCACGTTCGGAGGCATCGGAAAAGCCGTGAAGAGTAACTTTACAATTTTCAGAAGGGAGGAATAGCCTCGGCAAATGCACTTCATTAATCTCGGGGAGGGATGAAACGAAGCTCGACCAATCTCGGAGTAACTCGTCCGAGAGGGGTTCATCCCACGACACACCCGAAGCCCATAACCGTTGCAAGAAACACTTGGCCATAAACAGCACGGGGCAAATCCACCCATTGGGGTCAAAGGTACGTGCGACAGTAGACAATACTAAACGCTTGGTCCAGACTTTCGGTGGTCGTAAATCCACACAATACGTGAAAGTGTCAGAGACCGGTTTGTACTGTACGCCAAGGACGGTCACCACATGGGGATTATCAACATTTTCGAATAGGTGGGGGTCCTGCTGGTGCTCTTCGGGCAAACCTACCAGTACATCAGGCGAGTTGGATATCCATTTCCTCAACTCGTAACCTCCCGACTTCAAAAGGGCGGTGAGTTCGTCTCTCAGGACAATCGCCTCTGAGACAGATGAGGCGCCCGTGCAAATGTCATCCACATAGACGTCACTGGCCAAAATGGCGGAGGCGCGAGGGTATCTCAAGCGCTCCTTCTCGGCCAACTCCAACAAAGAACGAATCGCAACAAACGGGCTCGAAGCCAAACCGTACGTATTCGTATTCAATTCATAAATCAACAAGGGGTCCCTAGGACTCTCTCTCCACAAAATCAATTGGTACCTCCTATCCTCTGGATGGATGACCGTTTGTCTGAACATCATCCGGATGTCAGTCATAAATACAATTTGGTGCCGCCGGAAGTTGGTCAAAATGTCTGAGATCTCCGTGTGCAGCTTGGGACCTACATGCAGACACTGGTTCAAGGACGCTCCAGTGGAGGTGGGAGCCGAACCGTCAAAGACCACCCGAATCTTTCCGGATTTCAAAACGGCGTGGTGCGGCAAAAAGAAGTGCTCAACGGAGCGCCAATCCAAATCGCTCACGGACATGTGCCCTAACTCCTCATACTCCCGCATGAATTCAACATACTTCTGGCGGAAGACCGGATCCTTGCTCATGCGACGCTCCATCGCCACTAGCCTACGTTCCGCTAGCGGTCGGGATTCGCCCAGAGGAGGTCGGCCGGCACGAAAGGGGAGACGGGTGATCAAACGACCAGAGCGGAGGCGACCAGTGTTATTCTGGTAATACAACTCGCATTCATCCGCTACTGGGTCAACCCGCGGGGCTGGTGGAGGTTCCTCAACCTCCCAAAACTTCTGCACCACTTCGGAGAGAGACACATTAAAAACAAGACCGCGATCCTCATCAAGGGAATCCAAAACGCGGCGAGCAGGGCCCATCACAACTGTACCGAGTGTCGTCTGCAGAGCTACCAAGCCATCTGGCTGCAAAACTCGCTTCCCCGTCAACAAAACTCGCCCCAGGACATCGGCTCCAAGGAGAGCATCAATCGGGCCTGGGCGGAAGAAATTTGGATCGGCGAGTGGGGAATCAGACACCAAAGACAACATACTCGGTCCCAAGTCAACTGAAGGTTGACGGCCAACAACTGTGTCCAACACAATCGCCGAGGTCTTAATGCCTGGCGTGGACTTATTACGTGATGTAAATGTGAAGTCAACATGCCCTAACAACCCGGGGACTTTCACATCGCCAACACCTCTCACGCCTTCCGTGTGGGGGTGCACCTTGAGGCCCAACCGCCTAACTAACCAAGATGACACAACACACCCCTGAGCACCGGAATCCAACAAGGCGCGAACTTCCACAAGGTCGCCATTCAATCCCCTGACAAGCACAGAGGCCGTGGGCAACAAAACGGTCTCTGGAGGGGTGGCTACAATCGACCGTAAACACGTTGATTGCTAGTATGTGGGGTCCCCAGACGTCCCCCCATGGTAAGGGGGTCGCTCATAGCGATCCAGTGGGTCCCAATCTCCCACATACTGCCTACGTCCAATTCGCCCGGCATCAGGCGGGTTATATCTCCCGGCCCCTTGAAGACGGGGCGGGCGCCGCTCCAAACGCGGGTATTCGGCGAGCGGCGGCGAGAATCGGTGCCTATCATCCACCGTGTACGTCGCCCCATAGTCGCGGGGGCACGGTGACCGATTTTCAGAGGGGGGGTCCCGGGGACCCCCGCCCGTGCGAGGCTCAACACGTTGCGGGGGGCTTCTACGACCTCCCGCATCGCTCGCAACATCGAACCCCCTAGTTGGGGACCGATTTCCCATGGGGGGGTCCGTGGGACCCCCGCCCGTGCGAGGCTCAAAACGTCGCGGGGGGCCTCTACGACCTCCGGCAACGCCCGCATAACTCATCCCCATCCTTGGGGATCGGTTTCCCATTGGGGGGTCCCTGGGACCCCCGCCCGTGCGAGGCTCAAAACGTCGCGGGGGGCCTCTACGACCTCCGGCAACGCTCGCATAACTCATCCCCATCCTTGGGGATCGGTTTCCCATTGGGGGGTCCCTGGGACCCCCGCCCGTTTTAGGCTCCAAACGTGGCGGAGAGCGTCTGGGGCCACTCTGGTGGCCACTAGAACTGCTGCGGGATTCAAACACCGCGGGGGGTCCGAGACCCCCACCCATACGCGGTGATCCTGCAGCGACGCGCTGCGGCGCTCCGCCGCCCTCTGGGCTGTTCATGCAGAGGAGGGGATGGTGGTTGCCCTTACAAAAGCGGCATGGGTGCGCTTGGGTACATTCGCGCTGCATGTGCAGGCCCAAGCACGAGTAGCACCATGTCCGTTGTCGCGCGATCGCTCGACGGCCTTGGACGCGCTGGTCGAGGAACTTATCACAACGGGTCGTGCTGTGACCCGGTTCCCGACAATACAAGCAGCGGGCGGTCTCCTGGACGGCGGCATAGCGGCCGGGCGCGCGAGGGGCCATACGCCCCCTACGGGGGGGTCCGGTGGGGGATCTACTCTGTGGCACAGGTCGTTCGGGTCCCATAGGACCGGCCAGAGAGGAATTATCTGCCAGTCTACTTTCTCCTTCCAGGAACGTCAAGAGGTCCGAGAAGGGTGGCAGATAAGTCGCACTATCCCCACCATACTGCTGCTCAAAACGGACCTTAACAGAGTCCGGCAACTTTCCCAGGACAATGTGCAGTAACAAAAACGACCACTGCTCCACTGGGAGTTTTAAGTTTTTCAATGCGTTGTAGGCAACCAACAGCGGATTCAACAAAGCCACTCTCAAGTGCATCACGCTGGCAACGCGGGGTAAATTCAAAATGGCGGCAACATGGTTGTCCGCCAGACGTCGTACGTTCTGGTACCGACGGGCAATCAAATCCCTGGCAATAGGGTAGTTTTCATCCGAGGGGGCCAAATGTTGAACCGATTCAAGGGCCTCCCCTTCCAACACGGATAATAAATAAGCTAACTTCTGGCCCTGGGTCAAATCATCCCGGGCATGTACCAGACTATCAAAAATATTAATAAAGCCCTCCCAGTCCTCTAGACGACCAGCAAAACGCCTTAAGTCTAAGGGGGCCAATCTAGCAAAGAGAGGGGGCATACTTTTAGATGTGACCGGGGACGGGCTCGGTTCATTCTCTCTTGCCACTTGCAAAGGCCGAGCCACCTGGGTAATTCTGTCCGCAAAATCATAACACTGGTCCACATCCAAATCGACTTCTTGTCGCATTTCCACATCGGCCTCAACAGTCCTTTCCAAAAATAAGGCATACTGTTCATCAACAACAGCCAAACGTACGGGCAGATCTACGTATCTGTTCAACAAGGCCTCCGTCCTATCAGGTCGATCCAACAATGCGACTGCAGACGCTAACCACCGTAACTCAGAACGTATTTTGGCTTTAGCAGAGGAGGCCGTCATTGTAACGTCACAAATTTATCAACAAAAACAACAAATTCAAAATATTCACTATAACACAAAATCTCCAATATTTGGAGGTTATTACTAACCACAAAATTCCAATATTACAACAACAAAGTATTTATAATGACACAAACTCTTAAATATCTGGAGGTTATCAGAAAACAACAAAACTCACTGACTATTGAAATTCACTTGGATATCAACACAACATACTGTTACACAACAACAAGTTAATTTCAATTATTTCAAAGCACAAGTTTCAATGAGTTTCAATGTGTAAACAATGTCCCAAATCATTTAAGTTTCACTAAGTATTGAGTGCAAACTTATTAGCTGACCTTTTATTAGCTATTATTTTAGCAACAAACTTGTCAATATTCATAACTCAAGTTTGCTGACAAAACTAAATAATAATTATTATGAACAAAGAAAGGTATCTGTTTACATTTTGGAACTTCAATACATGACAATTAATTACAAGACATGGAACCAATAACAAAGGAATGCCCTTTACTTTTCAAATGCAAGTTAATTACCATTTACAAGTACAAATTAATCTAGTCCGGACCAGACTGGGTCATCAAACGGCACTGATTAATAGACAAAATTTTGGCGTGGGCCTCTCAGGCCTTCAAGCTACGCTCTTGCTACCAAAAAATGTTCAGTACACCCCTGCCTAGACCGCGGAATGGCTAGCGCAGTGGAAGCTGGTATTACTATAGACTCCGGACAAATCTTGGTTTCAGCCGGGATGTAACTGAACAATTGGACTGCGATACACAGCGCTTAATCTATATTGTGAAGTAAGGAGGATTTTACATACTGTCTGTGGTCCTGGGCAGTGGAGACAGAGGTGGTGTAAGGGAGCGCGCGCGCCCCCTGGGGTCCTTTCTTCGTCTTCTTCTGCAGACCTTACCAATTAGTGACCTCACTCACAACACAAATAACAGCGTTCACAAGACACTGGGCGTTTCAACAATAGATACACAATAACACACGGAGGAGCCTTTTGTCAAGATATATATTGCCCCTGCAACAACACGTGCGATGGATGATTATCCTTCAAAGCATCGCGACCGGCCACTAATCAGGATGGCATCAAAATCGTGGTCGTACAACACGGGATCGGCAGGATAATTTAAGATGTATTCAAAACTCGATATGCCAGGCACATTCAACGCGAGCGATTTTTAACCAATTCAGCAAAATTATTCCGACATTTTCTTACAAGAATTTCAATCAAGTGTCACTGTCAACTTCAAGTGACAGCTTGTCAATTTGACGTGACAATAGAGATGCGTTCAGAAACGTCGATCTTTTCCGAACAGGATATTTGTTAGCCTGTCGTTTAGTTTAAATCTGTTTTTTTTTTGCGAAAAGTGGCCACTTTTAGCAATAAAACTTTATTAAATTATACAAGTCAGAAAATATGTATAAAGCAATAAAAAGTACCACAAAGCTTTTTCGGAGTGCACTACAGAGATAATTCGCCATAGTGTGCAGACTATGCGCCCTTAAACCCAAGCAATCTGACTAAAAATAATGTTCGAACTTTAAAAATTTCAGTTGCAACCCGTGAGCAGCACCGACAGCAGCTGCATAACAGTGAACAAAACAAAGAAGAACGTGACCAACATAAACATCACATCCGAGCCGGCGTGCAGGCCGAGCAAGTCGGAAGTGCAGGTGTTCCAGAAGGGGCCGGACATCACCGCGCTCGTGGCCAAGCTGCCCGGGCTGGACGGCGCCGAGAGCAACCTGCCCCTCATGCGGCCGCGCTCCAACGCGTCCGGCGCGTCCGGCCACATGTCCGGCGCGTCCGGCCACGTGTCCGGCGCGTCCGGCCGCGCGTCCCCGCCGCGCCACCGCTCCCACAGCTCGCACAGCCTCGAGCACCGCGCCGCGCGCATGCGACACTCCCTATCCCACCACTGCATCCACGACTACGGCGCCGAGACAGACGCCGCCATCCGCATGATCGAGCGCAACCAGCGCCACATCGAGAAGCAGCGCCTCAAGTCGGAGCGCCTCGACCGCTCGAAGGCCGACGACTACCGGTCCGACAGCGAAGTCGACGCGCCCGACCCGCCCGACCCGCGCCCGCCCGACGTCAAAAAGATCGAGGAGAGCATCAAGAAGACCAACTGGGCCGAGCGGAAGACGCTCTCGATCATCGAGCAGCTGAAGCGGTCGCAGCGGCTGCGGAAGCTCAGAAAGAACGAGAGCGCCGAGGACGTGCGGCTCGAGACCGAGAAGCACTACATGTACACCAGGATAGACGGCAAAGTGCTCGAGAACGCGCACAAGTCGAGCCGGCGCTCGTCGAAGCTGCACTCGCGCAGCGCCAAGTCGTCGGAATTCGAGTCGGAGTGCTCGGACTTCCCCAACGGCGACGCGTACGGCTCGCGAGTGGACTACGGGTCCGAGTCGTGCTCGACGCGTCTCAGCCACTACAGGTGCTTGTCATAATTATAGTAACACTAATAATGTATTGTATATGTCACCGGAAAATAACAAAAACCGGAAATTTATAAATTTACGGAAGTCCTGTAGAACACGTGATAGGTTAGAAATTTAAGACGATCGCGAAGCGCAGCGAAGCGATTGCCTTAAATTTCTTGTTTTTTTTAGGATAAAATTTACGGTTTTTATTATTTTCTTTTGACATAAGTACTGTACTATACAGGGTGTTTTTCTATAAGTGCAATACCTCTTAGGTGGTGATTGTGCTCATGAATATGACCAACTTTTACTATGGGGCCAACTCTGCAACTCAACAAAAAAAAACTGCTGTTTCATACAATTTGTTAATACCAACCTGACCAGAATCACCACCTAAGAGGTATTGCACTTATAGAAAAACATCCTGTATAAGTTTTTAGTAAAAATTTCTTTTTTATAACAAACTTTTTTGCTGACTGTACTTTAATATTGTATTGTCAATCTAAATCAAAACTGTATACAAAATTTCAGCTCTGTCGGACACTGGGAAGTGGGTCAAATTAAGCTTGCAAGATTTGTCCCCCACTAACTAACTAACTAACATGGTAAGTTAATAATTAAAAAGCTTGTAAAAAGGAATACGATTCATAAGCATTAACTAACTGCCACCATGGTCTAATGGTTCACTCCACCGATTTCAGACCCAGAGGTCCCGGGTTCGATTCCCAGTGGGGGTACATATTGTATTCGGTTTGGTTGGTGGTAGGTAGGACTTGTTCTTAGTCCGCCTCCCGGCCGGCGGCACGGCATGCCGTCTTGCTTACACATTCTGTGCTTACACCTTAGTGGGGTAAGCAAGACAACTTGCCGTATCATATCATATCGCGCGATAAAAGCCGCTTATGCTAGGCCGGATGGCTAACTACCACCATCTTATCTAAGTGTGACGCCATAACAATTTTGTTTTCAGCATTATTGTGTTCCGACAGTTAGAGATAACATAACCAGTTCCTCAGTGATTGAGGATTCCGGGAGTAGTACGCTTCCACCTTCAGCCTTATCACTACTTAACATCAGGTGTGATGAAGGCTGGCTATGTGCTACCCCGTTGCATATAAAAAAACTATATGAATATTTTTTTTTACTTTGGCAGGAAGAACGAGGACCGGCGCGAGGGCGAGGCGCGGACGCGGCCGACGCCGCCGCGCAAGCCGCTAAGACTGTCGCTACACAAAGCGCGCAGCGCGCACTCGCTTCTAAACGGCGGCGAGTCGGACACGCCCAGCCGCCCGCCCTCGGACGCTCACAACGGAGACTGCAGCGACGCGGGCAAGCGGCCCGTCAAACGCACGCACGCGGGAGATAAATGGGCGCGGGAGAGAGAGCGGGAAAGAGAGAGACCGCCGCGAGATAGCGTTCGCGCGACGCCGCGTCCTACGCGCAAGCTGTTGCACGCGCCGGCCGCCGACGACTTGTACCCCGACCCCGCGCCCGCCCGCCGCGCGCCGCTCGTGTCGCCCGGCAAGTGGTGCTAGCGACACGCGCCTCCCCGCAAACTGGGATTAATTTTCCGAGTTGTGTACGCACGCGGGAGATAAATGGGCGCGGGAGCGAGAGCGGGAAAGAGAGAGACCGCCGCGAGATAGCGTGCGCGCGACGCCGCGTCCCACACGCAAGCTGTTGCACGCGCCGGCCGCCGACGACTTGTACCCCGACCCCGCGCCCGCCCGCCGCGCGCCGCTCGTGACGCCCGGCAAGTGGTGCTAGCGACACGCGCCTCCCCGCAAACTGGGATTAATTTTCCGAGTTGTGTACGCACGCGGGAGATAAATGGGCGCGGGAGCGAGAGCGGGAAAGAGAGAGCGGGAAAGAGAGAGACCGCCGCGAGATAGCGTTCGCGCGACGCCGCGTCCTACGCGCAAGCTGTTGCACGCGCCGGCTGCAGACGACTTGTACCCCGACCCCGCGCCCGCCCGCCGCGCGCCGCTCGTGTCGCCCGGCAAGTGGTGCTAGCGACGCGCGCGTCCCCGCAAACTGGGATTAATTTTCCGAGTTGTGTACGCACGCGGGAGATAAATGGGCGCGGGAGCGAGAGCGGGAAAGAGAGAGACCGCCGCGAGATAGCGTTCGCGCGACGCCGCGTCCCACACGCAAGCTGTTGCACGCGCCGGCCGCCGACGACTTGTACCCGGAACCCGCGCCCGCCCGCCGCGCGCCGCTCGTGTCGCCCGGCAAGTGGTGCTAGCGACGCGCGCGCCCCCGCAAACTGGGATACATCTTCCGGGAAGAGGGGGAGACCCAAGGAGTTTGTATAGTCCGTTCGGTTAGATAGTGTCGGTACACCCGCACGGCATTGTGGCAGAGCGACACTCACTAAGCGAATGGACTATACAAGGAAACTGGAGCTTTCAGCCTGAATAAAAAAGTGTACCCCGCAAATTTGACATTTAGTACGTAGTGGCTGTCAGTTGTCTCATATGACCATACGTATTTTTTCAAAGTGTAGGTGAGACGGAAGACACCCACAGTGCCACAAAAAAGTGATAGTACTGCACTCTCCAGTTACCTCAGTATTTAGTCTAAGCTCTTTGGAGAGACCGCGAGATAACGTTCGCGCGACGCCGCGTCCCACGCGCAAGCTGTTGCACGCGCCGGCCGCCGACGACTTGTACCCCGACCCCGCGCCCGCCCGCCGCGCGCCGCTCGTGTCGCCCGGCAAGTGGTGCTAGCGACACGCGCGCCCCCTGGGGCCCGTTTCTCAAAAGCTTGTAGCTTGTAATACAAGTGGAAGTCCCTTTCTAACAATATCAGTCAAAAAGTGACATCCGCTTGTATTACAAGTTACAAGCTTTTGAGAAATAGGCCCCTGGTACAGCCAGCGTCAAATTGATATAAGCGTCTAGAGTAATCAAAAAGATCTGAAAAACATAAACGCAACAAAACTCTCAAAGTTATCTGTGCATTATGGTGTTGTACATTATGCACAGATATTTTGAGAGCTTTATGTTTGCTTAGATAATTTTGAACACTCTGACTACTCATATAAATATGAAACAATGAGTGCCAAGATATTTTGAACACCTTGCGTGCTTACAACAATATGATGATTCGAATTTCGAACTGCTTAGATCAAATTGCGTTTATGTTTTTCAGATCTTTTTGACTATTCTAGACGCTTATATCAATTTGACGCTGACTGTACTATAGTCAGTTGTTTTTTAAAAAACAAGCACTGAGTATATGTCTCTCGCTCGTTGCCCATATTGACAGAGTGAGATGGGTCATTACACATTTCCCATATTGGCAGAGTGAAATGGGTAATGAGTCATTACCCATACCATACCCATTTCACTCTGTCAATATGGGAAATGTGCGGGACATATATTCAGTACCTACTCATTTGTTAAAAAACAACAGACTATAGGATAAATCGTTTGAGTTGTGTATAGCTCCCCAAGAGATCAAAGGACTATTTCCATGCTTATGCAACTGTCACATGTAAATAATTCAGTTCCACGATAGGCACCCACCGCGTGAATACTCACCTTAATGTAACACGTATTTATTTAAGACTAATATAAGTAACTATTGTTACGCGAGAGGCGTTGAGTACCGATAATATAAAACCACAATTTACTGTTGAAAATGACCGTTTTATTGAGTTCACCTTAATATCTGATACATGGGGCCGCGCAAAAATCGGCGATTACAAACGAAAACATTATTTGGTTAATTAAAGATATCCGTCTACGAGTAGTCTATATTGTTTCACACCAAAATTAATCGATAAGTAGTATGTATGAGATCTCACATCGATGTCACTTGGTACATTCACTTCGATAATATTGTCAAACACTTTTTCACTTGACACGATAAATTATAAAATTGAAGACATCGTATGTGGGTAAAAGGTAAATACTTCGATATAATAATCGGTTAGTTCGTTATTACGAATGCAATCATGAATCGGGTCACAAAATTAAAGATTCGCTTATCACAATTTACAACTTTTAGTTCGAAAATCATTAAATAAAATAGTAAGAAGCTGATCATCCGTGCATTCGTATTAACAAACTATGAGGAACATTACAACTACAGAGTATTCACCCGCAGTCGTTCAATATGCAACTAAACGGATCACAAAATATTAAATCTCCAGAATATAAAACAGTAACTCTCGCAATAAAATTATATAATTTGATGCAACAAAACAAGGGACGATATGTACAATGAAAACATTACAATATAAATTCATAAAGCGCAGGCCGCACTGGGAGCGAGGCTAGGCAAAAAGAGATTAATTTCTCTTAGCTTCCCCATGTAACTTACTACAGAGTTTACAGTCAGCAGTAGGTATCAATCCAAAGACGATAAGCCTCAGACCGAACGGTTCAGAGGGACTAGATATGTGGTTTTCTATTATCGATATCGCCAGTAGAATAGAAAGACAAATGTATGGGATTGACATTAGCGATTGAAATGTCACGTGACCGCTAAATTTAATGTCAATCCCATACATTTGTCTTTCTGTTCTTCTGGCGATATCGATAATAGAAAACCACTCGTCTAGGCCCTCAGGTTAATTACAATTCTCCTTGGGCTTAGTTTCGCTCCTAATGCGGCATGGCTGACGCTTTAGTTCAACCCAGAGCCACACGCCATCGCGCCAGTAGTGACAGTTCGCCACACTATTATTTCTAGACTCACAACAATTAAGCTCCCAACTGCCTCATGAACACAAAACTTCAACCCGTAACAACCCTATCCCTAAAAAACTTGAGGTAAGTTACGGATCGAGGAACTTTCCGGTCGACCACTTTTCGGCGATATTCGCTTGCTTGCAAACGCTTTGAGCGACCGCTATTGACCGCGTACTGACTGAGCTAGTAGCCTCGCGCGACATAAATTACACAAATTACCTTACGCTGACCGACTGTGGATTTGTCTGCTCGCTCAATCAGTACTCGACTATTCAACACTCAATAATTCACTAAAAAAAAACAAAATTCATTTATTTTTATTCAATTTAGGTTGAGCGTACAAGAAGCTACGCCATTGGTTCGCAAATCCTACGGCGGGAGACGTTGCGAGAAGAACCGGCGATCGGAATAGAGCGCAAGCAAATATCGCCTTAAAGAGTTCGACCGGAAAGTTTGAACAATCACTAACGAAGCAAGTTCAATATTATGAGGGCAGAGGTTGCACACAGGCTGAAAAAGCAACATATAATAATCAAAAAATCCGGATTGTGATTGATTTTCCATATCTCAATTCAATATTCTCGACTAGAAAACGCATTTCTATTAAATAAACAGCAACCATTTACCGATCACTTACCAAGAGAAATGCGTAAATTACAATTAATAATATATAATAACACATATAATTAAATTATCAGTCAAATACGATGAGATATATTAAAACATTATTGAAACATCACAAATTCACAACATAAACACTTATTTGTAAAGCGACGCAGTGGCGGGAGGCCCTGGGAGCGGTTACGACGATGCAGTAATTATGCAAGGGATCAACAAAGTGATTGCTAAGAAGGAAACTCGATATACAAAATCGGCGCATCACATTTGACAAAGGATATATATGTACAAACAGGGACAAAGTCTGTGAACCACTTGTTAATTCTTTTCGTGTGGCTGGAGTCTCACCATTCACTTGCAGTCCCTATAAGTAATTTTTTGTGCATTGTACTATCCGAGTCTAATTCATGACCAAATAGCAAATTGGTTTGCGCGTGAATGGCGAGTCACCAGACGCACGAAACGAAGTAAGAAGTGGTTAACCGAATTTGTCCCTGACTGTAAAGTCGACCAAGAAAGTGCTTTATTAGTTTCGTTGACAATTCCTATACATTTAAAGTTTCACTAAAGCTCAGATCTGAATGACATTTCAATAACGTCATACAAAGACATCAAGAGAAATTGTCACTGAACTTTCAAAGGAAATCAGACCTTATCGATCTACAGCATTCAAAGAATTTTAAAACTAGGTGATAAAGCAATTTGTTGGTCGAGTTTACATACAAGTACTTAGCAATAACTCCGTTAATATACAAAACTATAATATGTCGAGTGGACCGCCCACCGCGCTCGGCGCGTGACGTCACAGCGGGGCTACGCCCTACACATGAACTGCCCACTGTATAACCAACCGCCCGACCTCATAAACCTAAATATTATTTACAAAAAGAGCGAACGCTCTTCATAACGTGCCACGATTTAAAACAGTCTTTCATACATTTGCGATGGCACCATTCTTGGAGTATATTATATGCTATGCCAGTGCTTGGAGCGCATTTAATTTTATAACGATATCCTTGAGCCATCTCTGCGAGCGATCACCGAGCTCACTGTACGAGGTTTTGTCGCGTTTGTGATAAAATTGCCACATGCATTTTTTCCCACTTCTCCCACTATGAACAAAGTTCCTTTCGTTTTACTTTAAGATGTCGGCGACGGGTCAGCTAAAATGAGCCTCTCATACAAACGAAATGCTAAAATAATTATAAATTTGATCTTTTTTCCGTACTTATGATGTTATTCAGATTAAGACGACATTTATCAAGGTCCTTATAAAAAAAATACCTAATGAAAAATAAATGCGAATTGCAG
Organism: Crambus lathoniellus; assembly: GCA_949710035.1. Taxonomy (NCBI): domain Eukaryota; kingdom Metazoa; phylum Arthropoda; class Insecta; order Lepidoptera; family Crambidae; genus Crambus; species Crambus lathoniellus. Next base: position 2,521,792 of record OX453301.1, on the reverse strand, counting down.
TTTTGTATGGAAAAATGTAATTGCCTTTTTTATTGGATAGGTATTTTGGATATTTTTTTAATAGCGATCTAGATAAATACTGTCATAATCTGAATAATATCACAAGGCGATCATGCTCAAATTTTAAATTATTTTAATATTTTACCTAAGGTTCATATCTCCAAACGAAAGCACTAGTTTGAACAGTGGGCGGACGCTCGCAACACAAAACCTCAATTTTAAAACTCGAAGCACCTGCCGAGGTTGACGTACTTCTTGAGCGCGTGCGGCAGCGGCAGCTCCTTGACGCCGCGCTTCATGAGCACGGAGAGGCATTGCCACATTTCCATTTCTATCTTTCCCACTCCTCCCACTATTCTCACCCTCTTCTAATGTTATTGGTGAACAAAGTTGCTTCAAGGTAAGTCTCTACCACTGCAAAATTTGTAGACTTGTAGAGATCACCATTTCAGTAGGCTTCATATCTCCAAACGAAAGCATTAGTTACGAATAGGACTCTTAAAAGTGTGTTCAAACAACGAGCGAACAACTTGCGCATCATAAGATGCATGTAGGTGTGTACACCTACTAATTTGATTATGCGTTCGTCGCGAGCGTGCAATGAATGTGCAAACTGCTCGCCACCACCGCACGTTGAACACACCTTAAAATGAACGAGCAGGAGTACCATACCCTCAAACTTCGAGCAGTGGTCGCTCGCAACACAAAACCTCCGATCTAGAACTCGAAGCATCTCCCTAGGTCGCCAACAGTGGTCGCTCGCAACAAAAAACCTCCGATCTAGAACTCGAAGCACCTGCCGAGATTGACGTACTTCTTGAGCGCGTGCGGCAACGGCAGCTCCTTGACGCCGCGCTTCATGAGCACGGAGAGACAATGTCACAGCCATCTTCCCCACTTCTCGCACTATTCTTATCCTCTTTTAATGTTATTGGTGAACAAAGTTGCTGTTGTTTTACTTCAAGTACTCTACTACTGCAAAATTTGTAGAGATCACCATTTCAGTAGGCTTCATAAACGATAGCACTAGTTCCGAATAGTTATCTTTAAGGTGTGTCCAAACAACGAGCGAGCGACTTGCGCATCAGTTGGTGCGTCACACCTACTTATTTGATCGCGAGCGTGCAATGAATGTGCAAACTGCTCACATCACCACCACCGCGCGTCGAACACACCTTAAAATGAACGATCAGGATACTAACTTGTAACAGTGGGCGGGGTCGCTCGCAACATAAAACCTCTGATCTAGAACTCGAAACACCTCCCCAGGTGGCTCCCCAGGTCGCCAACAGTGGTCGCTCGCAACACAAAACCTCCGACCTAGAACTCGAAGCACCTGCCGAGGTTGACGTACTTCTTGAGCGCGTGCGGCAGCGGCAGCTCCTTGACGCCGCGCTTCATGAGCACGGAGAGGCGCACGCGGCGCGCGTCGGCGGAGGGCGCGTCGTTGGCGCGCCGCTTGCAGCGCCGCCGCGCGCCGCCGCCGCTGCTCGCGCCGCTCGACCCGTCCGTCGACGTCGACGAACGCGCCCCGCCGGAGTAGCGCCCGCGCTTCTGCAGTTTGCGACGACCTAGTACAACAATTAACAAATTGGCTGTCTGTAAAGTCGGTTTACGGACGATAGAGGGGTTTGAATTGAACCTCTTTGTATGGGAGCCTGGCATAGTGATGGATGACCATGATTTTGCAAGACTGTAGAAAAGCGCGACGCATCATGAAACCAGTGTGATATACACTGATACTGATATAAAGGATCTACATATAGACGAACAAAAAATGTTAGATGACATTTGTCCTAAAGCGTACAGAGCCCCGATCGCGGTAATTCTATGACGCATTAGAGTGTACGTGCAGTTGACATGCAAAACCGTTTTTGATAACGCGCGGCTTTGACAGTGCGACAACGTTTTCTGTTCCGGTGATAATCTTTGGAACTAAAACAGTTTTCATACGACAGTCTATTTTGACAGCTAATTTCGTATTGCGAGTGGTTCCTCTGTCACGGATGTCACCGGATCAGACAGGATAGTAGGACTATAGGTTGGCGTGACGTGTGCGTCGTTATGTCATTACGGCAATACGAAGTCAAACGTCAAGACCCTAACGCGATGAAGACGCGCTGCATAGAATTACGGCGACTGGCCCGCAGGTTTCGAGATATTCCATGATAAAGATTTGGTTTTATGGTAGTTTTATTTATATAGGATCTTTAACGTGGAATATCTCGAAACCTGTACGTTTGAGGACAAAGTGTCATACGAAATTTTTTATTCGTATAAAGATCCTCTATCGATATAAACTGGTTTCATGATGCGTCGCGTTTTTGTAAAATTCCATTCGGAATCTTTGGAACCTTTGGTAACCTTACCACTACCAATATGTTCAAATCCCTTTTACATGATAACAATATGCAGCAGTCTCTCTTCTACTCGGACGCATCGGCCGATGGAGTGGTGGCACAAGCCGAACGCTTAGACCGACCGAGCCTCTATCGCTTGTTCCGCGCTCTCGCTTGCAAGCGGAAAGTGACACCTTTTCGTGCGTGTATGTTACTTTAAATACAGATTCTGCTCTCAAAATCCAGCAACATTTAGTGTCAATATTGAAATCTTAAAAGGTACACCTAAAGGCTGTACGTCCAAAATATGTCCGCCGAGTACTTGTCGCGGACTCAACGCATGCGATGTACGGAAATACTTCACTATCGAGCGCTCAATGCAGACAAAAGTTCGTTGTGTGCGTTGTTGGGCCTAGTTACGTTAGTTCTATTTTTTCGGGGACTACCGCGAACTTTTGTCCAGTCCAGTCTTTCGGTGTCCGCGGTAATTTCGGGGACTTTTTGTTCGCGGTACTTTTAGTTCCTTGTGTGCGTTATTCGATACAATTTATAAGAGATTTACATCGATGGACAAAAAAGTACTCGGCGGACAGTCCCTCGTCTGATCAGGCCTTAACTCTCTCTCATTTTCAAACTACATAGGAAAAGGCATTTATGACATAACAGGGTCGAGGCATAGACAATCATAAAAGAAAATAAGACTAAGTTACACATAAATTTCCCAGAATAGATATCAGTTAATAAAAATAAAACAACAGTAAATGCTCACCGGCAACTTTGGTGTCATCTACGTCGTCGGTGAGGCTGTCGTCGCGGCGTCCGGGCGAGCCGTCCGACTCGTCGCGCGCGTCCGACTTGGCCGGCGACGAGTCGGACGTGGGCGTGGTCTCCTCGCCGATGCCGCTGTCCAGCTTCTGCCGCTTCTCCTCTTTACCTGACATAATAGAAAACATATGCCTACTAGTTCCAAGGATGAAGATGAATGAAGAATGAATGAAAGATGAAGTCGGATCGGTAGCGCCGCGATCACTGGCCCGGCCAGCAACGCGCACTAAAGCCTAGTTTACATTAGTCGAGCAGCTCGGCCTAGCAACTGAGGTATTACTCGACTCGCCTTCTACCATTTACATTGGTAAAGTAATTGGGCCCAGAACTTCTGGTAAAAGTACTGGGCCCAGTTGGCTTTCCGACTGAGTCAACGGTTTACACAGGGCGAGTAGGCAGACCGAGTCGAGTTAAATAGGTGGTGGGGGAACAACTCGGCCGAGAAACTATGCTCCGCGCGAGACCACTCGACTCGCTCAATACACGGCCCAGTTTACTTGCCCTTTCGTTTACATTGGTCGAGTTAGCCTGGTTTTTGTCGCTCGCTACTCGACTCGGCCGCCTACTCGACTAATGTACATGTACACTAGGCTTAAGCGTGCCGACTATGCGCCTACCAACCGAGCACTGCGGTGCTTAGGAGACTTGCTCGCTCAGCACAATGAAATTGACATTTAGGACAATTAATAAATTTCGTTTATATTTAAATAGCATTAACTGCCGCACTCAGAGACACCAATTAACTTTAATTGATCATTAAATCTCTATCGGTCTCTTTTTACGATTTTTCAATGTATTATTTGTAAAAAATGTATGCATAGGTAATTGACTCTCATGTTACCATTTACAAATTGCGTGTTAATTACTTGTAATTCTAGCTTGTAGACGACTCGGATTTTCATCTGTAAGTGTAGAAGTTTAATGATTAAATTTACCCTTCGTGGAATCTTCGGGGGTCTCCTCATCGGTCTCGTCTTCAGCTTCGTCTTCCGCCTCCCCCTCCCAGTCCATGAGGCCTGAAGGTCCGGCTTCCGAGTCAGCAGACTTTCCTAAATAAATCTCAACTTCGGCCGGAACTCCCTGGTCGTCGTCGTCTTTTGTGTCGTTTGAAAGGCCGGTTTTCGGTTTCTCCGAGTCGGTGTTATCGGTGTCGCTGGGCGTCGGCGGAGCGGAGGAGGAAGACTGCGCAGCGGCTGAGCGTTCCGAGTCGAGCATGTCGCGGAATTCGAACGTCAGCAAGCCGCGGCGAGACCTTCAAATGAATATGAATGAATGCATGAATACTTCCTTTTCAATTTGTCCATACTAAAAATTGCATTGTGAATGCAAAAACGTTAAAATTTAAATAACTTGCAATAGCAATAATTTCATTTCATTTCACAAATTGAATGACACATGACACCAAACATGACCGCACGCGCCAATTAAAAAAAAACACATTTTCTAAGAAAATTTTATTTCCACGCATTTCGTGAAAAAAGTTTTATACAAGCCTTGAACGGGAAGCAATTACATTGCCTCGAATGATTGAAGCCCTCACCCGCACATCCTCGACTATGTAATGTCTAAGTTCCTGTTGTGGCATTACATGTTCTATTGTTATCGTCGCGGCCTCTTCGGATTATGAGTCCAGCGGCGGGGAGTCGAGCCGCGACCCGCAGGCTTATTACCAAAACAAGCAACAACTTGCTAATTGTACAATTATTGCAACGCGACTGCTACTAGTTGCGGTTGGTTTGCAATCGGTACAGTACCTTTCATGCAAATTTAGTTCACAACTCGCTCACTTGTTGCGCTATCGTAGAGAATTACGTTCCGTAATACGAATATGTGTTTTGGGAGCGATTAATTGTTAATTGTTGCGATTGCAACTGTCACTTTCAAATCGGTAATAAGCCTGCCGGTTCTGGACCATGCTGAGCTTTTTATATTTTATCATTACCTCGCGCCGGCGCGTCCATCGTCGCTGCTCGCCCTGCTACTCGGCTCCTGTCGGGAGCGGTCGGGCTCGGGCGACGGCGCGTCCTTGGACGTGGGCATCGTGTCATCCTTGTCATGCCATACCAAATGTGTTACGACATGACAAGGATGGCACGATGCGTCGTAATCGTAATCAAGCCGACGGTGTTTAGGCGGTAGCCCCCCTGGCACATGCTGAGCTTGTTTTTATCCTATCATTACCTCGCGCCGGCGCGGCCGTCGTCGCTGCTCGCTCTGCTGCTCGGCTCCTGTCGGGACCGGTCGGGTGACGACGCGTCCTTGGCTGTTGGCACGCCCCCGCCGCCCCCGCCCCCGCCCCCGCCCCCGCCACCGTCATCGTCGTCGTTGCCGTCTCCATCGCCACCAGGGTCCACGTCATCATCCTCTTCGGACGAGGAGTCCAGCGGCGGGGAGTCGAGCCGGTCGAAGCGCAGCGCGCCCGCGACCCGGTTCTGGCCCATGCTGAGCACTAAGCTGAGTAAAGCGTTCATCTCGTGGGCACCGTCGGCGCCGTCCAGATCGTGTAGGGCGTTCAAACCCTCTGTGAATAAAACAATCATTTATTATTTTAATTTTTAGTTTTTTGCATTCACAATGCAATTTGAGGGTAGTAATATCTCCACATTGATGAAATTAACGCTGACTATACAGCGTGTAAGAAGTATTGGATAAATTCGACGCTTCTCGTAACGACTCCGTAGCTCAGTGGTTAGAGCAGTCGCCCGGAAAGCGAAAGGTCGTGGGTTCGAGTCCCATCGGAGCTGGTTGTGAGACGGGTCGATTTTTTTCTAAATACTTCATTTTCCATTTTTCACTCATTTATTGCTTAGAAGCTTTTAAACTTGGTTAAGATCTTAATTAAGCGGTATTTTGCGAACCGTTCCTAAGCCCCGAGGGCTTACTTTGACACGTAAAATAAAAATTTGGTATACCCGTTCTTTTCGCTCTCCAGTCGTGACAGAATCGAGTGAAAGGGGCGGAGCCGGTTTCAGATCAGATTCAGAGAAAGTTTCGGATTTTGCATTTAAAAGTACGACTCCTAAGGGCCTAGACAAGTGGCTTTCTATTATCGTTATCGCCAGTAGAGTAGACGAATGTATTGGATTGACATTAGCGATTGAAATGTTACGTGACTGCTAATGTTAATCCCATCTATTCTATAGTGCGACAACATTTTCTGATAGCCAAAGACTGGAACTAATGTGCTTTTTAATGTCATCTAGCTGTCAAGTTGTTGCCAAACCATAACGCTTCCGCCGGCTGAAGGTATTAGAAGTCAGCCGGCCTAGCATGAGCGGTTATTATCACGCGATATGATATGGTACGGCATGCCGTCTTGCTTACACTTTAGTGGGGTAAGCAAGACAACTTGCCGTACCATATCATATCGCGCGATAAAAGCCGCTCATGCTAGGCCGGCTGGGCCGGTTAAATTGCTACAAAAAGAAGAAAAAAATACAAACAGAAAAGATTATCGATCTATACTGGCAATGTCGATAATAGAAAGCCACTTGTCTAGCCCTCTGATTTGTGTTCGGCACTGACCTACGTCGCTGTCGTCCTCGATGGGGATGCAGATGCGGCGCGGGCAGGGCTTCTTGGCGGGCGGATGGCGCGGGGGCGGCTCGCGCAGCTCCGGGTGCCGGCGCAGCAGCCCCGCGCGCATCGCCGCCCGCACCACCGCGCGCGACAACACCTGCAGCCGCGGCGGGCACTGCTCGTCTGTTGACCGACCACTCCCGCGTTACACACACACTAACATCATAAACTAGCGGGGTGCCGGCCAGCAGCCCCGCGCGCATCGCCGCCCGCACCACCGCGCGCGACAACACCTGCAGCCGCGGCGGGCACTGCTCGTCTGTTGACCGACCACTCCCGCGTTACACACACACTAACATCATAAACTAGCGGGGTGCCGGCCAGCAGCCCCGCGCGCATCGCCGCCCGCACCACCGCGCGCGACAACACCTGCAGCCGCGGCGGGCACTGCTCGTCTGTTGACCGACCACTCCCGCGTTACACACACACTAACATCATAAACTAGCGGGGTGCCGGCCAGCAGCCCCGCGCGCATCGCCGCCCGCACCACCGCGCGCGACAACACCTGCAGCCGCGGCGGGCACTGCTCGTCTGTTGACCGACCACTCCCGCGTTACACACACACTAACATCATAAACTAGCGGGGTGCCGGCCAGCAGCCCCGCGCGCATCGCCGCCCGCACCACCGCGCGCGACAACACCTGCAGCCGCGGCGGGCACTGCTCGTCTGTTGACCGACCACTCCCGCGTTACACACACACTAACATCATAAACTAGCGGGGTGCCGGCCAGCAGCCCCGCGCGCATCGCCGCCCGCACCACCGCGCGCGACAACACCTGCAGCCGCGGCGGGCACTGCTCGTCTGTTGACCGACCACTCCCGCGTTACACACACACTAACATCATAAACTAGCGGGGTGCCGGCCAGCAGCCCCGCGCGCATCGCCGCCCGCACCACCGCGCGCGACAACACCTGCAGCCGCGGCGGGCACTGCTCGTCTGTTGACCGACCACTCCCGCGTTACACACACACTAACATCATAAACTAGCGGGGTGCCGGCCAGCAGCCCCGCGCGCATCGCCGCCCGCACCACCGCGCGCGACAACACCTGCAGCCGCGGCGGGCACTGCTCGTCTGTTGACCGACCACTCCCGCGTTACACACACACTAACATCATAAACTAGCGGGGTGCCGGCCAGCAGCCCCGCGCGCATCGCCGCCCGCACCACCGCGCGCGACAACACCTGCAGCCGCGGCGGGCACTGCTCGTCTGTTGACCGACCACTCCCGCGTTACACACACACTAACATCATAAACTAGCGGGGTGCCGGCCAGCAGCCCCGCGCGCATCGCCGCCCGCACCACCGCGCGCGACAACACCTGCAGCCGCGGCGGGCACTGCTCGTCTGTTGACCGACCACTCCCGCGTTACACACACACTAACATCATAAACTAGCGGGGTGCCGGCCAGCAGCCCCGCGCGCATCGCCGCCCGCACCACCGCGCGCGACAACACCTGCAGCCGCGGCGGGCACTGCTCGTCTGTTGACCGACCACTCCCGCGTTACACACACACTAACATCATAAACTAGCGCTCCGCGCGGGCGCAGCAGCAACAGACCGTGGGCGTCGCCGCGGGATTAACGTGGTGTAGTCCATGCGTGCCAAGGCGCGGGCGGACGGCTTCCCAATATTAGCACAGTTTTTATAGACATGATCACGGAATAGTAATTTTATTATGATTACTTATAAGGAGTAATAACAGTTAGACGTGGCGAACGACAGGCTGCGCGACGCCCACTCCGTCTCGCTCACAGGCCGCACTACACTAAGCCCGGTGACGTCACAGCACTCACCCAGCTTGATGACGTCGGCGGCCTCCTCCTTGGTGGGCACCCGCAGCGTGGCGAACGACACGTTGAGCAGGCTGCGCGACACCCACTCCGTGTCGCTCACACGCCGCACTACACAGAAGCCCGGTGACGTCACAGCACTCACCCAGCTTGATGACGTCGGCCGCCTCCTCCTTTGTGGGCACCCGCAGCGTAGCGAACGACACGTTGAGCAGGCTGCGCGACACCCACTCCGTCTCGTTCACACGCCGCACTACACTAAGCCCGGTGATGACGTCACAGCACTCACCCAGCTTGATGACGTCGGCCGCCTCCTCCTTGGTGGGCACCCGCAGCGTGGCGAACGACACGTTGAGCAGGCTGCGCGACACCCACTCCGTCTCGCTCACACGCCGCACTACACTAAGCCCGGTGATGACGTCACAGCACTCACCCAGCTTGATGACGTCGGCCGCCTCCTCCTTGGTGGGCACCCGCAGCGTGGCGAACGACACGTTGAGCAGGCTGCGCGACACCCACTCCGTCTCGCTCACACGCCGCACTACACTAAGCCCGGTGATGACGTCACAGCACTCACCCAGCTTGATGACGTCAGCGGCCTCCTCCTTGGTGGGCACCCGCAGTGTGCGACACCCACTCCTTCTCGCTCACACGCCGCACTACAATAAGCCCGGTGACGTCACAGCACTCACCCAGCCTGTTGACGTCGGCGGCCTCCTCCTTGGTTGGCACCCGCAGCGTGGCGAACGACACGTTGAGCAGGCTGCGCGACACCCACTCCGTCTCGCTCACACGCCGCACTACACTAAGCCCGGTGATGACGTCACAGCACTCACCCAGCTTGATGACGTCAGCGGCCTCCTCCTTGGTGGGCACCCGCAGTGTGCGACACCCACTCCTTCTCGGTCACACGCCGCACTACAGTAAGCCCGGTGACGTCACAGCACTCACCCAGCTTGATGATGTCGGCGGCCTCCTCCTTGGTGGGCACCCGCAGCGTGGCGAACGACACGTTGAGCAGGCTGCGCGACACCCACTCCGTCTCGCTCACACGCCGCACTTGCAGCAGGTTGTCGTTCAAAGGCATCACCAACAACCCACCTATCTGTATGATCAACAAACATGTTTGATTGTAATCTTTCAAGTATTTCAACCCACAATGTGAGTGAGAAGCTTCATGATGCGTTATTTGCTGAAATAAAAGCCCGCGCGCTTCGATCAACAGTACTAGATGAACGCTCACGAACTAAATCAAAACTTTTTATGGCACCTTAAAACGGAGAAAAAAGGTTAATAATGTTACGATCTAACGTCATAAATGACAGGAACTACTTATAAATAAACGCGCAAGTGGCTCAAGTGGGCGTATATTTGCTCAGCCGTGTTTGTCACTCCAACTTTTGTACCTAGGTGTTATTTTTTTATCGAAGCCCGGTTTATATTTTGCCTGTCCTCTTTAAAACTTAACTTAAGTTATATCGCACTCCCGATTAAATCGCGTTTTTTAAAGGTAGGTACGAACTTTACAATCTATATATATAAAATCGAGGGGACATAACTCACTCATCACGAAATCTCGAAAACTACTGGACCAACGAAGATGTAATTTAGCAGGAAGGTAGATTATGCCTAGGAGACGTCTGCTAAGAACGGATTTTAGGAAACTCCCCCCCTAAAGGGGTAAAATGGGGGGGTTAAGGTTATATGGAACTTCCTCATTAATGGATTTATAAGCATGAAAATTGGTACGTTGGATACTGGTTACGACTGAAAATGATCTAAGTAAGCAAAGTAAAAAAAACTCCCCTTTAATAGGGTAAAATGGGGAGATAAAGTTTATATGGAACTTCTTCATTTCTGAACTTAGAAGTATGAAAATTGGTATGTTGAATACTGATCACGATTGAAAATTATCTGCGTAAGCGAAGTTAAAAAAACTCCCCGATAATGGGGTAAAACGGCGGATTAAGCTTATATGGAACTTCCTCATTTCTAAACTTAGAAGTATGAAAATTGGTATGTTGGATACTGGTTACGACTGAAAATGATCTAAGCAAGCAAAGTAAAAAAAACTCCCCTTTAATAGGGTAAAATGGGGAGATAAAGTTTATATGGAACTTCTTCATTTCTGAACTTAGAAGTATGAAAATTGGTATGTTGAATACTGATCACGATTGAAAATGATCTGCGTATGCGAAGTTATAAAAAAACCCTTAATAGTGTAGAAAGGGGGGATTAAGGCTTATATGAAAACTTCCTCATTTCTGGACTTAGGAGTATGGAAATTGGTATGAAGGATACCAGGTCATCATTAAAAATGATCTGCGTAGGCAAAATAAAAAAAACACCTAATAGGGTAGAAAGGGGGGGGGGGGTTAATGTTTATATAGGGTGGGTGGGGTATTAAAGATACGGAGTTTGGATGTTTATGGCTCAATCACAACTACTTAAATGGCTAAATCGATCGGGATAATTAAAGTTTATAAGGATCACTTTTTTTTTCGCTGCAAGTAATTCTCTTAGTATAATCAGTCTCTTTGACGAAAATCATGGCAAGAGGTCAAAGACTGTCACATAACCACATTAATAGTATGAGGTTTCCTAAGCAAAGGTATTTGTGTAATATAAATGTACACGGTTTATGCAATACTAGAATAAGACCAAGAATAAAGACACTAAGCAAGTAAACAAGATAGTAAAATGACTTGTGATATTTTGCAATAAACGGATAAGTATGAAATGGAACAAGTAATAAACCCAATCAACATTAGTATTAATAGTAGTATTAATATAAATAAATAAATAAATAAATAAAAACATTAGCCAAGATAAAATCAATATAAATATTAGTTTTATAATATATCTGATTACTTCAGAAAAGAGTATCATAATAACCCCAGCCGGCCTAGCATGAGCGGCTTTTATCGACTATTGATGCATGATAAGAGCCTATATCTCACTTACTCCTTAGTGGGGTAAGCAAGACAGCATGACGTGCTATATATACTATCGCGTGATATAATGATGGTCAGGCTAGGTAGGCAGAACCAATAGGTACATATTCAAGACACTTATACATGTTACTTTTTGCATTTTTTTTTATATTATTTAACTAAAAGCTTGCAATTTAATATTAATAATTTTTCAAAAGAACTTCTTGTATACTGCAATGGAACATTGAGGCATAGAATCATGGATTCAGCACCAGATAATCATGATGAATGATGATGATTTTAAGTGATACCGTTACTCTGAGAAACTCCTGATTAAAAATATAAATACCTACACAACTGTAGATTGTTTGTCATTTGGTTGTATTTACGTTTATCAGTAAGTCGACTAAATAAAGTGATAAGTACCAAATGTATAAACATTGATATGTTTAGTCCAATATTATCAGCTTTGGTCATATTGTAACCTGTAAACAAGCCAACATGAAGTTATTTCCCAAAGACTATTAAAAGTAATATAATAAACTAGCGGATCCTCGCGGTTTTACCCGCATGGTACCCGTTCCCGTAGGAATAGCAGGATAAAACATAGCCTATGTCACTCAGAAAGAATGTAGCTTTTTAATGGTGAAAGAATTTTCTCAATCGGTTCAGTAGTTTCGGAGCCTATTTGATGCAAACAAAGAAACAAACAATCAAATCTTTCTTCTTTATAATATTAGTATAGACAACAAAAAGAATATTTTAAGGTTGTCATCTTATCATTCTGTAATCCTGTAAATTACAACTCCAAAATTTATTAGATAGTAAATATACTCACAATAGGGGACCGGACAGCTAGTAACAGTTGGTCATAATTCAGCAGCTTATTACTTGCTTGTTAATCAGATTGTTTTTTTTTTTCACCTTTGTTATAAGTACTTCAATGTTATAATTTTGAATGTCAGTCAAATATTTACATATCCATAACAGTCTGATTCCCTATGGGTCTTGATGTAGTTCACTTGCTTCAACAAGTTATTTTTCTATTTTATTGTATTTTTTTAATCTATTTTATTGTATTGTGAACTTGTGATGTGTCAATAAATGTCTTTCATTTCATTTCAAGTAATTAAAAAACAAGGATTACCTTAATGAGTTGTTTGAAGTAGTTTTGATATTCTTCAGGGCAGCCGGCACCACAGTAGACACGGTCGTAGGGCCCCTGCAGTGGGGCGATGCACAAGCCGTTACCTGGCAATTATTCTCAAAGTTATACTCTCACTCGTCTAATACTCCTGCAAAAAGTCATATCTGTCACAACCATTGAAAGACACACCATATTTCATAACAACAAATATTTTACTTACCCACTTGTGACTGTCTTTACTTATTTACTAGATAAAATAAGATATTTAAAAAAAATTATATATATAGCTACATTTACTCACCGAAATAGAATTTAGGTTCACAGAAATCAAATTCATCCAATGTGGGGGAGTTTTCCATAAACTGGCCTATTTTCTTGTTTGCGTATTCATATACAACAGGGTGAACTTCCACACCATGGCTGATGCCTCCGGAGCCCAATATCAACCCTACAAGAGTGCTGAGGTAGCCAGTCCCTGATCCCACATTCAAGAATGAGAGACCTGGCCTCAGCTCCAAGCCTTCCATGACTTCACTGTGAATGAAATAAATGTATATTTAAAAAAACTTCTTTATTTTCAATGAATGTCAGAGTAATTGGGTGATTGGGTGGTTGCTTGAATTCTAATGACAATTGTTTATACCAAGCAAAATAGGGTAGGTAAGAGACAATTTGCTACGTGAGATGAGAATTAGAATAAGATTATATTAGTAAACACCCTGCTTATGCACTTTACAAATGAAAAATATGGGAAAAGCATGTAATAAAATAAAGGGACTTTCAAAGGAGGAAATTTCAAAGGCAGTACCTGTATATACATGGTGCTGACATATGCAAAGGCCCATTCCGCCAGGCCAGATCCTTGTACGCCTGATCTCGCGCCTCTGGCGTCATGTAGTCGGCGCGATCGAGGGCACGAAATACCCTCTCGACGCATCTAGTGCGTATGTAGTTCCCACCCATCAAATTGTCGATCAACTCATTGTTGTCGCGGCCCGAACTCACGGCGCCTCCCATTTTGTTTGTTTTGCTCTTCTACCGTCCAGAATCCTCGCTCAAACACCTCAGCTGATTGAACTTGTGACGTCACAGTTGTTTTTCAACATATTTTTTACCCAAGTGTGAGCAGATGAAACTTTTTTAGTAACGACACTCATATAAATTGTTTTATACAGTATTCGAACGATCCGATAACACTTTAAAATCAAAATTTATCAACGAAATCTGGAAATTTACTCTCGTATCCACTGACATGACATGACAACCACAAATTATATAGACCACAGATTACTAATATGTAGCAAGCTACAGTCGTCAAATAATGCCCCCAGTACACGATGGCCGATCATGGTCGGCGACCATGACCAATCAGAGATGGGCAAATGCCCGGTTAAAACCCGGCATTTTGAAAATGCCCAGGTTAAAACCCATTTATGCCCATTTCTGCCCGAAAAGTTGGGCGGAAACTGTATAGTAAATCAGTAATAACAGTTAACCAATATTATGAAATTTACAAACTCATTACCTACTTAAATAATGCTAAGTAATATTAGAGTACGTACATATTTGTTAATTTTTAACCCCCGACGCAGCGCAAAGAGGGGTGTTATAAGTTTGAGGCCTACGTCTGTCTCTCTGTACTGAACGTATATTCGTAGTGCCTAAACGGATCAGGCGATTTTATTGCGGTTTTTTTAATTTATTAGCCACGTTTGAAGAAAATCCATATGGCTATTTATGGAGATGGTCAACTGCCTGCCGAAACGGAAAAAGATACAGACATGGAGCTTTGACTTAAATAATGTACACCCTGGGCAAATTTTGGTGCAATGAAAAAAACAAAATGGCGGCCAAAAAAAATGGCCGCCAGAAATTAAGTTGCTCGATTTGGCTGAAATTAGCGATTTCAATGTTTTATTTTTATTTTATGTGTAATTTAAAAAGGATGATATAATAGGTCTTTACCTATGAAATTGCCGTTTTCTATGGGGAAATTGTAGGAAGTTGTAATTAGCATACAAAGATATTTGGGGATTTCTTGGACATGTGAACTCCGAATTCAACGAAACTTTCGAGATAATGATCAGACAAAATTAATCTAACTATTGCATATAATCTCATTTAATAAACTGTCTTAGAATAAAAAAAAATCTGTTCAAAGCTGTCAAATTGACGACAACCATTTTATTTTATGTGTAATTTAAAAAGGATGATATAATAGGTCTTTACCTATGAAATTGCCGTTTTCTATGGGGAAATTGTAGGAAGTTGTAATTAGCATACAAAGATATTTGGGGATTTCTTGGACATGTGAACTCCGAATTCAACGAAACTTTCGAGATAATGATCAGACAAAATTAATCTAACTATTGCATATAATCTCATTTAATAAACTGTCTTAGAATAAAAAAAAAATCTGTTCAAAGCTGTCAAATTGACGACAACCAAGGAGCGGTACTTTGAAGCAGTTATAAAAATTTTAGACGCGTGTTTAATTATTCTTTTCTTAGATGTTTAACATGACGACACACTCTATTTTCGAAACTGACTATTAATTTTGATATATTGATATTAATTAAAAAATTAGAGACCAATAAACATGTGAGAAAAAGACGGCAATTTCATATGTAAAGACCTATTGTAAATAAAATTAAATAAATAAAAGCCCCCGACACAAAAAAACCTCAAAGAAATCAGAAAATAAATTTTCTCTCGGTCGGGGCACAAAATGAGAGAGAGATTATAAACAACTAGCAGTTGTCCGCGGCTTCACCTGCGTGGTCAAAGAGAATTAATAATATCAATGCCTTAAAAAATACATGGTACATGACTGTCTGGTGCAAGGATATAAAAGTAACAATTCAAAAATTAAAAAAAATACCAAGTGGAACCCTCGCTAACGCTTGCCGTATACAAAGTGTACGTAGGTATACTGACATTATGTTTGGATTTTATATTTAGGTAAGTACAATAATTATTGATTCAAATCATGTTCAATCCACTGTGGGGAATTGCGCAACGGTTAAAGGAAGACTGATGTTGTCTTCCGGGATAGGTAATGTTAGCCCGGGGACAACTGTTACTGTCCGCTGGTTTTTATGTCGTAGTTCGTATATAAGCGAACTTGGTGAATGAACTACGTAAGCGCGATGTAGGTTCTCCATTTTGAAGCTCCGTGCCATGTTGATTATGTGCGCGTCGTCTAGATGTCGCCACAACACATAATTATGTATGAATTGATGCAAATCCGCATTTTAAGTAAGTAGTGTATCATAGTCGAAGGGGGTCTTTCCGAGGTAAAAAGAAACCTGGATCATTCTCCACCTTTCTACCACCTCAAAAAGTAGCGCAAAAATCCGCAGCACCGTTTCCATAGTAAAAGACCAGTCATTACTGGCAAGGCAAGACACACTGGTCAAAGACTTTCGTCTTGAGACATTGAGGTATTTCGGACGCAACTATATGCCGGAGCTTCCCAAACGCTGCCCATCCAAGCTGGATTTGACGAGATATCTCTTTCTCAAAGTTGGACTTACCTTACTGGACCGTCTGTCCCAGGTAAACATAGTGGTTAAAAACTTCCGGGTGTAATGTTCCCAACATTAACTGGAGCAGGTGCAGGATAAGGGGTATTAACCAATCCAAATGTAACCAGAACCATCGGCTTGATTTCCAAAGTATAATATATTTTTCAACAGCCATCCTGTGATAGAATAGACCATTGCGAAAGTTACATAACCTCAGCGATCGCACATCAAGCACGCTACCCTATTGCTCTATTTACCAAATTTCGTGAAAGTCAGATCAGTGGTTTACGCATGAGAAGGTAACAATACCTAGACCCAAATTATAATATATTTTTCAACAGCCATCCTGTGATAGAATAGACCATTGCGAAAGTTACATAACCTCAGCGATCGCACATCAAGCACGCTACCCTATTGCTCTATTTACCAAATTTCGTGAAAGTCAGATCAGTGGTTTACGCATGAGAAGGTAACAATACCTAGACAAAAAGACACATTCTCCTAACTCTTGAACTACCAAAATGCAAAAACTCAAGTCAATACTTTGCCACTAGGTACGTTTGTGTGTGTGTTTTAATGTAGAATAGATCCTATGCCAGCTCAATCGTGCAAAGAAAAAGTTCTTAATAATAATACCCATGGTACATTGAACAAAGTAAACTGAAATAAAAATATATCCTACGGGAACCGTACTGCAGACTAGTATCCTACATATCAATTTCCATACTTCTTAGCCCAGAAATGAAGAAGTTTCCATATAAATTTTAACCTCCTTATCAATAGGCGGCCTTATTGCTATATAGCAATCTCTTCCAGGCAACCTTGGGTGAAAGAAAAAATAAATCAAAAGGACAGAAGGGGAAAGGGTGCATAAAAAGAATAGAATAAGTATACACTAACAAATATTGAAAAAGAGAAAGAAGATAATATTAAAGAAAGGAGTAAGAGAGAGAAAATGACTTCTAACTTGATCTCTAAAGGATTTAAGTGTCTGAGCCCTTCTGATACCTACTGGAAGCGCGTTCCACAAACGGACAGCATGGACAGAGAAAGAGTAGGAAAAAAAGTCGGAAGAATGACGTGGAATTTTAAGGGTGAGGTTAGAGGAAGAACGCAAAGTACAGGACGTAGATGAAGAGTGAAAGGAGAAGCAGTCTTTAAGATAAGGAGGTGAAGTAGGCATGAAAAGGATAGAATAGAGAAGTTTAAGTGTGTGCAAGTCCCTGCGCCGGCGAATTGGGAGCCATTGGAGTTTGTTACGGAAGTGAGACACATGGTCGTATTTGCGAAGGTTAAATATAAATCTAATGGCAACGTTCTGCAGACGCTCTAACTTATCAAGTAACTCTTCCGACAGGTCAGTAAAACAGACATCAGCGTAGTCAAGGATAGACAGCAGAAGCGATTGTGACAAGAGTGATTTTGGTACTGGTCGGCAAAAAGTTACGAAGCCGGTTAAGTGAGCCATATGCTGCAAATATCTTTTTCCTGGTTACCTCAACATGAGGACTTCTTAGACCAGAAGTGAGGAAGTTTCCATATAAAGGGTGTCTCAAAAGTACGTATAGGATTTGAATTTCGCGCTATTTCCGAAATATTCAAGATGGCGGGTTGAAATTTGACATACGTCATCTTGACACATGTAAAATTAATCGTGGAGCGTTTCACAATAAAACAGCGCATAGAAGATTTAGAAATATTTCACGAAAATTCACGATCAATTACAAACACTCGTCGAAAGGTCGAAAAATATCGTAATTTCAAGAAGAGGTGATGTCAAATGGCCACCGCGCGAGATCTTGCCATCTGATGCCACTGGATTTCTTTCTTTAGGGCTACGTCAAAGATAAAGTCTACACCAACGATCCCCAAAACATAGACAATAAAGACAAAATATTCGCTGAGTTATTGGTGAAATAAGTAGCGAAATGTGTGAAAGTGTCATGAAAAACTTGCACACAGCAAAAATGCCCGTGGCGGCCATTTAGCAGATATTCTTTTCATATAAAATTGTACAAGTCTCTTCAAAATAAAATAAAACTACGAAGAAATTCCAATCCATTCGCGTTTTATTGAGACAAATCATCCTATACCTACTTTTGGGACACCCGTTAAATTTTAACCCCCTTTCTACCCCATTAGGGGGAAGTATTTTAACTTTGCCTACGCAGATCATCTTTAATCCTGACCAGTATCCTACATACCAATATTTATATTTCTAATTCTAAAAATGAGAACTTGAAACCCTTCCTTTGTACCCCATTATGGGGTAGTTTTTTAACTTCGCCTACGCAGATTATTAATTTTAATTCGGTGATGAGTGTCACCTTTTGATTTTATATAGATAGATTATGTTAATCATAAATAAAATAAAATATTATACTTATAAGTGCATACTCCATTTTATTATTAAAACATTTTAATACTACCCTGTTAAAATAACAAAAATGTACAATTTTCTGGTATTTTAACAGACTAATATTATTTGTCTTCTGGTAATATTCATGTGTATTATAACCAAAATAATTAAAATACTTACACAGGTAAAATACTTTAAAACATTGTTTACGCCCACAAAATGGGCAGTAATGGGCATTAACCCGGCGTTTTGGGTTTTAACCGAGTTAAAACCCGGGCAGGCTGAATGGGTTAAAACACAGTGCCCATCTCTATGACCAATACATCGTACATTGACACTTTTGAACGAACAAATTTAAAAAGGTTCTTTCAAAAGTGTCAATGTACGATGTATTGGTCATGGTCGCCGACCATGATCGGCCATCGTGTACTGGGGGCTTTAGATGCCCGTTTTGACACATGCTAAAGTGACGTTATTAGGCATGTAACCATACGAGTCTGTGATCGACTCTCGCGATTAATCGATTAAGGTTCTGAGTAACTAATCGATTATAGTAGGTTTGCAACTTATGTGGATTAAAAATAAAGTTATTATTATAAAATTTTAAACTTACTATGTAGGTACTTATACTTTTAATAAACATATTATTAAAGTATAAATTGACCTTTTATGTTATATAAACTTGAATCGAATCCACTTAAATTGCATGATTTATATAAGAGCGAACGCGCACTTGTGATTTTTAATCGGGCGATAGTTTGGTCGTTCTCGGATTCAGTATAGAGTTATATGGCAGTGGCAATCGTCAGTGCGCTTAAACTATAGACCGATCAAACTATCGAAAATGACTGGCCGATAGTCGTACGATCAAACTATCGCACAACTATCGGCTAGGCGGTAATGTGAATGAAGGACTATGTGAGCGTGCGCACTGCATTCAACTAAACTATCGCTCAACTATCGGTAGACTGCGCAATCATCGAATTATCGAAAATGACTGGCCAATAGTTACTCTACAATACAACTATAGTTATAGTTACAGTTATACAACTATCGGACAACTAAGCGCGCGCCCGGATTCAACTAAACTATCGACCAACTATCGGTCGACTAAAAATCACAAGTGCTCGCAGATTCTCAAAACCAAACTATCGGCCGACAGTTTGATCACGATCGTCTTACGATTCCGACTAAACTATCGGTCAACTAAAAATCACAAGTGCGCGTTGGCTCTAAAAGTGCAAGTATTTTAACTACAGCTCACAGCATAGACATGGTCATAGTTTAGCTACATTACTTATTATACTGGCCTGTACACGTTGGCCCAATCATTGGCCAATACGTTGTATATTAACACATTTGAAAGAACCTTTTTAAACGTCTTGTTCGTTCAAGTGCCAATTTACGATGTATTGGCCAGTGGTTGGATCAACGTGTACAGGCCGCTTACGGTGAACGCACGCTTGTCCGATGCGAACGCTTCGAACAAGACGAACAAAACGTGTTTTTAGAAATCTCTGGAAAGGTACACGTTGGTCCAACCACTGGCCAATACATCGTACATTGACACTTTTGAACGAACAAGACGTTTAAAGGTTCTTTCAAAAGTGTTAATATACGACAAATTTGCCAATGGTTGGGCCAACGTGTACAGGCTGCCATAATAAGTAATGTAGCTACTCTATGACCATGTCTATGCTGTGAGCTGTAGTTAAAATACTTGCACTTTTAGAGCCAACGCGCACTAGTGATTTTTAGTCGACGATAGTTTAGTCGGAATCGTAAGACGATCGTGATCAAACTGTCAGCCGATAGTTTGGTTGTGAGAATCTGCGAGCACTTGTGATTTTTAGTCGACCGATAGATGGTCGATAGTTTAGTTGAATCCGGGCGCGCGCTCACTTAGTCCTTCATGCACAGGCCGATAGTTGTCCGATAGTTGTATAACTGTAACTATAACTATAGTTGTAGTAACTGCCTGGCCGATAGCTGTGCGATAATTTGATCTACAACTATCGGCCAGTCATTTTCGATAGTTTGATCGGTTGATAGTTTAAGCGCACTAACGATTACCTTGCCACTGCCATATAACTCTATACTGAATCCGAGAATGACCAAACTATCGCCCGATTAAAAATCACAAGTGCGCGTTCGATCTTATATAAATTATGCAATTTAAGTGGATTAGATTCAAGTTTATATAACATAAAAGGTCAACTTTTGCTGATTGTAAGAATTTGATTGAATCAGGCGTCACTTGGCACAAATTCTTATAATCAGCAAGCGTAGCTGTACAGGCACCTTTATATATTAAATAAAAGGTCAATTTATACTTTAATAATATGTTTATTAAAAGTATAAGTACCTACATAGTAAGTTTAAAATTTTATGATAATATAGTAGATTGTACAACAAGTGCATAAAACATACCATTTTACCCGAGACGTATATATCCACCCGAGCCGTAGGCGAGGATGGATAGTCAATTCGAGGGTAAAATGGGTTTATGTACGAGTTATACACTCTGCTTTTCACTTCGAGTGTGAGGAAAATAAATTACAATATTGCAAAAAAGAAAAAATAAAGACTTCGCCAATTGGCGGGAAAACTTTCTTTTTCTTTTTTTTATACGTGGAAGTTGCAGCACAGTTACTTAGCATAGATCGTAGTCCATAATGCTCTTGAAATACTTATTTCTTACAAAACTCATTAATTTTGCCTAGTTTTATTTATTTAGTAATTTAACATGGATTATGTACAAAATTTAAGAAACAGAATGAAACAACAAGTTTATTTTAACGAAGTTTAATTGCGTCTATGACTGTTTACCTGACGACCTTTGTCTTAGAGTCTGTGACAGACGAAGATTTTACTTTATGCACTAGAGCATAAAAAGCGATTTTATGCAGCCTATACTCAACATAAACACGAACTTTACGAGCATGAGAAGTGAAAACTTTATTTTTAATCCACATAAGTTGAAAACCTACTATAATCGATTAGTTACTCAGAACCTTAATCGATTAATCGCGAGAATCGATCACAGACTCGTATGGTTACATGCCTAATCACGTCACTTTAGCATGTGTCAAAACGGGCATCTTATTTTGTGACGACTGTAGTATAAAATATCTTTGTTTGTCTTGGTTATGGGTGGTATTCCACCATAGAGTATAATATTCATCTGTCATTTGAATTCCTTAATTTGATAGATTTGGCTGCTTTGTGTTAAACGTTGCTAACCCGAAAAACCCGTTTTTGAGAAATTTAAGTCAATTTTATAAATAAAAAAGCCTCTCAGTTCCTTGTTTTGTGACGTCGGGTCGAGCTAGCAACGTTCAACAGAACAAAGTAGCAAAAATCTATCAAGATAAGGAATTCAAATGACAGTTGAAGCCCATACCCATATCCATCACACACACACATAACCCGACGTCACAAAACAAATACTCAAAGCAAAACAAGGAAATGATATTGAAAGTTCCCAAAAACGTATGAAGTTCATACCCATAAAGTTACGCGGTAGCCCGCCCGATTGACAAATACGGAACGTTATAATATCCGTATAGCGATAGAAATAAGAATCAAAGTGCTGTAAAGAGCTCGTTGCGAGCAATCCGAATCAATGTAACTCAACTCAATACTTGAAAAAATATTCCTTAATGCGAGCCCATGCCCATATCCATATTTTTTTATCTGTGGTGCAACTGACAAGACCACAAATTATAGACTAGTGACATGATGACAAGACGACATTTCACTACAACCACGGGATTGGCGATGTGATTTATTTATTTTGTTGAATTTCTGTGAGAACAGGCCAATAAAACTTGCAAATAGTTCAGTAATTAGTGACTCGTATGCATAAATTAAGAATTGGTATGACATGAAAAAATATAAGTTGTGAAACTTAAAACTTTGTCGTGTCACATTGAGACGTCACCTTGTTCTGATTGCAATGCAATAGGGAGTTGGTGTTATTGACGTAACGAAAACAGTGAGAGTGCGTTTTGTTCAGCAGAGTAATGGCAGAGACGAGTGAAGCGCAGGCGAGCGCCTCAGCGTCCGCGCCGGGCGGCGACGCAGGCGGCGAGGACGACAAACATGACGAACGTATGCTAGAATGTAACATTTGCTTGGACACGGCCAGGGATGCTGTTGTCAGTATGTGTGGACATCTCTTTTGGTAATTACCTGCTCTATGGACTTTATTTAGTTCATTACAACTTTAATTTGTTAATTATGTAGGTTGTTAGTATTTCAATCAGTCGGCAGGTTAAAACATTGATGCCAGCTGTTATTGTTTCAATGTAGGAGATAGATATTCGCTAAAACACGGCCTCAACTACAATATTTAAACCCATAATATAGAATTCCAATAATAAATAAGAAAGTAATTTACTATTGAAACAGATATATCTTTATTCAAATAATCACATACAAAGCATTTTTGAATCATCAGTGTTGCCCTAACACCCCTTCAAGACTCATAACTGACAAGAAGTGTTAAAATAAATGTAATAAGTTTTTAGTAAAAAGCTTTTTCGCTGACTGTACTTTAATATTGTATTGTCATCTGAACCAAACCTGTATACAAAATTTAAGCTCCATCGGACACTGGGAAGGGGGTCACATTAAGCTTGCAAGATTTGTCCCCCACTAACTAACATACTATATAACTAACACTCATTCCATGTTACGGGCATTACCATTTGTACGCCTTTTATCACCAATTTTCTGTTAAATGTCTATTTCAAAATACCTAAATAACTCATAAACATCATCCATTTTTATTACACTTTTATATCGATATTAAATATTCCAGAATATTGTTAAATATAACGCAAAATAATGAAAAAAGTACCCGTTACAGGCATTACTTAATTTTAACTCTTTTGACAAGCAAGACAAAACATAATAATTCTGCAAATTTTGATAAGAAACTGTGCTTTTTTAATTTTTTTGCTAAAAGTGTGATAAATTTACTACTAGAATTATACATTTACGTGGATCCTCTCATTATATAAGCATATTTATTTAAATCAAGATGTCGTTACGGGCATTACAGAAGTTTGTTACGGGCGTTACGCGTACGAATTAAAATAAACTTGCTTTACTATTAATGAGTTTTATTTAAGCTACAAAACTATTAAAAAAAATCTTAAATATTTATAATAACTATGGGATAGTATTATATGAAATTAACACAAAAAATCTCAAATTACGTCATTTTTCAATACACAATGGGTATCACGAAGCTATTTATGATTATTTAGTTTTTTGCTTTTCTCGCTTTATTTCGTGTCTTTCCCATTCTTTATGCAAATATTCTTCATATTTCTCTTTGTCTTCTTTTAACTTTTCTCTAAATTTATAAATTCTTTCCTTACCAGAAGCAGGCACCTTTATACCTGAAAAAAAAAAACATGCTGCATGCCAACCCAACAAACCCAAGCAAGCATTATAATAATAAAGAAATAAATATAGCAAAAAACAATAAAATGAAAATGCATAGTAAAACAGTCACAATTCCATGAATATCAAAGTGTAATGCTCTTAACGTTACGGGCATTACAAAAGAACACCTAAGTAAAAAACACATTAAATACTTATTTTGAACAAAAACTGCTTGATATTTAGGCGAGAAAGCATATTTCCCTTTTTCCATAGCAATAAGCTTACAACAAGTTGAATGGTATGCATATAAAGTTAACTTTTACCTGTTTTTTGTTACGGGCGTTACTATGAAATGACACGCAATAATTGCTTCACTTAACACTTTTAACAATAACATTTTAGTGAAAACTCTGTGCTGAAATGAAGATTAGAATCTTAACTTCAAAATTGCGCCGTTTTGACAGTTGTCAGGAACCGCAATTTCTTCTTTTTAATAATGTTGCCACTTGAATAAAAAATAGTACACATGAGGGTGATTGCCGATCATGTTAACATTTCAAAAAAAAATTTTATCATTTTATGAAAATCTATAATGTTTATTAATAAATTAAGCATATAACTATTCTCCAACTAATAATAAAAATAAAAGTGTTGAGTAGCGTTTGTCATGGAATGAGTGCTAACTAACATGGCAAGTTAATAAAATGCTTGTCATAAATAAGAAGTTACTGAAAATTTTTAAAAAAATCTACCCATCTCGCAACCAGCTCCGATGGGATGTGAGACAGGTTGATTTTATTAGATAAGTTTAGATGTTTGTATGTTTGTTACTCAATCACGCCAAAATGGCTGAACGAATTTGGCTGAAATTTGGGACACACATACTTTGTAGCCTGGAGAAGAACATAGGCTACTTTTTATCCCGGAAATTATCACATTCCTACAGGATAACGACGTGTAGTCCACGCGGGCGAAGCCGCGGGCGGAAAGCTAGTATTTTATAAAAATTGCATTTTGAATGCAAAAAAGTAAATAAATAAGAAGTTCATTCAGGATACCTAAAAGATGCATAATTTTTTTTTAAATCTATTTTCTAAATTTACAAAAACAATTCCAAATTATTATGTATTGCAGACATCAGTCACTGACACAATGATAAAAAGAATTGTTTTAATGTTGTTTTACATTTCCCCAGTGCATCGAGGATTTCATTAACTAAGTCCGTTTGCATGTCATTTAACAAAGCAGTTAACATCAGATACAAATTCATTCAAAAATTTTATTAAGTTTTTATTATTTCATGTTTCCATTTTATTTAGGTAATTTGGGGACAAAATCATCCCTGAACCTACTTGATTTTTTGAATAGCTGCAAAATGATAAAATAAATCATATAAAACTGTTCCATATATTTTTTTTCTAAAAGAGTAAATTTTTTGTTCAGTTGGCCCTGTCTGCACCAGTGGCTTGAAACGAGGCCCAGCAGGCAGGTGTGTCCCGTCTGCAAGGCTGCCATCAGCAGAGACAAAGTTATACCACTCTATGGCAGAGGCAATACCAAACAGGAGGATCCTAGAAATAAGGTGTGAATGAAATTATATTTAAAAAAAATACACAGTTGAACATCTTTATTATTTACATATTATTTTATATTTTATTTATTGAGAAAATCAACAGCGTTTCACGATATAGTACTTAATTATAAGTTAATTACGAAAGTAGGGCTATTATCAAACTCATATCAAGTTATGATTTTATATGCTGACTTATTAAATTGGTCCCTTTGATCTATAAGTACCTACTTATACTTTTATAAAATAAAAATAAAACTAAATTCAAAATAATAAAAGTAAAGAAAGTGTTTGTTCTTCAATTTGCTATCATTAAACCAGTGTGCTTTGAAATAATTATTTTGCTTTCTTACAGGCCAGTATTTAGAAAAAGGTTTTGTGCTTGTCTTTAATGATATACCTATTTTAATTTATAATCTTTGATCAACAGAACTACAGTGCCACAAACTTTTCTGTTCCGGTGACCAAAATGTGAAACTATCGTGTTTTTTTTAAATGTCATTCTGCTGTCAAGTTGATGTCCAACCATAGCGCTGCTGGTGGCTGAAGGTCTTAGCAGTCAGGCCCTGTTAAATTGCTACAAAACAAAGAAAAAAGTACATAGCGCCGCTGTCACCGGAACAGAAAAGATTGTGCCACTGTAGGTGTTATTGTTGATCGAAGTTTATGATTAAAAACTTTACAAGATTATATTCTGTAGGTACCACCGCGGCCGGCGGGGCAGCGCACGGAACCCGATAATAACAGCGGCTTCCCTGGCTTTGGGTTTGGTGAAGGGTTCCACATGTCCTTCGGCATCGGCGCGTTCCCGTTCGGCGTATTCACCTCCACGTTTAACTTTGGCGATCCGAGACCTAGTGCTGGTATGTTCTTAAGTTTAAATTATTCTTCAACTGTTTTAATGAGCAGATTTATTTGAGATGAATACCAAAGAATAGCATAGATGCACAAAATTTAGAGGTTGAAGCTGTATTCACAAAATATATATTTTATAGCTTGGAGTACAACCATTGATAATTTCATCTCATTGATATACTGCCTTTACATATTTTTAACATTTTGAGTAGTTTATAAATAAATAAATATATATTATACTACTAAAATTATTTTGATGCAACAAGAGTGCGTTTACTGCGTGCGGCGCCTGTAAGCGCGTTGTTTGTATATTATTTGTTATACAGGCGTGATACGCCTGTGAGTTATAATATGTTGCTTCTACAACTTTCCAACTTTTGCTTGTTAAACTCTTCTGCAAAAAATGCGGTCTGCATAGGTTCTAATGCCATTACTTGATATTCAATAAAAGTTATTGAATAACGTCATTGTACTTCCGCGACCATGGCCCCTGAAAAGGTGCCGAAATTTAGGAAAAATCCAACATGTACCTATATTTAAGACACAAAATGAATATATTTCTAAGTGTTAAATATATGTACAATGTGCGTTTAAATCTATAGGGTTAAATTTTCAATGTCAGCTAAAAAATCGTCAAACAAATCATAATTTAAATGCAAATTAATTCACAAATAACTTGTGCGTTTCTTTAGTATTTGTAACTTATTATGTTCGAAGTAAAACATGCTAATTAAATACATGTATTGTTTTCAGCACCCCGCGGCACAGCGCAGTACGAAGAAGAACAGTTCCTCTCGAAAATATTCTTATGGGTGGCAATACTGTTTGTGCTGTGGCTGATCTTCGCATGACCCCTGGGACGGCACTCGGCCCCGCCCGCCCGCGCCCCGCTACTGCCTGTGACTTTAAAACGCCCTGAAAGTAAGCGCGTACATTGCGTTCCACGAACGATGAGTAACATTGATACTCGAACTAAACTTGCGCTGTAAATGTTTTGTATGTAAAAGCGCGCCTGCGCAAGCTGTTAGTAGTTGGACGTGCTCGTCATACTTGATCCACACAACTACAATGTTTTCTGAGCCATCATGTTCCAGAAACAGTAATGCACATACTTGTATGTTTTTTATGGTAAAATCAAATATGCACCATGTGATAGCAAAATCGTGGTGCTGTAAATAAAATTGAAATATTATTACACAAATCGAGTTAGACTAAAAAAGTTACCATTGTTCTGTAAAGGTTGATTTCATAATATTCTGTAAAAATACATACTTTGAAAAGTAACTGTTGAACTTTCCGAGTGGTAACATTTTGATAATTTTACATCTTTAGGGCTAACCTATAATTACCTACTGTTTCATTGTCAAGATATTGTGATATCACCATACAGTGTTATTAAAATAAATATTTAGTAAAAATCGATTTGACAACTTTTATATTTCAAGGTAAAATATCACTAATAACCGAAAAGCGACAGGTGCATTAATGTGCTTTTTTCGTAAGTTTGATAATCATATCTATAGCTTGTGCACGTGTGAGCCGCCCTGGCTGTATAAGCTAATTTGTTAATAAATTAAGGTGTGTCTCGAAAATACGACTGTTAGAGATCTCTCGACGCCTTGTTGCAGCTGCCATTAAATTAGAACGTAAAGGTGGTGCTGATAAACTACAGCATTCACTTGTAACAGAACAGGACATCGAGCATTCGCAGTTTTTAAATGTGTCGAACTGAACAACGAACAAAGCCAAACATCGCAACGAACATTTTCATGATCTTTCTAGCGAACGCTCTAGTCGATGCTTAAAAACAATGACAGAAGCTCGGCTCACCAAAAAGTTATTTACTGGCTCTTCGTTAGAGGGCTCACTAGAACGCTCGATAGAATGCTCGCCAAAACGCTCTCGTTATTTTTCTGTAATTTAACATTCGCAAGAATGCTCATCACAATAATTGAATGCTCTAGTTTATCAGCACCTTAAGGCGCTACTCGGAAAAATATGGACTTTTTGATTTAAAACTATAGGATGGTTACAGTTGTTACATATCTGGTAATAAGATATATATTTCTTCATACCTTTATCTAGGTTCGTATAGTTTCAGAAACACGATTTTATGATTTTGCCTCGACACTTTTTATTTTCGAAAAGACCTCTAAAATATACGAAAATTCAAGATTATTCTGAAATGGGGTTACAAATACTATTGGAAATTGGTTGAATTAGTGGACACCAATAATATTTAGGATCGTGTAGAAGCATTTTTCAAAAATCGCTGTAGTTTTTTAATACGAAGTGATTTTGTGTTATTTTTGCCTAATCTGCAAAATCGGTCTCGCTCCCGCGCGCGTCGTTTTCTCATTGCTATCTCGCTTCAGCACGATTTTTCCGAGTATCGCCTTAATGATCACTGTGCAGTCATGGTGTTGATATCGCATCGTTTTAATATTCCTTGCATTTATCTGTTCGATTTTTTTATGCAGATCAAGGGACATACAGAAGTCGTGACTTACTACCTACTTAAATATAGTTCACTTGTTAATTAGTTACTTATTGTTATTAGTTTTCATCTTTGTTTAGTTTCATAATCGAGTTGTAAGGCTAAGCCATCCAAACTATTATTGGCTCTTGTAGTTTCAAGCTGTAAACTTGAGAATCAAAGTGTACACTTATTCACAAACGCTCAGTAGAGGTCCATTATAGTTTTTTTCCTGATCAAGGTTTTTTAAATCATAAATTCATTCCAATTGGGTGTTTGACTGTTGTTGAAATGTAAATATTTAATTATGACATGCGAAAGTATAACATTATTGAATAACAAATATGAAAAAAGAAATTCAATATGTATTATAACAAGCGAATTATGAGCTACTCAATTGTGACTCTAGCTATCTCTTTCTAAAACGAAATTTTCTATGGCGAGAGTATGGCGCTATGGAAATGTGACGTCACGTTTCTATAGCGCTCTCCTTGTCTAATAAGTAAGTTTGATGCTCTATATCGCTGAAAATATGCAAGATATTTAAAAATAAATACCTATGTTGTGTTGCTATTAATTAAATGAACATTTTAAGTCAATAAAAAAAATTCAGTCAAATACCCAATTTATAACTTTCCGAGCGTTTGTGGTTAAAGTGATGCATGAAATGTCGTGTATAGGCATCATAGTGTAAGTTGTGATAAACATGCAATGCGAGGTTTGTGTAAGAGCGAGCGCGCACGAGCAACTTTTGTTTTCGCAACTGTGTACATTGTTACTAAGTAGTGTGATACATTAATTTGGATATAAGCAACTTATGTTTTAGAACCTATTGGTGGAGATTTGTAAATGGCATTGTTTGAAACTACCGATTGTAATAATAATAATATATTTGTCTGTAAATCTTCCAAAGAATAAATAAATTAAATTAACTATTTTGTCTCTCACGCGACAAATGAACGAACTCTCATGAAAGTGCGCGCATGAGAGACAAAATAGTTGCGGAAACAAAAGTTGCTCGTCCGCGCTCGCCTTAATGGCGCGAGTACACGAGCAATTTTTTGGCAATAATTTCCAGACAACAGGGGGCCAAGCCTGCTAACGTTAAGTCATAATCGAGTCTCAATCGTGTTTCAATTGTAGTACTGTTGTAGTGCTTTTTTACACACTAGTTACAAGAAATGTGTACTTTTTTCACTATACTACTGATGGTCACACCACACACTACATTTACATCACATCATATTGTCATAATTCTTGTAACTAGTGTGTAAAAAAAAAACACTACAATTGAACGACAATTGAAACACGATTGAGACACGATTATGACTTAACGTTAGCAGGCTTGGCCCCCTGTAATGTATCAATTTGGAGCAATTAAGTGGAGCGATATTGCTCCATATTTCGTGGTATTATTTGGCCATATCTTAGCAACAGGTTACTACATTTTGACATTTGGCATCGCCCTTAAATTGCTTGATGTGGTCATGACGTAATGTTTGGCGGGGATTGGCAGGAATTTTAGTTGCTTGTGTAAGCATGCCATAAAATGTTAGTTAACTAACAGGACATGTTTGTTACAAAGACTTCTTGTAATATACTTCTGTAACTATTCAAAACGGATTGGCGTACTCGTTACATGCGATAAGACCATACCATATACATATAATAAATCAGTAGATAAGTTTTATGTTAATATTTCTGTAAAAATAAGTGTATATATTATATATTTGAATTATTTCAATGATATGTTGTGATGGGATGGAAAATTGATTAAATGATAAAAAATAAAGAAACCTTATGCTATTACTATTTATTTTAATTAAATCTTTATTTTAAAATGTTACAAGTCTAACTTCCCTTATTGATATTATAAACAATCAATGTCATTATTACGATGAAGTTGAAGAGGAAATAAATGTCTACTATGATAGTTTAAATAAAAACAATCAAATAGTTATTGGTCCGATAACTTTAATAATTGAGAAAACAATGTTGAATTTATAGTAAACCAATATAATGATCTTAAATTACCTATCTAAGTTAACATTATCATAGACGCAATTAATAGCTTAGCTTTAAAAAAAACACTGTATGACTGCAAATGTTTTAGTCTGCAATTCTCTTATATCCTAGGGAAACTTAATATATTGACATTAGAAGAATTCATTTTGGAACAGCTGTATTATATACCCTAGAAGTAAATATCTGTTTAAAATCTGATTGTAACAAGCAATTTAGCTGAATTAGGCCAACAATGCAAAAATACTTTGTGTTTCAGAAGATGTATGCTGGCTTTCTTAAATATATCTTTCTTGATACCTAACTTAGGACTAGGTTCTTCCCGTAGGAACAACGCAAGTTATCATAAACGCTTCTTATTAAATTTATACATTGGCTCTAAAGATGTCAAAACACACAGCACTTCCTAAAACTAGCTCTTTATGGCTCAGACACACTCGCACGACGACGTCGGACGAATCGTCTGTTTTCACGATTCGGTAACTTTGACGGCGGTAATGCTTTAACGCCTGTGTGCACACGCATCACGAATCGTAAAAATTACCGATACATCTTAAAGAGATCGTGTTTTTTGACGAATCCAGTATCCAGTGTGGATGAGTCATTAGTTTTCCCGCAAAAACCACTTGTTTGCTTATTGTTGTGCAACTTATTTCGCAATCGATTTGTTTGCTCTGATGCCTAAACAATTATTACCCCAATTCAGGGGTACTCGATGCATTTATTACATTTGTCTCTCTCAATGGAATACTAGTTTGAGGGCAGCACTACTCATCATGACTGGCGAAGCTATTAATGTGGAAGAAAAACTGGCGTGGGATACCCGAATTCGGGCATTCCAAACAGATGCTCGGTGGTGATACTTGGTGATTTACTCGAATTCTTTAACAGAATTTAAACAAACCACCAGCACGCGTAGCATGACAAACCCAAGAAGAGTTTTGTCTACCTCGAAAGTGTATAATTGACAGCCGAACAATAGATTTGTCTATGATGAAATGTCATTTTTAATGTTTCGATTAAGACATTTATCATGTTACCTGTAGGGCTAGCACAACTCGCTAGCGCGACTCGAGTGAGAAAGAGTCGCGGGCACTTTCAACCAATCAGATCGCTCGTAGATAGCGCGCGCGACTTAGGGCGACGTGCTGATTGGTTGAAACGAGCGCGACAAAGAGTTGCGCTAAGTTGTGCTAGACCTACTGTGCTGGTGCGATGTCGCCGACAATCGAAAATTCTGTTAAATAATAAGCCTTAACTTTTAAAAAATATTCATTCTCATCAGAAATCAATCAATTAAATTTTTCACAGTCTGAAACCTACAAATGTGAGCCTATAAATCTAGTAAGTATTAGCGGAAGAAGAAGATTAGAAGAAGCGGAATTGAGCTGTGTTTCCATAAATTTGACGTAACAAGCGGTGTCAGCTCAACTGTTAAATGTATCTATAATGTAAACACTGCTCATCTTCGCGCAGCTCCGCTTCTGTGGAAACGTACCCCTAGTATTTGTCGCAAGTCTACTCTATGTCAATTAAATTTTTCCCAGTCTAAACCTTTCAATCGTGAGTCTATAAACTTAGTATAAGTCACAAGTCTACTCCATACCGTAGAGTTTGAGAGTGCGGTCCATACTGGTAGAAGCGAGGTACGCAGCGTGACGGCCAAACCTCACTCCGGTGGCCGCAGCCGTATGCTCATTGAACACCTTCAGCTCCTGCCACTGACGACACAAGTACACTCTCACATCACTACCGGCCACACCTAGGTAGGTGCCACTCTGATCGAAGCACAACTCCTTGATGGTGTAACCTTCCTCCAGCTGAATGGTCTTGAAGTTCTTGAGCTTGCGCAAGTCCCATAGTTTGACGCAGGCGTCCTCGGCGGCCGTGGCGAGGTAGTACCCGTTCTCGGAGAACGAGATGGAGGTGACCGGCCCCACGTGACCGGGGAAGTTTGCTACGTTGCTCTGCTCTTTCAGATCCCAGATCTTTACCTGAGGAACGGTTGGATTAGGGTTAGGTGAATGTTCAAATGTACTCTTTACTCCCTTATTCCAAAACGTGAACTAAAATAAATAGTCCTGGTTAAAAGTAAAAATAAATGAAGTGACAGCACAAGTTTTGTACCAGTTTTAGGAACAAAACTGGTGCTGTCACTTCATTTTTCAAATGAAAAACAGAATTAGCATCCGTTTTAATCCAGCCGGCTTAGCATGAGCGGCTTATAATACGCGTAATGCTGTCTTGCTTACCCCACTAAGGTGTAAGCAAGACAGCATGACGTGCTATATCATATCGCGTTATAAACCGCTCATGCTAGGCCGGCAGGTCTAACTTTTCTTTTAGTCCACGTTTTGGAATAAGTGGGAAAGAGTACACTCAGAGTACTCCCACACAGGCGCGTTATTATCGTCGATATTATTATTGATATTTGTTTTTAGTACATTAAGTATTAGGATGGCTACGAAGTTACACACTACTGCGATAATATCGACTAGTACACTTGCGTTCCTCAGACCTGCGATGAGAGTTCTTAGAACATTTGTATTAGGACGCAATACTTTTGATTTGATAAGTAGTTGTGCAAATAAAATAGTATACCTGTGAGTTTTCAGTGCCCGTGCCGAAGATAAGTCCGTCGGGATGGAACTGCGCCGTGGTGAGGCTCACCCCCGCGGCGTCCGCCACCTGGGCCATACAAAAAGATGATAATGAGAAATTCCTTAAATCTATGCTTAGGTATATCCACCGAACAATAAAGTGGTTAAATGAAGCATGTCACGCATTTGGTACAGTGCGACAGCGTTTTCTGCTCCTATGTAGTAGCAATTTAATCGGCCCAGCCGGCCTAGCATGAGCGGCTTTTATCAAGCGATATGATATGGTACGGCATGCCGTCTTGCTTACACCTTAGTGGGGTAACCAACTTGCCGTACCATATCATATCGCGCGATAAAAGCCGCTTATGCTAGGCCGGCTGACTTCTACGACCTTCAGCCGGCAGCAGCGCTATGGTTGGACAACAACTTGACTGTAAAAAAACACGTTAGTTCCAGTTTCTGGCCACCGGAGCAGAAAAGAATGTCGCACAGCACTATACTGAATGAAGCGCGGAATCGAAAACAAAATAGTTGCCATGACAACTCGAAGAAAGTATACATCATACAAAGTTAAAATGTATGGAGAGTTTGCTGTTTTAAGCTAAGATTTTTCTGGTTATACTGCTGGATGGATTTTTTGATTCTGTATCAACCAGCGTGAGTACCTTGGTGAGCAGCGCGCCGGTGCGGATGTCGGAGAATGCCCAGTGCTGGTCCGTGGAGGTGGATAACACGTAGTCGCCCGTGGGGTGGAGGGAAAGTCCCGTAACCGGCCCGTCGTGCGAGCGCAGAACCACGCTCGTCTGCGACCTGCCCACAAAGGTTCAAGGATTGTAGTTTCATTAACGCCCTGGGCAGAGACAGAGGACTTTTGTCCGCCGTACTAACTTTAAAAGTAGTAATTTTCGCCACGAACTCAATGCATATGATGTTTTTTCATTCGTAAAGATAAATAATAATAAAAAAATAAAAAACGCTTTATTGCACACAAAGAAAGAAACAATAACACAAAGAGACATAGTTATGAGAAAACAGACAACAGGCGGCCTTATTGCTAAATAGCAATCTCTTCCAGGCAACCTTGGGCGAAAGAAAAAAATAAATCAAAAGAACAGAGGGGAGAGGATGCATAAAAAGGATAGAATAAGTCTAGAATGACAAATAGAGAAAAATAAGATAATACATAAACTTTAATGAGTAAGGGAGAGGAAATGACATCTAACTTGATCTCCAAAGGATTTTAGAGTCTGAGCCTTTCTGATACCTTCAGGAAGCGCGTTCCACAAACGGACAGCATGGACAGAGAAAGAGTAGGAAAAAAGTCGGAAGAATTACGTGGAATTTCAAGGGTGAGGTTAGATGAGGAACGCAAAGTACATGACGTAGATGAAGAGTGAAAGGAGAAGCAGTCTTGATCTTGTCAAAGATCTAGCAAGGTGGTAGGAGGAGCTTTATTGGGCAGAACAATCTTCGTTTAAGTCGCATTCGCAGCAAATGTTTCCACTTCAGCCCCCCTAGACAAGTGACTTTCTACGAATAAAAAGAAAATGTATGGGATTGACATTAGCAATCGAAATGTCACGTGACCGCTATATGTCAATCCCATACATTTTCTTTCTATTCGACTGGCGAATTCGCTAATAGAAAGCCACTTGTCTAGGGGGGGTTATGTCGGCGGACAAAAGTCCCTCGTCTACGCAGGGCGTATAGGGCCCCACCGACGATCAGGGGCCTATTTTTCAAAAGCTTGTAACTTGTAATACAAGCGGATGTCACTTTTTGACAGATATTTTTAGAAAGGGACTTCCACTTGTATTACAAGCTACAAGCTTTTGAGAAACGGGCCCCAGTCCGCTTGCCGTCCTCGGATCGGAGATCGGATCGGCCGTCTGACATCGAGACCTTATCAAGTTATCACACTACTAGACCGATCATTGCCTATCGGCAATAGTCGAAAATCGGCTTTGAGGCCACACACTAGCAGTTGATAGTCGTCAGTTTCAGTATTAGTCCGTAGTTTCTGTCCGGCCGATTACTGTCGACATTTGGTCCGCACAATGCCTGCGCATTAGCCGCCAGTTCAAAAACTTAAAGGGAACTGTGACTGTGTGGCCGATAGCGGCCAACTGACAGACCATTGTCAACAGTTCACTTCCACATCTGGCATCATCACCCAATAAACTGCTACAGTTACATTTATAAACATAGAGGCTACTACCGAGTATGTATCTATTCATTCAAGATAAATTGATATTTGTGTAAAATTTTCCATAAAAATACAATAAAATAATTAAAGTTCAAAAAGTATTTGGTAACAGTTTACTTACGTCGGTACATTCCAAACTCGAATGGTGTGATCCGGTGAAGCGGTGATAACTGTATCCTCATGCAGATGGTATATGACCCTGGTGACCTTCTTAGTGTGGCCCTTGAGGATGGCCACCACCTGCTCCGTGTCCTTGTTGAACACGTATAGTATACAGTTAACAGTTTACTCACGTCGGTACATTCCAAACTCAAATGGTGTGATCCGGTGAAACGGTGATAACTGTAACCTCGTCCGGATGGTATATAACCCTGGTGACCTTCTTGGTGTGGCCCTTGAGGATGGCCACCACCTGCTCCGTGTCCTTGTTGAACACGTATAGTATACAGTTAACAGTTTACTCACGTCGGTACATTCCAAACTCGAATGGTGTGATCCGGTGAAGCGGTGATAACTGTATCCTCGTCCGGATGGTATATAACCCTGGTGACCTTCTTGGTGTGGCCCTTGAGGATGGCCACCACCTGCTCCGTGTCCTTGTTGAACACGTATAGTATACAGTTAACAGTTTACTCACGTCGGTACATTCCAAACTCGAATGGTGTGATCCGGTGAAGCGGTGATAACTGTATCCTCGTCCGGATGGTATATAACCCTGGTGACCTTCTTGGTGTGGCCCTTGAGGATGGCCACCACCTGCTTGGTGTCCTTGTTGAACACGTATAGTATACAGGTAATAGTTTACTCACGTCGGTACATTCCAAACTCGAATGGTGTGATCCGGTGAAGCGGTGATGACTGTATCCTCGTCCGGATGGTATATGACCCTGGTGACCTTCTTGGTGTGGCCCTTGAGGATGGCCACCACCTGAAAGAAGAAAATTTATTTATTGACACAAACACATGAGAAAATACAATTTTTAGAACTTAACTTAAAAAAATAATTGACATATCTCACGGCTGCGTCAAAGTAGGAAGCCCATTCAGCATGATGTCAGGTTTGTGAGACCTGACGCTGACTTTCAATAGGGATGATGACTGATGAATAAAATAACGAAATACTAATAAAAAAAGTAAAAATATTATACTTTTAGAGTCGCTTCTAGACCTCTTGGTTTTATATATTTCGTTTTATTAGTTTTAGGTCAAAGTTGGGTGGGCAAGTCCATTTAAAAAGTATAAAATTTATTATAATAAATATTGCTTTTGATTAGTCCATAAAATGTTTAGCAAATTTGTCTAAAAAACTATTTTGATCACATAATATTTTATATAGCTGCCGAACAAATTTCTTACGCGTTGCATACAAACTACTCTAGACGTCACAATAGAGTAGCCGTTAGTATGGAGCGTTTTTGGGCGAGACCAATGTGCGTGCATTTCAAACTGTGATATCTCGGGGAGTTTTCATGCTAGCAAAATAATTCTTTTACCAATGTTTCTATCTTTGAGAGATCATTCTATATTACCTAAATAAAAAATAGTCATCATGCCTATTGGCACCTTATTATTTTACCTGCTCGGTGTCCTTGTTGAAGACGGTCGCGTTGCGGTCGTTGCCGCCCGTCAGCAGCTTGCTGTGATCCGACGGGTTGATGTCCAACGCCAAAATGCCGGGCACACTAGCCGAGTGCAGACCCTACAGAACAATTGAGGGTTATTTTAAACTGTAATTGAGAGTTTTGTTGCATTCGTCCAGACTCATTACCACGTTCAGCCCCAAGCCAAGTATTAGTTTATTTGGATTTGTTTTCTTTATATCTTACAAACTATTCACCCGATACCCAACCCAAAACCCTCAGGAAAACCGCGTGGGCCAGAGCTTTAATTAGGCCATACGAAACATTTAGTAAACATGTGCGCAAATGATACACAGTCTTACTTAAGTCGAAGTAGGGTAGTGTGCACAAAATGATTTATACACTAGCGCTGAACGTGTTGAATTGAAAGCAATCTTATAATTTTATTTGAGTCATATTTTGAATAATCTGAAATTCTTAAAATGTGATATTAATTTCTAGCTTTCCGCAAAAAAAGGTAAAGGTTCCTTTAAGCAGCAAGTGCTGTTGTACAACGTAACTCCTGTCTGTATGAGCGCGGTGGCGGCTCCTGTATAGGAAGGGACTCACAGGATGCGAGGCGAGCGTGAGGAAGGCGCGGATCCGGTCGGGCGCCACCAGCCCCTCGGGCACGGTCCGCTGCTGTATAGGAGGGGACTCACGGGATGCGAGGCGAGCGTGAGGAAGGCGCGGATCTGGTCGGGCGCCACCAGCCCCTCGGGCACGGTCCGCTGCTGTATAGGAGGGGACTCACGGGATGCGACGCGAGCGTGAGGAAGGCGCGGATCTGGTCGGGCGCCACCAGCCCCTCGGGCACGGTCCGCTGCTGTATAGGAGGGGACTCACGGGATGCGACGCGAGCGTGAGGAAGGCGCGGATCTGGTCGGGCGCCACCAGCCCCTCGGGCACGGTCCGCTGCTGTATAGGAGGGGACTCACGGGATGCGAGGCGAGCGTGAGGAAGGCGCGGATCTGGTCGGGCGCCACCAGCCCCTCGGGCACGGTCCGCTGCTGTATAGGAGGGGACTCACGGGATGCGACGCGAGCGTGAGGAAGGCGCGGATCTGGTCGGGCGCCACCAGCCCCTCGGGCACGGTCCGCTGCTGTATAGGAGGGGACTCACGGGATGCGAGGCGAGCGTGAGGAAGGCGCGGATCTGGTCGGGCGCCACCAGCCCCTCGGGCACGGTCCGCTGCTGTATAGGAGGGGACTCACGGGATGCGACGCGAGCGTGAGGAAGGCGCGGATCTGGTCGGGCGCCACCAGCCCCTCGGGCACGGTCCGCTGCTGTATAGGAGGGGACTCACGGGATGCGAGGCGAGCGTGAGGAAGGCGCGGATCTGGTCGGGCGCCACCAGCCCCTCGGGCACGGTCCGCTGCTGTATAGGAGGGGACTCACGGGATGCGACGCGAGCGTGAGGAAGGCGCGGATCTGGTCGGGCGCCACCAGCCCCTCGGGCACGGTCCGCTGCTGTATAGGAGGGGACTCACGGGATGCGACGCGAGCGTGAGGAAGGCGCGGATCTGGTCGGGCGCCACCAGCCCCTCGGGCACGGTCCGCTGCTGTATAGGAGGGGACTCACGGGATGCGAGGCGAGCGTGAGGAAGGCGCGGATCTGGTCGGGCGCCACCAGCCCCTCGGGCACGGTCCGCTGCTGTATAGGAGGGGACTCACGGGATGCGACGCGAGCGTGAGGAAGGCGCGGATCTGGTCGGGCGCCACCAGCCCCTCGGGCACGGTCCGCTGCTGTATAGGAGGGGACTCACGGGATGCGACGCGAGCGTGAGGAAGGCGCGGATCTGGTCGGGCGCCACCAGCCCCTCGGGCACGGTCCGCTGCTGTATAGGAGGGGACTCACGGGATGCGAGGCGAGCGTGAGGAAGGCGCGGATCTGGTCGGGCGCCACCAGCCCCTCGGGCACGGTCCGCCCGCGGCGCTTGCGCTCTTGTGTGAGAGCAGTGGCCCGGTCCTGTAGACGCGCCACCACGTCTGCGGACATGCCCACGGCCGCCGCGCCCGCTGCCGGCGCCGCCTCCACCTGTGAAAGTAGCTATGATTATAAATTATCCTAAAAAAATATATAAACCAACATCCTTATAAAGAAGTCCCTATTATAGTCCAGTGAATAGAGGGTTTTTAGCTTACAAGTGGTCCGGTAGTTTTGATTTTTTGATATGTTGTCTAGGATGGTTAGTGAGTATTTAAAATGCAAAATGCACAATTCCTCGCCCTCCACCCCCGCCGCCATATTGAAAAAATCGGCAACTTCTTCAGGTTTTCGCTTAAATCTTCGTTTAGGTGCATTTGAGCCAGAGAAGAGTCTTCACAATGTTGTACAGAATTAAATTTTCTATAATTAACACTTTTAATTTTGTTACTAGGACAGATAGGGAGATATGCACTTTAAAAAAATGGTTTTCCAGAAATTTGACAAACTTGTAATGGGCCCAGAGTCATAGCACTTTGAAACCTTATATTAAATAAGGTTAAACTAATGAATAATTACAACATTTGATTATATGGCGACAAAGTTGAATTGTAAAAAATAAAAAAGTTACAGTAGTTAAAAAAGTCTTGAAATAAGCTAGAAATTTTCGCTTATATCTTTTATATTATATATTTTAGCCAGAAAACATTCGTCACAATGTTGTAGAGTTTTAAATTTTCTATTATTAATGTTTTAAATTTTGTTTCTAGGACAAATAGTTTCGAAAATATGCACTTTTTAAAACTGCGCGGGCACCATAAATTTTTCGGAAAATTAGATTTTTGCATTTTTTAAAAGTGCATAGGTATCTCCAAATCTATCTGTCCTAGAAACAAAATTTAAAACATTAATAATAGAAAATTTAATTCTCTACAACATTGGCAGAAATGTTTTCTGGCTAAAATGCACCTTAACGAAGATATAAGCGAAAATTTTTAGCTTATTTCAAAACTTTTTGAACTAGTTAACTTTTTTTATTTTTACAATTCAACTTCGTCGCCATATAATAAAATGTTGTAATTATTAATTAGTATATATTAAATAAGGTTTCAAAGTGCTACGAATCTGGACCCATTTTGCACCTTGTTCTTTAGAAGTTTGATAAATTTCTGGAAAATCATTTTTTTTTAGTTAATATCTGCCTAAACAAAATTTAAACCGTTAATTATTGAACATTTAATTCTCTACAACATTGTCAACAATCGTTTCTGGCTCAAATGCACCTAAACGAAGATATAAGCGAGAATCTGAAAAAGCTGCCGATTTTTTCAATATGGCGGCGGGGGCGGAGGGCGAGGAATTGTGCATTTTGCATTTTTAATACTCACTAACCATCCTAGACAACATATCAAAAATTCAGAACTAACGGATCACTTGTAAGATAACCCCCCTTAATTAGTCTCTATTTACTGGGTTATTAGGACCCTTCACAAATGGCTGGGTCTTTACGTTCCCTAAAATATGGTTGAGCGAAGCGATGGCTGGCTCATGCGTCATGCTCGTGAACGGGTGCTGCCAGTGGGGTGGGTCTGCTCATGTCTACTTGTGTTAAAGGTGTTCGGGATTGGTTTATAATAGTATTATATAGTTTTATGAGCGAGCTGGTGTGTCTCATGGTAATTTTGGTACCCGTGTCTTACAGTTACAGCTATTTTTCTAATAATTGTATTATTTATTCAAAAATTCCTTTTATTTGTTAATACTTATAGATTTGAATATGCGGCGCAGCTTGCAGTTTCCTTTTTATTAATCCTATAATATAATGTGAATAAGATTAAGATTAGTGTGTTCATTAAACTATTTGATTCCTAGTTTGGTTGAAAATTGTTTACTGTTTTAGGTAATAAGTAAAATTGTACTTAACTTAAGCGGTATTCTGTATTGTGATGGAAAGTAACCTTACTATTATGTAAAGGTCATTTTTCAAATTTGACGACTCTGTATAAGTTAAAACAGGGAGAAAAAAATAGCCCTTGGCGAGTTTCTTGCCGGTTCTTCTCGCTACAAGGTCTCCTGCCGTAGGATTTGCGAACCGATGGCGTAGCTTCATTGACGTTCATAAGTGTTGTTAAACAAACCTAAATTGAATAAACGATTTTGAATTTTGAATTTTGAATTTTAATTTTGGCTTGATTAAAATTACATGTTCACACGTGATTGGTGGCTTGGTGCTCGTATGTATATTTAATCAAGTGAATCTTACATTTTAATCTAGTGATTATGTAATCAACAGTTAATTTCTAGTTGGTGACCTCGGGTCTGTTGTGCAAACAATGCATGTTTTTCAATAGTGTACGTAGGTATCATAATATGAATGTTTTTACAATTTGTGGTGAAATGTGAATAAAGATAAAAACAGAATAGTGTTGCGTTCTTTACCTTTTTATCAAGTCTATGTTGTGTGTCACTTACCGGGTGCGCGGGTTGCGGCGCGACAATACCGGCTTGCGGTTTGAGTGTGGCCAGAGCTTCTCTCGCAGCCGTCACCTCCTTGGTGAGACGCGCGATCACTCGGCACGCCGCGTCGTGCTGGTACAATGCGTGACTTAGCTCCTATGACAGAGATATATTCTATCAGCCAAGAGTTACTTATTAGTGAGGAAATGCTTACCCTAAGGTATGGCAAGAAATCTATAGTAAAATGTCGGGTAAGCTGACAAACTGTTTGTGCGCAAAGAATCAGTTAGAAATGGACTTATAGAAACAACTTATTTTGTACCCTAACTTTTTGCAAATAT
Source organism: Crambus lathoniellus (assembly GCA_949710035.1). Taxonomy (NCBI): domain Eukaryota; kingdom Metazoa; phylum Arthropoda; class Insecta; order Lepidoptera; family Crambidae; genus Crambus; species Crambus lathoniellus. The sequence goes on along the minus strand of OX453301.1, from coordinate 2,479,819 downwards.
CAATACTTTCATGATAATTACTAATATTATAAATGTGAAAGTGTGTTTGTTTGTTTGTCCATCTTTCACGTTAACACGGAGCAACAAATCGACGTGATTTTTGGTATGGGGATAGTTTGGGATCTGGAGAGTGACATAGGCTACTTTTCATTCCGAAAAAATATCAGGTTCCCATGTGTTAACGTCGTGTAGTCCACGCGGGCGGAAAGCTAGTGCTTTCATAAATTGAAGCACCTTCATAATGATCTAGCAGGTAGGCAGAAGAAACAGCTGCCCACGTACTGCTGGAATGCAGGGGGGTGGCCCACTACCAGGCGAGGTACCTCGGCTCGCCGGGCAGCGTCCAGGAAGCGATCACGAATGTGAAAGCTCTTGGAGCGTTCCTGGCTGAGCTGGGCTGGCTGGCCGCGCACCCTCCGGACGCAAAATAGGCGCAATAGACGCCGTGTTACGGAAACCGCCCGTAATGTTAAGAAGAGATCTAGCAGGTGGTAATCTTCATTAATTTATGCTTAATAAAAAATGCTGTGAATTTTTGGAAGTGAAAATATGAAAATAGGTAAATAAATGTTAACATCTTTTGCTTTCCTGCAAGTGTATCTACATTCTATTGAATAATCTCTATCAGAAGCACTTGTGACTTGCCTGCCTTGCTGTCTGCAGCTGCTGTCTCTGTGTGAATGTGTGCAGCATGAGCGCGTCCCACTCATCTTGCATGCTCTTCAGTGTGGCTGGTATGGATGTGGCACTGGGGGGCTTTGGCTTCACAATGGGGGGAGCTGAACAAAAACTGTCTTGATATATGTTGTCTTTAAACGTAAAAGCAATTAAAATTGTTATGAAAGCTCTAGGACAGCTTTAAAAATAATAATCGGGAAAACGCAAAGCAAGTTTATTTTCAGAGAAGTTGGATGTTGAAAATGACAGCCTTGCATTAGGTATTCACAAATCATCTCCAAACTGTTTGTTCATATTTTTTACTTATACACAAATAATATAGTTATTGATAAACACTTTACATATCAATAATATTACACTCAAAAAAAATGATTTAGGTAAAAAATGGAACTAACAGTGAATTAAACCTAACTGTTAGGTTACTGTTACAGTATGTTGGACCTAATGCTAATTGGAGAAACTGCAAACAGGAAAAACAAGGAATTTGATAGACTTTTGTTGAAAATTTTACAAAAGGCAAATTGGACCAACCTTAAATAGACCTTTAATTAGATATCTATACAAGTCAGCTTAATTGGGAGTGGGTCCAATTTGCCCATTGCCCTTTATACATTATGGTATAAGTTTTATAATTTAACATAGGATTGGTAACATGTATTCATATCTTCTGTAGAAAAATGGAAATTAGCCCATTGATGCCCATACGGCCACAAACAATGGAAAATATACTGTCTTATTTTCCGGGCCGCAATGGATTAATACAAATTATTTATATTTTATTACATTATTTACCTGCTCATGGTAATATTATATTATAACCATAAGCAGGTAAATTAGAACTATTAACTTGGTCTACTAATATTCGGTCTGGGGAAGGAGTTCTAGCAAAACAATGCTCTGTCAAAAATATAATTGACCAGCTTTAATCTAAATACATAATTATTTGTTTGTTTTTATTCAATAAGTACATAAAAGGTATCAAGATCTACACTGTTTCAACTGTTATTTAAAACAATAAGAAATACTACTTGTGTAGCTTCAACCAAAATATTGGTACTTCATATATTTTAAGCTAGCGATAACTGTAGAGACTTACTTTTGATTTCAATGAGATCTTCAATTCTCAACTCTTTTCCACTGATAGGATCAACACCATTTTCTATTATATATTTTTCAATGATACGTTTCTCAAAAACCGACCCGGAGGACGGAGATACCACTGGCACCTCAGGAACTTCATTGGATACTGTAAACAAAAGTAAGGTTATGAACTTTTATCATGGTTCTGTAAACAATAACAAAATGATGCAAATGTACTTTTTAAGTTTCTCTTTAAACAAACAGTAATACACTGGAACTAAATGCATGAGTATTATGGTATTTCTAAGCTAAAACGCTGAAGTAAGTAATGTTAAATGTCCGGTTCGCGCGTATGAACATTGTATTTGTTATTTAGAGACCAATGATTCCAATACTTACTGGCACAGTAGAGAGCCATTTTATATTCAGCTTTGCACTAAAAATGATTATGATGATGATTAAAATTATGATTTGGTTATATGAAACGATTGGAGGAAATAAAAATCTCTTTTTCTGATCTCTCTTCGCATCAAAAACGTCAAACAAATGTCAAAATCAGTGTTGCCAGCACATAAACCAAAACAGGCCGGAATCTTTATTGAAAAATACTTCACGCCGGGACAGCTTTTAACTCTTTACAAAGCGCAAGTCCGGTCATGCATGGAGTATTGCTCTCACCTCTGGGATGGTTCAGCGAAATACCAGTTAGCAGCACTTGACTCAGTGGAACGCAGAGCGAGGAAACTAATCGGAGACGATAAGCTGGTTCAAGCCAAGCTCCATAGTCTAACCCATCGACGTAAAGTGGCTTGCTTGTCGGTATTTTACAGGCTGTACTTCGGTGAGTGTGCTTCTGAGCTGCATGAGCTCATTCCACCATCCCCGTTCTACCACCGAGAATCTAGACGCACAGCGGGCTATCATCCTTACTTGGTCAACATCCCGCGAATGCGTACCAAGCGCTTTTCTTCATCCTTTGTGATGCGCACCGCCAAGGAATGGAATACCCTGCCTGCGTCTATATTCCCGAATGACTACAACCCTAAATTTTTTAAAGCTAGAGTGAATAGGCTGCTTCTGGGTAAGCTCGCTCCATCTTAGGCTTCTTCTCAACCCTAAGGTTCAGTGTGAAGCCAAGAGCAAGCCCATCCTACTAATATTATAAATGTGAAAGTTTAGATGTTTGGATGTTTGGATGTTTGGATGTTTGGATGTTTGTTACTCAATCACACCAAAATGGCTGAACGGATTTGGCTGAAATTTGGAACACAGATACTTTGTAGCCTGGAGAGGAACATAGGCTACTTTTTATCCCGGAAAAGTATCATATTCCCGCGGGATAACGTCGTGAAGTCCACGCGGGCGAAGCCGCGGGCGGAAAACTAGTTATACATAAAAAAAGGCCAATTTTTGGCACGAAAGGCCGAAAGGACCTTGGGCAAATTTATATGGCGGCATGACCCAGTGCGGCCACTGATAAAACTTATATCTATAAACAGGCCTTATAGCCACTCACACGTCCAGGTGGGCTAGCGCGTAACTTTATGGGTATGAACTTCATACGTTTTTGGGAACTTTAAGTCAATTTTATAAAGAAAATAGCCGCTATCAGTTCCTTGTTTTGTGACGTCGGGTATAACGATAACTAGCTAGCAACGTCCAAAAGAACAAAGAAGCAAAAATCTATCAAGATAAGGAATTCAAATGACAGTTGAAGCCCATACCCATATCCATATTTCTTAGCCGGTAGCCCCCCAGGGGGGCTACCGCGTAACTTTATGGGTATGAACTTCATACGTTTTTGGGAACTTTATGTCAATTTTATAAAGAAAATAGCCGCTATCAGGGGGGCTACCGGCTAAAAAATATGAATATGGGTATGGGCTTCAACTGTCATTTGAAATCCTTATTTTGATAGATTTTTGCTGCTTTGTTCTGTTAAACGTTGCTAGCTAGCTATCGTTATACCCGAAGTCACAAAACGAGAAACATATAGTGGCTATTTTTTCAATAAAATTGACTTAAAGTTCCAGAAAACGTATGAAGTTCATACCCATAAAGTTACGCGGTAGCCCCCCAGGGGGTCTACTGCCTAAAAAATCTGGATATGGATATGGGCTTTATTTGACATTTGAAGCCCATAATCTGAACTTGGCGGTACCGCCTAATTCCATGGACTTCATATTTCTTCCCATACCCATATGTCAGAAAAAGAGTGAATGACGAAGAAAATTCTCTATACATTTTTGACAGTTGAAGCCCAGAATCGGTATTTTGTAAAAATTAAAAAGTAAAAACTCGAAACCCAGATTCATATCGTTATGTCAAATGAAGCAGGCGAGTATTTTGGTATCGGAAGATTCATGGAAAAGTTTAATTTCTCAATTTGTGTGAAATAACTTGCTACTTTTGAGTGTAATCAACTTCATTTAAAGTAAATATACCCCTAGCACTTGTAAAACGTTGAACTTTAGCAGAAGAGAGTTTAAAAGCGGAGCGAAAAGATGGAGCGAAAGAGACACAAACACAAATTGCTATTTCGCTGTTCCTTTCTCTCGAAGTCATGTAATGGAATTTTACCCGCGAAATTCAAATTTTCGTTTCGTGTTTCGTTATCGGAATTTACATAACTTTAAAGATAAATTGTTGACCTACTTTTGATAAAAATTAGGCATTTAATTAAAGTAATGAAGATACTATGTAAATCAAAAATAGGAAAGTTTTATTTTATGTAGGTACGGTTATATATTTTGTTTTTACTGCTTTGAGGATTTTTATCCGAAACACAAAAATTAAACCAAATACCTAGCCTAGCCTAGCCACCATTCTGGCTGAAGTGTGCTGAAGTGCTAGATAATTCTTATTATCCTCCTTGGAGTAATTGTGTTCTTCTGTGATATTATCAATAGCCACTTTTTTGTGGATATTGTCTACGGAAAGTGCCATTGATTTGATTGACGATTGACATATGATCCATATGATTTTAAGTGATATTGAGCTGTGTTAAAGTTCTCTGTTATTTATTATGTACTCCTTCCTATAAATGCATGTTTTAAGACCTCAGCAAAGCATTTGATCTTGTGTGTTATGAAGTTATGATAAGCTTTGGACCTTTGGACAAAACTTAAAGTTAAAGATGTTTCTTGTTGGCTGAGGTTATAAATGTACTGGCACATTGGTATGGTAATCAGAAAAATGTGGTAAAGTGGGGAAATACATGCTCTGAAGAGTTTATGTGGTGTTGGACAGGATGGGCTGACTTCGCTCTTATATATGTATATATGGACAAGCTCATCGCTGGGCTGAGCAGCACACATGGTTGTTATATAGATAATGTCTGTGTGAATAATATCAGTTATGCTGATGACATGGTGCTGTGCTGTTCAGCCTATCGCTGGGTGGCCTCAAAAAGCTCCTACGAGGATTATATATAGAAGCACGGCCTAAGGTACAACGAGAAATAGAGTTAATTCATGATCTTCAGGGGTAACATTAAGAGACTTGAAAATGTGCCCTTGTTACATTTGAACAGGGTTCTTTTGGGCCGTGTAAGTCAGTTTAAATACCTTGGGCATATAGTAACTGAAACTCTGTATGACAATTTATTCTGATATAGATGGATAGGGACGCAGGGCTTTGTCGGTCAGTGGTAACATGGTGAGTCACAGGTTTGCTTGGTGTACAGTAGAAGTAAATTTTACTTTATTTAAAGCCTATTGTCAAAATTTTTATACCAGTAGTCTGTGGTCAAACTTTATCCAGCTTTCCTACAAGGCCCTGCGTGTGTTATACAATAACATCTTTAAATCCTTGTTGGCGCTTCCACGTTTCTGCAGTGCATCTGGCTTCTTATTTCAAAGGCATTCTGAGGAGAGAGGAGAGAAGTTAGTTATAGTCATAAATATATATATACTTTGCTAGGTAACATAAGTAGCCTATTTTAATTTAATTTTTCAATTTTAATATTGTGATTTTGTACTAAAATAGTCAGTAAGCAAAGAAATGGTCTGAAATAAAGGAATTTTATTTTATTTGAACAGTTTAATCATTGCTTATTTTTAATCATTTCTGTCGAACAAATATCTTTTTATTTTTAACCTAATGGATAGGAGTTTAAGTTATAAATTTCAATAAAAGCTCCATCTGTTATCATTTGTTAGATACTCTATACTTAACTTAACAGACTAACTCTAGTTTGTCTGTTTTTCGTTTCGGGACGATGGAATTATTTCAGAATTACCGAATAAATAAACCATATTATTAACCTATTTATTTAGCAATTTCTATTCAAAGTACCTAATCCACGTTATGTGCTATGTTGTAAAAGTATTTTGTAGTAAGTAGTTCAACTACATATGCTATGCTATGTTGTACTTACTAAGTACAATATATATAGCATAGCTACAATGCACATCTATACCTATCTATTGTGTGCTACTCTTACGAGACAGCGCTTAAAGCTCATATTTTCTAAATAAAATTATGAGGTGATAGACAATTTGTTAATTTTCTTAATTGCTGTTAAATTGTTATGTCAAAAACCCACTTTTTTATATTTAAGTTAGCAACTGAAAACAAGAATCTCATGTGAAGTATTTAGAAAAAAATAATTATCATCGGAGCTTGTTGTGAGACGGGTTGATTTTTTCTAAATACTTCATTTTCCATTTTTCAAATACTTAAAGATAATGATAAAAATAAGTATCTACCTAAGCTACATGTTACTTTTAATTCTGGAAGGGTTGTGGCACTTCTTAATTGAAAATATTAACTTTGTTTAGTCTGAATTTGTCACAATATACTAATAATTTATGTAAACACAAAGGTAGGTACCTACAAGAAATTAACAACCAGAAATGAACTAGCAAAATGGTATCATCACATTTATTAACCAAGTTGTAATTGTCACAACACATATTTTAAGACATTATTACGGTACACTTTGTACTGTTTATCTTTTAAAGGTTCTGTTGAATGATTTTCTCTGTAATTATCATCCTTATAGTATGTTCTTGTCTTGGAGTAGCCGTCCATTCCATCATGTTAATAAGGAACATTCGATCTGCTTTTCTTTAAATCTTGATAAATATCTGCAACCTTGCTCTGCTAATGAGCCTTACGGGTAGTATCCTAAGAGGAAATGAAGAACATTAACCACAAAATGACCCAAACAAAAACTTCCACAAAATTTTGCCATAACGGGGTCATTTGTCAAATTGTTCACGTAATTAGTGCACACAAATCAAATAGAAACCATAGTGGACCCTCAAAGATACGCCTTTTTCGTTATATTTTATTAATTTTGTGTTATTTACTTAATTCAAAAAGTAAAGTTAAGACAAATATTATTCTGTGGTTAAGGGTGGTATTCCACTTATCAAATGTTTGATCCAAGAAATTGGACGAGGACAACTTCGAATGGTTTCATTGATAAATTCTTTGATCAAATGCATATTGGACTAAAATCTTTCATAAGTGGAATACTCTAGAAAGGCTTGTCATTTGCGTTTGGTTATTATTTGATACGTACATTATTTATTTTAGGAATACTTGTTTTTAATACTATGAAGAACTTAATTAATTGTTTTTATCGACTTTGTCCGTTGTCATTTAAAATATAAATAATAAGAGTAAAAAATGCAGAGAAATAATAATATTTTGTTAAATATTGGTATTTATTTGATATGATGCAACAAGACGCGACTATCATTCACTCGCGAAATCCAGATCCGGAAAAACAGTTAGCCGGTAGCTCCAATTGAAGCCCATATTATGGGTATGGGCTTGAAATCAGTAATATGGATCTGAACTTCATATTTTTAGCCGGTAGACCCCCAGTTCCTTGTTTTGTGACGTCGGGTATAACGATATTACTATTGTAGCGAGCAACGATCAACAGAACAAAGCAGCAAAAATCGACGATAATCGGCCCCGTAGTGGCCGGACTGGCAACACTTGTCAAATTATTTTTTAACGTTTACCCATTCTGGGTAGGCAAAGGGATTAATGCCCATATAGCCTAGGTATTATTCTATCATTAGCACTGAATTATGTCTTCGTCCCATACTGGCGGGAGTTTCTCAGGGCAGCTGGCTTTCGCCCACGCTCTACGCCGTCTATACCAACAATATGTCCTCCGTCAACAATGAGCAGAATGAGGGGGAGCCACGAGTCGAGATGGCGCTATTCGCAGATGACAGTGCCTTTTTCACATCCTTTCCGTAGCCCATGGTCAGGAAGCGCGTTTTTTAATTTTATTTATTGTTAGAGTTTTGAAATACTGAAGTTCTTTTATGTGCGCTTCAATCTAAACCAACTATCTACAAACTAAACATGAACAAAAATTTAATATAAGTACTCGTCCATGGTTTGCAACACCTGAAAATTGTTTGAACGCTACAACAGCTCGCGCACTCTGAGTACCTCGCGCAGCACTTTTTTTTTATATAGTATGGGCTTGCTCTTGGCTTCATACTGAACCTTAGGGTTGAGAAGAAGCCTAAGATGGGGCGAGCTTACCCAGAAGCAGCCTATTCACTCTAGCTTTAAAAATAACAGGGTTGTAGTCATTCGGGAAAACAGACGCAGGCAGTGTGCTACATCACGGCGCGGTCAACTCTGAAAACCGCAATTCTGACTACATGGTCATTTTGTCCTATTTCGTCCTATTTCTGTCCCAAATTTTCAGAATTCGTCCTAAAGGGGACGAAAAGATATAAGCGATTTAAATGGACCATGCCAAAGCAAACCTTCATTATGGCACGGACAGGCTATATTTATTGAACCATAACACCTAGCCAGGATCTGATTAGTATAACATTTTGTCCCTTTTTTATAGAACCCGCAATGCCTGGAATCAAAACGAAATGAAGCGCCGTTCAAAAGCTATAAAGGAATGATTTGGTCCATGCCATAATTAACCTACATTATGGCGCGGACTTTTTAACCAGGTCACCTAGAGAAAATCTGCTTATTCGAAAGGATTCGTGTACATTCGTCCCAATTCGTCCTAAAGCCACAGAATTCGTCGTCCTTTGGTTTAGGAGATATTCAGTTTTTTTATATAAGTACAGTCACGTACAAAAGCGTACGGTAAAAATTAATTAAAACTATTCCGTTCCGTAATACGCAGTGTTCCGATTGTAAAACATTAAGCGAGTTATTTAAATTTCTATTGTTTTGCATTCACAATGCAATTATTATTATTGAAAAATTGAAAATGAAGTACCTATTTAGAAAAAATCGACCCGAACCATCGGAGCTGGTTGTGAGATGGGTAGATTTTTTTCGAAATACTTCCTTTTAATTTTTAAACATTAAGCGTCCTATCTTGCGGCTCTTTGCGAAAGCTACATCCTTTTGCACGAACTTTTCGTAGATTGAGGAATGCACGAACAGTCTCTGTGAACATTAAGTTTTACAATCGGAACATGAACAGAATGCGCATTACGGAACGGAATAAAGTTGTGGGCTTGTAAGGGCGTTTACACACGAACAACGACACGAGACGATTTACTAACAGTGTTGCCAGAACGTACCAAAAAGTACAGTTTTCTGTACCATTTACCATCAAACCGTAAACTGTAGGTGCTATTTTGTTGCATGGCAACTGCAGTTCACAGTTTGCCGTATCTGTCAGCAATTCGCTGTTAAGTTGGTCGTACTGTCTTTATGTATGCTCAATGCTGTGAACTGAACCGTCTTTTATTGGAAAATAGTGCTGACAACACTGTCGCGCAATTTGTAAATCGTGTCGTGTCGTTGTTCGTGGGAAAAACCCTAAAGCCGCGTTTAAGCCGACACAAAACAAGAAGCAAAATGGACAAGACAGGTAGATGTTGCGAAACATGTGTTTCAAACATGTTGTCTGGTCTAAACGGCTCTTAACCAAGCCATAAACACCCAACCAAAAAAAGAGAGTGTTCTTGTCATACGTGCAGTGTTGCCGTTCTAGCGGATTTTTAAATAATTTGCAACTTTTTGTAGTCTATTCGCTAAAAAGAATATTATTATAGTAATATACTGGGTAGCGCAAAAGTAGGTACTTACTGCCACTATAAAAATTACATATTTTATATATGACATCTCCTATTAATCTGATATTGAAAACTGTGTAGTAAACAAATGTAAAATTCACTCAAAATGTACAGGGTACCCCTTACTTAACCCCTGACAGAGTCGAGTTGAGATCAAAATTGAATCAAGATAAAAAAAACACCATTCTAGTAACGACTGTATAGCGCCAATCGAATAAGTAGTGATTGAATACCGAACTAAATGAAATCGTTATAGGTCTACTGTTTTATAGATTTAAGGTCTAAAATCACACCTTCGATCACAACCAGCTTTTTAGACCAATTTTAGACCTATATCCATACTACCAGCAATAAGTAAAATATTTGAGAAATTAATTTATGCTCAACTTTTAGAATATTTTAAATTAAATAGTATACTGCATGAGAAACAGTTTGGTTTTTCAAAAGGTAAAAGTACAACTGATGCTGGGGTTGCATTTCTAAAACATGTACTTGAAGCCTGGGAGGACAAGCAGGATGTAATCGCTATTTTTTGTGACCTTTCCAAGGCATTCGATTGTGTTGATCACCAAACACTATTAAGGAAGTTAAAACATTATGGTGTTTCTGAAATGTCAGTAAGCCTTATGCATTCATATCTGTATGAAAGAACTCAGAAGGTAGTTATTAATAAAACTGAGTCTACCGGAGCTCCCATTACTATGGGCGTACCCCAAGGATCAATATTGGGCCCGCTGTTGTTTTTAATATACATAAATGACCTTCCTTACTACGCGAAGAATTTATGTGAGACAGTGCTATTTGCAGATGATACATCTCTAGTCTTTAAAGTAGATAGAGGTGATGACTGTTCTGACGAAGTAAATAGTGCTCTTTCAAAAGTGTCACATTGGTTTAATAGTAATAATTTATCATTAAACTCAAAGAAAACTAAGTGTTTAAAATTTTCGTTACCTTATGTAAGACAAGTTGATTTTCATATAAGACTAGACGGCGATATGGTCGAATTCATTAACAATACAAAGTTTCTAGGTATTATATTAGACTCGCGACTACAATGGGATCCTCATATCGAAGCCTTGGCGAGTAGACTCAGTTCGGCCGCATTCACAGTTAAGAAAATATGGCTCTTAACCGATATTGAAACGGCTAGAATAGTCTATTTTAGTTATTTTCATAGTGTTATGTCCTACGGCCTTTTGTTGTGGGGCTCAGCCGCTAACATCCAAAGTATATTCGTGCTCCAAAAAAGGGCTATTCGCGCCATGTACAACCTCCGATCGAGAGATTCTTTAAGAGATCTATTTAAAGAAATAAACATTTTAACTGTTGCAGGACAATACATCTATGAAAATATAATTTATGTGAAAAAATATTATAATACATTTGTAAAGCAGAGCGATATTCATCGCTTTAACACAAGAAATAAAGATAAACTTGTCGTTCCCAAGTTTAGGCTAGAAAAATCCAGAGCCTCATTTCTGGGGAAAAGCATATCCTTTTTTAATAAAGTTCCACAGCATATTATTGAACTACCATTGCATAAATTTAAATGTTACATTAAAGAGTCGCTGATGAGCAAAGGATACTATAAAGTAGACGATTATTTGAATGACCGCAATGCATGGTCATGATGTAACACATAACATAATCACTGTTTAATATGATGTATTTTTTTTTATTTATACTAAGCAATTGTTGTATTAGTAACGATATGTTTTTTTTTTGTACATGTCGTCCATTCTTCTTGTCAGTTAAAAAAGTCTTGAATGGGTGGTAGGAAAATATTGACGATTCATAAGTACATCTTAATTATGTCTAAGTGAATAAAGAATATTTTTATCTTTATCTTTATCTTATCTTTGTTGTGATCGAAGGTGGGATTTTTGACCTTAAATCTATAAAACAGTACGAAATAACTAAAACCTATAAAACGGTTCGATTTTCATCTCAACTCGATTCCGTCAGGGCCTCAGGGGTTAGGGGGCAGTTTGTGTGCATTTGCAGCGGCAATCACAAGCAAACTGGCTCTGTACTTGTACACGATCGCCCATCATGGTCGGCCAATGGGATCGGCCATCCTGTACTGGGAGCTTTTCTTGCCGACCATGATCGGGCAACGTGTACTGTACAGGGCCGGTTTGTGTGTGATTGCCGTCTGCGAGCAACGCAAACTCGCCCTGTACACGATGGGCCATCATGGTCGGCCAACATAATCGGCCATCCTGTACTGTTAAAGTTTTCCGTTCCGTAGTTTACCATAAATTTATTTAACCTGTTTTTCTTTCTAATAACTCTCGCTTGCGCTTCGCTTCTCGTCACCCAGTGACTTTGAAATAGTTAATTGTTTGTACATTAAAATTCGGTTTTGGTAAAATAAAACCGTACCTTGAAGTTAAAAACCGTACCTTTTCAGAAGCCAACCGTCCTTTTTTGGGAAATCATACTGGCAACACTGGTGAGGTTGCCGCAATATATTGTGTGCCGCACAAAGATATTATAATATAACAAGATTGTGCACTATGAAAATAAAAGCAATGTCAATTCGATTCTATGCAGTTACAATAAGGTTTATTTTGGTATGACATTTCGATAAACGGAAAAACGAGCCGAGCGAGAGGCTCCTAAATAGGATTGCATCCCTGTCTACTGGGCTGCCACCATTAAATATTTTTGGTTGTAGTAGAACTTAATTCAAATTCATATTTCCTGTTCTCGAGAATTTTCAAAATATTAATTTAATAATAATAATAATAAATAAATTTATTTATAAACTCTTAAAAAGTAATTTACATTTTGACAGTCTTAAAATAAGGACTTAAGTTATTACAATATAAATAAGCATCTGTTGCCGAGCTAGGCATAAGCCTGTACTACGGCATTCAGCAATTAATTAAATGGAATGTTAAGCTGATAATAATAAAGTCCATATCATTTGTATTATTTAAAACCTTGAAAAACTATTTTTTTAATGTAAGAGTCGGTGTTATGGTAGTTTTAATTATAATAAATATGCAACACTTTGCGTCTGGACAATTTTAATAAAAATAAAAACATCATCAATATGGCGACGGCAAATTAATTTATGTGTGTAAAGTTAGTGTGTGGATCTTAATTATCATTTTAAAATTACGTTTAAATCAATAAAAATGGTTCTCACTTGATGTGTGAAAGGATGCAAAAGCGAATCATTTAAACGGAGCGGTGTATCTTTTCATAGGTAAGTATTTTGCCAAACTTTAATTCTTGCGTATAGTAGGGTGTCCATTTCGTTTTTAGTCTATAGACTGGAATTTACTTTCTTACTTAACCCAAACATTAATTTTCATTGTTTCAGATTTCCTAAATATGAAGAAATTAAAAAAGGTTGGCTTAACCTCATATCTGAAAAAATTACACAATACTCAGCGGAAGAAGAAAAAGAAGAAGAACTTTATCAGAAAATAGGCATGAAACAAAACTTATTAAATGTATTATAACATCTGTATCTTAATTTAAGGTTAAAAAAGTAAGTACGCAAAAAACGAATCTTTATAATTAATTGGACACAAAGCCTCCATGCGTCAAAAGATCCGCAAGAAAATTTTGTTTAGCAATGTATAGTCTAACTAATAAACAGATTTTTATTATTGTACGTGGACTTTTTATTTCTATCCATTTTAGCAAAATACGCCTATCAGAAATACAGACATACATTTCATATAATTACATACAGGTCAAACTGACAACCTCCTTTTTTGAAGTCGGTTCAAAAGTAAGTATGCATACAGGATAATTTTTTTATCAGTGCACAAATTTTTAGGATCGACCCAGAATCGATAAGTGAAGAACTTTCTCCTAGAAACATGGGTCGAAATACGACAAAAATTTTTGGACTTCCCATACTAATTCGATCACGTGATCAATCCGATTTGTATGAAAGGTCAAAAAAAAATTGTCATATTTCGACCTATGTTTCTAGGAGAAAGTTGTTCACTTACCGATTCTGAGTCGATCCTAAAAATTTGTGCACTGATAAAAAAATTATCCTGTATAAAGCATATATGTGTATGTGTCGATTGTCACATTATTGCCTCATAAGTGGTGCAAATGCTTTGCCTCGCGGAGTCCTCATCTTAACTAATATTATAAATAGAAAGTGAGTTCGGATGTTTAAATGTATGTTTCTTTTAGCTACAAGAGCTCCCTAGGAAGCGTGATGTTCGAATCCTACGTGAGCCAAGTCTGGTTAACTATAAATTGTCCTCGAAAAAACCAAATCGTGTAGTCACTCACGTCTCTCTCATTAGAGAGGGACGCACACCATAATAGGCCTATCTCGCTCGGCTCGGCTGTAACCATGAAGTTTGAGTTAATACTCTGAGGTAACTGGAGCTCTCACCCTGAATAAAAAAGTGTCGCCAGCAAATTTGACATTTATGTATGTAGTGGCTGTCAGCTGTCTCATATGACCATACGTATTTTTTTAAAGTGTAGGTGAGACGGAAGACAGCCACTGTGTTATTTGTGGTATTCAAAAAATTGTTCGTACTGCACGCTCCAGTTACCTCAGTATTAAGTCGAGCTTCATGGCTGTAACTCATGAGTGCGCAATCTTGTTATATTATAATATCTTTGGTGCCGCAATGGGCGATTTTCTGAAAGCTCAGTCACTAGATGGCGCTGTCCCACCTATGCAGTTAGAAGGAACGGAACGTTATAAATTTTACTTTGACGCGACTTTTTTACGTAAAACGGAACGTCAGACAGATGTTATTTATTTACCTAAATCTTTAAATTTACCTATTTCGTTTCTGTTCCTCACAGTAGTACTTATTTAATATATTATTAGTTTCCTTTGTGTTGTTAAAAAGTAATTAATTTAAATATGTTTCATACCAAAATATACCATAGACATGAACATACTTATTCAACGCCATCTAGTGAAGCAATTGGAAGCTTTTTTTTTTAAATGGCCTCTCAGAAAATCGCTCATTCATCAACTATATTTCCTAAAATAAAACATTTTTTCAAAGTGATTTTACTGTGATTTTGCAATAAATAAATGTGATTTGGTGACAAGGAGGTATCTATGAATGTACAATTATTATAAAAAAACGTTATCTTATAAAAAAAGTGTCATGTAACCTACCTAATAATATTTTTCTAATTATAATGATAAAACTTATACGGGCTGAATTTTTATTGGTTTTAAAGCCGAAACCCTGGTGTTCTACCCATCATTCTGAACAACTTTCACTATGGGACTAACTCTACGGTGAAAAAAATCAGCTATTCCAATCTAATATCTGTCTCATAATGAAAGTTGTTCAGTTTGATGGTCTACCTGATTAACCCCTCGAGATGTTTTAAATGAATAACGAATAACCCTGTATATGTAGGTACATACATACAATGTTTCAAGTACCTAGCTATTCCATTGAAGGAAGAAAAGTTTCATACAAACAAACCCTTTTTTCCCCCAATCCCCACTCCACTATTCACTTCACTACCACGGTGGGAGCCCCACCTCCAAATATTAATAATTATATAAATAAATTATATAAATAATTTCGAAAGAAGAGCAATATAACATTGAAATGCAACTTCATACATGACCTCTATTACTAGTCTATATAATTTGTGACCTCTATCGAAATTATTTTGTACGCGACTGTACATGTTTTTGATATAGTCTAGGAGCCCAGCTGGCCTAGTAGCCCGAGAGCCAACCTAATTCGTTCTATGGAGACTCAACAATAATTCTATATCAGTAATTTCTTAACATTGAAAATTAGATTATCTAGTTTAATAAATAATTCATTAGTAATCCAACAAATTTTTATGACCGCGACATTAAAAAAAAAATACAAAGCTTTAAAAAATCTATAAAAAAATAGGCAAAAATGGTATACGTGTTATTCACTTTACATTTGAATACATTTATTATTATCTTTCGTAAAAGTATATAATCCCCCTATATTTGTAAATGAAAAACAAATAAACTTTAAAAAAAAACTCTCTACGTAAACTCAAATTGGCATTACACCTATGTTAAAAATGCTATCAGAAACAACCGACTTCTTCCTAAAGTGTTAGTTTCCCGTTTTATATCTTTATGGATTTCGACTTTAGTGCTTAGATATGGTGAACATAAACACATGTTAACGATAAAATTGATGATAGCATATTTGCTGAAAGAATTGCACCATTTTCGGGGTACCTATAACTTTTTTTATACCTTCCAATGCGATATTATGTTGGATTCTAAAATATAGTCTCTTAAAATTATATTTAAGGGCCGTTTACAAAAATTTGGCCTGTTATTGAATTTTTTACAAAAATATCGGATAGTTCTTGGGGTATAGCATGAGCGGCATAAAACGCGCGATATGATATGATACGGCAAGTTGTCTTGCTTACCCCACTAAGGTGTAAGCAAGACGGCATGCCGTACCATATCATATAGCGCGTTATAAGCCGCTCATGCTAGGCCGGCAGGATCAAAATATCTCTTAAGAAAATATTTTAGTTTATGACTTAAAAATTAAGGTTTTGAGTTTCGAAAATGCATAAAAGTTACGTATTACTTTACGTTATACTTTTGTGTTACTAATACACTCAATTATTCTAACACAAACACGCAAAACAAGAACAAGTTACAAACATCGTCACTAAATAGGAAGTCAGCTCCTGTACTATAAAAACAAAATTTTAATTCAGATTATCTCCTAAACCAAAGGACGACGAATTCTGTGGCTTTTAGGACGAATTGGGACGAATGTACACGAATCGTTTCCAATAAGCAGATTTTCTCTAGGTGACCTGGTTAAAAAGTCCGCGCCATAATGTAGGTTAATTATGGCATGGACCAAATCATTCCTTTATATCTTTTGAACGGCGCTTCATTTCGTTTTGATTCCAGGCATTGCGGGTTCTATAAAAAAGGGACAAAATGTTATACTAATCAGATCCTGGCTAGGTGTTATGGTTCAATAAATATAGCCTGTCCGTGCCATAATGAAGGTTTGCTTTGGCATGGACCATTTAAATCGCTTATATCTTTTCGTCCCCTTTAGGACGAATTCTGAAAATTTGGGACAGAAATAGGACAAAATGACCATGTAGTCAGAATTGCGGTTTTCAGAGTGGGCCGCGCCGTGATGTAGCAGGGTATTCCATTCCTTGGCGGTGCGCATCACAAAGGAAGAAGAAAAGCACTGTGTGTGGCCAGCATGCCTCCGCCCGCCGCGCTGTCGCGCTAGCTAAACGTCCGCCCCTTTAGTTACCGGGCATTCAGTGTTAGTCCTAGCGGTACACTCCGAAATTCACTAAAATGCTGCAAATGGTGTTAAAGAGGCATGAAAATCGGAACGATTGATCTTTAGGCCATAACAATCAATTTGACCCGTAGCATGGCCCGCTATTATTTCTCGGCTGCTTGCGCTCCTTGCAACGAGTGAGATAGAAGATGGCTTTGCCCGTAGCCGTAGCACGAAAAAAAACGAAAAAGGAGAGGAGTTATGACGTCATGTTTTATTTGTATGGGAAAAAATGTTTTTGTTCTGAAACCTATCGTGTGAGGTATCTGATGAAAGGGCTTACTAAGCCGATTCAAAAAATGTATCATATCATTATATTTCAGTCACATGTTTAAAAGTAAAAATCATTTTCAAAACATACCAAGTTTGGGCTCCTCCTCGTAATAGCCTCATATCCAACCCTAAGAAAGCAATCTTAAAAATATTAGTACCTATTTTTATAATTTTTAAAAGTTACGAATACTCCTCTCGCATTAGTATTTATCATCCTCAGAGTCAAAAATTGAACTTTTATACATGTTCCAACTAATTGTGATTATATCAAATTTTGTATTTTTTAAAAATTATAAAAAAATACCTTATGTAAATATTTTAAAAATTGCTTTCTTATGAGGCTTGGATATGAGGCTATTACCTATCATTTATAGTATAGTTTACAAATAATGATTCAACCGTATCATATCTGGAGGAGCCCAAACTTGCTATGTTTTGAAAGTGATTGTTATTTTAATTTAAAACAAGTAGGTAAATGAAATATAATGATGTGATACCTTTTTAGAATCGGCTTAGTAAGCCCTTTCATGAAATACCTCACATGATAGGTTTCAAAACAAAATTTTTTTTTCCATACAAATAAAAGATGACGTCATAACTCCTCTCCTTTTTCGTTTTTTTTTCGTGCTACAGGTCAAATTGATTCTTATGGCCAAAAGATCAATTGTTCCAATTTTCATGCCTTTTACACCATTTGCAGCATTTTTTTGGCGTACCGCTAGGACTATGTGGGGGACGTATACAAAGAAGCTACGCCATCGGTTCGCAAATCCTTCGGCGGGAGGCCTTGTAATTTTATCGTGGGCATACTTCAAGCCGTCAACAACTACACATTCATACCAGAAAAATCGATGGTCCTTATAAAAATAACAAAAAAATACTTTCACAAAACTTTTATTACATTTAAGAACAACAGTTTAGAATAATTTTGCGCCAAACAAATGGCACACTTAACTTAGCACTAACCGCAGGGTGTAAAAACTTACACTTACGATATCTTACTTTGTACATGGCTACAGTAGAAATGCCTTTGATTGATCAAAAACGGGGCATTATTTACATCTACCATAATTACAAGTGTCAATTTCATATGATTGGCCGCATTTTAACATTGAATTTTCAAACCATTGCCGCCGACAGTCAATTTATAACTAGAGGTAAGTGACAGAGAAAATAAAAACTTGGCTACTCCAAGCCAACATAATTATTGACTGTAAAGTTGTCAATTTATACTCTAATTGAGTAAAAAAATACATATTCATTATATTAATGACTGAAACTGAATTCTCATAATATTTGCCTATAAATAGAGATATTAATTTAAAAATCTTACTTATGTAAAATAAATTCGAACTTACTCTATGATTGATATAATAATGAAAATAAATGTTAACTCATGCTATTTCATAGGACCATCTCAAGTAATCATACAACTTCAAAGATGCTTTAACATCATATCAAATTTTGGTATAATGTAAGTCCATTAGTATCATAATTTAAAAATACAACAAAAATCCAGCATAAGTACTTCACCTACAGTTAAAGAAAATAAAATCCACTCTAACATTAAATTGCACAAGAAACTTAAAATTATTATGTACAAAATTTATAATAATAAGCAATATATCAATAAAAATAAATAGGTCTTATTATCCTACTTCAAGATGAACTAGTTTTGATGAAAACAATGTCATGTGATTTAATAATGATAACAGACCCGGCTGTGTTTAAAAGTGTCAAGAAGTCAAATCATAAACTGATGATTTAAAAGAAATGTTAATTTTAGATTATTTTACAATTCTTTGTGATTCAATTTTGCATGATTGTTTTCAATATAGAAAAAATATCTGATTAAAAGAAGAATTTTGTGAAACCTATTAAAAAAAACCTTTGCACGAGTATGTAAAAAAAAATTAAAACCCTAATTTATGATTTTAGAAAAGTGTTTAAACTTAATAATTACAATCTACTTGCATAAACTTGACACAAAATAGATAGATTACTCACAACCTCGGCTTTTAAAGCATGAATTTACAATATCCATTTTGTGCTAAATTGGGAGCCCTCTTACGGCCATATCGATAGTTCTTATTTTAAACAAAGAAAAGTATGTTGTTCACTTTCTAATTTCACATATGAAACACAAGCAGAGATAACATAGTACACTACACTTATCACGGAAGTATATCGACACAAGTCACAATAAAAACGAAACGGTACATGAGGTTTTGTTTGACACTACGCGTCGCGGTCGCACTATCACTGTACATAGTCTAGTTGACGTCGTGACGCGGCGGCAGCGCGCGGGTACACGTCGCGCGGCGAATAAAGGACGATGACCTTTGAGTGTGGCACTATCTTCCTTTCGCTCACTCGCTTCGTGAATGCTGTTCACACGCGCGAGGCAAATAGCCCACTTTATTGCCGCGCGACCTGTAGGCGAGCTCAGACTAGTATGTGGAGCGCGCGCTGCCGGAAGTCCTGGCATCACGAGCAGGCGTCGCGCAGTAGCCGCACCGCCGCGTACACCTGCACACATACAAATAATTACTTAGAACTTTAAGCCATTATATTATTAGCATTATAGTCCACTTAGACCGCAACGCTCCCACCCAACCAAAGTATGAGCAGCCAAATATGGACTTAATATCGTGCACTGTAGATGCACTTTACAGTAATAATACACCACAAAATTTTAATTAGTAGAAATGTTTTAGGGGATGATAGTGCTCATCAATATGAACTACTTTTACTATGGGTCCAACCACTGAATCGTGAAAAAAAAATCAGCTGTTCCATACAAAAGTACAACATCGAGTCGATTGAAATGTATGGAACAGCAGATTTTTTTTTTCGCGATTCCATGGTTGGCCCCATAGTGAAAGTTGTTCATATTGATGGGCACTAACATCCCCTAAAATATTTATGCTAATTAAAATTTAGTGGTGTATAAAATAGCAGACAGCGCGCGGTAAGCGAGCTTGCCGCAACTTACCGCAAGCCAAAGTGCACGAGATTAAGTCCATATTTGGCTGCTCATATTTTGCCAGCTCGTCGCGCGACGCCATGACGAGGTCGCGCCCGCGCAGCCCGCCCACCTGTCGCGGTCACATAGTAACGCGCGGTCACCTTGACGGCGGGCCCCAGCCGCAGGCGCAGCGCGCGCGCCAGCTCGTCGCGCGACGCCATGACGAGGTCGCGCCCGCGCAGCCCGCCCACCTGTCGCGGTCACATAGTAACGAGCGGTCACCTTGACGGCGGGCCCCAGCCGCAGGCGCAGCGCGCGCGCCAGCTCGTCGCGCGACGCCATGACGAGGTCGCGCCCGCGCAGCCCGCCCACCTGTCGCGGTCACATAGTAACGAGCGGTCACCTTGACGGCGGGCCCCAGCCGCAGGCGCAGCGCGCGCGCCAGCTCGTCGCGCGACGCCATGACGAGGTCGCGCCCGCGCAGCCCGCCCACCTGTCGCGGTCACATAGTAACGAGCGGTCACCTTGACGGCGGGCCCCAGCCGCAGGCGCAGCGCGCGCGCCAGCTCGTCGCGCGACGCCATGACGAGGTCGCGCCCGCGCAGCCCGCCCACCTGTCGCGGTCACATAGTAACGAGCGGTCACCTTGACGGCGGGCCCCAGCCGCAGGCGCAGCGCGCGCGCCAGCTCGTCGCGCGACGCCATGACGAGGTCGCGCCCGCGCAGCCCGCCCACCTGTCGCGGTCACATAGTAACGAGCGGTCACCTTGACGGCGGGCCCCAGCCGCAGGCGCAGCGCGCGCGCCAGCTCGTCGCGCGACGCCATGACGAGGTCGCGCCCGCGCAGCCCGCCCACCTGTCGCGGTCACATAGTAACGCGCGGTCACCTTGACGGCGGGCCCCAGCCGCAGGCGCAGCGCGCGCGCCAGCTCGTCGCGCGACGCCATGACGAGGTCGCGCCCGCGCAGCCCGCCCACCTGTCGCGGTCACATAGTAACGCGCGGTCACCTTGACGGCGGGCCCCAGCCGCAGGCGCAGCGCGCGCGCCAGCTCGTCGCGCGACGCCATGACGAGGTCGCGCCCGCGCAGCCCGCCCACCTGTCGCGGTCACATAGTAACGCGCGGTCACCTTGACGGCGGGCCCCAGCCGCAGGCGCAGCGCGCGCGCCAGCTCGTCGCGCGACGCCATGACGAGGTCGCGCCCGCGCAGCCCGCCCACCTGTCGCGGTCACATAGTAACGCGCGGTCACCTTGACGGCGGGCCCCAGCCGCAGGCGCAGCGCGCGCGCCAGCTCGTCGCGCGACGCCATGACGAGGTCGCGCCCGCGCAGCCCGCCCACCTGTCGC
The DNA here is from genome assembly GCA_949710035.1 of Crambus lathoniellus. Classification (NCBI taxonomy): domain Eukaryota; kingdom Metazoa; phylum Arthropoda; class Insecta; order Lepidoptera; family Crambidae; genus Crambus; species Crambus lathoniellus. Next base: position 2,458,136 of record OX453301.1, on the reverse strand, counting down.
GGTCACATAGTAACGCGCGGTCACCTTGACGGCGGGCCCCAGCCGCAGGCGCAGCGCGCGCGCCAGCTCGTCGCGCGACGCCATGACGAGGTCGCGCCCGCGCAGCCCGCCCACCTGTCGCGGTCACATAGTAACGCGCGGTCACCTTGACGGCGGGCCCCAGCCGCAGGCGCAGCGCGCGCGCCAGCTCGTCGCGCGACGCCATGACGAGGTCGCGCCCGCGCAGCCCGCCCACCTGTCGCGGTCACATAGTAACGCGCGGTCACCTTGACGGCGGGCCCCAGCCGCAGGCGCAGCGCGCGCGCCAGCTCGTCGCGCGACGCCATGACGAGGTCGCGCCCGCGCAGCCCGCCCACCTGTCGCGGTCACATAGTAACGCGCGGTCACCTTGACGGCGGGCCCCAGCCGCAGGCGCAGCGCGCGCGCCAGCTCGTCGCGCGACGCCATGACGAGGTCGCGCCCGCGCAGCCCGCCCACCTGTCGCGGTCACATAGTAACGCGCGGTCACCTTGACGGCGGGCCCCAGCCGCAGGCGCAGCGCGCGCGCCAGCTCGTCGCGCGACGCCATGACGAGGTCGCGCCCGCGCAGCCGCGCCGCCGCCGCCGCGCCGCCCGCGCCGAGCCCGCACACGCGCTCCACCAGCGACGACACATCCTCCTGCAACACAATAGGAGACCCCACTGTTATTCATAATGTAAATACACTCCTCATCAAGAAAACACTAGGCCTTTTTTAAACAAACATGCTCACTTCAGAGTCTCATAGATGGAAAACTAGAAAGAAAGAAAGAAAGAAAATTATTTATTTTTAGCAACACACAACAAAATATACACACAGAGAACCAAATAAGAAGAACAAAAAACAAGAAAATACTTCCATGTGTTGTTGTGTGATGCCAAAACTGTGCTCAGCTCAGTATAAGCAGCAAGCGACGAGGCCTGGCTGCACTGGTATTCTGCTGAACACAGTAGTGACATCTGGACATACAATTTATGGACAACGAATACAAAAACAATACCTACATAATTACATCACATTACCTTCATTTACATACAGTTTACATTGGTACAATACAATATTATAATAAATTAATGAAAACATAAGAAACTACAACATAAATACACAATATTCAAAAATTGGCAGTATGGCCCAATGTCTTCGCCTGTTCAAAAGGACGAACTTTTCAACTACTACTTTACTCTATGGCCAAGCCAAGCCAAACTCAAACTTTTTGCATTTATACATTTATAAAAAGTTGTGAAAACTTGTGAAAGTTCTCAAAGTAGTATTAAAGTCCGTCTCCTTTATCGGTAGTGAATAAATGTGGAATAAATACTTACTCCATGATTGAAAACTAACATGTTAATAAACACTTACAACTACAATCGCAAAACACTGCAAGCAAACATGTTTTTATTCTATTGTTCGGAAAAGATCGACGTTTCTGAACGCGTCTCTAATGTCACGTCAAATTGACATTTGGCTGTCACTTGAAGTTGACAGTGACACTTGATTGAAATTCTTGTAACCAAGATGTCGGATTAATTTTGCTGAATTTGTTAAAAATCGCTCGCGTTGAATATGCCTGGCATATCGAATTTGAATTGAATCTTAAATTATCTATGTGATCCCGTTTTGTACGACCAAGGTTTTGACGCCATCCATCGGGCTGGTCGCGGAGTTTTGAAAGAAAGATAATTGTCCACCACGCGCTTTTTGTCGGGACTGTAAATCGTAATAAAAGAGGCTCCCCAGTGTGTGTCATTGTGTATCTATTGCTGAAGCGCCCAGTGCCTTGGGAACGCTGTTATTTGTGTTGTGAGTAAGGTGACTAATTGGTAAGGTCTGCAGAAGAAAGGACCCCAGGGGCGCGCGCGCTCCCTTACACCACTTCTGCCTTGGAGACGTTCGACACACAGACCCGTATGTAACCTCACCTTACTTAACATTCTCTCCGCTGTGTATCGCAGTCCAATTGTTCAGTTTACATCCCCGCTGAAACCTAGTTTTTTGTCCGGAGTCTATATTAGTAATACCAGCTTCCACTGCGCTAGCTGATTCCGCGGTATAGGCAGGGGTGTACTGAAAATTTCTTGGTAGCCAAGAGCGTAGCTTGAAGGCCTGAGAGGCCCACGCCAAAACTTTGTATTAATCAGTGCCGTTTTGATGACCCAGTCTGGTCCGGACTAGATTAATTTGTACTTGTAAATGGTAATTGGCTTGCATTTGAAAAGTAAAGGGCATTCCTTTGTTATTGGTTCCATGTCTTGTAATTAATTGTCATGTATTGAAGTTCCAAAGTGTAAACAGATGCCTTTCTTTGCTCATAATAATTATTATTTAGTTTGTTAGCAAATTTGAGTTGTGAATATTGACAAGTTTGTTGCTAAAATAATAGCTAATAAAAGGTTAGCTAATAAGTTTGCACTCAATACTTAGTGAAACTTAAATGATTTGGGACATTGTTTACACATTGAAACTCATTGAAACTTGTGCTTTGAAATAATTAAAATTAACTTGTTGTTGTGTAACAGTATGTTGTGTTGATATCCAAGTGAATTTCAATAGTCAGTGATTTTGAGTGAATTTCAATAGTCAGTGAGTTTTGTTGTTTTCTGATAACCTCCAAATATTTAAGAGTTTGTGTCATTATAAATACTTTGTTGTTGTAATATTGGAATTTTGTGGTTAGTAATAACCTCCAAATATTGGAGATTTTGTGTTATAGTGAATATTTTGAATTTGTTGTTTTTGTTGATAAATTTGTGACGTTACAATGACGGCCTCCTCTGCTAAAGCCAAAATACGTTCTGAGTTACGGTGGTTAGCTTCTGCGGTTGCGTTGTTGGATCGACCGGATAGAACGGAGGCCTTGTTGAACAGATACGTAGATCTGCCCGTACGTTTGGCTGTTGTTGATGAACAGTATGCCTTATTTTTGGAAAGGACTGTTGAGGCCGATGTGGAAATGCGACAAGAAGTCGATTTGGATGTGGACCAGTGTTATGATTTTGCGGACAGAATTACCCAGGTGGCTCGACCTTTGCAAGTGGCAAGAGAGAATGAACCGAGCCCGTCCCCGGTCACATCTAAGAGTATGCCCCCTCTCTTTGCTAGATTGGCCCCCTTAGACTTAAGGCGCTTTGCTGGTCGTCTAGAGGACTGGGAGGGCTTTATTAATATTTTTGATAGTCTTGTACATGCCCGGGACGATTTGACCCAGGGCCAGAAGTTAGCTTATTTGTTATCCGTGTTGGAAGGGGAGGCCCTTGAATCAGTTCAACATTTGGCCCCCTCGGATGAAAACTACCCTATTGCTAGGGATTTGATTGCCCGTCGGTACCAGAACGTACGACGTCTGGCGGACAACCATGTGGCCGCCATTTTGAATTTACCCCGCGTTGCCAGCGTGATGCACTTGAGAGTGGCTTTGTTGAATCCGCTGTTGGTTGCCTACAACGCATTAAAAAACTTAAAACTCCCAGTGGAGCAGTGGTCGTTTTTGTTACTGCACATTGTCCTGGGAAAGTTGCCGGACTCTGTTAAGGTCCGTTTTGAGCAGCAGTATGGTGGGGATAGTGCGACTTATCTGCCACCCTTCTCGGACCTCTTGACGTTCCTGGAAGGAGAAAGTAGACTGGCAGATAATTCCTCTCTGGCCGGTCCTATGGGACCCGAACGACCTGTGCCACAGAGTAGATCCCCCACCGGACCCCCCCGTAGGGGGCGTATGGCCCCTCGCGCGCCCGGCCGCTATGCCGCCGTCCAGGAGACCGCCCGCTGCTTGTACTGTCGGGAACCGGGTCACAGCACGACCCGTTGTGATAAGTTCCTCGACCAGCGCGTCCAAGGCCGTCGAGCGATCGCGCGACAACGGACATGGTGCTACTCGTGCTTGGGCCTGCACATGCAGCGCGAATGTACCCAAGCGCACCCATGCCGCTTTTGTAAGGGCAACCACCATCCCCTCCTCTGCATGAACAGCCCAGAGGGCGGCGGAGCGCCGCAGCGCGTCGCTGCAGGATCACCTCGTATGGGTGGGGGGCTCGGACCCCCCGCGGTGTTTGCATCCCGCAGTAGTTCTAGTGGCCACCAGAGTGGCCCCAGACGCTCTCCGCCACGTTTGGACCCTCAAACGGGCGGGGGTCCCAGGGACCCCCCCATGGGAAACCGATCCCCAAGGATGGGGATGAGTTATGCGGGCGTTGCCGGAGGTCGTAGAGGCCCCCCGCGACGTTTTGAGCCTCGCACGGGCGGGGGTCCCACGGACCCCCCCATGGGAAATCGGTCCCCAACTAGGGGGTTCGATTTTGCGAGCGATGCGGGAGGTCGTAGAAGCCCCCCGCAACGTGTTGAGCCTCGCACAGCCGGGGGTCCCCGGGACCCCCCTTCTGAAAATCGGTCACCGTGCCCCCGCGACTATGGGGCGACGTACACGGTGGATGCTAGGCACCGATTCTCGCCGCCGCTCGCCGAATACCCGCGTTTGGAGCGGCGCCCGCCCCGTCTTCAAGGGGCCGGGAGATATAACCCGCCTGATACCGGGCGAATTGGACGTAGGCAGTATGTGGGAGATTGGGACCCACTGGATCGCTATGAGCGACCCCCTTACCATGGGGGGACGTCTGGGGACCCCACATACTAGCAATCAACGTGTTTACGGTCGATTGTAGCCACCCCTCCAGAGACCGTTTTGTTGCCCACGGCCTCTGTACTTGTCAGGGGATTGAATGGCGACCTTGTGGAAGTTCGCGCCTTGTTGGATTCCGGTGCTCAGGGGTGTGTTGTGTCATCTTGGTTAGTTAGGCGGTTGGGCCTCAAGGTGCACCCCCACACGGAAGGCGTGAGAGGTGTTGGCGATGTGAAAGTCCCCGGGTTGTTAGGGCATGTTGACTTCACATTTACATCACGTAATAAGTCCACGCCAGGCATTAAGACCTCGGCGATTGTGTTGGACACAGTTGTTGGCCGTCAACCTTCAGTTGACTTGGGACCGAGTATGTTGTCTTTGGTGTCTGATTCCCCACTCGCCGATCCAAATTTCTTCCGCCCAGGCCCGATTGATGCTCTCCTTGGAGCCGATGTCCTGGGGCGAGTTTTGTTGACGGGGAAGCGAGTTTTGCAGCCAGATGGCTTGGTAGCTCTGCAGACGACACTCGGTACAGTTGTGATGGGCCCTGCTCGCCGCGTTTTGGATTCCCTTGATGAGGATCGCGGTCTTGTTTTTAATGTGTCTCTCTCCGAAGTGGTGCAGAAGTTTTGGGAGGTTGAGGAACCTCCACCAGCCCCGCGGGTTGACCCAGTAGCGGATGAATGCGAGTTGTATTACCAGAATAACACTGGTCGCCTCCGCTCTGGTCGTTTGATCACCCGTCTCCCCTTTCGTGCCGGCCGACCTCCTCTGGGCGAATCCCGACCGCTAGCGGAACGTAGGCTAGTGGCGATGGAGCGTCGCATGAGCAAGGATCCGGTCTTCCGCCAGAAGTATGTTGAATTCATGCGGGAGTATGAGGAGTTAGGGCACATGTCCGTGAGCGATTTGGATTGGCGCTCCGTTGAGCACTTCTTTTTGCCGCACCACGCCGTTTTGAAATCCGGAAAGATTCGGGTGGTCTTTGACGGTTCGGCTCCCACCTCTACTGGAGCGTCCTTGAACCAGTGTCTGCATGTAGGTCCCAAGCTGCACACGGAGATCTCAGACATTTTGACCAACTTCCGGCGGCACCAAATTGTATTTATGACTGACATCCGGATGATGTTCAGACAAACGGTCATCCATCCAGAGGATAGGAGGTACCAATTGATTTTGTGGAGAGAGAGTCCTAGGGACCCCTTGTTGATTTATGAATTGAATACGAATACGTACGGTTTGGCTTCGAGCCCGTTTGTTGCGATTCGTTCTTTGTTGGAGTTGGCCGAGAAGGAGCGCTTGAGATACCCTCGCGCCTCCGCCATTTTGGCCAGTGACGTCTATGTGGATGACATTTGCACGGGCGCCTCATCTGTCTCAGAGGCGATTGTCCTGAGAGACGAACTCACCGCCCTTTTGAAGTCGGGAGGTTACGAGTTGAGGAAATGGATATCCAACTCGCCTGATGTACTGGTAGGTTTGCCCGAAGAGCACCAGCAGGACCCCCACCTATTCGAAAATGTTGATAATCCCCATGTGGTGACCGTCCTTGGCGTACAGTACAAACCGGTCTCTGACACGTTCACTTATTGTGTGGATTTACGACCACCGAAAGTCTGGACCAAGCGTTTAGTATTGTCTACTGTCGCACGTACCTTTGACCCCAATGGGTGGATTTGCCCCGTGCTGTTTATGGCCAAGTGTTTCTTGCAACGGTTATGGGCTTCGGGTGTGTCGTGGGATGAACCCCTCTCGGACGAGTTACTCCGAGATTGGTCGAGCTTTGTTTCATCCCTCCCCGAGATTAATGAAGTGCATTTGCCGAGGCTATTCCTCCCTTCTGAAAATTGTAAAGTTACTCTTCACGGCTTTTCCGATGCCTCCGAACGTGGATTTGCTGCGGCCGTGTACCTCCGCACCGTTACTGTTGACGGAGTTGTTGCTGTGCATCTGGTGATAGCGAAAAGCAAAGTCGCTCCCCTTCGGACTCGTCATACGATCCCGAGGTTGGAATTGTGTGGAGCTGCCCTCCTAATGCGTTTGTTGAACCACGTATGGCTCACATTAGGTCGATCTATTAAGATACAAGAGGTTTATGCTTGGACGGACAGTCAGGTCGTCCTTTGTTGGTTGAAGGCTCCGGCGCACACCTTGGACGTGTTTGTGGCCAATCGAGTGTCGCAGATTTGTAATTCCGACATCGAGTTGATTTGGAGACACGTGCCGGGAACCATGAATCCCGCGGATTGTGCGTCTCGGGGTTGTGCAGCCCCAACCCTAATTAACCACCCCCTCTGGTGGGGCCCACAGTGGTTGATGCGGCCTGAGTCGGAGTGGCCGCCCTCTCCAGCGTTGTCGAACGTAGCCGCTCCTGATATGCGGGCATGCGTCCTGGAGACTAACCCCGCCGGGGAAAAGGATTTGTTGTTGGATCGGTACAGCTCCTTACAGAAGCTGCTTGGTGTTACCGCTTGGATCAGACGTTTTGCGTACAATTGCAGAAACCCACGCGCGAGGCGTGATTCGTCGGTTCTCACTCCGGACGAGCGTAGGGACGCGCTCTTGTTTTGGGTCCGGAGAGTACAAGCTGATAGTTTTGAGTCCGAGATTGAAATTTTGCGTTTAGGCCGTCGCAAGTTGAAGGGCGCGGTATCGCGATTGAATCCCTTCCTGGACGAGAGTGGGCTTTTGCGAGTCGGCGGAAGACTTCGAAATGCGAACCTGCCGTATGGAGCTCGTCACCCCCTTTTGTTACCTAAAGCCGGACATTTGACTCAACTGATAATAACAGATCGCCATGTGAATGCACAACATGCTGGCTGTAATGCTTTGTTGGCCATTTTGCAGCGTGAATTTTGGATTTTGTCTGCTCGTCGAGCCATTCGCACTGTGGTTTTCCGTTGCCTGCCTTGTTATCGATTGAAGGCCGCGACCATGCAGCCCCAGATGGGTGATTTGCCTGCTGATCGCGTCACGGAATGTAGAGCTTTTGCCGGAGTCGCCACCGACTTCGCCGGTCCCTTTACTGTAAAGGCTTCGAGACTGCGTAATGCTAAAACCTATAAGGCGTACTTGTGCGTGTTTGTGTGTTTGTCCACCAAGGCTGTCCACTTGGAAATTGTCTCGGAATTGTCTACCGAAGCCTTTGTCGCCGCCTTGAGCAGATTTGTTCCCGTAGAGGACTGCCGTCATTGATACGTTCCGATTGTGGTACTAATTATAAGGGAACGTGTAATTATCTTAAGGAAGTAGTTAAGTTTTTTGTTGATAATAAAATAGACATTGGAACCACCCTCTCCCGGCGTGGGATAATCTGGAAGTTTAGCCCTCCAGCTTGTCCGACCTGGGGAGGAATTTTTGAAGCTTGTGTAAAGGCTGCCAAGACACACTTGCGTCGCGTGATTGGAGAAACTATTCTCACGTTTGAGGAACTTGATACGGTATTTTGTAAAATTGAGGCCGTCCTCAACTCGCGACCCTTGTGCCCGTTGTCTTCGGACCCGAATGACCTGGAAGCGTTGACCCCAGGTCATTTCTTGATCGAACAGCCCCTTTTGGCGTTGCCTGAATATCCGATTCAGGATGTAGGATCCCATCGTTTGTCGCGATACCAACTTTTGAAACAGATGTCCCAAAACTTCTGGGCACGTTGGTCGATGGAGTATTTGCATATCCTACAACAGCGCGTGAAGTGGACAGATAAAACCACCCCACCCCAGACTGGCGACCTCGTGTTGATTAAGGATGCTAACCTGCCGCCCCTATGTTGGCGAAGGGGGCGCATTGTTAAACTCTACCCCGGAACTGACGGAGTTCCTCGTTTTGCTGAGGTTTTGGTTCGAGATTCGGTTTTGAAGAGAGCAGTTAGTGGGCTCTCCCGATTACCCGTAGATTGACGTACCGTTCTTAACGGTCCGGGGCGGGGGGATGTTCGGAAAAGATCGACGTTTCTGAACTCGTCTCTAATGTCACGTCAAATTGACATTTGGCTGTCACTTGAAGTTGACAGTGACACTTGATTGAAATTCTTGTAACCAAGATGTCGGATTAATTTTGCTGAATTTGTTAAAAATCGCTCGCGTTGAATATGCCTGGCATATCGAATTTGAATTGAATCTTAAATTATCTATGTGATCCCGTTTTGTACGACCAAGGTTTTGACGCCATCCATCGGGCTGGTCGCGGAGTTTTGAAAGAAAGATAATTGTCCACCACGCGCTTTTTGTCGGGACTGTAAATCGTAATAAAAGAGGCTCCCCAGTGTGTGTCATTGTGTATCTATTGCTGAAGCGCCCAGTGCCTTGGGAACGCTGTTATTTGTGTTGTGAGTAAGGTGACTAATTGGTAAGGTCTGCAGAAGAAAGGACCCCAGGGGCGCGCGCGCTCCCTTACACCACTTCTGCCTTGGAGACGTTCGACACACAGGCCCGTATGTAACCTCACCTTACTTAACATTCTCTCCGCTGTGTATCGCAGTCCAATTGTTCAGTTTACATCCCCGCTGAAACCTAGTTTTTTGTCCGGAGTCTATATTAGTAATACCAGCTTCCACTGCGCTAGCTGATTCCGCGGTATAGGCAGGGGTGTACTGAACATCTATAAAATTCATGTGCACGCACAAGTACTTTCAAATTTATAAATAAAAAAGTGAGCGAAATGAGAAGTAAAAAACAACAAAGTATACTGCAGGTCTTCATCAGGAGGTACACAATCATAGAGGCTAATACTTTACGATGAACAAATCACCCCATTGCCAGCGCGTATCACCAAACAAGTAAGAAAACTACAATTATGTTTTTTGTAAGTTTAACAAATATAACTTAAGTGATTTGCTAAATGTGTTATGGGTTTTCAGCGCGCGGTACGGGGGAGGTAAATTATTCCAGCATTTGGAAGCTGAGTATTTGAAAGACCCACGGAATGCAGCAGTACGGTGTTTGGGAGTGAGTATCATGTATGAGGCTGCCCTGGTGTTATAGGGATTTCTATCCTTTGCCCAGTTAATTTTGCAGTAGAGATATTCAGGTGATTTGGAATGCACAATGTCAAAAAGCAAAGTGGCAAAATGAAGTGCTCTGCGTGAATTCATTTTGAGAACTACTATGCGAACTATTGCGTTTATTACTTCTATGGAGACGTAATAAAAGCAATAGTTAAATAATAAAATATTAAAAAAAGGGGTATTTTCTCAATGACCGACCTCAGTCCAAGTAGTGGGGTCGGGCGGCAGTGCCAGCCCAGCGATATAGCGCGCCAGGTGCGCGCGCGGCTCGCTGCTACACGACGAGCGCGCGTCTCACGTCTGCGTCTGCCGCGCGCTCGTCTCGCGCTCGGGTGAGCGTTCGCGTTCGGGCGACCGGCTCCCGTTCGTAAGGCCGTTTGTCCACGGACAATCCGGTCCGATTTTTTCTCGGATGACGGAAGCTGGTGTTTTGACTTAGACGGATGGAAACCGGAACACGTTTGTCCACTGCGTCCGAACCCGGACGAACCACTTCATACTGAGAGGTTGTGCGTGTGAGTAACACAGTTATATGGAATCTACGCTCACACTTCGGACCGAACTCGGATCCGGAAAGCCAAATTCCCGGAGCCCGTCAAAAAACCGGTTCACGGAAGTCGGACACCGGGGCTCGAGTGGACAGACGGTCAATACAAATATATGAAACGCTTCTTTGGTCCGTCTAGACGGATCCGGCGAGACGGACGTCGTGGACAAACAGCCTAGTGTGCGTAAGGAAGTTATTATCATAAAAATGCGTATTGACTCAATGACTGACCTCAGTCCAAGTAGTGGGGTCCGGCGGCAGTGCCAGCCCAGCAATATAGCGTGCCAAATGCGCGCGCGGCTCGCTGCTACATGACGAGCGCGCGTCTCTCGTCTGCGTCTCCCGCGCGCTTGTCTCACGCTCGCGCTCGGGCGAGCGTTCGCGCGTGCGCTCGCGTTCGCGCGTGCGCTCGCGTTCGCGTTCGCGCTCGGGCGAGCGGCGCCCGTTCGCTCCGCTGCGAGCGTCCCTGTTTTCGCTGCGGCCGCCGTCGCTGCCGCGCCAACGTTTGCCTCCTCCGCTCGATTCAGACTCGTCGTCTGACACCTTAAAATGTAATGCTAATAAGTATACAAAAAAAGTATACAATACTAGCTGGCCCGGCGCGACTTCGTTCGCGTGGCCCTACCCCCTACTCCACGCTACCCCTACCCTATCACTACTCTATCACTACCCTACCCTACCCTACCCCTACCCTTGTTTCAATTTGACAGCAAAATCCCCATTAACAAAATTATACGCCATTTATTGAATTTATTTGTTATAAAAAATGTGATAAATGAAGAACCGCTTGGCCGATTTTGTCCAAACTTCACATAAACCATCTACTAAATAGTCCGTACAAAGCCTAAACATCCGGTTTGGATAGGTGAGCCCGTCTTGAGTTATAAAATTACAACGAAAAGTGGCATTGATTTTTATATAAAGGGTAAATTTTTAATCAGTGCATAAATTTTTAAGATCGACTCAGAATCGGTAAGTGAACAACTTTCTCCTAGAAACATAGGTCGAAATATGACAAATTTTTTTTGACTCTTCATACAAATCGGACTGATCACGTGATCGATTTAGTATGGGAAGTCCAAAAATTTTTGTCGTATTTCGACCCATGTTTCTAGGAGAAAATTGTTCACTCACCGATTCTGTGTTGATCCTAAAAATTTGTGCACTGGTCAAAAATTTATCCTGTATACAAGGTCCTTCTTAAATAGTGCACATAATTTTAAGGGGTTAATGTACTCATGCATACAAACAACTTTTACTATGGTACCAACATTGAAATCGCGAGAAAAAAATCAGCTGTTCCATAGAAATTTTAAATCGAATAAATCAAAATGTATGGAACAGCTGTTTTTTTTTCGCGATTTCAAGTACACTAAAAACTAAAAATCTTGTAAAAACACAATTCAAAGCGCGTTTTAATCAGAGTGTTTTATTGAAATGAACAGTTCACGCAGAAATCTAAGATGGTCTTACCAAAAAAGTAGTATAAGTTAGATAAAGTAAGAGAAATACATACCACATTTTTCACGACTTCTTCGACACGCTTGTGTTTAGGAGGTCTACCTCGTATTGTCGCCCTGCTGATGAAACAGATTATGATTAGTCGTGAATTAGAGCCATGTGGCAGTTGTCTCGCTCGCACTATGCAACATTTTCATAGATAGTGGAAAACACATTGTGTTTTTTAGAAAAGTGTTTCATTATGTCACTGCAACGTAATGTTACGGATATTTTTATTCATTAAATTGGTTGGTATTGGTTAGAATTAGGAAGAAAATTTTCGATAACTTTAAGCTTGTAATTCTATTATTATTGACGTATTGACAATGTTGAAATATGTTTAATAATAGAAAAATGGAAAATGAAGTATTTAGAAAAAATCGACCCGTGTCACAACCAGCTCCGATGGGACACGAACCCACGACCTTTCGCTTTCCGGGCGACTGCTCTAACCACTGAGCTACGGAGTCGTTACGAGAAGCGTCGAATTTATCCAATACTTCTTACGCGCTGTATAGTCAGCGTTAATTTCATCAATGTGGGGATATTACTACCCCAGTCCCATCGGAGCTGGTTGTGAGATGGGTAGATTTTTTCTAAATACTGCATTTTCCATTTTTCTGTGATAAAAATTGCATTGCGAATGCAAAAAACTAAAAATTAAAATAACTATGTTTAATAATGTTTAACTAAATGGGTTGTATGTAGGGACATAATGAAACAGTTTTCTAAAAAACACAATGTGTTTTCCACAATCTTTAAAAATGTTTATTGTGCGAGCGAGACAATTGCAAAGTGCGAAATGGCTTTACTACATAGTATAAAACAAAGTCGCTTTCTCTGTCCCTATGTCCCTTTGTATGCTTAAATCTTTGAAACTACGCAACGGATTTTGATGCGTTTTTTTTTAATAGATAGAGTGATTCTATTAAAAAAAACACAATAGGGGGAGGAAGTTGCTCGCGTCCGTAGGAACTACCATCTATTCCTAGACCCACCCTACACGTCTCCCCCGGGTGGTGCAAAACGAGCAACGTCGCCGAGTCTCGGGCGGCGGTAAATAACCCGACTCAGCTTGCCTAATAATCAGGTTCTGCAGGTTGGAAGTAGGAAATGACCTCCACAACCCGTAACCCCATGGTCCTACTATGGAAACGGGGGCATTGGCTTCACCGCCCGTGTCACGAGGTAGAAAGCCTCTCTAAAAATTCACCCTAATCCTAAGGTGGGACGCGCGCCGAAAGGATGTATGGCTTGCAGGTAGCAAGTTCCTAGCGTCAACCTCAACGGACCCGGCTAACGTTGTTGTATGGAGCCTTCTTGAGGGAATAGGCGTCACCCTTCAAGCGACGATTTATTTCGACCTTACTCGTGGGAACAATATGAATGAAAATAATCCAAAACCAAATATGATCCAACAACAATTTCACAAAAGCATGTTCATCAGACATCGTAGTAACAGTCTACCATCAGCTGGAGGAACTGACAATACAGTTCATAACAATGATACAGAACAACCTATAAATCATCCGGAGAACACCTCTTCAACTCCGTGGCAAAACGACAAAGTACCTATAAGACAAAAAAGAAAAAAAACAAGCCCAATATGCAGTGACAACACAAAGAAATCAAAGAACACATTAAATTTCGCAGTCCCTACTCACAACAAATTCGATCTGCTTAATAGCGAAGAAACAGAAGAACCAGTTAAAACTACTGAGTACATACCTAAGCCAGAACCTATTTTTGTGACAGGAGTTATGGATGTTACAGCACTGAAAGCTACTCTAAATAAAATTGTTGACTACAAATTATACAAAATGACTACTTTAAAATCCGGCCATATAATTAAATTAATACCTAATGACATACAAACCTATAAAACAATTAGGGAGCAATTTATAGAAAACAATATTTCACATTACACCTACAAATTGAAATGTGAAAGAGCATATAGAGTTGTAATACGGGGGCTACACTCTACAGAAGATACTACTCTGATAAAAAAAGAGCTGAAAGAGCAAGGACATGAGGTCAGACAAATAGTAAACGTCTTACACAGGTCTACCAAAGAGGCATTACCCATCTTCTTCGTGGACTTAGAACCTAAGCCGAATAATAAAGAAATATTTAAACTGAGATACCTAAGCCAGATGAGAGTGACGTTTGAAGCTCCTTATAAAAAAAAAGAAATAATGCAATGCAAAAGATGTCAGAGGTTTGGCCACACTAAAAACCAATGCTTCAGACCATTTAGATGTGTGAAATGTGGTAACGAACATTCAACCTCTTCTTGCACCAAAACATCTGATACAGACGCTACATGTGCAAACTGTCAGGAAAGACATCCTGCAAGTTACAAGGGTTGCGCAAAATACAAACAATACAAGGAAAAAATACTAAAAACTAAACCAGCCAATAAAGAAAACCACCCAACTCGGAATACAAAAGAGATCAAAACACCAGATCAAACAACAAAACAAAATACAAACCAAATTAATCCCACTGAAAAAAGAAGCTACGCAGAGGTAACAAAAGACCGACCACAAATTGAAGATCTACCTAATTCTGAAAACCTTCCAGACAGATTAGAACTAATGTTCGCTAAATTTCAACAAATCATGATCAACATGATAGACAAAATGATGGATCGTATGATCCAACTAGTGACAAGCCTAGTTACCAAATGAATAATATACTCAGAGTTGTCACTTGGAATGCCAACGGCTTGACAGAACGTCGTCAAGAACTCCAAACATTCCTCCAATTAGAAAAAATTGACATAGCGCTAATATCCGAAACAAGATTCACTGCCAAATCCCACTTTACTATACAAAATTACACGGTTTATACAACAAATCACCCATCAGGAAATAGCCATGGAGGAACAGCAGTAATTATAAAAAATAATATCAAACATTACGAACTGGAAAAGCACCATACAAATAAAATACAAGCAACATCAATAAAAGTAATGGTAAATGAGAAAACTGAAACCACTTATTCTGCAGTGTACAGCCCACCCAGACACAAGATAACTAAAGAGGACTACAACAAGTACTTCTCTTCCCTTGGCTCCAGATTTATATGTGGTGGGGATTGGAACGCAAAACACACATACTGGGGCTCACGATTAATTACACCCCGTGGAAGAAACTTACTTGGTGCAGTCCAGAATCTGAGACTCGAGTGCATGACCACACGCAAACCAACATACTGGCCAACGGATCCAAATAAAATTCCCGATCTGCTTGATTTCTACATAACTAAAAACGTGAGTCCAAACTATATGACTATTGAAACCTGCACAGACTTATCCTCCGACCACTCGCCAGTCATATTGAATGTAAGCTCGACAGTGTTATTAGTGAAACCAGCAGATAGACTCTATAACAAAAATACAAACTGGGACATGTATCAAGACACAATAACGAAAGGGATTGGTCTTATTAAACCACTGAAAACACCGGAAGACATAGAAGAAGCTATCGAGAACCTAAACAAAATCATACACAGAGCATCGACTATTTCCACAAAAACAAAAAAAAATATTCCTCGATTATTTAACGAATACCCGAAATTTATCAAAGACAAAATACTAGAACGTCGTAGTCTAAGAAAGGTGTGGCACGAAACTAGGTATCCAGCAGACAAAACAGCATTCAACAGATCTTCGAATGAATTGAAGGACCTCATTAAAAACTTCAAAAACGATAATCTCCAAACGTTTCTCTCTAACTTGACTCCAAGCCTAGACACAAATTACTCTCTATGGAAGGCAACACGAAAATTAAAACGCCCCAATAGTCATATTCCTCCTATCAGAAGAAACAACGGTAATTGGGCCAGATCAGACAAGGAGAAGGCAACAATCTTTGCCGAACACCTTAGCAATGTTTTCCAACCATTCCCTGAATCAAAACCTGATCATGACAATAAGATAAAACACTATCTTGAAAGTGCACAGCAAATGAGTCCTCCATTAAAGTATACGAGTCCAACCGAAGTAGCGAGAGAAATAAAACAGCTTAAAGATGGAAAATCTCCGGGATACGACAACATCGACAGTGTTCTTCTGAAAAATCTCCCAAAAAAGGGTATAGTAGCAATCTCAAATATCTTCAATGCTTGCTTGCGTCTTGACCACTTTCCAGGATAGTGGAAAATAGCGCAAGTAATTATGTTACCGAAACCAGGAAAACCACCAAATGAAGTTGCTTCGTATCGACCCATAAGTCTTTTGCCGTTAATGGGTAAACTCCTTGAAAAGATGATACTTAAAAGGATGAAGGAGCATTTAAATGAAATAATTCCAAATCACCAATTTGGCTTTCGGGAGAATCACGGAACGACTGAGCAAGTTCACCGCATCGTCGACGTTATAAGCAGATCCATAGAAGGAAAGAAATACTGCTCAGCCGTCTTTCTGGACATTAGCCAGGCCTTTGATAAGGTATGGCACGAGGGCCTACTTTATAAAGTTAAGAAGATGCTTCCTCATTCATTCTACCAAATAATAAAGTCATACCTCAATAAGCGATGCTTTGAAGTAAAATTTAACGATGATTTATCCAATCTTTATGAGATCAAATCAGGAGTACCACAGGGAAGCATACTGGGACCGGTTCTCTACACCATATATACTGCTGACCTACCAACAACAGACAAGACTACGGTTGCAACATATGCAGACGATACAGCTTTACTTTCGTCACACATAAATCCAGAAACTGCAACAGAATACCTACAACAACATCTTGACAAAATTGAGGAATGGCTTAAAACCTGGAGAATTCAGGCAAACCAAAGCAAGTCAACACATGTGACATTCACTCTCAGGAGAGACACGTGCCCGCCTGTAATTCTTAACAATGACAAAATTCCTCAAGACGACAACGCAAAATACTTAGGCATGCATTTGGACCGAAGGTTGACATGGCAAAAACATATATGGACAAAGCGAAAGCAACGCAGTATGTACTGGTTAATAGGACGCCACTCACAAATGAGCACGTGATAGAATATCAAGTTTTGGTATTGATTCAATTTAGTATTTATTACATCTAAATTAATTTTGGGGATAACATTGTACCTTATTTATCGTGTTTTCATTAAATAGTAGTTTGATTTGTGGTTGTTTGATCGGTGCCATCCGACAACAAAGCGATATGATATGGAGTTTTGTTATTAATGTCAAATAGTTATTTTTACATCTAAATTCATTATATTAATTATGGAGATAACATTATACAACATGTATCCTGTTTCTAATAAAAAGTATTTTGATTTGTGGCGGGACCAACCGTCAACAAAGCATGATCAAGCAATTGTACTTTAATTGCCTATAAGTACTGAATAATGTGTATAAAATCATGTTATTACTTTTAATATTCATATCAATTAGTTTATTACTAAAATGTAATCCTACTAATATTATAAATGTGAAAGTTTGGATGTTTGGATGTTTGGATGTTTGGATGTTTGGATGTTTGTTACTCAATCACGCCGAAACGGCTGAACGGATTTGGATGAAATTTGGAACACAGATACTTTGTAGCCTAGAGAAGAACATAGGCTACTTTTTATCCCGGAAAAATGTCACATTCCTGAGGGATAACGTCGTGTAGTCTACGCGGGCGAAGCCGCGGGCGGAAAACTAGTGTAATATAAAGTATCTAAGTAACGTGTACTTTTACGTTTGTACACGTTACTTCCGGTTGAAAAGAAAACAAATATATAATTATTGTATTTATAAACAATGTTAAGTAAAATCATTCTTTGATTTTGGAATACTTTTTCATAATTGTTATGTTTGTATTGTGGTATTTTCTGTAATTTCCGTAAACGGAAATTGTCAGTAGAATTGGCGGTAGACGCTAACATTTATAAGGCGAGGCAGCCATTTTATTTGGTTAGTCTGGTTTGGACCGTGAGCGGGGTACAAGTTAAGTAACTATTCCGTTGTTTCATATTTCTCATTTCTTGTTTTTTCTTGCTGTTTAATGCTGATGTATTGTCTAGTAAATATTGCTGAAGTTTTGCCCTTGTTCGAAGGATATTCGGTAACTTGTTAAATGTAAATGCTTATTTGTAGATATTATTAAATTAAAGTTGTCCTTATCGGTCCTTATCGGTTTCGAATAAATTATGAGAGTACTGAAATAATATAAAGTTACAGTTTATAGAAAATGCTTGATGATATTCGTAAATGTTGTTAAATCTTTTATCATGAAAAGTAATGTTGTTGTAAATGTTGTTAAATGTGTTGTATGTTCAACAACGACATGATTATTTATAAATGTCGTTGTTGCTGTTAAAGCTGGTGAGTTTTTTTCGCCCGTTTTTCTTGTCAGCTAAAAGATGTTCTTAACGGGTGGTAGGTAAAAAAATAAATGGACGATTTAAAAGAATAAAATAGTTTATTAGAGATTTGAGATTTTTATTAATCCTGACCTTATTGAAACAGAAGCTTTATAGTTTTGTTTATAGTTATTTGAATAGTTAGATGCTTTTATCAGAATAGTTATATTTAGATTTGAGATTTTTATTAATCCTGACCTTATTGAAATAGAAGCTTTATAGTTTTGTTTATAGTTAATTGAGCAGTTTAATTTATCAGAATAGTTCTATTTCTATATTATCGGCCCCAAATCTATCATCAGAAGTGGGATGGTCTTGCTCCCATTACTAATACATATATGTTTTATTTTTCATGTTGCTGCGGTTTCGGTTTATCTGCAACATTCAGCGACGCTGCCGTTTCAAACTATGGTCATCCATCGTGGCAAGGTGGCGCTGCCGTTCTTCTATCCAACCTGGCAATGGAGCTGATTCCTGGTGATGTACAGATACCTCCCCAATGGAGATGAAACCGCATCTCCACGGTCGCTAAATCTGGTATAGCCTTTCGGGGCTTCTGTATTTCATTTTGGTTTTATTTTTTCGTACCTTCGAATAGATTACTTAGCTATTAGCTTATGTTGTTTATTCAATAACATTGAAAATTACCTACTAGATTATCATACCAAAGATTTTTTTTGTGTAAACTTACAGTAATCATTGTTGTGATAATATGACTCGCTACAGATTTTTATTTTAAAATGCTAGAAACAGATAAACCTATTATGCAACACTAGGGTTCATTTCTGAAAATCTTGCCGAGTAGTATAATTATATAATAGTTAATAGTGCGGTGGCTTTCCAGTGTTCCTTGATTAACATTAGTCATTTGCAACTAAAAATAAACAAGAGGCGGTCTTTGGAGCAAAGTGAAAAATTAGTGATATAATTTTACTTAACTTTAGGTTTAGAAAGGTTTAAGTTCGTGACAGTCAGTGTTATTCTAACAATTAAGTCGTAAAATATAGTGGAATGGAGTCGGGTAGGTACATAAAATTATCATTTTCTTGTCGTCCTATTTTGCTAGTTCAAATCGTGATTATACCTCCTTTAGTGGTTTGTAAAATAAAGGGTTTCTGGTGGTGCAACTTGGTATTTTGAACCGCGTAGTAATTTAATCATTATTGAATCAAAATAATGTAAGATTAACTAGATTTTGCTAATAACAATGACATTTTACATTTTAGTATTCAAATCTTTGCTTTATGTTATACAACAATATGGGCAATTGAAAAGTATTGTTGCCATATTTATTTTATAAGCCTCTAATTTCTTTTTTAGCATAGCATTACTTAGATTTTCAATTAATAACTTAATGCAAGAAATTTAATCAAATCTAGGTAGGTACTAAAGTTATAAAGTTTTTTTATACCTACTACGAATTCCCCATTGGTATACTATCTTACAAAACTTTGATTTTGAAGTGGCTTCTAGAAAGTGATAGTTAATTATATAAGTTATAACATGTGTTAATAGGTTTTAACACTGTACGACAAAGTATACCTCTTGTTAAAAAGCTTACCCATTAATTAAGTTTAAATAGATTGCTATGGTTCTTTCGTATTACCTAGTTGCCACCACAACCATCTTTAGACTTGTTCCTTGATAGACGGAGTACAGTGAGATTAGATTAATTTTTATCCTTTTTTTATTTAACTTTAATCATTTGGAACGATTTGCTCCACTATAATATTATTGATGTTAAATAGTTTTCTTATGATAAAACGGCCACGTAAGAACGGTACACAAATTTGAAAAACAACTTCTGTCTTTTGTCTAACGGTATGTTATTACAGTTTGTTATCAATGTTGATTTTGTTTTTCCTGATGAAAAAAAAAAAACAAGGTTTCGGTTTGTTGGTTTTAATCAAAAAAATTTACTACCACCTAGTAGACTAGGAAGTGATATCTGTCCATAAGTACATTTTCCATACGTTTTTCATGGGTTTTCCATAGGTTTTCCATAAGTTTCCCATACGTTTCCAAACGTTTTTCATAGGTTTCCATGGGGTTTTCCATACGTTTTTCATTGGTTTTCCGAACGTTTTTCATGAGTTTTCCAAACGTTTATATGGGTTTTCCATATGTTTTCCACGGGTTTTCTGTTATCCATAGGATTTCCATGGGTTTTCATAGTTTTCCATAGTTTGCGATAGTTTCCGATGGCTTCCGATGGTTTCCGATGGTTTCCGATGGTTTCCGATGGCTTCCGATGGTTTCCGATGGCTTCCGATGGTTTTCGATGGTTTCCGATGGCTTCCAATGGTTTCCGATGGTTTCCGATGGTTTCCGATGGCTTCCGATGGTTTCCGTTGGTTTCCGACGGTTTCCGATGGTTTCCGATGGTTTCCGATGGTTTCCGATGGTTTCCGATGGTTTCCGTTGGTTTTCGACGGTTTCCGATGGTTTCCGATGGTTTCCGATGGCTTCCGATGGCTTCCGATGGTTTCCGATGGTTTCTGATGGTTCCCGATGGCTTCCGATGGTTTCCGATGGTTTCCGATGGTTTCCGTTGGTTTCCGATGGTTTCCGATGGTTTCCGATGGTTTTCGATAGTTTTCGATAGTTTTTCGATAGTTTTCGATAGCTTTCGATAGTTTTCGACAGTTCTCGATAGTCCTCTACAGGTTCTCGATAATTCTCGATAGTTCTTCACAGTTCTCGATAGTTCTCGATAGTTGTCGATAGTTTTCAATAATGTCAGATAGTTTTTTAAACTTTTCGATAGCTTTTGATAGCTCTCGATAGTCCTCGACAGTTCTCGATAGTTCTCGATAGTTCTCGACAGTTCTCGATAGTTCTCGACAGTTCTCGACAGCTCTCGACAGTTTTCGACAGTTCTCGACAGTTCTCGACAGTTCTCGACAGTTCTCGACAGTTCTCGACAGTTCTCGACAGTTCTCGACAATTCTCGACAGTTCTCGACAGTTCTCGATGGTTTTCGATAGTTTTTGATGGTTTTCTGTAGTTTTCGATGGTTTTCGGTAGTTCTCGATATTCCTCGATAGCTTTCCATAGAAATTTCCATACGTTTCCATAGAAGTTTCCATACGTTACCATAAGTTTCATAAGATCTGTTAAATTAAGTCCTGTCCTTTTGACGATCATTGTAAGTTGCTAGGGCCGATGTGAGTTTCGATCTTTAAACTTTCTTGGGATATTTATAAAAGTATAAGTGTTACTTACTGTGGCGCTAATTTTGGTTCTCGTGAGATTTGGTAATTGTAAGGTTGAACCAGTTATTATCATGATCCACTTAACAATTAGTTTATAGTGGCAAAACTATAATACTCGGTGTCAATGTCGGTCGACAAGTTAGTATTTTCGGGACACCTTGTAGTAATCATGGTTAAGGTAAGGAGATAATGTTGCGACAGTAAATAGATGGATACAATATATTATGTATTAAATATTATCAGATTGGCCGAGCGGTGTCATAATCAACAATGTCATATTGATTACTTTATCGATAGGCCTTAAGATATAGGCCTTAAGATATCTTTGATATATTATATTTGATTCGAAATGTCCATTACGATAGCGAATATTTCAAGATGCCTAATGGGGTGTTTTCACTGTTGTGAAAATGTAGATATTTAATGATGAAGTTTGAGAAAATATAACTTTAAGAATACCAAATTTTATGTGAAAATTATAACTTGAATCTGTTTTATAACAGCCAAATTTTACTGTAGCCTATTATAATTATAACGTAATATAAATAATGGTCCAGGCAGTCCAGCAGTGAAAGTTTTAAGTTTGTGTAAACAGATTTGGATGAAATATTAATTTCAGTTTGATTGATGGTTATTGTCTATACGTTCCCACGGGAACGTATACCATGCCGGTGCAGTTTAGTTTGCAGTACGTTTGTATAGGCGTAATAAAAGAAAATTCCAACTAAAATAGTCTGAGGAATAACGACTTTGTTTCCAAATGACCGTTTCATTCTAAGATGTAGTGTTTATCTTGGGAATGTAATAGTGGCGATAAGAAATATTGGATATTATTCTAATGAGTTAGTATAAATCATCAAAAGAATTGTACAATTAATGTAGATGTACAATTAATGCAGATCTGTTGATGAAATTTTATAGTTCAATGTCGATAAATATTGGATATTGTTCTGATGATTTAGTATAAATCATGAAAAGAATTGTACAATTAATTTAGATGTACAATTAATGCAGATCGACTGTTGATGAAATTTTATAGTTCAATGTCGATTATGACACGGATAACCATGATAGAATATTAAATAAAACTAAAAGTTACAGACTATGACGATGACTCATCACTCTCCTGCCCTTATCCCATTTTGTTTGGGATCGGCGCAGCATTACTGTGACTAACTACTGACTGACAAAGACCCCTGCTGCTGTGGGCTTGGTGTCTTCTTGGTCTTCACCGACAGGGGGTGATGCCGTTGACATGTCAAGGTTCACAGTAGGTAAAGAAGCTAGTTGATAGTGTGTTTGACCCCTGCTGCTGTGGGCTTGGTGTCTTCTTGGTCTTCACCGACAGGGGGTGATGCCGTTGACATGTCGAGGTTCACAGTAGGTAAAGAAGCTCGTTGATAGTGTGTTTGACCCCTGCTGCTGTGGGCTTGGTGTCTTCTTGGTCTTCACCGACAGGGGGTGATGCCGTTGACATGTTGAGGTTCACAGTAGGTAAAGAAGCTCGTTGATAGTGTGTTTGACCCCTGCTGCTGTGGGCTTGGTGTCTTCTTGGTCTTCACCGACAGGGGGTGATGCCGTTGACATGTCGAGGTTCACAGTAGGTAATGAAGCTGGTCGATAGTGTGCTTGATGTCGGTTTGGTCTTCACGGGCAGCGGTGATGGAGCCGTACATGTCGAGGCACACTATTCATACTGACTGACTGACTAAATCCACTACTGCTGTGAGTTTGGTGTCTTCTTGGTCTTCACCGATAGAGGGTAAAGTAGTGGACATGGCGAGGCTCACAGAAGGTTCGATAAATCTACGTTAGATGTGACACATGAGATTAATAAAGTACTTAAGCTGATCTAGTACTTCGAGAACGAAGTACTTGTCAGTATGGCCGTGATAGAATATCAAGTTTTGGTATTGATTCAATTTAGTATTTATTACATCTAAATTAATTTTGGGGATAACATTGTACCTTATTTATCGTGTTTTCATTAAATAGTAGTTTGATTTGTGGTTGTTTGATCGGTGCCATCCGACAACAAAGCGATATGATATGGAGTTTTGTTATTAATGTCAAATAGTTATTTTTACATCTAAATTCATTATATTAATTATGGAGATAACATTATACAACATGTATCCTGTTTCTAATAAAAAGTATTTTGATTTGTGGCGGGACCAACCGTCAACAAAGCATGATCAAGCAATTGTACTTTAATTGCCTATAAGTACTGAATAATGTGTATAAAATCATGTTATTACTTTTAATATTCATATCAATTAGTTTATTACTAAAATGTAATGTAATATAAAGTATCTAAGTAACGTGTACTTTTACGTTTGTACACGTTACTTCCGGTTGAAAAGAAAACAAATATATAATTATTGTATTTATAAACAATGTTAAGTAAAATCATTCTTTGATTTTGGAATACTTTTTCATAATTGTTATGTTTGTATTGTGGTATTTTCTGTAATTTCCGTAAACGGAAATTGTCAGTAGAATTGGCGGTAGACGCTAACATTTATAAGGCGAGGCAGCCATTTTATTTGGTTAGTCTGGTTTGGACCGTGAGCGGGGTACAAGTTAAGTAACTATTCCGTTGTTTCATATTTCTCATTTCTTGTTTTTTCTTGCTGTTTAATGCTGATGTATTGTCTAGTAAATATTGCTGAAGTTTTGCCCTTGTTCGAAGGATATTCGGTAACTTGTTAAATGTAAATGCTTATTTGTAGATATTATTAAATTAAAGTTGTCCTTATCGGTCCTTATCGGTTTCGAATAAATTATGAGAGTACTGAAATAATATAAAGTTACAGTTTATAGAAAATGCTTGATGATATTCGTAAATGTTGTTAAATCTTTTATCATGAAAAGTAATGTTGTTGTAAATGTTGTTAAATGTGTTGTATGTTCAACAACGACATGATTATTTATAAATGTCGTTGTTGCTGTTAAAGCTGGTGAGTTTTTTTCGCCCGTTTTTCTTGTCAGCTAAAAGATGTTCTTAACGGGTGGTAGGTAAAAAAATAAATGGACGATTTAAAAGAATAAAATAGTTTATTAGAGATTTGAGATTTTTATTAATCCTGACCTTATTGAAACAGAAGCTTTATAGTTTTGTTTATAGTTATTTGAATAGTTAGATGCTTTTATCAGAATAGTTATATTTAGATTTGAGATTTTTATTAATCCTGACCTTATTGAAATAGAAGCTTTATAGTTTTGTTTATAGTTAATTGAGCAGTTTAATTTATCAGAATAGTTCTATTTCTATATTATCCGCCCCAAATCTATCACACGCATAGCAAGCTGACAGTGTATAAAGCCATCTTAAAACCAATATGGACCTATGGTATCCAACTTTGGGGTACAGCCAGCAACAGCAATATTGAGATATTGGAACGTTTTCAAACTAAAACACTTAGAGCCATCTTTAACATCCCGCAATACATAAGTAATAAACACATATATAATGACCTAAAACTACCAACTGTTAAACAGGAGATAATGAAATATAGCAATAGCTACCAGATAAGACTCTCAAAACATAAAAATGAGCTAGCCTTTAGTCTGAGCGGAGATAAAGGCCTTCAACATAGAAGACTTAAAAGACACAGTGTTCCTACTCTGAAAGATAGATTCGTCAGGATGGATTGAGACATCAACATAAGAAGTGTCTCACCAAGCTAAAATGCCCAAAACAGATACAAGTGATCAGATAAAGTGGTGGCCTATTGTTGTGTTCAACAGATTGCCGCGATGCAGAAAGAGAGAGAGGAAAAAAAAAAAAAAAAAAATAGATAAAGTGATTCAAGAGGAAGGTTTATATGTACTTTTTTCCCGATATTCCCACGGGAACGGGAACCACGCGGGTGAAACCGCGGGCGGCCGCTAGTATAAGATAAAATACATTTTTAAGATTAACATATTAAGATAATAGTGGTGAGTTGGAGGTGTTATTATCTGCAGCCCGTACGGGCACATGGACGCGGCCGCGTGCTGTGTCAGTACCTGGTGTGGGTGTGTGGCGGGGGCGCGGGCTGGCTCGGCTTGGGCGCGCGCTTGGAGCGCGGCAGCAGGTGGTCGGCGGGCGGCGCGGCGAGGCGGTCGGGCGGCGGCGCGCGCGGCCCGTACGGGCACATGGACGCGGCCGCGTGCTGTGTCAGTACCTGGTGTGGGTGTGTGGCGGGGGCGCGGGCTGGCTCGGCTTGGGCGCGCGCTTGGAGCGCGGCAGCAGGTGGTCGGCGGGCGGCGCGGCGAGGCGGTCGGGCGGCGGCGCGCGCGGCCCGTACGGGCACATGGACGCGGCCGCGTGCTGTGTCAGTACCTGGTGTGGGTGTGTGGCGGGGGCGCGGGCTGGCTCGGCTTGGGCGCGCGCTTGGAGCGCGGCAGCAGGTGGTCGGCGGGCGGCGCGGCGAGGCGGTCGGGCGGCGGCGCGCGCGGCCCGTACGGGCACATGGACGCGGCCGCGTGCTGTGTCAGTACCTGGTGTGGGTGTGTGGCGGGGGCGCGGGCTGGCTCGGCTTGGGCGCGCGCTTGGAGCGCGGCAGCAGGTGGTCGGCGGGCGGCGCGGCGAGGCGGTCGGGCGGCGGCGCGCGCGGCCCGTACGGGCACATGGACGCGGCCGCGTGCTGTGTCAGTACCTGGTGTGGGTGTGTGGCGGGGGCGCGGGCTGGCTCGGCTTGGGCGCGCGCTTGGAGCGCGGCAGCAGGTGGTCGGCGGGCGGCGCGGCGAGGCGGTCGGGCGGCGGCGCGCGCGGCCCGTACGGGCACATGGACGCGGCCGCGTGCTGTGTCAGTACCTGGTGTGGGTGTGTGGCGGGGGCGCGGGCTGGCTCGGCTTGGGCGCGCGCTTGGAGCGCGGCAGCAGGTGGTCGGCGGGCGGCGCGGCGAGGCGGTCGGGCGGCGGCGCGCGCGGCCCGTACGGGCACATGGACGCGGCCGCGTGCTGTGTCAGTACCTGGTGTGGGTGTGTGGCGGGGGCGCGGGCTGGCTCGGCTTGGGCGCGCGCTTGGAGCGCGGCAGCAGGTGGTCGGCGGGCGGCGCGGCGAGGCGGTCGGGCGGCGGCGCGCGCGGCCCGTACGGGCACATGGACGCGGCCACGTGCTGTTTGTGCGCGCCGCCCCGCGCCGATCCCAGACCGCGACACCCGCCCAGCCCGCACGGACCCGTCACCGACGCCTCCTCTGCCGCTGGGAAGATACAACTAAGTTAGCGATACATGTCTTCTTCTTCATGTCAATAGTTCTTAGATTTGCCCTTCCTAGTATTATTATTATTATTCCCTTTATTACATTTTAAATACTTACAAAATTATATTTCTAAATATTAAATTTTTACAATGTATAAGTGACACTAAAAAATATAACATTTAAAAATACAAAAATGCAGTTCCCCAACGGTAGCAAGATCAGAGTCCCGGCTACCGATGGTTAAGGATCCAGAGACAGGAACTTTCTCACTATACGGGCCGTGTCCAGAAGTACTGCCTTCTGCATCTGACTCCCGATCCATCCACCTAACGCAAGCCTCTTAAGGTGTTTATCGAGGCTCTTGGCTATCAGACCATGGGCAGATATGACTATCGGAATATTAATTATTATTATTTATAAGGATGACGCCAGCGAAGCCGGAAGGGTGATCAGTCACCTAGGTTGGGACCATTTCACCCAAGTCCCCTAAAAGCTGAAAAATCAGGGGGGGAGGCGGGGCCAGCCGTCGACCGACACGGTATAACGACTCACTGAGCGGCGGCTCCAGGGGGTGGCCCGTCTTGAGGCACCAGCCCACGGGGTGCATGTCGGGCCAGCCGTCGACCGACACGGTATAACACTCACTGAGCGGCGGCTCCAGGGGGTGGCCCGTCTTGAGGCACCAGCCCACGGGGTGCATGTCGGGCCAGCCGTCGACCGACACGGTATAACACTCACTGAGCGGCGGCTCCAGGGGGTGGCCCGTCTTGAGGCACCAGCCCACGGGGTGCATGTCGGGGCAGTCGTCGTCCAGCCACGCGGACAGCTCGTCGGGCCAGCCGTCGAACGAAACGCGAACTTGGTGGCCCTTCACCGCGCTGATTGTCGCCACGCGAATCAGGAACGGCACCTGAAAACGTACCACACTTTTAGTCCAGTACTCATTGACGTCTGACCGGCCGAATAGGGCCGGAGAACAATAGGAAATTTATTTATTGTGTCTTATTTCTGGAGCATTGAAGGATAATTTGCCTTTTTATCCATCAAAAACTTCTGAGTTTTAGATGGATGAAAAGGCAATTGTATAAAAGGTAATAGATCTACACTAATATTATAAAGAGAAAAAGATTTGATTGTTTGTTTGTGTGTTCGACCGATTTAGAAAATACCTTGATTGTAAGTTGCATTTTTCCCGACTGGCGTAGGCTATATTTTATCCCCACGGGAACGGGTACTACGCGGGTAAAACCGCGGGGATCCGCTAGTAGATATAAAAGCAAAGCTATAAATTAGTTAAGTACTATTAGTTAATCTGATGACAAGTCATAAAAATGATCGAATGTCACCCACCTTAGGGTCGACCACCTCCAGCTTCATGCCCGGCTTGAAGCCCATGGGCGGGCGCGGCTTGAACGCGCGCGGGGGCGCAACGACAGGTAGTTTCCACGAGAATGTGTCCGAAGCCTTGACAACAATCATTGAAACAATGGAACAATACCCACCTTAGGGTCGACCACCTCCAGCTTCATGCCCGGCTTGAAGCCCATGGGCGGGCGCGGCTTGAATGCGCCGTCTCCTACAGGCAGTTCGTACGAGAATGTGTCCGGGTCTTTGACAACAATCATTGAAATAATGGAACAATACCCACCTTAGGGTCGACCACCTCCAGCTTCATGCCCGGCTTGAAGCCCATGGGCGGGCGCGGCTTGAACGCGCCGTCTCCTACAGGCAGTTCGTACGTGAATGTGTCCGGGTCTTTAATAACAACCATTGATATAATGGAATAACACCCACCTTAGGGTCGACCACCTCCAGCTTCATGCCCGGCTTGAAGCCCATGGGCGGGCGCGGCTTGAACGCGCGCGGGGGCGCCGTCGACAGGTAGTTCCTACGAGAATGTGTCCGAAGCCTTGACAACAATCATTAAAATAATGGAATAACACCCACCTTAGGGTCGACCACCTCCAGCTTCATGCCCGGCTTGAAGCCCATGGGCGGGCGCGGCTTGAACGCGCCGTCTCCTACAGGCAGTTCGTACGAGAATGTGTCCGGGTCTTTGACAACAATCATTGAAATAATGGAACTATACCCACCTTAGGGTCGACCACCTCCAGCTTCATGCCCGGCTTGAAGCCCATGGGCGGGCGCGGCTTGAACGCGCGCGGGGGCGCCGTCGACAGGTAGTTCCTACGAGAATGTGTCCGAAGCCTTGACAACAATCATTAAAATAATGGAATAACACCCACCTTAGGGTCGACCACCTCCAGCTTCATGCCCGGCTTGAAGCCCATGGGCGGGCGCGGCTTGAACGCGCGCGGGGGCGCCGTCGACAGGTAGTTCCTACGAGAATGTGTCCGAAGCCTTGACAACAATCATTAAAATAATGGAATAACACCCACCTTAGGGTCGACCACCTCCAGCTTCATGCCCGGCTTGAAGCCCATGGGCGGGCGCGGCTTGAACGCGCGCGGGGGCGCCGTCGACAGGTAGTTCCTACGAGAATGTGTCCGAAGCCTTGACAACAATCATTAAAATAATGGAATAACACCCACCTTAGGGTCGACCACCTCCAGCTTCATGCCCGGCTTGAAGCCCATGGGCGGGCGCGGCTTGAACGCGCGCGGGGGCGCCGTCGACAGGTAGTTCCTACGAGAATGTGTCCGAAGCCTTGACAACAATCATTAAAATAATGGAATAACACCCACCTTAGGGTCGACCACCTCCAGCTTCATGCCCGGCTTGAAGCCCATGGGCGGGCGCGGCTTGAACGCGCGCGGGGGCGCCGTCGACAGGTAGTTCCTACGAGAATGTGTCCGAAGCCTTGACAACAATCATTAAAATAATGGAATAACACCCACCTTAGGGTCGACCACCTCCAGCTTCATGCCCGGCTTGAAGCCCATGGGCGGGCGCGGCTTGAACGCGCGCGGGGGCGCCGTCGACAGGTAGTTCCTACGAGAATGTGTCCGAAGCCTTGACAACAATCATTAAAATAATGGAATAACACCCACCTTAGGGTCGACCACCTCCAGCTTCATGCCCGGCTTGAAGCCCATGGGCGGGCGCGGCTTGAACGCGCGCGGGGGCGCCGCCGACGCGCCCGTCTCCGACAGGTAGTTCTCCCACGAAAATGAGTCCGGGTCTTTGTAAACTACATCAGAGAAAATATAAAGACCGTTAGTGTATGAAAAGGCATAGAACCTTATTGGCATACCTAAGTTGCAAGTATGAAATATTTTGGTGTACATCTACGAAACATGCGCCAGTCAACTGAGAAAATAATTACAAACGACAAATACTATTGACAAAATGTCGTAAATGATATATACTTTTGAAATATACCACTTTGAATGTGTAAAATAAAAATTATTTCACATCTTCGAACTGAAATATTTCAGAAGATATATCATTTACGACATTTTGTCGGAAGTATTTGTTGTTTGTAATTATTTTCTCGGTTGACTGGCGCATGTTTCATAGGTGTACACCAGAATATGTCATAATTGCAACTAGGCATGCCAGGCTCCATATAAAAAAGGTCGAAGTTTTTTTTTCATATTTGTTTGCAAACATGCGATCGGTCTTTGGACCATAAGCAGTTATTTTGTTTTTAATGCAGGCGTGAAGGCATGCCTTCCCACTGTCAGGCTGCTAACTGCTAACTGGTAACTTTTGGGCTTTTGCTAACTGGTATGGTTATTGGATGTTGTCCCAAGTATGCAATATATGTATGAAAATTACTATTTATATTAGTGGCCCACAAAGTACATTATCGATAGTTAAGATCAAAATTGTATATTGTAGATATTGTAGATCTTCTGCGACAATTTTGGATAGACTACCGAAAGTGAACTATATTGTCTGCAATGCAACAGTGACTTAAATTATTAAGATGGCTATTGCAACTAAAAACGAAGACTTATTGTTATTACGTAATAAAAATAAAAAATAACTTCTAATAGAAAATGGAGGTAAGTATTAATATTTTCTAAAAACAAATATGTAGATGTAGTTTTATCATAAACACTATAAAGTGAATGGAGTCATTAACAGTGTTTGTGCACTGTTCAAGTTTAATTAATTCAATTGCCATTCGACGTAAATTAGCATGAAGAGGACCACTTTCTATTCACCACAACATTATTAACTCTACTGTTACTAATATTTTAGTCTTATAAGATTCAATATAATACGTCATATTATTATGTTGAAACATACTTTTAATTTGGAATTTACTGCCCTATTCATAAAAAATATTTAAGCTATGTTTAATTTAAACATTGTTTTGTCTTTGTTACACAAATGTCATTTCTAATTTGAGCAAAAGAGACAAAACAATGTTTAAGATAAAAATATCGTAAAATTTTTATGAATACGGCATTAGATGATTAAATATAAAAAAAAGTCTTAAATAATAGACTCGTATAACATAGTACACAAGAGCGGATGAAAAATCGTACTTCCGATGTCCAACTTGTATTAACACAATACAAAATATAACCAATTAAGTTTTAAAAAAAATAAAGTAGAAAAGTAACTTCTTTTGCATAATTCACTTACAGAAGTTGTTATAAACTACATGTCACCAAACGTCCAAACGCCTCTGTCCGCCAATGTAAACAAAGTCGGAACCACACGCCGAGCGACTATCCTCAACGAACGGGGAAACTTCAATAACTTTATTGTTACTTCCCGCTCATACAATATCTACGCCCAAGCGCATTACAAAACAACTTAAAATTTACTAGAAATTTATTCATAAATATTTAACGGCAATTGTAGTTGTAATGGTAAAACACGACAGCCGCGGACATATGCAACCATGCAGTAGGTTGTTCTTTATCGCTTTATCACGAACCACATATAAGAAGCACATGTTTAATTGTGTAATTACTATTAATGGGCCGTACAATCTTTATTATTAAGTATTTATACAATTAGTTCATACCTACACTATTTTATTGTGTTATCGTCCTCAATACACTAATGGTAAATCGAGAGTTGTTAATTTAATATTGTCGTTATTAATTACGGCAAAATATATGAAGTGGAGATCTAAGTGTGAACGAAAAGAGAATTTTGATTTATTATTATTCATTAAGTACTATTAATTTTCAATTACTTACGTCTTTTACAAAACAGAATAAATTATACAAAAAATATACAGTTATTTTTAAGTTAAATATTTGAACAATGCCAAGGCTATGTGCATATTAGAAACCTTTTTTTTTAGAAAGTACCTTAGGATAAGTGCAAACTTAGAAAGAAGAATATTGTTGATAAAATGAAGTAGGTATTGGAAAATATCAAACAACTAGCTCCGACGGGGCTCGAACCCACGACCTTTCACTATCTGGGCAAATGCTCTAACCACTGAGTTACGGATTCGTTTCCTTTCGAACGACGACGTTTCGAGAGACAAGTTGATTTTTTCTAATACTTCATTATCAATAGTAAAAATTGCATTGTGAATGCAACAAGTAAAAACAAGAAGAAAATATTGCCTGACAAATGGAGTGGATCAACTTTTCAACCAATTACACAAGTGTCAGTGGGAGGTTAATATGGACAAGCGCAAAATGTGTCACTGATTTAGTTCATATCAGTTTATTGACGTTAACATCTTGTGCCGCGCCGGATACTATTTGAATGTTGATGTTATTACGGTTGGTTTGGTATGTTGTTTTTAACTAATATTAAAGCTTTAAGAAGAGTTCCTAAGTAATTGAAAATTGTTCACCGCTATGATCATTAGTTCGCCTATACTTAACTGTATTTATCATAACCCATTGTGTAATTGTGATGGAAACTAACCTTAGTCATACCATGTTATGGTAATTTTTCAATTTGACGACTCTGTATGAAATAAAACAGGGAGAAAAAAACAACCCTTGGAGTTTCTTGCCGGTTCTTCTCCAAGGTCTCCCGCTGTAGGGTTTGCGAACCGATGGCGTAGCTTCTATGACGTTCACAAGTATTGTAAATAACAATCTAAATTGAATAAACAAATTTGAATCTTGAATCTTGAATCTTCGATCAACAATAGTACTAGATGAAGGCTCACAAACAAAACAAAACTTTTTATGGCTGAGAAAAAAGATTAATTTAATGTACGTACTTATGACAGGAACTACTTATAAATATACGCTCAAGTGGCTCAGTGGGAGCATATTTTCTCAGCCGTGTTTATCACTCCAACTATGTATGCAATAGATAGCTCTGTAGGCCTACTCTTATTCAACGAAAAACGAAACTTCGTTAGCCTCGCCGCTTTCACTCGATTCGGATTCTGTCATGCCCAGAGAGTAAGAGGGACGGGTATAAGGAAGTTTAGTTTTTCGTTGGAATTAGAGCAGCCCTACTGATCTCTAATGTATCTAAAGTTATAAACAAGAGTAACGAGACTCAAAGCGACATTTATTATGAAGTACATATTATTATGTACTTACAGCTTGACGTTTCGACTGTGTTGCTACAGCCGTGGTCACAAGAGTTAAAATAATTAATAAAAATAAAATACACAAGCCACGGCTGTAGCAACACAGTCGAAACGTCAAGCTGTAAGTACATAATGATATGTACTTCATAATAAATGTCGCGTTGAGTCCCGTTACTCTTGTTTATAATTATAATGGAACGCGAAAGTTTAAAATCTTATATTATATCTAAAGTTGTTTTATGGAAATCGGCTTTGATAACTAAATCAAATCAAAAATACTTTAAAAACAATAGGTTTCTTACATTGACCTAGTTTGCCGGACGCGGACAAAGAAAGCCGGTGCACAAGCGAATCGCAACCAGGAGGATCATCACAATTAGTGCTAGTTCAGACAACGGCGGGAACCGCGCGGTTTGACACACGATTTTGGTTACACTGCTGTCAATATTTCACAAGTTACTGACCCCGCTAATCCTCAGTTTTATTCATTGTATTATAATTTGACCTCTCTATATGTTGCATGCCAATTTTAAATGGTTAAATGTGAGAAACAATAATTTTATATTTACATCTTGTAATGACCACATTTAAAACGACCGATTTGGCGCAGGGGTAGGCTACCCACCTTCTGCGCCAGTGGTCTCGGGTTCGATTCCCGAACAAGACAAATATTTGTGTGCATGAACATGTCTATTTGTCTTGGTCTGGGTTTTTTCTATGTATATTAAGTATGTATTTACAAACAAAAAGTATTTAAGTATATATTTATCCGTTATCAAGTTTTCCATGATACAGTTTCGTAATGAAATTAAAATGGGCTTAGATAATTGGTGTGAATGTAAGAAGTTATTTATTTATTTATTAATGCAATAAATTATTATGATTATGATTATGAGCGAACAGTGTAGAACAAATCGCGTGTTTAACCGCGCGGTTCCCGCCGTTGTCTGAACTAGCACTTAGAGATTAATACATTCATCAGCAACAATTTAATTGAACGGAAGTTAAATAGTAAGCCCTAGTTCAGACGACGCGGGTTATTAGTGCTAGCACTTATTAGTGCTACTTCAGACGAACGGCGGGAACCGCGCGTTTTGACACGCTATTTGTTATACACTGTTCGCTCAGGATCAGCCGGGTAAGTAACTTGTGGAATATTGACAGCAGTGAAACGAAAATCGCGTGTCAAACCAAGCGGTTCCCGCCGTCGTCTGAACTAGGGCCAAAAGCAAAAAATACTAGTAGAAAAAGAACCATAGGGGCTAGCGGCAAAAAAATATGGATATAAGCATGGGCTTCATTGGACATTTGAAGACCATGCTCATATACCTACATATGTTTTAGCCGGTAGCCCCCCT
Organism: Crambus lathoniellus; assembly: GCA_949710035.1. NCBI lineage: Eukaryota > Metazoa > Arthropoda > Insecta > Lepidoptera > Crambidae > Crambus > Crambus lathoniellus. Next base: position 2,423,893 of record OX453301.1, on the reverse strand, counting down.
GTACCCTAGGTGGAATGGTGGTACTTGGGGACTATGTAGTGGTTTGTTTTATTTGTCTTATGATAAAAAAAACCCAGCAGAAGCTAATTGAATTAAAATGCAGTTCTCGCAGTGAATTAAATGGATTTCTTCTGCAATCATCTTCACTAAAAGACTGAAAAAATTAAAAAGACGAAAGTAAGACTTACAGGTAGGTGGCGTCAAAGACACTCCGTTTTCTTCGGCCCACCCCACGGGGTGTATGTAGGGCGAGGTGGGGTCGACCCAGTATTCGAACATCTCGTCCCAGTTATAGAACTTGATCAGCATGCGGCTGTCCATCATGTACATTTTTACTAAAAGAATGAAAATAAAAAAAGATGGAAGTCAGACTCACAGTTAGGTGGCGTCAAAGACACTCCGTTTTCTTCAGCCCAACCCACGGGGTGTATGTAGGGCGAGGTGGGGTCGACCCAGTAGTCGTACATCTCGTCCCAGCTGTCGAAGTTGATCAGCATGCGGCTGTCCATCATGTCAGCAATGCTGGCCACGCAGACCAGCTCGTTCTTGCGGTCCTCGGCCTCCAGCTTCATGCCCACGCGGAAGCACGTTGGCTTGAATATCTAAGGTACAATTAAGAGCAAATAAAATGTAAGCGTTTTTTTATTATTAATAAATTAACTTTTTATATAGTGTTCTTCTTTTTGAATAACTAGCTTTCCATCCGCGGCTTCGCCAGCGTAGACTACACGACGTTATGATGATGATGAAGCTACAATGTATCTGTGTCCTAAACAGTCAAATCCTTTCAGCCGTTTTGGCGCGATTGAGTAACAAACATCTAAACTTTCACATTTATAATATTAGTAGGATTACGATCCACCTTTCATAAGTAGATCGTAATGGAATGGGCTGTAAAGTAACGGGTAAAGTATTCCGAAAGTATATTGGTATGATAGAATAGAACATTAACTTAAAATTCGATTCTAGCTTAAAATTCATGTATCGTAATTAGAATTTAATACTAAGTTATTTTATAAGAAAATAAAGATATATAGTTACCGAGCTAGTCACGTGCGAGAACATATGTTTAGGCGCAGTGACCGCCTTAACTTGCTTCAAGTAAAGCGGCCACGAGAAGGGTGTGTTGGCGAAGGACGCGGGCGGGCGGAGCGAGCGACCGTTCTTCTCGCACCAGCCGGCCGGGAAGATGTCGATGCAGTCCGCGTTCACCCAGTAGTCGTACTGCTCCGGGTACTCGTCGAAGTGCAACCGCATACGGAAGCCCTGCACCTCCGCCACCGACACCACGCAGAACAGCGACGGGTGCTGCGGGTCTATCGCCTCCATGCGCATGCCCACTTTGAAACCGTTGCGCGTGTACGGAAACGGATCCTTGAACAGCTTCACAGGAGCGTCCTTGGCCTTGCAAACGTCCAAGTAACGCATCCACGAGAATCCGCTCTTACCGCACATCCACGGGTACTTCTCGTTTTCGAAAGAGTCCTCGCCGATTTTCATCGATCCAAAATCGGCATCCGAAGGCACGGAGTCGTAATGTTTCTCCGAGAATAAATCGGAATCTGATAACTGTTTTCGCATCAGTAACTTTCTCATTTTGTTTCTCTTTTTAGACAATTCTACCCGTTCCCTGTCCTTTTTCTTTTGCAAAGCCTTTTGTACGTCGCTTTGACATGTCAAGCTGCAGAAGTTCGGAGTTATGAACTCTGCCGCCATGCCGTGGCAGCCGCACCCGTCGCATCTGTACATGTCTTCGGGCGAGGTCGGTTTCTTGTCCCTGCTATTCCGCTCTATTCGTTGCTTCAGTGGCGTGTGATACTTTGTACTAGGATTGAGTAACATATCTTCATTATCACTGTTTTCAATCAAGTCTATGAGGCCAAACTCATTAGTTTGAAAGTGCAAATTACTTCCTTGCAATAAGGCGGTTCCATTGCTCCAAATAAGTCCTGGTGGGTCTTCTTCCAAAGTATTGTCGATACTTTCCCTTTTAGCTCGATATGAAGAATCTTTTTTAACAAACTCTTCAAATTTATTATAAAACATGTTATGATTACTTTTGTCCAAGTTAGAATTATTTTTACCTTCCTTATAATCATCGGGGTCCGAATCGCCCAGATTAGCTTTAGCGTCTAAATCTTTGTCTAATTTCTCATCACAAAATAGAGAGGGAACCCTGTGATCATCATTGTTATCAAGATCATCTAATTCAGTATGTTTGTCAACAGGTTTTGATTGAGGTAAATTATACTTCAAATTTTTGTTGGCGTAGTTATCTGTGCACAATGATATGCGCCTCTTGATGTTGGCGTTGGCAGTCTTTCTTTCACTGTTGTCAGAATTGGAACGCCTGAGTATCGCAGGCGCGGCCGGGCCTGGGCATTCATTGCGGTCCATATTTTTCAATAAACTTTTTCCCTTCTCTGGTATAGCCAAAGTAAAAGATTTTTCCCTTGATTGGCCACCTTCTTCATTAGCTATCGAGACAGTGTAGATATCATCATTCATGGAAGCATTTGTTTCAGGAATGGAGAGAGTATATTCACCTTGTTCCCCAGTGGGCTCTGCTCTTGATCCAGGAATAGATATTGTGAATGATTTTTCGCCCTTTGGACTTTGGGGTACACAATTTAACTCTCTTCCATTAACATTAACCATTTTTCCTAAGGGATGCAAAGGTGGCATTTCTGCAGTCTCCATAGAGCCTGTGTCTCTCATCACAGTGATGCTGCCTTGAGGATCATTTTGAATTTGGCCATTTGCTATTTGTAGATTTATTATAGGACCTTTTGAGGACATACTTGTAGGTAAATTCACAGGAAGGATGAACTTAGTGTTTTGAATCTTTGGCATATTCATGGGTGTTAGGAATAGTTTTTGATTACTTGTGGTAACTGTTGGTTGGTTATGTGATATGAGTATTGATTGGCTCTCAGTTAAGTTTTTAGGTGCAGGTTTCTTCACTGGACCAAGATAGGCTATGGCTTGTTTGCCCTGAGGAGCTATGCTTACTGGAACAACCATTTTCTCAGTTTGTTTTGGTTTCTGGATGACAATTGGCTGAGTGGCGTTGACTGGTGCCAAAATAGAGGATTTGTTTTGAGTAACTTTAGGTGCAATGTTTGGTTTGTTACTAACATTTGATATGATGTAGTTTGAACTACTTGTCACCTGCAAAGTAAGAAAGAAGAAACTATGTAGCCCAAGATCGTTATCTTTATATTTAACCCAAAATCTATCTATACAATAAATGTGAGAATAAATCAAATCAAATCCATATTTGCATTGCATAATTGCATACCATAAAGTGAATACAAAAGGTGTTATTATCAAACCGGAACAGGATTGAGCGAGCACATATTCCATTTTTTTATTTATTCATGAAATAACATTGTCAGTTGTAGTGTGCATAATATAACTAAAATCCTTTGTTCGCTGGATACCAGATTCGCAAAACACCAGATTCTCAAAAAACCAGATTTGCAAAAAAACAGATTCTCAGAATACCAGATTCGCAAAATACCAGATTCTCAGAATACTAAATTCAAAAATGATTAGTATAGTACAACAACCACAACATGCATAAAAATGCATGTAAACATTTTAAGCAGTCTAGAACGGAGAGTTTGTGATTACAAAAATCAGAAATTATATTTGCTATTTTTTCTCTTCTATTTCTATATCTTTTCTCCTCCGTTTTTTTTCCGGACAGTGAAAGGTAGCACTTTGCATTTCTTGTACACTGGCTTCGTTTTATGATGAAACAATGTAATGAAAAATTGAAACAGTGTTGGTTTTGCAATACAAATTTGCAATACAAATATTCCAGCCAGCCAAGTACTAGGTACTCATATTAAAAACTCTTTATCATGATACCTACATAGACAGTCAGTCTGCCGCCTTGTAAGAAAATATGCCTACTGATTCAATTTTGTTGAAATGTTTTTAGACATTCCCAATGCATTAAGGTCGAACATTTTATTCCTTGACTGTATCACCGTTGTTCTCAAATGTAATATGTAAGTATAGATATTTTGTCTCGCCTTATTTACTTGCAAATCTGATGCTTTGCAAAGTTGGTATTCTGAGAATCTGGTGTTTTGCGAATCTGGTGTTTTGCAAATCTGGTATTCTGAGAATCTGGTGTTTTGTGAATCCAGTAACAGCGAACAAATAAGTTAATTAAATACAAATGCTTAAATAACTTTTAGAAATACCATAAAATAGACAAAGTGCTAAGCACAAATTAAAAAGAAATAATGAATAGTACGAAAAAAAAAATACCAGTTGGACCAGAGTTCAAGGGGTTTGGATCCCGCCTGAAAATCTACTATAGGGCTGGGTGTTTATTTTTTCTCGATTATATATTTGTCTATATCATAGATTGATTTAGGGACATTATATCGTGGGGCGACAAGTAAAACTCTTTAATTACATTAAACCAATGACGCCTGACTGGCCAAATAGGGCCGGAGAACAATTTGATAATCTATTGTGTCTTATTTCTGGGGCGTTGAAGTATTAAGAACTAAATTAAAGTTTAAACACACAACACATTATTAAAATTTTTATTTATTTACTATAGTAATTTTAAGTATTATTTTGCTCAGGTTACTTTCGAATCCCATTCCCAATCCGATATGATAATATGATAAAAAAAATTACAACCAAAAATATTTTATAACGTAACTACATACTATCAATTTGTCCTACTTTTGAAAACTTTATTCTTTGATGGGTAATTAACTTGAGTGAATGCAATTAACTTCAACTTTCACACTTCTATTTCTACAAAAGAATAGCACTTACACCTGAATACTCGAACACTACTTAACTTTAGGAGCGTTTCTAACAACGCCCCATCTCATATTATGTCAATGGTATGAAAGAGCTGCTATGATGTTTAAGACATAATAAATTTAATCTGATCTATGTGGTTAATCAATTTATCATCTAATTTATTCATTCAATTCATATTATTATCCTATTATGTTACAAGTTTAATTACTGACATCAATTTTATTTTATATTTCAATCAACTTTTGATAATTATGAAATAATTCTTATAAGTTTATAAATTATAGTTCTTAGTTCTTATAAATATTAATAAGTCTTGTGTTGTTTAGTAAATCTTGTGTACATCTGTAACATGTTTATATTTAAACCTATATAATTTTGTATAATGAATGTCCAATGTGTCTTGCTGTTGATGTACCTTTTTCAATAAATCTAATAAAATAAGACCCAGCTCCAGAGTAATTGGGCTTTAATTGCCTAGATTTCCTGAATTATATTAATTTCACAAGATGAAATAAGGATAATAAAATAATATTACAGTCACCACACTACTAGACCAAATTATTTTTAAGAACTTTATTAGTGATCTAATAAATTAATAAATAAAATAAAATTTCATTTCATTGCTTATTTGAGTTTATATAGATAAAGGGTATCAACTTTTTCATTGATATACAGTTATATCAGAAATAGTATTGCCGCAAGAAACAAATACTTAGTGAAGAATAATATTATCAAAATCACATACGGTTTTTATATTATGACACAATACATGTTTTTAAAATACATTAAATAAAGTAATACTTACAGGTCTACGGACAATAATTTGAGGTGGGTTGCCACTAGTGCTTGCTTGGCTTATTACTTCTGTGCTGGTCACTGCTTTGAGACCATTGGGCGTTTGTATATACACCATGTGTGGGACAGACCGTGTCGCTCCCCTTAGTTGCACAGTGCCCGAGCTGCCATTGTTTGGCAATGCCAATTGAATCGAGTTATTGGAGGAGCTTGGGATCTGCATTACACTAGAATTTGTCCCAACTTGAACTTGAGACACTGACGTAGGATTATTTAATTTCATTTGCACTCCTGATGTATCAGGTAGTTGAATTTGGGATGTGCTAGAGACAGTCATGTCAGAACCACCGTCCATAGTAGCTGTCCTTGGGTTAGATCCCATATGCACATGAATAATTGAACTGTGGAGGGGCTGATTTGGATTTTGGAGCAATGGCATAGAAGGTAAAGTAGGCCCGTAAGTAGAAGTAAGTGGGACATTAAATGTATCACCAGCTGATAGTTGAACCGGTACACTGGTGGAGCCTGACACTTGGAGTGGCAAGCTTACCGGAGCAATTTGTAAGGGCACACTACTGGTTGCTCCTGACAACTGAACAGGGACATTAATATTTGAAGAGGAGCCAGGAATTTGCACTGGCACATGAACTGTAGACAGTTGCAAGGGGTAGGGGGAGTTATTTGTGTGAATTTTTACTGGAGCTATAGAATGAGTGACTAAATTATGAGTAATAGGCATTGAGCTCTGTGGGGCATGCACAGAGGACACAATCATGCTGCTCGATATTGGCGCCTGAAAATGAGAACAAGGTTAAGGGCCACAAAACATTAAAAACACCTACAAAAATAATAAATTGGTTATACTTATTATTTTATTAACTTACACGAATAGTATTTAGCAACACATTGTGCTGCGACGTATTTTGAGAAAAGTTAGCACCAATAGAAGTATTACTCGATTTCAATAGTCTTTTTTTTAAGATTTCTGTTTTTGGTTCATCAAAGTTTTGAAGTGAATTACATTGCTGTCTCTCCATTTCTCGACTTCGAAAACGTTAGCGAATTCATTACAGATACTTTATTATCTCTTGCAATCCAATACTGATGACCTGTAATGCAAGTAAAAATAAAATATTGCGAAGACAAATACATTTGGGCGCACGATTTCGTAAAAACCAACAATAGGTCAGTTTAGTTATGTACAATTTTATACAATTCATAAAGTTAAATATATTGCATTTATCAAGTAAAACTTGCAGGGTTTATTTGAATTCTTTATTTTTTTCTGTCGCAAAGATCGCACTATCAATTTGTGCAGCTACTTTTACAGAATCACAACCTTTTACAAAAAGTTCGTAAAACACAAATATCGAAGTTTAGTACTTACTTATCACAGTATCGGAAAGAAGGAGAGTCCTTTAATTGGCGTTTAAACACTTTAAATACCTAAATCGTACAGAAAACCATTAAAGAAAAATAATTTATTTCTGTATCGGGACGATATTTACTTGCCTTGGACGACTGGTAATAATTTTTTGACAACATTGCCAAATTGCTATATGTTTTCTTATGTTGGTACAATCGAAATCCGAAACCAATCAGCAGCGAGCATTTACGTGACGAAGCTTTCGCGCCTGTTTGTGTTTATTCGGATAAAAAAGTCAGCACGTAAGTTTTGTATTTCCAAAGATATTTTTAGAAATAAAGACGCTTATTCAAATTCCTTATAGTGTGAACAATTTTTTGAAACGTCCTGCAAAAAACCCTGAAAGGCTACGAAATCTCAAATGATAATGATTAATGCAGAAAGTATATAGTAGTAAAATAATAAAAATGAAATGGATTATGGAACTTGCTTTGCGTTTCTTGATGCTTGCTTACTTGACATTGACATTTGCCTTTCTTTCGAGAGAATTTTATATTGTTTGTGTATTTTAGATTTTAGAGATGTTTAGGTTTTAAATATTATATCTAAAAATAGAAGGAATATCGCATGTATCTTTAACCATTCCACATCAAACGTATATTTTAGTATCAAAAGATTTTAATCTGTTTAACCGAAACGTTTTTTATTTTAATTAGACCGGAAGCCTAACCCTCTGAGAGAGGCGTAACCACACGCGCTTTATCTTTTCCCGCTAAATTTCAATGTGAGTTCCCTTTTATTTGTAAATTCCATTGGTCACTGAAATAGGTATTTTTTTCTGATGATACTGTTTCATACTTTAGTTTCCTAAATAGTTTCAGAATTTTAGAGAATAATTATGTTTCATTTAGAAATAGGCGTGTGCTACGCGCTATAATTAATAATAAAATAAAGCTTTATTATTAATTTTCAAACCAAATATTATAAACTAGGTCGAGCTAACATGACACCTGCAGGTTTTACCCGTCCCTCTCACTCTCCGGGCATGACAGAATTGAGTGAAAGAGACGGGTATAACCTGGGGAATACCGGCTAAAAATATGAATATCGACATGGGCTTCATTTGACATTTGAAGCCCATATTTTGTCCTTTTAAGGGCATTGATTTGATCATTGGTTGGATTGGACGTGATCACGTGAGTCCTGCTGACGAGCAAAGTGGGCTGAGTCCAGCCCATGTCCAGCCGGGGCCTCGACTCGAACATTGACCATGTGACCCTTTTTAATATACCATGTGAGCGAATGGTGGGGAATGTTCTATGTTGCAATATAAAAGTAATTATTTTAGAAGTGAATTGAACCAAATTAAACTGAAAATTAAATGGCTTTAAGGACCATTACAGTAATAGATTTAATCTCAATGGTCTTGCTTGATCCTCCAGGATTAAATGATGGCACAACATAATATCTTTGGGAGCAAGCAACCAACTTCCGCTCCGTTATGGCGCACTTTTCAAAATAAGAAACAAGGATACATAGTCATTAATTTACCAATTCTTACCGCCCGCCTGTTTCATTTTTTAATATTAAAATGAAAAAGACATACCTACATAAATATAATGAGGGAATAATATTATCATGTCATTCTAGTCACTAAAAATATTAAATTCTTTAACGTGGCATACTTCAGTCCTCCGTCAACAACTAGAACATCATTCTATTATTTATGCCAACGCTGCCGTCGCGCAGGATTCTGGAACCGTTATTTAGCTGGCATAGCTGGACACTTTTTCGAATTTCCCCCCGTAGAAGATATAGTTCTCCTTACCTCTACACTCATCTACACTCCATATATATACCACTAGCTTTCCGCCCGCGGGTTCGCCCGCGCGGACTACATGACGTTATCCCGCAGGAATGCTAGGTACATTTTTCCGGGGTATAAAGTAGCCTATGTTGCTCTCCAGGCTCCAAAGTGTCTATGTCCCAAATTTCAGCCAAATCCGTTCAGCCGTTTTGGCGTGATTGAGTAACAAACATACAAATATCTAAACTTTCACATTTATAATATTAAATACTAGCTATCCGCCCGCGGCTTCGCCCGCGTGGACTACACGATGTTATCCCGCGGGAGTGTGATATTTTTCCGGGATAAAAAGTAGCCTATGTTCCTCTCCAGGCTTCAAAGTATCTGTGTCCTAAATTTCAGGCAAATCCGTTCAGCCGTTTTAGCGTGATTGAGTAACAAACATCCAAACATTCAAACATCTAAACTTTCACATTTATAATATTAGTAGGATATACCTACCACCGGTTGCAACAAAGTTTTTTACATTATACTTTTACTTTTACAGGGTTTATGGTTTAAAAATGTATGGGATTTGACAGTTTTGACAGCAAAATTCAGTTACTTTTTACGAATTCGTAAAATGAATATTTTGGTGCAACCGGCTGATAATATAAGTAGGATAGGATAGTAGGATACCAAATAATGTCAGTGTCGAAATAGAGGTCAGTGGTGTCGGAGTTTTGGGTGGGCAGCAAAAAGAAAAGGACGGGTTATAATATTATAGACGGGTTATATTATAGACGGGTTTTTTTGGCTTTTATTTTGTTAGTGCCAGCAATTAATGAAGAAAAATGAAGCAAGAGTGAGAAATAAAGGAAGGCGCTCCGTATGATTCAGATTATTGCTATCCCCGCGTTAAGCTCCCATGACATGAGCATTGAAATGTGTGAACCACCCGCGTATTTTAATGAGTTAGCATTAGCAATGGGGAGGAAATCTAACTTTTCATTCTGACTAAACGTAGTGATTACCAGCTCTTTGATTCTGACAGAGGGCGTAGGTGATATTGAGTACATTATTATCCCATGATTATCCCACAGATTACAAATAGACCCCCAAACACAAAAGCGCCATCTACAAAAAGCTTTGCCTGTTTCTCCTTATAAAGATGGGGAGAAACCGGCAAAGTTTTTTGTAGGTGGCGCTTGTGGGATCGGAGTCCACTTTCAACCTAGTCTGTGAAATAATAATGATGTAGAAGCGCTCGCCAGATAACTTTGCGCGCGGTCGAATTTGGAACTAATTTCAAATTTGGCAGGTCGCCATGGTATTTGTTGTGACAGGCGAAATGAGTGTGTCAAGTGTCATTGTGTTTTATTAGTTTATTTAGTAATCGTCATGCCAATAGTTATCAAAAGTGCTGGAAGAGAGATTGTTTTACAGGTGAAATGTGCTGTCGAAATAAAACAGGACAATAACAGGCTATTTAAACCATTTGCTAAAGTGCAGGCGCGGACTGCTAGTTTGATATGTCATTTTTAGGGTGACCATTATGTGATATTTTGCTTTCGCTTGGGGTATTTTAGTTACTATTATTATCTACTCTATAGTTACTATAGTTACTTAATAAAATATTTCGAAATATATTTATTTTGTTGTTATTTAATTCCTACATTACTAACAATTATAATAAACAATGTAAAATCTATCTGCTTATAAAAGTGTTTTTAATGTCTTACAGTTTTATATTGCTATTATGGACCGGTTTCGGCCGTTAGTGAGACAACATCTGTGATAATTTGCTCCGTAAAAAAAAATCTTTTATGGGCGTAAAAGTGATTGTTTAAAGTTGCATTTTCTTGATATAGTATGTGATTTAACTGGAGCTTCTAGTGGTGCAATCTAAATTTCAATCCGTCAAGTATTTTTCGATTTACAGTCAAAAACAGTTTAAATATTTTTGTTTAACCGTTTAAATCCCTGACCTACGACAACTCGCCGATCGCTCGCTGCGGTGACTCACTCACTACACAACACAGCGCGCGGCTAGAAGTACTGTCGACCGCAGCGTAAAGATGTCACCGCGGAAAACTTCGTGTGCCGGATGTAACGCCGTTGTCAAAGAAGATGGTGCCTTTATGAGATGCATGAAATGTAAGCAGATTTACGATATTCTTTGTGCTAATTTTAACGCAGATACGTACTTAAAGCTTTCTGCTGGGTTTAAAAAATCTTGGGTTTGCGTTGAATGTCGCAGTAAGCTACCTAAGGGTGATAATTCCCATACCCCTGTGCGCCAGGGACATGACACTAGTATTAACAGTGATTGTCCCGATATTTCAATGAGCAGTCCTGACTATGTTACGATGCGCACCGGTACGCGCCTGCCTCAAGCCACTGGTCAAAATATCACCCATAAATCCCTTCTGGATATGAAAGACTCTTTCTTAATGGAAATGAAAAAAATGCAATCTGATTTTGAAGAGCACCTTATTAGCAGAATCAATAATTTGATACTTGAGCAATTTCTTCAATTTAAAGCAGTTTATTTTGATAAAATTAATACCATCGCTGGAAAGATCGAGGAGTTAGAACAGCAATTTCAGCACGTAGCCGATATGGCCAAGAAACCTATGCAGCCCAAGGAGAATATTACTATTTCGGCTCCAATTACTGACAATAAAATTTTAAAACGGAAAACTCCATCTAAAATCAAACCTGCAGTAATCAAAGAAAAGTCTGATAGTGTGTCCGTAACAGCAACCCGAAATGTTAAAAGAACTGAGCAACCTCAGCAGTTAGAGGGAGAACCACCTTCATCTATTCCTAGCCTAATCCTAGACGATGAACATACTAAAGAAGGTGACTGGGAAGAGGTAGGGCGGAAAACGACACGAGCCTCACTACCTGGGCTCCTTAGGGGTACCGCGCAGTCTGGGTCTACATCACTGCGAGCTTCGGAGCGCTGGCGATATCTACATCTCTTCTACGTGCAGGAAGGCACTACGACCGAGCAAGTCCGTAACCATCTTAGAACCATATGTGCCAGTGACGTACTCACTGTAGAGGAACTGAAATCTCGTGGACACTATTCATCTTTCAAGCTTGGGGTGCCGTCGAAGTTTGTGAACACTGTTATGTTACCTGAAAATTGGGCCGAAGATATATGTATAAAGCCTTGGCGCCAGAACTTTCGAGTCAAAGCCAAAGCCGAAAGCGCAGTGTCTAAGAACCCGTAAACTGAACATAATGTATCAGAATGTTCGCGGATTACGCTCAAAAACTCATACGTTTATTAATAATGTTACACAATTTGGACATGACGTTATAGCATTAACAGAGACTTTTCTTAATAGCTCTGTATCCGATGGTGAACTTTTCCCCCCTGGATATCAGGTGATGCGGAAAGATAGAATAGGTGATGTGGGTTGGGGTGGTGTACTACTTGCTGTTCGTGATTGTTATAAGGTTAGTTTAGTTAAAAATATTGATAATATGACCGATGACAAAGAAATAATTTTTGCCATTCTGACATGTAAAAATATTAAAATTCTCTGTTGTGTTGTTTATTTGCCTCCAAAATATAATGATGAGCAATATATTAATATCTTGACATGTATGGAAAATGTAATCTGTTCTCACCCTGACATGAATGTTCTAATATTAGGTGATTTTAATTTAAATTCTTGTAGTGTTAATGTGAAAAATCATTTAGATTTCTTTTGCGAGTTTTGTTCACTTCACCAGTATAATAATATCTTAAATGATCATGGAAGCATGTTGGATCTTGTGCTGAGTAATTTTGAAACCGATCAGTTATCAGTATCTCTTAGTGTCGATCCCCTGGTGCAGATAGATAAGTATCACCCCGCATTAGAGGTATTAGTCAGACTCCCACGTAGCGAGTTACGCAGTCAAAACCCATCGCTATCCCAGCCACTCACTTCTAGTCAGGAATTCCATCCTGATTGGAATTGGCGCAAGGCAAACTTTCAGGGATTGTATGCAGCATTGTTAGATATAGACTGGTCTGACATGCTTGCTTCAGCTGATGTAGACTCTGCAGTTCGGTTATTCTACGATAAACTAAATGACTGTATAAGACTCTTTGTACCTGTTAAAAGTATGACTAAGCGTGGTCACGGGTATGTCTACCCTACATGGTACACTGCCAATATAATAAAAAATATTGAGAATAAATACTTTCACCTAAAGAGATTTAAGCAAGAAGGTAAGGAATTTAATAAAGAAATGTTTATGTACTATAGAGAATTAGTGAAAAAACTAATAGATAAGGCATATCGGCTATACATTAATTCTATACAAAGCAAATTAATTGATGATCCAACGCAGTTCTGGAAATTCGTTCACGATAAAAGAACAGAGAGGAGGCGTGTTACAGATAATAGCTACACAGCTGATAATAATGAAGTAAAAGAACAGGCAGCGGCTGATGCCTTTGCCAAATATTTTGCGTCCGTGTTCCATAATGGCAAACCGATGTTGGACCCTATAGAGGCTGCCAAAGCTTCGCACGATTCCCAAGACGCAACGTTGATTTCTATAGGGGAATTAGTTGTGAAAGATTTGAAATGGGCTGCAAGGCGCCTTAAGTCGCGAACCTCCGGTGGACCTGATGGCATCCCAGTGTTTTTGGCAAAGGATTGCATTACAGCTTTACTCACGCCTCTCCTACATATTTTTAATTTATCTCTGGCGCAATCGAAATATCCTACAAGCTGGAAAAAATCAAGTGTTACTCCCATTCCCAAAAGTGCAGGTGATAAAGACGTTTCATCTCATAGACCTATCGCGGTCCTGTCAGTCTTTGCCAAAATGTTTGAGGCAATTTTAAACGCCTATATTAGTAACCAACTTGGCCATCTATTGCACCAAGGGCAACATGGATTTCGGCGATCTCGTTCTACCACAACCAATCTAGTTGCGCATGTAGACTATGCCCACTCCCAAATGGATATTGGTAAACAGGTTGACGCGGCCTATTTTGATTTTAAAAAGGCTTTCGATCTGGTCGATAACGACAAACTACTACAAAAATTATCAATAATTGGATTTACACCGGCACTTTTTAAATTTTTTTCATCGTACCTCAGTAATCGTAGTCAATATATCCGTATAAATAATTATATTTCCGACGAATACTTTACTAGATCAGGAGTAAGTCAAGGTAGTACATTGGGCCCTACGCTTTTCTTGATATTTATCAATGACTTACCGCAAGTAGTTTCAGCTTCGGAATGTTTTTTATTTGCTGATGATGTAAAGTTATGTTTAGGCATAAACAGTGAAGCTGATGCAGCTCTGCTGCAGAAGGATATCGACGCAGTGCTTCAGTGGAGCCTAGACAATCACCTTCCATTAAATATCGAAAAGTGCAAGGTCATAACTTTTACGCGAAAAAAACGCCCTTTAATTTATAATTATGATTTATCTGACGCGCCATTGGCAAGAGTAAGTGACATTAAAGATTTAGGTTTGACATTAGACTCAAAATTAGATTTTCATCTTCATATAATTAGTGTTTGCAAAGCAGCCAGCAAGTTGCTAGGATTTGTTTTGCGAACTGCGTCTCAGTTCGACAATGCGGCGGTGGCGAAAGTTCTGTATTATGCATTCGTTCGCAGTAAAGTTGAATATGGCGCAATTGTTTGGCAACCATATGAGGAAAAATACACTCTTATGGTTGAAAAAATACAACGAAAATTCGCACGATGGTTATACAGAAAACTTTATGGATACTATCCTTATTTATATCCCTCTCTTTTCGTGACCGGTATGGTCGATATGGAGACGTTAGAACTAAGGTGAAATATGTTTCTAACATCGCATTATCTGACAATTCTGCATCAGGGTATCGACAGTCCACAAATAGTTGAGAGATTCCGGATTTTAGTACCTAACATTACATGGGATGAGGCTGGGCTAGTGGCGCCGCGTCGCCGCCCTCGCCTGCTAGCGCTGCCGGCCGCGCGGACGGAGCGTGGTAGACATGCACCAACCAATCGGGCACTGCGCATGATCGGTGACATACTTGTTCAGCACAATGACATTGACCTGTTCGCTGACAGTCTGCAGAAGCTTTGTAACATATTTCAGTGGGCTTTGAATGACATGCTTTAGCCACCTTTAGCTGTTACCTAAGTTAAATTAACTGTGTTATCAATTTATTTAATACTCTGACTGAAATTATTAATTTGACATTTATTTTATGACATCCAAACTATAATATTAATAATAGTTAGTAAGTTTCTTGACATTTATTTTTGTTCTTTTGTTCGGATTTAACATTGTGTAACATGTAACATCTAAACTTATAAGCGCTTTGGATGGCGACATCTGTTAGCTTGTAAGAATACTGTAATAAATAAATAAATAAATAAATAAATAAATATAAATGGAAGTATCTAGATAAAATTTACTGTATTCTCAATGGGCGATTTTCTGAAAGCTCAGTCACTAGATGGCGCTGTCCCACCTATGCAGTTAGAAGGAACGGAACGTTAGAAATTTTACCTTGACGCGACTTTTTTACGTAAAACGGAACGTCAGACAGATGTTATTTATTTACCTAAATCTTTAAATTTACCTATTTCGTTTCTGTTCCTCACAGTAGTACTTATTTAGTATATTATTAGTTTCCTTTGGGTTTTTAAAAAGTAATTAATTTAAATTTGTTTCATACCAAAATATACCATAGACATGTACATACTTATTCAACGCCATCTAGTGAAGCAATTGGAAGCTTTTTTTTTTTAAATGGCCTCTCAGAAAATCGCTCATTATAGCAACCGGACAAAAGCCAGTTAGATTTTTTCCTCATCTACACGTGATGGGAAAATTATTTACAACTACTGGCAACATTAAATACGCCACCAGTCGCGCGCAGACTTATCTGGATCGCACTCTACTCTTTGGTTGATGATTGGTTAAATTTGACAGCTGTTATGATTAGTTGATTAGTCATAGTCATAGTCATTTATTCACAAACAATAAAATTGTATCGGAAATAACATAAGTATTACAAAATTAAATAGAAAAACAATAACATATTGTTGATTGGTTGATATTGTGACGTTATGTAACAAAACAGCACTCCAATATCACCTACGCCCGCTGTCGTGATAAAAAGTTAATTTTTCTTCCCATTTTTTTTTTCTTCCGCCGACGAAGGCGGGTTCGGGTTTGAGCTTCCTGCTCCTTCCCCGGGCTTCATCTCGTGAGGCTACTGCCCCACGGTGTTTGGAGCCGCTTTGCGCGGCCGTCCTCGGGACGGGTGGTGTGCCCCACCGGATGTTTGCGGCCCTCGGCGCGGTCAGCCAGCCGGGTGAGACCCCTTTGGGGTAGGCCCAGCTAGCGCCTGCGAGCGGGCGCGCAAACGGGGTATGGGCTATAATTTAGGTAGGGGTGTTAGAAGGGATGTGAGGATTGGGTGAGGTGGGCTGGGGAAGTGGCGGGGGCACAATATCGCGGGGCAGCGCCCATTTCTTCGTGGCTCTGGTGTTGGTGGTAATGTTGAGGGGAAGGAGCTGCTGAGTCATAAATTTCTAGCGGCGGTGGTCGTCGTCTGGGTGCGATGCCCTGCAGGTGTTTGTGGGGGCCATGATCGGCGCTGTCAAACATTCGACGCGCCAGCTGCCCCACGAAGTCCTGCAGCGGCTGGATGTTGAGGTCCCGCGCGATGACCTCGTTGCGGACGTAGCGCCCCGCTTGGGTGATGATGCGGAGCGCCACGTTCTGCTGGGCTTGCAGTCTCTTCCTCTGCGTCTGCGAGCAAAGAGAGTACCACGCCGGCGCTGCGTAAGTGAGTCGCGACCGGACGTGGGTCTTGAATATTGTGAGTTTCGCCCGCAGCGAGAGTCTGGAGCGAAGGACAGGGCGTAGGATGGCCCGCGCGGCGCGGGCAGACGATATGGCGTGATCCACCTGGGTGGCCATAGTCAGGCCGCGGTCGATGTGGCAGCCCAGGTATTTGATGGTAGGCTGCCAGGCGATCTCCTGCTCCTACATCGCCAGCTTTGGTGGCATGATCCGCTGGGCCCCGATATAGCCCGAGAGCCAAACTAATTCGCTCTATGGAGACTCAACAATAATTCTATATCAGTAATTTCTTAACATAGAAAATTAGATTATCTACTTTAATAAATAATTCATTAGTAATCCACCAATATTTATGACAGCGACATTAAAAAAAAAACAAATACAAAGCTTTAAAAAATCTATAAAAAATAGGCAAAAATGGTATAAGTATTATTCACTTTACATTTGAATACATTTATTATTATCTTTCGTAAAAGTAAATAATCCCCCTATATTTGTAAATGAAAAACAATTAAACTTAAAAAAAACCTCTCTACGTAAACTCAGATTGGCATTACACCTTAAGTTAAAAATGCTATCAGAAACAACAGGCTTCTTCCTAAAGTATTAGTTTCCCGTTTTATATCTTTATGGATTTCGACTTTGGTGCTTAGATATGGTGAACATAAACACATGTTAACGATAAAATTGGTGATAGCATATTTGCTGAACGAATTGCACCATTTTCGGGGTATAACTTTTTTTTTTATACCTTCCAATGCGATATTATGTTGGATTCCAAAATATAGTCTCTTATAATTATATTTAAGGGCCGTTTACAAAAATTTGGCCTGTTATTGAATTTTTTACAAAAATATCGGATAGTTCTTGGGGTAATAAGGATTGCGGTAGTCTTGCCCACGTTAACCGCAATCCTCCAGTTGTCCAGCCAGGGCGGGAGCAGGTTTAGCTGTTCCTGCATTCTAGCAGCGGCGACCATGGGCCACGGGGAGGATGTGAAAAAGGCACTGTCATCTGCGAACAGCGTCAGCTCGACCCGTGGCTCCTTCTTCCCATTCAAGACTGTTGATTAGGCTGTATGGTCATTAATCCCATGCTACCCAGAATGGGTAAACGTAAAAAAAATGTCATGTCAAGCAAGTGTCACTGTCAAGAAAATATTTTTATAGGAAAAAAAAAAAAAACCTTTAGGCGGGAGGTTTGATTTATTTTATTATTTTGCGAAAAATCTTTTTTCCAAGTAATTACACGCCAAGTTTTGCATAAGTTCATTTCAAACGTTTAAAAAATGGGCTCCGATAGTGGAGGCACCGATCCCAATCGCGGGAACAAGAAGAGAAAAGCAGGTCCAGTGACCGACTTTTCTGATGATGATGATGAATCCAAACATGTGCCCTACTATAAGAAGAATCACATAAGGAACTACCCGGAAAATTCCCCAGGAACAGTTTTCCCTGTTTATATTCAGAGTGTGAATGACTCAGTCAAGTTTGGTAACAAGGACCCAATATATCTTAATAACATTTTCAGTCGCTACAATAAGGGAGTAAAGGAAATAAAAAGAGTTAATGCATTGCGGTATGCTATTATATTTGATAATGCGAAGAACGCTAACTCTCTTCTTACTAATTCCTCTTTTTTGGCATCTCATGATATTAGAGCATTCATTCCAGCTTCCACCTCAGAATGCATAGGAGTCATCAAGTTCATTCCAGTTGATCTCAGTTGCAAGCACCTTTTTGATAAACTTATCAGTTCACAGGAGATATTAGCAGTACGACGATTCACTAAGAGGACTCCAGATGGAATTATTCCACTCCAGACAGTATCAGTGACGTTCGCAGGTAATATGCTTCCTGAGCATGTAAACTATGGTCTCTGTATAGTACCTGTAAATGAATATATTAGGCCGGTAATGCAATGCTATAAATGTATGGGTTTTGGTCATACTACCAAATTTTGTAAACGTAACATAGTGTGTTCAATATGTTCAGAACCACATTCTTATAAAGATTGTACAAATCAAGACAAACCCTTTTGCATTAACTGCAAAGGTGACCATATTGCCGTGGCAAGGACTTGTCCAGTGAAACAAGAAAAAATTAATGAAAATAAAAATAAAATAATGAACAAACACACCTTAGGGTCTTATTTTCCTGCACTGAACCTGAACAAGTCCTATGCTAAGGCAACTGGTAAACCTCAGCCAATACAGAACACCAAAACCACTGGAAAAAGTAAAGATACAAATCTTTTTGTTGATATCATTAACAATGAAAAGATACTTACTGCTATAATTGATACATTATTAATGTTTGCAAACAAGGATAACAGCCTTCCTATTAATACCTCTACAATTAAGGAAATGTTTATAAAAAAATTCTCAAATAATGGATAGTAATTCACTTGTAGTTATACAGCACAATATTCAAAGCCTTAAACCTAAAATTCCCTTTCTTCATGAATTATTTAATTCCCTGAAAGTTGATATATGTGTATTAAATGAAACTTGGCTTAAGCAAACAGATATCATTAATTTTAGAGGTTACAAAATATTTAGAAAAGATTGTGCTAATGGCTATGGTGGTGTTGCCATCTTATGTAGGAATAATATTAGATGTTCAGAAATTGCCGTTCCTAGTACTGAAAAAATACAAATGATAGCTATTAACGTACAAACTTCTACTAATAGTTCTTTAACAATCCTCGGTGTATATTGTCCTCCACGTAGTGGTCGTTTTCCTGTAAATATGATAAAAAACAGTATTCAGTCTTTACCAACCCCTTTGTTAGTGATGGGTGATTTTAACGCCCATCACACAGCATTTGGGTGTTCTTCTGATAAGCCTAGAGGTATACAGATTTATGATATGTTGGATGAACTTAATATGTACATATTAAACAATGGGCATACTACGACGCTTCCTCGTCCTAACCAATTGGCATCCGCTATTGATATTGCTTTTGTGTCACCTAACCTTGCACCATCGGCTGAATGGTCTGTTCACACCGATGATACTCTGGGAAGCTATCATTTTCCTACAATAGTCACATTAGAAATTGATCACGATGTTACTGAAAATTCCGAAGCTAAGGAAAAATTTCTTTATAAAAGGGCAGACTGGTCAGGTTACATGAAAAAATCTCGAACTCTTTTTAACAATATTGATTATGAACAAGACCCTCTTAAAGCTTATAATGAATTTTGCATCTTACTTAACGAATTAAGAAATGAATTTATACCTGTACATAAAGTAAATAATAGTATTGATTGTAACACTCATACATCTAAATTTCATAAGCCAATGCCATGGTGGAATGAATGCTGCAGTGATGCGGTCAAAGAATCAAAACTTGCTCTACATATGTACAGACGCTATCCAACTATAGAAAATTATATACTATATAAAAAATTAGACGCAGCCAAAAAACTTATAATTAAACAACAGAAATGTCTCAGCTGGCAAAACTTGTGTTCTAACTTTGATAGGAATACGCCAATAGGTAAAATGAGTCGTATAAAATCAAAGTCGGCAAAGTAGGGTTGACCTAAATTTTGGTAGTTGATCAAAAACAGTTATTTTTCATTTTAATCCATAGTCATTAATGACAAATGTTTGTTCATATTACTGTAACATGTACTAAACCAGAGACAGTCAAAAATATGTGTGAAAGTTAAGCAATAAGATTTAAAATCACATTTAATTTACTAGATTGCCGACTTTGGTTTTGAATTTATAAAGATTGCCGTATTTGAACCCAAACTACGGTAAGATGGCCGTCTTTGATCCTGATAGATTTCATAACAATTAGGGTTGGCAATAAATAAAAACACACGAAGATATAAACATTTTAGCCTTTTAATTAAACTTAAAAAGAAATTAGTTAGTTACAATATGAAAACTCTTGAACGTTGCTGTGTTGAAAAACAATTCAAGAGGTTGGGCCATGAAAACACTTGCCTCTCCGTTATCCGCTTTTTACTTTTTACTTTAGAATTTAGATTTATGTAACGTAAAGGCAAGTCATTTTCATAACAAAATCCCTTGAATATGTTTTTACTAAAGTACGGTTTATAAAAAATGAACGAAAACGAATGATGAGCATATTTTTAGATATAAACGTGAATATTTTCTTCAATAGGTTCTGAGCAGAAAGAATGTTCTTCATCTGTTGGCGCGACTAGTGTTTCCTGACTTTCGAAAACTTTATTATAAAATTCCAGGTGTGGTGAAGCTGACCAGTCTGATCCAAAATGTTTGCTAAGAAGTTTCTTCACGTCTAGTAATTTGTTTTTATTAACAGGTACGATATTGGACAAGGGTTTTGGGTTTATCATGGAGATATTTTTTCCACGTTGACATATAGTTTCAAATTTACCCAGGTCTGTTTTATAATTTAGCTCTCCACGGATTAGAACATTATCTTTTTGTTTTGATCGTCTTAATATAAACCTTTTACATTCCTTAAATGCAATCGACCAGGAAGTTGTTGGTTTTAGAACCTTTTTAACGGCATCTCTCCAGTCATAAACGATACAGTCGTCTCCGAATTTGACAACACTTGAAGTTTCCTTAATAATGTCCGTTATTTCATCGGGATGTAAAATTACATCCTTTTTCTTGAGCTTCTTTTCAATTACTCCAAATTGCCGATCAGCGGGCATGAAGGAATGTCCCGTAACTGGGAACACCAATTCTATGGATTTGATGGTATTATTTTCCAGCAACCATTTGCAACAAGTTCCTAAAACAATGCAGTTTTTATTTTGGCCACCACACCCGTCAGCGACCAAGCGTATATGTGAAATGCCAGATTTATCCGTCACATTCAGCCTGTGATATAAGGCTGATGAAATAAGATTTGAATCTTTGTTGTGTTCGTTTTCAGTGCAATAATATGCGAAAACGTTACGAGGAGTCAGGGGATCTTTTGAAGTACCCTCTACCATTGTCAAATTGTAATAGTACAATTGGCGACTGTAATATGTCGATTGGTCTGGCAACTTCGGGAGGGGTAAATTTTTTTGGCAGTCGAATGAAATTATTTTAATATCGTCTTGTGCCTCCCTTAATTTTTCAAAAAAAGCTTTAGCTCGTAAACTGTGTACACGTTTCTCAACCATTAGGGTATTCTTTTTGACTGGGTCAGCTTCTATTTTAATTTTTTCGATCAATTCCAAGCACGTCGAACACACGTCAGTTTTTGGGGTTCCGAATCCAATATTATACGTATTATTAAAAATACGGCGAAAGTATGATTGCTTTACTTCTGGAAGAACAAATTCACTTTCTACGTACATCCTGTATAATTTAGAAATGTTTAATTCAGATGGCAAATACTTTCGTTCAGCTGTCTTGGACTTGCGACAATAATGGGACTCTACACATTTTAGTTTTTCAATAAAGTTATGCACAGACTGTTTCCTCTCGACGTACTTCACTGATTTGCGATCACCTCCACGGTGTTCCGTGCCGACTTCTCCACTGTGATAAAACTTTTGCATGACAAATGCCACTCTGTGCTTTGTGATACCGAAGATATGTAAGAAAAATTTTTGACAAACAGGTATTCTTCTCTTATGAGCAATTACTGCATATTTAATTATTGTTTGTTTTTTTCCTTTATATTTATGTTGATTTTTCGAATTTTTATTTGATGCTGTAATTGTGCAAAATTTTAAGATAATAGCATCTTGTTCTTTCTTGCTTGAATGAGAATAAAAATTGTTATGTATTCTTAGCAAATCAGACATTGTCAGTTTACAGCATTGAAACGATGGTGTGTCATGGTTACAAATGGGTTGTGGTAAGTATTTTGCTGCATACCTGAAGCAAAAAGCAAACAATAATCATTAGCTTCAAGGGTTTAGGTGTTAATAAATAAAAAACAACCAGACTTTTAATACTAGACTTGCGGCATTTCTCTACGTTCTCATAAGAAACATTTAGTATGTTTCAAATCGGCAAAACATTTTAGGCATGACAGAGTTGCTTTATTAAATAGTTATGGATTTATTTAAATTTCAAAATTAGCACGCCTATAAACTAATAAAGTGAAATAAAAGATATTTATGTCGTGGGCCGATCGTCGAATTGGGCAGATCGTGACGTGTCACGTGATTCATTCATAAAATAAAGAAAAACCTTTTTATGCCTGAGGCCCGCATTTGTCCACAATCTCACCTGATGGAAAGTGAAGATGGAAATAAAGAAATTTCGAAATCGCAACAACGTTCAGCGGCGAGTA
This sequence comes from Crambus lathoniellus, assembly GCA_949710035.1. Classification (NCBI taxonomy): domain Eukaryota; kingdom Metazoa; phylum Arthropoda; class Insecta; order Lepidoptera; family Crambidae; genus Crambus; species Crambus lathoniellus. The sequence goes on along the minus strand of OX453301.1, from coordinate 2,401,055 downwards.
AGTGTGACTGATATCTGTTGCTTATATTTATTTATTTACACCTTAATGCAATAAAAATATGTTACAAATTACCGGACTTAATGCGTATAGGCATTTATACCTGCCAATCAGAGGCTAAACTGAGAAAAATTAACTATTCACTATTAGTAGGTAATCCATACTAATATTATAAATGCGAAAGTAACTCTGTCTGTCTGTCTGTTACGCTTTCCCGCTTAAACCTCTCAACAGATTTTGATGAAATTTGGCACAGATAATCTTTAGAACCTGAGAAAGAACATAGGCTACTTTTTATCCCGGAAAAAATCAGTAGTTCCCAAGGGATAGCGCGCGGTAAACACTTTGTGTGACAAAACGAAAACCACGCGGGCGAAGCCGCGGGCGGAAGCTAGTATTCATATAAGTGCATAATATTAGTATCATGTTACTTATAGGTATAAGTTCATTTTTACAGAATGTAATTAATAACATTAAGTTAGTAGATACATTTAAACCTATTTCAACTATATGAAAAAAAATAACACGCAGCACGCAGCCCTAGCATAAAAATAATGTAAGTTTACTGTTGTACTTACCTCTGTTTTTTCAACACGTTTTTTTTCCATTTCTCAGGGTTTCTGCTCCTTTTTCTTGCTCTATTGTTTTTATCCGGTGTTGGGTTAACCTCCATTGAGATCGTTATTTTAATTTAATTAAGAAAACAGGAATAATTCAACAAAACACGTGCGACAATCTTCTATGTAATTAACAGAATCCGCCATTTTGAAACGCCATTTCTACAAGACCTCTGATTGGTTGACAGCGAAAGATTCCCGATTATGGTTTTAAAGACCAGTCGATGGCCGTCTTTGATCCCAAAATCAGTTTTCTAACGCGATTTTGAAAGATTTATGGCCGTATATGATTTTCAAGCGACTAAAGAATTGGTAAACATTTGAATTTTCAGTGTTGCCATATATTTATCTCATTTTCACCCAGCAACCTACATTGCCGACTTTGATTTTATACGACTCAAATATGGAAATTTGTTAAAATTTTTAATCGAAAAAATACCTCTCCTAAGCATAGAGATGATTCATTCATACCAGATTTTTTCGATAAGATAGCTCCAGATGCAACACATTTAGACTCCGAACATCTTGGTAATATATTTGAATATAATGAAATTAACAATCATCTTAACGCTCCATTTACACAAGCTGAATTCAATTTATCTCTGAATAAAAAGAAAGATACATCAAGTCCTGGACTTGATAATATTCCTTATATTTTAATAAAAGGACTTGACTTGGCAGCAAAGTACATTCTTCTCCATATTTTCAATAGTTTATGGGTTAACGGTTTAGTACCAGAGCCATGGAAAGCTATTGCTGTAGTTCCTATTTTGAAATCAGAAAAAGACCCAAGGTTTGCTGATTCTTATCGTCCAATCTCTTTATCCTCTTGTATGGGCAAAATTTTTGAAAACATGTTAAAAACTAGATTAGAATTGTATGCAGAATCTAGATCGATAATACCTAATGATCAATTTGGTTTTCGCAAAGGCCGCAGTACGATTGATAGCATTTTGAAATTTAACGGTGATATTCAGGAAAGTTTTAATCATAACAATTATTTAATTTGTGCTTTTCTAGATGTAAGTGGTGCCTTTGACAACGTAGATTTATCTATTTTAGTAGAAACACTACACAGTTTTAATATTCCCGGTAAAGTCTGTAAATGGATTTTTGATTTCTTCTACTCGCGTTCTGTATATATTAAGTTCAACAACAATTTATTTGGTCCCAAAAATGCATTTAAAGGTGTACCACAAGGAGCAACTCTATCTCCATTGTTATATTTATTATATACGGCTTACATACATAAATTTGTATCGCTCTCTGGATTATCCATGCTACAATATGCAGATGATATTGTGTTGTATACTACAAACAAAACTTTATTACAAGCTGAAATAACTTTAAATGAATCATTAAAGCAATTGTATTTGTATTATAGAGGTCACCTTAAATTAGATATCAATCCCTCTAAAAGTTCTGTCATGATATTTAGTAGAAAAAATGATTATTTTAATTCTGTAAATATTGCATATAATTCTGTAAATATTCAAATTGTAGATGAAAAACGATTTCTTGGAATAATTTTTGATTCCAAACTAAATTTTGCCTCACATGTATATAAAACTGTTGATAAAATGCAAAAGTCTGTAAATATAATGCGGCATCTAGCTAGTGTTACGTGGGGTATGGACCCCAAAATATTGAATGTTCTATACAAAGCAATAGTGAGAAGTCATTATGATTATGGACTCATTGTTTATGGAAAATATATATGCCATTATTTGTATCGCAAACTGGAAGTAATACAAAACAGAGGATTAAGATTAATTACAGGGGCCATGTGTTCCACGCCAATAAATTCTTTAGAAATAGAATCAGGTATTCCTCCCATTTTTGTAAGAATGAAATATTTAATCGAGAAATTTTATATTAAAATTTTAGCTAATAAAATGTATGTAAATATGTATGAAACCAATAATATACTAAAATGTGAACATATAAATGAATTAAAGTTGATATGTAAATACATTGACCATAGTGATAAATGGGATTTGAGTACATTACAGATTCAAACTACTACTCCCAGTGTTTGCTCTAAGCGAATAGCTAATAATGCTGAATTTGTAGAGTATGTAAATAATGAAAAGTCTGGACATCGTAAAATTTATACAGATGGTTCTAAAACTGAAGAAAGTACTAAAGCTGCATATTATGATTCTAGAGCTAAATTTGGAAGATGTTTTATGCTGGATAAGAATGCATCAATATTTACAGCAGAAGCCTATGCCATTTATACCGCTTTGATATATATCAGAGGAATTAGAGACGATAAACAGTTTCTGATAGTAACTGATTCTCTCAGTGTTCTCACTTGTCTGGAGAATATACATGTTTCATACAAGAATAACATTTACATCACTAAAATTAGAGAATTAATGCAAGAGACTGGACAACAAATAAGAATTGAATTTATATGGGTTCCATCGCACTCTGGAATAACAGGCAATGAAACAGTTGACAGATTAATGAAGATTCAGCACCCTAACAATAACATTTCATATCCAATGCCATCGGTTCCCATGACAGATTACTTTACAGTTATAAAGTCCCGAATGTACATCAACTGGAACGAAGATTGGGCAAATACTAAAGAACACAAAGGCGCTTGGTATGCACAAATACAAAGAAGTTTACCTCCCAAACCGTGGTATTTCAAATGGAATTCGCCATCGAGAAAATTTATAACTACTCTGAACAGACTGCGATTTGGTCACGGAAAGTTCCCTGCACACTTAAAACGAATTAAACTTACCACCTCGGACGAATGTGAACACTGTCATTCTGCAATAGCAACTTTGGATCATTTAATTCTTCACTGTCCTGCCTTCTCTATTCAACGTCTGCTGCTAGTGGATGGCCTAATGAAGATTTACAAAAATGAAGATATACCCCGCCTCTTGCCATCGCTGCTACAAAAAGAAGAAACATACGAATGCATTTACGATTTCATAGTTTCCACGTTTAACTTTATCTGAACATTTTGTAATACTTTAAGTTTGTTAGTTTATGTATAAGTATTCGCACTTATTTATAGTTATTAATATTGTAATAGATAAGTTTTTAGCTAATTTATGAATATGTAATTTTAGATTTGGCTGTATGGCATATGTCAAGGCCGTTAAAGTAATAAATAAAAAAAAAAAAAAAAAAAAAATATTTTTATAAACGTACGTGAAAATCGGGAAAACTTTAAATATATTCCTTGATTCCAGAAATTAGATGATTTTAGAATAAGATTCGGTAAAATAAATGTATGGAAAAGTGTAGTTAACATGATATAAAACCTTGAATATTAGGTAAGTTTTAACCTTAGTGTACTGTAGGTAGACTCGCTCGAGATTACCATTTTTTACGATGCTGCTTGCGCAGCAGTTACTACCTACAACAATAGTTGCAAAACATGTTTAGGGAATGTTTTATTAAATATTTATTTCTAAAACTCAAATGTTACGAAGTTGCCCTATTCAAGTGTTAGCTTTTAATATCTGGAACATTCCATGGCATTGTTGTTTATTTGCGCAAGCCTGCTTTGTTCAAATCGCTTTTTAAAAGTTTTAATTAAAATATATAACGTGTAATGTTAGGCATGGAAATAGACTAGAACTTATGAAAAAGGTTTCCAAGTATTGACTGTTTCATATGCATATATGTTTTTAAACCAGTTTATTATTATCATTTATTTCGGATTTTTAGTCCATAAGTGTTAGTAACATAAAGATCTTATTCTAGTGTTAGTAAAAAGGAACACAATAAAATTACATTGTTATGGCTTTCGACCGATGTGACTCTGCGCTATATACACACATAGGCGGTGACAGGAGTGTGTAGCTGCTGCCAGCGGCGCAGTAGTGGGGAGTCCAACCGGTCAGCCAACGCGCTCAAGATACAGTTCGGACTGCGGCGCACACGCGCCCACAGCGAGGCACAACGTTTTCTTAGGATCGTATAAAAACAATCCGTACGCGCCTCAGCGAACATAAAGGACGCGCTGCAATAGCGTGGCAAGCCGAACAACATCCTGAACGCGTTATTATATTGGACGCGTAGTGTGCTGTATGTCCGCTGCGTAAAGTTCACCCACAGTCCGCACGTGTAGAAGGACTGACAATACGCTTTAAAAAGCGTCAGTTTTACTTGTTTACTACACCGTGCAAATCTGCGAGCAAGCATGTTACAGCGAACACACAGCGCCCTACGCTCCCGTACGTTTAGGTATGGTTTATTTATTGAATCTGTAAGGTTTAATGTTACCTAGTTAAATAAAATATCTTCTGTTTAATAAATAAATAAAAGAGATCACTATCTGGTTGTTTCTGGCTCTTGGCACTTAATCATGCATGTTTACATTGCAGAGGAAAAAGTTCAAGGTAGGTAGCCTGATGTAGTAAAAATATTTTATACCCTAGCTAGAAGTATTATTAATATGATCACACTATTATTTTATCTCAATTAAGTACTTAGTAATATTAGTATGATTTGTTTTAAGAGAAAAGTTAATTTTAACACTACATCAGAGATGCTCAAAATTTTTGGACATGAAACCCCTTTTCGAAAATCAACTAATACCTCGGATAATATCCTAAAGGGGTTGATATCAACCACTTTGGAAATCCCTGGTCTTCATCCACCATGGGTATAAGACAAAATTCAATATTGCTCTGTATTCTGTGCTGAAGTTCATAATAAAGAGATTAAACAAAATAAGTGCCTTATCACACTAGTGAGTCACCAGTGAGTGGGAAGGGGACGCATGCGCCGTGAATTCACAACATGTGCCCGGCAAACACGCCGCGGGTGCGCAACTAAAGCAGATAAAATGCAGTGGCGGTACCTCCATACAAGCCCAAAAGCCGGGCTTGCCCTAACAAAATCTTATTTACACTACTAATGAATCACAAATAATGATAACAACAAAATAATATTCACATACGTAAATTTTCAATCAAAAATTAAATTTTTCAAACAACTGTTCGATAGACAAGTCATTAACTACATAATATAGCGTATTAATCGAAAAATACAATTCATCTCTCTCGCACTCGTTGGCTTGCAACCGGGCTTTGCGAATTCATATATCCGCACTCTTCTAACATTAACGAAACTGGTACCCCACTACATACATACTGCTGTACCTATCTATAGATTCTATGAGAAATTTCAAAACAGCAAAAGCCGGCATGCAAAGGAAGTTAGCCGCAAGTGGGAGCGATGAACCCGCAGAAACAGCTCACGATCGGGCCAATCCCTGCACAGCAGCACACAATCAGGCCAATGGCTGCGTTGCGTAGCGCATACAAACGGGCCAATCAGGAGCAATGTGATCACCTGGGTGAATTAAGTAATAACAGGTTCAGGTTGTTTTGCAGTTTGATTGAGCCAATGTTTCTTTGATAAAGTTTTCTGTTTTGCATTAATTAGTGTTTTTCGTTGTACAAAAAGATGTCAGAATTCAGAACGATGAGTGATGTTGTTTTTTGTGATTGTGAAAGATTAAAATGTGTTAAAAGTTTTGATCGGCGCCGCCCGGCCGGTGAGGCGAGGGAAAGGTAAATTCATTTCACTTTGCCGAAAAAAGCAGCGAGTATTTTCAGACAGACCTACTGCAGATTTGTGTATTTTGCAAACTAGTAAGACTCACAAAAGGCAATTCAATAGAAATGTGTACAAAACTCGTAGAAAACATCCCGTTAATTTAAGATGGTTACGCTTATATATGGCGCGGTCGCTTTTACGTGACCTCTACAATTTGGGCGGCTTATTAAAGAATTGCTGTCTTAATCTTGTTTTTGATATATCTTTCATGATAGCTGGAATTGAAAGCTGAAATTAACAGGAACTAATGTTCATGAATTACTTAAATTCATTTAATATATGTCATGTGTCTTAATGTTATGGAAACTGAGTATTCGATCTCTAAAGTACGACAAGTCTAAAATTTATCACATTTATTTTTATCTTTATATCGTGTAAAGTTACAAGATCTAAAATTCTTGACATAATAAGTGTCTAACACGGGTATTTTTTTCAGCTGTTTGTTTGGTTGTAAATGTAATAGTTTATTTGCAAATCCGTTTTTTCTGATTTTCGAAACCATTTATAATTACGTTGGTTTACGACTACCAAATCAAAAACTATTTTTTAATTAAGCCTTTATTTACTTTTTTGCATTCACAATGCGTTTTTAATATTGAAAAATGGAAAATGAAGTATTTTGAAAAAATAGACCCGTCTCACAAAACTCACAACCAGCTCCGATGGGACACGAACCCACGACCTTTCGCTTTCCGGGCGACTGCTCTAACAACTGAGCTACGGAGTCGTTATAAAAAATGGACGCCTTTTTTGGCTTTAGGTCTTCGGGCTTGCCCTGATCTCAGACCCTAGGCACGCCACTGATAAAATGACTATGGGAGGATCCATTATCAAGTAATCGGCTGGAAGATACCGACAACTATGTGTTGTTAGAAAACAAATTAAAAATTATACTCAAATATTTTATAAATACGATTGCTGTACTCCTTTTTTGTTTGATCCCATATAACGGGACGATTTTATTATCACCAACGTTTTAATCTCTTAACTGCTCGACACTCATGTTTTTGATATGACTGACCGTGAGCGAAAACACAAAAAATTGCGTCGACAGCGCAACGGTCGCTCGCTGCGCATGCGCCCCGCTTTCCACTCGCTCGCAACTCACTAGTGTGATAGGGCCCTAAATTATGTAATTGGGGAGAGAAAAACAGGTGTTGTCATCATAATTTTTTGTTTTTCTTTACGTTCTTACAGCATAGGTCTGAAAGAATTAAACACAATGAGTAGCCAGCACCAGTATATGAATGTAAACAGCTCGCCAAGCTCACGTGTCGGCGACATAGAGCACATAAGTATGCATTTTCATTACTTTTTATAAATTAATTGTATTCAAAATAAAATTTACCTGCATATCCCAAGAATAAAATAGCTAAGCCTCCAAGTAATACTTATAAACTCTGTGATTTTGACATTTAGTGCCAACCCACATGAACCACAACCACGCCACATCGCAGCGACAAAATGTGGTTACGTGTGAATAGTGTTGATGCAGCTTTTTGCAGTTGCGTTGGGGTTGTGCGACAAAATGTCGTTGTCGCTAGTAGTTGTGATGTGCGATGTGGCCGGCCGCTAATTCGCAGCGTCGTCGCTGGTGGTTGCGTGGTGGCCGGTAACACCCATGCGGTCGATAATCATATAGCCTTTCGCTTAAGACCATCTTTCTTTGGAATTTCTTAGTGGTTTAATATTTGAGCCTTGCTCATTTTTTGTAGGTCTGTTTGCCAGTTGGCAAAGGCCGATGCGGTCGATAATGACTGCAAAATGTGGTACTGGTTAAAAAAAATAAGCAAAAAAAAAAAACTAAATGTTGTGTTGTGCCAAATGCCCACGTGTTGTGCTTGTGGTTTTTGTGGGTTGACGCTTATAAAAGTTGTTATTGAGAAGCAACATAATGCTAATTTAGGTTCCATAGTTAGTTGCTTTTTCTTCACTTTGCTGCAAGTTGCATATTAGTAATATGTACAGTTGTTAGTAATGCAGTTCTAATAAAGCATTTTCTCTCATACTGTGGCATCTACTGAAACATTTTACTCATCACCTATTTAATCATAATAGTTACACTTAGTGCAGTTTCACCATTAGTGAATTATAAAAAACTTATTATTAATATGGAACTTACTTTTCATTTCACCAGATAGCTGAAGGAATGAAAGGTTTTCAGCAGTACTAAAAGAGCAAATTATTCTACCAACAACATAATCCTTTTTTTATAAATAATGATACTCAAATGTAAATATCCATATAATTTTTAATGTTTTTCTTTTGTGAGATGTAAATGGCCCAGTATTGTTAGATGTGAATAATTTCAGGTCACTTGTCGGAACATATTGGGTCTCTGTGCCTTTCATCAGAGTACTCCGATGTCACCCTGATAGTAGAAGGCCAGAGGATTCCCGCCCATAAGGTGATCCTTGCTGCCAGCAGTGATTACTTCAGGGCACTCCTCTATGGGGGAATGAGGGAAGCCAATCAGGTAGGCTCATTCAGGTTTCTTTGAGTCAATCAAATAATACTCACAAAACCTAACGGGTGTCCCAAAAGTAGGTATAGGATGATTTGTCTCAATAAAACGCGAATGGATTGGAATTTCTTGGTAGTTTTATTTTATTTTAAAGAAGAGACTTGTACAATTTTATCTGAATAGAATATCTGCTAAATGGCCGCCACGGGCATTTTTGCTGTGTGCAAGTTTTTCATGACACTTTCACACATTTCGCTGCTAATTTCACACATTTCGTTTCGCTACTTATTTCACCAATAACTCGGCGAATATTTTGTCTATATTGTCTATGTTTTGTGGATCGTTGGCATGAAGTTTGACTTACTCTGAGGTAACTGGAGCTCTCACCCTGAATAAAAAAGTGTCGCCAGCAAATTTGACATTTATGTATGTAGTGGCAGGTAGTGGCTGTCAGCTGTCTCATATGACCATACGTATTTTTTTAAAGTGTAGGTGAGACGGAAGACTGTGTAATTTGTGGTGACAAAAAATTGTTCGTACTGCACTCTCCAGTTACCTCAGTATTAAGTCGAGCTTCATGATCGTTGGTGTAGACTTTTATCTTTGACGTAGCCCCAAAGAAAAGAATCCAGATGGCAAGATCTCGGTGGCCATTTGAAATCACCTTTTCTTGAAATTACGAGATTTTTCGACCTTTCGATGAGTTTTTGTAATTGATCGTGAATTTTCGTTAAATATTTGTAAAACTTCTATGCGCTGTTTTATTGTGAAACGCTCCACGATTAATTTTACATGTGTCAAGATGAAGTATGTCAAATTTCAACCCGCCATCTTGAATATTTCGGAAATAGCGCGAAATTCAAATACTATACGTACTTTTGAGACACCCTTTATATACCAAAGTTTCCTAACATTACTATATTTTTTTATTTTAACATGTTCAAAATGCCTTCTATTAGCATTTGACATAAAAACTGAGGTGTCTTGTCCACTTGTACACAAATTATATAGCACTTGTGCCAAAATCACAGAATAAATAATAGTACAAGTAGTACAGAAGCTTCACTCCGCTAAACCATTGAAATAAATAGCAACTCTAACTACCACGCAATAAAGTGGAATTCAGTTTGTACGGCGCTAATTACGAACGGCCAGACGTTGCATCTCGCAAGTACATCGAGTGACAGACGCCTGCCAAAATGTAGTAATGAGGACAACTTTTTGCAAATTTGGTGAATCTCGATTTAACCAAAACTAGATTTAACCCATACATCATCATCATCATCAGCCATTTAATGTCCCCACTGCTGGGACACTGGCCTTCCTTATGGATGAATAAGGAGAATGAGCCATGACCCACCACGCGGGCTCAGTGCGGATTGGTGGGTATTAACGACTGCAAGTGCAGCCGGGACCAACGGCTTAACGTGCCTTCCGAAGCACGGAGGAGCTCGAGATGAAAAGTTTTTGGTCACCCATCCCGTGACCGACCATTGCGAACGTTGCTTAACCTCAACGATCGCAGGCCTAGCGCGCAATCCACTGCGCCACGGGCTCCTCCTAACCCATACATAAATGTCAAAATGTTAAATCTAGATTTGAAAATTGGACATTCCGGTATGGGCTAAGTCTAGTTTTAGTCGGGTATTACCCGTGGCCCCACCGTTTTGCCCCACTGGTGGGTCTACAGTTAATTTTTTTTCCCCGTAGACCCACTGCAATAGAGTTTTAAATTATGCTTTTCAATGTGTCAGTTTCAGTTGGACCACGGGTAATAGCCTCAGGTAATTTCTTTCCCCGTAGACCCACTACACTAAACATATGCCAAATATGCATAATATTTTTATCCTTTTTTGACTGTAGTCCCACCGCAACGCCTCACTTGACATAAAATTTAATAAAAGCAAAAATATAAAAACTTACTTTATTGAATAAAATATAGGTTCTCCTTACCTCAAAGAAAAAATAAAAAGTAAAAGATTTAAATTTTTACTTTCTTGCATTCACAGTGCAAGTTTTATTATTGAAAAATGGAAAATGAAGTATTTAGAAAAAATCGACCCGTCTCACAACCAGCTCTGTCTCACAACCAGCTCTGAGCTGGTTGTGAGACGGGTTGATTTTTTCTAAATATTTAATTTTCCATTTTTCAAAGTAAAATATTATATAAATACAAATTAAAATATATATAATACTTATTATTATTATTCATACTTTTCCAAACATAAAAGCAGTGGGACCACGGTTAAAGTCAGTTTTGTTTCAATTCCCCGTAGTCCCACTATAAAGCAGTGGGTCTACGGGGAATAAAAATTACCTATGAACCCACCAGTGGGTCATAGCGGTGGGGCCACGGGTAATACCCGGTTTTAGTAAAACCGAGATTTAGCAAATTTGCTGCAAGTGGACCTAAAGCTTTTTTTAAGTTTCCATTCATTTGAAAATTTAAAAAAAATATTAACACATATTTACTAAACTGTTGGTTTTCAGGCTGAAGTAGAACTACAAGCGCCACTACAAGCTTTCAAGGCTCTTTTGCGCTATGTTTACTCTGGTAAGAGATCAGTCGCTATCTAAGAGCTAGATCTCATTAGGATGCTACGGCAGCGAACATTACATATCAATTAAAACCTCACTTAGGGACGGCTCTGCGAAGAAAAGCCACGGTAACACTGCCGGTGTGACTACCTTGACATCCTACTGAGATACAGCTCTAAAGCTTGAGATTTTAAAAATATTTTTATGCATCCACAATGCAATTTTTGTAAGTATAGGAAAAATGTGATAGTAAAAAACCACGAGCCCTATAAGTAACTTTCAGGCGGGATTCGAGCCCGCGCTCTGACCAACTAAGCTACCGAAAGGCTTACACAACTCGTCGAATTTTGCTATCACTTATTACGCTGTAGGCCAGCGTTGGTCAGAGCATCGGGCCGGATCCCCGGAGACGCGGGTTCGAATCCCGCCTAAAAGTTACTTATAGGGCTCGTGGTTTTTTACTATCACATTTTTCCTATAGATCTAAAGCTTGCTGAGGGACCTCGAAATTCTTTTGTCTACTGAAGAATGAGTAAATGTTATATTGTACAGGGCACATGGGGCTGTCACTGCTGCGCGAAGACACAGTGTTGGACATGCTGGGACTGGCGCACCAGTTCAACTTCCAGGAGTTGGAGGCCGCTATCTCGGACTATTTGCGCCAAGTGCTCGCGCTGAGGAACGTCTGTGCTGTGCTTGATGCCGCCAGGTGAATATAATTGCTGGTATTTTTCAACGACGACGTTAGGCTGTCTGAGCCGCGATGCTTTTGCTATCATAAATAAAATTTTATGAAAATATATCGCAAAAACCCATAACCCATTTGAGTTAAGTTTAGGGTCTATCCATATAAAATACAGCCTTTGTCAGCCATATAGATGGGTCCATCAACTATTCTATCTATTGATCTAACCGTGATGAGGCTCCCTAAGTTACCAATGAAACGATATAATTTTTATTGTTTAAGTACAATTTAATTGACGGAATAAAAAGTATTGTATTCTAGGGATCTGTATAAATAAGGATCTGTTCAAAGGACTGCCTACACATATCAGGGCCCTGATATGTGTAGGCAGTTCTTAAATAATAAATTTTATAGCAAACTGATGGTTTTGGAGTTTTAAAAATTTTGTTGCAGCAACATGATTAGGTACAAGAAATAGTTGATTGACCCAGATACAAAAATAGCCTTCGTGATGGTATAGTCCTTTATTTTCAGACTTTATGGCCTCGACGCGCTCATGGACTACTGTTACAATTTCTTGGACAGAAACGCAACAGAAGTTCTTCAGCACGACTCTTTCCTGCAGCTGTCTGTTGTGAGTATGCAATGCAAACGATGGACTTTTATTTCATTAACTCTGCCTTTGAGCTTTATTACTCAAAATGTAAGGTTATTTCTTTATTTTATACTAGTGGTGATACCCGTTCCCGCGGGGATATAAGGATCAAATATATCTAACATAGGCTAGATAGCTCAGGAAGAATTTAGCTTTCTAATAGTGAAAGAACTTAAAATTGGTCCAGTTGTTTTTGAATTTATTCGTTACAAACAAAAAATTTTTTTTTCTCTTTACAATATCTAGTGGATCCTCCCGTTTCCGCAAGAAAATCGAGATAAAATATAGCCTGTGTTAATCAGGGATAATGTAGCATTCTAAGAGTAAAAGAATTTTTGAAATCAGTCCAGTAGTTTTTGAGTTTATTAGGTACATACATACAAATCTTTCCTCTTTATAATATTAGTATAGATAAGTATGGAAGATCAGGCGTCACTGGCGCAGAAGTCGCATTTATTTATATATTGTTTTTCTTTTGCGATTTATAATAAGTAGAATCTTTGTACTTTTGGATTCTAAACTAAACCCTGTTGTCCAAGATTTTACAACTCGTGATAGGCTACGCTCACTTTGAATGCGAATACGTAAACGTACGGACGAGGTCGTACGAATTGACGTACGTATACGTACGACTAATTCGAACACAGTTTCCGTGCACCCAGATCACTTGTATGGTTGGCATCATTCGTGCGTATTCGCACGAGTAACATACTTTCGAAGGATTACGCGCGCGTAAGCCTATAGGAGTGGAGAATCATCCATGTCACATGACACATGTTAAGTGTGTGTGCACTAATACCGATATATCACACGCTTCTACGTTACTTTTATGTTGTTACTAGCTCTCCGCCCGCGACTTCGCCCGCGTGGACTACAGACGTTATTCCGCGGGAATTTGATATTTTTCCGGGATAAGAAGTAGCCTATTTCCTCTCCAGACTACAAAGTATCTATGACCCAAATGTCAGCCAAATCCGTTCAGCCGTTTTGGCGTGATTGAGTAACAAACATCCAAACATCTAAAACTTTCACATTTATAATATTAGTAGGAAGTAGGATAGTAGGGAGAAGGATATTCTAATCTGAATTCAACCTTATTGTCAAGTGAGAAGGTTGCTATTGCCGTGTAAGTGAAGCATTCCATATTATTCAGGAAGCCCTCCAAGGTCTCCTGGAGCGTGACTCGTTCTTCGCGGCGGAGGTGGACATCTTCAAGGCGGTGTGCAGCTGGTTCAGCGCCAACCAGGCCTGGGTCAAGTCCGACAGCGGCCAGGCGCAAGTCGTGAGTTAATTGGACTTTCTTTTTAAATGTCTTATCGGTGGATGCTTTTTTATAATAAATTAATGACCGTGAATGTGTCGTGAGCAGGAGAAAACCAATAAAATTTTGTATTTTTATTTTTTTACTAGCTTTCCGCCCGCGGCTTCGCCCGCGTGGACTACACGACGTTATCCCGCGGGAATGTGATATTTTTCCGGGACAAAAAGTAGCCTATGTTCCTCTCCAGGCTACCAAGTATCTGTGTACCAAATTTCAGCCAAATCCGTTCAGCCGTTTTGACGTGATTGAGTAACAAACATCCAAACATCCAAACATCCAAACATCCAAACATCTAAACTTTCACATTTATAATATTAGTAGGAAGTAGGATCGAAGTCTTGATTACCGTCGAATGAATATCAATTATGAAATTCTGTTTTCTTGGGAGTTTTCGCTTTCTTTGAAATGCCGAGTTACTACCATAAGTAGAATCTAAAGTCAGTGACAGACAGTCCTCTATGTAGAGGTTGCCTGAACGCAGAGGAAACAGCCGCCCCCGTGATCCTGGAGTGCGTGGGTTTGGCCGCACAACGAACAGAAATCCTCACAGAGGTGAGGTCGCTCCTGGAAGCCTGTGAACGCCCCAGGAGGCTTCTGCGCTTCTGGAAGGAGCTAGGATGGCTCGACTAGCCATGTTCACGCATAACGGACCAAATATGAGTCTAAATGCGGAAAAGTGTCAATACCAAATACCAAATACCAGTGACTCCTCTCAGCAAAGTTTCATTTGAAGAAGATTTTTTTTTTAGATACAAGATACTGAAATGTGTGCGGCTAACCTTGATGAGTCTAGAAGAATTATTGACAGTTGTCCAAAGTTTCATTTGCAGGAGAAGATACTGAAAAGCGTGCGGCTAACCTTGATAAGTCTAAAAGAATTATTGAGTTGTCCAACAAAGTTTCATTTGCAGGAAAAGATACTGAAATGCGTGCGGCTAACCTTGATGAGCCTAGAAGAATTACTGACAGTGGTCCGTCCGTTCTCGCTCGTGACGCCAGACATGCTGCTCGACGCCATTCAGGAGAAGACGCAGACCAAGAGCACGGACCTACCGCATCGCGGGATGCTATGTAAGTAATACGTAGTTTATCTTATAAACTAATCCACGGTTTCTCAAACTTTGTCAGGCCCTGGCCCGGTAATTTTTAATGTGTCTCCATCGTGACCCACCAAACGTTTTTTAACCATCATAGTGCATGTAGTTTTTGTACTAGAGTACAATAATAGCTATACACGGCTAAATTTTAATTAGCTGATTTTTTTTTCGCGATTCCATGGTTGGCCCCATAGTGAAAGTTGTTCATATTGATGGGCACTAACATCCCCTAAAATATTTATGCTAATTAAAATTTTGCCGTGTATTATTTAGAGCTATATTTATACGTCAATACTGCGACCCGGCATTTTATTTCCGAGGCCCGGTGCCGGGTTGCGATTGCGACCCACTACATGGAAAACGCTGAACTAATCTTTTTGGTTCAAAAGGGATAAAGGTCAAAATATTTATTCGTAATCCTTAGCAGGTGCCTTTCTTATTTATTGATGTATCTGAGCTGATGAACTCGAAATTTCGTAAATATTGTAGTGTATTAGCCCTTAACCACCTAGCATAGGTCTGACCGACTCTGACGAATTTATAATCGTGAAAATTGTTGCGCCCGAGCCGTACCCGACCGTATCATCCGTGTACCTTTTTCTCGCGCCCCGCGATTGTTTTGTTTTTTGCCGCACAACCGCTTTTTGCAGTCGGATGTTTGCGCGTTTGTCTCTGGTAAGTAAAAAGCTATCATCGGGTAATTTTTTTCAGTTTTTTTTTTGTTTTTGATTAAGTTCTAAATATTTAAAAAGTACAAAGAAGTACCTTCTTATGTGATTATTATCATGGATCTCATTTTCCTACTATGTTAGTTTATAAGTATAAACATAATAATCATAATAAATAGTTTAATATGTTCCTAACATACTTTTCATTAAAAACAAAAACTTACCTCACACAGTTATACAAACGAGACTCATTTATCTCCGGAGTCTCACAGACATTTGTTAGGTTGTAGTGTGACCATAACAGGTGCTAGGTAGTTAAGGGTTAGTATTTTCATACGAAAATGTTTCTCTAGTACCAGAAGAAAACGTGGCCACTCCAAAGCGCGGCGCCCGCGTGATATCAGGAGACATGCGTTCCGCCCTACTAGACGGCGACACAGAGAACTACGACATGGAGCGAGGATACACTCGGCACACCATCAACGACGCGCCCGACAACCCCGGCATACTGGTGCGCCTCGCCACCGCCACCATCATCAATCACATCCGGCTGTTGCTATGGGACCGCGACAACAGGTAACGCTACACACTGTACCACTACACACTGACAACAGGTAACGCTACACACCCGACAACAGGGTAACGCTACACACTGACAACAGGTAATGCTACACACTGTACCACTACACACTGACAACAGGTAACGCTACACACTGTACCACTACACACTGACAACAGGTAACGCTACACACTGTACCACTACACACTGACAACAGGTAACGCTACACACTGTACCACTACACACTGACAACAGGTAACGCTACACACTGCATCACTACACACTGACAACAGGTAACGCTACACACTGTACCACTACACACTGACAACAGGTAACGCTACACACTGCATCACTACACACTGACAACAGGTAACGCTACACACTGTACCACTACACACTGACAACAGGTAACGCTACACACTGTACCACTACACACTGACAACAGGTAACGCTACACACTGCATCACTACACACTGACAACAGGTAACGCTACACACTGTACCACTACACACTGACAACAGGTAACGCTACACACTGTACCACTACACACTGACAACAGGTAACGCTACACACTGCATCACTACACACTGACAACAGGTAACGCTACACACTGTACCACTACACACTGACAACAGGTAACGCTACACACTGTACCACTACACACTGACAATCCCGGCATACTGGTGCGCCTCGCCACCGCCACCATCATCAACCACATCCGGCTGTTGCTATGGGACCGCGACAACAGGTAACGTCATAACAAACATATGTAGGTCGCCGCGACACGTCGCACATTGATTAAATTCTTGAAAATTTTGGAAATAGACATCAAAGTCCTCAGATCGGTCTGATTTTTTTTCTATGGTTACCTTTCGATTCTTAATAAGTGTTACTAATTGCAATTTTTTCGAAAAAAGCGCTTAACTCTGGGAAAAAACTGTTTATTTTTTTTGTATGGGAGAAAACCTATTTTTATTTTTTCGACGACCGATTAGGCACGGCTGTAATCTACCTGCCTTTTGTGCCAGAGGTCTCGGGTTCGATTCCCGAACAAGACAAATATTTGTGTGCATGAACATGTCTATTTGTCTTGGTCTGGGTGTTTTCTATGTAAGTATATTAAGTATGTACTTACAAAACAAAAAGTTTTTATGTATATATTTATCCGTTATGAAGCTCACGTAGACACAGTTTCTTAAAAAATTAACTACGGGCTTCGATAATTGGTGTGATTGTAAGAAAATATTTATTTATTTTATTATTTATTTATTTATTTTTATTTTCGAAACCAAGTAAGCTGTCAACATGAGGGTGGTTATGGGTTATAGGGGACATGATTCTCGATATTTGGTCCAAAGACAGCTTCTTGATATTATCAAATATATAATAGTCATAATTAAATATCTACATTTCAACAACAGTCAAATACGCTAGTCTGTAATGAATTTCACTCGGAGCTCTTCACAATTTCCTAGATATAAATCGAAGACATTTTCCCTGCCTAGGTCGTACGGGTACTTCATCGAGGTGTCCGTGGACCAGAAGGACTGGGTGCGCGTGGTGGACCACAGCACCTACTTCTGCCGCTCCTGGCAGAACCTGTACTTCGAGCCGCGCGTCGTGCACTTCATCAAGCTGGTCGGCACCAGCAACACCGTCAATAAGGTCGGGAATCGGTTTTACAAAATAGAGTACGATACCTTTTTTTTTGTTTATTTCTTACTAGCTTTCCGCCCTCGGCTTCGCCCGCGTGGACTACACGACGTTATCCCGCGGGAATGCGATATTTTCCGGGATAAAAAGTAGCCTAACTTACTCCTTATTACATCAGCTACCAGCCAGTGAAAGTCCCGTCAAAATCGGTCTAGCCGTTTCAGAGATTAGCCGGAACAAACAGACAGACAGACAGACAGACCCACAGACAGACAGACAAAAATTGTAAAACATGACATTTTGGTATATTTACCGAATATATAATCATATGCATGTAGTAAAAAGCGGTTATTTTAATGTTACAAACAGACACTCCAATTTTATTTATTTGTATAGATTTAAAAATACTTATACAAAGAATAACACCAAACTGCGTAACAGTTTGTCGGCGAAATATAAATTATTGTGCTCTTATCATATCACACTATAAATAATAGTACATACATAGAAGCTTCACTCCGCTAAACCATTTAATTAAATAGCAACTTTAATTACAACGCAATAAAGTGGAATTCAGCTTGTACGGCGCTAATTACGAACGACAAGACGTTGCATCTCTCTCTATCGCATATATTCTAGCTCTTTTGCGAATCTAACTTCTACGGATTTCGCACCGCCCCGGCAGCGAGAGTAGCGCGCAAGTACATTGATTCAACTGACAGACGCCTTACTCTATTACTTAATGAATTACTGATTCTGCTTCCTTCTTTTCCGTCCGTCCGTAGGCTCAAATGCATCAAAATTCAGGCAATACAGATGCCCGTCAAATACATAAAAATACATGCTGTTAAGCCGGGTCTACTGCGCTATGTTTTCGTGTTTTGCTTTCACGTAACATGTTATTATAATATAATCAAATAGAGGCGTGGTTTATACTAACAGTTTTGTCTGATGCTATTGTTTGCCGAGTCGAATGGATAACTTCCCCTACGTTCGCCTGCGGGGGGTCGAGGTGACAATATTATTCATTTCGTATTTGTGCTCGCCAGAGACACATCTCGTCAAATCCAAAGAGAACATAAAGACTTTGGCGGGACTTCGGCAGATCCGGCTTTAGCATCGTGGGAAGTCCTCCCATTGGGAAGACCAACGACGTGGTGAATGCGCCCGTCTTTGTATTTTTTACAAGCTTTTTATTAACTTGCCATGTTAGTTAGTTAGTAAGTTAGTTAGTGGGGGAAAAATCTTGCAAGCTTAGTTTGACCCACTTCCCAGTGTCCGATGGAGCTGAAATTTTGTCAATACAATATTAAAGTACAGTCAGCAAAAAAGCTTGTCATGAAAATGAAATTTTTACAAAAAGCTTCCAACTCTAAATAGTAGGAACCATAAATCCACCCATGTGTATCAACTATTGTGGCAAGTAAGGAGATTCTATAGGAAAACTGGAGTTTAAAGCCTGAATAAAAAAGTGTACCCAGCAAATTTGACATTTAACTATATAGTGGCTGTCTGTTGTCTCATATGACCATACGTTTAGTTTCAAAGAGTAGGTGAGACGGAAGACAGCCACATTCTACAAAAAAGTGTTAGTACAACTCTCTCCAGTTGTAGTCCGCGAGGTCTAAGCTGAGCTGTGCATTTGTGTGAGTGCACATATAGATAGTGTAGATGAGCAATCGGCCTGAGGCGCGAACCGTCCGTTACTTGGTTTTAACCGGTTTATAATACTGCTTTTTAGCAATCGGATTGAGGCGCGCACCGTCCCTTCGGCCGCCGCGAACTTACCGCACGCACACAAATGCAAAGCTCAGCTTAAGTGCCCCGGTAACGATCAATCGTCATTCGTCAATTGTTACGTGATTGACCGTTTCAATTGAAGGTGCGATTGATGGAGCTTCATTCGATGCGTCAATTGCTCGCGCCATGTTTCTCGACTAGCGAGCGAACAAATGACCGAAAAATCTGTCAATCGCACGACGAGACGATCAATTGGTAGCGTCATTCGCGATTGTCAATGGGCTTTCCATCATTCGCATCAATCACGTAGTTTCGAATGACAATGGCTTCAATTGCCTCTGTAGACGATCATTTGGTCCTTCAATGACGTAAACATTGTCAATTGCGAATGATCGTTACCGGAGCACTTTAGACCTCGCGGACTGTACCTCAGTATTTAGTCTAAGCTCTTTGGTGGCAGGTGTTCCACGCAGTGGCACTGGAGGCGATGCACACGGCGCGCGTGCCGCCGCTGAGCAACGGGCTCGTGAAGCCCGCGCACAACGTGGCCACCGTCGACCTGTCCGCCGTCGTCATCGAGGGCATCAGGTAACATCACCCGCTCACTATGGTGTCCATTATCGTAACATCACCCGCTCACTATGGTGTCCATTATCGTAACATCACCCGCTCACTATGGTGTCCATTATCGTAACATCACCCGCTCACTATGGTGGCCATTATCGCGCGCCGCCGCTGAGCAACGGGCTCGTGAAGCCCGCGCACAACGTGGCCACCGTCGACCTGTCCGCCGTCGTCATCGAGGGCATCAGGGAACATCGCCCGCTCACTATGGTCAAAGAATACTATAATATTACTAACGTAAAGAAGCGACGCTCACCTCCCCCCGCCAATTCATTTCCACCGCATTGAGAAAGTAAACCAAGGAGTAAACGTCACACGTTTGTCGGTTGTCTTGTCAGTCACTCAGTCAACAAGAATGTAACCAAGTCAACGATGTCATTATAATATTTCGTAAGCAAACTTCGATTTGAGGATCGTGCGATATAACCTTGCAGTGGCGTTCGTATATGCAGTTGAATCGTAGATGATTGATATCGAATTTAATATTAACAGAAAACAAATATTCCAATACGAATTGTATGACCAAATAATAAATGTTATGATACGATTAAATTCTATGATATTAGAGGATCTTTTATTGATTTGATTTAACTTTCATTAGGTGCAAGTATTGGATTAAAGAAATTGGTCGAATGGACTTAAGGCGCTACTCGGAAAAAGTATGGACTTTTTGATTTAAAACTATAGGACGGTTACAGTTGTTACAAATCTGGTAATAAGATATATATTTCTTCATACATTTATCTAGATTCGTATAGTTTCAAAAACACGATTTTATGATTTTGTCTCGACACTTTTTCTTTTCGAAAAGACCTCTAAAATACGAAAATTGTAGATTATTCTTAAATAGGGTTACTTACGCTATTGGAAATTGGTTTAATTAGTGAATAACACCAATAATATTTAGGATCGTATAGAAGCATTTTTTTAAATCGCTGTAGTTTTTTAATACGAAGTGATTTTGTTTTTTTTTTGCCTAATCTGCAAAATCGGTCTCGATCCCGCGCGCGTCGTTTTCTCATTGCTATCTCGCTTCAGCACAATTTTTCCGAGTATCGCCTTAAACCAAAAAAGCGTGGAGACACTTCATACTAGTTATTTTGTTTGCGAACTTCATTTCCCTAATTCTGACCGCGCAAAAAGAGTTTCTAAGAAAAATGCAGCCCCTACCCTATTATTACTGCAGCCAGAAGACTCATCTGGTACTCGTATTTACATCAAAATTTACTCAAACTGAAGTTTACCAGGAATAATTTCCTTCTAAAAGCCCGGCTAAATTGAAGTGGTGTTGGTTCTCGGCAATTTCCACCCTGTTGTCTGACTGAGCCGAAAAAATTTCCAACGGATCTTGGTTCAACCTCCCAGTGAAAAGAAAACTGAATCCATTGGACTGTAGAAAGGCTTCTAAATCTAATACAATTTAAACTAATTTTGAAACCTCTTAGGCATTTTATTGCATTAGTCATATTTTTCTTGTAACTGTCGAGAGCAGAGGCAATATTATACTGATTGAGATCAACTACAGCAGATGAATTTAAGACATCGAAAGTTTTATCCATCAACTCGATCAGCCAAAAAATTGTTGGGATTGATATGGAATTCGGTTAATTTTAGTGTTTATAAGCGATAAGCTCTGCCACAGTCGTGTTTATAAAATGTCTTAACATATTCCCACTTTGCAATCAGTTTAGTTCCATCAGTATCCGAATACTCAAAGTCATATTTCATCGGGTTGTTTCGCACTGATTTTATCAAATGAGGCACGTCAAAAATATAGTATTTATTTTTCCTTCAACAAAAAGTATGGCTTACTACAGTCTGTGACTGTGACAACAGTCACTTTTCTTTCATTAGCCATGTTTAAAAAATTTGAGCCTTGATCTGATACAAAGGCTACATTACATGAACTCCAATATTTAAAATTTGTGAAATAACATGATCTAACCACGCACTAAGTTCTTTGTAATTTTTGCATTGAGCCAAAAAACAGTATGCCATTGGTTGTTTCTAATTTTAATGTATAACTCTGGCAATGATTACAAAAGCTTGCGTTGCTGGTTCTCCAGTTTGTGTCCCGTCAATCTCATGAAAACCTATAATCTTATTATCCTCGTTAATTTGATGATATAAGTCCGTTTTAATGAAATTTCGTCAGCGCAAATAATGCAGTATTTTTCTGAGTCTTTTAATATTTTTATTTGGTCTCTAAACATTGTAAAACGTTAGGTGAAAATTTTGTATCAATGTTGATATTCATTCGGCGCAACGTCCTTTCGCTTGGCACGTTTAACGTTTGCTAAGACTCTTTATGTTAATGGACTGGCAAAATATAAATTTAAAGCAAATAACTGTAAATCTTTAGTGTTTCTATTGCCATGACTGTTTTGTTTTAGACGGGTTTGAAAATTGATATTTTTTTGTAATTGAGAGGACATATTGGTATCTTTTGAGATGCACATTCTTGCTGAGTATCCAAATTTTTTCGTCTTTTGCACTCTGTTTATAAGTCACTTAACAATTTCCTTTTACGTGGTGTGTTGGCTGACAAAGGACTTTGTGCACGATGTATAGGCCGTTTGGCTTAACATGCACATTTTTTAAGCAATAAAACTATATGTTTGGAAGTTTACACTACGAAGAAACTATTTATCATTTTTGTTTTGTGTCAAATAATAAAAAGCTTAGAAACAGACAGACAGAAGCGAAGGGCGACTTTGTTTTATACTATGTAGTGATAATTAAAGACAATTTTATTTGTTGGATTCATTTCATTTTTTATTAAATTAGTTAGTACCGTACGACAGGTGCGTTTCTGAAGATTTCAATACAAAGTACATTGTGCCATTCACACGGCCTTTTGACAATCGCTTTTGTACTGAAAAAAGCTTGTAAAATGATTGCTTCCGAACTTACCCGACATAATATAAACATACGTAAATAATAAATTGGGACGCTCTTGCAAAGTTATTTCGTGACGCACGCGGCACGCGCCATCTGGTCGATATATATTGTACCACTAGCTCCGGATTGTGCTACGGCGGATGTCATCCCTGCATCGTTGACGCACACATTTGACGCGTGTATACACGTTATGTCAGTTACGTAGTCGCTCGCTCACTATGGTGGCCATTATCGTAACATCGCTCGCTCACTATGGTGGCCATTATCGTAACATCGCTCGCTCACTATGGTGTCCATTATCGTAACATCGCTCGCTCACTATGGTGGCCATTATCGTAACATCGCTCGCTCACTATGGTGGCCATTATCGTAACATCGCTCGCTCACTATGGTGTCCATTATCGTAACATCGCTCGCTCACTATGGTGGCCATTATCGCGCGCCGCCGCTGAGCAACGGGCTCGTGAAGCCCGCGCACAACGCAGGTCATTGTGGTGAAATTTGACGCAGGCAGATTTATGTATGTTGATTTTATTCAAAGCTAGCCTTCCGCTCGCGGCTTCGCCCGCGTGGCCAACCAGACGTTATCCCGCGTAAGTGTCTGGTTTCTACGGGAAAAAAGTAGCCTATGTCATTTTCCATCTGTCTAACTATCCCCATACCAAAAATCACGTCGATCCGCTGCTCCATTTTGATGTGAAAGACGGATAATTTCGATTAACGTCAAGTGTTTGATAGCTGAAATCAGCTATCAATGAAAAAAGAAAAGTGTGGTTTTTACTGTTTTCACGGTTTTTACTGTTTGTCTCAAAACGATAACTCTAAAGGCTCATTTACGCCGAAGCAACACTGTGCGACATTGCGACACGCCACAAGGCTGCATGCTACAAAATTAAAAATGTCGCACATTGTGGCAACGGTCTTGCGGCATGGCAACACCTTGCGTCATGTGGTAGACTGTCGCAGCTTTTATCCAAACACGATGGATTCCATGCGATGTTTTTGACATAGGCTGCCGCATGCCGCAAATGTTGGATATGTAGCATACCACAAGATGACGTACGCCACAATATGTAGCATGCGGCAATGTCGCACAGTGTTGCTTCGGCGTAAATAAGCCTTGAGATAATCTACTATTTAAATGACATTTATTTCGATCGGATATCATCGACAGGGCCATCTCGCTATTTATTTATTTATTTATTTATTTATTTATTTACTTCAATTAAAACGGTATTATACAAAACACCAATTACATTAATTAAAAGATAAAAATTAATTACTTACTTAATAGGTATTAAATTTCCATACATAATTTCAGTAAAATAATTGGGAACAATATAATTAAAACAATTATTCAGATATGTCAAACGTAAAAACAATAATTTAAAAGGCAATGTTCACACTCAATTCATAATTCCCTTTCACAAAACCGCAAGCACTCTGCTATGTGATGCGTCAACACATGTGTATTTGCCTGATTCGATATGTCCCCAGCCGCTCCCGCAACGCTTTGCTGAACGGCGACACGGAGCACTACGACTGGGAGCAGGGCTACACGTGCCACCAGCTGGGCTCGGGCGCCATCGTGGTGCAGCTGGCGCAGCCCTACCTGCTGGCGTCGCTGCGGCTGCTGCTGTGGGACTGCGACTACCGCCACTACTCGTACTACGTGGAGACGTCGCTCAACTACTGGGACTGGGAGACGGTGTGCGACCGCACCAGGGACCATTGCAGGTATACACGTGCCCCCAGGTATACACCACACTACCTGCTGGCGTCGCTGCGGCTGCTGCTGTGGGACTGCGACTACCGCCACTACTCGTACTACGTGGAGACGTCGCTCAACTACTGGGACTGGGAGACGGTGTGCGACCGCACTAGGGACCATTGCAGGTATACTCCGTTAGCGAACCGATTGTCGTTGTGCTTAAACATACATGAAGTTTCATAGCTGAGAACAGTTCTCAGTAAAATCCTTCATCGAATTTTCACATCACTAATCAGTCTCTATTTATACAGGTTGACAGAAAAAGTATTATATTCGACCTATTCCTTGAAAGGGGTTATGCTAGAGGTCATTAGCAATAAATTAAGTCCACTGAACCAGAGGTTAAAACTGGATGGTTGGTTACCGAGTCGTGACAGTATTTCGAATTTTGAAGTTACCAAAAAAACCAATAATTGTGAATAAACTACTCCACGCTAAACATTGAAATGATAATTTTCTGCAAGCTGAAAGTTTGGGCAAGCGCTTATTTTTCATACAAGAATCGAAGAACTCGGTAATCATCCAGTTTTGACCCCTGAACGCGACACCTCTCCTATAACTAGCCCTTGGCTTTCCATGACTAAACAGCTTCAGCTGTTAAAGGGTACATCTATTGCCCCTGCACATAAATAAATGGTTACCACGACTGGAGATTCATGCAGAGAAAATGCTACACTGGAACTACGCGCTCACGATTGTTGCACAACCATAACTTTCGATAGATAGAACAATCTGAAAAATGCGCAATGAAATTCAAAATAATGTTGTTCACAGATCGTGGCAAGTGATTTACTTCACTCCGCGGCCGGTGTCCATCATACGCATCGTCGGCACCAACAACTCAGTCAATGAGGTGAGCACAACACGTCGACTCAATTTAATATTATAACCGCTTCTGTGGTCTAGTGGTTCACACAACCGATTTCAGACCAGGAGGTCCCGGGTTCGATTCCCAGTGGGGGTACATAATTGTATTCGGTTTGGTTGGTGGTAGGACTTCTTCTTAGTCCGACAGGCTAGGTATATTACCATCTTATCTAAGTCTGCATTATTGTGTTCCGGCAGTTAAGAGATAAGATAGCCAGTTCCTCAGTGATTGAGGATTTCGGGAGTAGTGCGCTTCCACCTTCAGCATTATCACCAATTAATATCAGGTGTGATGGAGGCTAAAGGCTTGCGCAGAAGAGGGATTTTTGTCCGCCCGACTAACTTTAAAGTTAACGTTAACATTTCCTCATACCGGTCACAGCTTAAGTGGCTCCCCATCCCTCAGCGCCGACAACTAAGGTTGCTCTGTACGCTCTATTCCATTCTCACCAATCCAAGTTCCCCTGAATACCTAAAATCTAATTTCCAGTTTCTTTGCGATTCTCATGATCGCCCTCTTCGCTCCACAAACTCTCTCTCTCAGTACACCTCTCTTACATTCTGGCTATATGTCTGAATCTTTCACTCTGCATGCCCTGCGTCTTTGGAACCTCCTTCCTGATGCTATCAGGAGGTCTCCCAGTAAATTCTCTTTTAAAAAGAATGCTCGCCTTTTTCTACTGGATGGCTTGAACTCGTAGTTTTTACATCATAAGCTCATCATCATCATCGATGTATTTATTTCACTTTTGATTTAATCCCTTTAGTATGTAGTATATTATTTTATGTATTTTTTATATATTTATTTACTGCGTGTATTTGAATTATATTTTTATGATAAAATAATAAATATAAGTATATATCTATCTATATTATATTTATTGATATTTGTATATTTTAGTGTGTATATATAGCATGTATTATTAGGTTTTGTACCGCAT
This sequence comes from Crambus lathoniellus, assembly GCA_949710035.1. NCBI lineage: Eukaryota > Metazoa > Arthropoda > Insecta > Lepidoptera > Crambidae > Crambus > Crambus lathoniellus. Next base: position 2,374,359 of record OX453301.1, on the reverse strand, counting down.
TCGTTGTTCTCTGTTTCCCAAAGGTTGACTGGCAGAGAATACTTTTAGTATTAAGTCCGCATTGTATATTTTACTGTGTGTATTTTGTACAAAAGTTAAATAAATAAAAAATAAAAAAATAAAGTGGTGACTTTCGTCACGAACTCAATGCATTACGACGGTTATTTCATTCGTAAAGATCTAGCGAGGGGGCAGGAGGAGCTTGATGGGCAGAACAATCTTCGTTTACCTTGCATTCGCAGCAAATGTTTCCACTTTTAGCATATGTCGGCGGACAAAAGTCCCTCTTCTGCGCATGCCTTAAGTGCTGCCGAAATGCTGCTTAAATGTTTTTCGTTAAAGTACCTACATCTTGGTAATAAAGTACTGTTCGGCAGGTATTCCACCTGGTTCACCTGGAGTGTCCAGCACAAGTGGAGGAGCCGCGAGAAGATTCCGCGCGCAAGCCGCGCCCGGCCGACACGCGCCTCAACCCGCCGCCAGGTAAACGACTAATACCTGATTTATAGTTTCAGGATTCAATTCAAGACATTACAGCCAAGAACGGGAAGTTAGACATTACATTGGCGAGGAGCTTTAATCATTCGAGGCAATGCAATATGAAACTTTTCTCACGAAATGCCAGGAAATACAAATTTTCTTAGTAAAAATGTGTTTTTTAAATTGGTTTCTGCGGCCATGTTAAATGACCGTATTGGTCTTCCTATGGTCATTTTATGGTCAAGTATTTTATGAAACAATTTAACGATCTAACTTCGACACATGCATTGTCACGGTCACTCGGTCTTCCTATGGTCATTTTATGGTCAAGTATTTTATGAAACAATTTAACGATCTAACTTCGACACATGCATTGTCACGGTCACTCGGTCTTCCTATGGTCATTTTATGGTCAAGTATTTTATGAAACAATTTAACGATCTAACCTCGACACATGCATTGTCACGGTCACTCTCTTCAGAATAGACAAAGAGAAAAAAAACCAAATCGAATCCGTTGTCGAACCTATTATCACTTGAAAATATTGAAAATGAATTATTAGAAAAAGTCGACCCGTCTCACGACAAGCTGCGTTGGGGCTCGAACTCATGATTTTTCGCTGTCCGAAACGAGTGAATGGTTGTGGGTTTGAGTCACTTCACTTATTGAAAAATTTAAAATATCAAAAAGTCATTCATTCTAGATTCGCCCGGGCAGTGAAAGGTCGTGGTTCCGAGTCCCATCGGAGCTAGTTGTGAGACGGGTCGACTTTTTCTAATACATCATTTTCAATTTTTCAATAATAAAAATTGGATTGTGAATGCAGAAAAAAGAAAATAGTTATGCCGGCCTAGCATGAGCGGCTTTTATCACGCGATATGGTATAGCACGTCATACTGTCTTATTACCCCAATAAGGTGTAAGAAAGACATCATGACTTGCTATATAATATCGCGTGATATAATGATGGTAAAGAAAGTCTTGAATGGTAGGAAAATATTGACGATTCATAAGTACATAATGCTTATTATGTCTATGTGAATAAATAAATATTTGATTGATTGATAAAAAATATGCGTGAAAAGTTGTAAGATATCTATTATATTACTAATCTTATTAATTTATATATTTTATAAAGGTACTATTATAGAAAATTATCTAGTATGGTCTATTAAAGTCCATTCGCTTAGATAGTGTCGCCCTTTCATGGCGCCGCCTTGGCACGTGTCGCTTCTTGTCAAAGGATGCCGCCGCATAAACAAAAGAAGCCGCGTGCGGCGTACACACGCAAATGGAATTGGATTTTGGGATTCGGCATTTATTAAATAATCTATGTTAATTATAAATACAGGTGGTATCGACAGTTGTGACTTGTGACAATTCGAGCAATGATGAGTAATCATAATAATCATATAAAAAATTAATAATAATTATTATTATTTGTAAATCACTTATTTAACTTCCTTTTATAAAAAAATATCCAAATTTTAATTAAAATTGACTTTGGTACCCAACATGAGTGTATTATTTTAAATCTGCATTTTATAGCAAGAGCCACAATGCCGTGCGGGTGTACCGACACTATCTAACCGAACGCACTATATATTAATGTGTTTGCAGACCGCGCGTTGGTTTATTATCGTGGCAATGAAACTTTCCGAGCTCATAATATAAAATTCACTCAATGGTTGCTTAATTTTATACTTCTAATATTTTTTGTTTTTATATCAACAATACTGTTAATTGGTAATTTTAGGAAAACCTGTTATTGGCCATAAGTTTGGAAATAAAATGAAATGTTATTTGATATATATACGCTGTTGGTTTTCTAAAAAAAAAAAAAAATTGATTGATTGATCATGCTAGGCCGGCTGAATCACGTTTCATATCGTCCACAGCGCCCGGGTCGACGACATCGTCGACTAGCGGTCGCGCGGCGTCCCCGTGCAGCTCCGACGGCAGCGCTGCGGAGCCCCCGCGCGGGGCCCCGCCCGTGGCCCCGCCAGCGCCCGGGCCCCCGCCGCCGCCCACAGAGACCGCCACAGAGGCAGAGGAGCGCTACGACTGAACACCGCCAAGCACCAACGGGGGACACACACTCCGCGCCACGTGATGGTTGATACCCCGATACGAAGTGTATGAAAAAACTACACCCTTGGCACAGAATAAATAATAGTACACTGGTACAGAAACTTCACTCCGCTAAACCATTTAAATAAATAGCAACTCTTATTACAACGCAATAAAGTGGAACTCAGCTTTTACGGCGCAAATTACGAACGGCCACTCGTTGCATCTCTTTCTATCGCATATATTCTAGCTATTTTGCGGACCTAATTTCTATGAGTTTGCACCGCCGGGGGCGAGAGTTGCGCGCAAGTACATCGAGTGACGTATGAAAAAACTGCACCCTTGGGCAGGTTTACTGGTGCATTCATCACAACCTTCGATCATATAAACCCCAAATACACAATAGGCATGATGATTTTTTTTATTTAGGTAATATACAAATGATCTCTCAAAGATAGAAACATTGGTTAAATAATTATTTTGCTAGCATGAAAACTCTCCTAGATATCACAGTTTGAAATGCACACATATTGGACTCGCCCAATAACGCTCCATACTAACGATTTCGAAATTGTGACGTCACGCTTTTGTAATTTGTATGCAACACGTGAGCAATTTATTCGGCAGCTATATTAAATATTGTGTTTATCAAAATGGTTTCTTAGACTGCTAAACATTTTACGGACTAATTAAAGGTAATATTTATTTTAATTTTAATAAATAATGACGTTAAGGTAGTTTCAGTACATGTTTGACATTAAATTCATTGTGCAATAATATTTACGCTCAATACTGACTGAAAATATAAAATTCTATCTTTATTTTTCCTTTTTTCGAATTGTTTTTGCACATATTCAGAGCATGTTTAGGTATCGTTACGCCGGGCGGTCAAATGACTACTGAGAGCGATCTAATGCTCCCTATCTAATGGAGCATTCGTTGGCGGCTTCACTTTTATTGCGCTGACGCTGTATCTAGGGTTTATATGACCGAAGACCACAACACTATTTGTTTCTTTATAAACGAAAAAGCTCTTTGTAGAAAAAAAGTAACACGCAGTACAGAACGACATTATTTATTAACTCCTTGATTAATTACCAGTTAAGGCTTCGCATAGGATAAAGTAGTTTCTTAAAGTTCATCGGAACTCATGAGATTTATTATGCTTAATAATAGTATAGCACACCACTTTTTGGCATAGATTTTTCAATAGTTTTCAAATCGAATGAACAAATAATTCAATAATAGGGTAATATATTTTTATACACAGTGAAATTGAATCCCAGCTAACTTAATTGTACATGTTTTATCACACACGCACGTAGGATAGATTTACTATTTTCTAAAGCTCATATTAGAAATCGTTAGTAAAACATTTAGTTTGTCGAATTGTTTTGTAGTTTTACAGATATGTGATGAATATAAACCTTGTTAGTGCATTTTAAGTTATTTAGATTAAGGTTTTAAAGAATTATGTCCTTGATTTTTGTGCGTGTAATCCATTAGAAAAAGTAACAATTAAGGGCGACTTTCATCACTGATATTTAAACGTGATTAACGCTAAACGTGTTTAATACATAGTTCTGTCTCTGTCATCTGTGTGAATGTGACAGGGACAGAAATACGTTTTAAACACGTTTAGCGTTAATCACGTTTAAATATCAGTGGTGAAATCGGACCTAAGTATAATATAGTTAAGTATAAGTGAGTAAGCACTTTCGATTAAGACCCGCTCACTATAACGTACCTAATTATTGATCTTTCGCTAAAAATATACTTAGTAGGTCGGTCTGCAATAATGTTGCAGACCTAGCAGCAAATACGAGCTGTAGTGCCTATAAGCTTCTATAAATCAACGATCCCACTCAGTTATTTAGTCTTTAAGTTAATAATTTTCTAGTCTATTCTATCAGAGTTGTATACTTTGCCATTTTAATAAATTATTTAACTTTCAAATAAGATATAGGATTTGCATTTCGTAGCTCATGCATTCTTATAAAACCTCTTTGGATAAATTATGGACTATCTTCTCGTCAATGATAATTCTTTGCAGGACTAGGCAAATGACAGGGTCCGAGAAAGCACGAGTATTTTAACTGACTACTTACTAAAGATCTGCGAGTGCGTCATACGTACGTCATAGTTATGACGTAGGGTCTGGCCATCGTCAGTAAGTTAAGGCGCTACTCGGAAAAAGTATGGACTCTTTGATATAAAACTATAGGATGGTTAGAGTTGTTATAAATCTGGTAATAAGATATATATTTCTTCATACATTTATCTAGAATCGTATAGTTTCAGAAACACGATTTTATGATTTTGGCTCGACACTTTTTATTTTCGAAAATACCTCTAAAAAATAAGAAATATCAAGATTATTCTTAAATGGGGATACATATACTATTGAAAATTGGTTTAATTAGTGGACACCAATAATATTTAGGATCGTATAGAAGCATTTTTTAAAAATCGCTATAGTTTTTGAATACGAAGTGATTGTGTTTTTTTTTGCGTAATCGGCAAAATCGGTCTCGCTCCCGCGCGCGTCGTTTTCTCATTGCTATCTCGCTTTAGCATAATTTTTCCGAGTATCGCCTTAACGCGACTGACGGTTACCGAACTTCCATATCTTTAGTAGGCAGAAAAAATACTCCTTTTTACTTCGACAGGGTTACCTGATAAGCTGATACTTTCACTAAATGTTCAGCGTAAATTTGGTCTTATATGTTTTGCTAAAACTAAAAAATAATCTTATTTTAGCTCTGATTTATGCATTGCACTGTTTAATTTTCGATTTGGACATGTAATCAGTAATAATGGTAGAATTAATTATTTGTTTAATGTTTTAATAAGTTGAAAGTGTTTATGTTAACTTATGGTTGTGATAATGAAGTGCAAGAATAATGCGATCTTGCAATAGCATCAGAAAAGTGTCTTAGATGGAAGGAAAGAAATTGATTCCAAATTATCCCACTTGAGGCTAAGAGTCCTTTTAAAAGGACGCCACAGACCAAAAATATTGTAAAAAAAATAAAACCGCCTTCAAAAAAAACCACATCAAAAAAGTAAGAAATAATTCCTCACCAAATAAATAACGTAAGTACTTTGAAGTCGGGCGTGAAACATGTACAATTTTTTGTTGTTTTTGTTAAAACCCGCCCGACTTCAAAGTACTTACGTTATTAATTTGGTGAGGAATTATTTCTTACTTTTTTGATGTGGTTTTTTTTGAAGGCGGTTTTATTTTTTTATAAAAATAATTTTTATTTCACTCTTTTTAGTGCATCGTGCAGGCAATTTACGTGTTTTCTGGTAAATAGGTATGTGATCAAACTGAAAACCTCCTTTTTTGAAGTCGGTTAAAATACCTTGAGGTGTCCCCTTTTTAACAAAACAAGAATCATCTAAATCGGTTTATAAACAAAGGAGTTATGCCTAAAGATACGTATTGAATTCACATAAAGTTGTAACGAAAACGACAGTATTTTCAAGATTTCCTGAAAACTACTGAACCGATTTCAAAATTTCAAAAAATGGGACCAACTTGGAAACCAACCTGATGTAATAACGTTTGAACCATTTCAATCGGTTCAGCCGTCTTCGAGTAATCGGTGGACATACATAAAAAAAAAAAAAAAAAAAACATACATACAGACGAATAGAGAACCTCCTCCTTTTTGATTTAGAAGTCGGTTAAAATTGAGATTTGATTTGTCAATATTTTTTGTTATGTGGCATCCTTTTAAAGGGACGCTAGCGTCTAGTGGATTAAGTAGATTATTTATTTGAATATTTGTATGTAATCTCAAAAGTAATTTGTTATTTAAGGCTAAGAATTATTGCAATTGTTTATGATTCGACATTAAGCTACTGTGATAAAGATTTGTACTAGTTGATTTGCAAACTCGTAGTAATGCATAGTTGAATAAGAATTGGAATACGTATCAATATTGAGCTTTTATTTATGTTTTAATAAACTATAAACAAATAAATTCGTGCTTTTAATTTACAGCTGTATTTTAAGTGGTTATGTTTTAATTTTAACTCTGGCAGGATTAAATGCTAACAACTTGGTTTATGTAAACAGTAAGTAATACTTTTTGGGGGATGTACAATCAGCGTCAAAATGATCTAAGCGTTCAAACCTACCACAAGTATCTGAAGATTTGACAAAAATCACTCTTAGCACAAATACTTTAAGGTGTACTATCACTATTCTGTTGTCATTTGTTGTTTTGAGAACAAATGACAATGTCTTGAGATAAGGTTCGTCATCATCATCATCATGTCAACCGAATGACTTAAGATAAGGTATTGAGTGATATTCAGCATTAAGGTATAAGATATTCAGCCTCAAAATGGCTGACGGTACAGTCGGCATCAAATATATCGAAGTGGGCTAGGTAGTCAAATATTTCGGAGCATCATCAAATTTCAAAAAGTTCGTTAGGTACACTAAATAAAGTCAATAACATCAGAACATACAATTTGCCATGAATATAAGAGCAGGAACTGTTCAATAAATTGACGCAGACATGGTGATCATAAAGATGGAAAATATAAATTAAAGGTAAGGACATACTGATCCCTCATACGCAACATATTATGATGATATCTAGCTAGACTCATGACTTTGTATGAAAACAGTTGAACCAAAAACATATGTATCATTCGCAACATTGCATCTGATAAATATGTTTCTGGGTCATCTGTTTTTATACAAATTCATCTAGATGTCATAATGCGTTGTATTGTATTTAATTTAATTTATTTGGATAAGACACACCAACAGTGGAGACATTAAGAAACATACCAATAAAAAAAATACAACCTTAAAGGTATCTGATGTGAACACTAATAATTATTAGTTAATAGGCGTATTCAGCATTCACAAACAGCCAAAATAGTGCATGTAGGTACATCATTTGCAACAATAAGTTACAATACAATAGCACATGACTTACAACAATTCCAACTCAGAAAATTAAATAAATAAATAAAAAAACAACAAACAAAGAATCAAAACACAAAACACAATATTGAATTAAAATAAAAACTATTGATGTAAAATTAAAAGTATTGAATTAAAAAAAAATTAAGAACGATAATTAAATAAATTATTTGAATTGCAAAAATGATTTCAGTATTTTTGTCCTAAACTTTGATAGCGAGTCATGAAAAATGTCAAGCCCAATTTCACCATTAACATGATTATTGTAATGTATTGTATACCTTACGTGGGGCTCAGTTTGTCTTTACCTTAGGTCTGTAACACACAGTTTAAAAATCCGCTGTTTGTGTTCCACATAGCCCTACTGCCCTATCCTCCGTGGTAGCAATTTGTTTTCCAACTATCACTACTGGTTGGGATAAAAGGAATCTGTTCAATTTATATCCCTACTGGTATGGATAATTGAATTTTTTCCATTCATCACATAAGTTGCGGGCAACAGGTCTAATTTCTATGGATTTACACCGCCCGCCGGCGTTGCCGCCGCGTTTTCTCCCCAATACGGGGAGTGAAATAGGTTTGGTTGCACTTAGGAGTAGGTACCTAACCTATAAAGAAATATAGACACAGGGTAATAAAAGAAAATTTTATTGTTTAACATAGTTTATTCAAGTAATTTTAGGTCCCCTTTCTCCCAATATTGCTCTGTTTTTCTTGAGCAATTGTTTTGGTTCTACTATATCCTCATTGTTTTCTTCACCAAACTCATCCAGTCTTTTTCTTAATATTATCTTAAGCTTTTCTATGCTTTCCGTATCTTTTAAAGCAGATATACCTAAAATATCCCTAAACACAATTATTTTATTGGGCCTTACTTCTTCAGGTACAGTGTCAATAACTTGGTCTATTGCTTGATAGGATTCAATAATATTGTCATAAATTTTGTTAGATCCTTCTAAATCCATCTTGTTAACTACTAACAGAGCAGGTTTCTCCAACAACTCTGGATCATATAGTTCCAATTCTTTGTTCAGTAGTAATACAGTCTCCAAACAAGATCTTTGTGGGTGTTTTGGACTTAGTTGGAAGCCTTGAGCATCAGCTATGAACAACAGCAGCTTAGTTCTTTCAACATGTTTTAAAAATTGGTGACCTAGTCCTACATTCACATGGGCACCTTCTATGAGCCCTGGTAAGTCTGCTATGGAAATTTGCCTGTGGTCACTATAGTGTATTATTCCTTTATTTGGTTTTATAGTAGTAAAGGGATAATTGGCTATTCTGGGTTTTGCCCTTGATATTGATTTGAGAAGGGAGCTTTTTCCAGCATTAGGGAATCCAACTAGGCCTATATCAGCAATTAATTTCAGATCTAATCTAACATGATGAGCTTGGCCAAAATGACCAAGAAAGCTATTATCTTTGGTGCCACCTGGTCCACCTCTTGCAAGTATGAGTGTTTGTTCCTCCTTGTCAATAGTTCCCAAAACGTTGCCATCTTCTCTGTATACTGTGACACCGAGAGGTACTTCTAGTTTTACATCAGTGCCTGGAGTTCCAACTATTTTGGTTTTGCGGCTGTCTTCACCGTGGCCCGCAGAGATGGTCTTGCCACGGTATAAGTTCATAATTTTTCTCAAGTTTGCACTTTCCTTCCCGACACAATAAACACATCCTCCTTGCCCTCCAAGACCGCCGTACTTTGGAAGACCAGTTCCACCGGTCCCTCCTTTAACGTGGATTCTCACAGAATCTATAAATTTACTTCGGAGGAAATTACGGGGGCGTTTGATTTGTTTAACAGCACGTAATGTTTGTATTAAGAAAACCATCTTACATTTTTTATTGGCAATTCATAAATAAATACGAGGTTTGGAGGTTATGATCAGGGGGTTCAATCTTAGTACAAAATAAGTGTCACAATTACCGATGATACCCAACAGAAATAAAGAGGTGTCCGATATAACTAAACGTCTAATGAACCTACAGATTTTTTATTTAACAGTATTATAATATATGAGTTTCCTGGCATGCGGCCAGGTGGCGAAACTGTGCAACATAAGCCGACAAAATGAAAAATCCCACACAGTACCAAGTTATTTATGTAATATGATTACTTCTGAAATTTATAGTATAGTCATCGATCAAATTATTGCCATAGTTTCGACAATTATCCAAATTTATGTATTTAAAGGATATCCTTTGAAGAGATATTCATATGAATATCTTCACTAGAGTGCTCGTCAGATAAGTCTGCGCGCGGTAAAAATCGAATATTAATCTTCTCTATAACATTAGAACAAAAAAATGCACTGTAACTAGCGCCAAAAACGCGCCAGGCACGTGCAGAGTTATCTGACACACACTCTAAGTACAATTTCACGGGCAGTTAGGTAGAATTTTGTGTCACACAACATTATGGAAAGTTTATTTTTTTTGAATGATCATAAAATAAGTAGCTTCATCAATTAAAATAACAGTTTACGTCAAGACGAATGGATGGCGATTCTTTAATTTTCGCCTGGCAACATTATACCAAAAGCTTGTCAGGTTGTCTGTCACACGTCTGTCAGCTGACTGTCAGCTGTTCTTTGTTGTTGCTGGTTGTTTGGGTTTGTGCGTTTTCTTCTCGTACTGAAGTTTTAATAGTCTTCGCTTAATCTATATAATTTGTAGTGTTCTTGTTGAGTGTTTCTTTGCGTTTCGTGGACTATTTCTACATTCCTCGCCAAGTACGTTGAGTTGAGCTGAAGTTTTTGTGAGACAGACAGGACTCTTTCTTTACCATGACATCGAAAAAATTTTGTTGTGTTCCTGGATGCGCTAGCAGTGGAGGTAAGTAAATAGAACACCCTTCCGTCGTGGTACTCTCCTGATTGTCATAATTAAGACATAAATAATAAACTAGATATAATAAAAGTATATTTTAAATTTACAGAATCACACCCTGTGCTACACGTATTTCCCAATCCAAAGAAAGACATACACCGCGGTTCAGGTTATGGGTTCATGCTGTCGGAGGTGATATTGTGGCTCTGGATGATAATACTATCTATAAAAATCGCCGAGTTTGTCACCGTCATTTTGAAGTGACCCACTGCTGTCGTTATAACAAACTAAGTCGAGTAGCAGTACCAAGACTTTGTTTACCTGGTAAATAACCTATTAAATTATTAATTCTTAATTGTTCATAATCTTGAAGATTCATTATTTTTAGAATTACACTTTTCTAAATTCAGTCTTCTAAATGATTCTGTCACAAAATTATAATTAGCTTTAAAAAAAGCAACAAATTATTCAAGATAATCCTTTCTAAGAGTAGCATAAATTTCTGCATGTTGAATTTAAAATGATTCCAAAGAATGAGATGAAATCCTACTTGAGATGTTTGTTACTCAATCACGCCAAAGCCGCTTAACGGATTTGGCTGACATTTGGGACATAGATATTTTATAGCCTGGAGAGGAACATAGGCCTGCTACCTTTTATCCCGGAAAAATATCACATTCCCGTGGGATAACGTCGTGTAGTCCACGCGGGCGAAGCCGCGGCACAGAATAATATTTGTAGGCCGCGGGTGGAAATCTAGTATTATTATTATTATTATTATTATTTATAGGGGGGACGCCAGCGAAGCCGGACGGGTGATCAGTCACCCAGGTCGGGACCATTTCACCCAGTTCCCCAAGTCCCCTAAAAACTGAAAAATCAGGGGGGAGGCGGGTTATCATTTACCCCACCGGCGTCGGACCCTCGAACCTACCTGTGCGCTTACAGTACCTGTTGAGTTGACTTATCGTTAACTTCTTTAGATCCTCTTCCTTAAGCTTGTCCGTTCCAAAGAGCTCCCAGCGCAGTGATGCGTACATCGGGCACTCTGCCATGAAGTGGTAGCTTGTTTCTTCTCTTTCTTTGCATTGCGGACAGATAGAGTCTTCTGTCCGTTTAATCACTGATAGGTGTCTGTTTAGTGGGCAGTGCCCAGTGAGTACACCTACAATCGTTCTTATATTCTAGTAAAATCTAGTAAATTCTAGGAAATCTAGTAACTGGTAAAATGTTTTGTGTGGGTGGAATGCATGTACAACATGTTTAAGTAATTGGTGTATCTTGTAATGTAATTACACAAATACTAGCACTCGTTTCTATAGATATATTCTTTAGATGTATAAGTCATTGCTTAAGCGCTGTTTTTACTGAACATACTTAAGTAATGAAATCAATGACTATTACTTGCCCAAGCATTAACATACTTTTAATGGTTTCTTACTTCTTGTTTATTGTATATAAATGGCTGCTTAAGTAATGACTTATACTCAAGAATTACTTATGACTTGTCTATAGATAGGGTAAAACCTTAAGATGATTAAAGGAGGCCTATTTTCAGGACTATTAACTATACCTCGATTTTCGATGATTGCTCAAAGATGTATGAGCTCTATAGAAAACATTCCGTCAACATCCAAAGGTAAAATATTAAATGTTGTTCTACCAATCAAATTTGGAATGGAGATAGTTTAAGACCCTAGGAAAGACATGTCTAAACAGATTTGGCTGAAATTTAGGACACACATACTAAATCACTAATCTGACTTTCATGCAATTTGATATAGAGCAGTGGGTAGCGTGCGCGGCGTGACTTTCGCAATGGTCTATCGCGGGATGGCTATCTATAACTACTATTACTAGATAATCCTACTAATATTATATCCTACTATCCTACTAATATTATTAATGTGAAAGTTTAGATGTTTGGATGTTTGTATGTTTGTTACTCAATCACGCCAAAACGGCTGAACGGATTAGGCTGAAATTTGGAACACAGATACTTTGTAGCCTGGAGAGGAACATAGGCCACTTTTTACCCAGGAAAAATGTCACATTCCCGCAGGATAACGTCATGTAGTCCACGCGGGCGAAGCCGCGGGCGGAAAGCTAGTGTGAGAGTTTAGATGTTTGGATGTTTGTTACTCAATCACGCCGAAACGGCTGAACGGATTTGGCTGAAATTTGTGACACAGATACTTTGTAGACAGGAGAGGAACATACGCTACTTTTTATTCCGGAAAAATGTCACATTCCCGCAGGATAACGTCATGTAGTCCACGCGGGCGAAGCCGCGGGCGGAAAGCTAGTGTGAGAGTTTAGATGTTTGGATGTTTGTTACTCAATCACGCCGAAACGGCTGAACGGATTTGGCTGAAATTTGTGACACAGATACTTTGTAGACAGGAGAGGAACATACGCTACTTTTTATTCCGGAAAAATGTCACATTCCCGCAAGTTAACGTCCGTCGTGTAGTCCACTCGGCGAAGACGCGGGCGGAAAGCTAGTAAGCATATAAATCACATAATTATTATGTTTCAGGTCCTAAGAATTTGGAGCTTGTTTGTGCTAAACAAGTTTTATCTGAAAATAAATTCAATGTGGAAAGTATCAAACAGAAAACTGGTGAGATATTTTTATAGTTACTTGTTGTTGTGAAGTAAAAAAAATAATTGCTTACGTAGTATATCAACGATATAAACATTTATTTAATATGACTTATCATCTTTTACAGAAAAACATCATAAACGAGAAACGAAGAACGCTTTGCTTGTTAGAAAAACTCGCCGAGTTTTTCTAACAAGCAAAAAAAAAAGAGTTAAAAAATAAACTAGTTAAATCAAAAAACAAAATTTGTAAAATGAAAAATAAAATGAAAAAGCAAACTGCAGATATTAAAGCTGCAAAACATTTTTCAAGTAACCCTGCAATTTTAAACACCATAGAAAATTGCTCCAGTGTAGCAAAACTGTTAATGAAAATACAGTAGAGCCAAAATAAAAAAAAACTAAAAGGAAGAAGATTTACGTTAGAACAAAAAATTGCAAGTCTATCAATTTTGAAACAGAGTCCTAAACGATACCGATTCCTTAGAACAATTTTTTTACTTCCGGCTTCACAAACTCTAATAAAACTTATTCAGAAAATATTTTCCCAACTGAGAAAGAAAGCCGAAAGCATGACAACGAGCCAAGTTGGCTCGTTGTCATGCTTTCGGCTTGCCCAAGACAAATTATGTGTTATTTTATTCGACGAAATATCTTTAAAACCGCATGTTTCTTACAATGAAAGAAAGGACAAGGTGACAGGGTTTGTTGACAATGGAGAGCAACGCAAGCAACAATATGCAGATCACGCTCAAGTCTTCATGATTCGCGGCTGATTTCGCAATTATAAACAAGTCATCTTTTATTCATTTGCAGCAAGCGCTACAAAAGGGCCTGAGATAGCTAAGCAAATTAAAGCCATAATAATGCAAGTACAAGAAGTACGTCAAGTAGCCATATAAAAATGCCCATCATCTTTTTTTAGTCAGATAATTTATTTTGATAATTACCTACCTTGATAACATGATAACATATTCATTTAAAAAATTGCCTACTGAACTAGCTATCATGTTTAATGTAGGAATCTGCAGTTTGCTTTTTTATTTTATTTTTCATTTCAAAGTGATACATTGTTAAATTGTAAAGTCTATTACTTAAATGTTACTAATTTTGTAATATAACATGATAGTTTTTAAGAAATGTTTACGTAATAAGAATTAGAATGGGTAATTGAACAATAAACATTTATTATTGCAAAAAATTAAGCTCACATCACAGTTTTTGTGTTTATTATTGTGATGTATTATTTATTGTGTACTGTATTTTGTAAAGTGTAATTGTAATGTTTGATTGTAATATTGTTTTCACCTCTCCAGCAAGAAAAGGGCGCTTTTGGCACCTAAAAACTCGCAAATTTGGAATAATTTTAAATGACGTTTGCCCTACTATTTTGCAATTATGAGAGAAATAAAAATATTTAAGTATATTTTTTTGCAACAGACACTGAAAGGGGATCTTAAAAATTCGAAGTGGGGCTACTAGGGCATATGGGGTAGGTGATCACGCACAATTGTGATGACCACATCTACTGTGTTCCACAGTTTATTGAAACGAAGGTTTCCCATGCAAAAATTAAGTAAATTAAACTAATCCTACCTTACTAAAATAGTGTCCGTAATCCAGGGGGGCTGACGTTGTCTCGCCGGCGCGCGCGCGCCCTGGCAAAACGATCTCCACACAACCCCCGATGGGATACTCTTACAGCTAACACTCTTATACTACACAATGCCCTAATAGGCCGCTAAAACTTTCCCGGCGCTTTTCAAAGCGAACACACACGGGTTACACGTCCGTACCCCGACCGGAGCCCTAGTAGGTGCAAAACGAATCTCGGTCCCAAAATGGGTAGGTAACTTGCGCGGCACGTCGCTACAGAAACACACGAACTTGTCTCGCGGCTGCTTACGGCCAACTGCCTGCACGCGGCCCGAGCGCATTGCGTGTCGCCCGTGAACTTGACAATGACAACGCACCGCTCGCAGCGCGGCGCGAACATCCCCCCGTCCCGGACAGTAGCAAACTGTCCGCCAACTCAATCTAAGGGCAGGCGAGAGAGGGTAGCGATCGCTCGCTTCAAAACAGAGTCCCCCACCAGGACCTCGGCAAACCTGGGCACACCATCCGACCCCGGATGAAGCTGAACAATGCGTCCTAAACGCCAGCGGAGGGGCGGCAGGTTTGGATCCTTTACCAACACGAGGTCCCCGGTCTTGGGTGGGGTCGTCCTATCCGACCACTTAACGCGTTGCTGCAAAATGTGCAAATACTCCAGATGCCAACGGCGCCAAAAACTCTGCGTAAGCTGCTGGAGCAATTCAAATCGCGAGAGCCGTCCGGAGGGCACTTCGGAATAAGGATATTCCGGCAAGGCGTTAAGCGGTCTGCCAATCAAAAAATGGCCCGGCGTAAGGGCCTCCAAATCATTCGCGTCCGAAGACAACGGACACAACGGACGCGAGTTGAGGACCGCCTCAACCTTACAAAATACGGTCGCGAGTTCCTCAAACGTGAGGACCGTCTCCCCAATAACGCGACGAAGGTGAGTTTTAGCGGCCTTTACAGTTGCTTCAAAAATCCCTCCCCAGTGGGGGCAGGATGGCGGGGAGTACTGCCATCGTACCCCTCTGCGAGAGAGTGTGGATCCGATCTCAAAATTATTCCTATCCAAAAATTCACAAACTTCCTTCAAATACCTATCGGTGCCCTTGAAATTGGTTCCACAATCGGACCTGATTAACGACGGCATTCCGCGGCGAGACACAAAACGATTCAACGTGGCTACAAAGGCTTCTGTGGTGAGGGCACTAACCACCTCCAGGTGGACCGCTTTAGTGGCCAAACAAACAAATACACACAAGTAAGCCTTTTCCGTTCTAGCATTACGAAGCCGCGATGTCTTAACGGTAAATGGCCCCGCAAAATCCGTTCCAACTCCTGAGAAGGGCATCGATTCGTTCACTCGATCGGCAGGCAAATCACCCATCTGGGGCTGCATCGTATCGGCGCGCAAACGATAACACGGGAGACAACGAAAAATAACGGATCGGATTATTCTCCGCGCTGACAAAATCCAGAACTCTCGTTGGAGGAGCGCGGTCAAAGCATTACAACCGGCATGAGCATTCTTTACATGTCGGTCTGTAATCAACAGTCTAACTAACGGTCCATCCTTGGGGAGCAACAAAGGGTGGCGTGATCCGTACGGCAGGTTGGCATGTCTGAGCCTACCTCCGACACGCAGCAATCCGGTACTGTCCAAGAAGGGATTCAACCGCACCAAGGGTCCCTTCAACTTGGGCTTACTTGAGCGCAGGGCTTTCAGCTCCGGTTCAAACTCTCGCTGTTGCGTCACTCGCAACCAATGCAACAGAGCGTCTTGCCGCTCTTGTGGGGCGAGGACCGGAGACAACGATTTCTCCTGAGGCTGGCGACAATTTCGCACAAAGCGCCTCATCCAAGCAGTCACGCCGAGCAACTTATCAAGAGAACTGTAGCGGTCTAACAAAAACTCCATCTGCGGAGCCGCCACCGTCTCCACGGTGTGAACACGCATGCCTAGGTCTGGGACTCTGGCCACAGCCGGGGTGGCAGGCCATGAGCGCTCAGGCCGTAACAACCATGATGGACTCCACCATAGGTGGTGGTCCACTAACTCAGGCGCCTCGCAGCCGCGGGAGGCACAATCTGCGGGGTTCAATTCGCCCGGTACGTGGCGCCAAATCAACGGGGCCTTTGAAGTCTGAATTTGTGAGACCCGGTTGGCCACAAAAACCTCAAGGGTGTGGACTGAACTCTTCAGCCAACAAAGGACGACCTGGCTGTCAGACCACGCAAATATCGACCCCAAGTCGACACCGTTCCCCAAGGTGTCGGCAACATGATTGAGTAGCCGTACTAAGAGAGTGGCGCCGGACAACTCCAACTTCGGAATGGTTAGCCTAGTCCGAAGGGGGGCGACCTTACTCTTGGCCGTAACTAAGTGTACGGCGACAACGCCTGCTGCATCCACCGTTCGGATGTAAACGGCTGCCGCGTATCCGCTTTCGGACGCGTCACAAAAGCCGTGCAGGGAGGCTTTAAACTTTCCCGAAGGCAGCATTTGCCTCGGTATACAAACCCGATTGACGTCGGGTAGGGATGACACGAACCTCACCCACTCTCGTAGGAGGCTACCAGAGAGGGGCTCATCCCATGACAATTCCGCAGCCCAGAGCTCCTGTAGGAAGCACTTCATCGAAAACACTACAGGGCTGAGCCAACCGTTCGGATCAAAGGTACGGGCTACAGTAGACAGCACCGTGCGTTTAGTCCAGACCTTTGGGTCTGGCAGTTCCAATCTATATGTGAACAAATCCGGGACTGGTCGATACTGGACTCCCAAAACAGACAGCATATCTGGAGTCTCCGGATTTTCAAAGAGGAGCGGCTCTTGCTGGTGGTCCTTAGGCAAATCTGCCAATAGGTCCGGTGAGTTAGACAGCCACTTCCGCAACTCATAGCCACCAGCCCTCAAGAGCGCAATCAGCTCATCACGTAAGACGAGAGCCTCATCTAAGCTCGAGGCCCCCGTGCAGATATCGTCGACAAATAAGGCCCCCCCCTCAATAAGAGCAGATGCCCGGGGATAGCGTAGCCGTTCGCGCTCTGCGAGCTCCAAAAGCGAACGGATCGCCACAAAGGGGCTCGACCGCAAACCATAGGTGTTGGTGTTCAGCTCGTAAGCCAACATCGGATCCTGGGGATCATCACGCCAAAGGATGAGCTGGTATCGTCTATCCTCCGGGTGAATCACGGTCTGTCTGAACATCATGCGGATATCGGCCACAAAGACGACAGCGTGCCGGCGGAAGTTGGTCAAAACATCACAGACATCGTGATGCAACTTCGGCCCCGCATGCAGACACTGATTCAACGACACTCCGGTTGACGTGGGCGCTGAACCATCAAAGACCACGCGGATCTTCCCATTGGAAGTCTTCAAAACAGCGTGGTGTGGCAGGAAGTAATGTTCCACATTACGCCAGTCCAACTGCGAGATGGACATGTGCCCAAGGTCCAAATACTCCCGCATGAAGTCTATATACTTCTCCTTGAATGCGGGATCCCTGGCCATCCTACGCTCCATGGACAACAATCTCTTCTCGGCCATCGGTCGGGAGCTCCCTAAAGGAGGGCGAACCGCCAAGAAGGGCAAGCGGGTAATCAAGCGACCCGAGAGGAGGCGCCCAGTGTTGTTCTGGTAGAACAATTCGCACTCCTCCGCTAACGGATCCAACCGCTTGGCAGTGGGAGGTTCCTCCACCTCCCAAAACTTTTGGAGAACGTCGGACAAAGTAGAACCGACAATGGTCTGGCGGTCTACCGACGGGGTCTCTGGTGTCTGTGGTACCTTTCCCATCACCACATGACCCAGCGACGAGGACAAGGCGACAAGATCGGCTGTCTGCAAAACTCGCTTGCTTCCATACAATACACGACCGAGGACATCCGCACCAATCAACAAGTGTATTGGGCCCGGTCGGTGGAAGGAAGGATCAGCCAAAGCCAGTCCAGACGTCAGCTCAATCGTGGATGGCGGCACTCGCACTTGCGGGAGTGGTCCAACCACCTTATCAAAGACTATCGCCGAAGCACCGATCTTCGGCCTTGGCGCGAAGTGGGGGGAGAAGGAGAACTCAACTCGACCAATCGGATCAGGGATCCGCGAGTCTCCCACCCCCCTTACCGCTTCGTGATGCGGCACAAGCAAAAGACCCAGCTGTCGGACAAGCCACCTGGACATTATGCACCCCTGGGCACCTGAGTCCAAAAGGGCACGCACCGTGACAACATTGCCCTTAGGTCCCCAAACATTCACGGAGGCTGTTGGCAACAGCACAAGCTCCGGAGGGGTGGTTGGGTCCGACAGGGGCGCCATTAAAAATTTTGGGGGGGTACTTGTCCCCCTCGCGCCTGAGTCGGCGCGCCAAATGTGGGACGCTCGTACCGGGCGAGCGGGTCCCAATCGGGTACATACTGGCCCCGACCAACAGCACTCCTAGGTGCAGGGTAATACCCGTGTGGGGCGTGCCTCGGTGCATAGTACCCCAATCGAGGCCTCTCCATTAGGGGGGGGGAGTAGCAAATAGGGCCCGTGCCCATCGCCACCGTGGCGTACTCTTGGGGTACCCCCCTACCCCCGCCCGTGGCGGGGGCGTCTCTCCTATAGTTCCCCCTCTCCGGGGGGGACTGAACGGGGGGGCTAAGCCCCGCCGAATCTCTAGGGGACCGGTTCCGGGCTGCCGGGCCCCCGCCCGTGCGCGAGGAATTCGAACCCCGGTCGCTCCCGGCGTCCTTGCGGTCCAAACAAAGGAGGGGGTGATGCCTCCCTCCGCAAAGACGACAATCCTCGGTCTGGGGACACGCCGACTGCATGTGTCCCCCCAAACACCTATAGCACCATTGGCGCTGTTTCGCAACGGCCCTCCGTCCCTCTGGGCGGAGGCCTCTAAATTTGGCACATTCGTGCACCACGTGCCTATCTCCCCTGCAATACCTGCACCGCTCACTCGGTGCGGGGGGAGGGGACTGCTGGAAGGCAGCATACCGGTTGGTCGGGCGACGGGGCTGTTCCCTCGCCGCCACCATACGACCAACACCTGGAACCGGGGCGGGCTCCAGGTGGTCCGTCACCCTACATTCGTCCTCCAAAAAACGAAGGAGGTCCGCGAAGGGCGGGAGATACGAGGCGCTGTCGCCTCCGTACCTCTGCTCGAAACGCCCCTTCATTTCAGCGGGCAATTTGGCGAGGACTATGTGCAGCAGTACAAAGGACCACTGATCCACCGGCAGGTCCAATCGCCTTAGGGAGTTGACCGCTGACAGTAGCGGGTTCAGCAACTCCCTCCGTAACAGGTGTACCCGCGTGATTCGCGGGAGGGCCAAAATCGTGGCCACGTGGGTGTCCGCCAGTAACCGGACATTCTGGTACCTGCTAACCAGAAGCTGGCGAGCCACCTGGTAGTTGTCGTCACTGATGAGCAGGTGCTGGACTACCGCGCTGGCCTCTCCTCGCAGGGAGGAGCGCAAATAGGCCAACTTCTCACTAGGGGATAAGTCCCGTCGTGAATCCACCAAACTGTCAAACAAATTAATGAAGCCCATCCAGGCTGACAGATCCCCATTAAAAGTGGGAATCTCCAATGTAGGCAATCGGCCTAGCAACGCCGTCGGGGTAGGTTTGACCTCCCCGCTCAAAACCGGCTCCCCCTTCCGAACAGCCAGGGCCCTCTCAGCCGCCTCCGTGAACTGGTCAGCCAGCTCATAGGCCTGGGCTACATCCTGCTCCAGCTGTTCCGACACGGCATCATCAGCTGGGGGGTTCTCTAAATAATACGCGCGACACTCCATGGCGTGGCGCTCCAGGTCTTGCAGCCGAGCTGCCAGCCCGCCATACCGAGCTAGCAACGCGCCTACCCGGTCGGCTCGGTCTATTAATGTGACCGCACAAGCAAGCCAACGCAAAACTCCTTGGATGCCGGCCCTGGATACGGCGAGCGGATTCGTAGGAGCCATTTATAATCCGTTTTATAAACAAAGCAAACAAAGAAATATAAAAGTGGTAAACATCAACAAAAAAAACAATAGAAATAGGTCGCGTCACGATAATATAAAACACAATTAAAATTCGGACGACATACACGGACCCTACTATTTTCATAAATTATTAGCAACTTACCAATTTCAAGGGCTAACAATATAACGGTATAAACAAAACGTATAGGATTAACGGTATGGCATAACGGCACGGCCAAGTCAACCTCGCAAATCAACTACTAAACCGTTATCAACAAACGAAAACAAAACTATTTTTAATAATAATACTCGTAATTTAATACTACTAATAATTAAAACTAGTTCCACTTTTTTAACTAGGCAAGCGGACTCGGAACAAACACTAGTATGTGGTACTAATAAACAACACTTTCGAACGAAACTATTCGTCAAATAAATCCGGACACACAAAAAATAATATACACATCTAGGCGAGTAAACTCGTATCAAATCACTAGTATGTGGTACTAATAAACACACTTTCGAACGAACTATTCGTCAAATAAATCCGGACACACAAAAAAAATATACACATCTAGGCGAGTAAACTCGTATCAAAACACTAGTATGTGACAACAATTATATAAGTGTCTATCTATTATCGGATCCACCAAGTGAGAAACATTCGCTTCGAGAATTTACTAGAACAATTTCTTAGTACTTCAAATCGTCTCGGGATCTTCAAATACCCTCGAGATTTCAACAAAAAAAATAATTTTTAGGTACTCTTTTTAGGTACGCTTTTTATTTTTACTATGAAATTTTATGTACCTAGTTAATTTTAATATGAAAATTAACTAATTATATCAACTAGGTACGCTCTGCTACCAAAAATATGATCACGCACAATTGTGATGACCACATCTACTGTGTTCCACAGTTTATTGAAACGAAGGTTTCCCATGCAAAAATTAAGTAAATTAAACTAATCCTACCTTACTAAAATAGTGTCCGTAATCCAGGGGGGCTGACGTTGTCTCGCCGGCGCGCGCGCGCCCTGGCAAAACGATCTCCACACAACCCCCGATGGGATACTCTTACAGCTAACACTCTTATACTACACAATGCCCTAATAGGCCGCTAAAACTTTCCCGGCGCTTTTCAAAGCGAACACACACGGGTTACACGTCCGTACCCCGACCGGAGCCCTAGTAGGTGCAAAACGAATCTCGGTCCCAAAATGGGTAGGTAACTTGCGCGGCACGTCGCTACAGAAACACACGAACTTGTCTCGCGGCTGCTTACGGCCAACTGCCTGCACGCGGCCCGAGCGCATTGCGTGTCGCCCGTGAACTTGACAATGACAACGCACCGCTCGCAGCGCGGCGCGAACAGTAGGTATAACATGAAAGAGCGCCAAATTTTTTTTCTTAAGCCGCATAGTTTTCGACTTTTGATGAAAAATGTAAAAAATATGTAGTGAACAGTATATCGTTTACATAAATCATGTTTGGTTTCATTAAAATGACAAGCAGTTTCGTAAACTTCAACTTGCATTTTTACTTTTAATTTTTAATTTTGTAATTTTGATGTTGATTATTTTGATTTTATATTATTTTTATGCATTCACAATGCAATTTTGTAAGTATAGGTTAGACTTAGTTGGTCAGAGCATCGGGCCGGATTCCCGGAGGCGCGGGTTCGAATCCCGCCTGAAAGCTACTTATGGGGCTCGTGGTTTTTTACTGTCACATTTTTTCCTATAATACCTAGTTAGTAAAGAAAATAGCATATCACTACATAGTATAAAACAAAGTCGCTTTCTCTTTCCCTATGTCCCTTTGTATGCTTAAATCTTTGAAACTACGCAACGGATTTTGATGCGTTTTTTTTTAATAGATAGAGTGATTCAAGAGGAAGGTTTATATGTACTTTTTATCCCGATATTCCCACAGGAACGGGAACCACGCGGGTGAAACCGCGGGCGGCCGCTAGTTTGGGATAAAATATAGCCAATGTCACTACTCACTAGGGAATAATATAGCTTTCTACTGGTGAAAGAAAGTTTATAAGCGGTTCAGTAGTTTTTTTGTTTATCCATTGCCCGATGCTCTGACCAACTAAGCTACCGAAAGGCTTACACGACTCGTCGAATTTTGCTATCACTTGTTACGCTGTAGGCCAGCGTTGGATCATCAATGCGAGGAAACCCTCGCATCCGAAAGAAACATTTTTACAAATGTTTAAAAGATGAAACAGCCATTAAATTGAGATTTTAAATTATTTTTATGCATTTACAATGCAATTCTGTAAGTATAGGAAAAATTATCACATTTACACACATTTTTTCCTATACTTACAGAATTGCTCATCATCATCATTCTATCTGGTGAAAGAATAGACAAAGACAAAGCATAGAAGTCGAACCCGATCCCGTTTCCGACGGTTTTTGAATCAGGGGGCAGATAAACGGAGAGGTTTGTCCTCTAGCACCTTTTACATTGCTCAATATATGGTCCATACATGAGCTACATACCACTTGTTGGTTTTGTTATGTGCAGTGTACAACAAATGTATTTTTAAATATCAGTAGATTTGTCATATTTATATAATATTTAACTAAGTGTTACTATTGGTGTCTTCTACGATTATTGTTAATAAAGTAAGGTGCATTGTTAATCTGCATTTTATTTACGCAAATTATCCATTCTTTATCATGATAGAGTATTGTATAGGTAATGTATAGGTTATTCTATAGGAATGTGGGTAGGTGGGTCTTCCTGAATGTTAAGTGTAAATAAAAAATAAATAACCGCAAATAGCAGGTAATGTGTGCGTGCGTGTATATGTGTACATACGTGTATAAGTGTGTATGTGTGTGTGTTAAGCTGCTATGGCTAGAAACCAGATGGCGCCAGGTTCACACTTCCGCTAAAGGGGCCGAAGATTGTTCTCTATTTCCTATATATACAAGTTACTCTATGGTTATGATGTATGGATGATGGATGACTAGTCTATTTAATTTGTGGATGGATGATGGATATATATGACCACAAATTATATAGACTAGTATATGACATATTTTTTTTTTCAATTCGTTCGTAAAGAAACAGGCTAGATAGGGTCCGAGACCATACTGCCTTGTCATTAGTTTCTTGATTGTAATCAATCAAATGTTTGTCAATGTATAGCAGTGGTGTAGGTAAATATGTAGTTTATTGATGATTTTACTAATGCCGCGTACACACCGCGCCAACGAACGCCAACGAATGGGTTTCGATGCCCTTCGTTGGTCCTGTTTGGACGGTTTGGCGAACGCCAACGATCGTTCGTTGGCGTGTGCCGGCGACGGTGGCCGAAGGCCAAAGAACGAACGCTCAGTTGAAGCATAGTTTCTACCAAGTGTTGCCAGCGAGGTCTTGTCAAAAGATTCCTGAAATGTACAAAAAAGTAACATTTTCTTTATATATTTTTTTTTATTAGAGTCAGGCATCTTTTATAAGTTATTTTTATTTTTTTAACAAAATCAACTCCTACAAAATTTCATACTAAACAAAATCAAAACTAGAGTGAGTGAGTGAGTTTATGGAAATAGGAATTAGGAATCATAGATATAGTATTTAGGAATGGATGGAGGGAAGAAACTTTCTCACCACGAGCAACCAACAAGATACGAACGAATCCCATTGACCGGACGAGTAAGTGTATAATAATAACAACGGACGGATGACTTCATGCATTGGTGGGAAAAAGAGAAACAGATGTTAGATTGAGGAGTTGTCCTACAAATTTTTTGGGAGTTGCACACTCTGTTTCATGAACATTCCATAAAATCACCTAAAGCGATTATCACACTGCTGCGGTTTCCATTCTGGTGGACTGAGATGCGGCGTGTGCGTGCGTTTGTTATACACTGCGGATTTTTTATGCGCATCAAGATTCTATAGCCATAATTAAGAAGCGCACTACCACAAACGGGAACAGTGTGCGGTGCAGTGTAAGAACCGCCCTTAAACTAGAAGTAACCACGGAGCTAAAAATCACCTAAAAGGAATTAAAAGTAACCTGGCAACACTGGAGCCGGAATCAAGTGCCAACGATCGTTTGCTCAACATTTGTTGTTTGTGCTTTGTCCTTCGATAGCCAACGAGCGTGCGGTAGCCAACACTGAATATCCTTCGTTGGCGTTCGTTGGCGCGGTGTGTACGCGGCATAAGACGATTATTAGGCCTCGTTCGCACGGGCGTGCAGAAAGGCGTTGCGTTAGCGGGGCGATATCGCAACGTCAACGCCTAGGAACCAGAGGTGTTCGCATAGACGTAAAAAAATCGCTTGGCGTTTTGTGCTCACACGGTGCGGACTGCAGGCGTACCTATCATGAATTCGGACGACATCTTGTTAATCGCCGTTTGGTATATTAAGAAACGATAAGCAAATCTTCATTCAGAGAGAGTTATCTTACTGGTAAATTTTACACTCGGTACAGCAAGCTTCAACGATTTCCTCAAAAACTCTTCGATTAATATGAGAATGTCAATCAGCTCATTTGATGAACTACTGCTTATTTGTTGGCCCTAATAAAATATACAGCGACAAGATTCCCAAATGAGTCCTTGGGTTATTTAGGTAGGTATCACCTAAATGAAAATAAACCTAATGACGTAAAAATAGTTACCCACTGACAGTAGGTAGCGTTAAAAAAACGCTTGTATGAACGCCAATAGGGCTGCCCGTATGTTGTATTTCCATCGCGTCCATCGCGTCGCGCCGTCAATCGGGCAATGTGCGATAAAATAACGCCGCGTAAAAAAATCGCTCGCGTGTGAATGGATTAGGGAAAGTCCATAAGTTCTGTTTCAAGGCGTCAAAAAATCGCTTCAACGCGCGATAATATTACGTCCGTGCGAACGTGGCCTTAATCTTTCATATGCCGGAAATCGGATATTCGGATCCGATATTTGGCAGTTCAAGCCTCTATTGTTCTGAGGTCCAAGCAAGGAATTTATAATACAACAGGAAGGTGCACTGCTGCTAAAAAACGGTCCTAATGAAATAGTAAGAACGAGGTCAGTTTATCTCACTCCATTCCATTACGGCGGCCACGAACATGCGCGACGGGCGGCGGGCGGCGACGAGCGAATTGCAAAATTGACACAACGAAGACGGAAAACGCATAGATGTGGAAAACGTCATTCGGCTTGTACTGTTGCCACTTTAACATTCTGAAATCTATCATTCAAATTCTTTTCAAGGATAAGCCATAAAAAACTTATACGACCTAATACATTTTTATGCTTAATACGGTAATACCTAAATTAATATGCGATGTTTTTTATTGACTAAAAGTAATACGAAGCGGAAATTTTACGAAATTTAATTTTTATAACGAAAGTTGTGAACCATAAATCTACTAAACTTGTTATTTAAGAGTGCTGGCAATTTTAGAGTAAGGGACACCCACACCCTCACCTCGTTCTTGCGGTCTCAGCTGGACCGTTGACATTTTGTATTGAAATATAAACCTTATCTCTTAACATTAAAGTGAATTTTTAAATACACAAAAATACGGAGTGCACCTTCCTGTTGTACGTAGTACTTATAAATTCCTTGGGTCCAAGCCTTGTTATCATGAAGATCGACTTAATACTGAGGTAACTGGAGTTCTCACCTTGAATAAAAAAGTGTCCCCAGCAAATTTGACATTTATGTACGTAGTGGCTGACAGTTGTCTCATATGACCATACGTATTTTTTTAAAGTGTAGGTGAGACGGAAGACAGCCACTGTGTAATTTGTGGTGGACAAAAAATTTTTCGTACTGCACTCTCCAGTTACCTCAGTACTAAGTCGAGCTTCATGCTTGTTATAATCCCACACATGCCTGTATGTTCCGGTGACAGCCGTGACAGAGGAGCCACTTGCAATACAAAATTAGCTGTCAAAATGAACTGTACAGTCGTCACAAATTAAGATGCCCGTTTTGACACATGGTAATGACCCTAGAATGTAACTTAATACGAAAACCAAAAAATCAAATAAATGCTGATTACTTATCAAAGGTGTTTGAAAATAATAGGTTAAATTTTTTAACGCATCATAAATTAAGGCAAAGTGTATTCCGCCTATTATTTTTGCGTTTATTCTAAAGTAAACGCAGATTCGATTAACTACGAAGCGTCTTGAAAAACAGTTACGTTCTCAATCTTTATTTTTTTAATTACTAGTGTTGTAACCGTTGTGTGCAGGATTTTTCCAGCTTCATTCAATTTAATCGAAATAATCGTTATAACCACTTTAATAGATTAATTTGTAAAATTGATCTTTTTTGTGTGAAAACTTCGATTGGCGCTTAAAGCGTTAGTGACTATTAATTGGCAACAATGATTACGATAAAACGGTTTCTAGGTAAACGCACATTTATCCAAGAAGAACGTTTCGAACGAACCGAATGAAAAAATTCTTTAGATAAAATCTAGACAACCTTGCACACCTCACCATGTCGAATCATCACGTTCACCTTTTTAGAGATTTCTTAAAACACGTTTCGTTTGGCTCGTTCGATGCGTTCGCATGGGACAAGTTTGCGTTCACCATAAGCGGCCTGCCCCCTACCGCCTAAACGATTACGACGCATCGTGCCATCCTTGTCATGCCTTAACACATTTAGTATGGTATAACAAGGACGTTGCGATGCGTCGTAATCGGCTTCAAGCCGACGGTGCTTGGGCGGTAGGGCCCCTGTACACGTTGGCCTAACCACTGGCCAATACATCGTACATTGACACTTTTGAACGAACAAATTTGAAAAGGTTCTTTCAAAAGTGTCAATGTACGACGTATTGGCCAATGATTGGGCCAACGTGTACAGGCCGCTATAATAAGTAATGTATGTACATACTCTATGAGCATGTCGGTGCTGTGAGCTGTAGTTAAAATACTTGCACTTTTATATAAATTATGCAACTTAAGTGGATTCGAATCGATAAATATATGTTTATTAAAAGTATAAGTAGGTACCTATATAGTAAGTTTAACATTTTATTATAATAACTTTAGTCTTAATCCACGTTGCAAACCTACTATAATCGATTAATTACTCAGAACCTTAATCGATTAATCGCGAGAATCGATCACAGACTCGTATGGTTACATGCCTAATCACGTCACTTTGGCATGTGTCAAAACGGGCATCTTAATTTGTGACGACTGTAGTATTAAAATGTTTTAGTTCCAAAGATTATCACCGGGACAGATATGCTTGTCGCACTATATGTCAATGAAAATGACAACCAGGGGGGCTACCGCGTAACTTTATGGGTATGAACTTCATACGTTTTTGGGAACTTTAAGTCAATTTTATAAAGAAAATTGCCGCTATAAGTTCCTTGTTTTGTGACGTCGGGTATAACGATAACTAGCTAGCAACGTTCAACAGAACAAAGCAGCAAAAATCTATCAGAATAAGGAATTCAAATGACAGTTGAAGCCCATACCCATATCCAGATTTCTTAGCCGGTAGCCCCCTTAGCTAGTTATCGTTATCCAGACGTCAAAAAACAAGAAACTGATTGCCGCTATTTTCTTTATAAAATTGACTTAAAGTTCCCAAAAATGTATGAAGTTGACATCCATACAGTTACGCGGTAGCCCCCCAGGGGTCTACCGGTAAAAAAATATGGGTATGGACATGGGCTTCATTTGACATTTGAAGCTCATAGTTTGTCCTTACAGTGCCACAAACTTTGCTGTTCCGGTGGCCAAAATGTGAAACTAGCGTGTTTTTTAAATGTTATTCTGCTGTCAAGTTGATGTCCAACCATAGCGCTGCTGGCGGCTGAAGTTCTTAGAAGTCAGCTGGCCTACCACAAGCTCTAATAGCAGTTATTTTTAAGTTGAGAGAGTGAGACGCCGCTATACGGCGTGTAGAGCGGCGTCTCACTCTCTCAACTTAAAAATAACTGCTATAAGAGCTTGTGGTAGGCCACCAGGGCTGGTTAAAGTGTTACAAAAAAAAGAAAAACGTACGTAGCGCCGCTGTCACCGGAACAGAAAAGGTTGTGGCACTGTATATGGGCATAATATGGGCTTCAAGTATTGGATGTTTTTTTTATAAAATTGACTAAAGCCCCCAGTACAGGATGGCCGATCATGTTGGCCGACCATGATGGGCCATCGTGTACAGGGGCAGTTTGCGTTGCTCGCAGACGGCAATCCCAAAGTACTGGGGGCTTTAGAGTTCCAAAAAACGTATGAAGTTAATATCCATAAAGTTACGCGGTAGCCCCCCCGGGTGCATTCCGATACAGACCAAAATCAATTTCAGCTCTGACAACGATACGAGCCGAGCGTACCGGTTCAAATATCGCGCTTATGACAGTTAGGACCTCTCAACGATTCGGAAAGTTCGTAATCGCGCTTATAACGCTCACTGAATCACCTCAAATTCCGACCACTCTATTATATTCACTCTATGTTGAAGAAACATTGACGCTGAGGACGTATCTTCTACATGCCGATTTCGACTCGCATTTGGTTTTGTAACTATTTTTTTTTTGTAAAAAATACACCTGCTGAAGTAAATATAAATAAACAAACAACTGTCAGTTTTGACAGTACGCTCACAGTGATTATGGTTGGATTGGAGCCATGAAGTTTGACTTAATACTCTGATCTGAGGTAACTGGAGCTCTCACCCTGAATAAAAAAGTGTCGCCAGCAAATTTGACATTTATGTATGTAGTGGCTGTCAGCTGTCTCATATGACCATACGTATTTTTTTAAAGTGTAGGTGAGACGGAAGACAGCCACTGTGTAATTTGTGGTGGACAAAAAATTGTTCGTACTGCACTCTCCAGTTACCTCAGTATTAAGTCGAGCTTCATGATTGGAGCAGAGCATGGGCGGCGTAATCACAAGATGGCGGATGTTAGGACGCAATCCAAATCAGTGACGTCATGCCCCCAGTACACGATGGCCGATCATGGTCGGCGACCATGACCAATACATCGTACATTGACACTTTTGAAAGAACCTTTTTAAACTTGTTCGTTCAAAAGTGTCAATGTACGATGTATTGGTAATGGTCGCCGACCATGATCGCCAATCGTGTACTGGGGGCATCACACGCACGCACGGGATGTCGTTCTCGCGCTCACGGTGATTCGGTACGCAAATCAGCGCGATGACATCGATTTTGGTCTGAATCGGAATGCACCCCCAGTGACTACGGCAGTTCCGAAATACGCCAAAAGTGCTGTTAGCGCGAATCCATATAAATGCAGTAGGTACAAAAATCCTCAGAACAATAATATTGTTCTGATCAAAAATTTAGTACATCTTTGAAAAATCCCATTTTGTGTGAGATATTTTGTGTCTACTAAAGAACAATGGCAACTGTCCATACATTTGAAATCCTGTCAATGATTTGGCGTGTATAATTCCTCTTGATATCAAAATGTAATCGCTATATAAAACTGTTTATGGGTCTGAAGTCAGATTTTTCATTAAAGGCCAAGGAAGTCTAAAAACAACACTTAAAGTTTTGAGGTTAGAAATCTCATTTATGTTTAAGACGGCTTTTGACGTGACGCCGTCATGTCATAGCATGTAAAAACTAAAGGCAATACTACGTATTTGCTAGTTCACTTGAAAAAACAGCATAAAGAGGCTTTATAATAACATGGTATTGGTGATGGTACTTAGTTTAAAAACAATCCTACATTTGAACTACAAGTTTTATTTAAAAAAAAATGCATAACGATATTTTCGATACGATATTTTCAATATTGATACAAGTAAAGGCATACGATATAATATATTGTATATCGATACGATTTGCGATACATTACGATACGACGTAACGACGTATCGATACATCGGTACAAAGCAATATGACACCTGTCAGATCAACAATACGTTCCGTTTTAGGTAGCATAGTTGTTGAGTTTAGTCGTTCAGAAAATAAATGATAAGATATTGTGTTAGTAAGTCTTCAAAAAATGTTAAATGTATTTCATGTAATGGCGATGCTTCCTAGAATTAATATGAAATCATTGTTTGAAGCAGAAGTTATAAGCATCACATTATCGAATAAAGATCAAAAGTGTAACGGAACACCATCGGAACACTTTGACCGGTAGAGTGCGTTCATAATCCTTAACTTTGTCACTATTTTATGAATAAAACACAATAATGTATTTTTCGTTGTTGGCCTTGAATGGGAACATAAATACCATGGTTTGATTTTGTTGATTTATTAGCTATTTTATCCAATAGCATTTATTGTTATACAATCTAAAAAATATCAGGGATATAATGGCCATTGTTCTTTGGTCGGATTCGCGCTAACAGCGCTGTAGTAAGCGTATTTCGGAACACTGCCAATCTGTGGGTTGTATTCCACTTTTCAAATAATTGATACGAATTCATGAATGGTTTCATTGATAAATTCTTTGATCAAATGGATATCACTGACCTCTATTTATTACAACATTTACAACACGTCAGTGGTATTGGACAAAGTCTTTGATAAGTGGAATACTACCCTACCCTGTGACATTGGCTACGTTCCGATTTGCGCCAACAGCGATAATATTACTGATATCGCGCTCACACATCGTTCCGATTTGTTGTGAGCGCGACAACGAAAGCAGTAATTACGTCACGGATGACGTCACTACCGCCGCCATTTTGCGATCACGGTGATATCGTTCTCAAGCGTTAGCACTGTGAGCGGGCTGTCATATTTGACGTTTTGTTGTCAAACGTCATTGTTTGTTGTGGTTTTGTTTGAGTAATCTCTGCGTTTTAACTTTTATTTAGGTATTTTATTTGTTTATCCCGAAGCAGAAAGCCAGAAAAATGATAGTGCTTATTAAAGATGAGACGACGGGTAGAGACATTACTCTAAATTTAAGCACGGATCACTATCATCATCGCTGTCCAATAAAACGTTTACTAATTGACGAATATCCATACTAAACCGGTGATTATTTACTTACAAATTCAAATCAAAACAACGCTAGCTCGCGATGCGTGCAAATAGCCGTTCCAAATTGAAATCGCGTCAACAGTGCTGTCAGCGCGATAATCAAATCGGAACAGCTTTTAGCGCTCACAGCGCCAAGAGTACTATTGACTCAAAACGGAACACGGCCACGGCCATTGACCATAGAGTACTATAATGGCTACGTTCCGTTTTGCGCCAACAGCGATAATATCACTGATATCGCGCTCACACATCGTTCCGATTTGTTGTGAGCGCGACAACGAAAGCAGTAATTACGTCACGGATGACGTCACTACCGCCGCCATTTTGCGATCACGGTGATATCGTTCTCAAGCGTTAGCACCATGAAGTTCGACTTAATACTGAGGTAACTGGAGAGTGCAGTACGAACAATATTTTGAATACCACAAATAACACAGTGGCTGTCTTCCGTCTCACCTACACTTTAAAAAAATACGTATGGTCAAATGAGACAGCTGACAGCCACTACATACATAAATGTCAAATTTGCTGGCGACACTTTTTTATTCAGGGTGAGAGCTCCAGTTACCTCAGAGTATTAAGTCAAACTTCATGGTTAGCACTGTGAGCGGGCTGTCATATTTGACGTTTTGTTGTCAAACGTCATTGTTTGTTGTGGTTTTGTTTGAGTAATCTCTGCGTTTTAGGTTTTATTTAGGTATTTTATTTGTTTATCCCGAAGCAGAAAGCCAGAAAAATGATAGTGCTTATTAAAGATGAGACGACGGGTAGAGACATTACTCTAAATTTAAGCACGGATCACTATCATCATCGCTGTCCAATAAAACGTTTACTAATTGACGAATATCCATACTAAACCGGTGATTATTTACTTACAAATTCAAATCAAAACAACGCTCGCTCGCGATGCGTGCAAATAGCCGTTCCGAATTGAAATCGCGTCAACAGTGCTGTCAGCGCGATAATCAAATCGGAACAGCTTTTAGCGCTCACAGCGCCAACAGTACTATTGACTCAAAACGGAACACGGCCAATACATTGACATATTTTGATTTTTGTTTCGATCTTGTTGATTTTGATCATAGAGTAACTTGTATATATAGGATTAGGATGATCTACTCAAGCTCCTAGATTTGAATTTTTAGTAAATTAATAAAGTTGTTCCTTTAGCAATCTTCTGTAAATTGCTTCAGCCTTAACTATTCTTCTGTTCATATAACTTTTACTCGTCAAGTTTTGTCACCGAGAACAGTATTTAAGTAGCGCCGTTCGCCGACCGAATAGAAATCCATTATTTTATTGTTGTGAGATTTTCGATGTATTATCAATAAAGCTCGAATCGCTGAGCTACAAATGCATATAAAAGAAATAGTTCTTATAGTTTTATTTCATCAAGTCGCTTTTATAGCTACCAGTGACGGAGACCGATCCCCCTTTTACCAAAATTGTGTAAAAAAGTGTATGGCTGATTCTTGTAAAGGTGGTAAGTTTTTAATTAAAAAAGGCGACTCTCAGACCAAAAATACCTTTTTAAAAATAATGAAATCAATGAAATAAAAAATTTGTTTCATATTTCTTTTCTAGATGGGTATTTCTTCAAAAGTCACGCCTTTGAACAACTTGATATTTGGAGCAAAGTATTGTGGAACTGCAGGGATGAATGCAGATATAATTGTATGTGGCGCACTGTGCAGAGCTTCCAGGAGAGAGGATATGTTGTACCAAAGTTCCATGGCAAGGTATGATAGGATATAAAATTCTTTAATTGTTTCCTTTAAACAATAAAATACTTCAACTTACATACTCACTTTTTTCTTATTTAATGATCAGTATTTTAGCTACCTAATGTCTTTCTTAGGAAAAATACAGTATAAAAGAGTGTTTAGTATTATTGATGATTCCAGTATTATTAATGATTCCAGTGGCCATTTGTAAGAGTGTATGGTGTACAAGAACCAGGGTCAGCACTTGCCTCCCTCTTGAACCTTGCAACTCATCTATACATGTATTTGGAGATCAAGCGGAGATTCCCTATCAAAAGTGCTCCATTGGTTCTGTTTTGGCATATATTTGCTATTGTAAGTTAATTGTTTATTCCCGTTATTTTTAACTACCTGCTCCGCGCCATTTACCTGCATGGTACCCGTTCCCGTGGGAATATTGGGATAAAAATTAGCCTATGTGTTATTCTGATGTATAAGCTATATTGTTGTAAAGTTTCATTAAAATCCATTCAGTAGTTTTTGTGTGAAAGAGTAACAAACATCCATACATAAAAACACATGTTTCTAATATAAGGAAGGATACAGTAAGGATGTAAATAGGATGTAAATAATTTATACTTCTTATTTTTTCTCTATTCCAGGTATGCATGCATGCATGGGTCTGGTCCACCGTATTCCATACCAGAGATAGCCCATTTACAGAGTTCATGGATTATGCTTGTGCTCTGTCCATGGTTATGAGTTTATTCATTGCTGCTGTGGTAAGGTAACTAAATATTTCTTACTGTTTCTTCTCCTACCAAAGACTAAATGAAATAAATATAGTTTAGTTAAAAAATACTAAATTAAAAGAGATAAGGGATTTGAACTGTGTACAAAGGTACACAGTTTGATAAATATAGTTTTTCTCAGCAATCACAATGTAGTTGTTAGTTAACTATTGATTAGTCAACTCATCATAAGCATTGAATACCTACTACCTATAGGGCCTTAAATTTATCCATACCTTAAATTAAAATATAAATTGTTTAACAAAGCAGTTTTGCTATGTGAGTGTTTCTAACTTACAATCCTAATTTTTGGTGACCTCATGTCCTAGACCGTTTATCCAAACCTAAAATTAAAATATAGCTTGTTTAACAAAGCAGTTTTACTATGCAAGTGTTTCTAACTAACTTACAATCCTAATGTTTGGTGTTCTCGTGTTCCAGAGCGTTCCAGCGCCATCGTAAACTGGTAGCCTGCATGCTGGTCGGGCCGCTGCTGTTCTACGCGACGCACGTGCGTTACCTGCACACGGGCGCCGTTGACTATGACTACAATATGCTGGTCAACTTGGCCTTTGGTAAGTGTTCGGAAAAGATCGACGTTTCTGAACGCATCTCTAATGTCACGTCAAATTGACATTTAGCTGTCACTTGAAGTTGACAGTGCTCACTTGATTGGAATTCTTGTAAAAAGATGTCGGATTAATTTTGCTGAATTGTTAAGAAAACGCTCGCGTTGAATATGCCTGGCATATCGAGCTTGAATTGAATCCTGAATTATCTATTTGATCCCGTGTTGTACGACCAAGATTTTGACGCCATCTTGAGGAGTGGCCGGTCGCGGTGCTTTGAAAGATAATTTTCCACCACGCGTTGTTGTCGGGACAATATATCTTAATAAGCAAGCCCCGCGTGTGTTATTGTGTTTTGGGACTCTGTGTGGTGTTAGTTTTGTGAGTAAGGTGACGAATTGGTAAGGTCTGCAGAAGAAGAAGGATTTACCAGGGGGCGCGCCCTCTGTCTCCGCTGCCCAGGAGACTTTCGACACCACAGACCGTATGTAAAATCACCTTACTTCACATTAAGTCGCTGTGGATCGCAGTTTCAATTGTTCAGTTACATCCCGGCTGAAACCAAGTTTTGTCCGGAGTCTATACTAATGATATGCTTCCACTGCGCCATAACAGCCCCGCGGGTCTAGGCAGGGGTGTACTGAACAGTAAGATATGCCGTATTTCAAATATCCTCGAGCAATTTGGGCTTTACGGCAATATCCATACATAGCGCCATATCAACCTTTGAATTTTAACCACCTCTGTGGTATAGTGGTTCATACCACCGATTTCAGATCAGAAGTCCCGGGTTCGATTCCCAGTGGGGGTACAAAATATTGTATTCGGTTTGGTTGGTGGTGGGACTTGTTCTTAGTCTGCCTGGCTAGCTACCACCATCTTATCTAAGTCTGACGCCATAACAATGATGTTTTCAGCTTTATTGTGTTTCGGCAGTTAGAGATAAGATAGCCAGTTCTTCAGTGACTGAGGATTCCGGGAGTAGTGTGCTTCCATCTTCAGCCTTATCACAACTTAACATCCGGTGTGATGAAGGCTAAGTGCTAACTCGTTGTGAATTAAATAAATTTTTAGAAAGATGTGTAGGCATTAATTTTAATTTACTTTTAACTACCATTGCATGTACTTATTTACCTATAATTTCATCATATTTCTTTAATCTTTTATCAACTAATTAATAATCTTGCTACCGTTGTGGAACTGCATTTTTGTATTTTTAAATGTTATATTTTTTTGTGTTATACATTGTAAAAATTTAATGTTTAGAAATATAATTTTGTAAGTATTTAAAATGTAATAAAGGGAATAATATTAATAAAACACTTTATTGCACACAATAGATAAAACAAATTACAAAGAAACATTACAAAAGCACAGAAAGCATACAACAAGGCGGCCTTATTGCTAAATAGCAATTTCTTCCAGGCAACCTTGGGCGAAAGATAAGTAAGGTATAGGACAGTGGGGAGTGGGTGCAAATACAGGAAAGGATATTTGATATCGATGTACATATACAATAGGTACCGAAAGAATATATTTATTTATTGATAGCGAAGGAAATAATATTATATAAGTTTATATGTAAATATTAAGTATAGGAAAGGAAATGACTCTTTACTTGATCGCTGAAACTACGCAAAGAACGAGCTTTACGGATACCTTCTGGGAGTGAATTCCATAAACGGACAGCGTGTACCGAGAAAGAATAAGAAAGGAAATCGGTAGAATGTTTAGGGATAGCAAGAGAAAGATTAGAAGAAGAACGTAAAGTACATAGTGAAGATGAGGATCGATAGCTGAAGCTATCTTTAAGGTAAAAAGGAGAAGTTGGGACGAAAAGGATGGAATAAAGGAGTGTTAGAGTGTGTAAGTCCCTGCGCCGGCGAATAGGGAGCCAATTTAACTTACAGCGGAAATGAGATACGTGGTCAAATTTACGTAAGTTGAAGATGAATCTGATGCATAGATTCTGCAGACGCTCTAACTTGTCAAGCAATTCCTCCGATAAGTCTGTGTAACAAGCGTCAGCGTAGTCTAAGATGGAAAGAATGAGGGATTGAGCAAGGGTTGTTTTAGTGCTGGACGGCAAAAAGTTACGCAGGCGATTGAGAGAACCGTAAGCAGCAAACACCTTCCTTCTTAAAGCTTCAACCTGAGGCCTCCAAGAGAAACTCTGATCAAAAATTACACCGAGGTTTTTGACCGACTCGGAAAAAGGAATAACAATGTTATCATATTTCACAGGAGGTAGCTGCTCAAAATCGATCCTCGAAACAAAATGAGGACTACCAATAATGATGGATTGTGACTTGGAAGGGTTAACAGTAAGCCCAAATGACTTACTCCAATTACTGATATGTGCTAGATCAGAATTGGTAGCCGCTATTGCATTGGACAGTTCTGAAAGTGGTGCTTGTGTGTAGATCTGAAGATCATCTGCATACAGGTGATAGGAACTTGAAAGAGAGTGAGTAATAGAATTTATAAAGATTGAGAAGAGAAGTGGAGATAGGACGCCACCCTGAGGAACTCCGGCACCAATGTCACACCACGCAGAGGATGAGTCTCCGAGGTGGATTCGTTGCCGTCGCCCTAGCAGGTAACTTCGAAACCAATCGATTGCGGCTGTAGATAGGTTAAGAGAATGTAACACACCGAGGAGGACATCAAAGTCAACTGAACTGAAAGCATTACTGAAATCCAGTAGCGTTAACAGTGTCAGCTGACGACTCTCCATGCCTCGGCGTATATCGTCCGAGATCTTGATCAATGCCGTGGAGGTGCTATGGCCTTTACGGAAACCAGATTGAAAGGGATTAAAGAGGTTGTTAATATTGAAATAAGCGGTCAGCTGTATGTATACAAGTTTTTCAAGGACTTTAGAAAGGAAAGAGAGTATGGATATAGGATTAAGTTATCATCTGAAGTTTGTGTGGAATACTATACATCTTTTTGGTCCTTCGAGCCGGATGAAAATCTCCACTGGCAATAATAATGAATAAAAAATATAATGAGTATTCATGGAGAAAATAAAGATTTATTTATAATGCGCAGGTGTGGTCGGCTCGCTGGTGTGGCTGCTATGGTCGGTGGTGCAAGTGCTAGCGGGGCGCAAGCACGCGTGGCGCGTGGGCGCATTCACGATACTGTCGGGCGCGGCGCTGGCGCTGGAGCTGCTAGAGTTTGCGCCCGCGATGGGCGCCTGGGACGCGCACGCGCTGTGGCACCTCAGCACTGCGCCGCTGCCGCTGCTGTTCTACAGGTGTGTCGGTCAGTGTGGTTACAGCGGGCGCTCACGATACTGTCGGGCGCTAGTTCCCTTACGCGCTGGGCGCCTGGGACGCGCACGCGCTGTGGCACCTCAGCACCGCGCCCCTGCCGCTGCTGTTCTACAGGTGTGTCGGTCAGTGTGGTTACAGCGGGCGCTCACGATACTGTCGGGCGCTAGTTCCCTTACGCGCTGGGCGCCTGGGACGCGCACGCGCTGTGGCACCTCAGCACCGCGCCCCTGCCGCTGCTGTTCTACAGGTGTGTCGGTCAGTGTGGTTACAGCGGGCGCTCACGATACTGTCGGGCGCTAGTTCCCTTACGCGC
This sequence comes from Crambus lathoniellus, assembly GCA_949710035.1. NCBI lineage: Eukaryota > Metazoa > Arthropoda > Insecta > Lepidoptera > Crambidae > Crambus > Crambus lathoniellus. Next base: position 2,336,246 of record OX453301.1, on the reverse strand, counting down.
TGGGCGCCTGGGACGCGCACGCGCTGTGGCACCTCAGCACCGCGCCCCTGCCGCTGCTGTTCTACAGGTGTGTCGGTCAGTGTGGTTACAGCGGGCGCTCACGATACTGTCGGGCGCTAGTTCCCTTACGCGCTGGGCGCCTGGGACGCGCACGCGCTGTGGCACCTCAGTACTGCGCCGCTGCCGCTGCTGTTCTACAGGTGTGTCGGTCAGTGTGGTTACAGCGGGCGCTCACGATACTGTCGGGCGCTAGTTCCCTTACGCGCTGGGCGCCTGGGACGCGCACGCGCTGTGGCACCTCAGCACCGCGCCCCTGCCGCTGCTGTTCTACAGGTGTGTCGGTCAGTGTGGTTACAGCGGGCGCTCACGATACTGTCGGGCGCTAGTTCCCTTACGCGCTGGGCGCCTGGGACGCGCACGCGCTGTGGCACCTCAGCACCGCGCCCCTGCCGCTGCTGTTCTACAGGTGTGTCGGTCAGTGTGGTTACAGCGGGCGCTCACGATACTGTCGGGCGCTAGTTCCCTTACGCGCTGGGCGCCTGGGACGCGCACGCGCTGTGGCACCTCAGCACCGCGCCCCTGCCGCTGCTGTTCTACAGGTGTGTCGGTCAGTGTGGTTACAGCGGGCGCTCACGATACTGTCGGGCGCTAGTTCCCTTACGCGCTGGGCGCCTGGGACGCGCACGCGCTGTGGCACCTCAGCACCGCGCCCCTGCCGCTGCTGTTCTACAGGTGTGTCGGTCAGTGTGGTTACAGCGGGCGCTCACGATACTGTCGGGCGCTAGTTCCCTTACGCGCTGGGCGCCTGGGACGCGCACGCGCTGTGGCACCTCAGCACCGCGCCCCTGCCGCTGCTGTTCTACAGGTGTGTCGGTCAGTGTGGTTACAGCGGGCGCTCACGATACTGTCGGGCGCTAGTTCCCTTACGCGCTGGGCGCCTGGGACGCGCACGCGCTGTGGCACCTCAGCACCGCGCCCCTGCCGCTGCTGTTCTACAGGTGTGTCGGTCAGTGTGGTTACAGCGGGCGCTCACGATACTGTCGGGCGCTAGTTCCCTTACGCGCTGGGCGCCTGGGACGCGCACGCGCTGTGGCACCTCAGCACCGCGCCCCTGCCGCTGCTGTTCTACAGGTGTGTCGGTCAGTGTGGTTACAGCGGGCGCTCACGATACTGTCGGGCGCTAGTTCCCTTACGCGCTGGGCGCCTGGGACGCGCACGCGCTGTGGCACCTCAGCACCGCGCCCCTGCCGCTGCTGTTCTACAGGTGTGTCGGTCAGTGTGGTTACAGCGGGCGCTCACGATACTGTCGGGCGCTAGTTCCCTTACGCGCTGGGCGCCTGGGACGCGCACGCGCTGTGGCACCTCAGCACCGCGCCCCTGCCGCTGCTGTTCTACAGGTGTGTCGGTCAGTGTGGTTACAGCGGGCGCTCACGATACTGTCGGGCGCTAGTTCCCTTACGCGCTGGGCGCCTGGGACGCGCACGCGCTGTGGCACCTCAGCACCGCGCCCCTGCCGCTGCTGTTCTACAGGTGTGTCGGTCAGTGTGGTTACAGCGGGCGCTCACGATACTGTCGGGCGCTAGTTCCCTTACGCGCTGGGCGCCTGGGACGCGCACGCGCTGTGGCACCTCAGCACCGCGCCCCTGCCGCTGCTGTTCTACAGGTGTGTCGGTCAGTGTGGTTACAGCGGGCGCTCACGATACTGTCGGGCGCTAGTTCCCTTACGCGCTGGGCGCCTGGGACGCGCACGCGCTGTGGCACCTCAGCACCGCGCCCCTGCCGCTGCTGTTCTACAGGTGTGTCGGTCAGTGTGGTTACAGCGGGCGCTCACGATACTGTCGGGCGCTAGTTCCCTTACGCGCTGGGCGCCTGGGACGCGCACGCGCTGTGGCACCTCAGCACCGCGCCCCTGCCGCTGCTGTTCTACAGGTGTGTCGGTCAGTGTGGTTACAGCGGGCGCTCACGATACTGTCGGGCGCTAGTTCCCTTACGCGCTGGGCGCCTGGGACGCGCACGCGCTGTGGCACCTCAGCACCGCGCCCCTGCCGCTGCTGTTCTACAGGTGTGTCGGTCAGTGTGGTTACAGCGGGCGCTCACGATACTGTCGGGCGCTAGTTCCCTTACGCGCTGGGCGCCTGGGACGCGCACGCGCTGTGGCACCTCAGCACCGCGCCCCTGCCGCTGCTGTTCTACAGGTGTGTCGGTCAGTGTGGTTACAGCGGGCGCTCACGATACTGTCGGGCGCTGGAGCTGCTAGAGTTACTGTCGGGACTCTACACCTGCTATGGAATTGCGTAAAGTCAATCGTATTCATTTGACAGTTCATATTGTATCATAATAAATGTCATTCCATACAAATTGCAGCCGATTGAATACGATATGAACTGTCAAATAATACGATTAAGAAGTCGCCAAACTTATTTTGTACACCAAAATATGTTCCTACCGCTTCATTATCGTGGACTCCCGTTTAAATCTCAAAAATCTCTAATTCATTATTATTTTGCTCATACAGCCCCGTCGTCTGTCTAGTAGGGGTCGATTTGGACACGAGTTCCCCGTGGAACAACCGTTGGTCTAACTGGTAGTACCATGGGGATTTTCTTTTCCCGATAGACTAACTCTTCCGTGGTACAACTAAAATCATTCCCTGTGGAACAACTAAACAAAGTCAATCATCAAAATAGACGAAACGTTATCCTTATTATGGAATGGACGGGAGATGTTTATTTCCCATATTACTACTGCCACAGAATATATAATAGTACTAACGCTACTGCATAGAGAATATGCATAAACCATGTTTCCTCATAGACCCACTGCACAAGAAATGTCCTCGACAGTACGAATACTTATAAAAATTTAAAAAATATAAGCTGAAGGTACCAGGGTTGCATAGCTAACCAGGAGTTATTTTAGATGTTTTGAGATTATAATAGGCAGCAGCATTTTAAATAGGTACACTCGTAAAACGTTATTACCTGAAAATACCAGGGTTGCATAGCTAACCAGAGTTTATTTTAGATTTTTCGAGATTTTATAGGCAACAGCATTTTAAGTAGGTATACTTGTAATAATTGACTTGATTGATTGACTTTGTTTAGTGGGCAGCGTTTGGGAAGCTCCGACATATATTCGCGTCCGAAATACCTCAATGTCTCAAGACGAAAGTCTTTGACCAGTGTGTGTTGCCAGTAATGACCTATGGAAGTGAGACGTGGTCTTTTACTATGGGTCTCATAAGAAGGCTCAAAGTCACCCAGCGAGCAATGGAGAGAGCGATGCTTGGTATTTCCCTGCTCGATCAAATCAGAAATGATGAGATCCGCAGGAGAACTAAAACAACCGACATAACTCGAAGGATTGCATCATTGAAGTGGCAGTGGGCGGGACACATAGCACGGAGAACCGATGGCCGTTGGGGCGGAAAGGTTCTCGAATGGCGACCGCGTACCGGACGACGTTCCGTGGGCAGGCCCCCTACAAGGTGGACCGACGATCTGGTCAAGGTCGCGGGAAGCCGCTGGATGCGGGCAGCGCAGGACCGATCGTTGTGGAGATCCTTGGGGGAGGCCTATGCCCAGCAGTGGGCGTCGTTCGGCTGACATGATGATGATGATGATGACTTGTAATAACTCCTGGTTAGCTATGCAACCCTGGTACTTTCAGTTAATATTTTTTTATCTAAAAAGTATCCCTCCGTCCACTTGGATCCACCGCCAGTATCCACCGGTGGAGCCAAAGTAATCGAACGAAAGAAAGACATTTGTGCAATGTGTCTACGGGGAAAACACGGTATGTAGGTATATCCTTTATGCAGTAATAATATGGGAAAAAAAATCTTCCGTCCATTCCATATTATGGATAACCACTCGTCTATTTTGATTGACTTTGTTTAGTTGTTCCACAGGGAATGATTTTATTTGTACCACGGAAGAGTTAGTCTATCGGGAAAAAAAAATCTTCCTGGTACTACCAGTTAGAGTCTAACTGGTAGTACCAGGAAGATTTTTTTTTGTTCCCAACCTTTTCTTGGTCAGGGACCACTTTTATATCATTCTTATTAACAGGGACCAGGGGGTGACGTCGATACCTTTTGATGTTGTTTCCAGTTCCCGTAAAATCAATAATTCTTCTTTAATTATATTGTCGTCGTCTAAAAAGCGAACAAATACAAGTAGTTGACAACAATTAAAAATTTCGGTCGATTTGTCATACCGCAAAGCGAAAAATTTTGACTTTTTGATTCATGAAACAAGTAATTGCTCCTCTATATTTCATATTATCATTTGACAAAAGTTCAATTCGAGCTGTGACCTTCGATCAACAATAACAAAGGTTTTGACTGTGTTATTGGACAGAGGTAACTATACCTTGTACCTAATAAAAGCGTTCCGCTCGCGACTTCGTCTGCGTGGACGCCCTTATTTACCCCTTTTAAGGGGGATTTTCCAAAAATCCTCGCTTAGTGCTCCCCTACACTTCCCAAAAGAACATACATGCCAAATTTCAGCTTGCGCCCAGTAGTTTCGGCTGTGCGTTGTCTGCTTGTCTGTCTGTCAGTCAGTAACGCAAGAGTTTTAAATAGATTTTTTTTTCTTGGCCTCTAATCCCAAAACTTCTTCGATGGCTTTGATCAAACTCCATTTCACGAGTGTTTCTCCGACTGTGTGAGGTTTTTTAGATTGTGCTATTAATTTAGAAATCTCAAACGACGCTATTAATGATTATCCGAACATTGGAAGAAAAATAACGGAAATCGGAACAAAAAAAATAAACTCGGGTCTAGTGGTCCGAGTACCACTAGATCCGAGTTTCATTTTTAATCAACTCTCTAATTTGATCTCACCGCCCGCAAAATTTAAAATCAATCCGCGGACCACGTTTTGGCTTCTGCGGACCACTGGTGGTCCACGGACCACTGGTTGGGAACCATTGAGTTAGACCAACGGTTGTACCACGGGGAACAGGTGGATTTGGACCGGTAGATATGATAGAATTTTATTATATTTTGAAGTAAGTTATTTGTTGTCCAGATAAAAAAAAAAACTTTATAGCTATTGACTTAAGCAAGCATAAACTATTTGTTTCACTATTAAATTATAAAATATACTAGCCCGCGGCTTCACCCGCGTGGACCCCCGGTATCCCTCGGGAATGTGATATTTTTCCGGGATGAAAAGTAGCCTATGTCATTCTCCAGCTCCAAAACTATCCCCATACCAAAAATCACGTCGATCCGTTGCTACCTTTTGACGCGAATGATGGACAAACAAACAAACACTTCCACATTATTAACATTAGTATGGATTCAAGCTTTTCCTCTTTTGTTCCAGATTTGTGATAGACGATTTATACTACTTGCAGTCGACGAAGCTAAGTGACAAAACTAATTTTAAATCTACCTAAGCTCTAGTCAGTGATTTACATTCGCAATAGAAATTAAGATTTATATTTAAATAAACAAAATAAATTATTCCAAACAATCACAATTTTTATTACCAAACTTAAAAAAACACTAGTTAATTTTAAACAAACTTCTCAAAACATTTACGTCTACTTCGAATTTACTATAACAACTGAGCGTTCAAAGTTAACCCTCCAATATGATCTTCTTCCACTGCCCAGTGCAAGCGGGCTTGTGTTTCTTGAGCCAGGTGAACCCCTTCGCGGTGACTTTAGGGCCGCCGGTCTTCTTAGGGATCCTCAGAGTGACCCCTTTATTTCTGACGTAGGGCGGTACGGAGGGCGCGATGGACGCGTTGATTAGCCGCCGGGGCCGGTCGGGGCCCGTCAGCGCGCTGCGGGCCTCGTAGCCGCGCCAGTACGTGGGGTTGGACGTGGGGGGGTCGCTATCTCGGGACCGCGAGGCCCCTGACGAGTGTCTATGAATAATAAGTTTTTATTTTTAAAAATGTCATTTTCATGACAAGCTTTTTTGCTGACTGTACTTTAATATTGTATTGTCATCAAAACCAAAACTGTATACAAAATTTCAGCTCCATCGGACACTGGGAAGTGGGTCAAATTAAGTTTGCAAGATTTGTCCCAACAAAAACTAACTAACATTTAGTTACTAAAAAGCTTGTAAATACCGCCGCCAGTACGTGGGGTTGGACGTGGGAGGGTCGCTCTCGGGACCGCGAGGCCCCTGACGAGTGTCTATCTATGCATAAATACATTAAGACCTGATCAGACGAAGGACTATTGTCCCACGGCACGGGGACAAAAAGTCCCTGTACGTCTAAAAAATGTCCTCCGAGTACTTGTCACGGACTCAACGCATACGGTGTGCGGTCATTTGTTGCCCGAAAACGTACTTCACTATCGAGCGCTCAATGCAGACAAAGTTCGTTGTGTGCGTTGTTGGGCCTAGTTACTTTCAAAGATTCAAAGATTCAAAGATTCAAAGATTCAAATTTGTTTATTCAATTTAGATTGTTATTTACAATACTTGTGAACGTCATAGAAGCTACGCCATCGGTTCGCAAACCCTACAGCGGGAGGCCTTGGAGAAGAACCGGCAAGAAACTCCAAGGGTTGTTTTTTTCTCCCTGTTTTATTTCATACAGAGTCGTCAAATTGAAAAATTACCTTAACATGGTATAACTAAGGTCAGTTTCCATCACAATTACACAATGGGTTATGATAAATACAGTTAAGTATAGGCGAACTAATGATCATAGCGGTGAACAATTTTCAATTACTTAGGAATTCTACTTAAAGCTTTAATATTAGTTAAAAACAAAAGACAATTCTACTATATACTGCAAGCTGCGCCATACATGTTTCAAATGTAATTCTTAATAAAATGAATAAAAACAAAAGAAAACACATTTTAAGGCAAGCAGATAAGAGCAGACCCATTCCCACTGGCAGCACCCGTTCACGAGCATGACGCATGAACCAGCCATCGCTTCGCTCAACCATATTTTAGGGAACGTAACGACCCGCCTCACACGCCACCACCGTACGGGGACAATTTCTATTTTTTTCGGGGACTCCCGCGAACTTTTGTCCATTCCAGTCTCTCGGTGTTCGCGGTACTTTAGGGGACTTTTTATTTCCTTGTGTGCGTTATTCGATAAAATTTATAAGATATCTATATCAATGGACGAAAAGTACCCGGCGGACAGTCCCTCGTGTGATCAGGCCTTTGAGAACGAGTAAACGCCTTAGCCGCGCCAGTACGTAGGGTTGGGTTGGATGTGGGGGGGTCGCTCTCTCGGGACCGCGAGGTCACTGACAAGTGTCTATGAATAATAAGTTTTTAGTAAAAAATTAATTTTCATGACAAGCTTTTTTGCTGACTGTACTTTAATATTGTATTGTCATCAAAACCAAAACTGTATACAAAATTTCAGCTCCATCGGACATTGGGAAGTGGGTCAAATTAAGCTTGCGAGATTTGTCCCCCACTAATAAACGAACTAACATGGCAAGTTAATAAAAAGCTTGTAAATACATTAATAAGAATGAGTAAACGCCCTAGCCGCGTACGCCAGTACGTGGGGTTGGACGTGGGGGTTCGTCGCTCTCTCGGGAACGAGAGGCCGAGTGTCTATGAATAGATACATTTTTAAGGATGAGTAAACGCTGTACGATTTACGGGTTGGAATAACCGAAAGGGTGCGCAAGGAGTCTTTAGTAATTACAAGTGAAGGTAATATTCGGTTAGGTTAAGTTAGAACTGTGAAAATAAAGTGAAAAAAAAGAAAAAAAAGCCAGGAAACCATTTGATTGCATTTTCGGCAAAATTATTAACGTCAAAAGTCTTACTTTTTAGTAGGCGCAGTTACGCACCCTTTGCGACACATTGACCGACTGTTATAAGTAGCGGCACGTAAGTCTAGAGGCCTAATCAGACGACGGACTGTTCTCCGGGTACTTTTTTGTCCATCGATATAGATCTCTTATAAATTGTAACGAATAACCCACACGAGGAACTAAAAGCACCGCGGACAAAAAGTCCGCGAAATTACCACGGACACCGAGAGACTGGACTGGACAAAAGTTCGCGGTAGTCCGCGAAAAAAATAGAACGAACGTAACTAGGCGCAACAACGCACACAACGAACTTTAGTCTGCATTGAGCGCTCGATAGTGAAGTACGTTTCCGGGCAACAAATGACCGCACACCGTATGCGTTGAGTCCGCGACAAGTCCTCGGAGGACATATTTTGGACGTACAGGGACTTTTTGTCCGCCGGGTACGAAAGTCCCTCGTCTGATTTTGCCCTAGCGCTGACCGTGACGTGGAGGGCACATGTTTATGGTATGGCGCAAGGCCCAAAATACCTTACTTTTGACTTCTGCGCATCCCCTCCACGTTTCGGTCAGCGCTAGACTTACGTCCGGTACTTGTACTAAAAAGCCAATGCAGTTTATATTTTATAGTTCACATCCAAACAATGACCTGCCTGTAAATTCTACATAATCTACGCTGTTGTTCTACTTTCCATCCTATTAGACGTTTACTCTAATAGGATGGAATCCTGGATCAGCCACTCCATGCTCCCTGCACACACAGAACCTACCCGTGGCCGTACTTGCTTAGATCATGTCATTATTAAAACAAAAAATGAAGCTACATGCATTATACTGAACTCATCTGTAACAGATCATCAAGCTGTTGCCCTTAGCATATCCAGAAAACCGAGCCTTGCGACAAAAAACCATACGTACCATCGAATCGACTTTGAATACCTCGATGAACTAATGCAAACCACGGATTTCCAACCAGTTCTAAAGTGTACAGACGCCGATCTTGCTGCCAACTTGCTGGTTTTGCAACTAACTGAGGCAATAAACAGTAGTACAAAAATAACAAAAACTCCTAAACGTCAAAGTATATCCAAACCATGGATAACTAAAGGATTGCTACGCTGCATGAAAAACAGGGATAACTTATTGAAAAAAAACAAAAAAGATCCTCAGAACGAAATTCTCCGGACTACATACAAACGTTACCGGAACTACTGTAACAACATCTTAAAAAAAACCAAACGAATGTACGAGAAAGACGAAATCAACAGAACAAAAAATAATAAAAAACAACTTTGGGAGGTTATTAAGAAGATAAGTGGCTCAAATCGAACTATCGACCACTCACCATCACTTGTCTCATCTCATAATCCTGTTCATAGACTCAATGAAGTTAATAATTACTTTGCAAACGTAGGTAAGAATTTGGCCGAGCAGATTGCGCCTTGTGACCCTGCCACATGCAACTGCAATGCACGACCGACCTCCACTCCCTCCAAATCATTTGTGATGACCCAAACTGATGATAGTGAGGTGTTTCAGTTAATTACTGGGCTCAGGGAGAGATGTGCCACTGGTGTAGACCAAATTTCCACCACAATAGTGAAGAGATATGCGCATATATTGACTGCGCCGGTTGCACATATATGTAACCTGGCGATATCGTGCGGTGTCTTTCCCTCTGCATTCAAAATTAGTCAGATTAAACCTATACATAAAAATGGAGATAAGAGTGCAGTGGAGAATTACAGACCAATATCTATTCTGCCAACTCTCTCGAAATTGCTTGAGCGACTAATGAACAAAAGGTTGGTTGCTTACCTCGAGTCAAACAAACTACTTTCACCGTCACAATATGGTTTCCGTAGTGGTAGGTCTACAAACGATGCTGTCCATGATCTTGTTGATTCCATCGTCACGTCTCTTGATAGGAAGAGGAAGTGCCTTGTACTCTTTCTCGACCTAGCAAAAGCGTTCGACACTGTTTCCATCCCCCGGTTGTTGAACAAGCTGGAATGGTTCGGTGTAAGAGGACTTCCACTTAAACTTTTTGAGGACTACCTATCCAACAGAACTCAGAGGGTAAAAATCGGAGAGTGGGTAAGTGAGGACGTTAAGGTCACGTATGGTTTGCCACAGGGAAGCATAGTTGGCCCCACATTATTTCTCGTCTACATCAACGACTTGTGCCAAATGCAGCGTGGTGGTAGAGTCTATGCTTTTGCCGATGACACCGCACTCTTCTTCCAAAGCGACTCCTGGAAAAAGGTTTTCGATGTTGCTCAGGAGGGATTTGATAGGGTAAACTCATGGCTCAAATGCAACGTATTAACACTGAATGTCCCTAAGACGAAATATGTTGCCTTTGCATGCAAAACCAACCAAGTCCCACCAGAAACGTACCACCTCATGGCCCACCGATGTAGCGTAAGGTCACCTCTTGCCCTCTGCTCCTGCCCTACTCTCGAGAAAACTAATACCCTTAAATATCTTGGTGTCTATCTAGATCAAGCCCTTACATTCAAGTCCCATCTCGAACTACTGGCGTCTAGAGTCCGCAAACTAATTTATATCTTTAGAACGTTGAGGCACGTTGCTGATCGCTCTATTATCAAGACCGTTTATTACGCTCTCGCTCACTCACTCCTACAGTACTGTATCACTGTCTGGGGTGGTGCTGCCAAATCACATATGATAGTTGTGGAGCGAGCCCAACGCATTCTACTGAAAGTAGCAGCTGGATTTCCGTATCGATATCCCACAGCAGGATTATACAGAGACTGGGATATACTAAGTGTGAGACAAACCTTCATCCTCCAAGTCGCGCTCAAAAAGCACTCGCAATTACCATACAACTCCGAGTTACACAAATACAAGCGTAGAAATCACAAAGTCTGTGTCATCCTACATTTTAAAACAACTCTAGCGCAGAGGTTCTTTTCGTTTCTAGGCCCATTCATTTATAATAAAATAAATTCAATTCTCCACATATACCATCTTACAAAAGCTCCTTGTAAAAATGTTATTACAGGGTATTTAAAATCATTAGACTATGAGACGACTGAAAAATTGCTCCTTCCTTTAAAATAATTTAATATACAAATCTCAACTCAAGGATATATTTATTTGTCTGCATTCTGTATTATTATATTTTATTTTTATTATCATACTAGCTTTCCGCCCGCGGCTTCGCCCGCGTGGACTACACGACGTTATCCCGCCGGAATGTGACATTTTTCCGGGATAAAAAGTAGCCTATGTTCCTCTCCAGGCTACAAAGTATCTGTGTTCCAAATTTCAGCCAAATCCGTTCAGCCGTTTTGGCGTGATTGAGTAACAAACATCCAAACATCCAAACATCCAAACATCTAAACTTTCACATTTATAATATTAGTAGGATAAATCATACGAACCTCACATCACGTATCATCATGCTCACCCACAACAAACGCCCATGCACCTATACATACATTTCACACTCACTGACACACACATACACTCACACACACACAATCCACTAGAACATAGACTTTGTTGTGTTACTGTTTAAATTTTTTTTGTTTCCTTTATTTTTGTTTTTTATACAAACCTATGTGTTAACATAGTGTAACTAATAGTGATATTGACAAAATGCTATCTGAGGGTGGGGGCCTGGTGACCTGTAGTACAGGGTCTTCTCTGATACCTATCTCAGGCACCAGTCCCACACAAGGCTCTCAAGAATACTTGTATTAGCAATAAGTACCTTAGAGTTGTGAAGGGATCAATAAAGATTTTATTTATTTATTATAATAATGAGCTCCATAAGTAGGTACCTAAAAATGGTCCAAACTACTGAAATCGTTAGGAAGCGTTACCTTTGATTTTCATGAAACACCAATTTTTCATCCCATTGCCGCCTGTATTCTTGGTCCATGTACGGGGATCTTCTGTATTTATCCTGGTTCCTGTCCCGCACTTGCCGAGAGAAAGACAACTTGGAGTGGACCCTTGGCCTGGGCGGGCGCACCGGGACCAGCCCGCGCGGCGTCCGGATCACCTCCTGGCTATACACGGTCTGGTAGCCTTCGGACTCCGTCTCGGATTCCTCACTCTCACTCGCGTTTTCCACCTGTACCTCCTCTTCCTTCTTCTTCGGTTTACTTTTGAATAGTTTAAGAGGTCTAAACATTTTGCTAAAAATACCCCTCTTCTCCGCTTTCTGGAATATTTACGTATTTTTTATACTTTCTTAAATTAATATTACTTACATAATACAACGTTCTTTTTCATTTATTCATTACCTTATCCGACCCTTCCCCTGGGGACACAACTTCAACCCTTTCGACGTCCGAGGACCCCTCGGTGGTACTGGCCGCGTTCGCCTCGTACTCTTCTTCAATTCTTTTTTGCCTTGCGTTCTGTAGCTTCAAATTCTCCATGTAACTATCGATGCGTTTATTCCTCAAATAATTTTCCGTGTCTGTCTCGCTCACTTGGTGAGACCGTAAGCTCACCGTGTTCGAATTTAATTTGTTGCTCAAACTACTGTAAGGACTTGTAGATTTTAGTGGATCCGGCTTTTTAGAATCTGTGTTTAGTTTCGTATGTAAATTGACATCTTCTTGAGCGTTATTTCGCTCCAAGGATGGCAGGCGCGATCCTTGGATTAAACCTTCACCTTCGCTGGCAGAAGTATCCTTAGCAGGCATATCCATATTGACTTTAATAGACTTATAAATTTCTTTGATGAGTTTATGTGTTTCGCTGGACTCTGTGTTGGTAGCGGCGGTAGCAGGTTTAGCTTTGACCTCCTTTGTCAGTATAGAAGTGTTTCTATAGCAAGAGCACATGTTTCGTATTGGGCTTTGAATGAAAACTGGGTAGTTGTGCATATATTTCCCCGATACATACGGCATATTGGCGTAGCAAGGCGGCACTTGCTGCGAGCATGACGGCATGTAAGGGGTCATATTGTATGGGCTGTAAGTGTAGCTGTTGAGCATAGTGGAGCAGCCCGGCATCATGCCCTGTGATAAACCTTTCTGTACGACTGCGTCCTTTTTTGGCTTTTCTTCTGAAGAATTTTTCACTTGAGTATTTGTTTTTACTTCAGTGAGTACTGTCTGCAATATAACTTTAATTTGATCCAAAGTATCTTCAGTCTTTTTATCGTCATGCAATAGTTCGTTGTCTATTTGTACACTTTGGGTTGTTGTTGTCTGACAGTCTATGTCTTGCACGTTGTTTGTGAGACATTCCGCGTTTTTATGACTTACTGTAGGCACCGGTTTTATAACTGGCTGTTGTTTTAATTTAGGGAGAACCTTTTTCACGTATACATTCCCGCAGTCAAAGCTACAAGACTTATCTTGGTTTCTCTCTAATTCTCTCATGACCTCCTCCCTTTTGGCATCAGAAGTTACTTTTGCATGTTTTAACTTTTTTTCGGCAAATTTTCTATGCGGAGTTGATGGTTCGTCTACAGTGTTGCTATTATACACGTACAATGCTTTCTCTTTAGGATAGAATGGATGATATCTATATTTCTGTCGATTTTTTTCTGGAACACATTTTTCATCATTTTGTGCGTTACAAAATCTTCTTTTAGTTATAGTTATATCTTGAATTAAATGAGGGGGTCTGGTAGGCTTTTCCTTAACGGGTACCATGTCGTAAAGGCTCGTGTCATAAAAGTCGGTGTTGTTAGAATAATTGCTGTAGGAGCAAGTGGGCTGTAGATCGTTTCTACCATAGACACGATCGGTAGGGTGGTTATCAACGTTGTAGAAAGTGCCTTGTAAGCAAGAGCAAACGTCGGGATCGTTTTTGCTTGTCTTGAACCGAAGTTGGGTCGAGCCGGGATCCAAATCGCGGCAAACTGGGGAAGATATTTGACTAGTGATTGGGAATTCTTCGACAAAAGGCGCCCGCGCCGCCGCGTATTGTTTTTGTATCATCTCAGATATATACGTACGACTGATGCCAGCGTCCTTCGTCGCAAAAGCTGCGTTGTTAGCATCGCGTTTTTGCTTCTGATAAGTGGTAAACGGGCCGCTCTCCGTTTGAGCGTAATAAACGAATTGCGATCTACCCCTTTTTCTTAGAGCATTCCTTAGCTTTCCTCTTTTGAGCATTGGCGGGTTGCATTGCGTCTCTGTTTCCATTAGCTGGCTGTACTGGTTATCCACTTCCTCGTCGCGGGAGAGGCATTTGCAAACACTTTCTTGTAAGAGGTCCGATTCGCTGTCGTGCATGCTGCAGCCGCCGCCGCTGCATTGCGCGAGGCCGGTGGCGCCGCCTCCGTATTGCGCGAGGCCTGTGGCGCCGCTGCCGTATTGCGCGAGGCCTGTGGCGCCGCTGCCGTATTGCGCGAGGCCTGTGGCGCCGCCGCCGTATTGCGGGAGGCCGGTGGCGTATCCCAGTGCGTCGCACACAGTCACCGTGGCCACCGTCTTATTGGTATCGTGTTTACGGCATTTCACCTCCTCAAGCTCCTTTTCTAGACAAATTATTTTCTGCTGCAAATCAGTTACATCAATTGGTATGCAAGATATTATCTTAACTTCTGTTTGGGACGGACTGTTTCCTGAAATTAGATCAATTTTAGAGAAACACAACATTTATAGCAGTTAAACGAGAGATGGGTAGTTTCAATATTTACCTAGGTTAAAAGCAACTTTACGCAGAAAATTCTCGACGCCTTTGAACCGCTGCTTGCATTTCCCACCAGGACAGACCACATTGTCAAAATCAGATGGTTGTTCGGAGTTCATCTCCGCTTAGCTATTTTCTAGCTTTGGACAGTGACGATACAAACAAAAAATTTCATTTTTCATATCCAAAACTAATGAATTCGTACGTCCGTATTTAGTTTTTGTGACATTTCGTATTAATCAAAAATTGATCTGTCACATCTTGGAAGAAAAACAAAAAGAAAAGAGTAAAATATATGGAGATCTAAGAGTAAATGCCACAAAAGAAAGAACATAGTGTCGTGTAAAACGACCATCAGTAGGAACACAGTCTAGAAATTCTGGATTGTTATCGCATATTATTTATGTCCAACTTAATGATACAAACATAAAACAGTAGCTTCAAACGAAAAATAAATTGCGTAAGTAGAGAAAAAATATTGGATAGTACCTACCTAAAGCTGCGCTTACACAGGCAACTTAAATTACGCAATTTCTGTAAAACGGAGTCAAAGAGCATGTAATCACTACGTTTAACTAGAGCTACAGTGCCACAACCTTTTCTGTGCCGGTGACAGCGGCGCTACGTACGTTTTTCTTTTTTTTTGTAGTAATTTAACCGGCCCTGACTTCTAAGAACTTCAGCCGCCAGCAGCGCTATGGTTGGACATCAACTTGACAGCAAAATGACATTAAAAAAAATCACGTTAGTTTCACATTTTGGCCACCGGCACAGCAAAGTTTGTGGCACTGTACCTTCAGATCGCTCCACTTGCTCCAAATTGATTATATAAAAGAGATAAGATACTTTTATCTTTAATCTCTTGGAGATTGATTGTTTTATATCATCTTTATGATATAAAACTACAATTTTCGCACGTCGTCGTCTAATGAACGTAAAATTGTACCTAACAACTCATGTACCATATTCTTGCAAATAAATGCTTACTTTACTTTACTGATCCATTACAGTTGCCAAGCAATCATTGATAATAATAAATTGGCCGTGTAAGCTCAGTTTTAGTTGTTGAATAAAAAGAAACCAAAAATATTGTTTGAGACATTTTATTGTCATTCACATGTGCATTCACTAGTAGTCTACAAATGAAACGGCATTCACGTACATCTCACTTCATAAACAAGACGTATTCACGGTAAACAGTCAGCAGCACATCAGGCTTTGCCTCGCATTCAAAGTCAAAAACTTTTTATTCATATAGATTAAACAAAATTAATGCTTATGAATCGTCCCAGGCGCGGATAAAAGAGGGGTGGGGGGAGGGGCAAGGCAATGGGAGCGGTGTGTAAACGCTCTTAGTATGGGCTTGTAGCTTGATGAGCTACCAACTGTACATATTTACCGTAAATGTTAAATTAGCAGCAATCTAAAATACTGCCTTGATAATATGAACAACAGATTTCGCATTTTCTGACATAAAAAAAGTCCTGCATCAGTGTAAGTAAATATTATACAAACGTTGAAAACATCACCAAGAAAGATAAAATTGTTCATTAAAATCAGATACTGTGATTGATTTCAACTTTAAAGCACTGAAAGTTAAGTTCAAATTCGAATAGCGTGACATAAAGCTGTAACCCGGAAGTTACCAAATTGAATTTAAAAGTTTACATTGAACAAAAACTATAATATAGATTTTAGCTTATATTTAACATTGGATTGCGTGGGAGATCAAATAATGTTGCAATAATTAGACAGCTATTGCCATCTTAAACTTTTATTTCTTTAGTGGCAAACATTCACAATGGCTTTTCTCATGGAGATAGACTTAATACTGAGGTAACTGGAGAGTGCAGTACTAACACTTTTTTGTGACCACAAATTACACAGTGGCTGTCTTCCGTCTCACCTACACTTTAAAAAAATACGTATGGTCATATGAGACAACTGACAGCCACTACATACTAAATGTCAAATTTGCTGGGTACACTTTTTTATTCAGGGTGAGAACTCCAGTTTACCTCAGTATAAAGTCTAGCTCCAAGGCTTTTCTTTTGTCAGGTTCACTCAACAAGCAGTGTGTTCATATTCGTTCATCATACAATAATTATTAACTTTTAATGGAAACTCAACAAACATACACTTGATTGCAGGAAAAACGGGCACATGATTTATTTTCATACTAACACGCCCAATTTCACAGTCATTACGTCATCTCCTCGTTACTACATTATCACTATTATTAATATGCTAAATGACTCGTCTTTCTCAGCTTCAAATAAGAACAAACACATCCCCATTTCCGAACAGCCAAAAAGATTGCAAGTTTGTTTACGTTCCATACATTATTCTTTGAAAAAACTCAACTAATGTTTTACATTTTTGGAAGTTTGGGAATAGGAAGAGATTTTCAAAGTTGTTTCAAATGATTATGGGAAAAACAAACATTTTTCAAACCCATTTGATTATTAGACACAGAATTTATTGAAGAAATGTGACTGTTTTATTTATATGACTATGAAGTGAGCATTTTTATATGAAAATTAGTTTCTAAAGCAGGTGCCCGTTTTTCTGCATAGGTGTTTATTATAATAAAACAAATGAAGACGATTAACATTGCTATTTACAGTACTATACACTAAGTATAAGCTCTCTTCATATTGGAATGTTTTAATTACTTGCCCTCATACATCAGGCAAATATTGCACTACTGAGCTCTTATATACACTCAGATCATTCAAACATTTTAACAATAATTACAGTCACTCCTACGTATAGTTTTAGAAACAAATAATAGAGGGAACCTTTCAGCAGTTAACAGTATTTTGTAAAGATTCATCAGAATAATTAAATTAATAAATATTTGTCTAGAACATGTCTTTATAAGAAAGCCTTAAGTATCCAGTCGTAGTGACTTTAAGCTAGATATTCGAAAAAATTATGACTATGTTTGACGGATATTATGACATAGTTTGGAAAAATGTAATCGCGGCCTTACATAGTCAAGAAAGCCTTTTTAAATAAAGCAAAGTATTCTATTTGCTTTCTGCTCATTGTTATAAATAATTTTATATGGAAAATGGAAATGAAGTATTTTGAAAAAAAAAACGACCCGTCTCACAACCAGCTCCGATGGGACTTGAACCCACGACCTTGCACTATCCGGGCGACTGCTTTAACCACTGAGCTACGGAGTCGTAAGAGCAGTCGCCCGGATAGCGAAAGGTCGTGGGTTCGAGTCCCATCGGAGCTGGTTGGGAGACGGGTCGATTTTTTCAAAACACTTCATTTTCCATTTACAATAATAAAAATTGCATTGTGAATGCAAAAAAGTAAAAAATTAAAATAATTTTATATGCCCTAGGAGCGGTGCGGTATAACTTTCACGGTATTTTTGAGTTTAATTGATAACCGTCTTACTGGAACAAAATACAATCAAGATTCTAAATCCTACTTCGAGTGAGGTGTTTACCTATTATCCTACATTTGTGAGTTCCTACAATATTTTTACATACAATTTAATACAATATAAGTCTTATTTACAGATTCGGCTACGTATTTGTTACTACTTTATATAGTTATTTGTCGTATATATAAGACAGGTCGAAGTTTTAACATCTTAACTACTATATTTAATATCACGAAGCGTAAGTACAAAACTCATTAAGTAATAATTATTTTTAATTGATATATTTTTTATATTTGAATAATTTAGGCAAGAAACTGTTAAAAATAATATTTTATAAATATTTTTTTTCTTAATGATACTTTTTATCGGAAAGATAAATATTAGAATGTTAAATTAGGCCAGTAAGTTGATTTTAAGGGTTAAGAAGTGGTTACTTTTCGAATTGTGTTAAACTTTTATGTAAATTATATTATAGTAGCCACTTTTTTATTTCTCGTTGAGAATCTTATAAATTAAATAAAGTCTTAATATAACATGTAAGTTCAAATATTTCAATATAAATTAACACTAAAATGTCTAAAATGAATCTAACAACGCGTTTCATCATCATATAAATACTTCAACAAAGTAATATAAATTGATACGAAGATGTTCACAGATTGAGTAACATTGTTCTAATAAATCATTAACTTAATATTTAGCTATATACAATGATATGATGATTGATAATGATAACAATAAATAAGTATTATTTCAAGAATATCAACTTTCGGTTAAGTACAAAAATCATACAATGTATAAGTAAAGATATACCTACTTAGATAATTGTGAAGGATTCATAATAATCATTATTTTATTTTTGAAATTCTTATTTCAATATATTTTCTATAGACAAGTTTAGTGCTTTCATCAGTCTTTGTAGTGATACTAATATGTTAAATATTGACAATTATTCTTTCATATGTACATTCCAAAACATTTATGTTTACTTAAGATTTTAATAAGTATATTTTTTTTAAGAATGTAAGAGTCGCCTGCGGCTGCGGTCTGCCTATCATTCGTAATAATAATGGATCTTAGAATAATTACGTATAGAAAGTAAGTCCGCGCCCATTTGAAGCACTTTTTTACACCAAACGCCTAGTTTTCAATGTACACTACGGAGTTACAAGTGTACGTGTGCGTGTCGCCGAGCGCAAGCAAGTAATCGTCACGAAAGTGTGAATTGGTTTAGTACTTCACTTTTGACAGAGCGCTTGTATGAAGTCTATCTTTCTCTACGTACGTAATTATTCTAAGTAATGGATATATAGACAACAACTAATTTATCTCACTCAATATAAATCCATTATTACTAAAGAGGCAAGAATTTAGAACTTTTCTCAATTCTATTAACTTTTTGTAGACACAAAAATTCCAGTATTATGCAAAAGGTTAAAAAGTTAAAACTTTCATGAGGAAAGATAAGTAAAAGATTTAAGGCATCTACATCGTAATATAATAAATTAAAATCAATAAGATTTAATTTTAAGAGGTCAGTAGTATATCAGTGATTCATTCGCCAATGCGTCCCACAGTCTTTTGGCAACATTATCTAGTCTTTTATTGCATAAATACGCGCTTCATACGTTTTTAAGACAAATTTTGAAAAACACCTTTATTAATTGAAAATAACTTTGAAGGTGGGTACATGTCTCCAGTCGATATTATACCAGTATACCCTCTCGGTTCACAACTTGACCGAGTTCTCGTGAAATCCGTTTTACTAAAATCTGTCAAAAATTGAGGCATCCAACCCCTGCAGTATTTCGAGCTCAAGAGTTTTGTTAATATGGAAATGTCAAAAATGACATACCGATAAAGATTAACGTAACTATTTCCTATGATATTCAGATATAAAACATTTTCCAGGTCTGAGCCTACAAAACCTTTAGAAATAACATTTTGACCTCCAAAACGCGACCGTTCAAAATTTACACAAGATACTGGAGGTGATCAAACGTATACTCAGAAATCCGAGGCGTGTCTCACACGTCGCTCGGCCAAACCTCGCTTTCGAAAAGCAACCTTATGGCTTCGATATTACAGAATGGGTTACTCAGGTATCACCCTGTCCGTTCAATTGTGGGCGGCTCGTTTGCCTTGCATGTAACCCTCCCAGCGCCGGGCCGTGTTGATGAGTATCGGATCGTCGTCGAGCCCCGCCAACAGGTACAGTTGGTTGACGTGCGTGGCATGGTAGTCCCATCGCGCGATGTTGGGACTGACGCCCAATGTAAAGTGTCGCAAGTCGTAGAAGCTCCCGCTGCCGGTGTCAAACAGAGGTAGGAGCGTCTTGAGTGACGTCATGCCGTCGTCGAACATCTTCTTCGCTAAGGATATGGAGTTCTCACCCTCGATTATGTGCAGGTCGTACAGGCCGAGCAGCGTGTAGATGAACCCGTTCAGGACGAATAGAGGCGGTTTTGTCGGGTATTCTTCGTACCTGTGGCAAAAAACATTGGTTCAAAACTATTTTCATTATTGTTTTTTAGTCCGGTAATGAAAATGAAAAATAGTATATTATGCAACTAGTGAATAAAGGACGGATTTAAAGCGAGGGCCGTAGATGTTAAATCACGAGCGCAGCGAGTGATTCAACTGTTAGAATCCTGAACGACGCGAGTGATTCATGGCCCTCGATATAAATTCCTACTTTATTCAGGAGTTGCATACTATACTTTATACCATGACTACGAGAAAAGACATAATTTAAGCGAAAATAGAAATTTAATCAAGAAATGAGAATTGTTACATTAATTGAAATGGACATTAAAATTAGAGCAATGACTGAAATTAAGCGTAATTTTCTTATTATTATCATTAGGGTGGTCAACTTGTGAAAACAATATTTATTTATTATAAAGTAACACTAAACTTTGTGTCCGTACAATTCACAGTAAGTATTTGAAATGGCGCCAATTCACTATTTTTTTTTCTATAAAGGCAGCAAAGAACACAAAACAGTTTTTAATCTAATGCCAAACTCCTTGTCGCAAATATCGACCAATCAAATCTCAAGAATTTATTTGCACCAAAGAGTTTTGAATTTCGAATCTTAGCGCAAGGAGTTTGTGTAAGCATTGAAATAGAGACCGGATATATTTTTTCATCCCATCGATTCGAAAAGCGATGATTGTTTATCTAATAACAGGGTCCAAAACGATTAATTTTTTACCTGTTATGACAAGAGGGTATAAATGAGATTTGAATTTTGAACAGCTTCATAACAGGGTCCAAAATGATGAGATTTGAATTTAGAACATAATTAAAGAAGCATTGGTTGGAATGTAGCAAAGGGTGTGCAGTACTTTAAAAAAAATTCAACTGATTTTGCATGGGGCCGGGACTTTTTTCGGGACCGAGAAATATTCAAAAACGGAATTTTATAAAATTGAGAATATCTCGTAAACGGTGAGTCGTAGCTAAAATCTAACAAAATTTTCAACCCCCCCTACGGCATCCCCGGAGATACTTATATGAAAAAACATATATATTTTTTTTTATTTCAAAATTCATTTTTTTTTCTTGCCCGACTAGCGCTATGATGTATCCGAACGACAAAGAAAGGTAGGTAGTTTGCGTTGTCTTTACTGCTTTTCTTATAGAGGGGGATGAAAAGCAGAGTGTATTACTCGGCCGCAAAATTATTTTCACCTCGGGCGGCGTATATTGAATCCCTCGCTGCGTTCAGGATTCTACTATAGAATCCCTCGCTGCGCTCGAGATTCTACTCTAGAATCCTTCACTGCGCTCTGGATTCAAAATAGCGCCCTCGCCGTAAATATGTTATTTTGCTCCCTTGTAATACAATCTACTATTGTATTCCAAATTCAAACACCAAAATAGTAAATAAAAACAAAACAGTGAATAAAAGGCCTTTTTATTCACTGTCTTGCGTGAATAAAATAAGCTTTTTAGAGTAGGTATGGTATAATAATAGTAGATTGTACAACAAGTGCATAAAACGTACCATTTTACCCCGAGACGTATATATCCATCCGAGCCGTAGGCGAGGGTGGATAGTCAATTCGAGGGTAAAATGGGTTATATCTACGAGTTATACACTCTGCTTTTCACTTCGAGTGTGAGGAAAATAAAATTAACAATATTGCAAAAAAAGAAAAAATAAAGTCCTCGCCATATTGGCGGGAAGACTTTCTTTTTTTTTATACGTAGCAGTGGCTGCACAGTGACTTTAGCATAGATCGTAGTCCATAATGCTCTTGAAATACTTATTTCTTACAAAACTCATTAATTTTGCCTAGTTTTATTAATTAAGTAAGTAATTTAACATGGATTGTTTACAAAATTAAAGAAAGAGAATGAAATAACAAGTTTATTTAACGAAGTTTAATTGCGTGTGTGACTGTTTACCTGACGACCTTTGTCTTAGAGTCTGAGACTTAGACGAAGATTTTACTTTATGCACTAGCTAGAGCATAAAAAGCGATTTTATGCAGCCTATACCCAACATAAACACGAACTTTACGAGCATGAGAAGTGAAAAAGTATTTATTCACTTAGACATAATAAATATGTAAGTACTTTTGAATCGTCAATATTTTCCTACCGCACATTCAAGACTATTTTAACCTGACAAGAAGAGTAAGCAAGCGCAAGAAACTTGCCAGCGTTTTTCAATTAGGTAACGACATTAGAAAAAAAAAATAAGTAAGTAGTTACTGAATACTACGTAGATAAACCTATAAGATACACAATTACGATAAAAAAATGGAAAATGATATATTTAGAAAAAAAATCGACCCGTCTCACAACCAGCTCCGATGGGACTCGAACCCACGACCTTTCGCTTTCCGGGCGACTGCTCTAACCACTGAGCTACGGAGTCGTTACGAGAAGCGTCGAATTTATCCAATACTTCTTACACGCTGTATAGTCAGCGTTGATTTCATCAATGTGGAGATATTACTACCCTCACACGCGAAAGAAATACCTTTCCAGGTATTTGGCAATCGCTAAAGATGAAATTACTATTGCAAGTTATTTTAATTTTTAGTTTTTTGCATTCACAACGCAATTTTTATTACTGAAAAATGGAAAATAAAGTATTTAGAAAAAATCGACCCGTCTCACAACCAGCTCCGATGGGACTCGAACCCACGACCTTTCGCTTTCCGGGCGACTGCTCTAACCACTGAGCTACGGAGTCGTTACCATTACGATGTTTAATTCAGAAAATTTTTGTTAGCAGTGCACTGGTGTTGGACTACAAAAATCATTCTAGTAGTTTTCGTATGTTCGCTAATCTTACCACACGTATTTGTCCATCCAGAGCGCCTTAACCCCGCCGGCATCGCTAGGCACGTCGAGTAAGTACAGCGCGCGCTTTGCGGCGCTCAGGTAGGACGCGTCGCCGCTACGATGAAACGCGCGCGATAAGACGGAGATCGCGTGCCCTTGGCTCATAGCCGAGTGCCTGTGATAGAGAGGGAAAACATCAAGTAGTTTGTTCCCCAGGTACGACGCGTCGCCGCTGCGGTGGTACGCGCGCGATAAGACGGAGATCGCGTGCCCTTGGCTCATAGCCGAGTGCCTGTGATAGAGAGGGAAAACATCAAATAGTTTATTCCCCAGGTAAGAATTTGTTGTTCCCTTTAAGGGGCTGACATGATCCAACTAGTGCCGCCAATCACCACTTAACATCAGGTGTGATGAAGTCTAAGTGTTACATAGCCGAGTGCCTGTGATAGAGAGGGAAGACATCAAATAGTTTGTGCCCTTGGCTCATAGCCGAGTGCCTGTGATAGAGAGGGAAAACATCAAATAGTTTGTTCCCCCGGTACGACGCGTCGCCGCTGCGGTGGAACGCGCGAGATAAGACGGAGATCGCGTGCCCTTGGCTCATAGCCGAGTGCCGGTGATAGGGATGGAAAACATCAAAAGGTTGTTCCTGTTAAGGGGTAAAGGACTGACATAAAACATCAGGTGTAATGAAGGCCAAGTGCTACCCCGTTATGGATAAAAAATAAAGAGCGACACTGAAATGAAAATGCTCTTTTAATAATGTATGGAGTTTCATGTGAACAGCTCTAAAGTTTTAACCAGCACCCTGATTCACAAAGCGTCAGAAACGCTCCCGACAGTGGAATGTATACACTGTCTTTGTCACTCACTATAGAATAGGCAAAGACAAAGCATAGAATTCGAATCGGAATCCGTTTCCGGTGGTTCGCAGGGGGCAGGTTTCCGAGGCCTGCGTCACACTCACCAGCCGGGGCGCAGCTCGGCGACGCCGGCGGCGATGCGGCGCCGCACCGGGATGGGCCAGCCGCCCGAGCGCGCGCGCTGCTGCCGCGTGAGCCAGTCAGCCGCCGCGAAGAAGTGAGCCATGTGCTCGCTACCCGATACCGTCACGTTGTCCACGCTGCCCGACCCGCTCAGAATGAGGGATGATATCTAAAAGGAAAAAAACCACTATTTTAAAAGCAGACTTCAAAAAGTACCTGTAAAATGAAAAGTAAAACGTTTAGGCGCATAATGTCCAATTCGCAAAATGTCCAGCATTCGCAAAACGTCCAGTTCGCACAATGTCCAGTTCGCAGATTGTCCATTTCGCATAATGCCCAATTCGCACAATGTCCAGTTCGCAGAACGTCCAGTTCGCGAAGATGTCCAATATTTATCATAATGTCACACCATCAATCAGTAATTTTTAACAGATCAAATAATGAGAAATAGTAAATTTAAAAATAAAAATGTATATTATAGGAAAAATGTGATAGTAAAAAACCACGAGCCCTATAAGTAGCTTTCAGGCGGGATTCGAACCCGCGCCTCCGGGAATCCGGCCCGATGCTCTGACCAACTAAGCTACCGAAAGGCTTACACGACTCGTCGAATTATTTACTTACTTACTATCACTTGTAAAAATGAATATTTTTCATTATTTGATATGTTAAAAATTACATTCACCGAAGTACTTATTTGATTTTATTATGTTGATTCTAGTATTTTATGATTTATGTTACTTAAATTAAAATAAATTACAAAAATAAAAACTGATTTTCAAGTAATAACTTGACTAATCATTAAAACCTAACGCTACACTAATCAATAAACGTACTGATTGATGGTGTGACGTTATGAAGAATATTGGACATTTTCGCGAACTGGACGTTTTGCGAACTGGACATTGTGCGAATTGGGCATTATGCGAACTGGACATTATGCGAAATGGACAATCTGCGAACTGGACATTGTGCGAACTGGACGTTTTGCGAACGCTGGACATTTTGCGAATTGGACATTATGCGCCTAAACGAAGTAAAATACGTCATGATGTCAGCTGAACGACGCCCACTGCTGGGAATAGGCCTCCCCCAAGAATCTCCGCAATGATCAGTCCTGCGTTGCCCGCATCCAGCGGCTTCCCGCGACCATGACTAGATCGTCGGTAGCTAGGAATAGCGGGGCCGCCGGGTATTGGTAAATTTGGTAAAGAATATCACTACCCCACCCCCACTCTTCCCGTGGGTGTCGTAAGAGGCGACAGAGGGAAAACTTTCATCAGGAGATGGGCAACCAACAGCGTCTCTCTGTAACAGCAGGCCATACTGCGATCGCCAAGCGGCCTGCCAAGGGTGGCGATTATGGCAAACCCCCCCAAAATGAAAGATTCAAGATTCAAGATTCAAATTTGTTTATTCAATTTAGATTGTTATTTACAATACTTGTGAACGTCATAGAAGCTACGCCATCGGTTCGCAAACCCTACAGCGGGAGGCCCTGGAGAAGAACCGGCAAGAAACTCCAAGGGTTGTTTTTTTCTCCCTGTTTTATTTCATACAGAGTCGTCAAATTGAAAAATGACCTTAACATGGTATGACTAAGGTCAGTTTCCATCACAATTACACAATGGGTTATGATAAATACAGTTAAGTATAGGCGAACTAATGATCATAGCGGTGAACAATTTTCAATTAAGTACTTAGGAACTCTACTTAAAGCTTTAATATTAGTTAAAAACAAAAGACAATTCTACTATATACTGCAAGTTGCGCCATACATGTTTCAAATGTAATTCTTAATAAAATGAATAAAAACAAAAGAAAACACATTTTAAAGCAAGCAGATAAGAGCAGACCCATTCCCACTGGCAGCACCCGTTCACGAGCATGACGCATGAACCAGCCATCGCTTCGCTCAACCATATTTTAGGGAACGTAACGACCCGCCTCACACGCCACCACCGTAGAAATGTTTTAGAAAGAACATAATAAGCCTTTAATAAGGGCTTTTTCATCATATGCATGATCGATGGCACCGGCCTCAAAAAGGCACTTTAAAGATATTATTTTTCTTTTTCAGTCGACGGTTCCTTAAGACTGTTTAATTTTTTAAATTACTTTTTTATATTTGTATTTTTAAAGTAGATTTTACCATATAAATAGGTACCTATATCTCAAAAACTAAAGACGCGATTTTGATGAAACTTAGACTGTTCCCTAAGTTGGAATACACCTGATTTGAATCAAAAGAATCATCTTCAGTTTTAGTTTTAGGAAATTCGTGGACAAGCATACAAAGATAGAAAACACTAGCGGCCGCCCGCGGTTTCACCCGCGTGTTACCCGTTCCCGTGGGAATATCGGGATAAAATATAGCCTATGTCACTCGGGAAAACTGTAGCTTTCTAACGGTAAAAGAATTTTCTAAATCGGTCCAGTACTTTTTGAGTTTATTCGTTACATACAAAAATACAAATCTTTCCTCTTTATAATATTAGTATAGTACATACACTTAGGAAATTTGGCAGACGTGCTTGCAAGCTTAAATAAAACGTTATAACTACTTAAATATTATCCAATTCCAATTATATCACATACATACTGGTCAAAATGATAACCTCCCTTTGTTGCAGTCGGTTAATAAATACTACTCTCAATCAGGTCACTCATCCCGTGGCCATCAAAATAAGAAAATCTTAATGAAACCAAGCTAAAATAAACAATAATCAATGTGTGTAAATAAACTAACATTTTGAAGTGTAGGAAAAGTCTCTCGTAGCACTAACTGTAATTTGGAAAGACTTAATAAGTCAAAGTCAAAATCAAAATTAATTTTTGGGTTCGCTATCTAGTATAGTAAGTATATACTTACATCTAGCGAATAATTAGTATTTGATTTGAGTTATATTATAATATTAATTAATGTACTAGCTCTTGTCCGTAGTATCGATCGAGTGTAATTCGGGGTAAAGCAAAGCATATAGTGTATTGATCATGTAATGTCGCAGTAAGATAGTTATACCCATTCATACCCAGTATATATAAGTTACTCTATGGTTTGTTTGTTTGTTTGTTTATTTGGGATAAAAAACAGCATTCACAATATGTCTTAAAACTATGATAGTACATATTAAGTATAACTTATTTATAGTGATGCCCACACAATGGTTATATCCCTAGTGATATAATTATGTACCGTAAGATAGTAATGATTCGCTTTCGTATAACTATCTTACTAGGAATTTTATTTATTTATTTATTATAACTATAATACGGTATAAGTTTAGTGATATAGATATATTTCTAGATTGGTTTCATGAAATAATTGTAGGAGTGTAGTCCAGTAAAACACGTGATAGGTTAGATTTTTTTAATTTTATTTCACACCACAGACTTGTTGTTGCTTTCGTAAAACTATCTTACGGTACAAAAATTATATCGCTAGGGATATAAAAGATTGATGAATGTGAATGAAGCAAAAGAAATGTGCAAGGATCGTAGCAGGTGCCGATCCACAGTCTCTGCCTACCCCCGTGGGAAATAGGCGTGAGTTTATGTGTGTATGTATATAACTATATCACGGCTTTGTTTATCTTACTGCGACACATACACTACTCAACGCACCGCACCCGCCGCGCTACCTGCTGCCACCCGGGACACGGACGGACTCCCAGCCGTTGTGCTGTCTGTCACGCACAACAGCGGCAGCGGGTGCTGTGATCCAGTCATGGCGCTTAGGTGTGAGAGAAATGAGCTTGAATTTATTTTGGCGTGCAATAATTTACTTGCAATAACTCAATATGGTATAAAAGAGGTGGTATATATATGGTATAAAATTTTATCATGAAGTACTCGACGTCTGATTTCCGACTTAATGTTCCTACATAGATTCAAGATTCAAGATTCAAATTCGTTTATTCAATTTAGATTGTTTTTTACAATACTTGTGAACGTCATAGAAGCTACGCCATCGGTTCGCAAACCCTACAGCGGGAGGGTTTTTCCCATTTCAATTATGTTTAATTTTATTTAATTTTAATTTAATTTGATTTTCATTGTGTCTTATTTTATTACATTCTAATTCTGCATGTATTAAAGTTCTCTAATGTGTTATTGTTAACTATTATTGTGTAATTATGTATCGCTGTTGGTATGCCTTAATAATAAAATAAAATAAAATAATTAATGAGCATGAAGTGCTTAAAGCAACTAACGTTAGTAAATTGATAAGGATTAAT
This sequence comes from Crambus lathoniellus, assembly GCA_949710035.1. Taxonomy (NCBI): domain Eukaryota; kingdom Metazoa; phylum Arthropoda; class Insecta; order Lepidoptera; family Crambidae; genus Crambus; species Crambus lathoniellus. The sequence goes on along the minus strand of OX453301.1, from coordinate 2,307,912 downwards.
ACTGTATCTGTATAAAATAAATACGAGGGCGGTTCAGATACTGTGTCCGTTAAAATAAATACGAGAGCGATTTGATAAGTCCGTGACTTTCGATAGAAAAAACATATTTTTCGGTAAATTTTCTTTTGTTCGGACATGAGCTCTTTTTATCGCTATAAACTTAGTACAAAGTAATTCCAATATTTTTAACCCATCAAAAATACTTCCTGCGAATACTGAAAAGTAGTAGTAGAACCTTTGGGATGAGGTAATTGTGAAAGGTGACTAAATCTGTCGAATACAAAGAATTTGGTTAAAATTAGTAAAGTATTTTGACAAAATTTGATACACTGTTTGCAAATGTGTTTTGGTAAAGTTCTCGAAACGACAACGTTCTTGCCGAAAGCATTTTCATATCCAAAATATTAGTTATTAAGTAGGTACTTACTCAATATTTAAAAAACTTTACGCTTTAGAAGTGCATAGCAACAAAAATATCTCGCATCGCATATTATATAAAAAAAATAGTTGTAAGATATCTATTATATTGTTAATTTATATATATATATATATTTTATATAGGTACTATTATAGAAAATTATCTAGTATGGTCTATTATATTAATGTGTTTGCAGACCGCGCGTAGGTTTATTATCGTGGCAATGAAACCTTCCGAGCTCATAATATAAAATTCAGCGAATAATATAAAATTCACTCAATGGTTGCTTAAGGCCACCTTGTTCCGAACATTTAGGTATTTCGCTCACCCAGTCGGCTTGCGTCCGCGTTACGTGGGAGCCGACTTGATATGAACTACGTACGGCGAACTTTGGCGGGCGAGAACGCCACAGTATAACATAATGCAGTAGGTAAGGTAAGGTATGTTTAATTTTATTGACTGTATTATTTTACTATATCGATTATTTAATTGACGATATTATTATATTATTATAAGTACTAGTATAAGTATTAACTGTAAACATAATTACTCCTACTAAACTTTTACGTGGTAATGATGATTATAGGAGAATTTGTGGTACCTACCTAAAGAATATAAACAACAAATGAAAACAAACATAAGTATATGTGTTATTTACAATATTTATTCACATTTATTATACTTACAGATGGATTTAATATGAGGTACAAAAAGCTTATTTTTAATTAAAATTCATTATAATTTAGAGTTCTAGTGCTAGGTCCAGGCTCATTTTCATTGATCGATGTGGTCGTATTATGACCAAAAGTTGCATTTGTATATTTATTAAGAATATAGTCTAGGTCCTCACTGAACTGCCCCGGTGACGGAATAGGACCTGATTGAAAATTAATCATATTTTGCGATAAAAAATTCTCATTTTCTTTATTTTCGGATTCGGTGGGTTCGCATTCAAGTGTCAGATTCCGTACAGGCATACCACGACACGAACTTCTGAAAGCGGGCGGTAAGCCGATACTTAAAGTCCTCCAGAAGCTCGTCAACTCTGTCATACTTGAGGGCAAAACGCCAAAGGCATGGGGCAGAAGCGATGTGATGCAGTTCTTCAAGAAGGCCGATAAGACTCTCTTGAAGAACTACCGACCCATCTCGCTTCTGAGCTATATCTATAAGCTGTTTTCGAGAGTCTTTACGAATCGTCTCGCTCGCAGGTTTGACGACTTCCAACCTCCCGAACAAGCCGGGTTCCGAAAAGGACCATAGACCACATTCATACGCTGCGGCAAGTTATACATGGGTTACAGAAGACTGAAAAATATAACTTGCCACAATGCTTGGCGTTCGTGGACTATGAGAAAGCCTTTGATTTGATCGAGACCTGGGCCGTGCTGCAGTCTCTCCAGAGGTGCCAAATAGATTACAGGTACATCGAGGTGCTGAGGTACTTATACCAAAACGCCACCATGTCGGTCCGATTACAGAACCAGAGCTCTAATCCTATCCAACTACAGCAAGGTGTGAGACAGGGAGACGTCATGTTACATGTAGTTGTCCTTGGACTTGGAAAAACCAATTACTTTTTTTATTAATTGTTGTAGTCCGCGTCTTTTTATTAAATTTTAATATTTCAAGCCAATTTTTGACGCTGAAAAATGACATTTAAATTCTACCAGAACATCATTTCCAATAAGTCCGTCTGGCGTAGCACCAATGAATGGGAAATCTTTATCTATAAACAGTCCACAAGGCTCAATAGACACATTTTCTTGTTGTTGTATCTTTTGCAACGCTTGCTGCTCATTTTCAATACCATGGGTAACAGATACAACATGGCTTATATTTATTTTATACAATACTAGCTGACCCAGCGCGACTTCGTTCCCCTGGCCCTACCCCCTACTCCACCCTACCCTACCCTACCCCTACCTACCCCTACCCTACCCTACCCTACCCCTACCCTACCACTACCCTACCCCTACCCCTACCCCTACCCTACCCCTACCCTACCCCTACCCTACCCTACCCCTATCCTACCCCTACCCTACCTCTACCCCTACCTTACCCTACCCCTACTCTACCCCTACCCTACTTCTACTCTACCCCTACTTACCCCTCCTTCCCCTATTTTCTCACCGCTAAAACCTTCCTTGGACTTCCACGAACAATTCAAGACCAAAATTAGCCAAATCGGTCCAGCCGTTCACGCGTGATGCCGTGACCAAGGGAAATAGGGATTCATTTTTATATATATAGATATTTTTTACAAAAGGGGCAGTTGGGCTTTTGATACTTGTCGTTTGCAAATAGGGCCAAAATTAGAGGCAGTGATTAGGTTTTTTCGAATTTCTAGCCATTCACTACTGTCTCTGTAATATCGTATTACGCTCGATTCTCTCAAAATCACTACACGTTACACGTCGCACGTGGGCGGGAAGAGCACTAGCACAGGTCCACCGTCGGTAAGCGCCACCGCGCGACTGTCGAAGCCCGCGGCGTCGCGCCGCTGGCGAATTTGTAGGTTTGTAGACATCATAAATAGGAAAATAACACTACAACATCAATCTCAGCGATTTGTACTAGAAAAATGATTTATCTAACGATTGGTGTAAAAATAAGGTCAATAAGTTTATTACTTTAGGCATAGTATTGAAAATGTTTTTTAAAAAGAGGTAACTTTGAATTTTTTTTCTATCGAGCGAAGTTCATCTGATTGTGTAACTGTAAGCGAATTGTACTCTGTAAGATCCTCAACTGAAGCATATATTTTTTTCAGAATTTTACGTCAGTTTTTGACTGATTCATATTGATTTTAAAAACAGCATTTGCGGTACAAACAGCCCTTAATTTTATACTTCTAATACCTACTGTTTTTGTTTTTTATATCAACAATACTGTTAATTGGTAATTTTAGGAAAACCTGTTATTGGCCATAAGTTTGGAAACAAAATGAAATGTAATTTGACATTTATACGCTGTTGGTTTTCTAAGAAAATAAAATAAAAAAATTAAAAAAAAAACAACAGGGTTTTATTTTTAACATAATCCTCAGAGAGGTCCTAAATTAACCTTTCTGATCATTCCTCGGTTGGTGGTTAAAATTACATAACGAAACTCTTTGATCACTTATTTAGCAGCTCAGAAACGTCGAACGAAATATATTATGAATTTAATTTTGGTACGTTGTATAGTTTTATCACTGTAAAAATCGTGTTTCAAATTATTGTTATTCCGTTAACGAAAAATACGGTGTCTCACTCAGATGTTATTGTTGGTTGATCGAAGGAGATATCACAGTCACACTAATTTATTTTTGACTTGTGATGTGACAGATGTGACCTGACCGACTATAATATTGTTGTATTTATACAAGTTGTTTGTTTGTTTTGCCGATTTACTTCGCTACACCAAACATTGTTTGAGCAGCGACTCCAAAAAATTTAAAATTTGAATTTTGAATTTGTATTGGACTGCTCGACGGCGAGTTAAGTATTGTCGGTAACAACTAAACGGTAACGCGATTCAGCGCGCTACAGCGCCATCTCTCGAGGAACTTTTCCAATCTTGGTTTTAATCTAACTTATCTACGGCAAAGTTCCGAAATACGCCAAGAGTGTTGTTAGCGCGAACGCGAATCAATATAAATGCAGTAGGTACAAAAATCCTATTTTGTGTGAGATATTGTGTCTACTAAATTTGGTCGGATTCGCGCTAACAGCGCTGTCAGCGTATTTCGGAACACGGCATACGTTTCATCGATTCTAATATTAGTAAGATCAAATTGAGAGCTAACAAATTTAAATAGGTGCACGATGCACGAGGTTTTATCTTACTTCCTACTAATATTATAAATGTGAAAGGTTAGATGTTTGGATGTTTAGATGTTATTACTCAATCACGCCAAAACGGATGAACGGATTTGGCTGAAATTTGGGACACAGATACAAATACAAATACAACAAATACAAATATCTTTATTTCTTCTCTTACACAGATATCATTACAAAGTACAAATCGAAAAATGTCTTATTAAGTTGCTAACAACGGAATACTTATCTATGTAAGAGACTGGTGTCTGTGCTAGGTAAGTAATAACAGTATTACAGTTACCAGCCTCTCCAACTCTGGACCAGGTAAATATTTTATAAACCTACCACATAATTATGTTAAAATTTAAGTGAAGATGTTTTGCAGTTCAATACCTACTAATATAGATACCTACTTTGTAGCCTGGAGAGGAACGTAGGCTACTTTTTATCCTAGAAAAATATCACATTCCCGCGGGATAACGTCGTGTAGTCCACACGCGCGGAAAGCTGGTTATTAAATAAATTGCTTATTAGTACCAAAAGGCTAGTCTGTTAACAATGTCATCTTTAAAAATTCAGTCAGCATACTATGATTTCGGCTTTTTATGGTATTGTCCTGGTATTGTCTAAAGAAAAATCCTGTGGATGTAATGTAACTTACACACGCACACTTATTTATTGACTTAACCATAATGATTACTACAACAAACAAAGATTGAGCAGCCGCGACTCCAAAACATGAATTTGAATTTGTTTGTGCTGAGGTGCCTAGCTAGACGGCGAGTGAAGTATTTTTCGGTATTTTACAAGCTTTTTATTAACTTGCCATGTTAGTTAGTTAGTTAGTGGGGGACAAATCTTGCAAGCTCAATTTGACCCACTTCCCAGTGTCCGATGGAGCTGAAATATTGTGTACAGGTTTGGTTTAGATGACAATACAATATTTAAGTACAGTCAGCAAAAAAGCTTGTCATGAAAATGAATTTTTTACAAAAAAAAAAAATTGGACACTTGTTCCACTTATTGCGTATTATGGAAATTGGAAACAACGATGACGGGTATTACCACATACACCCAGACCAGGGGAAATATTGAAAAGTTCGTTTTCAATATTTACCCGACCGGGGATCGAACCCGGCACCTCTAGAGATAGCGGCACCTTGAAAACCGGCGCGTACCTACACCACTCGGCCACGGAGGTCGTCATCGAATTGAACTATTATTATTTTGTATAATATAAAGAAGGAGTTAATTGCTAGTGACATTTCATTTTTTGGTCTAAGTTTATAATTATGGCAAAGATTAGTTTTCGATTTCGATCGCGCGAAGACTTATCTGGCGCACACTCTAGTAGGTACCCAGGAAGAAATTAGTAGGTAAGTACACGTGTTTTACCAATTGCAAAATTAGTACAGGGTGACCACTATTTACTACAATCAAAATTCCCTGACTTTTCCCGATATTCCAGGCGTTTTATCAATTTTTCCCTGACCATAATCTTAAATGTAATAAATCCTACTAATATTATAAATGCGAAAGTTTAGATGTTTGGATGTTTGGATGTTTGTTACTCAATCACGCCATAACGGCTGAACGGATTTGGCTGAAATTTGGAACACAGATACTTTGTAGCCTGGAGAGGAACATAGGCTACTTTTTATCCCGGAAAAAATCACATTCCCGCGGGATAACGTCATGTAGTTCACGCGGGCGAAGCCGCGGGCGGAAAGCTAGTATAAAATATATAATTGGAATACATTTTTAACCGACTTCACAAAAGGAGGAGGTTCTCAAGTCGTCTGATGTATGTTCTACGATATCTCTGCCAACTGTGAACCGATATTGACAATTCTTTTTTTATCTGATAGACCAAAGTTTCAATTTGGTCCCATGAAAAATTTAGAGTTGTCAGTTTAAAAGTTTCTTCAGAATCCTGAAAAAACACATTATTGTCGTCTGGTAGTTCCTGCTTTACGCTTCAATATCTTCGTGAACTATTAACCTATTTCGATGATTCTTTTTTTATTCGAAAGAGTTATACTCCTTTAGTGGTTCCATTGTAACCAAGTTAGGATCTGATGGTGGGATCCAGGGGAAATTGAGGAAAACTCGCAAATTTTATAGGAATTTTACGTGTTTTATATATTGTTTAAGTTTTTCAAGTATTTGCATCTGTTAATCATCATCTCATGATGATGAGATGGTGATGGAAGGTACAACTCCTCAATGGTTAGGAGGTGGAGGATGTTTTTTTAAATATCGTTAATACGTAAAGATTTGTGGTTGTAACATTTATGGTTATTTAGGTGAGCTGATGATGAAAAGTAAATCTCCTTAAGGCGCTGATTCCCGAAAATAGGGTATTTTAAATTATGGATTACTCGCAAACCACAAGTACTCAAAACTTGGAAAAAATAAATGTTATTTTACAGTTATTTTGTGACGGGACGTCCTCGTCGGCCAGTGGTACACTAGCCGGAACGTCGGAAGTCGCCGCCCAGTATTTAGTTAGATAGATATGAATAAAAAAGATGTTTATAGGGGCTTGATTTGTTTTATTGTAATGGTAGAATTAAGAAAATATAGGAAGAATAGGAACAGCTGTTCCATACATTTCAGTCGACTCGATGTTGTACTTTTGTATGGAACAGCTGATTTTTTTTTTCGCGATTCCATGGTTGGCCCCATAGTGAAAGTTGTTCATATTGATGGGCACTAACATCCCCTAAAATATTTATGCTAATTAAAATTTAGCCGTGTATATGTAAGTTCCAAGATTAGTTAGAAAAAGTAGCTCATTTTCGTCCTACGAATTGAATGATTGAATTTATTTTTAATTTTTACGTGTTTTGGGAAGCTAGTTTTTGTTTGCGGTTTTTTTAGTTCTTGCAGAATTATCAGTTAGCAAATTACCAATGAAATCATTCAAAAAGGGAAATAATAAGAAATAGTATTTTAATAGCTCAGTTGGTAAGAGCGAAAGCATAGTTAGATTAGACGGAAGTCGTGGGTTCACATCCTACGTCAGGTGACGTTTTTGTACTATTGTATTTATAAATTGTAATTTTCTATTAGACAGTTCTACAATTACTTACCCAATACTTCATTAATTTTTGACCATTTTTGTTAAAAACTGTACAGGAAAAATCAAGTGAAATAGTACCTCTGACTACTGAATTTATTGAATATTAAATGTATCATATAATATAATCAAGCGAGAAATAGGGAACACTTTATACGGGCCTTAATCGTATTAATAAGTACTAGACTTCAACGTTTTGCGTATAATGGTTACAAAAGCAACGAATTGAGAAACCTAATTAGGTTTCTCAATTCGATTTTGAAGTCGATTAAAAATCTTAAAATCTACCTAGCACTCAGTTATCATGAATAATATACTCCGTGTACAAGGAGTGAGCATTACGAGCCGCGTGGATAATTTTTATTTTTCAATATTTATTTTGTCTATACCGCCGTGGTAGGATATAGCGTCAAAAACGCGTCTTTGAGCAATCAGACTCTTGTGAAAGATTTTCCACTAATATCAACTTATTGATGGAAAAGTCAAGCTCATTATAAGCGTTTCCGTGGGATAACACCATGACCATGAATGGCCATTTTTATTACAGTTTGCAAGTCTTTATTTTATTATTTATGAAACCGAGCCAAAGATCATGGTAAAATTAAATGGATAAATTAATTAATTGGAGATGGTAAAATTAATAATTTATGTACTAATATTATGTACCTAAATACGGAGACAATTTTTATTCCCTGACCTCCACTGAATTTCCCTGACAATTCCCTGAATTTTCCATGACTAGCGAAATTCCCTGACTTTTCCCGGTTTTCCAGGTTTTCCAGAAAGTGGCCACCCTGTAGTAGGTAATATAAATAAACACTAATGGACCCGGGGAACTTCGTATCACCTACATTTAATAAAGATTTTCATTAACTCTGTGAAAGTGAAATACGTGCGTTAACCTTTTTGCAGCAAGGGATTTTTTTGGTTGCGTGAAATTTTAAAACTGTGATAACTTCTAAAGTATTTATTTAAATTAAATAAGGTAAAAGACAATTTGGTTCTACATTAAGTGGCCACGGTAACTAATATACTTATTTAGATAAGGATAAATACTGAGTAGGAGAAATTAGCTTTGCGAAGAAAGTAATATTTTAAATTATAATTATTTTTCTAAAATACTTCATTTTAAATTTTTCAATAAGTACTTAATAAAAATTGCATTGTGAATGCAAAAAAATAATAATTTTATAATTATCTTTAGATAAAAATGATTACTGTGTGTCAATTTTATGAGATAGATGTATGCTATCGTGGACTTTTTTATAGGACTTTTTATGGTATACAATTCCGTTGTACATAAATTTTGGTGTATCACATACGGTTTTGCCAGCGTTCGCATTGTAAGCGCTAGAAAAGTCGATTTTTTTACGGCTTCATCACAAAACATGGAATTTTCTGGAGGATATGTATAAACCTTCGGGAATAAATTTTTCTAAATAACAGTGAAAACTGCATCAAAATCCGTTGCGTGGTTTAAAAGAAGAAAGCTTAGAAACAGACAGACAGAGGCGGAGAGCGACTTTGTTTTATAAAGTGTAGTGATTGTTATGCAGCCAATTATTTTAGACCTAATTGTCGGGAGGAAAAGATTGATAATTTAATGCACTGTTTCAGAGGTTAGCTCTCTGTACCATTCATTACCTAGGCCAGCCTAGGCTCAACGTGACTATTGCGTCATGCTTTTTCGTGGATGCAGCCGGGCGCTCATCGATTTATAAGACATTATGGGCGGTTTTCCACTAGCCGGCCCGGCACCGGTATGGCCGTCCACCGGTACCGGCGTCGGGGCTTCGTTTTTCCACTGCGCCGGTTGTCGATGCCGGTTTACGCCCGGTGAGTGGTACAGTACTGGCACGGACTTCAGCACGACGACACGTAAAGTACAACGCGTAGATATATTTACCAGGCTGTTTTTACAAAATTGTATCGTCAAGCCGTCGACTATATTTGTTATATCTTTTACATCTACGACGCCGACACCGACGCAGAGACGTCGAACTTTGGATTCACCCAATACTAAAAGTCAGATACCTAGCTAGAAGGAACATTATTATACCTTATTTGAAAAGTTGCAATTGAACCCCAAAAACAACTATTTTCGCATGAGCGAAGGAACATTTAACTATTTGTTGGAGAATTTGCGCGCCTCGCGCACTCACTCACGCACCCGGCTTCAATTCATATACAACACTGAACAGAACACACATCATCCAGTTTTGCCGGGCCGACACCGACTGGGAAGCTTGCTACTCCGGCGACGGCGGCGGGACTCAATGCCGAGCCGATATAATTTTACATACATACATACATTTTTTATTTTTATACGTTTTTGGCCCGGCACCGGCACGGCGGGCGCCGGCGGCGCGGCGCCAGGCCGGCTAATAGTAAACCGTCCTATCACGTCAAAAACTTATTAAGCTTCGCCCGCGTGGACTACACAACGTTGTCCCGCGGGAATGTGTTATTTTTCCGGGATAAAAAGTAGCCTATGTTCCTCTCTAGGCTACAAAGTATCTATGTCCCAAATTTCAGCCAAATCCGTTAAGCCGTTTTGGCGTGATTGAGTAGGTAACAAATATACAAACATCTAAACTTTCACAGTTATAATATTACTAGCTTTCCGCCCGCGGCTTCGCCCGCGTGGACTTCACGACGTTATCCCGCGGGAATATGATATTTTTCTGGGATAAAAAGTAGCCTATGTTCCTTTCCAGGCTACAAAGTATCTGTGTCCCAAATTTCAGCCAAATCCGTTCAGCCGTTTTGGCGTGATTGAGTAACAAACATCCAAACATCTAAACTTTCACATTTATAATATTACTAGCGGCCGCCCGCGGTTTCACCCGCGTGGTTCCCGTTCCCGTGGGAATATCGGGATAAAAAGTACATATAAACCTTCCTCTTGAATGACTCTATCTATTAAAAAAAAACGCATCAAAATCCGTTGCGTAGTTTCAAAGATTTAAGCATACAAAGGGACATAGGGACAGAGAAAGCGACTTTGTTTTATACTATGTAGTGATAGTGAAGTAGGAAGTAGGATATAGTAGGATAGTAAGATAAAGAAAAACCTACTCGCAAACTATTTTATCTACACTCATGTTATAATATTCGAATTATGAACTCATGCCTGAACGTATACTGATACACCTTATGCCATAGTCAAATTTAATAGTATATTATGATACAAGTGTGCTATGGTTGCTCATTATACACGAGGCCGTGGGTTGCAGCCCGAGCCGTGGGTTGCAGCCCGAGCCGCAGGCGAGGGCGTAAATCAGCCGAGTGTCTAGTGAGTAAGTTGCTCACGAGTTTCATACGCACTTTTTCAACACACTTGCGAGGAAAAACAAACATTTATTGAATACATAACATATTTATTATAATAACATAATATTACCCAAGGGAAAAAGCGTGCAAGTTTTTTTTTGCACGCGTCAAATGTAAAGTGATTGATAACATACAGCCATACAGCCTACTTCAAAATAATTATAATAATAGTGATAAAATGCAAATGTTTTATAACAAATTATTGTGAATTTGAAATAATTTGATAATAATATACTTAATTATGTTTATTTGTCATAATTAGGGACACTTTTTTTTATTCTAAAAACGTAAATGAATTTTCAGCCGTATAAAACCTCTTTGTTGTTACAAAAAAAGAACTGTACTTATTACCCGGTGAAATTGAAAATGCTCTGTTTACTCGTATATAACTTGCAGTTAGGTACTAACTTAAGTTTGTAGGGATACTGTATTACCCGGTTAAATTCAAAAGTCTCTGTTTACTCGCATATAATTTGCAGTTAGGTACTTACTTAACTTTGTAGGGATAATTCTATTACGCAACTAGTACTGTAATATTATTATGCACGCGTGTGTTATAGTTCGGTTTATGGCCTTAAGATCGATGAAATAAGGATCACTTTATGAGCAAGTGTGTTGAAAAAAATAAAACTGTTTAATAATGGTCATTCTGATACAACCGGATACAGCTTTCACTCAGTATAAAACAGTTATTTTTCTTAATTTTACAATCTCCATGGCAGCCGTAGGATTTACCGGCCCTGACTTCCAACTCTTTCAAGCCCTTCTTTAGCCGGCAACAATAAGAACCTTTTTAAAAATCAGAATTTCGAATTTAGAAATTATAGACCGTATAGACTCATATCAGTGGGGTTTGCCGCCAATCCACATTTATATTGATTTGCTTAATTTTTGAAATATATAATAAATGTAATGAGTGTAGATAAAGTAGTGTATGAGGCTGCACATAACTCGGTATTAAAACACTCGTGGAATTATGGAATACTATTAAAAAACTCGCCAAGAGTCGTTTTTTAAACTCCCACTCGTGTTGTCGTGTTTTAATACCCCTCACCCCTCATTATGCGACAGTCACATAAACTAACTACTATTATTTTATAGACTTGTTTCTTGTTTGTGACCGACCACGACCGACCATCCAACCAATCCATAATATCGCTACAAAACATGGTTTGATCAGCGACTCCAAAAAATTGATTTGAAATTGATTTTGAATTGATAGCAGGACTGCTCGACGGCGAGTTAAGTATTTTTGGTAACAACTAAACGGTACCGCGATTCAGCGCGCTACAGCGCCATCTATCAAGGAACTTTTCAAGTTTTGGTTTGCATTCAAATCGTTAGGCAAAATTGATACCTATATTGATATGATGATGCGTTAAATTAGATGGCGCAAAAGTAGCAAAAGTACAATTATTGAACTTCCGCTACGTTACGGCCCACTTTTCAAAATAAGAAACAATAGTACATTACAGCCGAGGACAGGTAAGTAAGAAATTACATTGTCGAGGATGGTTTGAAGCACGAGCCGCAGGCGAGGGCTTTAATCATTCGAGGCAAGGTAATTTGCTTACCGTACAAGGCTTGTATAGTGCTTTTCTCAAGAAATGCGAGGAAATAAAAAAAACTGTTTAACTAAATAATATTTATTAAAATTTATATCACACATGTTCGGGCAATTATTAAATGTAAACGTTATTGTTTTCCCGGGCACACTTATGTATAAATCGCCCATAATAATATTATTTTAATGATGTATCAATTAAATACGCCAACAACACAGATTCCGAAAGCGTATGCGCCTTTTTTTCACTTTTCCAAATCAGACCGTAGGTTTTCATATATCTTTCTTTTGATTTTACTGGCAGTAAGTTTTCTGTTATTAATTTTGCTTCTGCTCTCAAATTTGGTGGAGTAGGTACATACAATGTCTGTATATGTTTCATTGGCAGAACTCATTTTGATAATTTATTACACAATATATACTGTATTGATATTTAATCAACCGCTGAAAATCATTCCCGCCGTTTTTTTAATATTGGTTTGTGAGGCCATGTCGAACGGTCATACAGCCTAGTGATACTTAATACTTGCTACTAAAATACGCAACTTCAATACCCGCTTGTGGGCGGTAGATGGCGCTGTATATATTTCCCATACAAAATTACTCGTAAAGGATAGGATAATTTGTCTATGATAAATCTCATTTTGTTTTTTTCGATTGATGTTCGTGCTAAGCATGAAGCTCGACTTAATACTGAGGTAACTGGAGTTCTCACCCTGAATAAAAAAGTGAACACCAGCAAATTTGACATTTAGTATGTAGTGGCTGTCAGTTGTCTCATATGACCATACGTATTTTTTTAAAGTGTAGGTGAGACGGAAGACAGCCACTGTGTAGTTTGTGGTCACAAAAAATTGTTCGTACTGCACTCTCCAGTTACCTCAGTATTAAGTCGAGCTTCATGGTGCTAAGGGTACATAGCGCTTGTGGTACAATACGAAGTAATATACTCTGTGCGCACCGTATTTAAAAAAAAGTTAACCTAATATGATAAAATAATAATGTAGCTGTATGGTGCAAATGTCCCTTTGCTTTTTCTGTTTTTATACACAGGAATAACTAAAGAAAAAATAAAGAAAAAAAGTTGGTGGTACCATAGAAAATCACTGCAGTAATGAATTTCAGTACTTACTTACTGCACTAAAATCAGTGCAGTAAGTAAGTACTGAGATTCATTACTGCAGTGATTTTCAAATTTAGAATGTTTACCTCGGAAAAGTGCCACGTACCTACTGCATTCTTTTCTCAAATATAATATTAACATTTCAGAGCATAAGTGTGAAAAGATACATAATAATGATTATGTATCTATGTTTCTTTACCATTTTTATCGCCAGTATAATATTTAAAAAAGACATACATAAATAAAATTAGGGAATTTCATGTCACTCTAGCTAGTCACTAAAAATATTAAACTTTCTAACGCGGGCGGATTCAGTATACTTGAGTCCGTCAACAACTACTACATTCACACCCAAAAAGTTTAGACTACATACTGAGGTAACTGGAGAGTGCAGTACTAACACTTTTTTGTGACCACAAATTACACAGTGGCTGTCTTCCGTCTCACCTAAACTTTGAAAAAATACGTATGGTCATATGAGACAACTGACAGCCACTACATACTAAATGTCATATTTGCTGGGCACACTTTTTTATTCAGCGTAGAAACTCCAGTTACCTCAGTATTAAGTCTAGCTCCATGTTCACACCAGTCCTCGATCAACACCAACGCCGTTGCGGAGGATTTTGACACTTGTTATTTAGCTGTCATGGCTGGACACTTTTTCGACTTTCATCCCATCATAAGAGATAGTCCTCCTTGCCTTCTACACTCCAATTATAGATTTTCGAGGTAGACAGAACCGGAGACGTATTTCCGTAGCGCACTAGTTTGAATTCGCATTCGAAATTGAAAAATTCGCATGCGAATTCCTAACATCGGTATTTTTGAATAATCACACCTATGAATTTTACTAGTAGTGATCACGCACAATTGTGATGACCACATCTACTGTGTTCCACAGTTTATTGAAACGAAGGTTTCTCATGCAAAATTAAGTAAATTAAGCTAGTCCTACCTTACTAGAAAATAGTGTCCGTAATCCAGGGGGGCTGAACGTTGTCTCGCCGGCGCGCGCCGGGCAAAACGATCTCCACACAACCCCCGATGGGAAACTCTTACAGCTAACACCCTTATAACTACACAATGCCCTAATAGGCAGCTAAAACTTTCCCGGCGCTTTTCAAAGCGAACACACACGGGTCACAAGTCCGTACCCGGACCGGGCGCTCCTAGGTGCAAAACGCTCGAGATCTCGGTCACGAAACGGGTAGGTAACTGGCGCGGCACGTCGCTACAGAAACACACGAACTTGCCTCACGGCTGCTTACGGCCAACTGGTCGCGATGTCGCGCGGGCGGCGGGTGGCGCCGACCCCACGAATGAACGTGAATGAATGAATCACGCGCGGCGTGAACATCCCCCCGTCCCGGACAGTAGCAAACTGTCCGCCAACTCAATCTAAGGGCAGGCGAGAGAGGGTAGCGATCGCTCGCTTCAAAACAGAGTCCCCCACCAGGACCTCGGCAAACCTGGGCACACCATCCGACCCCGGATGAAGCTGAACAATGCGTCCTAAACGCCAGCGGAGGGGCGGCAGGTTTGGATCCTTTACCAACACGAGGTCTCCAGTCTTGGGTGGGGTCGTCCTATCCGACCACTTAACGCGTTGCTGCAAAATGTGCAAATACTCCAGATGCCAACGGCGCCAAAAACTCTGCGTAAGCTGCTGGAGCAATTCAAATCGCGAGAGCCGTCCGGAGGGCACTTCGGAATAAGGATATTCCGGCAAGGCGTTAAGCGGTCTGCCAATCAAAAAATGGCCCGGCGTAAGGACCTCTAAATCATTCGCGTCCGAAGACAACGGACACAACGGACGCGAGTTGAGGACCGCCTCAACCTTACAAAATACGGTCGCGAGTTCCTCAAACGTGAGGACCGTCTCCCCAATAACGCGACGAAGGTGAGTTTTAGCGGCCTTTACAGTTGCTTCAAAAATCCCTCCCCAGTGGGGGCAGGATGGCGGGGAGTACTGCCATCGTACCCCTCTGCGAGAGAGTGTGGATCCGATCTCAAAATTATTCCTATCCAAAAATTCACACACTTCCTTTAAATACCTATCGGTGCCCTTGAAATTGGTTCCACAATCGGACCTTATTAACGACGGCATTCCGCGGCGAGACACAAAACGATTCAACGTGGCTACAAAGGCTTCTGTGGTGAGGGCACTAACCACCTCCAGGTGGACCGCTTTAGTGGCCAAACAAACAAATACACACAAGTAAGCCTTTTCCGTTCTAGCATTACGAAGCCGCGATGTCTTAACGGTAAATGGCCCCGCAAAATCCGTTCCAACTCCTGAGAAGGGCATCGATTCGTTCACTCGATCGGCAGGCAAATCACCCATCTGGGGCTGCATCGTATCGGCGCGCAAACGATAACACGGGAGACAACGAAAAATAACGGATCGGATTATTCTCCGCGCTGACAAAATCCAGAACTCTCGTTGGAGGAGCGCGGTCAAGCATTACAACCGGCATGAGCATTCTTTACATGTCGGTCTGTAATCAACAGTCTAACTAACGGTCCATCCTTGGGGAGCAACAAAGGGTGGCGTGATCCGTACGGCAGGTTGGCATGTCTGAGCCTACCTCCGACACGCAGCAATCCGGTACTGTCCAAGAAGGGATTCAACCGCACCAAGGGTCCCTTCAACTTGGACTTACTTGAGCGCAGGGCTTTCAGCTCCGGTTCAAACTCTCGCTGTTGCGTCACTCGCAACCAGTGCAACAGGGCGTCTTGCCGCTCTTGTGGGGCGAGGACCGGAGACAACGATTTCTCCTGAGGCTGGCGACAATTTCGCACAAAGCGCCTCATCCAAGCAGTCACGCCGAGCAACTTATCAAGAGAACTGTAGCGGTCTAACAAAAACTCCATCTGCGGAGCCGCCACCGTCTCCACGGCGTGAACACGCATGCCTAGGTCTGGGACTCTGGCCACAGCCGGGGTGGCAGGCCATGAGCGCTCAGGCCGTAACAACCATGATGGACTCCACCATAGGTGGTGGTCCACTAACTCAGGCGCCTCGCAGCCGCGGGAGGCACAATCGGCGGGGTTCAATTCGCCCGGTACGTGGCGCCAAATCAACGGGGCCTTTGAAGTCTGAATTTGTGAGACCCGGTTGGCCACAAAAACCTCAAGGGTGTGGACTGAACTCTTCAGCCAACAAAGGACGACCTGGCTGTCAGACCACGCAAATATCGACCCCAAGTCGACACCGTTTCCCAAGGTGTCGGCAACATGATTGAGTAGCCGTACTAAGAGAGTGGCGCCGGACAACTCCAACTTCGGAATGGTTAGCCTAGTCCGAAGGGGGGCGACCTTACTCTTGGCCGTAACTAAGTGTACGGCGACAACGCCTGCTGCATCCACCGTTCGGATGTAAACGGCTGCCGCGTATCCGCTTTCGGACGCGTCACAAAAGCCGTGCAGGGAGGCTTTAAACTTTCCCGAAGGCAGCATTTGCCTCGGTATACAAACCCGATTGACGTCGGGTAGGGATGACACGAACCTCACCCACTCTCGTAGGAGGCTACCAGAGAGGGGCTCATCCCATGACAATTCCGCAGCCCAGAGCTCCTGTAGGAAGCACTTCATCGAAAACAATACAGGGCTGAGCCAACCGTTCGGATCAAAGGTACGGGCTACAGTAGACAGCACCGTGCGTTTAGTCCAGACCTTTGGGTCTGGCAATTCCAATCTATATGTGAACAAAACCGGGACGATACTGGACTCCCAAAACAGACAGCATGTCTGGAGTCTCCGGATTTTCAAAGAGGAGCGGCTCTTGCTGGTGGTCCTTAGGCAAATCTGCCAAGAGGTCCGGTGAGTTAGACAGCCACTTCCGCAACTCATAGCCACCAGCCCTCAAGAGCGCAATCAGCTCATCACGTAAGACGAGAGCCTCATCTAAGCTCGAGGCCCCCGTGCAGATATCGTCGACAAATAAGGCCCCCCCCTCAATAAGAGCAGATGCCCGGGGATAGCGTAGCCGTTCGCGCTCTGCGAGCTCCAAAAGCGAACGGATCGCCACAAAGGGGCTCGACCGCAAACCATAAGTGTTGGTGTTCAGCTCGTAAGCCAACATCGGATCCTGGGGATCCTCACGCCAAAGGATGAGCTGGTATCGTCTATCCTCCGGGTGAATCACGGTCTGTCTGAACATCATGCGGATATCGGCCACAAAGACGACAGCGTGCCGGCGGAAGTTGGTCAAAACATCACAGACATCGTGATGCAACTTCGGCCCCGCATGCAGACACTGATTCAACGACACTCCGGTTGACGTGGGCGCTGAACCATCAAAGACCACGCGGATCTTCCCATTGGAAGTCTTCAAAACAGCGTGGTGTGGCAGGAAGTAATGTTCCACATTACGCCAGTCCAACTGCGAGATGGACATGTGCCCAAGGTCCAAATACTCCCGCATGAAGTCTATATACTTCTCCTTGAATGCGGGATCCCTGGCCATCCTACGCTCCATGGACAACAATCTCTTCTCGGCCATCGGCCGGGAGCTCCCTAAAGGAGGGCGAACCGCCAAGAAAGGCAAGCGGGTAATCAAGCGACCCGAGAGGAGGCGCCCAGTGTTGTGCTGGTAGAACAATTCGCACTCCTCGGCTAACGGATCCAACCGCTTGGCAGTGGGGGGTTCCTCCACCTCCCAAAACTTTTGGAGAACGTCGGACAAAGTAGAACCGACAATGGTCTGGCGGTCTACCGACGGGGTCTCTGGTGTCTGTGGTACCTTTCCCATCACCACATGACCCAGCGACGAGGACAAGGCGACAAGATCGGCTGTCTGCAAAACTCGCTTGCTTCCACACAGTACACGACCGAGGACATCCGCACCAATCAACAAGTGTATTAAGCCCGGTCGGTGGAAGGAAGGATCAGCCAAAGCCAGTCCAGACGTCAGCTCAATCGTGGATGGCGGCACTCGCACTTGCGGGAGTGGTCCAACCACCTTATCAAAGACTATCGCCGAAGCACCGATCTTCGGCCTTGGCGCGAAGTGGGGGGAGAAGGAGAACACAACTCGACCAATCGGATCAGGGATCCGCGAGTCTCCCACCCCCCGTACCGCTTCGTGATGCGGCACAAGCAAAAGACCCAGCTGTCGGACAAGCCACCTGGACATTATACACCCCTGGGCACCTGAGTCCAAAAGGGCACGCACCGAGACAACATTGCCCTTAGGTCCCCAAACATTCACGGAGGCTGTTGGCAACAGCACAAGCTCCGGAGGGGTGGTTGGGTCCGACAGGGGCGCCATTAAAAATTTTGGGGGGGTACTTGTCCCCCTCGCGCCTGAGTCGGCGCGCCAAATGTGGGACGCTCGTACCGGGCGAGCGGGTCCCAATCGGGTACATACTGGCCCCGACCAACAGCACTCCTAGGTGCAGGGTAATACCCGTGTGGGGCGTGCCTCGGTACATAGTACCCCAATCGAGGCCTCTCCATTAGGGGGGGGGAGTAACAAATAGGGCCCGTGCCCATCGCCACCGTGGCGTACTCTTGTGGTACCCCCCTACCCCCGCCCGTGGCGGGGGCGTCTCTCCTATAGTTCCCCCTCTCCGGGGGGGACTGAACGGGGGGGCTAAGCCCCGCCGAATCTCTAGGGGACCGGTTCCGGGCTGCCGGGCCCCCGCCCGTGCGCGAGGAATTCGAACCCCGGTCGCTCCCGGCGTCCTTGCGGTCCAAACAAAGGAGGGGGTGATGCCTCCCTCCGCAAAGACGACAATCCTCGGTCTGGGGACACGCCGACTGCATGTGTCCCCCCAAACACCTATAGCACCATTGGCGCTGTTTCGCAACGGCCCTCCGTCCCTCTGGGCGGAGGCCTCTAAATTTGGCACATTCGTGCACCACATGCCTATCTCCCCTGCAATACCTGCACCGCTCACTCGGTGCGGGGGGAGGGGACTGCTGGAAGGCAGCATATCGATTGGTCGGGCGACGGGGCTGTTCCCTCGCCGCCACCATACGACCAACACCTGGAACCGGGGCGGGCTCCAGGTGGTCCGTCACCCTACATTCGTCCTCCAAAAAACGAAGGAGGTCCGCGAAGGGCGGGAGATACGAGGCGCTGTCGCCTCCATACCTCTGCTCGAAACGCCCCTTCATTTCAGCGGGCAATTTGGCGAGGACTATGTGCAGCAGTACAAAGGACCACTGATCCACCGGCAGGTCCAATCGCCTTAGGGAGTTGACCGCTGACAGTAGCGGGTTCAGCAACTCCCTCCGTAACAGGTGTACCCGCGTGATTCGCGGGAGGGCCAAAATCGTGGCCACGTGGGTGTCCGCCAGTAACCGGACATTCTGGTACCTGCTAACCAGAAGCTGGCGAGCCACCTGGTAGTTGTCGTCGCTGATGAGCAGGTGCTGGATTACCGAGCTGGCCTCTCCTCGCAGGGAGGAGCGCAAATAGGCCAACTTCTCACTAGGGGATAAGTCCCGTCGTGAATCCACCAAACTGTCAAACAAATTAATGAAGCCCATCCAGGCTGACAGATCCCCATTAAAAGTGGGAATCTCCAAGGTAGGCAATCGGCCTAGCAACGCCGTCGGGGTAGGTTTGACCTCCCCGCTCAAAACCGGCTCCCCCTTCCGAACAGCCAGGGCCCTCTCAGCCGCCTCCGTGAACTGGTCAGCCAGCTCATAGGCCTGGGCTACATCCTGCTCCAGCTGTTCCGACACGGCATCATCAGCTGGGGGGTTCTCTAAGTAATACGCGCGACACTCCATGGCGTGGCGCTCCAGGTCTTGCAGCCGAGCTGCCAGCCCGCCATACCGAGCTAGCAACGCGCCTACCCGGTCGACTCGGTCTATTAATGTGACCGCACAAGCAAGCCAACGCAAAGCTCCTTGGATGCCAGCCCTGGATACGGCGGTCGGATTCGTAGGAGCCATTTATATTCCGTTTAATAAACAAGCAAACAAAGAAATATAAAGGTGGTAAACATCAACAAAAAAAAACAATAGAAATAGGTCGCGTCACGATAATATAAAACACAATTAAAATTCGGACGACATACACGGACCCTACTATTTTCATAAATTATTAGCAACTTACCAATTTCAAGGGCTAACAATATAACGGTATAAACAAAACGTATAGGATTAACGGTATGGCATAACGGCACGGCCAAGTCAACCTCGCAAATCAACTACTAAACCGTTATCAACAAACAAAAACAAAACTATTTTTAATAATAATACTCGTAATTTAATACTACTAATAATTAAAACTAGTTCCACTTTTTTAACTAGGCAAGCGGACTCGGAACAAACACTAGTATGTGGTACTAATAAACAACACTTTCGAACGAAACTATTCGTCAAATAAATCCGGACACACAAAAAAAAAATATACACATCTAGGCGAGTAAACTCGTATCAAATCACTAGTATGTGGTACTAATAAACACACTTTCGAACGAACTATTCGTCAAATAAATCCGGACACACAAAAAAAAATATAAACATCTAGGCGAGTAAACTCGTATCAAAACACTAGTATGTGACAACAATTATATAAGTGTCTATCTATTATCGGATCCACCAAGTGAGAAACATTCGCTTCGAGAATTTACTAGAACAATTTCTTAGTACTTCAATCGTCTCGGAATACCCTCGAGATTTCAACAAAAAAAAATAATTTTTAGGTACGCTTTTTAGGTACGCTTTTTATTTTTACTATGAAATTTTATGTAGTTAATTTTAATATGAAAATTAATTATATCAACTAAGCTCTGCTACCAAAAATATGATCACGCACAATTGTGATGACCACATCTACTGTGTTCCACAGTTTATTGAAACGAAGGTTTCTCATGCAAAATTAAGTAAATTAAGCTAGTCCTACCTTACTAGAAAATAGTGTCCGTAATCCAGGGGGGCTGAACGTTGTCTCGCCGGCGCGCGCCGGGCAAAACGATCTCCACACAACCCCCGATGGGAAACTCTTACAGCTAACACCCTTATAACTACACAATGCCCTAATAGGCAGCTAAAACTTTCCCGGCGCTTTTCAAAGCGAACACACACGGGTCACAAGTCCGTACCCGGACCGGGCGCTCCTAGGTGCAAAACGCTCGAGATCTCGGTCACGAAACGGGTAGGTAACTGGCGCGGCACGTCGCTACAGAAACACACGAACTTGCCTCACGGCTGCTTACGGCCAACTGGTCGCGATGTCGCGCGGGCGGCGGGTGGCGCCGACCCCACGAATGAACGTGAATGAATGAATCACGCGCGGCGTGAACAAGTAGAATTCATCATCTTTATTAGTCTGTAGCCGCAAAATGTCGTCACTGCCAATCATATAACAAGTGTTATATTCATGTGTATATTCATTTATTTGCTTGTAGCTCTTCAATTTAGTTGTTTATTTAATGTAAGTATTTGTGGTCATATATAAAATATCATTGTTTTTATTTTTAGTATCGCATTGACGTCCACGTGTCAAACTAATTCTTTGGGGTTCAGTTGAAAATCAGCGTCGGCTTTATTGCTGACTCAATGCTGAACTGGACACCCATTTGGTACTGACGTGGGACACTGGTTACGTTTTGTGTTTATTATAAGTTTTTCACTATTATTTTATGTACCTACCTGCTGTTTGTTTTTGCTATGTAATGTTTGCCCTATGTCCTATGCCTGGTACCAAATAAAACATTTTGTATTTGTATTTGTATTTGTATTTGTTGGTGTTTTCATTTTGTGATTTTGAAACAATTAAAGAATAATAATTTATTGGCAATACAGATTTCGAATGCTACAAAAATGCATGAAAACGGGTGTAATAGAATTCGATTTCGTAGACGACTGGTTGACGTATACGTTTTCAATTCGTATTCGATTTTCATTTCGAGCGCTACGGAAATACGTCTCCTGTTCTCGGGTTTGTCATAGCACGCGTGCAGGGGCCCGATTCTCAGGCATTCGAACTTGTTCAGTGTGGTAATTCGTATGTCGAACATTTTGTTTGTGGTTTCTATTGAAAAGTTAGAACGTTTAAAACAAACTAATCTGTCCCACATGGCAACAAATTCATTTTGACAGCTAAGTTCGTATACGATGGTCCGTACCACTCGTTGCGTTCGACTGGTTTTCGATCGAACTTTTTCGATTGTGAAATTCTGACAATACACAAACTGTGTTATATTTGAATTTCGAGCTATAAAAGTGAACTTTTCTCGATTGCCTGAGAATCGGCCCCCAGTACCTTGAACTAGGTCCGGGGCGACTTGCGCTTGGGCCGCTCCAGCAGCGCCCAGCCCTTCTGCATGTCGATGACTAGATCGCGGGTCACACGTCGCCGCAGTAGATGTGCTCTAGCATCACACTATAGTATGGCAGTACCTTGAACTTGGTCCGGGGCGACTTGCGCTTGGGCCGCTCCAGCAGCGCCCAGCCCTTCTGCATGTCGATGACTAGATCGCGCGTCACACGTCGCCGCAGTAGATGTGCTCTAGCATCACACTATAGTATGGCAGTACCTTGAACTTGGTCCGGGGCGACTTGCGCTTGGGCCGCTCCAGCAGCGCCCAGCCCTTCTGCATGTCGATGACTAGATCGCGCGTCACACGTCGCCGCAGTAGATGTGCTCTAGCATCACACTATAGTATGGCAGTACCTTGAACTTGGTCCGGGGCGACTTGCGCTTGGGCCGCTCCAGCAGCGCCCAGCCCTTCTGCATGTCGATGACTAGATCGCGCGTCACTCGTCGCCAGCGCGATGTCTCGCCACCGCCGCCGATGCCGTAGTAGATGTGCTCCTCCTGGTACAACAATCAGTATTGATCACTAATCTTTTCTATAACCTTAGAACAAAAAAAATTACTGTAACTAGCGCCAAAAACGCCCCAGTCATGCGTAGAGATATCTAACACGCACTCTAGATAAGCTGCTGACTAGTAACGTAGTGTAAGTAGACAGTGCTTAACCTTGTTGCAGCATCAGCGTAAGCGACAAGTTAAGGTCCTGGAGATGTTCAGTCTCGGTACATCTGGGCCCCTCCCGGGTTAAAAAATATGGATATGGACATGGGATTCATCTGACATTTGAAGCCCATATTTTGTGCTTATATGGGCAAATTATGGGCTTCAAATGTCAAATGAAGCCCATGTCCATATTTTTAGCCGGTAGCCCCCTGAGGGAGACATAGGTCGCCACTTACTTGCGCATAGATCAGCTGCTGACTAGTAGCGTAATGTAAGCAGACAGCCGCCCGCTTAACCTTGTTCAGCAGCACAGCGTGAGCTAGGAGTTAAAGTCCTGGAGATGTTCAGTCTCGGTACACCTGTGGGGCTAACGGCAAAAAAATATGGACATGGACATGGGCTTCATTTGACATTTGAAGCTCATATTTTGTCCGTATATGGGCATTACATGGGCTTCAAATGTCAAATGAAGCCTATTTCCATATTTTTTGGAGTCATTGGTTGTCACTTACTTGCGTATAGATCAGCTGCTGACTAGTGACGTAGTGTAGGTACACCGTCTCCCTCCTATCTTTGTTCTGCAGTACAACGGTCAGCGTCGAGTTGGCGGCTAGTAGCATAGCAGGGGGGCTACCGGCTAACTTTATGGGTATGAACTTCATACGTTTTTGGGAACTTTAAGTCAATTTTATAAAGAAAATAGCCGCTATCAGTTCCTTGTTTTGTGACGTCGGGTATAACAAAAAATCAAAAATCTATCAAGATAAGGAATTCAAATGACAGTTGAAGCCCATACCCATATCCAGATTTCTTAGCCGGTAGCCCCCCAGGTCTAAACTCGGCAAAGGACAAAATATGGGCTTCAAATGTCAATTGAAGCCCATATTTTGTCCTTATATGGGTATCCATGTCCATATTGGTGAAGTCATTGGTCGCCACTTACTTGCGCATAGATCAGCAGACTAGTGAAGTAGTGTGAGTAGACAGTCTCCCACTTAACCTTGTTCTGCAGCACAGCGTGAGCGAGGAGCTAAAGCCCTGGAGATGTTCAGTCTCGGTACACCTGTGGGGGCTAACGGCTAAAAATATGGATATGGACATGGGCTTCATTTGACATTTCAAGCCCATTTTTATCCTTATATGGGCTTCAAATGTCAAATGAAGCCTATTTCCAGATTTTTTGGAGTCATTGGTTGTCACTTACTTGCGCATAGATCAGCTGCTGACTGGTGACGTAGTGTAGGTACACCGTCTCCCTCCTATCTTTGTTCTGCAGTACAACGGTCAGCGTCGAGTTGGCGGCTAACAGCAGGTCTAAGCTCAGCACGAAGTCCTGGCTGATGTCCAGCTTGAGCCACACCTGGAGGCATTGTGCGATTAGTGGGCAGAATATCAATGTTATTTAAATGTTTACTTTTTTGCATTCACAATGGAATTTTTATTATTGAAAAATTGAAAATTAAGTATTTAGATATTTAGAAAAAAAGCGACCCGTCGTGGGTTCGAGTCCCATCGGAGCTGGTTGTGAGACGGATTGATTTCTTCTTTATACTTTATTTCCAATTTTTCAAAAATATAGATATGATACGATATGGGCTTCATTAGAAGCTTTTATTTAGCTTACCATGTTAGTTAGTTAGTTAGTGGGGGATAAAACTTGCAAGCTAAATTTGACCCACTTCCCAGTGTCCGATTGAGCTGAAACTTTGCATACAGGTTTGGTTTGGATGAGAATACAATATTAAAGTACAGTCAACAAAAAAGCTTGTCATAAAAACGAAGTTTTTACAAATAACTTTTTTGTCATTTGAACACAACAACACTTTTCTTTTCCCATACAAATCAAACATTTGACGTAAATTGTTGGTCGGTTTTTCATTTTCACATCAAAACGGATCAACGGACGGATCGACGTGTTTTTTGGAGATAGTTTGGGAGCTGGAGAGTGGCATAGTTTACTTTTGATCACAGAAAAGTATTAGTTTCCCGCGGGATATTGTCGTGTAGTCAACGCAGGCGAAGCCGCGGGCGGAAGGCTAGTTTTATATAAATCAAAAATTATCACTTTTAAATAATTACAAAAACGGTATTATTTAGTTGCACCACAAACAAATACTGAGTTGCACACCTTAAATATTGGAATGCACACAAAAGCTTAAGTTTGGTGAGCATATAGCCTTTTTTGGTGTGCATTTCAGTATTTTTGTCGGTTAGGTTAAGTTAGATTGGTGAGCATTATTTCAATTTTTACTTTGTTGCATTCAGACATTGCAATTTTTATTATTGAAAAAATGAATCAGCTCCGATGGGAGTCCCATATTTTCAATTTTTCAACATCAGTACGATCTTAAATTACATTTTCACTTCTCATGCTCGTAAAGTTCGTGTTTATGTTGGGTATAGGTTGCATAAAATCGCTTTTTATGCTCTAGTGCATAAAGTAAAATCTTCGTCTAAGTCTCAGACTTTAAGACAAAGGTCGTCAGGTAAACAGCCACACACGCAATTAAACTTCTATAGATAAACTTATTATTTCATTCTGTTTCTTCAATTTTGTACTTACATAATCCATGTTAAATTACTAAATTAATAAAACTAGGCAAAATTAATGAGTTTTCTAAGAAATAAGTATTTCAAGAGCATTATGGACTACGATCTATGCTAAAGTCACTGTACTGCCAATGCTACGTATAAAAAAAAGAAAAAGAAAGTCTTCCCGCCAATATGGCGAAGTCTTTTTTTTTCTTTTTTGCAATATTGTTATTTATTTTCCTCACACTCTAAGTGAAAAGCAGAGTGTATAACTTGTACATAAAACCCATTTTACCCTCGAATTGACTATCCACCCTCGCCTATACGTCTCGGGTAAAGTAGTACGTTTTATGCACTTGTTGTACAATCTACTATTTACTGAATGTACAATTTACCTGACTAGCAGCATGGTCGGCCGTCGAGAACCTAATCACATTGGTGTGCAGCTTGGTGTCGAACTCGCGCGCCAAGTACGCGTCCTTGCTCACGATCCAGTTCTGGAGTTGCTTTTCGCCATCATCTATGACGCGTCGCCTCGGCTCGGGCTCCGTGATGTTCTTGCTGTAGTGGGCCAACCCGAACTGGGCTATCTGGAAATATACATATTTTATTCAGCAATTATATTACACTAGCTTTCCGCCCGCGGCTTCGCCCGCGTGGACTACACGACGTTATCCCGCGGGAATGTGATGTTTTTCCGGGATAAAAAGTAGCCTATGTTCCTCTCCAGGCTACATAGTATATGTGTCCCAAATTTTAGCCAAATCCGTTCAGCCGTTTTGGCGTGATTGAGTAACAAACATACAAACATCTAAACTTTCACATTTATAATATTAGTAGGATTTGTTTTATTTCGTGCTTGGGAGCGCCCTTTTAAGTAATAAATTCTCATAATCCGACACTCTCTATCCGCTAATAGGTTTGTTTAAAAACCTTTTACTCGACTACAAGTTGCACAAAACTGATCTCAAATAAAGTTTTTTTAAAGCTATAATTATGATTAGTTAATTTTTAGTTATCAAAAAAATATAGTGGAAAATCAAGACAAACACATTGTTGTTTATCAAATGCTTTATTTTATTTATTATGATTTTTTATAAACCATCCCGTAATCCTTACATTCATACATCTGGCACCTTCTGGTTTAGTGCCGGATTAGTGAGATCTAAAATAAAATAAAAATAAATAAAAAAGCTTTTTATTCCATATCTAGTACCTAGTAGGTATTTTACATAAAATTTTATTTGTGTTAGTTTTTTAAATGTTTACTTTTTTGCATTCACAATGCAATTTTTATTATTGCAAAATGGAAAATGAAGTATTTTTGAAAAAATCAACCGTCTCACAACCAGCTCCGATGGGACTCGAACCCCACGACCTTTCGCTATGCGGGCGACTGCTCTAACCACTTAACGACTCCGTAGCTCAGTGGTTAGAGCAGTCGCCCGGAGAGCGAAAGGTCGTGGGTTCGAGTCCCATCGGAGCTGGTTGTGTTAGTTTGTTAGTAAAACTAAAACTTATGCTAATGAGATCTACTGTAGAGTAATACCTGTGTGGGATAGAAGAATCCCCGAGGCTCCCACTGCATGGAGACGGGCACACCCTCCACCCCGCTGATGCACTTGACGCGGTCCCTCACTTCCACATTGTAGTTCTCGAAGGTCGTGAAAGTGCCCCGAGGGTCGTACTTCTTCTTCGGATGGTAGACCTTGCTGTAGCTGTGCGACCACTCGAACTTCTCCACTCCGTCCGTTGATGTTATTTTTCCGTAGATCTGGAAAGGAGATTTTTCAGTTTTGTATGGAGCCTCGGCTAGGACTTTGTACACTATACCATAGGCAAGCAAAATATAAATATAATAACTGAAAACTAATTATATCGCAATAACCTAACGCGTTTGATGGTACAAAAGCATTATCTAGTCTTAATAATTATGCAACCCCGATTCAATATGGCGGTAAAATATCACACTAACATTAAAAAAAGGTTCACATTGACAGATTATCATCAGTCGTCATTCGTCAATGTCATCGTTATTTTGTACAGAAACATCAAAGTTTCCGAACGTGATTTAAATATGGTTGCCAGTGTGGCCATGGATGGCAAAGAATTTTTATTTCAAAGTTTATTTTTGTACCATTTATCCAGAAAGACAATGAGAATTTTAATATTTTATTTGACTTTACTATATTTTTTACTATTAGTACCAATAGTGTACAATGTCCTAGCCGAAAATGAAAAATGTCCCTTAAATTAAAATTTGTTTCTTAATATTTGGTACTATCGATGTAGAACAAATCTGCTTATAGTTTAACTGATTGTAGATAAGCACAAAAAATATTGGGTCCGTCTTGATTTCAATAATGATAAATAAATAAAATAAATATTGGACACCATCACATACCTACATTGTTCCAATACCAGGGTATAATAGCTTAAGCACTAGTATTATAGAAATTGGAAGCAACGACGGGTATTACCACATTCACCCAGACCCGAGGAAATACTGAAAAGTTTGTTTTCAAAATTTACCCGACCTGGGATCGAACCCGGGTCTTGAGATAGCGACACCTTGAAACCGGTGCGTACACCAGTCGGCCACAGAGGTCGTCGGAGATAATAAACCTAAAAATTTAAACTCGGTTGCACTACGCTCTGGCATTACCCAATTTGATATTCCAATTCTTGAACAAGGTAAGTAGTAGGATGTTTAAAACTAATGTGCGTCAAGTTAGCAGCCTCACAACAGAATTAGATGCTTTTGATTATGTCAAAAAATACTGTATAAATAGTGTTAAATAGTGATGTATATTAAATAAATAGTGTAACTTTGATTCAAAAGATATTTGAGTATCTTAGTGAGGCTGCTAACTTAACGTCAAGTTAGCAGTCACCTCAAGAAATACAGTTCGTATCAATGTGATTTATATGTCAAAAAATACTGTATAAATAGTGTATCGCAAACGCAAAATTTCAAAAGTAGTGCTTTAATACAAGCCGAGATATTAGGGTCTCTAAGTGGGCTGCTAACTTGACGTTTCTTGCGATGGAGATTCCAGGGAAACAGGTACAAGTTTTAAATAAATAAATACTTGAAAAAATACTGTGTGAAATAGTGAATCTTAGGATATAAATAAAAAAAGAATTCTTCTTTGCTATTTTCAAAAAATCTAATGTAAACTTCTACATAATAATCTGAATATATGACTGACGATCAATGTTGAACTTTGCTCCTTAGTAATAAGGTTCAAACTTTATTTCAATCGTGAAGTGCGTACTATCGAGCAAAAAAGTGAAATATATATTTTTGATTGTGTCAATACATACGTATAATCGGTTTAATGCTATTGATTAGGTATTTAAACAAATATATTTCTACCCACTTTTTAACCGACTTCAAAAAAAGAGGAGGTTCTCAAGTCGACAGTATTTTTTTATGTATGTTTTACCATAACTTCGCCAGTTGTTAACCGATTTTAATAATTCTTTTTTTATCTGAAAGAAAATAGGTAGGTAGTTTATGTGTGGTATCATGAAAAAGTTAAAGTAGTCAGTTCAGTAGTTTTTTCACAATCCTGAAAAAACACATAGTTTTTGACTGGTAGTTCCTGCTTTACACGTCAATATCTTCGCGAACTATTGACCAATTTCAATGATTATTTTTTTATTCGAAAGAGTAAACTCCTGAGGTAGTCACATTGTTACCAAGTTAGGATCTGATGGTGGAATCCAGGGGAAATCGAGGAAAACCCGTAAATTTTATGGTAGTTTACGTATTTTAAAGATTTTCTAAAGTTTTTTAAGTATTTGCATCTGGTAGTCATCATCACATGCTGATGAGCTGGTGATGGAAGGTACAACTCCTCAAATGTCGTTGATATGTAAAGATTTTTAGTTGTATTCTTTCAGGTTATTTAGATTAGATCGTTCTTTCATAAATAATAAATAATAAATAATAAATAATAAATAATAAATAATAAATAATAAATAATAAATAATAAAGAATAAATAATAAAGAATAAATAATAAAGAATAAATAATAAATAATAAATAATAAATAATAAATAATTAATAATAAATAATTAATAATAAATAATAAATAATAAATAATAAATAATAAATAATAAATAATAAATAATAAATAATAAATAATAAATAATAAATAATAAATAATGAATAATAAATAATAAATAATAAATAATAAAAAATAAATAATGAATAATGAATAATGAATAATGAATAATAAATAATAAATAATTAATAATTAATAATTAATTATAAATAAGTAATAAATAATAAATGAGTGTTTGTACCAAAATTTTGAAGTCTCTCCGGCATTTCGGAAGCGTCCCATCTTGCAGCTCTCAATTTATTTCTCCGTTTACGCTGTTTGCGTCGATTATGTAGCTTGTATATTTTGTTTGTTTATAATATACTAGCGGATTCTCGCGGTTTCATCCGCGTGGTACCTGAACGAATGTAGCTTTCTAATGATCAAAGAATTTTCTAAATCGGTCCAGTAGTTTCGGAGCCTATTCGATGAAAACAATTTAACAAACAAACAATCAAATCTTACCTCTTTATAATATTAGTACTTACTTATAGATAATTATATAATTTGTACCGCTTTAATTGTTTTCTGTTTCCCAACGGTTGACTGGCAAAAAATACTTTTAGTATTAAGTCCGCCTTGTATATTACATTACCTATGTATTATGTACAAAAGTTTATTAAATAAAATAAAAAAGAAATAATAACAAATATGCTAGCCCCAAGCTTATTTTTCACATACAAAAGTTCCAGCTAATTGAACTTTTGTCCAACGACACTTGGATCGCTTATTATGACGTTTAGTCGTTGAAATCCGATCGAAACAAAGGTCATCTAAATAGTAGAATACCTTCGAGTTATCGTTTTGAAACGATTGAAGGACGATTAATGTACCAGAATACACTTCGACGACACTTCGATAGAATCGCTGCCGCTCAAGTTCTATCGACAGTTGTGAATACGAATATGGTTTCAACGACTAAATCGCTACGATATCGTCACGGTTTATATTACGAGAATCGGGCTACTGGTCAAGGTCGCGGGAAGCCGCTGGATGCGGGCAGCGCAGGACCGATCGTTGTGGAGATCCTTGGGGGAGGCCTATGCCCAGCAGTGGGCGTCGTACGGCTGAAATGATGATGATACGATAGATTATGTATCATTTAAAATGACTGGAATAAAAAATTTGACAATATCAGTACGTCTAAAGAAAACTGTACACGACTGTACCTGAATTCGAATGTATGGTAGAAGTTAACATTAGATTTTTTGAAAATAGCAAAGAAGAATTCTTTTTTTATTTATATCATAAGATTCACTATTTCACACAGTAATTTTTCAAGTATTTATTTATTTAAAACTTGTACCTGTTTCCCTGGAATCTCCATCGCAAGAAACGTCAAGTTAGCAGCCCACTTAGAGACCCTAACATCTCGACTTGTATTAAAGCACTACTTTTGAAATTTTGCGTTTACGATACACTATTTATACAGTATTTTTTGACATATAAATTACATTGATACGAACTGTATTTCTTGAGGTGACTGCTAACTTGACGTTAAGTTAGCAGCCTCACTAAGATACTCAAATATCTTTTGAATCAAAGTTACACTATTTATTTAATATACATCACTATTTAACACTATTTATACAGTATTTTTTGACATAATCAAAACCATCTAATTCTGTTGTGAGGCTGCTAACTTGACGCACATTAAAACTATGCTATGAATCCTTTAGTCAACTTTAGACGAGAGTCGAGAGAGACGAGGTCGCGTGTGGCCACTAAATATTCGTGTTAGATGTACTATTCGTAGTCGGAAACATAAAAGACTGTTTACTTACTGTTCCTTATTTATTGAAACATAATATAAATAATGTCGCGCCTGACGAATCGAGTTGAGATCAAAATCGAAACAAGATCGTAAATCGCTATTATTACCGGTACCGGTATTCAACCACTCCTCGATTGGTGCTACATTCGTTACTAGAATGGTGATTTTCGATCTTGATTTGATTTTGATCTCAACTTAATTCCGTCAGGAGTTAGGGGCTGGCCACAACACAACTCACCTCGAAGTACTTGTGGATCACGGAGAACGGCACGAAGACCTCGTCGTGCACGCACCAGCACGCCACCGAGTACTCGCCGTTGCTCGAGCGTCGAGCACTCGATCGGTCACAACACAATTCACCTCGAAGTACTTGTGGATGAAGGAGAATGGCATAAAGACCTCGTCGCGTTCGCGCCAGCACGTCACCGAGTACTCGCCGTTGGTCGAGCACTCGATCGGTCCCAACACAACTCACCTCGAAGTACTTGTGGATGAAGGAGAACGGCACGAAGACCTCGTCGCACTCGCACCAGCACGCCACCGAGTACTCCCCGTTGATCGAGCACTCGATCGGTCCCAACACAACTCACCTCGAAGTACTTGTGGATGAAGGAGAACGGCACGAAGACCTCGTCGCACTCGCACCAGCACGCCACCGAGTACTCCCCGTTGATCGAGCACTCGATCGGTCACAACACAACTCACCTCGAAGTACTTGTGGATGAAGGAGAACGGCACGAAGACCTCGTCGCACTCGCACCAGCACGCCACCGAGTACTCCCCGTTGATCGAGCACTCGATCGGTCACAACACAACTCACCTCGAAGTACTTGTGGATGAAGGAGAACGGCACGAAGACCTCGTCGCGCTCGCGCCAGCACGCCACCGAGTACTCGCCGTTGGTCGAGCACTCGATCGGTCCCAACACAACTCACCTCAAAGTACTTGTAGATAAAGGAGAACGGCACGAAGACCTCGTCGCGCTCG
Organism: Crambus lathoniellus; assembly: GCA_949710035.1. NCBI lineage: Eukaryota > Metazoa > Arthropoda > Insecta > Lepidoptera > Crambidae > Crambus > Crambus lathoniellus. The sequence continues at coordinate 2,275,236 of OX453301.1, read as the reverse complement.
CGCCGGCACGGCACCGAGTACTCCCCGTTGATCGAGCACTCGATCGGTCACAACACAACTCACCTCGAAGTACTTGTGGATGAAGGAGAACGGCACGAAGACCTCGTCGCACTCGCACCAGCACGCCACCGAGTACTCACCGTTGATCGAGCACTCGATCGGTCACAACACAACTTACCTCGAAGTACTTGTGGATGAAGGAGAACGGCACGAAGACCTCGTCGCACTCGCACCAGCACGCCACCGAGTACTCACCGTTGATCGAGCACTCAATCGGTCACAACACAACTCACCTCGAAGTACTTGTGGATGAAGGAGAACGGCACGAAGACCTCGTCGCGCTCGCGCCAGCACGCCACCGAGTACTCGCCGTTGATCGAGCACAAATACAAATACAAATACAAATACAAATATTTATTGCAAACTAAGTGTATACAGGTGTTATAATCTAAAACGAACTTAAAAACTTAGTCGCCCTTTACGGACACAGCAAATTTATGAGAGGGCTGCCTATTTATTTCCATCTATTATTATTTACATACAATATAAAAGAAACAAAGAACAAAACAGAAACAACAATAAAAAAAAACAAAAAAAGCAACGATAGAAATTTTACAATTAGGATTGATCGCCGTACTAATATTTAATTAAAAGTGGAAATAAAAAAGTATACTTTTAACTCAAATAATCATTAATAGAATACACACATTTTTTAATTAAATAATCTTTTAATTGTTTTTGAAAAACTTTTAGGGATTTAACATTTTTTATTTGTGGCGGTAATTTATTAAATACTTTGATAGCCATATAGTATGGACTGCAGTTCAACATGTTTATTCTGGACTTTGGTAGGTGGAGCCTGTTTTTGTGTCTGGTGTTAATAGAGTGGATGTCACATTTTTTTTTAAATTTATTATTATTTTTAAAAACAAATATACAAATGTCAAAGATATATATGGAGGGTAAGGTGAGTATTCCATACTTAATAAAATAAGGTTTACAGCTGTCAGTGTTGTCTATTTGGGCAATGATTCTAATACATCTTTTTTGAAGTATAAATAATTGTTCAGCGTCCACACTATTACCCCACAGCAGCACACCGTACCGCAGCCAGGCGTAGGCGTAGGCATAGTAGGCAGATATTGCAGTATCTGTGTTTGTGCTGACTTTTATTCGAAATAAAGCGTAGCTGAATTTTGCCAATTTTGATTTTACGTGTGCTATATGTTTTGTCCAATTTATATTTCTGTCAATTTTTATTCCAAGGAGATTAAATTCATCAACCATTTCGATATTTATATTTTGATAATTGAAATGTATATCTAAAGGGGGAGTTTTATATGACTTGAATTGTATGAGTTTAGTTTTTTTAAAATTTACTTCTAAATTGTGGTCGTGAAGCCAACTAGTGATGTCATTTAAGGTTTTGTTTAACAGTTGCAGGTAGTTGTCATTTTTATCGCACTTCAAAAGTACAGACAAATCATCGGCAAACAGTACTGGCACTGCTGAATTGTCAAAGATTTTGGGAAGGTCATTAATATATAATAAAAATAATATACAGCCTAAGACGCTCCCTTGAGGAATTGACCAATTCAGTGTGGTTTCTTCAGAACGTATAATTTGTATTTCGTTTATTTTTTCTTCATAGTGCTCTATTTGAACAATTTGTTTTCTATTGGATAAATAAGATTTGAACCATTCGAAAGTATATCCGCGAATACCTGAACCGTATAATTTTGATAAAAGGATTCGATAAGAAACTTTTTCATATGCTTTTGTCATATCAAGTAATATACCTATGGCAACTTTTTTATCGTTAATGAGTTGTAGTGCTGTTTGGATATAATTATAAACTGCTAGTGTAGTGGATCTTGATTTCCTAAAGCCATTTTGACAGTCATCTAAAATGTTGTATTTTTCTAAAAATGCTACTAACTGTAAGTACATTGCTTTTTCAAAAATTTTTGAAAATGTTGGTAATTGGGCAATTGGTCTATAATTATTAGGCTCTAAAGTATCGTCTTTCTTATGGATTGGTATTATAATTGCGATTTTTAATAAGTCTGGAAAGCAACCTTCTTTAAAACTCTGATTAATTAAGATTGTTAGAGGTTCGGCCAATTCATGAGCGCACTGTTTAACTAGTATGGGCGGTATGTCATCTATGCCACAACTGTGTTTATTTTTTATTGATTTTATAATTTTGACAGTATCGTCATAAGTAACTGGGCGCAAATACATTGATGATAATGGAGGATTTATGACTGGATGGTCAACCAAAACGTCGTTATTTGATGGTTTGCCGATACTGGAGAAATGTTGATTAAATATATTTGATATTTTAAATGGGCATTTGATATTAATATTATTTTCTTGAACGATTATATTTTTGTGTATTTTATTTTTATTTTTACCAGTTTTTTCGTTAATTATACGCCACATAGTTCTATATTTGTTGTCAGATTTATTAATTTGTCTAATGTATTCTTTTTTCTTAGATATTTTAATGCTTCGTTTTAATACTTGCGAATATTTATTGAAATACTGTCTTATTGTTACATCATTTGTTTGATTCAAAATAACTTTTAGTAATCTTTTATGTTTACAAGATTTTCGTAAACCAGTTGTTAACCAATATTTTTTTTGTTTATTGTTTATTTTAATTTTAATTATTGGTATAGTCTTATTTAAGCTTATGAGGATAGACTCTAAAAATGAGCAGTAGTTTTCATTAACGTTTTTGTTAACATCAATAACTTTTGACCAGTTAATATTTACTAAACTATTTTTGAAGTTATTTATATTATTACTAGTGAACATTCTTTTCTTTTTATACCATGTACTTATGTTATTTAAATTCTGTTTTAACTTAATATTGATAGATTTATGATCCGATAGACCATAATCATATACAAAAGACTCCTGTATTTGCTCTGTGCAACAAGTAAAAATTAGATCGATACAAGTAACAGAGTTTTTCGTTACTCTAGTTGGCTCATTAATTAGCTGTTTAAAGTTGAAAGAACTCATGAATGTTAGTAATTTTTCAGTTTGTTTATCTTTACTAAGAAGATTTATATTAAAATCACCAAGAACTAATACTGTTTTGTTTTTATTTTTTATCATTAATGATTTTAACATTTTATTCATTTGTTCATAAAAAATATCAATATGACGATCAGGCCTATATAAACTTATAATAATAGTATTAATTTTTGGTATTTCAATTGCACCAAACTCAATGATATACTCTTTTGAAAATTCTACGATGTCCCTTCTTTCAATACAGTCAATATTGTTCTTCACAAATATGCACACTCCTCCACCTTCATAGTTCTTGCGACAAAAACAGGATGCGATTTTATATCCAGTTAGGTTTATTGAATCACAGTAATTTTTATCTTTCCATGTCTCTGACACCGAAAATATATCAATATTATTCTCTTCTAGTAACTGGTCCAATAAATCTAACTTATTTCCTATACTTTGTATGTTTTGGCAGGTGACAGATAAACCTGTTTTGCGTTCTGTAACTGTGACTGTAGGTCTTGAACTCTTAGTTTGTGTATGATGAATGGTTTCGAAATGTATTCTGCTGTTCGTTAACTTGGTGTTTATTATTTGGTGGAGTGCCCTTAAGCTTATCTGAGTATCTTTCTTCTACACGTATACTTCTTGAATTTGGTTGAAAGTCTTCAATGTTGATCCTTTTTCCCTCTATAAAAAGCTGGTTGTCTCTTATTACTGCATATAAACCCTTTTTTCTTGCTACTAGCATTTCGTCTCGCATTATTTTTCTATTTTTCCTTGCAGTTTCATCCAAAAAATCAGATATATATATGTAGGTCCCTTGAAAGTAAGAACTGTTTTCCATTATGTGCCTTGTCATTCGTTTACTAATTAACTCCATTACCAACGGCCGACTTTTATTGTTGTAGCTTCTTCCAAGTCTGTATGTGTCTTCTATTGCACCAGAAAGGTCCATACCCATGATATCTTGAAACATATCTGTTAGTCTATTATTTAAGTGAAACTCTGGTTCGTTATGATATTCTGGAAAGCCATATATTACTATTTTTCTGTTATTAGTTTCAGGTATGAATTGTTTTTCAGTGCTCCTAATTCTTTTTCCTATATCATTTATTTCTCTCTTAAGCTTTTCATTTTCTTTGTTTAATTTTTCTAATTCTGTACAGAGTTTTTGAATATCACGCTTACGTTCGTTGTTTTCTTCCGTGTGTGCGTTTAATTCTGATTTCATATCTTCTTTCAACTTTGTAATAGCCCTGTTTACCTCAAATTGGATTGCGGTCTGTAGCTCACTAACGATGGACTTATTGTTCTCTTTCAATCTCGACATTATCATATCACTAAGTAAATTTATTGTTAAATCTTTTTGTATTTTTTCGCCTTGGTTCACAGTATCAGTTTCGATAGTTTGGCCCAACAAACTTATGTCTGGAGAAGATAGTAACGTATCATTTGTGGATGATGTTGGTCGCTTTCTTATGGTAATATTATCAGTCTCGGACGATGACGGGTTTTCTTGCATATAATTTTCTCTTGTGCGTACTGGTGTGTCAACATTTCCAGTTTTTGGCATCTTACAATGGCAAGCTTGGCATTTCCATAGTCTTCTATGATCACCTGTTAATGTATTGTGGAAGCGTTGTGTGGAAACGTTAGCGCACTGCAAATCGTAAATGCCACTGCATAGCGAACAGGTTAAAAACTCGTATTTTGGGAGTTTTTGATTACAACCCGCACACGACATTTTAATTTAAAATTGTTTTCTTATCAATTCGTGAAATACTTATTTATATTTGTTAAATGACGTCTTCAAACTTTTGTTTACAAGTTTTATACACGTAGTGCCATCTAGTGTCAAGTAGCGGCACTATAAAATTTGTTTGATTTTTGGGAGGTAAGTTGAAAATTTTAACGGAGATTTTTAACAACTAATTTGTTTATAATTTTTGGCTATCACTAGATAAAGTAAATTTTCACTCGCTATTTATTATTAAGAATTGATATTTTACGTTTTAACACACTTTTTTCAAGCGTTAAATGCAGTTTTAAGAGTTATTTTCATATGTATTACACTTTGTTCACATCAGTTTTTGTTATCACATTTTTACACTTTGGTCCTTTGTTTTTATTAGAGATAACACTCTCACATGTGAATCACTTTACTATTAATCGAAGCACAGTATTTTTGGAGCAAAAACACTGATTTTACATATTTTTTACAATGAAAATCACGGAGCTGTATAGTTTACGTGCGAGAGGCGCCCTCTGTGGCACTCGATCGGTCAACAACACAACTCACCTCAAACTACTTGTGGATGAAGGATAACGACACTAAGACCTCGTCGTGCGCGCACCAGCACGCCACCGAGTACTCGCCGTTGCTCGAGCACTCGATCGGTCACAAAACAACTCACCTCGAAGTACTTGTGGATGAAGGAGAATGGCACAAAGACCTCGTCGCGCTCGCGCCGGCACGGCACCGAGTACTCGCTGTTGATCGAGCACTCGATCGGTCAACAACACAACTCACCTCAAACTACTTGTGGATGAAGGATAACGACGACACTAAGACCTCGTCGTGCGCCCACCAGCACGCCACCGAGTACTCGCCGTTGCTCGAGCACTCGATCGGTCACAACACAACTCACCTCGAAGTACTTGTGGATAAAGGAGAACGGCACAAAGACCTCGTCGCGCTCGCGCCGACACGCCACCGAGTACTCGCCGTTGATCGAGCATTCGATTTCCTCGGTAGTTGTGGTTCTCTCCGACAAGCTGTTTGACAGCACGGAACCTACTGAAACAATATTGAATTTTAAATAATGGTGCTAAAAGAACAGCTTGGAAACTACAATTATTACCTATAGTTGCATTGTTGAGAAATAAAGTTTTATGTTAAATTTTAAATTCAAATAGGAACCAACATTCTTCTTTATTTTATTATGATGGTGCCCTTCCGCTTTAGCCAGTGTATTGTTTTCTGATTTTTTCGTTTCCCTTAATAAGATGGTAGTAGAATTTTCAGATATTTTAAAACTGTTAGTTAAAATAGTAAGTCAGTACTGTCCTAAACTGTTCACAAATAGCTCTAGTAAGAATTAACTGACATTTAAATAAGTCTAGTTATGGTTTTCTTTTCAAATAGCCATTAGGGACTTACTGGGACGGTGTGAAAGCTCCCCGCACTGGCTCCAGAAGAGAGTGAGCAGCATCACAGAGATGCAGAGAGTGCCCAGCACCAACCGCATTTTGATGGTACCCACCATTATGGCTGTCACCTAAAATATCAGTAATAGTTATTAAGTGATAAGACAGACAGTTCCTTGGTTGTTGAGTATTCTGGGAGTTGGCCCATGCCAGTTAAAAAAGGATCTTGAAGCACATTGTTCAAATTTAACTCAGAGTACAGCAGCTTGAATAATATATATTATGCAATATTGTAATATATACAACTTTACATGCCTCTACTATTAGGCAAATCTGTGACTGTGAAACTTGTATAAACTAAATATAAATATCTTAAAGAGATAAATCCACCCTTGCTCACCTATTACAAAACTATGTTTCACAATGTACCTATTTCAAATGCAATGAAGAATAATAAATAAATTGACCATTCTCTGCTTATTCAGGTTTTTCTCATAACAAAACTGTGCGCTAAATATAGACTATCAAATGGTTACAAGCATTTGAGGAGGTTAGATATGTGAGTGGGCGTACCAAACAAGTTTGTGTATGTGTCACAAAATTAACAAATAACACACAAGCGCTAGGCTAGAGCCTGATATATATTTATTTATATTTATTTTTTCTGTTCACTATTATTGTTATAGTTCTTTAATCAAACAAATAAAAGTACTTACACATAAGTTTACCATCAGAAGTTTTGTATAGTTTTAGTTGTAAATTGAATCATTAAAAAGTGTTTTATTATTAATTATTAATTGTTTAAAAAGGAGAAGGATTACTGTAAGTTTTGCCTTTTGAGTTTATTTTTCTAGTACTTATTTTAATAAGTTCTATGTTTAGATCAAGGTAATGTTTAAATGGTTATGCACTTTGCATGAATAAAATTATAAACTGGCATTTTTACCAAAATAATATTAATAGATAACCCATTCTCTGCTTATTCAGGTTATTCTCATAACAAAACTGTGCGCTAAATATAGACTATCAAATGGTTACAAACATTTGAGGAGGCTAGATATTTGCGTGGGCGTACCAAACAAGTTTGTGTACGTGTCACAAAATTAACAAATACCACACGAGCGTTAGGCTAGAGCCCGATAAATTAGAGGCAATGGGGAAAATCTCACGCAATAAGATAAATTATATTACACTCACTATGTATGCAGAGGTGGCATTCCATTCGTTTCTTTGCTGTTTGTAAAGAAATACACGAGCACTATTCATGTGAATACACTGTTGTCACGTTGTAGTCGCCATCGCATAACATTTATGCGACGCCTTAAAGTGTAACTTTCACAAATAATTGCGGTGAAAGATGTAAATTCCATGAAACAAATAATAAACCGATTTCGATATTGCCCGATCCGTGCGCAGCTGACTACAGTGACAGTTGTGGGCAAACTGACAGTGACAGTGACAGACAGCTAAATCGTTTTCTTTTTTCATAAAGCAAATGCATATTGATTTTAATGCAATGACAATGAGTCACACCAGCACATCAAAATATTACTATAAAAGTTAAGTAGGTAGGTACTGCATTTAATGCGCATACTCGTTCAAATACAATACTAATAGGTTTTGTTATCATCACTTGTAGTAGAAAAAGGTAAAAATAAGTTATTTTATTTTTTTGTTTTTTGCATTCACAATGCAATTTTTATTACTGAAAAATGGAAAATGAAGTAGGTATTTAGAAAAAATCGACCCGTCCCACAACCAGCTCCGATGGGACTCGAACCCACGACCTTTCGCTTTCCGGGTGACTGCTCTAACCACTGAGCTACGGAGTCGTTACGAGAAGCGTCGAATTTATCCAATACTTCTTACTCGCTGTATAGTCAGCGTTAATTTCATCAATGTAGAGATATTACTACCCTCACACGCGAAAGAAATACCCTTCCAGGTATTCTCGGTTATATTCTCCGATTCTCTGACTCCGCGGCCCAATGAGTTGATGATCGGTCTGATGAATTTAATTTAATTGAAACAGAGTCAAACTATACTTTCAGAATTACGTGAAAACCTATGCTACCCTCTGGGGCTTCATTGCGATTTGTTAATTGTCAATAGGTATCAATAACGATAAGGCTTCGTCCTATTAGTCGGATTATCTAAATGCTATTAACGCTATAGGTATCGGTCACAATACAATACCAAAGAATACTAACTATAATGTTACTAACGTAACAATACTAAAGCCCCACTAGTACACCAACATTCGGTTACGTTAGCCATCGGTTAGTTGGATGGTTAACGCTCGTGATTTGTATTCGTATGGGTTAACCGACGGTTAAAAGGACGTAACCGACTGTGAATAGTAAATTTTCGTCTTTTTGAATAACTAACTATCAATATATTTGAAATCCGTAACAAGAAGACTCTTGGTAGGACACATGTTACAGTATAGGTACCTAGTTATTCAAAACTTTTTTTAATAAATTTTATTTCATTGAAAACTGCTAGCTACTATTTTTTTCCTTCTTTAAAAACACAACTAATAATTACCTACCAATAATTATGTGTGCAATACACGCGTGATTAAATCAGTTAAGCCCCCAGTACAGGTTGGCCGACCATGGTCGGCGACCATGACCAAAACATCGTACATTGACACTTTTGATCGAACAAGTTTAAAAAGGTGCTTTCAAAAGTGTCAATGTACGATGTATTGGTCATGGTCGCCGACCATGGTCGGCCAACCTGTACTGGGGTCTTAAGAAAGTGGTTTTAAACCCCCGAAGCAAAAAGAGGGGTGTTAATAAGATTGACGTGTGTGTGTATCTGTCTGTCTGTCTGAGGCAACGTAGCTCCTTAAGCGACAGGACCAATTTTGATTTTTATTTCAATGAACACTCCGCGTAGAAATCTAAGATGTGCTTACTTTTAATACAGGTGACAATAAACATCAGGGGGCCAAGCCTGCTAACGTTAAGTCATAATCGTGTCTCAATCGTGTTTCACACTAGTTACAAGAAATGTGTACCTACTTTTTTCACAATACTTCTGATGGTCACACCACACACTACATTCACATCACATCATACTCTCATAATTCTTGTAACTAGTGTGTAAAAAAGCACTGCAATCGAACTACAATTGAAACACGATTGAGACACGATTATGACTTAACGTTAGCAGACTTGGCCCCCAGGGGCCTTAGCCAAAGTAACAATTCAAAAACGATAACGAAGTTCGAAATAAATTCAAGGTATAGGATTGGCGGATTGGTAGAAGCTGCGCTAAATCACGTGGTCTTGCCGCAAGTTGATTGAAGCATAAAGACGATAGCGAATATATTTGTCGTTTCGCCACATAACGATGTTACTTTGGCTACAGGCCCTGGTGTGATGAAGGCGAAGAGTTACCTCGTTGTAGATAAAAATAATCTCCCTCAAATCAATTGTTGTTGTTGTTGACCTACCTTCGTCTTTGGGTCACAGAAAAGCATTCGAGTACCAAATTTCAACTCATTGGTCCACTAGTTTTGGAGCAAATTGGCTGTAGTTTCGCCTTTTGTTTTTTGTCGAGACCTTAAAATAAATAAATATTAAGGCCTAATCAGACGACGGACTGTCCTCCGGGTACTTTTTTCTCCATCGATATAGATCTCTTATAAATTGTATCGAATAACGCACACGAGGAACTAAAAGTACCGCGGACAAAAAGTCCGCGAAATTACCGCGGACACCGAGAGCAAAGAAAACTATAATATCCGAGAGACTGGACTGGACAAAAGTTCGCGGTAGTCCGCGAACAAAATAGAACGAACGTAACTAGGCGCAACAACGCACACAACGAACTTTAGTCTACATTGAGCTCTCGATAGTGAAGTACGTTTCCGGGCAACAAATGACCGCACACCGTATGCGTTGAGTCCGCGACAAGTCCTCGGAAGACATATTTTGGACGTACAGGGACTTTTTGTCCGCCGGGGACAAAAGTCCCTCGTCCGATTATGCCTTTAGACACCATCACATCACATAAGTACATTGTTCAAATATCAAATTATAGTAGCTCAGCACTAGTGTTATGAAATTGGAAACAACGACGGGTATTACCACATACACCCCGACCCGAGGAAATATTGAAAAGTTCGTTTTCAAGGTTTTCAATATTTACCCGACCGGGAATCGAACCCGGGACCTCTAGAGATAGCGGCACCTTGAAAACCGGCGCGTACACCACTCGGCCACGGAGGTCGTCAAAGGTTGTATACAAGGTCCTTCTTAAATAGTGCACATAGTTTTAAGGGGTCAATGTACTCATGCATACAAACAACTTTTACTATGGTAACAACATTGAAATCGCGAAAAAAAAATCAGCTGTTCCATACATTTTGATCTATTCGATTTAAAATTTTCTATGGAACAGCTGATTTTTTTTTCGCGATTTCAATGTTGGTACCATAGTAAAAGTTGTTTGTACGCATGAGTACATTGACCCCTTGTAATTATGTGCACTATTTAAGAAGGACCTTATATAATAATTTTGCACAGCGCTCTGTTACAAATGGAACAACTTTTTCTCGAAAGAGGAGGTGTTCTATGGCGCAGGGGTTAAAAGATAAAAGATAAAAATATTATTTATTCACTTAGACATAATAAATATGTACTTATGAATCGTCAATATTTTCCTACCACCCATTCAAGACTTTTTTAACTGACAAGAAGTAAGCGCATTGGATTGGATGGGTCACCATGATTTTTTATGTAGAGCAACTCCGCGCGGAAGGTCACGTTCTATTACATTAATTTATAGGAAAACAATCGTATTAAATTTACGTTACGAGAGGTTTTTTAGTAATTGTACGTAATTAAATCAAATGGATGACTAAAAACTTTTCATCTCGAGCTCTTCCGTGCTTCGGAAGGCACGTTAAGCCGTTGGTCCCGGCTGCACTTGCAGTCGTTAATACCCACCAATCCGCACTGAGCTCGCGTGGTGGGTCATGGCTCATTCTCCTTATTCATCCCTAAGGAAGGCCAGTGCCCCAGCAGTGGGGACATTAAATGGCTGATGATGATGATGATGATGAAATCAAAACAAGTATTTATATAGTATCACTTCCACCAATATGTAATTTCAAACTGCAGTGTGGGGCACTGGTGACCTGTATTTAACGGGTCCTCAAACCTATTTCAGGCGCCAGTCTCTCCGCCAAGGGTCATCTGCATCTTTTAATATTATTTAGAATAAGTTACTACTACCTACCTTTACTCGTAATATGTTATCTTGATGTAATGTACCTACTTACCTTTGTTTGAGAGACAAATAAAATTTATTTTATTATTATTTATTTTTATTAATACCTAATTTATTCCTATTCCGTTCGCAGATATTGTTATGCGATAGTAGCAAGAGTAAAAATACCAAACTGTGCACAAATTTATTTATTGAAAATAAAGTACTAACATAAAGTAATTTTATTAGTCTAATTCGTTTTAGATTATAAAATAATTTGATTAATAAAATAAATAATGTTTTGATAAATAATACAAGATTAATACTACTGATACCACTATGTAAGTAAGTGTCGTTTATTTTGCTTCTCTGATTTGAATGATGGTGATGGCTATGCCAGGTGATGGCGTTCAATGAATGAATACAACCTGAGTATCAGGCAGTTTGCAGTCGTATCTTTGACAGTGAACGTTAAAGGATACGAGCGACGACTACAACCAGTCATGTAACCAGTTTCCCATAATGTAAGTTATTCATGGGTGTAAAGCAGCGCACCGTACATTATGTCAGGTACCCGTTATCAGTTAGGTGCGAGTTATCCGAGTGCATCGCGCGGGCGGCGGGCGGGGCGGGCGGCCGCGGAAGGAGGTCAGTGTGCGCACGGGAATTGGGTCAGGGCGGTATCGGATGCATCCCGCTCGGGCGCGCTCGGGTCGCATCGGGGCGCGTCGGGCGCGCCGGCGCGCGGCCCCCATCGATCGCCGCCCACGCGGCGCAGCGCCGCTCGAGTGCTCCGCGAGTCGCGACGCGAGTCCCGGGCTTGGCCCCTCAACGATGGCGGCGTGAGCGCGCGCCGCCCGCGGCCTCCGGCGGACATGCCGCGATGGCCAGAGAGGTAACCGTGCCGCGCCCGGCGCCCGGCCGCCGCCTCCCTCCGCTTATGTAACGGTGACCGACGACACGCCCGCAGACATGGTTAATATCTCGCCCCCGCGCCCTGCTCGCGCTGTCCGCTAGCCCCGTAGCCGCCGCCGGCCGCAGCCCGCCCGCAGCCCGCCCGGCCCGCGCCCTGCGCGTGCAGTAACCACCATGGACCTGGTGTCGCAGGGCGAGGGCCCGCGGAGCGAGTGCCGCAGCCGGCGTCCTTGTCGCGCGCGCCCGCCTCGCATAAGCCTATCCCTCTCGCTCTGCCGTAGACCAAAGCTGCACATGCAACCTGCATCATTCAAACCCTGTGCCGTAGTAGTGCCTTGTGTAGTGGGAATATAAACCTATTGAATTATATTGATTAGAATTTATTTTAAGGCAAACCTAGAATTAACCTGCCGCCCCAATAGTGGTACCACGAGTAATGTCACCCCGCAAAGTTCGGGACCTTAAGGTTTGTGCGACCAAAGTGACCACTGAAGCTCTCGTTTCAAGTCTATTGGATATTTCAATCAGTCTTAGCTGTCCGTAGCACGTGCGTAGCCGTAGGCCCGCGTAGCGCGTAGCACGGTAGAGCAGTAGATGCTGTAGCGTTAAGCCCACCGTGCACGAAGCGATTAATCGATATTGAAAGATTTCGTGACATTTTTTTTATAATGTACTCAGTAAATAATTCATAAATAACGCGTTCACTATTGACGTACAACATAATAATTTCTGGTAAGATTTAAGAAAAGAAAAAAAATACCATGCCTGGCTGAGCGTTTTTAGGTTAGTTTAACCTTCTTCTCATCGAAGTATGGTAAGCAAAATGTTTTATATGCTTTTATTTTCGACTATCATCTTGTTACAGACACACGAACACGAGAACACAATCTTGACGTCCATCTAAGTACTCATTCACACGATGACGCTTGACGAAACGTCTTTTTTACGATTACATATTTTTCGGCGGCAATGCTTTCTATTATAATTGATATTTAACACTAGCAACACAAACACGAATCTTGAAAAATGACGGATACTTTAACGAAAGTGGGGTTTCGTGTTTTTGATAAAACGTCCATGACGGATCCCGTATGAATGAGCCGTAACTGGTATAAATAAGTCCTAGATAAGAACGATGCAGCTAGTTGCAGTGATAAGGTGCACCTTTGAGTGACACTTTAAACTTTACGATCTGCTGCCAGCAGCTGCCTTTTCTCCCGAGCAGCCTTTAAGATGTCTGCAAAAATGGATACTGAATGTTTTTGCGATATTTTCTATGATTTCCACTGTAATGCCTAAAAGAAATTCATATATACCTATGTACATCAAACACGAGCCCATAGTATTGACTTTCATCTAACATCTGGTATGAATAAGTCCTAGACAAGATGCAGTTAAAATGATGCCGCAATAAGACGCGCCTTCGAGTGACATGATAACCTTTACGAGCTGCTGCCACCGGCAGCTTACTTATCTCCTGAGCAGTCTTTTATGTCTTCACCACTCGATATTGAAAGTTTTCGCGATACTTTGTTCAATTTACTCTGTAAATAATTTACATCAAACACGAGTTCATAATATTAACTTCCATCTAACTGGTATGAATAAGTTCTAGACAAGATGCAGCTAGAATGATGCCGCGATAAGACGCGCCTTAGAGTGACATGATAACCTTTACGAGCTGCTGCCTTATCTTCTGAGCAGCCTTTTATGTGTACATCGATATTGAAAGTTTTCGCGATATTTTTTTAATTTACTCTGTAAATAATGCATACTCCCATCTAACTGGTATGAATAAATCGGGTGTGTAATATATGATATAACAACATTTCGTATAATACTCACAAAATATAATAACACATTACATAAAATCATTTCATATAACGTTAATTTTGTATAATCAACGAATGATATAAATTCAAAATATATAATTTTAAACCGTATAATGAACATTTGATATAAAAACGTTTCATATAATATACTATAACACCTACATTGTATAATATTTAAAACACATAATGGTTATATACCATAACATCATTTCATATAACGTTCATCACTACATAGTATAAAACAAAGTCGCTTTCTCTGTCCCTATGTCCCTTTGTATGCTTAGATCTTTAAAACTACGCAACGGATTTTGATGCAGTTTTTTTTAGTTGATAGAGTGATTCAAGAGGAAGGTTTTTAAGTATTATACATGGTGTCAAATACCACACTACACCGAAGCAAAGCGAGGGCGGGTCGCTAGTTTAGTATAATCAACGAATAACTATTTCTGGCGCTTCGCCGGCCGCTGCCGCGGCACGCTCGCTTCGCTCGCTCGGCTCGCGCTTTGTTTTGTTCACAGTTCTAACCTAACCTAACCTATTATAAATTGTTTTGTCACGGTATTGGCTTTTTATGGCGGGGGGCTTCGCCCCCCGAGCCCCCCTTTCGAGCGCACTGTACCCTCCGTGCCCCCTGCTCCTTTCCTTTGCCTATACATTTAATTGACTAAATTGATGATTATATAAAATAAAATTATATCAAATGAAATTATTACATGTGATGATTATATGAAATAAAATTAAATCAGATGACCGAGTTTTATATAAAATATTTTTATATAAAATGAGCGTTATGTTAAATGATATTATATAAAATGATGATTATATGAAATAAACATTATGTAAAATGAAATTAGTTGAAGTGTTGTTATGACAAACGTTTATTATGTCATATGAACGTTATTGAAATGAAATTATACCAAATGAAATTATATCATTCATTACCCGAATAAATCCCTAGATTGTATTTAGTTAGTTGCCGCGATAAGCCTTCGAGTGACATGACGAGCTTTACGAGCTGCTAGCGGCAACCTTATCTCCTGGGCAGCCTTTTAAGATGTCTTGACCATTTCAAATGTCAACGTATTGTTTTTCGTTTGTCCGAGAATGTTAACTTATTTTGTGTTTGACCTTTAGTTAATGGTTTCAAAAGGTCAGTTGAGTTAAGTGCAAAAAGAAAACTGTTTCATTTTATTTTTGTTCCCGCTTTAAACATGTTTTATCAAATTATTTATAGCGATTTATGAGTAGGAGGCAGGAGCTGGTTACACACAAAAGGTTGAGTTAGATTAGACATAAATTATTATATCATTGAATTACATTGAATTGAGCTGATTTGTTTTAAAATTAGATTTGATATAAAGTTGTTGATGCAGATGCAGATTACTTAAATTAAATCAATAACACCCGAATGAAATCTTTTCTTGCCTCTCCAGAGTCGCCATTCAACCCACATTTTAACCCCATTAAAAATTTGAGAATGCTTATAAAAATATTCAAGACAAACTGCAAAGACCTTTATTTAGAACTTTCATCGATCTTAATAAATGGCCACTGTACCGGTTTTGGCCACTTTTTGCTCTAAAAGTTTACTAAACAACTTTTAGCCATTTTTGATAAAGGCAATTAAAATAAGATATTTTAAAGTAATAATAACAACCGTTAGAATTCCTTATGTCATAAGATTTTTTTTCAACAAATTCCATTTTCTGTTTGAAAAAATGTTTTGTATGAAAATTTTAAGAAATTTGTTTTAGATGAAATACTTTATAAACCTTTGTTTTTTACAATAAAATTGTTCTTTTGCAATTGACTGGTTTCTAGCGCATTAGAATATATTGATTTTACCTGGGTTTGGTTTTTATTTTTCGCAATACTTACAAAACTTTAACTATCAATAAGTGGCCAAAACCGGTACATTTGGCACCTCTCACACATTGTGTGTAATATAAAAAAAACTATTTTACTTTTATAAACTTGATAAATGTACTTTTAAAGGTAGATAAATTATCTATAATTTAAGATATAATTTGTGTCTTATATACTTAAGACCATTTAGTACTTAGTGCTTAAAAGTCAAAAAATCCTTAAAGTGGCCACAAAGGATACCCCTACTTACATTATCTTTATAATATACAGGGTGGAAAAAAAGACCGTGGTTGGAGGAAAAGTACCCTTAATATTGATGATGGCAAATTTTATTGAAAGGAAACATTTCTTTATTTTCAAAAATAACTAAAACTGCATTTAAAGATTATTGAAAAATCACCTAAGTACTTGAGCCGGCAATAAGATAAGATAAGATAAGATAAAAGATAAAAATATTCTTTATTCACTTAGACATAATAAATATGTACTTATGAATCGTCAATATTTTCCTACCACCCATCGAACTGGTGAAATGTATACTCACCGAAATAGTCATTCATAACGATCGATTTCTTTTAAACAACATATAACTAGTATCTTACATCAAAAAAACCAAGAAAAATATTTTTTTGATTGTAAAGCTTACTTACTATCTAAAGAAAACATTCTTTCTCCTGTCTTTTTAGGGTTCCGAACTAAAATGGTAAATTAAATACCCCCGACAAAAAACCTTAAAAAAAATAGAAAAATAAATATACATAAATATATATATGTATATTGTCGGGGGACCCCCAACGTATAATTTACCCTTTTAGTACTTCTCATTTTGACCGATGACCGAGAAAGAAAATTTATTTTCTAACATGTTTGAGGTTTTGTGTCGGGGGTTTTTAAAATTTTATTTTTATTTCATCCTTTTTAAATTATACCCATAAAAACCGCATTGAAATCGCTAATTTCAGTAAAATCGAGGCAACTAAATTTTTGGCGGTAATTTTATTTGCCGCCATTTTGTTTTTTTTATTGCCCAGGGTGTACATTATTTTAGTCAAAGCACCACGTCTGTATCTTTTTCCGTTTTGGGCAGGCAGTTGACCATCTCCATAAATGGCCGGATGGATTTTCTAGATCTAGATTAATATAGCTTAACTAATTAAAAAAACCCGCAATAAAATCACCTGATCCGTTTAGGCACTACGAATATACGTACAGACAGAAGGACATAGGCCTCAAACTTATAACACCCCTCTTTGCGCTGCGTCGTCGGGGGTTGAAAGGAACCCTATGGTGAAACTTTGTCTGTCTGTCACAACTGGAAATCTCGAGAACTATTATGCTACCAACTTGAAATTTGGAACAGTTTTAGATGACGTTTGCCAAACTATTTTGTAAATAAGAGAGAAATAAAAATATGTATATTTTTTGCAGCAGAGACTGAAAGGGTTCTTAAAAATTCGAAATAGGGCTACTAGGGCATATGGGGTATTATATGAAAGAGTGCTGCTTGCACATTCTCGAACATTTTTTTTCTTGCCGCGTAGTTTTCGAAATTTGATGAAAAATGAAAAAAAATACCACCCCCCCTTATCTCCGAAGTTTGCATAAAGAACAATCTGAAGTTATTTTATTTTAAACACTACGGGTTAGCACTTAGCCTTCATCACACCTGATGATAAGTGGTGATAAGGCTGAAGGTGGAAGCGCACTACTCCCGGAATCCTCAATCACTGAGGAACTGGCTACCTTATCTCTAACTGCCGGAACACAATAATGCTGAAAACATCATTGTTATGGCGTCAGACTTAGATAAGATGGTGGTAGCTAGCCAGGCGGACTAAGAACAAGTCCTACCACCAACCAAACCGAATACAATATGTACCCCCACTGGGAATCGAACCCGGGACCTCTTGGTCTGAAATCGGTGGTATGAACCACTAGACCACAGAGGCGGTTACTTATGTGATAGAAGTTTATGTACCCGGTAGGTGGCGTGCTGTCAATAAAGCGGTACGAAGTTCGCCGGATCAGCTAGTATAATATAATTACGCTTAAGCCGTGTAGTGGCGGCAGAAAAAGAGTAAGTATACTAAGTATTCCATCTCTTGCCGTGGGCGTCGTAAGAGGTGACAAAGGGTAGACCGCCATCAGGAGATGCGCAGCAGCGTCTCCCTGAAACAGCAGACCATTCTGCGATGGCCAACCCGCCTGCCGAACATATTCATGAAATAAAATTTGCTTAATTATACAACTGAGTTAAAATACGTACTCTCAAAGTTTCGCTAGTACAGCATATAGGTATTGGCCGTGGTGATAAGACCTTTTTGGCACGACCACAATGAATTTTAGCTGTTTTTGTTTGAATGAATAAAATGAATAATGATGGAAAATTATTGTAACTACTCAAAAGTACTGCTGCATAGAACTACACCCCAAAACGGCTTTACTCCAATATCGTTGTGGAGATCCTTGGCGGAGGCCTATGCCCAGCAGTGGGCGTCGTACGGCTCATGATGATGGTAAATCATACTTTTGTCCCATAGGGATAGGCAGATATCTCTACTTGCTACGTACGGTACCTTAAGGCTATACCTAAAACACTGCCACAGGGTAAATAGAGACTAATGATAAATCACACTTTTGCCCCATAGGGATAGGCAGATATCTCTACTTGCTACGTACGGTACCTTAAGGCTATACCTAAAACACTGCCACAGGGTAAATAGAGACTAATGATAAATCACACTTTTGTCTCAGAGGAATAGGCAGATATCTCTACTTGCTACGTACGGTACCTTAAGGCTATACCTAAAACACTGCCACAGGGTAAATAGAAACTAATGATAAATCACACTTTTGTCCCATAGGGGTAGGCAGATATCTCTACTTGCTACGCTACCTTACGGCAATATCTAAAACACTGCCACAGGGTAAATAGAAACTAATGATAAATCACACTTTTGTCCCATAGTGATAGGCAGATATCTCTACTTGCTACGTACGGTACCTTAAGGCTATACCTAAAACACTGCCACAGGGTAAATAGAGACTAATGATAAATCACACTTTTGTCCCATAGGAATAGGCAGATATCTCTACTTGCTACGTACGGTACCTTAAGGCTATACCTAAAACACTGCCACAGGGTAAATAGAAACTAATGATAAATCACACTTTTGTCCCATAGGGGTAGGCAGATATCTCTACTTGCTACGCTACCTTACGGCAATATCTAAAACACTGCCACAGGGTAAATAGAAACTAATGATAAATCACACTTTTGTCCCATAGTGATAGGCAGATATCTCTACTTGCTACGTACGGTACCTTAAGGCTATACCTAAAACACTGCCACAGGGTAAATAGAAACTAATGATAAATCACACTTTTGTCCCATAGTGATAGGCAGATATCTCTACTTGCTACGTACGGTACCTTAAGGCTATACCTAAAACACTGCCACAGGGTAAATAGAGACTAATGATAAATCACACTTTTGTCCCATAGGAATAGGCAGATATCTCTACTTGCTACGTACGGTACCTTAAGGCTATACCTAAAACACTGCCACAGGGTAAATAGAAACTAATGATAAATCACACTTTTGTCCCATAGGAATAGGCAGATATCTCTACTTGCTACGCTACCTCATAGTTTTGGGTGGAAACTGAAAATCAGTCATTTACTCTATGAGTAATGTACCACTGAGTTTTCGCCTTTTTGCATCGCTACGGCACACAAAATGATATTTATAAGATTAGTTTAACTTTGTTTCATTTTCTTGTATTTAATTTGATTTTTCTTTTTATTAATTTTGCTGTTTTTTTTATTATTTTTGTTATGTGTGCTTGTTTGGTGTAAATAAATCATCTATCTATCTATCTATCTATCTACCTTAAGGCAATACCTAAAACACTGCTACAGGGTAAATGGAAACTAATGATAAATCACACTTTTGCCCCATAGGGATAGGCAGATATCTCTACTTGCTACGTACGGTACCTTAAGGCTATACCTAAAACACTGCCACAGGGTAAATATAAACTAATGATAAGTAACACTTTTGTCCCATAGGGGTAGGCAGATATCTCTACTTGCTACGCTACCTTACGGCAATATCTAAAACACTGCCACAGGGTAAATGGAAACTAATGATAAATCACACTTTTGCCACATAGGGATAGGCAGATATCTCTACTTGCTACGTACGGTACCTGGCTATACTTAAAGCACTGCCACAGGGTAAATAGAAACTAATGATAAATCACACTTTTGTCCCATAGGGGTAGGCAGATATCTCTACTTGCTACGCTACCTTACGGCAATATCTAAAACACTGCCACAGGGTAAATAGAAACTAATGATAAATCACACTTTTGTCCCATAGGGATAGGCAGATATCTCTACTTGCTACGTACGGTACCTTAAGGCTATACCTAAAACACTGCCACAGTGTAAATAGAAACTAATGATAAATCACACTTTTGTCCCATAGGGATAGGCAGATATCTCTACTTGCTACGTACGGTACCTTAAGGCTATACCTAAAACACTGCCACAGTGTAAATAGAAACTAATGATAAATCACACTTTTGTCCCATAGGGATAGGCAGATATCTCTACTTGCTACGTACGGTACCTTAAGGCTATACCTAAAACACTGCCACAGGGTAAATAGAAACTAATGATAAATCACACTTTTGCCCATAGGGATAGGCAGATATCTCTACTTGCTACGATACCTTAAGGCTACACCTAAAACACTGCCACAGGGTAAATAGAAACTAATGATAAATCACACTTTTGCCCCATAGGGATAGGCAGATATCTCTACTTGTTACGGTACCTTAAGGGTTTTGAATACTCAAAGCCTTAAGGCAATAGCTAAAACACTGCCACAGGGTTAATAGAAACTGTGACACTGCTCCTGATAACTTGCAAATTTATCTACAGTTACGAGCAATAATATAGAACAACATAGGGCTATGTTATGTCATATTATATTATCGAATGACTTTTGTGGATAGTTTTGTTCCGGAACACTTCAATGTGACAAAGTCCTAAGTATGTTGTTACATATTACAGCATCTTGCAAGGAAATTAGCAATTACAGTACAGATATTTAAATAGTAATATACCCTTTTCCATAATAGTCCCGGCGCGGTGGCGGAAAATCAAACCCGAGACCTTGAAAACCGGTGTGTCATCCACTCGTCATCCCAGTGCTCGGTACATGAAAGTTTACATGTACCAATTCAAGTTTACATTGTGAACACAGTACTCGGCCCAGCTCGGAACAACATGTACTCCGACCACAGATCACCTGTATGTAGCAAACTATTCCGTCCGACATGCTGAGCGAGCATGTCTCCTCAAACTCCAACATACATTTTATGTGTGTCGACAATTTCATACGTCTCTATAGAGATTAATAGCTATATTCAATATCAAAATCCATGGGGCTTAGAAATAAAACATAATTGAAGATGGAAAAATATCGGTTTATTTTGCTTTTACGATACATACATACAGGTAAATTGAGTTTTTTTTGAAGTCGCTTAATTTTTTTATTAACGTAGATATTACTTTTGTAATCAATATAAATACTTATTTAAAATAATAATATTAAAATAATATTTTCTCAGAATTCCCACACATTTGAGGGATGTCGCCATAGTAAAAGTTATCACTATATTAATATCTTTCACCTGAGATACATTCAAATCTGTTGGTCGGAAATGGGTTTTGGGGGGACGTTTTGACGCATCGTTTTTTAACAGCTGTCTAGCTATCACGGTTCATGAGATACAGCCTGGTGACAGACAGACAGACGGACAGCGAAGTCTTAGTAATAGGGTCTCGTTTTTACCCTTTGGATACGGAACCCTAAAAGTAATTAAACCTACTTCAAAAAGGGGGAATTATGAAACGAAATAAAAAAAAAATCGAATAAAAAAAAACTTAGCGACTGATGATGAGATACTGTTTTAATAACTTGAGCGGTATGAATTTGAGTAAGCGAAAAATTAACTAAACTAACGACGATATATAAGGTCCTTCTTAAATAGTGCACATAATTTTAAGGGGCCAATGTACTCACGCATACAAATAACTTTCACTATGGTACCAACATTGAAAACGCGAAAAAAGAATCAGCTGTTCCATAGAAAATTTTAAATCGCATAGATCAAAATGTATGGAACAGCTGTTTTTTTTTTCGCGATTTCAATGTTGATACCATAGTAAAAGTTGTTTGTATGCATGAGTACATTGACCCTTTAAAATTATGTGCACTATTTAAGAAGGACCTTATATTGAATAATAATAAAATCCAGAACGAGCTTACACAAAGTGGGTCGTGATTAATCCATTTCAAGCATTAAAATTCTAGCCGTGCCACTAAATTACTAAGTGAGCGACTAGAAATACAGAGAGGGCAACTTCAATATTAAGGCGATACTCGGAAAATATGCGCTGAAGCGAGATAGCAATGAGAAAATGACGCGCGCGGGAGCGAGACCGATTTTGCAGATTAGGCAAAAAAAACACAAAATCACTTCGTATTAAAAAACTACAGCGATTTAAAAAAAATGCTTCTATACGATCCTCAATATTATTAGTGTCCACTAATTAAACCAATTTCTAATAGTGTAAGTAACCCCATTTAAGAATAATCTTCACTATTCGTATTTTTTAGAGGTCTTTTCGAAAAGAAAAAGTGTCGAGGCAAAATCATAAAATCGTGTTTTTGAAACTATAAGAATCTAGATAAAGGTATGAAGAAATATATATCTTATTACCAGATTTGTAACAACTGTAACCGTCCTATAGTTTTAAATCAAAAAGTCCATATTTTTCCGAGTAGCGCCTTAAGATAGAAACGATTTTTCCAATTGAGGTTTTACTTAACGAATTACTAAAAAGTTCACTTTAAGCAAAGTTATGTAAGCTGCTTTATTAAAATGTTAGGTCATAGTACCTACTCTGCTCATTATAGTATTTTTGAAAGTGGTTTTCCCATGGTTTTCCTATTCGAAACACTTCATTTAAGATAAAATGCCGCTCAGTATAAATAAAACATTTGCTAAATATTGAAAACAATGCAGGACGTAACGTTGACACTCAAACAAATATTAGGTCACTCAAATATTATGAAGCTTCTCATTTTGTATTTTAAGTAAGTAACTCAAATTAATGTTTGTAAGTTGCTGTACTGTTTATTTCTCATCACTCGCAGTCAGTCGCTTACTTAGTAATACTATAAGGTAAATTAATTATTTTTATCACTTAAAACTTTAATTTACTGTCACTCGTTTAAATACTACCCTTCAAAAAGTACCTGTCAACTGAAAAGGAAAAAATAATATCTTTAAAGTGCCTACCTTTTTGAGGTCGGTGCCACAACCAGGAGCAAGAAAAGCTAAAAAAATGCACCAACCTCAAAAAGGTAGGAAGGCGCTTTAAAGATATTAATTTTTCCTTTTCAGTTGACAGGTACTTTTTGAAGTCGGCTTAATGTTTTTAATTACTTTTTGCCTATTTATTAGAAACAAATACACTATCGTTCTTTCAGATTTTGCTAGGTACCTAAGTATTTTGTGACCATCGACAAAAATAGCCTTACACTACGGCAGCGATCTAATCACGTAAGTTTTAAAAAACTGATCCGAGCTTTACAAAGGGATTTCCCCCATAATTGTAGAAAAGCTCCCAATATCGAAACACGAAGCTTGCAGCCGCAAACGTATCAGAGCGCCGCCCGCCGCCGACGATCTCCCGCGGACCCGAGAGAGAAAAAAATTAATCTGTCTTATCAGCATTTCTTTTAATAGACTATTTATCGCTTATTTATCGTCTGAAATTCCATCCAATTATTTGAGGGGAGGCGGAGTGGAGATAATATAGCGGTTCTCTCGTCTCCGTTTCTTAGCTTTTTCCTTTTCAATAATATCTGTGTGTCCACGAAAAGTGGTTTTTGAAAGTTATTGGGTTACTTTGAAATTGAATATTGATGCTACCTGCGATTATTCCCGATTTTTCCCTTTTATTAAAACAACGTATAACCACAGTAAATATATATGCTAATTCATAGGTATAACTGTCTTCGTGTAGTTGAGACCTTATATTTGTTTTCGATAATACCGTTACTCAGTGTTACTTATCTATTTATGTTTAACGGAGATAAGTGACTAGGTAAACAGCGCTTTCAGAACCTACCTAGAATTGAACGTCTACAGAAGCAGAAGTAAATTAAAAACTTAAGATTTAACCGCCTCTGTGGTCCAGTGCTACACACCACCGGTGACATACCCAAAGGTCCCGAGTTCGATTGCCAGTGAGGGTACATATTGTAATCGGATCGGTTGGTGGTAGGACTTGTTTTAAGTTCGCCAGAATAGCTCCCCCTTTATTATCTCAGTCTGACGCCATGACAACGATGTTTCCAGCATTATTGTGTTCCGGCAGTTAGTTAGATGAGATATTCAGTTCCTTAGTGTTAGTTAGTTCAGTGTCTTATCATCAGATGTGTTAAAAGCTTGTTGCGTTATTGTGGATAATTAAAATACTCGCAAAAAGTAAGACCACTTGCTTTTAATTTATTTCAATTTTTAGTTTTTAGCATTTACTTAACAATGCATTTTTTATAAACACACCTTAGATTTCTGCGCGAACTGTCCATATAAATAAAACACTTTCACGGATTTTTTTCACGCAATTTATTCAACAACTTGGTTAAATTTAATAAATTAAGGGTTAAATTTAAATTCAAAAAACAACTAAAATTTAACCAAGTTGTTGAATAAATTGCGTGAAAAAATCCGTGAAAGTGTTTTATTTAAATGCAATTTTTATTATTGAAAAATTGAAAATGAAGTATTTAGAAAAAATCGACCCGTCTCACAACCAGCTTACTTTCTGCTTTCGCTACTTTCTTTCGCGTGAGGGTAGTAATATCTCCACATTGATGAAATTAACGCTGAGTATACAGCGCGTAAGAAGTATTGGATGAATTCGACGCTTCTAGTAACGACTCCGTAGCTCAGTGGTTAGAGCAGTCGCCCGGAAAGCGAAAGGTCGTGGGTTCGAGTCCCATCGGAGCTGGTTGTGAGACGGGTCGATTTTTCTAAATACTTCATTTTCCATTTTTCAATTATTTATACTATTTATAAGTTAAAAGTAACATCACTTGCTTTTAATTTATTCATACTATTTAATTTTATAAGTTTATTTAGTTACTTCCTTAAACTGTAAAATTCATTCATCTGAAAATAAATAGGCGAACTCACTATAGAAATTGCATTTTTAAAAAATGTGTCTATATTCCGTTACGTCCTTATCAGAAATTCGCTGGTGAGTAAAACGGAATCCCATCGGCTTACGTAAATTATCGCTAGAATGCCGAATTAAAGGTTCGGCCAAGATCGTCAGCCATTTTAATTCCCCGTTTAAGTATTAATCCGCTCATAAAGATCCTCATAAACTCCGGCAGCCCTCCAGGAGGTTTGTTGACCCTCCTCTAAATTAAAATTACAAACTGATCACAGCTGAACTGGCTGGAAAACTAGGTCTCTTATATCGTTCTTTCGTTTTTAGGGAAATCTTCCCGTAGCACTTTTATAGTAAAATCTTCGTAAACTCTCGGGTTTGGGTGTTTTGGTAATTCTCATCGTCACTGCGTACTTTCTTATGCTGTTGCATTTTGGAATTCTGAAAAATAAGCAGAAAAACGCTTTGCTTAATGGAGTAAAATCACTTATGCCATGAAAGTGTTGTTCAGAATCACCCATTTATAGTTTCTTTTAATCATTACCAATCGTATTAAAAAAAGTTTACATCATTCATATCCCATTATCAAATGTCATATTTTCCAATTTTATCCAAGGAAATACATTGGAAGGACCATAAGAAATAATAAAAGTATTTCATTAAAGTTCTTTTGCGGAAATTATCATAAAAGATATAGTTTAGTTATAAAGTATAGTGGTCAGTGGTAGTCAGAAAGTTTCTGTGGCGACCTACAACAATGTCAAATTCGCGGGCCTCCGCTGTTATATTTATTACATTTTATTCATCCAATCTAGATACAACTTAGTCATTATAATATAAATATATTTTTTATATGTAAAATTTCGATCAACAATAAGCCCTAGGTCATGTGAAACGAATGACACTACAAACTAACTTCAAGTTACAGCATGAAATTCATACAACACAGATCTTGTATTCTACGGCTTCCGCACAAACTTGATTTGGCGAGTGCATTTTGCATGAGCCTGCATGCATGCACCGATGCGGCGTACTTTACAACCGGAGCCGCGCTGCATATGAGATGCTCCGGTCACACAGTGCCGCCCAGTAGGGATGGGGAAGCTGGGCAAATATAGCCGGGATTGCATTTAAAATCTAAAAAAAGTTTTAGCAACATTTAGAATTCTGATATCCACTGTCAAAGTCAAAATTAGCCAACCTGTCTAGGTAACGCCTGGCGAGATCCGTTTCGGTGTCCCTCCATATTTGTAGCATAATTTAGCCGCGTTATACTATACCGATCTCTTTCAAACTTTGCTACAATGCTAAGGGTGAAACAAAGATGCCGATAAATGCCACACTATTATGAAACTACGTCAAATAATGCGTAGGGCTGCCATTGAACGGGCGGCGGTAGCGTGAGTCGAAAATTCATTCATATATTTCGGGCGACAGTTAATGTAATTTAAGTTTGAAAAGGGTGACACTTATAGTTTTTTTGTGAAAGTTTATTAAAGTTACAAATAAAGCAAATATTACTTTTAATTGTGGCTTAGATTTATAATTTTTACATATTTAGTGCAGAAAGGTGGAAAAATAAAACTTTTACCATCAAATTGAGAATTGAGTTGATTGTGAGACTATAATGAATTATATATGGATTGAAAGCTTATTTAATGGAAAAACTAGCTTTTTATTACATTTAACATCGTTTCCATACATATTTTAAAGAGATTATCATTTTAGTGAGTATAGCCACATTTGAGCAAACAAATGAAATTTGAAACTAGGTTAAATAAATATGTTTTATAGTATTAAATTTAAATTATAGCAAGTATGAAGTAACTGTGAACTTATTGATCTATATTAAAAAAAGGTAATTAAGTAGAGGTAGGATACTTACATCATTATTACCTGAGATACGCGCTGGCAAGTTTCTTGCGCCCATTCTTCTTGTCAGTTAAAAAAGTCTTGAATGGGTGGTAGGAAAATATTGACGATTCATAAGTACATGCTTATTATGTCTATGTGAATAAATAAATATTTTGATTGATTGATTGATTGATTAATATAACTTATTGCGTGCGTGATTTGATAATAGCTACCACAGTCATGTTATAATACAGGTAGATATATTAAAATAAATAAATAACTTCTTACAATCACACCAATTATCTAAGCCCATGTTAATTTCATTTAGAAACTGTATCATGGAAAACTTGATAACGGAGAAATATGTACTTAAATACTTTTTGTTTGTAAATACATACTTAATATACATAGTAAACACCCAGACCAAGACATATAGACATGTTCATGCACACAAATATTTGTCTTGTTCGGGAATCGAACCCGAGACCTCTGGCGCAGAAGGTGGGTAGCTTACCCCTGCGCCAAATCGGTCGTCAAATTAATTGTATCAATATATTTAAAAGCATATTTTTGTTTCTCACTACAACGAAATGCAATATACACAATCCTGAAAGTCACAAATTAACATTCTAACCAACTTTAGTATTTTATTCGTTTTCGAGTAGAATTTTTATTGGTCGGCGAGACGGTGCCTCCCTAGCCGCCGCCACCGGACGGCACGTAGATTCCGGCCGATGTGGGAATGTAATATCCCCACAGATTTTATCTGAACATTCTACCGACGATATTGCACTTGTATCCCCGAATGTGCAAGAAAATACTAAGAGTAAACGGAGTTACGTATTGCTACTTCAGTTTGAGGTTTGATTGATTCAAATTGAAATATTTCTTACTTCAAAATTTCTACTATTATACAGGGGGGACCCCCTGTTACAGTTATGGGATACGAAGGGAAAGTACTCTAAATAATGAAGATAGTAAAATTTACTGAAAGGCACCATTCCTTTATTTTTGATAAGATATAAAACTGCAATCAAGACTTTTCAAATACGCTTCACACACTCAGGGATCGAACCGCCAAAAATTGGAAAAAACCTTGTACTTTTATGACATCAATCGAAAGGGCATTAAAACTCTCTAAGGCCAAGAAGATCATAAGCAGACCGTAACAATGAATAAATAAAATTATGAAAATACTTATGAATTTAGTATATTTAGCAAGCTAGCTAAAACTAACCCTTTTAACTTTATTAAAAGGTTTTCTACAAAACTTTTCTCTCAAAAAAAATCTTCTTATGAACTCGGAAGTCTTATTTTATCAGCGAGCACCAGTAAAAAGTGTCAGCCGTTTACAAATATAACGTTTCCCTTATGCGCGGCATTCCCGAGCGTACTTCACGCCGTTTGAGCGCTGGCATCTCCAATAAAAGGCTGCTCCTGTAAAAACAAACGGTTCATGCGCAAGAGGTTTATGTTCACACCTCCGACGTTCATTTGTTCTCCCCCTCTCCTGAAAGGGCATAAACTGTTGCAGTTGAGTGTGCGAAATAATAAGCTACCTCGATGATTTAGTTGACGAAGTAAAAGCTTTCCAGCCGCGTGAACTAAACGACGTTATCCCCCGAAAATCTGATATTCTTCCGGGATAAAAAATAGTCTATGTCATTCTCCAGCTCCCAAACTATCCCCATACCAAAAATCACGTCGATACGTTGCTCCGTTTGGACGTGAAAGACAGACAAACAAACAACACAATCAACAGTTTCACATTTATAATTATTTTAGTATGGATCTATGTCACTCAAGTCAGGAACAACGCAGCTTTATACCGATTTTTTTTAAATCCGTTCATTTGTTTCAAATATTACTTCAAACTACCAAATAAACTTTACCTCTTATTAATATTTTTATTATTAGAAATTTGTAGATAGATTAGTGTAACTCAACTTAATTATAGGCGTCCCTACATAGTTAGAGTTTTTTTTTGTTAGAATGCGACTCTGCAATCATCACGCGATTAAGCGATGCGGCTCTAGAGGCGCGCGATTGTAAAAATAAAACAGAATCATTTTAGTACTAAACATTTTAATCGCGCGACCGCATTGCGCGTATTCCTATAAGGACACCTATTTGAAACCAGTACTACTATAGTTCAACAAATAACGAAACTTCGTTGCCCCGCCGCTTTCACTCGATTCTGTCATGCCCGGAGAGTGAGAGGGACGGGATGACGAAGTTTCGTTTTTCTTTGCATTAGAGTAGGCTTGCTGTATGTTTTAGATCGCGGATTCGTAAGACTAAAATTCGCGCGAACTTGCGATGATCGCGTAGTCGCATCGCATTATAAGAAAACATTTACCAATGGCATAAACTTTTAATCAAATCTTTCAAAACTGAAGAAGAACTTAAATTATAGGATGAAATGATTAAACCACAGAACACGGAAATATATTTTTCTCTTACTTTCCATGTTCTGTGGATTAAACCTACTAGCTGACTTCTACTACTACTGAACGGATTTGGCTGAAATTTGGGACACAGACACAGGTACTTTGTAGCCTAGAGAGGTACATAGGATACTTTTTATCCCGGAAGAATATCAAATTCCCACGGAATAGCGTCGTGTAGTCCACGCGAGCAAAGCTGCGGGCGGAAAGCTAGTATTCGATAATTTAACTCATTAAACGCCGCCATACAAATATATTTTTTACAATTCATGAATCAAACTTAGAGTAGGCTTGCTGTATGTTTTAGATCGCGGATTCGTAAGACTAAAATTCGCGCGAACTTGCGATGATCGCGTAGTCGCATCGCATTATAAGAAAACATTTACCAATGGCATAAACTTTTAATCAAATCTTTCAAAACTGAAGAAGAACTTATATTATAGGATGAAATGATTAAACCACAGAACACGGAAATATATTTTTCTCTTACTTTCCATGTTCTGTGGATTAAACCTACTAGCTGACTTCTACTACTACTGAACGGATTTGGCTGAAATTTGGGACACAGACACAGGTACTTTGTGGCCTAGAGAGGTACATAGGATACTTTTTATCCCGGAAGAATATCAAATTCCCACGGAATAGCGTCGTGTAGTCCACGCGAGCAAAGCTGCGGGCGGAAAGCTAGTATTCGATAATTTAACTCATTAAACGCCACCATACAAATATATTTTTTACAATTCATGAATCAAACACTAAAAATAAATGAACAATTAGAAAAACGTTTGTAGAAAATTTCAAATAAAATATACAACATCACTTCTTCCATACAACTTCCTTCGAGGAAATAAAATAATTATAAACTAATTATTAAACTGAGGTCACCGGTGACCGGCGCGGTGTTGAAGCTGTTAAATAAAATCACAAAAGATTGTCAAGAAGCAACTGACACAGTTTTATTAAAACAAAATATATTGCTTTGTTAAAATTCCTCAATTAAAACACAATATATTAAAAGTAGGAAGAAAATGAATTAGTGCAGAACTCTCGAGTAATGACTCAGCCCCCCTAGCATGACCAACAAAATGGGATATGATATGATAAGTTATCCGGTTTAACTGTCAAAAGACTATGGGTTTTGACGTTTGAATGTCGATAAGTCGCTTTATCATTCGATACATATCGCGTTTTGGGTGGTCATGCTAGGCTTACAAGCATGAACTTTAACAGCATAAGCATGAATTAAAAACACAAGAGTTAAGTAGCTACAGGAAACCATTGACTGGTGACAGCACTTAAACAATAAGATCCTCTCTAATGATCAAAAGAAACTCATACATTGATTTATAATATTAATTTTACTCTAATCAATGCTTTAAAACAATTCCTTTTGTCAATATTCATAACTAGCTGATCCTCGTGGTTTTACCCGCGTGGTACCCGTTCCCGTGGGAATATCAGGATAAAATATAGCCTATGTCACTCGGGAAGAATGTAGCTTTCTAATGGTCAAAGAATTTTCTAAATCAGTCCAGTAGTTTCGGAGCCTATTCGATGTAAACAAACAAACAATGAAATCTTTCCTCTTTATAATATTAGTCTAGGTATAACGGAGTCAATAAGATGAAAGCCGTGAGAAAAACTCGCACTCAGTGCTCTTCCTAGTTCCAATACAGAACTCGTACTTATATTCTTTCCGAGTGACATAGGCTAGATTTTATCCTCATATTCCCACGGGAACGGGTACTACGCGGGTGAAACCGCGAGGATCCGCAACGCAAGTCCAAGCTTCGAAACTACACCGTAGCAGCTACACGTCTCGTAGCATTCCGTAGTTCCGTAGTGCTTATCGTAGCTCGTAGCGTTTGAACAACGGCTACGATTTCTGTGTTGAAGCTTATGCCACAGGAGTAAATAAGTACAGTAGTTTTTTTTACCCTGTGGCTTAAGCAGAGGACTGAGTGCGAGGTTTACTCACGGCTTTCATCTTATTGACTCCGTTATCCTAGTAACATCCTACTTATAATATTATAAATGTGAAAGTTTAGATGTTTGTATGTTTGTTACTCAATCACGCCAAAACGGCTAAATGGATTTGACTGAAACTTGGGACACAGATACTTTGTAGCCTGGAGAGGAACATAGGCTACTTTTTATCCCGAAAAAATATAACATTCCCGCGGGATAACGTCGTGTAGTCCACCCGGGCGGAAAGCTAGTTGATAATAAAATTCAATAACAAAAGCAGGAAAATAGATTCCTGAAGAAGCTATAAAAATCATTGTCAATGGTAAATTGTTAAATGAATAGCTTAAGGTAAACGACGTAAAAACCTTTTTCTCTAGTTTCTCTTAATTCCTACTCCAATTTTAAACCTTGCAAGCTGTTTGCGAGAGCATCAAAGGAAAGCAAGCCTCCGTTACAAAAACGTTTAGGTAAGGAAAGTGCATCATCGCTAATTTCAAGATCTTACGGTATCAAGAGATTACGACTCGCGCTGCAGTGCGGGGCGCGGGGGGGGGGGGGGGAGCGGCGCGCGGCTGGTAGGAGTAGGGGGGGATGGGCGGGGCCGCGACCCGGTCACGGCGCGCTCAGTGCGGCCGCGGCGCTCCGCCGGCGCGCACGCGCCGCCCGCACCCAACCACAAAACACACCACACACAACATCTGACACAGTGCAGTGACAAGATGATAGTCGAAATACAGGAGGTACGTCTCCCATCAAGTTGCGCCGCGTGAAGATATTTCAACCCCGCGTAATGGATTTTTTATGACCCGAATGAGTTGATAGTAGCGTTGCACCCTCGCACCGGACGTCAAAACGATGTCGAGGGCGATCGTAAATTTTATTATCGGCCCCGATAAGGATGTACATAATATGTAGTAGGGTCGGAACCCGAAATATGTAGGGAGTAAGTAATATTTTTTCACTCACAAGCTCAGAAGTCTAGATTAAAGATCGTGGAGGGCGGCTATGTCAGTGGGTCAACGCACAGTGCGTGCGGGGCGCGGGGCGCGGGGGAGGGGGCGGCGAGGGCGTTGCACCGCTGCAGCCAGTGCTGGCGATTCACTACGAACGCGTAGCTAACCCGTAGCTCCGTAGCTCCTGGGCATTGCAACGTTTTTTAACTCAATTTTTTATAGTGCTCTTTGTATAATCGTTTATATCGTGCCTGAATCAGTGCTAGACTGACGTGTTATGTTGATAAGTGTTACATTATGGACATTTCTATTTTTAGATAAACTTTACAGCTGTCAAAGTCAAATGAATTTCATTAGTCTACGGTAAAGCGCTATTTGTCTAATGAAATGGGGTATGTTCAAGTGCCTTTAAGTGAGATGTAAACCTTTTGAGTACACCTTCCACTGAATAAAAGTGCAACTGAAGCATGACGAAAAACTCTTCGGTGAGGGTGCTTTCCTGTTAAGTACCTGTCGTTCGCCAGATGATCTGACCGTGGGGCCTAACGACCTATTGTACGAGCTCGCGCCACTGCAGTTCGTTACAACCTTGACACGTAACGAACTATTCATGCATTGGTGTCACTCGAATGAGGACTTAGATACTTTAGCACAACTGTACAAGGTCCTCATTAAAGTCAATCGCAAAGTGAAATGTAGCGTTTTAATAATACTGTAAATTTTACATAACAGCTGTGCGCGCGACGACGTCGTCGTCGTCATGAAAACTTCTACGTTCCAATGTTAACTATATCTGATTTTAACTCCTTCAATATTTGTTTGCGAGAATAAACAAAGATTGATCCAATTGATTTCTATACCATAAAATGATTTATTTGTTCAGTATTAAAAGTGTCACAAGAGAAATAAAACAAATAAGTTTTGCATTTGTCAAATTTATTCATTAGAACACTTGCTTTTGGATTAGTCACAATTATTTATGAGTAGAAAGATAAGTTAAAAATTAAATAATACATGAAGTACCAGTTTCTCTCTTCCTTACTAACTAACTTTAGTAACTTATTAACTTTAGCCACTTAACTTTTGGTTTCGATTTTGTAATAAAACATAAGAATTGATCGAACAAATTAACTTTTTTACAAGCATATTTTATTAACTTGCCATGTTAGTTAGTTACTTAGTTAGTGGTGGACAAATCTTGCAAGCTTAATTTGACCCACCTCCCAGAGTCCGATGAAGCTGAAATTTTCTGTTATTCCAATCCGACCAACTAAACGGATCACCTACTCAGTTTTGTATACTTACAGGTTACAAATATTATTCTGTGATACAGGTTTGGTTTAGATGACAATACAATATTTAAGTACAGTTAGCAAAAAAGGTTGTCATGAAAATGAAACTTTTACTAAAAATTTATTTGTATTGGACACCGTCTAGTTATATTCGTTTACTGACACTATCACATTGTTTCAATACAAACTTTAGTAGCTTGAGCACGGTACATAATACCCATAACTAGAATTTAACAGTAAAATAGTCACTTTAACGAGATTAAAAATCCCTGCTTTATTTTAAGTTTTAAATTTTTCTGCATTCACAATGCAATTTTTATTATAAAAAAATAGGAAATGAAGTATTTTAGAAAAAATCGACCCGTCTCACAACTAGCTCCGATTTATGAGTAGAAAGCTAAAGCCATCGGAGCTAGTTGTCAGACGGGTCGATTTTTTCTAAAATACTTAATTTTCCATTTTTCAATCACTGCTATAAGTACAGTGCCACAAACTTTGCTGTGCCGGTGGCCAAAATGTGAAACTAGCGTGTTTTTTTTAATGTCATTTTGCTGTCAAGTTGATGTCCAACCATAGCGCTGCTAGCGGCTGAAGTTCTTAGTTCTTAGAAGTCAGGGCCGGTTAAATTGTTACAAAAAAAAAAGAAAACCGTACGTAGCGCCGCTGTCACTGGAACAGAAAAGGTTGTGGCACTGTAGTTACGACGATTCGATCAAAAATTTACGACGTAACTTTTTAATTGATATTAGAATAATTATTATTTTGAAATAAAAATGAAAACTAAATAATGTAAATATCGTACCACCAACTTATATCTGTCAAGGTATCGAAGGTCATGGTAGTAAAAATTTAAACTATCAAGGGTTGCCATTTTACAATTATTATTTGTTTAAATGAAAATGAAGTGCTGTGCTATCAAATGGATGATAAAGTGTTCAACGATTAATGCTTATTATGTGTTTATGAAATCCTCAAAAACCACTTTTGAAGTTATTCCGATAACTTTCTTTCAAAATTTGGTATTTAGAAACTTAAACTGTTAAAACTTGTCAAATAGCAGATTTATAGTTAAGTACTTTGCAATGATTTGTCAGAATAACTAAGTAGGTAGTTCTTTTTTAAACATGATCCAAATTTTAACGAGAACTTGTTAAACTATCACCGTTTTCATACATTTGAAAACTAGAGCAGGTAAAAATAAGACTAAATTATATATTAGCTTAAAAACATTATTAATTACTGCTATTTGTCATCGGAAAGAACTAATCGGTTGTATGTTTGATTTAAGTAAATTTAAACAAAAAGCAACCATACATTATTGAAAATGTAGAATTAGAAAAAATCTGCCCGTCTCACAACTAACTCCGAAGGGACTCGAACCCACGCACGACCTTTCAATGTCCGGGATGCTGCGGGTTCGAATCTCATCGGAGTTATATAGTTGTGAGATGGGTCGATTTATTCTAATTCCTCATTTTTAATAATAAAAACTGTATTGTGGATGCAAAAAAGTAAAAATGAAGTCTTACATTATTCAATTTGTATGTAGTCATTACAAGCTTTTTATTAACTTGCCAAGTTAGAAAGTTAGTTAGTTAGTGGGGGACAAATCTTGCGAGTTTAATTTGACCCACTTCCCAGTGTCCGATGGAGCTGAAATTTAGTATACAGGTTTGGTTCAGATGACAATACAATATTAAAGTACAGTCAGTAAAAAGCTTGTCATAAATTTTTACTAAAACTTATTTGTTAATACTCTAATAGCAAAAGCAGGAATTGTTTAACTTTGGCAATTTAATGGTTCTTTGGAACTTTGTTTTGAGTTTTCTCGTGGTACTTTTAATATGCAGCAAAATTGAAAATAACTAATAATATTGAATGCTCACGGTGAAGGTAACCTTTTAAAATGACGATATATTTAGATACTGTTTCTTTTCGTAGGAGGTTAGAGGAAAGAGGCCTTTCAAGATATGGGACAGTTCGAGGAACGTGAGGAAGGGGCTGGTTGTCACTAGCTTCGAGGAGCTCATACATAGAGGTGAGTTGCACTATTCACTGCACTATTGTTTAGTTAATAGACATGTTCATGCACACAAATATGTGTGTGCATGAACATGTCTATTTGTCTTGGTTTGGGTGTTTTCTATGTAGGTATAGTCCATTCGCTTAGATAGTGTCGCTCTGCCACAATGCCGTGCGGGTGTACCGACACTATCTAACCGAACGGACTATATACTAAGTAAGTATGTATTTACAAACAAAAAGAATTTAAGAACTTATATATATATATATATCATATAGTTACGTCTCTATTAATGGTATCATAGAAAAACGATAATGGAGTTAAAACTATTTTCGGTGGTCCCATAAGCAAATGGGTCTACGGTTAAATGAATTTTTCCATCGTCCCATCAATGGGGCATCCAATGGAACTACGGAAAAAAAAGAGATCTGTTATTAAGTTTTCCATGTCACAGTTTCTTAATGAGCATGGGCTTAGATAATTGATGTGATTGTAAAAAGGTTTTTTTATTTACTTTATTTTTTGACGAAGCAATATACTGCAAACTTACTGATTTACAATAAATAAAGAAGTATTCTTTATTTATTGTAAATTTGCAAGTAAATCTGCAATTTATTCAAAATTTCAGCTCCATCGGACATTGGGAAGTGGGTCAAATTAAGCTTGCAAGATTTTTCCCCCACTAACTAACTAACATACTAACTAACATGGCAAGTTAATAAAAAGCTTGTAAAAAGGAGATGAGTACATACTCATGTGTTTAATTAAAAAAAAATTTTAGAATACTCATCTCTTTTTTTACAAGCTTTTTATTTACTTGCTATGTTATGTTAGTTTGTTAGTTAGTTAGTGGGGGACAAATCTTGCAAGCTTAATTTGACCCACTTCCCAGTGTCAGATGGAGCTGAAGTTTTGTATACAGGTTTGGTTTAGATGACAATACAATATTAAAATACAGTCAGCAAAAAAGCTTTTCATAAAAATGAAATTTTTACTAAAAACTTATTCCTTTACATGATAGTGACTGTGGTGTCAAGTAAAAAGGAGATGATTTATTTTCTTTGATCATTAATAAAATAAAAATGTTCTAATTAAACACACCGATATGTACTCATCTCCTTTTTCCTTGACACCACAGAATTACGTTTTCATTTATTTCTTTAAAACGTAGTTCTGCCTGTTCAAAATGCCATACCATACTGTATTCTGAGAGACTTCATTAACAAATGGGGAAAATAAAAGATGGCCAAAGTAAGTTCAATAATTAAATGAAAGGATATTTCTTTTGGATAACATAATACAAAGAAGAATTATGTGGAAAATAGCAGTAGCCGTAGGAACAAAGCCAAAGGGCAGTTAAGCCAGCGGCAGGAATTCAGGGTGTAAGTAACGATTTTAATTTTAATATTCATTAAAGGAGATTATGAAATAAGCAAAGTAAAAACTTATAAATCTCTTTTAGAAATAAGTAGACCATTGTTCACTTTTTCTTACAACATTTTGTCTTTCAAGTAAAATAATGTCAGCGTTGTGAATCCAAAAAGTAAAATGATAAATTAATAAAACGATATTGCATTCATATAAATTTTAGCCATACCTACCGTAGTCATAATCATAATCATCATTTTCATAATCATCATTAATTGCGCAAGAAACACAGGTGTACAACGGAAATAAAAGTCAGATCTTAAAACTAATACAGTTCCACTGGCTCACCTTTATAAGCGTTATTTACGCAATAGAAAATATGTCAAAGTTTTAAAAATAGAAATCTAAATCAATATAGTCATGCAAGGGAACCCCTTAATCCCAATATATTGCATTCATATTAAATTTTGCATATTAGCTACCTACTGTTGTTTCTAGTCATGCGAGGGAACCCCATAATCCAGTTAGCACCAGGTCAATAAGATTTGCGCGCACCTGCTCCTAGCTCGCTGACCTGCTTTCGCGCGGGCCTCAGCGCCCATGGCTGATACAGCCGAACGCTCATAACGCGATCAATCTTGATACGGGGACGACACGACCGTTACACTACACAAAATAGTCAGCATCTACAATGTAAACGATTTAATTAGGTATACAGGGTGTTAGGAGCACCGTTGCAAAAACTTTAACCATGGC
Organism: Crambus lathoniellus; assembly: GCA_949710035.1. Taxonomy (NCBI): domain Eukaryota; kingdom Metazoa; phylum Arthropoda; class Insecta; order Lepidoptera; family Crambidae; genus Crambus; species Crambus lathoniellus. The sequence goes on along the minus strand of OX453301.1, from coordinate 2,237,295 downwards.
TCCAGGCCATCATGCTGAACAACGCACAGCAAGAATTTTTTATCGGAGATGATAAAAATATTTCGACTCTCCATACAAAATGCCCCGATTAGTTGCTAAATTTGTATGAAAAGTAGATTTTTTTTTCATTTCCGACAAAAAATTCTTTCTGTAGGTACGTTGTTCAGCATGATGGTTTGAAGCAATGGTTAAAGTTTTTGCATTGGTGCCCCTAACACCCTGTACCTATATTTAAAAAAAAAACAACGAGTTACACTCCGGGAGTGCCGACAGAAGTGAAAAGGGCTCCCTAAACTTTTTCACAAAAAAAGGAATTTGACAAAAAAAATAAAAAAATACGGACTGGATTTGAACCGAGAGGTCTTCTGGCTTCAATGCCGCTTGTTTTCTAATCTCAGTTATCACAACTTTGGAAACGATGGCGAAATTTGCCTTCCTATTCTTACGACCTGACGCAAGTTTACCATTTTTTACCTATCACAAAAAGTGCACAAAGAAGTTTTCACCTAAAAAATAATTAAACATCCGATCTAATTAGTGACCCCTTCGAACAGGTAAAGAGAAGTTATCGGTAGCAGCGAGCGAACCGGTGCGGTTGGTGCTCGACAGCGACGGCACCCAGGTCGAGGACGGCGAGTACTGGCGCACGCTCCCGCCCAACACCGTGCTGCTGCTGCTGCGCCCGGGCGAGCGATGGTACCCCACGGGCGTCGACGTCATCAAAGCTGGTAAGACATAACACCACCCGATTAAGTATTTGATTGAATCTGGCGTCAATTAGCGGAAGCCCCTAACTATTGTGAAAAACGAAATATATGTAGCTTACTTCCGCAAAAAAACACAACATGCAACCCGCCCGCCCGCAAATAATTGCATTTGCACACCACGAAAATACCAGTGCACAATACGGTGTCTGCGAACTTCTTGAACCATCGTGCTGGTGCGGCGACCAATCACAACTCGCTAAAACCCGTTTTACGAGTTGTGATTGGTTGCTTGCCCGCCATGATTGTTCAAGAAGTTAGCCTCGAGGAATACCTGCATTTAGCAAGACAGCAATACACCTTACATCTTCACCGATATAGACTACTCTAATCTAAACGTGTTTCGCCCCAACCCGGGGCATCCTCAGGAGACAGTTCATGCGAAAACCAACACCAAAACTTATATTTCGTTTTTCACAACCACACGATTACGCTCGAGTCCCACAACTTTTCCAACATGCCCCGTACTCATCCCCTATTCATCTTTTCAGCGATATCGGCGATTCCAAAAATAGTATGCGAGACGATCCACGCTCTCGAGCTGCACGATGAAACGCCTTCATGGAAAATCATGGACAACAAAGGGCGAGTCACGGTGGTGCTGCACTGGGACCAGCGGCCACAAGCGTCACCGGCCGCGCGATCCCCCTCGCGGCAAGCCAAGCCCGATCGGCGGCCGTCCCTCGTCATACAAACGTCGTTAGACCGGCCGCAGCCGCCGCCGCCGCACATCACAGTCGTCAACCACGACGAGCCGGGCCCGACGCGCGGCCGCCTGTCCCGCGCGTCCGGCTCGCTGGACCATCCGCCGGGCGGCGTGCACGTCCACACCTCCGAGTGTCGCGCCAGCGCCGCTTCCCCGGCGCCCGTGCCTATAGCTCCATCGCGACCGCCGCCCGATGAGTGCGACTTTCACTGCTGTGCACTACATGAAGAAGGTCGCCGCATCGCCGTGCACAAGAGTGTTGCGACTTCACCGATTCAGGACGCCCAGCCGCGGGCTTCACCGCAGGGCCGCCCTAAAGGGCACGTGCGGTTCCTTGATGCTGAATCTGCGAGACGAGGTGACCGGGACTCCTCCGAAAGCGAAACCGAAAACACGCTCGTCGAGGACGAGGCGGTCACATCCGAAAAGTTCCTGTTGTTGATAGACCAGCTGAGCGTCGACCAGAAAAGACATCTCACCATCAAAGATATCGGAATTATCCTCGAAAGGCTCAGCTCGAAGATCCTCGACGTCGAGAGGCTAGATCGAGAGTCAGAGTCGGATGACTGTTACAATTGGACGATCAAGGCGACGATACGAGGCGACGCTCTCAGGGAGCTGGGGGTGATATATAACGGGAACTATTATGCAATCAGCGAGCACCCAGGGTACCGGGAGGAGAACGAGGAGGCCGGGGATGAAGGTGAGGAAGAGGAGGAGGAAGATCGGCTCTGATCTGGCCTGTGCGGCGCCACCGTGCCCGCCGCCGCCGCTGCCGTGCGCCACGCGCTGTGTCGCATCGCCGCGCGCTGAGCGGGGGCACGCTGACCGCCGCACGCACCCGCCCCGCCCCACTCCTCAGTGGGTCTCGAATTTGAACACTCTTCTGAAGTATGTACAAGGTCACGTCGGGACTAGATTTTGACCGTCGTATGGAGGAAGACGAATCGCCCGAAAACTACATATTGACACCGTGGGCGAAGGTGACACCAAGCCATGAAACACGGTAAGATCAGTCCGCGCCATCAAATAGCCTTGTCGAGCGGTTTTTATGCCGAACTGGGTACGACTCTTACCGATATCGGATTGATCGTGTTATTCAAACACCTTTCTTCCGAATCGATTAAACGTTAGCGAGGAGCTTCAAACGAATCGCTGTGAATGTTTAGAGACTTTTATGAAATTTTTGACGGTCACGCCTCGTGCCGCATCGCCGATCGTCGCGAGGCGTACCGTCGAGTCCTAGTAAATAAATACCTAGTGGAATTATTGTAAGTAAAACTGACTTCCTATCGATTTCTAAGGATTATTTTAGTGCAGGCGCGGCGGTCGGGGGCCGGCTCGCTGCCGCCGGCCGCCGCGCTCACTCTAGCGTACGAGTGTATTATACCTGATGGCGCCGGGCCACCGGACTCAACAGCAGCACAATATTAAGCATCGACCGTCAATGTTCTTAGTTGTATAATAAATGAATTTAGTGCCAGCGACGATTTGCGGTATCACGAGCAGGGGCTGTCCGCGCCGCCGCCGGCTATTTCGGGCCGCTTCAGCACGGCTCGTTGCTAGTTCGTTCGCAGTGCGGCTGCATTATTTATTCACGTTCGAGTTGGCCTAATGTTTTCAGATATGTGTTACTGAAATAGAAATTCTGCATTGTGGCATCCTGTATTGTCGTTGCCGTTAAGGTCTAAATTATAAAAACACCACAATTATATTGTGTGTAAGACTACAGAAAAACAATAAATATATACAAAAAACGTAGGACGTCTAATTCTATACATGTGGTATTCGAAATAAGCATACTTATTACTGGTGGAGGCAAGGCAAATATTGCTCGTTTAATCGGTAAAATATGAATTATATGTATCACGACAAGATGAAAGTAGGTGACAGCAGGTTCTGGGAGCTGTTTTGGTGATCGATTGACTGTGCCACTGCGGCCTGCCGGAGGCCGGCGGGCCGTGTCCGCGCGGCCTGCGGTGTTGGAGGCCTGCCGGTGCCGACACGGCCCGCCGCGCCCTGGCGGAGCCCTGCTGGGCCAGTGGACGCACCACGCCACCGACGGGTGCTTGTCAGTCACGGATTATACACGTTCGAGGTTCCAATCACGATGCTGTTTCAGAGAGAGCACATACATTATAATAGATATTAAATAAAATACATTAATAAATTAATAAATTGAATGTTATAAAAGAGGTTGTATCTAAAATACGAATATACCGTCACCGCATCATGACGCGGTGCCGCGAGCACCGGTGTAGTCGTAAGTTGATTCTTGTATTTATTAGCTCTATTGTATTAGTAGTATTTATTGTATAATGTTTTTAATTTTTGTATAGTACGGAGGCGTGCTCGAGGCGCGTTCGGATGTATGATATAACTGAAGTTTCATAAGTTCTACAGTGCGGGGTCATGAATTGTATAGTTATTTAAGGTGTAATATTACGATTATTATTATTAAATTAATATGATTATTGAATACGTGATTACCTGCACTTGTAAGTGATAAGGTATAGTTCAGTTTGTTTGAGGTTGGTGGCGTGATGTTCATTTTTGGCGTCAATGGGCGTTTGAATGCTATCTTTTTTGATGTTCTGTGTATGTATGTACTCGAGCAAGTACGTGTGGCAATTATGTATCTTATCAACTTTACCTACTGTCTATCATTTCTTATATTTTGCGGTTCATGAAAGTGAAACATTTCAACTACACTACCTCATAATTAATTTCTATATAAACCTAGCTTATTTTGGCATAGATATTTATATAGAAATGTAAATTAAATAACGCGGTTAACGATGTCATAAAGTACGTACTACTTACTTAACAGTAAAATAGGATTTTTTGGTAATTAAAATTTTCATGAACCGTTACATTGTACTTTTGATGTTTTCATACTAACATTTATTGTATTAAATGTTGATTTAAATGTTTGATATTGTGACTCGTCTCGAAGTTACTTGGTTTTCAAATTATTCTCGCTATTTATGAATATGTAAGACGTAATTTTGTTGTAAAATAGTACGATGTCTAACCGGTCGACTGTGGACTGTGGTGGTTATAACAAGTGCTGGCAAATTATTATTTCGTATTATAGACCGGCAGGCTGATTATGTAAGTTATTAGCAATCACTAATAGCGGTAATACAAGGTTCACTTTTGCCTTTCAATTTGGATGAAGCAACCAAATAGAAACAATGTAAAAGTGAATCATTCAATGTCAATGTGCGCCTGTATTTCTGCGTCTATCAATCAAAATGAATCAATTTGGTTGAATCGTGTAATATTAGCTTTATGCCGATATTACACGGTTCAACTAAATTGATTCACTTTGTTTGAAAGGCGCAGAAGTGAAAGACACTGCTGTTTACACGTATCTTAAAAAATTAACCATTCAATTCGCATTGCTTGAAATTGTCTAGCATATAGAGAATGAACAATCATAGGTAGCACATAGTGAATCATTCAATTCTTATGTTTATACATTCAACTTTCGTTTAAATACATTGAACGTTGAACGCAAAAGTGAAAATATTGAGCAAGTTCAATTCTTTCAACGCGATCGAATGTGGTTGAACATTGCCATTGAATGATTAACTTTTTCGTTTACATAGTTCAATTTGGTTGCTTCATCCAAATTGAAAGGCAGAAATGAACCGTGTAATACCGCCATTAGCAATCAAAATTGACAGCAATTGCATTAGCATTGCTGCTTTAGTAAGACAGATGTCACAACCTGCACGCTCGGGTTAGGCACAAAAACGTCCTACACATTTTATCGCCGTAACTCGGATAAGGCACACATGTGTGCCTCAGCCAACCACTCGAAAAATGCTGCTACAGTGTAAATAATACAGTTTAAATTTCGAATTCCGCCACTTACAAGTTCGAGACTGACGGGTGTCACGTTGCATCAAATCTCCGAGCGTACAGGCTAACTATTGAGTAATCTGTAATACAGGTTAATAAGATTCTTAATCAATGGTCATTATTCTTTGATATAACTGTCGTTGCAATGAAATTTGACAAGCTGTCGATTGTTAATAAGTGACATAATCAGCCAACGGAGGCTGTCGGACCCGTGTCGATGTGAGCGCCCGCGCAACATTAATATTGTTCGTGTTTCTTGTAAATGGACGCGCTTGTAACTTCAATTTTGGGATGTCTTATTGTCTATACTTTCTCGGTGCTCAATTATCGATGTTTCTGACGAGAATATTCTAAATATTGTGGAGGGGCACAGTCGTCGCGGCGGTCGCGAGCGGCCCTTCTGTTACATAAGAGCCAGCGCATATCGATGGAGTGGCGACGAAGAGACTACATCAACCATAGCTATTTGAATTCCGACTTTTATTATGATAGTTTCGACATATCTTTGAATTTGTTGTTGGAAGAACTTGGCACGCGTGTTTACAGTAGGTACTAGGTTTTTGGAACTCGTTCTCTGTAAGTTCTGTATGTCCCGTTATTTCACCCTAAAGATAAAGTAAAGTATAAGGAACTTTTCGTCGTCACTCAATAGGTGTGCGCTGGCCCTTATTACGTCATTCGTTTGTACAGCTGACGGTGAGTCTATAACGTTACGGCTCGTTACGCACATTATTATATAATATGTAGTTGGGAAACGTTCCGTTTTAATATTTTTATGTGTATAGGATAATATTGAGGTATATGATTGTGAATGATTTGTGGCCACGCGGCTTTGTCCACTGTTGTATCGAGTGCGACTGACACTTCACTGACACTCACTGACGTTTGGCATTGGATGTTGGAAATAAAATAAATTGTTATTATTGATAAAAAATAAAATAAAATTTTACTGGACACTATAAAAAGCAAACACAAAAAGAAACACACACAAAAGGCAGCCATATTGTAAGACAGCAATCTTTTCAATGCATTGTTGTTAATATACTGTTAGCACCTTCGATCAACAATAGTATTTTTATTTATTTAATAATTTAGTACACACAAAAGTTATAAAAGAACAAAAATATAGACAGAAGAAATTGTACAACAGCTTATTCTGCGAGAGGAAATAAACACAGAGAACAAACAGTGTGTAACTTTAGTACTAGATGAAGGCTCACGAACTAAATCAAAACTTTTTATGGCTAAAAAAAGGTTTTTTTTTTGGCTCCTCCCGGTCTGGGTTAAAAAAAAAGAAAAAAGGTTAATAATGTACGATCTTATGTCATAAATGACAGGAACTACATATAAATAAACGCTCAAGTGGCTCAGCCGACGCATATTTTCTCAGCCGTGTTTGACAATCCAACTGTGTATCTAGCTAGACCAAAGAATAAAATAAATCTAGACCTAGGTAGTTCTTATTGTTGGTCGAAAGTTAGCACTTTAGTTGAATTTATGTACCTAAGTACTTTCGTGTGATTTTCAAAAAGTGTTATGGGTTTTTCGCTGAGCTGGTATAAAAAAAATTGTTAACTTATTCGCCCAAGCCAAAATAAAATATTTGAATGAAAAACCAAAGTAAAACAAAACGTAATTCTTCTTTTTAGACTTGATAACTTCTAATATTTGACGACCGATTTGGCGCAAGGGTAGGATACCGCCTTCTGCGCCACTGCGCCAGAGGTCTCGGGTTCGATCCCCGAACAAGACAAATATTTGTACAAATATATGAACATGTCTATTTGTCTTGGTCTGGGTGTTTTCTATGTATTTACAAACAAAAAGTATTTAAGTATATATTTATCCATTATCAAGTTTTCCATGAAACAGTTTCATGAATGCAATTTACATGGGCTTAGATAATTGGTGTGATTGTAAAAAGTTATTTATTTATTTAATATCAGTGTGAATCCAATGCCTTAACATCAGTAGTGGTAATTGTTGTACCGTTTATAGGCTTCAGAGGGGACTTCTAGTGTCGTGGCTTCGCCAGGGCAGGCTCAACCCGAAACTAGACGGTATTATATCGACAATCTCAACGAGAATTTTTATTTTAATAAACAAATTAATTCATGTCTGTGTTTCGGGAGGTGTTTATCAGCATCATTTTGAGGGAGATGAAGTAAGACTTTTGAACAGGAAAAATATAATGAATGAAAGCTAGGTATTAGAATTAATAATTGTGGGGTTGTTGTTGCAATCACAACACTCGCTGTAAGTTTGATTTCTGTTGCAACTTATATTTATGGAAATGAAAAGGCTAGCAAAAACGCTACTAAATAAACTTCGCTATAATGCTGATGAACACTTGTCTGGCACGTACGAAAAGGAGACGTTATTGTACCGAATTTCAAAAAGATCTTAAGGAAATTAGGTTTTCTAATGTTCTAGAGTAGCGAGTGGAGCCAGGACTGACCCGCCACGGGTGCCTGCCGAGGACGCAGCCGCAGTAGTATTATTAAACTAGTACTAGCAGCGTCAAATGTAAAGTCAGCCTTTAGCCCTTCGATCGACAATAGGTGTTATTGTTGATCGAATCTTTAGCCACAAATAATAGGAAACGTCAAAAGTAACTAAGTAATCAAAAATATCGAAACAGTGCTCAAATAGTTGAAAACCACATAGAAGATTTATACAAAGACAAACAAAAAAGCTTTGCTTGTATTTTAAGTTGTAATGTTATCAGTATCACTGATCACTTTGAAAGTTTCCAAATAAAATGGATTGGTTGCCTTTACGACGCTGATTGTACCAATGATATTTGAATTAAATATATATATACCTACTTTACTTTATAAGTAACAACATACAATGTAACGATACTTATTTTTAAAAGAATTTTAGTTATTAAATCTGGTTTTATAGACCTCAAACATAAAATAATAATATTGCAGACTTGTCAAATACGTAAATGTGGATGTTAGATGACCTAAATATAACATAATTGATGCAGTAAGAGCAGTAAACAGATGCAATTTTTTATTTCGAAATTTATACCGTGCCAAACAGTTTTGTATAAGTATTATTATATTATAATAAAATTATACTTGTAATAAGTGATGTATTTCACGGATAAATTCAAACAATGTTAAGTACATGATTTAAAAAATATATAAAGAAAATTACTTGAAATAAAAGAAAACCCGACGACGACATTCAGTCATGTTTTTAGTAAAAGCAAATAGTAATTTTACCACTCTACATAGTTAGTATTTTCAGTTTGTTTTTATTTTTGAAATACATTACAGAGCTCACATAATAGTGCCAAGAAATAATGACATGGAAATATCCCAAAGATTCATGACAACTCAAAATTTAGTAACATAATTGGACACTTTTTAAAAACTAAAATGGATATTTGAAGTCCCTGATAGCGACCAATCTACAATGAAACAACTATAATTCTAGTTTAGTTAAAATGATACTTTCAACATTTTTACAGAAGAATTTATTAACAAGACGATTTGGTTCTAATAAGTAAGTACCTACTCAATTAACTTTGTTTAAAGCTTGTTCATTGAGCCTAATGTTGTTATGTCTTAATGCATTGTATTGCAAACATTTGCGGTTCTACAAAAACTAAACCGAATAATAATTAGTAGCAGAGGCAGGTCATAATATCGTAATCGCATTTGCACATCGGGTCATAAGTAGGTAGGTAACATATGGTGAAATAACCAAAATCGGTTTTATACTTTTCTTTTTGTGGGTTGAGCTTTGAAATCGAATGGAGAACATCATAACATGGTGTTGGGGTTAGCAAAACATTTAAATATTTTCTGTTCGTAAACACGGACCGGAATGAAAATTCCGGTCCGTGAACCGGTTAACGGTTGATTTGCTAAAACTCCTACTCGAAAGTGCTAAACTTGGCAGTAGGTATACAATGTCCTGCGTAAACATTTCCATTTTAAATGGACGTTGTTTTTACAAATTTTTGTCTTTTTACATTCATCAAAATCTTCTGTAACGCTAGAATTACGACAACTAAAAATAAAAGAGTGACAGGATAGGACTCAGCAAGGTTTTTTCTATTTCCCACGTTACAGGGACTTCAAAGGTAGTTTAAGTTTAGTCGAATAAAACGAGCGACAACCTCGTAAGTTGTTCCAAAGTTATTTTTGTATTCGGACAGGCATGTACGAGTATGTACACTCTGCAGCACATCAAGTTAAACAGTTGAACTGCGATAACAGCTTTTATTACGTAGGGCATAAAGGCGGTCTCAAGGTCAACATGTATAGTCTGATGTGCCGCCGTGTGTACCTAAGTGAGGCAGTTCCGGATTTTGTTGGACGCGAGTGACGTACCCGAACACATCTTCACTGCCACTAATTTAAAAATAAAAATATTGGAAATGATATGCTTGATGTTTTATTGAATAACCTTTAATTTAATTTTCTTTAAAAAACCGGTCAAGAGCCAGTCGGATTCGCGCACTGAGGGTCCCGTACCATCGTGCTATCGGACATACTGTCGGACATTTATCGCAGAAGACTTACTTGCAGGTGGAAATGAGGCCTAAGTAAGACCCCCTTTCAGCCCCTGTTGCAAGAAAAATATAAATAACTAGCTTTCCGCCCGCGTGGACTACATGACGTTATCCCGCGGGAATATGATATTTTTCCATGATAAAAAGTAGCCTATGTTCCTCTCCAGGCTACAAAGTATCTGTCTCCCAAATTTCAGCCAAATCCGTTCAGCCGTTTTGGCATGATTGAGTAACAAACATACAAACATAAAAACTTTCACATTTATATTAAACTAGCCTTCCGCCCGCGGCTTCGCCCGCATGTACTACACGACGTTATCCCGCGGGAAGGTGATATTTTTCAGGAATAAAAAGTAGCCTATGTCCTTTCTCAGGCTCTAGACTATCTCTGTACCAAAATTCATTCAAATCGGTTCAGTAGTTTAGGTGTGATTGTGTAACACACAGACAGACAGAGACGCATTTATAATATAAGTAAGGAAGTAAGGATAGGATAGGATAGGAAGTAGGATTTAGTGTTGTGGCTACAAACTGCAACACGATTCTTTCATTTTTTCTAAATACTTCATTTTCCATTTTTCAGTAATAAAAATTGCATTGTGAATGTAAAAAACTAAAAATAAAGTATCTTTCATTTTTTTCTCATCATCAAGCAAGATTGAAGAAATCTCTTCTAATTTCCCATTGTTAATGCATAAAACATAATTAATGATACTCTACTGTACTGTAACTGTTTTTAACTGTACTTAACTATACTTGGCTGTACTTGGCTGTACTTATAGGAAAAATGTGATAGTAAAAAACCACCCATAAGTAGCTTTCAGGCGGGATTCGAACCCGCGCCTCCGGGAATCTGGCCCGATGCTCTGACCAACTAAGCTACCGAAAGGCTTACACGACTCGTCGAATTTTGCTATCACTTGTTACGCTGTAGGCCATAATTGACTGTACTTGACTGTACTTGACTGTACTTGGCGTGGACTACACGACGTTATCCCGCGAGAATGTGACGTTTTTTCGGGATAAAAGTAGCCTATGTTCCTCTCCAGGCTACAAAGTATCTGTATCCCAAATTTCAGCCAAATCCGTTCAGCCGTTTTGGCGTGATTGAGTAACAAACATCCAAACATCTAAACATCCAAACATCCAAACATCTAAACTTTCACATTTATAATATTAGTAGGATTTTATTTCTGTCTTATTTGCACAATAGTTAGTTGGGCAAATGTCATCTAAAACTGTTCCAAATTTCAAGTTGATAGCATTAAGGCGCTACTCGGAAAAATATGGACTTTTTGATATAAAACTATAGGACGGTTAGAGTTGTTATAAATCTGGTAATCCTACTAATATTATAAATGTGAAAGTTTAGATGTTTGGATGTTTGGATGTTTAGATGTTTGGATGTTTGTTACTCAATCACGCCATAACGGCTGAACGGATTTGGCTGAAATTTGGAACACAGATACTTTGTAGCCTAGAAAGGAACATAGGCTACTTTTTATCCCGGAAAAATATCACATTCCCGCGGGATAACGTCATGTAGTCCACGCGGGCGAAGCCGCGGGCGGAAAGCTAGTAAGATATATATTTCTTCATACCTTTATCTAGAATCGTATAGTTTCAGAAACACGATTTTATGATTTTGCCTCGACGCTTTTTCTTTTCGAAAATACCTCAAAAAAATACGAAATATCAATATTATTCTTAAATGGGGCTACATATACTATTGAAAATTGGTTTAATTAGTGGACACCAATAATATTTAGGATCGTATAGAAGCATTTTTTTTAAAACCGCTATAGTTTTTTAATACGAAGTGATTTTGTGTTTTTTTTGCGTAATCTGCAAAATCGGTCTCTCTCCCGCGCGCCTCGTTTTCTCATTGCTATCTCGCTTTATCATAAGTTTTCCGAGTATCGCCTTAATAGTTCTCGAGATATCCAGTTGTGACAGACAGACAGTGTCGCACCATAAGGTCGTTTGTCTACGACGGACGTCCGTCTCGCCGGATCCGTCCTGGCGGACCGAAGAAGCGTTTCATATATTTGTATTGAGCGTCTGTCCACTCTAGTCCCGGCGTCAGAGTTCCGTCATCCGGATGGTTCAGCGAAATACCAGTTAGCAGCACTTGACTCAGTGGAACGCAGAGCGAGGAAACTAATCGGAGACGATAAGCTGGTTCAAGCCAAGCTCCATAGTCTAACCCATCGACGTAAAGTGGCTTGATTGTCGGTATTTTAAAGGCTGTACTTCGGTGAGTGTGCTTCTGAGCTGCATGAGCTCATTCCACCATCCCCGTTCTACCACCGAGAATCTAGACGCACAGCGGGCTATCATCCTTACTTGGTCAACATCCCGCGAATGCGTACCAAGCGCTTTTCTTCATCCTTTGTGATGCGCACCGCCAAGGAATGGAATACCCTGCCTGCGTCTATATTCCCGAATGACTACAACCCTAAAATTTTTAAAGCTAGAGTGAATAGGCTGCTTCTGGGTAAGCTCGCTCCATCTTAGGCTTCTTCTCAACCCTAAGGTTCAGTGTGAAGTCAAGAGCAAGCCCATTATAAATAAAAAAACCTGTTTTTTGACGGACTCCGGGAATTTGGCTAGATCGGATGTACCGAAGTGTAAGCGTAGATTCCATATAACTGTTTCACTCACACGCACAACCTCTCAGTATGAAGTGGTGCGTCCGGGTGCGGACGCAGTGGACAAACGTATTCCGGTTTCCATCCGTCTAATCTAAAGTCCAAACACCAGCTTCCGTCATCCGAGAAAAAATCCCTTCGCTCTCGGACCGAATCGTCCGTGGACAAACGGCCTAAGGGTTCTGTTCACGCCGCGCGTGATTCATTCATTCACGTTCATTCGTGGGTGCGCCGGGTGGGTGCGCCGGCCAACCACCGTCCGCGCAACTCGCGCTCAGTTCGCCACCTGTGACCCGTGTGTGTTCGCTTTGAAAAGCGCCGGGAAAGTTTTAGCTGCCTATTAGGGCATTGTGTAGTATAAGAGTGTTAGCTATAAGAGTTTCCCATCGGGGGTTGCGTGAAGATCGTTTTGCCAGGCGCGCGCCGACGAGACAGCGACCAGCCCCCCTGGATTACGGACACTATTTTCTAGTAAGGTAGGCTAGTTCTTAATTTACTTAATTTTGCATGAGAAACATCCGTTTCAATAAACTGTGGAACACAGTAGATGGTCACCACATTGTGCGTGATCATATTTTTGGTAGCAGAGCGTAGTTGATATAATTAATTTTCATATTAAAATTAACTACATAAAATTTCATAGTAAAAATAAAAAGCGTACCTAAAAAGCGTACCTAAAAATTATTTTTTTTTGTTGAAATCTCGAGGGTATTCCGAGACGATTGAAGTACTAAGAAATTGTTCTAGTAAATTCTCGAAGCGAATGTTTCTCACTTGGTGGATCCGATAATAGATAGACACTTATATAATTGTTGTCACATACTAGTGTTTTGATACGAGTTTACTCGCCTAGATGTGTATATTTTTTTTTTGTGTGTCCGGATTTATTTGACGAATAGTTCGTTCGAAAGTGTGTTTATTAGTACCACATACTAGTGATTTGATACGAGTTTACTCGCCTAGATGTGTATATTTTTTTTTGTGTGTCCGGATTTATTTGACGAATAGTTTCGTTCGAAAGTGTTGTTTATTAGTACCACATACTAGTGTTTGTTCCGAGTCCGCTTGCCTAGTTAAAAAAGTGGAACTAGTTTTAATTATTAGTAGTATTAAATTACGAGTATTATTATTAAAAATAGTTTTGTTTTCGTTTGTTGATAACGGTTTAGTAGTTGATTTGCGAGGTTGACTTGGCCGTGCCGTTATGCCATACCGTTAATCCTATACGTTTTGTTTATACCGTTATATTGTTAGCCCTTGAAATTGGTAAGTTGCTAATAATTTATGAAAATAGTAGGGTCCGTGTATGTCGTCCGAATTTTAATTGTGTTTTATATTATCGTGACGCGACCTATTTCTATTGTTTTTTTTGTTGATGTTTACCACTTTTATAATTCTTTGTTTGCTTTGTTTATTAAACGGATTATAAATGGCTCCTACGAATCCGACCGCCGTATCCAGGGCTGGCATCCAAGGAGTTTTGCGTTGGCTTGCTTGTGCGGTCACATTAATAGACCGAGCCGACCGGGTAGGCGCGTTGCTAGCTCGGTATGGCGGGCTGGCAGCTCGGCTGCAAGACCTGGAGCGCCACGCCATGGAGTGTCGCGCGTATTATATGGAGAACCCCCCAGCTGATGATGCTGTGTCGGAACAGCTGGAGCAGGATGTAGCCCAGGCCTATGAGCTGGCTGACCAGTTCACGGAGGCGGCTGAGAGGGCCCTGGCTGTTCGGAAGGGGGAGCCGGTTTTGAGCGGGGAGGTCAAACCTACCCCGACGGCGTTGCTAGGCCGATTGCCTACCTTGGAGATTCCCACTTTTAATGGGGATCTGTCAGCCTGGATGGGCTTCATTAATTTGTTTGACAGTTTGGTGGATTCACGACGGGACTTATCCCCTAGCGAGAAGTTGGCCTATTTGCGCTCCTCCCTGCGAGGAGAGGCCAGCGCGGTAATCCAGCACCTGCTCATCAGTGACGACAACTACCAGGTGGCTCGCCAGCTTCTGGTTAGCAGGTACCAGAATGTCCGGTTACTGGCGGACACCCACGTGGCCACGATTTTGGCCCTCCCGCGAATCACGCGGGTACACCTGTTACGGAGGGAGTTGCTGAACCCGCTACTGTCAGCGGTCAACTCCCTAAGGCGATTGGACCTGCCGGTGGATCAGTGGTCCTTTGTACTGCTGCACATAGTCCTCGCCAAATTGCCCGCTGAAATGAAGGGGCGTTTCGAGCAGAGGTACGGAGGCGACAGCGCCTCGTATCTCCCGCCCTTCGCGGACCTCCTTCGTTTTTTGGAGGACGAATGTAGGGTGACGGAACCGGTATGCTGCCTTCCAGCAGTCCCCTCCCCCCGCACCGAGTGAGCGGTGCAGGTATTGCAGGGGAGATAGGCACGTGGTGCACGAATGTGCCAAATTTAGAGGCCTCCGCCCAGAGGGACGGAGGGCCGTTGCTAGACAGCGCCAATGGTGCTATAGGTGTTTGGGGGGACACATGCAGTCGGCGTGTCCCCAGACAGAGGATTGTCGTCTTTGCGGAGGGAGGCATCACCCCCTCCTTTGTTTGGACCGCAAGGACGCCGGGAGCGACCGGGGTTCGAATTCCTCGCGCACGGGCGGGGGCCCGGCAGCCCGGAACCGGTCCCCTAGAGATTCGGCGGGGCTTAGCCCCCCCGTTCAGTCCCCCCCGGAGAGGGGGAACTATAGGAGAGACGCCCCCGCCACGGGCGGGGGTAGGGGGGTACCACAAGAGTACGCCACGGTGGCGATGGGCACGGGCCCTATTTGCTACTCCCCCCCCCTAATGGAGAGGCCTCGATTGGGGTACTATGTACCGAGGCACGCCCCACACGGGTATTACCCTGCACCTAGGAGTGCTGTTGGTCGGGACCAGTATGTACCCGATTGGGACCCGCTCGCCCGGTACGAGCGTCCCACATTGGGCGCGCCGACTCAGGCGCGAGGGGGACAAGTACCCCCCCAAAATTTTTAATGGCGCCCCTGTCGGACCCAACCACCCCTCCGGAGCTTGTGCTGTTGCCAACAGCCTCCGTGAATGTTTGGGGACCTAAGGGCAATGTTGTCACGGTGCGTGCCCTTTTGGACTCAGGTGCCCAGGGGTGCATAATGTCCAGGTGGCTTGTCCGACAGCTGGGTCTTTTGCTTGTGCCGCATCACGAAGCGGTACGGGGGGTGGGAGACTCGCGGATCCCTGATCCGATTGGTCGAGTTGAGTTCTCCTTCTCCCCCCACTTCACGCCAAGGCCGAAGATCGGTGCTTCGGCGATAGTTTTTGATAAGGTGGTTGGACCACTCCCGCAAGTGCGAGTGCCGCCATCCACGATTGAGCTGACGTCTGGACTGGCTTTGGCTGATCCTTCCTTCCACCGACCGGGCCCAATACACTTGTTGATTGGTGCGGATGTCCTCGGTCGTGTACTGTGTGGAAGCAAGCGAGTTTTGCAGACAGCCGATCTTGTCGCCTTGTCCTCGTCGCTGGGTCATGTGGTGATGGGAAAGGTACCACAGACACCAGAGACCCCGTCGGTAGACCGCCAGACCGTTGTCGGTTCTACTTTGTCCGACGTTCTCCAAAAGTTTTGGGAGGTGGAGGAACCCCCCACTGCCAAGCGGTTGGATCCGTTAGCCGAGGAGTGCGAATTGTTCTACCAGAACAACACTGGGCGCCTCCTCTCGGGTCGCTTGATTACCCGCTTGCCCTTCTTGGCGGCTCGCCCTCCTTTAGGGAGCTCCCGACCGATGGCCGAGAAGAGATTGTTGTCCATGGAGCGTAGGATGGCCAGGGATCCCGCATTCAAGGAGAAGTATATAGACTTCATGCGGGAGTATTTGGACCTTGGGCACATGTCCATCTCGCAGTTGGACTGGCGTAATGTGGAACATTACTTCCTGCCACACCACGCTGTTTTGAAGACTTCCAATGGGAAGATCCGCGTGGTCTTTGATGGTTCAGCGCCCACGTCAACCGGAGTGTCGTTGAATCAGTGTCTGCATGCGGGGCCGAAGTTGCATCACGATGTCTGTGATGTTTTGACCAACTTCCGCCGGCACGCTGTCGTCTTTGTGGCCGATATCCGCATGATGTTCAGACAGACCGTGATTCACCCGGAGGATAGACGATACCAGCTCATCCTTTGGCGTGAGGATCCCCAGGATCCAATGTTGGCTTACGAGCTGAACACCAACACTTATGGTTTGCGGTCGAGCCCCTTTGTGGCGATCCGTTCGCTTTTGGAGCTCGCAGAGCGCGAACGGCTACGCTATCCCCGGGCATCTGCTCTTATTGAGGGGGGGGCCTTATTTGTCGACGATATCTGCACGGGGGCCTCGAGCTTAGATGAGGCTCTCGTCTTACGTGATGAGCTGATTGCGCTCTTGAGGGCTGGTGGCTATGAGTTGCGGAAGTGGCTGTCTAACTCACCGGACCTATTGGCAGATTTGCCTAAGGACCACCAGCAAGAGCCGCTCCTCTTTGAAAATCCGGAGACTCCAGACATGCTGTCTGTTTTGGGAGTCCAGTATCGACCAGTCCCGGATTTGTTCACATATAGATTGGAACTGCCAGACCCAAAGGTCTGGACTAAACGCACGGTGCTGTCCACTGTAGCCCGTACCTTTGATCCGAACGGTTGGCTCAGCCCTGTAGTGTTTTCGATGAAGTGCTTCCTACAGGAGCTCTGGGCTGCGGAATTGTCATGGGATGAGCCCCTCTCTGGTAGCCTCCTACGAGAGTGGGTGAGGTTCGTGTCATCCCTACCCGACGTCAATCGGGTTTGTATACCGAGGCAAATGCTGCCTTCGGGAAAGTTTAAGGCCTCCCTGCACGGCTTTTGTGACGCGTCCGAAAGCGGATACGCGGCAGCCGTTTACATCCGAACGGTGGATGCAGCAGGCGTTGTCGCCGTACACTTAGTTACGGCCAAGAGTAAGGTCGCCCCCCTTCGGACTAGGCTAACCATTCCGAAGTTGGAGTTGTCCGGCGCCACTCTCTTAGTACGGCTACTCAATCATGTTGCCGACACCTTGGGAAACGGTGTCGACTTGGGGTCGATATTTGCGTGGTCTGACAGCCAGGTCGTCCTTTGTTGGCTGAAGAGTTCAGTCCACACCCTTGAGGTTTTTGTGGCCAACCGGGTCTCACAAATTCAGACTTCAAAGGCCCCGTTGGTTTGGCGCCACGTACCGGGCGAATTGAACCCCGCAGATTGTGCCTCCCGCGGCTGCAAGGCGCCTGAGTTAGTGGACCACCACCTATGGTGGAGTCCATCATGGTTGTTACGGCCTGAGCGCTCATGGCCTGCCACCCCGGCTGTGGCCAGAGTCCCAGACCTAGGCATGCGTGTTCACGCCGTGGAGACGGTGGCGGCTCCGCAGATGGAGTTTTTGTTAGACCGCTACAGTTCTCTTGATAAGTTGCTCGGCGTGACTGCTTGGATGAGGCGCTTTGTGCGAAATTGTCGCCAGCCTCAGGAGAAATCGTTGTCTCCGGTCCTCGCCCCACAAGAGCGGCAAGACGCCCTGTTGCACTGGTTGCGAGTGACGCAACAGCGAGAGTTTGAACCGGAGCTGAAAGCCCTGCGCTCAAGTAAGTCCAAGTTGAAGGGACCCTTGGTGCGGTTGAATCCCTTCTTGGACAGTACCGGATTGCTGCGTGTCGGAGGTAGGCTCAGACATGCCAACCTGCCGTACGGATCACGCCACCCTTTGTTGCTCCCCAAGGATGGACCGTTAGTTAGACTGTTGATTACAGACCGACATGTAAAGAATGCTCATGCCGGTTGTAATGCTTTGACCGCGCTCCTCCAACGAGAGTTCTGGATTTTGTCAGCGCGGAGAATAATCCGATCCGTTATTTTTCGTTGTCTCCCGTGTTATCGTTTGCGCGCCGATACGATGCAGCCCCAGATGGGTGATTTGCCTGCCGATCGAGTGAACGAATCGATGCCCTTCTCAGGAGTTGGAACGGATTTTGCGGGGCCATTTACCGTTAAGACATCGCGGCTTCGTAATGCTAGAACGGAAAAGGCTTACTTGTCTGTATTTGTTTGTTTGGCCACTAAAGCGGTCCACCTGGAGGTGGTTAGTGCCCTCACCACAGAAGCCTTTGTAGCCACGTTGAATCGTTTTGTGTCTCGCCGCGGAATGCCGTCGTTAATCAGGTCCGATTGTGAAACCAATTTCAAGGGCACCGATAGGTATTTAAAGGAAGTTTGTGAATTTTTGGATAGGAATAATTTTGAGATCGGATCCACACTCTCTCGCAGAGGGGTACGATGGCAGTACTCCCCGCCATCCTGCCCCCACTGGGGAGGGATTTTTGAAGCAACTGTAAAGGCCGCTAAAACTCACCTTCGTCGCGTTATTGGGGAGACGGTCCTCACGTTTGAGGAACTCGCGACCGTATTTTGTAAGGTTGAGGCGGTCCTCAACTCGCGTCCGTTGTGTCCGTTGTCTTCGGACGCGAATGATTTAGAGGCCCTTACGCCGGGCCATTTTTTGATTGGCAGACCGCTTACCGCCTTGCCGGAATATCCTTATTCCGAAGTGCCCTCCGGACGGCTCTCGCGATTTGAATTGCTCCAGCAGCTTACGCAGAGTTTTTGGCGCCGTTGGCATCTGGAGTATTTGCACATTTTGCAGCAACGCGTTAAGTGGTCGGATAGGACGACCCCACCCAAGACCGGAGACCTCGTGTTGGTAAAGGATCCAAACCTGCCGCCCCTCCGCTGGCGTTTAGGACGCATTGTTCAGCGTCATCCGGGGTCGGATGGTGTGCCCAGGTTTGCCGAGGTCCTGGTGGGGGACTCTGTTTTGAAGCGAGCGATCGCTACCCTCTCTCGCCTACCCTTAGATTGAGTTGGCGGACAGTTTGCTACTGTCCGGGACGGGGGGATGTTCACGCCGCGCGTGATTCATTCATTCACGTTCATTCGTGGGTGCGCCGCCAACCACCGTCCGCGCAACTCGCGCTCAGTTCGCCACCTGTGACCCGTGTGTGTTCGCTTTGAAAAGCGCCGGGAAAGTTTTAGCTGCCTATTAGGGCATTGTGTAGTATAAGAGTGTTAGCTATAAGAGTTTCCCATCGGGGGTTGCGTGAAGATCGTTTTGCCAGGCGCGCGCCGACGAGACAGCGACCAGCCCCCCTGGATTACGGACACTATTTTCTAGTAAGGTAGGCTAGTTCTTAATTTACTTAATTTTGCATGAGAAACATCCGTTTCAATAAACTGTGGAACACAGTAGATGGTCACCACATTGTGCGTGATCAGGTTCCTTTTTAGGGTTCCCTAGTCAACAAGGAACCCTTATAGTTTCGCCATGTCCGTGTGTCCGTCTGTCCCCAGCCTAGCTCATAGACTCTTAGTACTAGAACGCTGTAATTTGGCATGAATATATACAGGATAATTTTTTTATCTGTGCACAAATTTTTATGATCGATACAGAATCGGTATTTGAACAACTTTCTCCTAGAAACATGGGTCGAAATACGACAAAATTTTTTGGACTTCCCATACTAAATCAATCACGTGATCAGTCCGCTTTGTATGAAGAGTCAATATTTTTTTTTTCATAATTAGACACATGTTTCTAGGAGAAAGTGGTTCACTTACCGATTCCGAGTCGAACCTAAAAATTTGTGCACTGATAAAAAAAAATCCTGTATATTAATCACGTCAACAAAGTAGTGAAGTAAAATTTTGAAAATAAAAAATTTTTTAGGTTACCGCCTCGCACTTGGCCGAATTTTATCATTTTGGTACGGAACCCTAAAAATTACACGAAGATAAAAACAAAGACTACAACCTTATCATTGCTCAAAACTACTCAAAAGTGAATTGTTGAGCACTAAATACTTAAAAGTCCTATTATTTCAAGATAATTCTCATTTTCATTGTCTCGACATTCTTTTGTTTTAAGTTTTCTTTCTCTACCGTAAAACGGGATGACAGATTTTCTGGGGATGAATAGACACATAATTTTTTAATAAGGTTTTACCCAGTCTGCGGACCTAGCCGTACCTATAGTGCAGCAAGCTTTTCTGTTCCGGTGATTATCTTTGGAACTAAAACAGTTTTCATACGACAGACCATTTTGACAGCTAATTTGGTATTGCAAGTGGCTCCTCTGTCACGGTTGTCACCGGAACAGGAAAGCTTGTGGCACTGTAGTTAGGAAAGGGAACATCAAAAAATTGTTCATGACAAGCGTTTATTGTCCGTGGTACTACTTACCATGTTCCATGTTTGTTACCAAAATGTTGCTTAACAAAAAGTAACTGCGTTGTGGATGCACCTTATAATTCAATCATACTCCTTAGTTCTTATAGAAATAAGGCAGCATTTACTATATAATTCTCCGGCCCAAGTCCAGCCCCATTCGGCCGGTCCGGTCCGGTCCTGAGGTATGAAATCGAATGAAAATGAATTTTCATCATGCATGATCCTGGCTGGCACCGACCTCAAAAAGGTTTAGGCACTCACTAGTGCCTTATCACACTACCCGGAAAATTCCCCCGTCTTGCTGAGGCATGATTTTAGAGCACAGATAACTGCTACTACAGCTGGTGATCTGTGTTGATAGAGTTGGTAAGTAACGCTGATTCAGAATGTACAAGAAATCCAAAAGTTTTTGCAACGGCAAGTTAGTCATTTTTGACGTGCCGTTATCGCGTGAAAATCGCTTCAATTTTTTTTGAGAATGGTTCCTTAGCCTCATTATATAGGTAGCACTAGAGGTCAGTGTTAGGTAGGTACTTTCTGTATGCGTACCGTACCGTATTAAGGCGGCGCGCGGTGGGTCGGCGGGTTTGGTGAGTAGACTCTATAAAACTCAATATAAATATTTCCGCACAATTGTCAAACATCTAATTACTTAATCCCTTAATTTAGATTGTTTATTAGGGAATATTTCCAGTGGTACTACGGGATCGCTTGGTAGTACGACAATTTCTTTTACCCGTGGTACGTGTGTGTCATCTTCACCATAACAAGCTCTGTTTACTTCAAAACTTTCTGCTTAACATCCCATACAAACATGGCGCTTAAAGGTGGTGGAAGGTATGCAAAAACAGGTGCTCGAGACGTCTCCAGGCGGTCTGAGGGCCCTTGCGCTCCCGCTCCAGTGCGCCTGGCGTTATCTCTCAAGTCCTTGCTACAAATATTATGCTCTTATGCTGACGGTAATTTACACGCCTTTTCACTTGGCCGGTATTCAAAACTTTACTGACAAATATCATAATATAATAATCAAGAGCTTGTTTCGCACACACACTGGAGTTGTTTCGTTTTAAAATAGTGGCTTCTGAAAAATAAATTACAGACAACACTGATTTTTCGTATATACCTACTAATTTTAATTATAAGTAGTGATTTAAAAAATAGTTCAAACTATAGTTTGATATGGAGAAAAATGAGAATAAATAACTAGGTAATGTCAAGCAGTCTCTATTATATTATTTGTTTTATTTACTTTTATGCAAAATTTACTTAAGATCGCCGTTTCCTCATGGACCCACTATTTTGTCCCATCCCATCCCAAGCATTTCTGATTGAAAAAGAAAAACCGGCCAAGTGCGAGTCTGACTTGCGTTCGAAGGGTTCCGTACCATTATCTATATACAACATTAGAGACACACTATATTATTATAATGTACAACAACAAAAACACGGCAAAAAATCATGTTTGTTGTATGGGAGCCCCCCTTAGTATTATTATTTTATTTTAATGAATTACATATTGTTTTATTTTAATTTGATTATTTATTTTTAAAGTGAATAAGTATACAACTAAATAATTTGTGAATATTTCAAGCGTCTAGCGTGTTGCCGTTATGATTAATATGGAGCAAAAAACGACACTAAAATCACGTTTGTTGTATGGGAGATTATTTTATTCTATTACAATTCTTTTATTTTATTTAACTTATTTTAACTTATTTAACTTTATTTTATTCTTTTATTTAACTTGCAGTGTATGTCTGTGGGGCAGAGGTACCCTTTGTGGCCACTTTAAGGATTTTTTGACATTTAAGAACTAAGTATTAAATGGTCTTAGGTATTTAAGACACAAATTATATCTTAAATTATAGATAATATATCTACCTTTAAAGGTACATTTTTCAAATAAAAAAAAGTAAAATAGTTTTTTGTATATAATACAAAATGTGTGAGAGGTGCCAAATGTACCGGTTTTGGCCACTTATTGATAGTTAAACTTTTGTAAGTATAGCGAAAAATCAAAAACCAAACCAGGTTAAATCAATATATTCTAATGTGCTAGAAACCAATCCAATTTAATTGTAAAAAACAAAGGTTTAATTTCATCCATAACAAATTTCTTAAAATTTTCATACAGAGAAAAATAAAACAGAAAATGGCGCTTATTGAGAAATAATAGTATGAAAAAAGGAATTCTAAAGATTGTTATAATTATCTTAAAATATTTAAATGCCTATTGCAAAAATGGCGAAAAGTTGTTAAGAAAACTTTTAGCCAAAACCGGTACAGTGGCCAAAACCGGGGCTTCTGCCCTATGTATGTCCGTTCGGGTCAAATCTTGCAAGTTAACAAAGCTTGTCATAAAAATGAAATTTTTACTAAAAACTTATTAGGTACCCTTTGGGTACGGAACCCTAAAAAGTGCTTTATAAGGTGAAATGAAATATTTTTAGTAAAAAGTACGTGTCACACAAACGGAAGTTACTTAATATGTTGCTTTTTCATCCCACGAAACCAAAATTATTAATTTATTTGTTTTATTTGTTTTGACGACCGATTTGGCGCAGGGGTAAGCTACTTGCCTTCTGCGCCAGAGGTCTCGGGTTCGATTCCCGAACAAGACAAATATTTGTGTGCATGAACATGTCTATTTGTCTTTGTCTGGGTGTTTTCTATGTATATTAAGTATGTATTTAGAAACAAAAAGTATATAAGTAAGTACATATTTATCCGTTATCAAGTTCACATACATAGACACAGTTTGTTAAGAAATTTACTATGGGCTTATATAATTGGTGTGATTGTAAGAAAATATTTATTTATTTATTAATTTAATTTTAATAAAGCTCATAAGTATACACATATGTAGTAAGTACTTAGAATCTTAACGTATTCTATTCGTCCAACAACTCAAAAGCACAGCATTTACCCTGTAACTATGAAAATCTTGAAAAGCGGCTAAAACGAATAAAGGGGAAAAATATCTTTTGGAAAAAATCCATTAAAAGGAATGTAGAGCGCAATCACACGGCGGATTCTCGATTGGCAGATCCAATCGCTGCAGTGGGGTGGTCAAACATACCCCAACCCTCAACCCCGTCCACCCCTACCCACTGATACTGCCTCTACGGGGCCGGTTTGAACAGCACGCTGCGGCCCATGACTATGGAACGGTTCTTGGTGAAAGCGTTTTAAATATACAATAAGTACCTTGCAGCATACTCAATTTAAATCTGATAACTTTTTTTAAAATATAGGTAAAGTAAAGATCGGGGAGGCCTATATCGTTCGGCTGACATGATGAAAGATGCACATAAAATCCTAATACATGAAAGAAAATAAAATGTTATTTTAAAAGATTAACCTTTCAGCCAACCTAGGCTAGAGTGTGTTATGCCGTAATTACTTGAAGCTATTTTTCTAAGTTAAGTTATTAAGCAAGTTTAAAACAAAAATTACGCTTTTTATTTTAGTTCCTGATTCCCCTATGGGACAGGTTCTATTTTGCTGTCCGATAACTTAATAAAATAAAACAAGGGAATAAATATTAAAACATTTGTATTTGCATCTTACGCCAACAATACAACCGGTCGTTTTGCCTTGATCATCATTGCCCAGAATACTATATGATTAGGATAAGAATAGGACTGGAGAACGCCATTTTTTCACGTCGTCGTCACCCGTATTGGCAAGCTAACTTGTATGGTTAGCAAAAAGGTGTTTATGATTGTCCCTTTTGCCTGGAAAGAAATTTAAAATTTTATAAAACCATCTTAAAATGCCCTATGTCTACTTCTGTTTAACCTTTAAAGTAATATTAGTTAGTGAAATTTATAAGCGAACCTATTTTTTATTCATACCGAAATTTAATAATTACAAACTGTAGTAAAATATCTTTGAAATACAACATTTAAAACTAAAACAACAAAAGAAACGAGTGTTACAATTACAACACGTACCGACCGATTTGGCGCAAGGGTAAGCTACCTACCTTCTGCGCCAGAGGTCTCGGGTTCGATTCCCGAACAAGACAAATATTTGTGTGCATGAACATGTCTATTTGTCTTGGCCTGGGTGTTTTCTATTAAGTATGTATTTACAAACAAACAAGAATTTAAGTATATATTTATCCGTTAACAAATTCACGTAGACAGTTTCATAAGAAATTTACTGTGGGCTTAGACATTTAGATAATTGGTGTGGTTGTAAGATAATATTTATTTATTTAATCTTGATGGCGGTCCTAGGTTGGAAGTTTGGCGCTATACGCGCGTGATGGACCACTCACCTTATCCACCCGTATGCTTTTTTATTGCGTAGAAAATGAAAATGAAAACCTTTTATTCAGTTTAGGCTGATACAGCACTTGTGAACGTCAAAGAAGCTACGCCATCGGTTCGCAAACCCTACGGCGGGAGACCTTGGAGAAGAACCAGCAAGAAACTCTGTTCTGTGCAGAGTCTCACGCGATGTTCCGAGACGACAAAGTTTAAATAGAGCCGTGCGTAATTACAACGCAAAACATACCTATTTTTAAGTGAAGTCAGCCACCAGCCAGTCCTATTCTCATTGTAATCGCGTAGCTCAAGGGCTCACTGTGCGCAGGTTTGCGCGCGGACCAGGGCTCGCTTTTCCGCGCTC
The DNA here is from genome assembly GCA_949710035.1 of Crambus lathoniellus. Classification (NCBI taxonomy): domain Eukaryota; kingdom Metazoa; phylum Arthropoda; class Insecta; order Lepidoptera; family Crambidae; genus Crambus; species Crambus lathoniellus. The sequence continues at coordinate 2,211,891 of OX453301.1, read as the reverse complement.
TTCATCTTGTCCAGCACGTCCTGCATCTCGGGCCACGGCTCGTAGCGCTGGTTGATGATAAAACACTGCGAAAACCGGGCTACTTAAAATTGGCAAATTTGTAATGAGTTGGCAGCCAGATACGTATAAGGGTCACTATTTGGGACACGTTTTTCAAGCGGCATCGCTTATAAATAATGGAAATCGATAAGTCAGCAAGCCATTTCTTTTTTTGCGCAAACCTTAAAACCTCTATTAACTGGGTAACTGATTATTATTCAATTATTGTTATAAATTAATATCATTAAAAAATAAAATACCCCCATTCTTTGATTTTCGTGGAGTGTCCCAAGCCCCGATCTGGTCACTTCGTAAATTATATATTTTAAACTAAACGCTACATGCTTACCAAAAAATTAACACTAAGTCCTAAGAAGTTTCCAATGCTATAAAAATTTGACTATAGTTCTAAAAGAACTACATTTCCTAAAAAAAATAAAAATGTAACTATCCGCTGGTAGTTGGTGATTTGCGTGGATCATTATAAATTCACTGATACATCTCTAAATTCGCGGCCCTATGTTGCGTCATTCTAATTCTAGTTACAACTAGTCGCGCTCCAGCGGCCAGGCAGAGAGTTTGTGTGACAGTGCGTCGAGTTTTCGAAAAATAGAGGTAAGAACCTCGTTGCGTGGGTTTGGTTTCTCAAAACTTTGATTTGTGTGGTTCAATTTTCTCCAGTCTCTGTGGGTTTATTTATTTATTAAAATATTGTAGTGAACAAATATAAGGTAACGTAACTTATATTTAAAACACAGTTTATTTGCTTAAAAGGTTTTTGTATATTTTTAGCATAAAGGATTTATTTTGATTTACGTGGTCGTGATTTGAGTGGTTTACGTGGTAGTTTTGACCTACGCACATTAGTTTTTGACCATGCAAATAAAATAACTTTGAATTTTGTACTAGTTTATGTATATTATTTCTTTAAACGAATTTTCATTTAACTAATAAATGCAAATTCGTTTAAACCAAACTTAAAATGTTATATTCAATAGGTCTAGGTACAATCACACAGGTCACATTGAATAGGTAGGTTATTTGGACTGATTCTGATAAAAAACGATTTCTGCCTTGGTAATCTACCTATTTTTTTACCTTATGAGATAACACAATAACTTTTTTCAATATTAAGTAACATTAAGTAACTCATTTGAGAAAGTTAAATTACAATTTTCATTTTCGTGTGGGTATTTTGTGATTTGCGTGGCCTCCACTTTTTTAACCTCGGATATCTCTGTAAGTATATCGCTCTCCGAGGTGCCTCTTCTATAAAAAATATTACTTTTACGTATATTTTAAGAGTCTGATGTCAAATTAGAAAAAATATTGGATTTGAAAATTGCCACGAAAGTCACCAAAGAATGCCTTACTCGAAGAAGCACCCATAACGTGCTTTTCACGCGTAAATTATAAGAGCCATACTTATAATGAAACGACACCATGTTAAGTAAGTATTCGGCATAATGCTCTGTAAAGACAATGTAAACGAGTTACTTGTAATGAGGCCGCATCCCTAATACGTAAGCCACATCATGAAATTACTGTGGCGCACTCTCAACATTTAAGTATGCGGTTTAATAGATAAAAAGATAAAAAAGATAAAAATATTCTTTATTCACTTAGACATAATAAATATGTACTTATGAATCGTCAATATTTTCCTACCACCCATTCAAGACTTTTTTAACTGACAAGAAGAATGGGCGCAAGAAACTTGCCAGCGTTTCTTAGTTAGATAACGACATTAACAAAAAAAAAACATATCGTTACTAATACAACAATTGCTTAGTATAAAAATACATCATATTAAACAGTGATTATGTTATGTGTTACATCATGACCATGCATTGCGGTCATTCAAATAATCGTCTACTTTATAGTATCCTTTGCTCATCAGCGACTCTTTAATGTAACATTTAAATTTATGCAATGGTAGTTCAATTATATGCTGTGGAACTTTATTAAAAAAGGCTATGCTTTTGCCCAGAAATGAGGCTCTGGATTTTTCTAGCCTAAACTTGGGAACGACAAGTTTATCTTTATTTCTTGTGTTAAAGCGATGAATATCGCTCTGCTTTACAAATGTATTATAATACTTTTTCACATAAATTATATTTTCATAGATGTAATGTCCTGCAACAGTTAAAATGTTTATTTCTTTAAATAGATCTCTTAAAGAATCTCTCGATCGGAGGTTGTAAATGGCGCGAATAGCCCTTTTTTGGAGCACGAATATACTTTGGATGTTAGCGGCTGAGCCCCACAACAAAAGTCCGTAGGACATAACACTATGAAAATAACTAAAATAGACTATTCTAGCCGTTTCAATATCGGTTAAGAGCCTTATTTTCTTAACTGCGAATGCAGCCGAACTGAGTCTACTCGCCAAGGCTTCGATATGAGGATCCCATTGTAGTCGCGAGTCTAATATAATACCTTGAAATTTTGTATTGTTAATGAATTCGACCGTATCGCCGTCTAGTCTAATATGAAAATCAACTTGTCTTACATTAGGTAACGAAAATTTTAAACACTTAGTTTTCTTTGAGTTTAATGATAAATTATTACTATTAAACCAATGTGACACTTTTGAAAGAGCACTATTTACTTCGTCAGAACAGTCATCACCTCTATCTACTTTAAAGACTAGAGATGTATCATCGGCAAATAGCACCGTCTCACATAAATTCTTCGCGTAGTAAGGAAGGTCATTTATGTATATTAAAAACAACAGCGGGCCCAATATTGATCCTTGGGGTACGCCCATAGTAATGGGAGCTCCGGTAGACTCAGTTTTATTAATAACTACCTTCTGAGTTCTTTCATACAGATATGAATGCATAAGGCTTACTGACATTTCAGAAACACCATAATGTTTTAACTTCCTTAATAGTGTTTGGTGATCAACACAATCGAATGCCTTGGAAAGGTCACAAAAAATAGCGATTACATCCTGCTTGTCCTCCCAGGCATCAAGTACATGTTTTAGAAATGCAACCCCAGCATCAGTGGTACTTTTACCTTTTGAAAAACCAAACTGTTTCTCATGCAGTATACTATTTAATTTAAAATATTCTAAAAGTTGAGCATAAATTAATTTCTCAAATATTTTACTTATTGCTGGTAGTATGGATATAGGTCTAAAATTTGCTGGGTCACTTTTGTCACCAGCTTTAAACAGAGGAATAATTTTACTATTCTTCATTAAATTAGGAAAGACCCCTTCACTTATACATTGGTTAAAAATTATTGCTAATGATGGAGCTATCACATCAATTATTGATTTGATAATACTTGTAGATATGCCCCAGAGATCTTCTGTTTTCTTAATATTTATTGCTTTGAATGCTTTAATAATATCTTCGGTAGTGACATAGCTAAAACTAAATGTTTCCTGGCACTTGTTCACACTAGATTCCATAAGAGAGACAGCGGTGTTGGGGCAAGAATTAAGTCTGCTAGTAGTTTCTAACGGTATTCGAGCAAAGAAACCTTCAAAAGCACTAGCCACCTCAATATCCGATTCAAAAGTCTGATCACTAATTTTTAAGTTAAATGAATTAATTTTGCTTTTTGTTTTGCCAGTTTCTTGGTTTATAATACTCCAGGTAGCTTTTATTTTATTTTCAGATTATTTAATTTTATTTGAAATATACCTAGATTTTGCCAAAGCACATACTTTCCTAAATGTTATTGAATATTTCTTGACATATTCAATGAAGCTAGGATCACAGGAAGTCGTTTTTTGTGCATAGAGTTCAAATAACTTTCTTCTGCTATTATAAATACCAGGTGTGGCCCAGTCACTAAACTTCTTACGATCATTACACTTTATAACTTTTTGTTTAAAATTGTTACTAAATTCTTTTTCAACAATATCAAATAATGATTGATAAGAGTTATTAGCGTCAGCAGAAGCTGGCAAACATTGAATTTTATCTTGTACATTATTTCTAAATTTATTAATACCACGTTTCGGTATTGGCCTGCAAATTACTTCGCGTTTAGGAATAACATTATAGTGCTCAAAAGAAGCTAGTTGTCCACTGTGGTCGGATTTAATAATATTAATTACCGATTTCTCAATTAAGTTACAGTTGGAAAAGATGTTATCTAAGCAAGTAGCCGATGTTGGCGTAATTCGCGTCGGTTCATTAAAAGTGTGAAGCAAATTAAATGATTTAAAAAGATTAAGGAATTTACTGGAGAGTTGTGCTAATTTAATATCTAAGATGTCTATATTAAAATCTCCACAAACTACAATTTTTTTATTCTTACGACAGCATATTTTCAAAACATCCTCCATAGTGGACTCAAAGACTGTGTAATTTGCTCCAGGGGGGCTATATACACAGATTATAATTATTTGTTCAAGTTCCACGCATGATATCTCACAAATTCGTTCAACAGAGAGGGATACTATATCCTTTCGCTCTTTATATTGTGTGTTATTAGGTAAAATTATTAAAGAACCCCCCCTTATTGTAGTTTTTCTATTAAATGAACTTACAACACTATAATTATCCAAATTTAACAATAATTCATATTCTTTTAACCAATGTTCAGTAACACATAACACATCAATATTTTCACAATTTAAAAATAAACTTATTTCTAGGTCTTTGCCAGCAGAAAAGCCTTGGATATTCTGGTGTACTATTTTTAAACATTTAGGCCTTCCTCTTGTCAATACTGGGCTAGAGTATGCCTCCGTTGTCTCTAATGGTAATTTAAATTAACCATGTCAGTATTTGGATTCAAAAGAATCGAATTATTTGGAACAGATTCCAAAGTTACATTAGAAGTATCAAAGTTAAACTGCTCAATAGAAGCAGAGGTTATACTAGCCAAGTTGTTGGCTAATTGTTTAAAATAAAATGATAGCGATACCGCTATTTGTCGCTTAAGATAATTAGGCAGATAATATTTATCTTTAGTCAAGTTAAATTTGTATAACAATGTGTTGATGTCAATTAAATGCATCTGCTGACTAATATGATAAGCTATTGTGCTTAAGGTTAAGTTTAAGTTATGTCTAATTTTATTTTCTAGCTGTGAAAAACCTTGACTATAAGGAAATGTAAACATAACAACTTTTTTTACATTTAAAGAGCATAATGAGTTACAGTATGATATTAATTGGCTTTTATTAATATTACCTCTATTTCCAATTAAAACTATCAAATTATTGTTTTCATCATAAGATTTTCTGACAATTAATTTCATTATCTCATTTAAGGTTGAGCCAGGCATACAATAATTAATAATGCTTTCTTCAGAGTGTTTCTGGATGAATTGGCCTAAATTTTTCCCAATCTCATCGCAGAACATAATTGTTTTAGTGTCATTAGTTTTAGTAGGTGGGCTATTTTCATTATTCAGCAATAAACTATTAATATAATCTATAATATCAGTGTTAGGGACTTCAGGGTTGGTTGGTAAAATAACCTCCTGCGGAGTCAGGTCTAATGTCTCATTTTGACATGAATGACTATTTATTTTGGTACAACTACAGCTGCATTTTTTTCCTAATGATTCAAACCGATCTGAATTAAAATTGCAAAAGTCAATCATATTATATGCAGCCATTTTTTGATTACTTAATTGTTTGCGAGAAAACTCACACAAGTTGGTGTACATTTCCCTAAGTGAAAGTTCCAAAATGTCAATCTTATTACCTAATTGACTTCCTATTATTTCACTTTCTTTGTTCTTATTACATGTTTCCATGTTTATCACATTTAATTGTTCTAACAATAGCTTGCGCTCTTTCCTCAATTGACAGTATTTATTATAATAATTTTGTTTTTTAATTAATTTCTGTGTTTTCTTTATGTACCTATTAATTTTGATATATTTCTTAATTTTTTTCCCACTACTAAAATGACATATACTTTTATTATTAGCAAATGGTTTACTAACATAGTTAACACATTCCGAAGTGGAATTGTCATGTGTAGCAGAATTGCATTGCATCAACTCATCAAAGAGGCTTTGAGAGTGCCTTTCTTCGATGATACTTTTATTAACCTTTTCTAGATCAAGTACTGTTCTTTGAGCTATAGACAAACTAATTTCTAAATCTGTAATGCGACTCAAAGCCTGATCATGAGTGTCATAACAAGCCCTAAATGACTGAATATAGTCTTCCATTTGGTTACACTTGTCTAAGAGTTCAGAGTATTTTGTATAAATTTCAGCGAGTTCACTCTTGAGTTCTGTGTTGCGGGTTATGATCTTGACAATCTCTTGTTCGCCTTCCTCTAATGATTCTGCACAGAGCAGCATACGTAATTTACTTAACCCGTAACATAAAATATGTACGCGCTATACGTACGAAGTTACACAGCTGCATTATTTCAGTATGCAGGCTCTTTATAACAGTAACTGGTTGCTAAATCATAGTAGCCGGATGTCGGATTACGTACGTGGGCATTTTTCAAATCTTTTGACCATTGCCAAAACACAATGTCCACTGACTTAAAAATTCTCTTATTTAATAATTATTAGTGTAAACATCATGTTTAAAATGGCAATGGCAATCGATAGCAAATTTAAACACAATTAAATTAAAATAGAAAAAATAATTAAAATAAAATCCTAATAAAAAATAAAAATAAAAATGTAACTACATGTACCCCAATTTCGCGATGTCCTATGCATACCTTCCAACTCAATCCCCAAATATTCTCATTATATTCACACTAAAATCACTTGATTTGTGGTAAAACAATATGAAATTACGTTTTTTAATGTTTTAATGTCTTACGATTTTTAATGCTACTCGGAAAAAGTATGGACTCTTTGATATAAAACTATAGGACGGTTAGAGTTGTTATAAATCTGCTAAAAAGATATATTTTTCTTCATACCTTTATCTAGAATCGTATAGTTTCAGAAACACGATTTTATGATTTTGGCTCGACACTTTTTATTTTCGAAAATACCTCTAAAAAATAAGAAATATCAAGATTATTCTTAAATGGGGATACATATACTATTGAAAATTGGTTTAATTAGTGGACATCAATAATATTTAGGATCTTATAGAAGCATTTTTTTAAAATCGCTATAGTTTTTGAATACGAAGTGATTTTGTGTTTTTTTTGCGTAATCGGCAAAATCGGTCTCGCTCCCGCGCGCGTCGTTTTCTCATTGCTATCTCGTTTTAGCATATTTTTTCCGAGTATCGCCTTAATTGGTTGTCATATAAAAATCTGTAAATAAATCAAATTTTATTTTGTCCTGGAAATTGGATGATAACGGAATTCCCAGTTAGTAACGACGATTTTGTTGACTTTAAAATAATACCAAGTATTCAGATATTTTTTTCTGTGGCAACCATTTTTGGGCGGTTTAGCATCTATTATCTGTTTCTTTTTCCGGCTTTTAGGAATGGCTATTTACCGTTACTTACAGTTCAGAGCAGTGTGTCGTCAAAAACATGTTCCGATTAGTAAGTACATTGATTTTTAAAGATAAGTACTTACATATTATTATTTTAACACGAAAGTTGTTTAAAGCTTTGCACAAATTATCTAAAAATAACTGAAGTTTATTAGAATAATAAGTTTTAGTGTATTTATGTAAAATATTGTGATGTGAAGTCATAAAATATACTTTCGTAACGTTCAGGTGATTAACGTTTTTGTATAGTATTTATTTGAAAAAAAAAAACCGGTTCCGTAACGGTCAACTTTTTTGAAAAACGCCCACGTACGTTGTACAAAAATCGACCACGAGTAAATTACGTAACCCGCTCCATGATGAGCGTCAGTATGCCGACTACGTATGACTGACTCACGACTGACTACATACGGGTTGGAGCGGGTTACACACGTCATAGTGGTCGATTTTTGTCCTTATTTTACGTAGCGCGGCAGAGGAAATTTTTCTCAGTGTAACCTACACCCATTAGTCACCATCATTATCAATGCCCTTAGTACGAGTGATTTTAACTGTTAACGTTTACGAAAACTATCGGATGAACTGCTCAAGTCGGTAAAGAAGTCAAAGAACATGAAAGAGATAGAACAATAGCTTTCGATTACGAATATAGTTTGCCAAAGTCGTACTATGGGTACAGTTTAAAAAAATTATTCGGTTGAGTGCAAATTTCGAGAATAAGTTTTTGAAATTGTTAAATATTCTATAAGATTTTAAACTTTCGCGTTCCATTATAATTATAAACAAGAGTAACGGGACTCAACGCGACAACACAGCCGAAACGTCAAGCTGTAAGTACATAATAATATGTACTTACTTCATAATAAATGTCGCGTTGAGTCCCGTTAGTCTTGTTAAATATTCGTCTCTAAAACAATCATTTTTTTCAGTATGCAAATTGTTGTATCGATAACGTTTCTAGTATAAGTGACAAATATGCGTTTGCATACTTTACATACGCGTAACTAGGTACTTAAGTACTATTTTGAAACATTTTAAAATTAAATTTCAAGTGTGATGCACAGGGATAAAAAATCTAATTTTGATAGTGCTTACATATGTCGTCGTCTAAGACGTTCTCGCAAATTTGCATACTGTAAAAAATTTTACACCTCCAACTGTCGTGTCCGCCCGGTCTATAAGTCATGTTTTGATTTCCCCAGAGCGAGTGTTTGGACTAAAATCCTACGACAGAGTAGTCCATACCTTGTTGATGGAAGGGTTCCGCAGGTCCATCGTCCTTGAGATACAGGCACGGCTGTGCGTCGTAAATACTAAATCCATCTAAAAACGTAAAGTAATTTCAAAGTTGTCCCGCCAATGCTGACTGGCGATGGCGCAGAGTCGAAGAGTCGCGTCGCATTTCGCGTAATTTTTTTTGTTGCAAGTTGCAAGTATGAAGTCGCGCGAATTCACGCGTCGACGCGTGGTTGGTTTCCGTAAAACAAATTTGTACCTTAATAATTGAAAATAGAGATAAATATGCTAAGACAAAAAACATCGTCATGTCTCTCGACTCTTCGACTCTGCGTCATTGTGAGTCGAGCCTTATACTTTCCATACTAATATATACTATACCTACTAATATTAAAAAAAGAGGAAAGATTCGTTTGTCTTAGAAAAATACAAAAAATGCTAAACGGATTTTGAAACTTCTTTCAACAGTGGAAAGCAAAATTATTCCCGAGTGACAAAGGCTACATATATCTTATCCCGATATTCCTACGGGAACGGGAACCACGCGGGTACAACTGTGTGGAACAGCTAGACAATAATATTCTTAATTTAGGATAGTACCGAATATAGCCTTAATTAAATATATCACTTTAATTTTCATATCCATTTTCAAAGCCAGAATAAAAGGATTTTCGACGTAGAGCTGCTCAAAAACTCAACTCAATAACTATCAAGGTCAAAGGTATTTATTAGGTATTATTAAGTAGGTATACCGATATAGTAGATATGTACCTTAATTATTAAAATTTTATTATACGACAAACAGACCATAATACACATGCAACGGGCTATACTTATCGCTAAAAGCTATTTCTTCTAGACTATCTAAGGATGAACAGGATAAGAAAACAAAGTAAGGTATTATAGGGTAGCTAAATGGGGTCTAGGACTCATGATCGAAAGTTATTTTCTCGAAAACCATTTGCCCACCCGCCATATCACCGAATGTTCACTTCATCGATGGGCCATTTTACCGATGGGATATGAGTAGGTATGACCGAAAGGTCATTTGACCGAACACTCCTATCACCGATAGTACATTTCCTCGGACGCCATTTTTTCTAAGGGCAAATAAAATCATGCATGAAAATAATATTTTTTTATTTCAGACTAGCTTTCCGCCCGCGGCTTCGCCCGCGTGGACTTCACGACGTTATCCCGCGGGAATGTGATATTTCCGGGATAAAAAGTAGCCTATGTTCCTCTCCAGGCTACAAAGTATCTGTGTCCCAAATTTCAGCCAAATCCGTTCTGCCGTTTTGGCGTGATTGAGTAACAAACATACAAACATCCTAACATCTAAACTTTCACATTTATAATATTAAAATAAGTAGGACAAGTAAGTAGGATAGTAGGATATTATTTGTCAAAACCAATTCAATAAATTTGGAAAATCTAGAAGTGTAAGTACGCCAAATAACCACAGATTACTAAATAGTTACTACGTCATATATAGCGCTTATTCAAAAAAAGTACAGCCCCCCTAGCATGACCATTATTACGTCGATAAACGATAAATGATATCTTCTCTTATCGCAACGAGTTATCTATCGAATTTGCGAGCATGAACAGCATCGATATACGATATGATAAAAGTTATCATGTGCTATGATAGTGATAAATCGTGTGGTATGCTAAACCAATGTTGCTAAGTAAGAAAAAAAATATCATTCATCATTCACTTTTCTTTCACTCTTTTTTTTCTTTTTTTCATTTTTCAGTTAGTTGCTCTAGCTCCGAACACAAATATTGTACCATTTCTAAAGAAATTTTATAATTTCTTAGAAATTCGTTGTCCGGGAGCTCGAACGCATTTGTTAAGGTTCGGACGAAAGTCCTTTCCTCTTTCCTTCGTCTTTTTAGAGTTTCCGTACCAAAATGGTAAAAAGAAACCCTTATGGTGAGACTCAGTCTGTCTGTCACAACTGGACATCTCGAGAACTACTCATGCTACCTATCAACTTGAAATTTGGAATAGTTTTAGATGACGTTTGCTTAACTATTTTGCAAATAAGAGATAAATAAAAATAGTTATTTTACTTAAAAATTGGAAAAGGGGCTACTAAGACATATGGGTTATCATATGAAAGAGCGCTGCTTGCACATTCTTAAACATTTTTTCTTTTTTCTTATGCCGCATAGTTTTCGACTTATGATGAAAAATTAAATAAAAAATACCGTTCCCCCCTTGTCTCCGAAGTTTGCATAGAGAAAAATCTGAAATTATTTTATGTGATAGAAGCTTATGTAAAGATTACAGGAAAAATAAAACGATGTCTCTAAAATAGTAAAATTTTTCAGAAATCATCAACATAAGTAGTTAAATTATATTAGTTCCACTATCGGTCAAAAGCTGGCGTTGACCTAAAACTGCAATATTCTACACCGCAAATGCTCTGACAAATCTAGCCTCACCGATGAAAACATTTCCACGTTATATTTATTTAAATTTATGATGGTACGAAATCCTCGGTGTGCGAGTCCGACTCGCTCTCGACCGGTTTTTTTTCCTCTGCCGCTATTATTTCAAGCCTTACGAAAGGCCTCCTAGACATTGTTGCTGCAACTGAAATTATATTATGTTTTTCATGACACTTTTAAGAATTAAATGTACACAAGTAATAGAGAAACATTTAAAATTGGTATTCTTACCTTTCTTCTATTTAAATAAACTGAAAATGAGTGTTATTCTTATGAAATAATGGCTCGATATACGTATCGCGTACTGTAATGGTCGTCGATAAATTTGGTTAGCAGAATGTCAAAAAACGATAACTCACCGCGATAATTATCGTCTTTTTGATGGTCATGTTCGACTGTATCGATAAAAAGTGGTGGTCATGTTCGCTCTATCCTTTATCATATCATATCTTATCGAGGTAATGTCACCGCTATGGTCATGCTCGTTAATTCGATAAAAAATCAATATGGCGGCTTTATCGCTCGATAAGTCGCTTTATCATATCGTGTTTTGTTGGTCATGCTAGGGGGGCAGGGTGCCAGCTACCTAAGGCTAAGTTCATATGACCGCGAGGTATGTGGCGTGCACTTTTGGATTTATCCAAATCCCACCCATTTGACTTAAGTATCGGTAAAATGGCCCATCGATGAAGTGAACATTCGGTGATATGGCAGGTGGGCAAATGGCTTTCGAGGAAATAACTTTCGGTCATGAGTCCTAGACCCAGCTAAATGTGTGCTGGTGTTTACCTTATGCATTGCCGACCAAGCTATAAATGCAAACACAAGTCCAATAGCAAAAAACGTGGTCACAAACAAAGGTATGGTCTCCCAATGCACCTTCATCACGTATCCCAACTGCAGTTTCTTCGGGATAGGCACATCGTACTGACTCGGGGGGATCAGGCCGGAGGCGTTCCGTTTCACGCACGGCATCAGCCTCACGAGCGCGTTACATCGGATCACGGCCGTGGGCCGCAGGAATTTGGAAATCATACTTCAATTTTATGTATGGGGTACGCTATTTTTGGTATAATTTCGTCGAAAACGTTTTCAAACAATTTGGATGACAACACGTAATATTTTAACTGTGACGTTGTCTATATATGTCAGAAATCTACACGGGTTCCATGTTTGAAAGTGTTTTGACATAAAACTTCAATGTTAATGTGATTATTTGGGCTGTGATACCCATAGAGTAACTTAGGTGATATACCTATCAATATCCACGGGCGAGGCCATGAAGTTTGACTTAATACTCTGAGGTAACTGGAGCTCTCACCCTGAATAAAAAAGTGTCGCCACCAAAGGAGACCGGCGAAAATCGCCCTAATATTTTACGAAGTCGTACACTTTCAGAAACATGAAAATTAAATTAATTTAAACTCCTACAATTAACTTTTACAAACGCCTGATTTATTAAAGAAGGGAATAAAAAGATAAATTATTTTCAAATCGCAAATAATTTACAGAACAAAACGCTTTCTATAGTGTAAATAACTAAACGAATAAAACACTTCATAAATACGTTTCATTTAACGCTGTAGTTATGTAAACCAAAGCCATTTTTATTTACATAATGTACATTAGATAGGTACATCAAAGAAGGTACTTAGCATTTAATTAAAAAATAATTAATATTTTGATACTTTTTAAATCATTAGATACGGTAGGTAAGCATTTTAGATAAAGTATAAAGCATGATGCTGATGAAGTGGCTGTATAAACATAGATTCTTTTGCTTTTCTTATTTAGAGGACAGACATTGACCAATGAAATGAGTGACAGAGTGAGTGTCAGTCAGTCCATAGATGTATCACTACATAGTATAAAACAAAGTCGCTTTCTCTTTCCCTATGTCCCTTTGTATGCTTAAATCTTTGAAACTACGCAACGGATTTTGATGCGTTTTTTTTAATAGATAGAGTGATTCAAGAGGAAGGTTTATATGTACTTTTTATCCCGATATTCCCACGGGAACGGGAACCACGCGGGTGAAACCGCGGGCGGCCGCTAGTTATTCCTAAGTCAGTCATTTGACTGATTTTGACTTGACACATTTGCAGTTTCGTTACGTTTACTGTTCGTTATGTTCAAAGTGGTTAGTGGTTTATTTCATTGGATTTTCGCGTGTTTTATGGACTTGATTCTTGCCTTGACGTTGACAACAGCATTGCCCCCTGGATTTTGATTTGCAAGTGATTTGGTTTATATTTAAAATGTCCATGCGGTGTATCCATTGTTCGTTACGCCTTGATCGAATAAGACGACATCGCATATCCGAAGAAAGTGACCAAACAATAGAGAGGATAAGGAGATGGGTCTGTCCACGCGATGTAAGTAGATATTCAACAACACAAAAAACGGTATTTGGGCGTTTAACGTGCACCAATGCGAGTCCAAGAAGACTAACCTAATTATAACAGTTTATGTACCCATCAATTATATAATAAAATATTATGATGCTATAAGAATATTAACAGGAGCTTTGCACTGCTGTATTCTTAGTTTTTTCAGTGCTCAGGGCTCCTTTCATTACAATGAGCTCAATAATTTTATTCTAAATGGCTAGTTAATAAGAGGCAGTAACAGAAGCTTCAAATATTATAAAGTCTTTATGAAACTAATTATCAATATGTTAAAATAACAAGCTTACAATAATTGTATTATGTATCAAATCATTTTCAGGTGCTGAGTACAGACTATAACTGTCATGCATGCTGGGAGCTCATAAACCGAAATATGGAGCAATTACCAGAAGCGGGAGGCCATAATAATGTTTGTACTGCCTGTGGTCGATCAATCTTAAGAACACGTAGTCGCACAATTCTCAGACCGGAGATGTCCGAGAGGGAAACTCTTATTCAAAATATCATTGTAGAGTGGATTCGACCCCGGGAAGTAAGTGTTATTTATTTATTTTTAATCTACACCTGCAAAAAGCAAAATGCTATAGACTTAATTTAAAAACATAGAATACAAAAAGAATGTCATTTTTTTAGTTTACTTTTATTAGCTGTTTGCCCATAAGAATTCACCAAAATACATAGTCCGAAGCCACATGTCTATCTGCAAGAAAACTGTCGGGTACCTTGCAGTGACAGCTTTAATCAAGTACTATGGTGTGACAGCTCAACATTGTTTGCATAAGTTTTTTTGCAGATAGACAGTATAACAATAACATAAACATAAACATTGCAATATTGCTTTTAGAATTTTAGTCTCTTTGTCTGTCTGTCCAGAACTAGAGATACCTCTTCGTAGTACAAACCATCATACAATGAGGGGGTCAATTAAAATGGTCTGCAGGCAGGTCGCAGGCGTAGGCCAAATTGCCTTAAAACTATTTCCATGCGTATGTAGTCGCAGGTGGAAAGCTAGTTTATAATATTTAAGTAAATAAAATTATTTTACTAAAACATTAATCTATTTATTTACTTTAGCTTCAACCGCTGGATGAGGTATGCATTCCGTGCTGGTTACAAGCTCAGCGAGCAGCAGTCAATCGACAGCAACAACAAAATCAAATGGAGGTTCAAGCTGGACCATCAACTATGAGAGACAATTACCCTCAAATATCACCTGAACAACCTGTTAGAGAAGAACCAAATATAGCTATAACCCAGCAAAGAACTGTTGAGGAAAATATACAAGTAACACTCCCAACAATAAGAGGAGCAGCCGCCACTGCTAGCCGTTGCTTATTTCCAGAATGTTGCAAGCCGCCAGGGTCATATAGAACCCCCTGCTTCCTTTTTGTATGATTTGTTAATTACATAAATAAAAACAAAAATATTTCAGTTTCTGTTTATTTATTTCAACCTCAGACTTGGACCAAATAAAACGTAAACGAACGCCCCGAACTAAAAAGTGAAGCCACTTTTTTATGTACATACGTGTGCGTGTGCGTGTGCCGCTTTTTGACTTTAACTTTGTGTGATAACTGTGATAAGTTATGGCGTATTTTCGTTACATGTGTGTTGTGGGTGTAACTGTGTATATACACAGCGAGCGTGGCGTTTTGTAGGCTACACTTTTTAGTTCAAGGCGTCCCGTCTTACTTTTTATTTGATCTAATATTTCAACCTTTAACCCTACGGTCGGAAAATAGGTAAGTAAAGTAACACGCTATGCTATACATCTAGGTAGGTAAGTGATAGGGAGAATATTTGATGCACAACCAAGATCATAAAAAATAAAATAAACGACTCCGTAGCTCAGCGGTCAGAGCAGTCGCCCGGACAGTGAAAGGTCCCGGGTTCGATTCCAGGCGGAGCTACTTGGAGGATGGGTCGTTTTTTTTCTAATATTTCATTTTCAATAATAAAAATTGCATTGTGAATGCAAAAAATAAATATAATTTAAAATACTTTCATGTATGTTAACCCTCTCGAGTCTTCGAGTAGAGATAATCTATGATAAAATAATGGTTTAGGTATTTTCGTTATTTGTCTTTGTTATTAACTACCTATTCATCTATTTTATCACTTATTATTTATTGATACATAATTATTTGTGTTGTTTTTAAACAAAAAGGTGTAAAATAAATGATTTTTACCCTAACTTATATATTTTTAGGTTATTGACCATATCTCTGTTGTCCCAACTTTAAAAGCATATAAACAATTAACTTTTTTGTTAGTCTAGCATAGTTCTATAAGTACCATTAGATTTTTTCCATGAACGAGACCTATAAATAGAGGTCTGAAAACACATAGAAGTTCGCCAGTCTCCTTTGACATTTATGTATGTAGTGGCTGCAAGGAATTTATATTACAACAGGAAGGTGCACTCCGTATTGTGTCCATCGTTCCAGCAGCGCCACGGTCTCCGATTTGCTTGAAAAAAATACACCATGCAGGCCAATTTTTTACCAGTCGGGAAAAAATACGATTGATTTTTTCCCCCCACTGGATCCGAGGATATACGGGGATTTCTGTGGCGCTGCTGGAACGACGTCGTCCTGGCAGCGCCCCGCTATTTCTCATTAATTACAAAAGCTATAATAAATCTAATAAGACACATATTTTTGGCTTTTTTTTCCATTTCACATAAGCTAATGTCCACCTGTAAATGTCGACAGATTCAGGAGTAATCGTAGGTCACTTGGGGCGCTGCTGGGACGACGTCGTCCCAGCAGCGCCACGGCCGAATCTCAGCAATTCGATTTTTTTACTGAAAACAGTGTGCCTGTATATTTACTTCCTTCATCACAGAGTACGGAAAAAATTGAATTTCTACATTTCATCATGGAATAATGATTTTATAGGCATCGAAAAATTATAACCTCAAAAAAATTTTTTTTTGCTCTAACGCCTTTAATTGATGTATTAAATAGCATTTGCGCATTCTTTTATCTTCCTATAAAGGGAAAAAAATAAACCACTCTCGCAGCATTAACTATTCCAGAGAAATCCTAGGTTTAGATTGTGTTCATACATTTAGGCATCGTTCCAGCAGCGCCACACCCAGTACAGCATGATCCAGGGCATCTGTCACCAAACTGAGCATGCCAATATTTACTACTACCATAGCGAACACGGGAAAAAATCTGATAACGAGTATAACACAGCGAATTTCCGAGAAATAAGCCTTTGATTCAATATGCCATACAATTGGTACATTCGAGTAGAAAAGTTTTTGTATTTAAAAATAATCCATCACAGATTAGTAGGTAATTATCATCTTGTGGCATTATTTGACACACGCTGGGACATGGTCCTTATTTGTGCATTATTTTATAAGTTAATAAATAATTTTCTCATTACATTTTATGTTTTTAACTTTGACTTTTTATTAGGGTTCCGTTGCCTAATGGGAAAAAACGGAAACCTTATAGATTCGTCATATATGTATGTCTGTCCATGTATGTCTCAGCCCTGTATTCCCGTTGAATTGAATAAATTTAATAAATTTTGGTCCCGATCCTTGTCCCCATTAAAAGTCATGGGGAAAACCGAACGTCATAATGAGGGATTTTCTGAAGCCCCCAGTACAGGATGGCCGATCATGTTGGTTGGCCGACCATGATGGGCCATCCTGTACTGGGGGCTTAACAGATGATTAAAAAAGAAAAAAGTTAGTTCCTAAAAACTCAACAGATGGCGTTCATCAGACATGGTTTTGCTTTTTTTTAACTTTCTGGCAAGGAGTCGTAACGTAACGTAAAGCCCCCAGTACAAGTTGGCCGACCATGGTCGGCGACCATGACCAATACATCGTACATTGACACTTTAGAACGAACAAGTTTAAAAAGGTACTGGGGGCTTAACAGTAAAACCCAGCATGGCCAAAATGACAGCTCATTCGTGCAAAGAAAAACGTTGCTTCTGCACAAGGAATAGAGTCTAATTTTCTAGCGTAAGCTACATTGTCATAAAAAATATCTGATGTGGTTTTTCTTGAGCTTTATTCCAATAGCATTAACATCTTTTTGCTTTGCACAAATGAGCCGCTATTCCAACCATGCCAAATTTTACAGACTGTAGTGTCATATAGTGACATGACAATGACAGTACAGTTACCTTTGAATTGTAGAGTTATTTGGGCGGTAATTTAGGGCTGCTTATTTATTTATCTGTCGTTGTTAAAAAGTAAATTTCGTATTTGGACGCATTTTGAGAAGAGAGGGGGAACTGGAGGCCACGTGCAAAACTTGTAAAAGAAAAATAAAACTTGTAAAAAGAAAATAAAGCTTTGTGGAAACATAGGTACCTAACAAATCTTCGAGATCATTTAAAGAGACTACACTGCATATCAGATAACACTGAGGAGCCTAGTATAAGTTTAGGATTCTGTGTTCTCATAAAATTAATACAATTTCATTTTCAAATAAATCCGTTAATTAAATTTTGTTAGTGATTGTTGCCGGATAATCGATTCCGAATCGATTAATGAGCGATTTTCTGAGGCTATTTAAAAAAAAAGCTTCCAAATGCTTCACTAGATGGCGTTGAACGAAGTATGTACATGGTATAGTTTGGTATGAATCATATTTAATTTATTTACTTTAAAAAACCCAAAGGAAACTTAAAATAAATTAAATAAGTACTGATAGGTACTACTGTGAGGAACAGAAACGAAATAGGTAAATTTAAAGATTAAGGTAAATAAATAACATCTGTCTGACGTTCCGTTTTACGTAACAAAAGTCGCGGCAAAGTAAAATTTATAACGTTCCGTTCCTTCTAACTGCATAGAGGTGGGACAGCGCCATCTAGTGAGCGAGCTTTCAGAAAATCACCCATTGTATTGTAGATTATTTTTGGGGCTCAAATCAATGATATGTCATTGGCTCAAATAATCTAAGTGTAGAGGGTGGACTGTATTTAGTAGGTGAGTTGGTGACGAAGATGTAAATAAGAACACAAATTCGTCGATAAGGCCGTTGGTTTTATTCTGTGACCAGGTATTTTTCTTATGCACTAAACTTAACAGGTAGGAGGCTTAAATTACTGAGTTATAACCAAAATACTAACGTGAAGTACTTAAATAACACTTGAGAGTTCACACAAAGTCACTGCACTAAGTTTAAGTTCTAAGTTCTACGTTCGTGTCTTTTCACAGTTCTCACTTGAGCACTACAGTAATCTGTTACACGAGCACTAACACTAACACTACTTTGCGTCCTTTATCGCACTTTAAGCGTCCGTTCGCAATATAAGTATCCGTAATCGCGGCTACACAACACGCGGAGACGAGGTACTGACGATATGCGATCGACAGTACAGGACACAGCGTCCGTAATCGCGGTCACACAACACGCGGACACGAGGTACTGACGATATGCGGTCGACAGTACAGGACACTTCACTGTCACTGGCGAGACGTGGTCGACAGTACTTGATGACGTTCGTCGACTAGACACGTAGACACGTTCGCGATGACGATGTACGAGGGGCGCACGATCTTCCGTGCGATCGCGGTTCACAGCGGTATACGAAGGGCGCGGTTCACTGAACTGGTGTAGGTACTAGCGCTGGTACTGTAGCTCTGGAGCTCTTCTTGTTTCTTCGGAGAGATCTTCTTGAGAACTGAGCCAAATTGAAACTGTGCCGGCACGTCAGCCGAGAGCGTTATTTATACTGCGCTGTGCCGGTGTCTGGAACATTCGCGAGGGCGCGAGCGCGGGTCGCGCGCGACTCCTTGAATGTTCGAGCAAAGGCAGTGTGAGATAGCTGTCGCGATATCTCGCTCGCGCGCTTGAGACGGTCGCCGTCGCCTTGCTCGCTCGCACACATGAGACGGCTGCCGCCATCTCTTTCACACGTGGGACGGACGTCTTTACCTGCCCCGCACGTTCCGCGCCGCCTTGCTCTCGATCATTCGGGACTATACGTCTTTGAATTTTATGCGGGAATATTCTATAGCGGCGCTTTTTCAGGCTGTCGTCAACACTAAGTATCGATTACCCAATCAAAAGTATCTGACGGGACCGAGTTAATGTTGTACCGAGCTCGGCCGAGTACTGTGTTTAGATGTACCTAGTATTCGGCCGAGCCGAGAGCACTTGTCTCGCCACTCTACTCTGTAGGTGTAATCAGGCTATGATGGATGATGTGGTTTTTTACCCACTTCTATCATGCTTCTATCCTACACTCCATAGGTTAACCTTTCTCTATGGCATGTGGAAACAAATGGCCAAGGTTTTTTTTGGCTCGTACGGTCTCTATTACGTTAATATTACTTTGCTTGCATTGCATTATTTGCACCATAATAATGCTGAGCTGCGATCCGCATAGCGATACCGATGTTGTGCCCCAATGATGCAATGCAATGCTTGACAAGCCCGGTAAACATGAAGTATGAAGCCCCCAGTACAGGATGGCCGATCATGTTGGCCGACCATGATGGGCCATCGTGTACAGGGGCGGTTTGCGTTGCTCGCAGACGGCAATCACACGCAAACCGCCCCTGTACACGATGGCCCATCATAATGGTCGGCCAACATGATCGGACAGCCTGTACTGGGGGCTTAAAGCCCCCAAGTTTGTGGCACTAAAAAGAATTTAAATAAAACTTTTCTACTCGAATGTACCAATTGTATGGCATATTGAATCAAAGGCTTATTTCTCGGAAATTCGCTGTGTTATACTCGTTATCAGATTTTTTCCCGTGTTCGCTATGGTAGTAGTAAATATTGGCATGCTCAGTTTGGTGACAGATGCCCTGGATCATGCTGTACTGGGTGTGGCGCTGCTGGAACGATGCCTAAATGTATGAACACAATCTAAACCTAGGATTTCTCTGGAATAGTTAATGCTGCGAGAGTGGTTTATTTTTTTCCCTTTATAGGAAGATAAAAGAATGCGCAAATGCTATTTAATACATCAATTAAAGGCGTTAGAGCAAAAAAAAATTTTTTTGAGGTTATAATTTTTCGATGCCTATAAAATCATTATTCCATGATGAAATGTAGAAATTCAATTTTTTCCGTACTCTGTGATGAAGGAAGTAAATATACAGGCACACTGTTTTCAGTAAAAAAATCGAATTGCTGAGATTCGGCCGTGGCGCTGCTGGGACGACGTCGTCCCAGCAGCGCCCCAAGTGACCTACGATTACTCCTGAATCTGTCGACATTTACAGGTGGACATTAGCTTATGTGAAATGGAAAAAAAAGCCAAAAATATGTGTCTTATTAGATTTATTATAGCTTTTGTAATTAATGAGAAATAGCGGGGCGCTGCCAGGACGACGTCGTTCCAGCAGCGCCACAGAAATCCCCGTATATCCTCGGATCCAGTGGGGGGAAAAAATCAATCGTATTTTTTCCCGACTGGTAAAAAATTGGCCTGCATGGTGTATTTTTTTCAAGCAAATCGGAGACCGTGGCGCTGCTGGAACGATGGACACCTCCGTATTTCTGTGTATTTAAAAATACACTTTAACTTGAAATGATAAGGTTTATATTTCAATACAAAATGTCAACGGTCCAGCTGAGACCGCAAGAACGAGGTGAGGGTATCCCTTTCTTTCAAATTGCCAGCACTCTTAAATAACAGGTTTAGTAGATTTATGGTACACAACTTTCGTTATGAAAATAAAATTTCGTAAAATTTTCGCTTCGTATTATTTTTATTCAATAGAAAACAGCGTATATTAATTTAGGTATTAGCGTATTATGCATAAAAATGTATCAGGTCGTTCAAGTTTTTTACGGCTTATCCTAGAAAAAAATTGAATGATAGATTTCAGAATTTTAAAGTGGCAACATGACAAGCTGAATGACATCTTCCGTCTTCGTTGTGTCAAGTTGGTTATGCGTAAATATTTTGCCTTGTGGTGGTGTTTTTTGCAATATCGTGAAAAGGTGTTGCGTTAATAATTATGGGCTGTGGAAATGAAACATTTGCTGGTTGCAATATTTCTTTTCACAGGTGAGATAGAATTTATTGAAAATGACACGAGTTCTTACTATGGAACAATTAGGGTGACAACAAATTTCCTTTTTCTTTTCATTTGATTCTACAAAACGTTTATACCTAAAATTATTGATTCGTATCTTACAATTTTATTCAGTAATGTATAGGTAATCATGTTTTGTTAAACATCTGTGTAACAATAAACTATTATTATGATTTATTTCTTTTATTTACTGGCACCTATTTCCTGGCATCCCTACTAGTTTAAAGTCGGAAACACACTTCTGTGGTGTGGCGCGACGCCAGAATGTCTGTTTCATGCACTTAGTATGGACACGACAGAGACAGAAAGAGTCGCGCCACACTGCATAAGTGTGTTTCTAACCATATACCTTGGTACTATTATACAGGCTGACGGGGAAACTCGACCTATTTCTTGAAAGGGGTTATACTAGAGGTCATTAGCAACAAATTAAGTCCAGTGAACCAGGGGTCAAAACTAGATGGTTACCGAGCTGTGACGGTTCGTCGATTTGTAAAAATTTTTCTGAATTGTTACCAAAAATCATTGATTGTGAATTAACTACTCTACTCTTAACATTGAATCAATACTTTTCTGAAAGCTGAATAATTAGTGATCATTTTAAAAAAAAACTTACATAATCTCAGAAATAAAAGATTTTTAGTAACAATAATTTTTATTTTTTGCATTTTTCTCCAACTTCGCCCTAAATTATTGGAAAAAAACTGTATGGAAGTTGGCGTACAAATAAGTAAAATTACTAACTAGTTTCATAAGATTTCCAAAAGGGTACAAAAATTATTAGGTTACCTAGCTGTTTTTAAAAAAATCAACAAAAGAGCGCAGTAGGGCAATTAGCCTTTTAAAATTTAAATTTAATTTAGCCCAAAAAGTGGCGAAGCGATGGCTGGCTTATGCGTCATGCTCGTGAACGAGTGCTGCCAGTGGAAATGGGTCTGCTCTTCTCTGCTTGCCTGAAATGTGTTTTTTTTGTTTTTATTTCTAATGCGGTGGTGGCGTGTGACCGTGTGAGGCGGGTCGTTACGTTCCCTTAAATATGGTTAAGCGAAGCGATGGCTGGCTCATTCGTCATGCTCGTGAATGAGTGCTGCCAGTGGGAATGGCCAAATGGGGCCGGAGAATTAGGTTTATAAGTAGAGAATAATTATTACCGACGTCGGCGTCGGTGGCACTGACTGTTTATCAGAGGTCACCAGTCGCAGGCACGCCGGATGTCGCTGCGAGTCGGTGCGACCGTATACGCTGCACGTGCACGGGCCCTTACGTGATGCCACGAACATCCAAGTTGTTACAAATACAAATACAAATACAAATTCATTTATTTGTAAACATAGGTTATATATAGGTACAGATGGTGTGTAAAAGTTCAGTATCACTATGTTTGGCCATTATTAGGCGTACAAATATATTAGATTTAATTGGATTATTCTAATAATATAATTGACAATAGATCCTTACATTGATGACAAAAGAAGTTAAATAAAATAATATCAATTCACGTCAGATGCATACATATTCAATCTGTTTAAATTAGCAATAAAAAAAAAACAACAAGTCACGTAATACTAACAACAAGAAATACTAATAGTCAACAAGATTAAAAATTATAAGATGGTCAAAAGCATGCATAATGTCGATTAATATAATATTTATTTATAATTTGTCATTTAAATACTCTGTCAAGGTATAATAGGCTTTACCTAATAACAATGATAGTAGCTGCTTGCGAAATGAAGTCAAATTAGCCTCTTTTATTGTTTTTGGCAATTTATTAAAGATTTTAGGTGCCATGCAGTAAAAGCTATTTCCTTTCAGTGCTGTTTTAGTAGTCGGCGCACTTAACTTATTTCCATGGCGTTTGCTTTTTTTTGTTTGACCAGATGATATTGTGGGAAAGAGATGCGGATTCCTCCTGACAAACATTGCAGTTTCGTATATATAAAGAGAAGGCACTGTTAAAATCTTCAGATCAATGAACTGTTGTTTGCAGCTATCCTCTCTTTTCAAACCTTTTATGGCCCTGATGCACTTTTTTTGAGTTTTAAAAATTATTTCTTTGTTTGAACAATTTCCCCAGAATATAATTCCATAACGTAGAATGGACGCAACATAACCGTTATAAGCAGTTAGTACTGTCTCTAAATTAGCTATTCTAGACAGGGATCGAAGTGCGTAGACAAATTTACTCAAGCGTATACATAAATCATTTGCATGAGTTTGCCAGTTAGTTTGATAGTCCACACATAAACCTAAAAACTATGTTGCATTGACAGATTCTATGGCATCATCACCATGACGTATGGTCAGATTAGGTGCTTGTGTATATTGACGAAAATGCACAATTTTGGTTTTGTCAATATTTATATTTAAATTATTCATTTCGAGCCATCTTATTATACGGTTTAATGTCAAAGTAATTTCATTTTCATATGTCAGGCTATTTTTACATTTCAATAATATAGTACAGTCATCAGCAAATAAAGTCATGGGATATTCAATGGTTGTAGGCATGTCATTTATATAAATTAAAAAAAGTAGAGGTCCTAATATTGTCCCCTGAGGAACTCCGTACTTAATGTCTCTACATTTTGATAAGTGCTCAATTTCAATTTTTTTATCATTACAAATACTTTTAATGGCGGTTTGCTGCTTTCTGTTACTGAGGTACGATTGTATTGTATTGTTAGTATTGTTAATCTAGTGTGTTGTTTAATACATCCGTATTACGTAAATATTCGAATGCTATCGTATTTTAAAAATAAAATATCCTATATTCCATCTTATGACAATTTATTCATGAATCAAATTTCATCAAAATCGGTTCACTACACGAAGCGTGAAAGCACAACCGGAAACCACTTTCGCATTTATAATTTTAACCAATTATAACAACTTATTTTAATTTTTAGTTTTTTGCATTCACAATGCAATTTTTATTACTGAAAAATGGAAAATGAAGTATTTAGAAAAAATCGACCCGTCTCACAACTAGCTCCGATGGGACTCGAACCCACGATTGTAACAAATTGTAAAAAAACAAGTCTTTTCTTTTAAAACTTATGGTCACCCTAACGGCCTAGACACGAACATGCGCGACGGGCGGTGGCGACGAGCGAATTGCGCATCAGTTGGTGCGTCTCATTGACTTATTTGATTAGACGTCTGTCGCGAGCGCGCAATGATTCCGCAATTCGCTCGTCGCCGCCCGCCGCCCGTCGCGCATGTTCGTGGCCAGGTCGTAATGGAATAGAGTGAGATAAACTGACCTCGTTCTGACTATCTCATTAGGACCGTTTTTTAGCAGCAGTGCACCTTCCTGTTGTACGTAGTACAGTGCCACAAACTTTGCTGTGCCGGTGGCCAAAATGTGAAACTAGCGTGTTTTTTTTAATGTCATTTTGCTGTCAAGTTGATGTCCAACCATAGCGCTGCTAGCGGCTGAAGTTCTTAGAAGTCAGGGCCGGTTAAATTGTTACAAAAAAAAGAAAACCGTACGTAGCGCCGCTGTCACCGGAACAGAAAAGGTTGTGGCACTGTACTTATAAATTCCTTGAGTGGCTGTCAGCTGTCTCATATGACCATACGTATTTTTTTAAAGTGTAGGTGAGACGGAAGACAGCCACTGTGTTATTTGTGGTATTCAAAAAATTGTTCGTACTGCACGCTCCAGTTACCTCAGTATTAAGTCGAACTTCATGGGCGAGGCGAAGCCATGTATGGCGAAGCCTTCGAGCAACGCGGGCGGGTCTTCCGTTCCGAGACGGAAGGCCCGCGTTGCTCGAAGGGCGAAGCTATGGCGAAGCTGAGCTTTCTTTACAAAAATGTATCACGAATCAACTTTTTTAAACTCAAGTTGCACGCAGAAAATACTCAAAGACGCAGAAAGATCTAATGTAGGCTACTATACAGGGTGGAAAAATATGGACCATGGAGGAAAACTGCCTTATACATTGAGTTTTAATAATTTGCGTGTAATATGCTCATTGTAGTAAGTAGGTACGTTAGGGAAAAAGTACGTCAATTTTGAGTACTAAAGCAATGCCACTTGGTACGAACGAATTTTATACACGTCGCGTAAGCGAAGCGAGTTATTAATCTATGTACACGTCAACCTATCTAAGCCCAAAACACCTGGGAGGCAGACTCTACTCCGCGACAGGAGGGTCAAAGTAGGTACAGAGCTCCCGGCGCCGGCGCCGGCGCTCAGATTATTTTTAGATTTGTGTATGAAATTTGGTTTATTTTTATTTTATTTTATTTATTAACATTTACATTGCAACTTACAGAGAGCTATTTTTGCTAAAACATTGTATATTATGATACAAGTGAGCTAAGGTTTCTCATTATACACGAGGCTGTGGGTTGCAGCCCGAGCCGCAGGCGAGGGCGTAAATCAGCCGACTAGTCTATATAATTTGTGGTGTCTAGTGAGTAAGTTGCTCACGAGTTTCATACGCACTTTTTCAACACACTTGCGAGGAAAAACAAACATTTATTGCGCATACATATTGTATTTTAACCTAATATTAGCTAGAAGAAAAAGCGCGCAAGTTTTTTTTGCACGCGCCAAATGTAAGGTGATTGGTTACATTACATACAGCCATACAGCCTACTTCAAAATAATTATAATAATAGTGATAAAATGCAAATGTTTTATAAAAAAATATTGTGAATTATAAATAATTTGATAATAATATACTTAATTATGTTTTTGTCTTAATTAGGGACACATTTATTTATTCGAAAAACATAAATGGATTTTCAGCAGTATAAAACCTCTTTGTTGTTACAAAAAAAGAACTGTATCTATTACCCGGTGAAATCGAAAATGCTCTGTTGACTCGCATATAACTTGCAGTTAGGTACTAACTTAACTTTGTAGGGATACTGTATTACCCGGTTAAATTGAAAAGTCTCTGTTTACTCGCATATAATTTGCAGTTAGGTACTTACTTAATTTTGTAGGCATAATTCTATTACGCAACTAGTACTGTAATATTATTATGCACGCGTGTTTTATAGTTCGGTTTATGGCCCTAAGATCGATGTAATAAGGCTCACTTTATGAGCAAGTGTGTTGAAAAAAATATTATAAAATGCAAATTATAAAAACATTAACAAACATTGCAAGAATTCATTTACAAAAAAGGACAGGCAAATCGAAAATTTGCCTCCTACAGAAGCTGCCCTCAAACAACATACCTTATGGGCAGTTTTACAGGCTGTTTATGTTTGGGGGCAGTGCCTAATAAAAAATCAGGATCTTCCTTGCCCGTCTAAATGGGGTTGGCTCATATTTTGTCTTTATATGGGCATAATATGGGTTTCAAATGTCAAATGAAGCCCAGGTTCATACCCAGATTTTTTATCCGGTACAGGGGCTGTCCCGGATGCGATAAACGTGATTACATATACCTACTTTTGTTATTATCGGGATCCTCCGGGACGGGATCCTCGGAAGTGGGATCCTCAGGGAAAACCCAGCCCCGCGGATACCTATCTCATAGATGTGCACACGCCCCTCGTACTTCGGTCCGCACTCCGCTCAACGTGGCCGTCGGCGCCGGCGCCGGTGTCGCAAGCAAGGGATTGAAACACAGAACAAAATCCGTTATATCTTTGGAATGGGATGTCCGATTTCATTACATCTGTAGGTAATAGTAGTAGTAGGTATATCTGTATTTAATATCTGTTATTTAATTCAGACAAAGAATAAATTGCTAGATACCGCCTAGTAGATTGATACATCGCTTATGGGTTACATTTACATAATAAAATCCTGTCCCAATAATATTAAAAATAAAATGTTTTATCAAGTAGAACATTTTGTTTGCGCCGGACCCAGGTTTCTTGTTGAATATTCTCCTTTGATTCAACATTTCATTCGATGATGTACTAGCGCCAAAAACGTCGCGCTCAGAGTTATAACGGACTCAACATGAGATACCTAACGAAAGATATATAAACCTTTTTTGCTCTACAATAAAATCCTACCGGTTAACTGGTTAGTTACGTAAACTGCTTACTCTATGCTGCAAATAAAAAAGAAAGTTTGACAGAGGTTAGATGAAATTCAAAAGTCAAATGTTTTGTATTTTTAAACAGTATTTAAAATAAAATTAACTTTAAGCGCAACTCTCTCGGTAACTAGAATAAAAAAAATATTAAAATGTTTTCGGACGATGGGGGAAAACTTCATCACGGGTAAAATAAAGAAACAGTTTAAGGGTAAGCTTCTTGTATTCTAACTTGCATTTCCAGTGCTCCTGACAAAGTTTGTAACTATTGGCAAAGAACATGTATCTAATCACTACGTTTAGGCAATTCACGTTTAGGTATTGGTTTGGCAAAGTCTAAAAATATAGTGCGTATACCAATTAGGAACATTTCGTACTTTGCGAGGAGACTTCCTAGAACGAGTTCCTATGACGGGGAAGCGCCTTGCGCTACTGGCCTAGACTAGAGGGGTTTGTTTGAGAATTTCAACTGCAACTGCAATCTATAATAATCTCAATTACTTATTGCTATATTGAATGACACAAAATACTTTAAATATTTATATTGCATTTTAGTTTTCTTTCATATTCAATCTTTCTAAATCTAACTAATTGCTTCGGCAGGCGTCGCAGGGCTGAGGATTGGTGATGACCCTCCGCACCCCGCGCCGCCGTATTTCGCCCCGGACCAAGCGTCGGTATCGGGCTATAAAAGACTTTTTACGACGTGCCCTAGGTTAGTCCCTATAGTACTGTTCTAAGAAGTTCTAGTAAGCCCATTTTAGATTTCTGCGCGCACTGTTCATTTAAATAAAACAAATTTTACAGATAACTAACGCGCGTTAGTGTTTTTATCACTTTTAATGTGTCTTTAGGTAGGTAAGTGTGATTGTGTGCAAAACATCGGTAGTATACCAACTTATAAAAAAAACTGAATAATAACACTAAAATACATATCAAAGTAATAATAATAAAACGCGCTTTAGTTATCCGTAAAAGTTGATTTATTTTTAGTTGAGAATATAAAGAATACTGACGATTTTATCGTACTTATTAAATCAAGATCTATGAGCAAACAGTTACTATTATCCTCGTGTTACAGGTAGCTCATCGCAACCAGACATCAAAATAAATTCTAGTATAGCGATCAACGTCACAGATTTAAAGCACAAAATAAACGGCCTAGAGCATCAGCTTAGCGAAGTCAATAAACACTGCCAAGACTTAGCATGTTCGGAAACCAGTTCTAGAAAGGATTGTACCACCCTCGTGGAAACTGAAGATGGTACAGAACTTGCTTCCTTGAAAGATCAATCTGAAATTTCATCTCTTAAAAAATCCAGCACAGTCGAAACGAAACTGCTGTACAAAACACCAGAAAAGCTTTACAAAAAGTCTGATGTAAGTGGCAGTAGCGGAAAGGTGTATGATGATCCCACCAGCAGACACACAGTAACGTCTAATGAGATGAGTACTAAAGAGTATGCTTCCAAAGAAATCAAGGCAAAGAAAAGAAAAAATAAATTGAATGCAAGACTAAAGGTTGTCGACGGAAGCCAGCCTAATCTACGAAAACATAAAACTCAATCTGTTTATGAAAATTTTGTGTCCAACATAGAAACTAGCAGTTACCACTCTCTTATCGAGCCACGCATTAGTCAAGGTTGTAGTACTGCAGCACCCTATCCTGAGAAAAAACATAAACATCGCGAATACACTGAACCATTGCCTACAAATAAAGTCAGAGTAAAAAAATGTAAAGACCAAACAAGGAGAAACAGTCCTGAAAATTTCGTTAATCGTGAACCAAAGTATAAACATAAAACAAATACATCACGTGATTTAGATCAAGATTTCATTGCAGAAATAATAAAACGGCAGTATAGACCCGTGAAAATGTTCGGTAAGAGAGAATCTGGTATGAGCCAAATCTCGGCACCAGTTTGTCGCGACCATGAGTTTACGATCCGTGATGACATTCTTGAGGGCTCTGAGCTATGTTCTTGCTGCATTGACGAACGAAAGAAAAGGCAATATCGATATGAACATCAAGTCAAAGACAAACGTAGCGTTTGTGATGCTAGACTTTATAGTTCGAAAAAACATATGCGACATAGACTTCAACAAAAAGATGTTTACCCCAAGTATAATGATATTTATAATGACTCTGAGCAGTACGATCTTATACCGGTCAAGGAAAAATCAAGTCCTAAATCAAGACGGAGACTGCTTGGAGACCCTAATATTCCTTATAATTACTATAAAGAAGTCCCACCCTCACCTAGAACGCAAAGACCTAGACTAAATCTGAAAGCGTCTAATATTGATACGGAATTCGAAGATTACATGATGCAACGAAAAGAATTCAAGCGTAGAAATTATTCCCCATATAGACATAGAAAATATCTAGAAGACATTGAGAGTGCTGAATCTTTAGATATGATGGATTATTATAAAGCTAAATATAAATCTGATATTAAAAAGAGGAATAAAACTGAAAAGCATGTGCAGTATGAATCAGGTATTGTAAATAGTTTAGCACCACCTCGGTACCAAAATGAGCATAATAATATTACAAATGATAACCCATTAAATAAAACACAAGACTCGGACACATCTGGTGATAAAACCGACAAGGCACTTAGTGAAATCAAAGATATATTACAATCTTTCTTGCAAGAAATAAAGAAAGAATCTTCTGGTTCTCAATGTGGTAATTCTGATATAATGACAACCAAAGCCGGCGAAAAAGGTTTGAACGAGTTTCGACCTAGCAACACCAAACTGAATACCTCCATAATGCCTGAAAGTGGCCTTTGCGTTAATAGCTTTGGCATTCCACAAAATAATATGCCTTCACCGTTCATGTCTCCATTTACCAATCCCTGTTGTTATCCGATACTCCCAGTTTGTCCCATGAACTGCATGCAAAGCGGTTTACTATTACCTACGCCTAGTTGTACCTGTAATTGCGCAAATCGTTCCAAAGATGGAGTTCAACCTGATCAACAGCTTTCAAATGAGTCGAACGGTACCAAAACTTGCACTGAAACTGAACAACTAATAAAAGAGATTTATAAGGTGGTCGCACAAAATCCCAACCGTGATCTACAAAATGATTACAAAGAAAGAAAAGAAGAAACTTCACCCAAAGAAACTATGGCTGAAAAAAATTTAACATCTAGAAGCGCAGGCGATAGCCTTCGACATTCTAAGCATGATGCTCAAGTAGCTACGCATAAAGTTAAGTGCCACTCCAGGAGCTGTGAAGCAATTGGTTCCAGAGAGACATCCGACACCTATTACTCTAGAACCAATCCAACCTACTCAGATACTATGATTGAGAGACTCAGTCTTGAAGTCACAGAAGCCAGCTCAGAGACAGAAACTAGCAGTAGGGTTACTGATGACAGAAAGGTAATTCAATAACTTAATTACGCTTTTTATTAAACTTAGCTTATTTTCATTTTACCTACACATAGCGAAATAAGTGATGCTTTCGGTTAAAACACCTACCTAGTTGTTTATTAATAATTTAAATATTGTTTTCAAATATATATATTTTTTCAGGTTTTAAGACAAAACAAAATTGCTAAAGTTTTACGATCATTTGGACTATTCAAAAAGAAAAAGGATGTTATTGAAGAAGTTAGTGAAAGCGAAAGTACCGTAGAAGTCAGTATAGAAGCGAAGCCACCACCGTTTCGTCAGGAAATTACAGATTACGCAATGCATAGCCAAGAGTACTATCAGCGCCCGCCAATCCCAACAGGCTACAATCATTACCATGCATCATCTATGGATTATCGGCACGGTTACGGGACTCCGCCACATTGCCACCACCATGACTGCCCAGCGCACACAAGTCCGAGAAGTTCTTCTATGTACGATAGTAATGATAATCATAGATCTCACCGATGCCGCCCCGGTTCTCCATACCGGTCGCCACGACCTCATCCATCCGCTCCTCCATACCCCAACCCCTACGACCACAATCATCACCACAGCCAGCCTCAAGTGCCATTATGCTTAAAGGAAATAGAAGTGAAGAGCATAGCTACTCAGAGTGACAGGAAATTGCCCTTTTTCTGGAAGTTAGGCAGGAAAATGCAAGCCCCAGTTGCAATCCAAAGAATCGACGAAAACCCTGCAAAAAATACCTTTACTCAAACCCAAACAGCCGAGAAAGCCAAGCCTAAGCTAATGCCGACTAGCAAACTAACGAACATTAACTGGAAAGCGCTACAAGCTAAAGTTAACGAAATTGACCAACCTAACACTTTCTCATTCAAAACACAAAAGAAATTGGCAGAAGGAGATATAAAAATGAGAAACGCTATGCTCAAAAAGATATTTTATAAGAAAAATCCATTCTCCCCTAGAAACATAATCGTGAGAACTATCCTCGGAAAAGACAAATCTAGCTACGGCGACCCACCTATGATCTATAGGCCGAAAATGTTCTTGTAGGCGTTTTGTGGTGTTTTTATTGCCGTCTAAGTAAAATAAGTGAAATTATTAGGTGCGTGTGTAATAATGTCTATTGTTATTGTTTTGAGTCTATAAGAAGTGTTTATAAAACAATAATGTTTTTCATTCCTTCAGACGAAGCTATTCTTAATCTATATGTCGCAGGAATGATGGTTAAGTATGGCAGCATGTACAGTCACGAGCAGTAATATGTATACAACATAGAACTTTGTCACATTGAAACGTTCCGAAAGTAAACGATCAGTGATCCAGAAGTCATTCAATATTGTAGTATGACATAGTCCTATGTTGTATACATAATATTATTGCTCGTGACCGTACCCCTCGGAAGTCCTGTAGAACACGTGATAGGTTAGCATTAATTTAAGACGATCACTTCGCTGCGCTTCGCGATCGTCTTAAATTTCGTGGTTATTTTTTTAACCGACTTCAAAAAAAGGAGGAGGTTCTCAAGTCGTCTGATTTTTTTATGTATGTTCCACGATATTCAGATATATTCTTTTTTTATCTGATAGACCAAAGTTTCAATTTGGTCCCATGAAAAATTTACAGTCGTCGGTCTAGAAGTTTCTTCAGAATCCTGAAAAAAACGTGTTATTCCAATCCGACCAACTAAACCATGAAGTTCGACTTAATACTGAGGTAACTGGAGCGTGCAGTACGAACAATTTTTTGAATACCACAAATAACACAGTGGCTGTCTTCCGTCTCACCTACACTTTAAAAAAATACGTATGGTCATATGAGACAGCTGACAGCCACTACATACATAAATGTCAAATTTGGTGGCGACACTTTTTTATTCAGGGTGAGAGCTCCAGTTACCTCAGAGTATTAAGTCAAACTTCATGAACTAAACGGATCAACTAGTTGTTCCGATTAGAACTCAAAACCGTGTGCGTTACCGCCGCAAAAACTTGTGCTTTAGAGAGATGAGACCTTATAAGATAATTAGTGTGTCGTGAGGAGAAATTTGTTTACTAATAGCAAAATTTGTGTGAATTGTAGGTTTTGAGATATTTTACAAAAACAGTTTTTGCTGGGGTCACGTTTTAAACATTACCCTGGCAAAAAAGTTGTTTCAGCTCTGAACTAAATACATGAATAGATAGCTTTTGTTGCTTATTTTGATAGGTTTTTGCTGCTTTGTTCTGTTAAACGCTGCTAGCTAGTTATCGTTATACCCGACGTCACAAAACAAGGAACTGATAGCGGCTTAGCGGCTATTTTTTTTTATAAAATCGACTTAAAGTTCCGAAAAACGTATGAAGTTCATACCCATAAAGTTACGCGGGAGCCCCCTGGACGAAATTGAGATGGCCCTCAAACGACTTCAAAATGGAAAAGCCCCCGGTGAGGGTGGCATATCTTCGGAGCTACTTAAGGCAGGTGGTAAACCTATACCTATACCCGGTGGCTTCGTGAGCTCGCAAGCTCATAAAGCTTACAAGTTATGGAAAGTATAGCATTTTATATTACAGTTGTATATCAATCACATATGAGACGAAATTAATCAAGTGTAGTGTTGTCTTATTGCATCTGACGAAATTGAAATTAATCCCTAAACAAAAATAAAGACTTAGTTATGTCTAAACTATATGGGCATTGATCCCTTTGCCTACCTAGAATGGCTAAACATTAAAAAAAAAAATTGACACTGACAGACATGACAGCCGCCGAACAGAACACAGACTAATAAAGAATTGAACAAAAAGTTGAGTTGACAGTAGTGTTGCCAAATAACCGATTATCAATTAATCGATTATCTTCCTCCCTGAAATAATATAAGTATCGATTAGTTATCATTAGTATCTGTTAAATCAATATAATCGATGCTGTATATAGTAAATTAGATCGATTATATTTGACAAAGTTTACCATTTAATCAATTAGGTATATCGATTGTTCTTATTTTTTAATTATATATTCGATATAATTGACCTATCGACTTAATAGTAGATTATACACCGAGGGGATAAAGCACTGTTTTATGTCACGGGCGCGATTTTGAATCTTGAGCAAATGAGGGACTCTAGATTTAAATCCCGAGCGTAGCGAGGGTGTTACGAGTCCTGGCGCCCTACCACAAGCTCTAATAGCAGTTATTTTTAAGTTGAGAGAGTGAGACGTCGCTATACGGCGAGTAAACCTAAAAATAACTGCTATTAGAGCTTGTGGTAAGCCTCCTGAGTGCAGCGAGTGATTCAAGCTCGCCCAAGACGAAAACAGCTTTATCCTAAAGGAGAATACTCTACTTTTCTCACCTTTTGCGAGATAATAAAAAGCAAGGCTACTTACTAAAAACAACGTTTTATTAAAACTTAAAGTACCTTATTAACAAAAAACGTACAAATTGTATTTTTTCAACTTCAACCTCCTGCTAATAATATAATACTACAGCGCTTTGCAACACTCGCGGCTTTTATGTGGCCAGCTCGATTTTGAAATAGGTTCTTTTTGCTGAATTCAAATCTCATTATTAACCAGCGGGTCATAATGTTGTACTGAATTTATAACCCCCTGGATAATAATGATTTACTTTAGGTGAGGTTTGCATGGTATATAATAGGGCATTATCGAGCATGTGGTGTGAAAACTGAAAATACTATTGCAAGTGCCCCCCGCAGGAGACTTCTAATAATGTTATACCTGGGTATCACCCCACTCACCCTTACCATTTGAAATAATAACCCAGACGATTCGAATGTAAATTTAATTCAAGATTTTGTAAAAAAACACGACAGCCTTGTTTTTCAATCTTTGTTTGATTTCTTGGCTATTTTTATTACCTACTTAAATTGTGTATTACGTTCTGTCAATTAAGGCTGTGGTTGTGTCAGTAAACGGTACGTATAGGTACGTACCTGGTAGTACCTCGATGGAAAAAAAGAGTACCACGCAACGACCCAGCCCGGCCACGCTTCTTTCGAATTAAATAGGTAATTTTATGATGCAATATTTTTTAGGTACGAGGTGATGGTACGTCTTCTGTGCCAACGAAAATGTGGCTGTTTTTCCTTTAAAATAGTAATTAAAACAATTTATTTCGGCATTGAAAGTTCTCACATAAAACGCCTAACATTATTTATTGATCGACATAATTATGACGTCGAGTTGCATATATTGCTTAATGTTATATCATCGATTATATCGATTTAACATATACTATCGATTACTAAGCGATAACTAGATAAAGAATATGTTATAACATTAGCAAGAATTTTATGTATTTGGGTTTGGGTAATGTTGTTTTTGGAAATAAAGACTTATGATTTATTTATTTATTTAGGGCCTCTAAAAATTAATCTATGATTAATCGAATCGGAATAGATTATCCGGCAAGGCAACACTAGTTGACAGAACGAAACTATTCATCCAATATTGTTGTAATTGTTTTTCTGGGTTTTCCAGTAAGAAGATCCAAGAATTTCGATGTTAGTAAAATACGGCACCTTTTGAATCTACAGGCCTGCTAATTTATAAACCAGTGATTGTTATCTGTCCATTAAAAAACTACATAAAATGGACGATGAAGTGGATGTTACTTTGCCATTATCAGCTTACAGCTATGAATTTAAGGCCGTGATTTCGAAGTTAGACCCGAAACGAATCTTTACAACGGACGGTCCTGTTAAGATTCTGAGGTAAATGTTTTGAATAATACGTATTTTTGTTGAATGTCCAAGTGATAAACAAAATAGTGAAGAGATTAGGTAAGTACTTAGAAATGTTATCAGACCAGTTTGATTTGCTTCGAATTCATATATTTGCTGCATTAGAAACTGTTATGATTTGGAACTTCGTTTACCACAAAAGATCCTTGGGGAGAGGCCTATGTTGCTTGGCTGACATGATGATGACGATTACTACAAACCTAACCCGGGAAGCATACAAATATGTATGTTATTTTTCAAATTCCTAGTCTGCAAATATGCTTACTTATAGGAAAGCATATTTGCAGGAAGGTTGGTCAGAGGGTTTCATTGTATAAAGTGACATGTAGTTGCCTAATTAAACCTAGAAGAAACAACAGACTTAAGCAATAACTTAATAAGGTAAATTAGTCAACTAAAACATGGGTCAGTCAGTGTTGCATAATTACATACATTATTTTGTTATCAAGTATTATTTTAGTTAATAGAACTGTCCTAAAGTTAGTTGCATTAATATATCGTTATATGTTAATTAAATAAAAGTTTCAATGATTATTCACTACATACCCAGAATATTGTTTTTTTGTCTCATGACTTTTAACAATAATCTAAATTCCAAAATACACATCTTTTTTTTCCTGACATTCATATAATCTCAGACCAAATAAAAAAGTAAGACGGAACGCCCCAAACTAAAAAGTGAAGCCATTTTTTAATGTATGTGTGCGTGCGCTGGCTGTGTGCGTGATTTGCTTTTATAATGCTTTTAGTGTGTTAGTTATGGGTGTAGTTTCGTTACATGTGTGTTGTGCGTGTAACTGTGCATGTACACGGTTGGGTGTAATTTTGTTGGCGTCACTTTTTAGTTCTGGACTTTCCGTCTTACTTTTTTATTTGGTCTGAGCATATAATTGTAATTATATTTTATCAAAACTTTTTCTGCTTTGCAGGGATTGGAGAGGCCTTGCATATTTATTAGGCATTCCCAATGAACTTTCCCTTGGTATTAGTGAAGCACCAGATAAAACAATCCGAGTACTCGATGTATGGTTAAAAAAAAATGATGACACTGCCACTCTTGGGACCCTTTTGGAGTATTTGGTACAAATGGATAGATTTGACATATATGACGACTTAATAGAATTAGCGAAACAAGGAAGAATTTTAGGTTTGCTTGCTAGATTCTTAAATATCCATAATATTGTATCAGTTAATTAAGATTTACAAACTTAATTAAGTTGTTGTCTTTGGTTTACAGCACCACAAAGAACAGCCACATATGGTAATGAGTTAGCTTTGAATGGCAACAGAGATGATGACATGATCATCACACATGATGATAGGAGAGACGGATATCCCAACTACTACCATGCATATGTGCTGTTTGCTAAAGAAGATTGGGATTTCGTTCGTGAGCTGCTAGCTCGAATGAAAGCTTTGAAATTTAAAGTAAAGTTTTTCAATGATCTGTATTACAAACCAAATGAAATACCGTAGAACCGGGTTACTTTGACCCTAGGGGTTAATTTTGTCTCGCATTTGAAAACAGTATAAACATATCGTCCTTTGGTATGAACTTTTTTCTATCAGCTGCAGGCTATTGTCAAAGGATTAAGAGAGGTATTATTATGCTCAGTTGATTATTATATTGCAAAACAAAAAGTTTAAAAAATATTCTATTTTGGGTCAAAGTTACCCCTTACCTTAGGGTCAATATAACCCGGTTTTACGGTAGTTAAAGATATCAAAATTTTTAAATACTTTATTCAGTATTTTTATGAAATATGATTATTCTTTTTGCAGCTATGCACTGAATATGACATTGAACTAGGGTATGGCACCCAATATGCGCCAGTAGCACAACTAATTTCGGAGCGATGCCACCGGATCATACTAGTGTATTCACCAGCATTCATTGACAGTCCCGCAAATAGCTTTTATAGTAACTATGCACAAGCAGTCAGCATCGGTGAGTCTCTACTGTGATAGTTGTTTTATTATAGTAGATATATTCTAATTCATTTACAATATCAAATCAAACAGACCAACTGTCGCACTCAGAGACGTCAATTAACTTTAATGACAATTGTATCTATATCTGTCTCTATTTTATGTCTAGTATTGAATAAAGTAGGAATGATAATTTAATGCCAATTACATTAATTGACGTCTCTGAGTGCGGCAGTTAGAGATTTGCAATATCTAATATCATGGGCATGCCTCAAATATCATACAGGATACGATTGATTTCTTGATGAACTTTATCGATTTTGTTTTGTGGTGTCCTCTGTGATAATAGACTAAAAAGGTCTATTAGAGTTGAGATCATACATTCTCAGCACTAAAATAGTTTGTCATGCTAAGTTCTGAGAAGCTCGGGCTTATACACTGGCTTTTTAGTATTAAATCTATGATTCATATTGTAACCTTAACAACTCCAAGACAATAGAATATGTTGCAAACATTCGGTTTATTAAATCATCGTATGACACATACAACCTACTTGCAAATAAAATAAATAAATAAATAAATAACTTCTTACATTCACACTGATCACGCACAATTGTGATGACCACATCTACTGTGTTCCACAGTTTATTGAAACGAAGGTTTCTCATGCAAAATTAAGTAAATTAAGCTAATCCTACCTTACTAGAAAATAGTGTCCGTAATCCAGGGGGGCTGAACGTTGTCTCGCCGGCGCGCGCCTGACAAAACGATCTCCACACAACCCCCGATGGGAAACTCTTACAGCTAACACCCTTATAACTACACAATGCCCTAATAGGCAGCTAAAACTTTCCCGGCGCTTTTCAGAGCGAACACACACGGGTCACAAGTCCGTACCCGGACCGGGCGCTCCTCACGGCTGCTTACGGCCAACTGGTATTGCGCGGACGGCGCTTGGCGCCGAACCCACGAATCAACGTGAATGAATGAATCACGCGCGGCGTGAACATCCCCCCGTCCCGGACAGTAGCAAACTGTCCGCCAACTCAATCTAAGGGCAGGCGAGAGAGGGTAGCGATCGCTCGCTTCAAAACAGAGTCCCCCACCAGGACCTCGGCAAACCTGGGCACACCATCCGACCCCGGATGAAGCTGAACAATGCGTCCTAAACGCCAGCGGAGGGGCGGCAGGTTTGGATCCTTTACCAACACGAGGTCTCCGGCCTTGGGTGGGGTCGTCCTATCCGACCACTTAACGCGTTGCTGCAAAATGTGCAAATACTCCAGATGCCAACGGCGCCAAAAACTCTGCGTAAGCTGCTGGAGCAATTCAAATCGCGAGAGCCGTCCGGAGGGCACTTCGGAATAAGGATATTCCGGCAAGGCGTTAAGCGGTCTGCCAATCAAAAAATGGCCCGGCGTAAGGGCCTCTAAATCATTCGCGTCCGAAGACAACGGACACAACGGACGCGAGTTGAGGACCGCCTCAACCTTACAAAATACGGTCGCGAGTTCCTCAAACGTGAGGACCGTCTCCCCAATAACGCGACGAAGGTGAGTTTTAGCGGCCTTTACAGTTGCTTCAAAAATCCCTCCCCAGTGGGGGCAGGATGGCGGGGAGTACTGCCATCGTACCCCTCTGCGAGAGAGTGTGGATCCGATCTCAAAATTATTCCTATCCAAAAATTCACAAACTTCCTTTAAATACCTATCGGTGCCCTTGAAATTGGTTCCACAATCGGACCTGATTAACGACGGCATTCCGCGGCGAGACACAAAACGATTCAACGTGGCTACAAAGGCTTCTGTGGTGAGGGCACTAACCACCTCCAGGTGGACCGCTTTAGTGGCCAAACAAACAAATACACACAAGTAAGCCTTTTCCGTTCTAGCATTACGAAGCCGCGATGTCTTAACGGTAAATGGCCCCGCAAAATCCGTTCCAACTCCTGAGAAGGGCATCGATTCGTTCACTCGATCGGCAGGCAAATCACCCATCTGGGGCTGCATCGTATCGGCGCGCAAACGATAACACGGGAGACAACGAAAAATAACGGATCGGATTATTCTCCGCGCTGACAAAATCCAGAACTCTCGTTGGAGGAGCGCGGTCAAAGCATTACAACCGGCATGAGCATTCTTTACATGTCGGTCTGTAATCAACAGTCTAACTAACGGTCCATCCTTGGGGAGCAACAAAGGGTGGCGTGATCCGTACGGCAGGTTGGCATGTCTGAGCCTACCTCCGACACGCAGCAATCCGGTACTGTCCAAGAAGGGATTCAACCGCACCAAGGGTCCCTTCAACTTGGACTTACTTGAGCGCAGGGCTTTCAGCTCCGGTTCAAACTCTCGCTGTTGCGTCACTCGCACCCAATGCAACAGAGCGTCTTGCCGCTCTTGTGGGGCGAGGACCGGAGACAACGATTTCTCCTGAGGCTGGCGACAATTTCGCACAAAGCGCCTCATCCAAGCAGTCACGCCGAGCAACTTATCAAGAGAACTGTAGCGGTCTAACAAAAACTCCATCTGCGGAGCCGCCACCGTCTCCACGGCGTGAACACGCATGCCTAGGTCTGGGACTCTGGCCACAGCCGGGGTGGCAGGCCATGTGCGCTCAGGCCGTAACAACCATGATGGACTCCACCATAGGTGGTGGTCCACTAACTCAGGCGCCTCGCAGCCGCGGGAGGCACAATCTGCGGGGTTCAATTCGCCCGGTACGTGGCGCCAAATCAACGGGGCCTTTGAAGTCTGAATTTGTGAGACCCGGTTGGCCACAAAAACCTCAAGGGTGTGGACTGAACTCTTCAGCCAACAAAGGACGACCTGGCTGTCAGACCACGCAAATATCGACTCCAAGTCGACACCGTTTCCCAAGGTGTCGGCAACATGATTGAGTAGCCGTACTAAGAGAGTGGCGCCGGACAACTCCAACTTCGGAATGGTTAGCCTAGTCCGAAGGGGGGCGACCTTACTCTTGGCCGTAACTAAGTGTACGGCGACAACGCCTGCTGCATCCACCGTTCGGATGTAAACGGCTGCCGCGTATCCGCTTTCGGACGCGTCACAAAAGCCGTGCAGGGAGGCTTTAAACTTTCCCGAAGGCAGCATTTGCCTCGGTATACAAACCCGATTGACGTCGGGTAGGGATGACACGAACCTCACCCACTCTCGTAGGAGGCTACCAGAGAGGGGCTCATCCCATGACAATTCCGCAGCCCAGAGCTCCTGTAGGAAGCACTTCATCGAAAACACTACAGGGCTGAGCCAACCGTTCGGATCAAAGGTACGGGCTACAGTGGACAGCACCGTGCGTTTAGTCCAGACCTTTGGGTCTGGCAGTTCCAATCTATATGTGAACAAATCCGGGACTGGTCGATACTGGACTCCCAAAACAGACAGCATGTCTGGAGTCTCCGGATTTTCAAAGAGGAGCGGCTCTTGCTGGTGGTCCTTAGGCAAATCTGCCAATAGGTCCGGTGAGTTAGACAGCCACTTCCGCAACTCATAGCCACCAGCCCTCAAGAGCGCAATCAGCTCATCACGTAAGACGAGAGCCTCATCTAAGCTCGAGGCCCCCGTGCAGATATCGTCGACAAATAAAGCCCCCCCCTCAATAAGAGCAGATGCCCGGGGATAGCGTAGCCGTTCGCGCTCTGCGAGCTCCAAAAGCGAACGGATCGCCACAAAGGGGCTCGACCGCAAACCATAAGTGTTGGTGTTCAGCTCGTAAGCCAACATCGGATCCTGGGG
Organism: Crambus lathoniellus; assembly: GCA_949710035.1. Taxonomy (NCBI): domain Eukaryota; kingdom Metazoa; phylum Arthropoda; class Insecta; order Lepidoptera; family Crambidae; genus Crambus; species Crambus lathoniellus. The sequence goes on along the minus strand of OX453301.1, from coordinate 2,170,455 downwards.
ATCCTCACGCCAAAGGATGAGCTGGTATCGTCTATCCTCCGGGTGAATCACGGTCTGTCTGAACATCATGCGGATATCGGCCACAAAGACGACAGCGTGCCGGCGGAAGTTGGTCAAAACATCACAGACATCGTGATGCAACTTCGGCCCCGCATGCAGACACTGATTCAACGACACTCCGGTTGACGTGGGCGCTGATCCATCAAAGACCACGCGGATCTTCCCATTGGAAGTCTTCAAAACAGCGTGGTGTGGCAGGAAGTAATGTTCCACATTACGCCAGTCCAACTGCGAGATGGACATGTGCCCAAGGTCCAAATACTCCCGCATGAAGTCTATATACTTCTCCTTGAATGCGGGGTCCCTGGCCATCCTACGCTCCATGGACAACAATCTCTTCTCGGCCATCGGTCGGGAGCTCCCTAAAGGAGGGCGAACCGCCAAGAAGGGCAAGCGGGTAATCAAGCGACCCGAGAGGAGGCGCCCAGTGTTGTTCTGGTAGAACAATTCGCACTCCTCCGCTAACGGATCCAACCGCTTGGCAGTGGGAGGTTCCTCCACCTCCCAAAACTTTTGGAGAACGTCGGACAAAGTAGAACCGACAATGGTCTGGCGGTCTACCGACGGGGTCTCTGGTGTCTGTGGTACCTTTCCCATCACCACATGACCCAGCGACGAGGACAAGGCGACAAGATCGGCTGTCTGCAAAACTCGCTTGCTTCCACACAGTACACGACCGAGGACATCCGCACCAATCAACAAGTGTATTGGGCCCGGTCGGTGGAAGGAAGGATCAGCCAAAGCCAGTCCAGACGTCAGCTCAATCGTGGATGGCGGCACTCGCACTTGCGGGAGTGGTCCAACCACCTTATCAAATACTATCGCCGAAGCACCGATCTTCGGCCTTGGCGTGAAGGGGGGGGAGAAGGAGAACTCAACTCGACCAATCGGATCAGGGATCCGCGAGTCTCCCACCCCCCGTACCGCTTCGTGATGCGGCACAAGCAAAAGACCCAGCTGTCGGACAAGCCACCTGGACATTATGCACCCCTGGGCACCTGAGTCCAAAAGGGCACGCACCGTGACAACATTGCCCTTAGGTCCCCAAACATTCACGGAGGCTGTTGGCAACAGCACAAGCTCCGGAGGGGTGGTTGGGTCCGACAGGGGCGCCATTAAAAATTTTGGGGGGGTACTTGTCCCCCTCGCGCCTGAGTCGGCGCGCCAAATGTGGGACGCTCGTACCGGGCGAGCGGGTCCCAATCGGGTACATACTGGCCCCGACCAACAGCATCCCTAGGTGCAGGGTAATACCCGTGTGGGGCGTGCCTCGGTACATAGTACCCCAATCGAGGCCTCTCCATTAGGGGGGGGGAGTAGCAAATAGGGCCCGTGCCCATCGCCACCGTGGCGTACTCTTGTGGTACCCCCCTACCCCCGCCCGTGGCGGGGGCGTCTCTCCTATAGTTCCCCCTCTCCGGGGGGGACTGAACGGGGGGGCTAAGCCCCGCCGAATCTCTAGGGGACCGGTTCCGGGCTGCCGGGCCCCCGCCCGTGCGCGAGGAATTCGAACCCCGGTCGCTCCCGGCGTCCTTGCGGTCCAAACAAAGGAGGGGGTGATGCCTCCCTCCGCAAAGACGACAATCCTCGGTCTGGGGACACGCCGACTGCATGTGTCCCCCCAAACACCTATAGCACCATTGGCGCTGTTTCGCAACGGCCCTCCGTCCCTCTGGGCGGAGGCCTCTAAATTTGGCACATTCGTGCACCACATGCCTATCTCCCCTGCAATACCTGCACCGCTCACTCGGTGCGGGGGGAGGGGACTGCTGGAAGGCAGCATATCGATTGGTCGGGCGACGGGGCTGTTCCCTCGCCGCCACCATACGACCAACACCTGGAACCGGGGCGGGCTCCAGGTGGTCCGTCACCCTACATTCGTCCTCCAAAAAACGAAGGAGGTCCGCGAAGGGCGGGAGATACGAGGCGCTGTCGCCTCCGTACCTCTGCTCGAAACGCCCCTTCATTTCAGCGGGCAATTTGGCGAGGACTATGTGCAGCAGTACAAAGGACCACTGATCCACCGGCAGGTCCAATCGCCTTAGGGAGTTGACCGCTGACAGTAGCGGGTTCAGCAACTCCCTCCGTAACAGGTGTACCCGCGTGATTCGCGGGAGGGCCAAAATCGTGGCCACGTGGGTGTCCGCCAGTAACCGGACATTCTGGTACCTGCTAACCAGAAGCTGGCGAGCCACCTGGTAGTTGTCGTCGCTGATGAGCAGGTGCTGGATTACCGAGCTGGCCTCTCCTCGCAGGGAGGAGCGCAAATAGGCCAACTTCTCACTAGGGGATAAGTCCCGTCGTGAATCCACCAAACTGTCAAACAAATTAATGAAGCCCATCCAGGCTGACAGATCCCCATTAAAAGTGGGAATCTCCAATGTAGGCAATCGGCCTAGCAACGCCGTCGGGGTAGGTTTGACCTCCCCGCTCAAAACCGGCTCCCCCTTCCGAACAGCCAGGGCCCTCTCAGCCGCCTCCGTGAACTGGTCAGCCAGCTCATAGGCCTGGGCTACATCCTGCTCCAGCTGTTCCGACACGGCATCATCAGCTAGGGGGTTCTCCATATAATACGCGCGACACTCCATGGCGTGGCGCTCCAGGTCTTGCAGCCGAGCTGCCAGCCCGCCATACCGAGCTAGCAACGCGCCTACCCGGTCGGCTCGGTCTATTAATGTGACCGCACAAGCAAGCCAACGCAAAGCTCCTTGGATGCCAGCCCTGGATACGGCGGTCGGATTCGTAGGAGCCATTTATAATCCGTTTAATAAACAAAGCAAACAAAGAAATATAAAAGTGGTAAACATCAACAAAAAAGGCAATAGAAATAGGTCGCGTCACGATAATATAAAACACAATTAAAATTCGGACGACATACACGGACCCTACTATTTTCATAAATTATTAACAACTTACCAATTTCAAGGGCTAACAATATAACGGTATAAACAACACGGTATAGGATTAACGGTATGGCATACACGGCACGGCCAGGTCAACCTCGCAAATCAACTACTAAACCGTTATCAACAAACAAAAACAAAACTATTTTTAATAATAATACTCGTAATTTAATACTACTAATAATTAAAACTAGTTCCACTTTTTTAACTAGGCAAGCGGACTCGGAACAAACACTAGTATGTGGTACTAATAAACAACACTTTCGAACGAAACTATTCGTAAAATAAATCCGGACACACAAAAAAAATATACACATCTAGGCGAGTAAACTCGTATCAAATCACTAGTATGTGGTACTAATAAACACACTTTCGAACGAACTATTCGTCAAATAAATCCGGACACACAAAAAAAAATATACACATCTAGGCGAGTAAACTCGTATCAAAACACTAGTATGTGACAACAATTATATAAGTGTCTATCTATTATCGGATCCACCAAGTGAGAAACATTCGCTTCGAGAATTTACTAGAACAATTTCTTAGTACTTCAATCGTCTCGGGATCTTCAAATACCCTCGAGATTTCAACAAAAAAAAAATAATTTTTAGGTACGCTTTTTAGGTACGCTTTTTATTTTTACTATGAAATTTTATGTAGTTAATTTTAATATGAAAATTAATTATATCAACTAAGCTCTGCTACCAAAAATATGATCACGCACAATTGTGATGACCACATCTACTGTGTTCCACAGTTTATTGAAACGAAGGTTTCTCATGCAAAATTAAGTAAATTAAGCTAATCCTACCTTACTAGAAAATAGTGTCCGTAATCCAGGGGGGCTGAACGTTGTCTCGCCGGCGCGCGCCTGACAAAACGATCTCCACACAACCCCCGATGGGAAACTCTTACAGCTAACACCCTTATAACTACACAATGCCCTAATAGGCAGCTAAAACTTTCCCGGCGCTTTTCAGAGCGAACACACACGGGTCACAAGTCCGTACCCGGACCGGGCGCTCCTCACGGCTGCTTACGGCCAACTGGTATTGCGCGGACGGCGCTTGGCGCCGAACCCACGAATCAACGTGAATGAATGAATCACGCGCGGCGTGAACACACACCAATTATCTAAGCCCATGTTAATTTCATTAGGAAACTGTATCATGGAAAACTTGATAACGGATAAATATATACTTAAATACGTTTTGTTTGTAAATACATACTTAATATACATAGTAAACACCCAGATCAAGACAAATAGACATGTTCATGCACACAAATATTTGTCTTGTTCGGGAATCGAACCCGAGACCTCTGGTGCAGATGGTGGGTAGCGTACCCCTGCGCCAAATCGGTCGTCAAACAAATACAAACAAGATTTTATATTATTTTTATGCATTCACAATGCAATTTTTGTAAGTATAGGAAAAATGTGATAGTAAAAAACCACGAGCCCTATAAGTAGCTTCCCGCCTGAAAGCTACTTATAGGGCTCGTGGTTTTTTACTATCACATTTTTCCTATAAATACAAACAAATTGAATGAACTTTGGTTTCAGAGTCGAACAAACGGAATATAATACCGATAATCTATCGCGAGTGCCGACTCCCGCACAACCTAATGTACTACCACAAACTGGTGTACAACGAGAGGGACGAGTGGCTGCCCTACGACTTCTGGGAGAAGCTGGCGCAGACCCTTGACAAGGTCAAGCTGCCCAAGTAAGTACTCTGCACTGAAAATAAGTACTTATACCCACTATATTTTAATTAGTACAAAGATTTTAGGGGATGATAGTGTCCATCAATACGAACAATTTTTACAATGGGGCCAACCATGAAATGGCGAAAAAAAAACAGCGGTTATACACATTTCAGTTCAGTCGATGTTGTACTTTTGTATGGAACAGCTGATTTTATTTCGCGATTTCATGGTTGGCCCCATAGTAAAAGTGGGTTGTGTTGATGGAAACTATTGTCCCCTAAAATGTTTGTATTAATTATAATTTAAGTAGTTGTTTATACTTTAAGTCAAAATTGAAATTTGTTATTTTTTATTCTGTATAAAACAATGCATATTGGTTATGGTTCACTAGACAAAAAATTTCATACAACTAATAAAAAAATTGGGTTTTACATTTTTTGCCTTCATGAAGGATTTATCATTCATTATTGAATTCGAAACATCTTTATTTTTCAGCTCACATGAAGCGCAATCGCCTCTAGATGACTCTGGACTCACATCTTCAAACAATAAGAGCTATTTTCTATCAACAGACACTAAATACACTACTACCTCTTCTCTAAACAGCGAAACTCAACAATTACGCATATCTGAACTGGACGCTAATGGCTCCATAAGCAACATTAGTGATACCACAGACATTAAAAAGAAAAAGAAGAAAGGAGTTAGTAAAGTGTTAAATTACGTGTTCGGTAAAACAAAAAATTAAGGAGATTTTACTGTTACAGTAAAAACAATTTAAAGATTATACAATCAATGTAAATATTTTTGTAGGAGATTTTTTAGAACATATAAAAACATTTTTAAGGTTGTTTATATAGTTTAGCGTTTGTCCATTTACAAATACTCGTAAGCCAAAATAATGAAATGAAATGGAAGGAATAATTGTATTCTAAAATAGCAAAGTGACAAGTCATTGTTTTATGCCACTTTGAAAGTACTTTAAGCAATAGAGATAATGAATTTCCAGGCTCGGATACAAGGGGGGGGGGGATACAATGGGAACAATTGCCCCTCCCCCCAGAGACACATTTTTACCTACATATTCTTTTATTCATCATTTCAAAACGTGAAATAATATAAGTTTTATGTTTTTTATTTTCATGAAAACCTTCCGTGGGCTCTAAGAAACATATGATTTTTTTTTTGCCAAATTGGTCCAGCCGTTCTCGAGTTTTGCGCTTAGCAACTGTCATGTTTATTTAAATAGGTAGATTGCATTCACTGATGAAGATCTCTATTTATACTACATACCTACCTCGTGTGCTGTTTACATTCCATTTCCGTTTTTACCTTTTTGTAACTACCGCTACATATTTTGCATTTAAATAATTCTGTAAGTAGTATAAAAATATCTCTTTTATCGTACCGTTTCTCAGGTGATTTATTGAATGATTTTCGAAAATGTTTTCGAATTAACGAAAAGAGGTAATAATACTTAGTTTATATTATTCATTATTTAAGGGCCCCACAGACGATCAGTTCGCTTGTCGGCCTAGACCGGCTATGGAATTGCGTAAAATCAATCGTATTCATTCGACAGTTTATATCGTATCATAATAAATGTCATTCCATACAAATTGCAGCCGATTGAATACGATATGAACCGTCAAATTAATACGATTACCTTACGCAATTGCACCCCGGATCGGCCGTCTTACGTTCGAGAACTCTACCGGCCACACTAGACCGATCATTGCCTGTCGGCAATAGTTGAAAACCGGCTTTTAGGCCACACACTAGCAGTTGATAGCCGTCAGTTTTGTGATAGTCGGTAGTTTCTGTCTGGCCGATAACTGGCGACATTGGCCACGCCCCCCAGCGGCCACACACTATACCTGCGCATTAGCCGTCAGTTCTAAACCTTTTACGAAACTGTGAGTTTGTGGCCGCTTGCGGCCAACTCACAGACCGTTGCCGACAGGCGAACTGATCGTCTGTGGGGCCCTTTACAATATCTCAATTTAAAAATTGTTTTTATTATATACAATGTTTAGGATTTAGTAAACACATACTACTGAAACATATTTTTGGCTAGCGTTTTTATTTGACATGACGTAAGAGATATACAATCATTAAAATCACAGTTGAAATAGTTTAAAACCTGTCTAAAACTAGTAGGTACCTAGTGATGTCATTGCAAAGATAGGTATCTATCAATAAGTTAAGTAGGTATTTAAGAGATAAGAGATATATTTACCAAACAATTATTTATTTTATTTATCTACGTTATTATATATGTGTCGTACAATTACATAGATTGAATCTGTACTTACCTACTATTTAAGTAAATAAAGATTTTAATAGTTTTACCTTGATTAAGAAATATATGTAGGTATGAGTAGCGGCACGTAAGTCTAGCGCTGACGTGGCGTGGAGGGGAAAGCTGCGCATGTTTATGGTATGGCGCAAGGCCCAAAATACCTTATTTTTGACTTCTGCGCATCTCCTCCACGTTTCGGTTCGCGGCTCGCGCTAGACTCACGTGCGGCTACTTGTACTTAGATGAAATTTGTATGCGCACTATCAATCATAAAAACGCTTCTGAGATATTTTTGTTTACCTAGATAAACAACTTGTCTCTAAGATTTTAAATTGTTTTTATGCATTCACAATGCAATTTTGATAAATTTGGAAAACTTGTGATAGAAAAAAAAAACACCGACCGAACGAAAACGAATCGAACCCGCGCCTCTGATAATCGCAAAGTATTTTCTGTCACTATTTTTCCTATAACTTGTCTCTAAGGCTCGACTCACTGGCGCAGTCGAAGCGACGCGACGCGTCATGTTTTTCACGTAGGTATAGCTTCGCTTCGACGCGTCATTCGCGTGTCAACGTGCTACTGAAGTCAAGCGCACTGACCTCGATTGGGTATTAGACTGATTTTTTTTATTGACTTAAAATGTTCATTTAATTAGTAGCAACACAACATAGATATTTATTTTCAAATATCTTGCATACTTTCAGCGATATAGAGCATCAAACTTTCTAATTAGACAAGGAGAGCGCTATAGAAACGTGACGTCACATTTCTATAGCGCCATACTCTCGCCATAGGAAATTTCGTTTTAGAAAGAGATAGATAGAGTCACAATTAAGTAGCTCATAATTCGCTTGTTATGTTATAATACACATTGAATTTCTTTTTTCACATTTGTTATTCAATATTGTTATATTTCTGAATGTCGTAATTAAATATCTACATTTCAACAACAGTCAAATACCCAATTATTACACACTATTATGTTATAATCGAGGTCAGTAAGTCAAGCGCGAGTGCGTCACTCGGCCGCAGTGACGCGTCTGACCACAATGCCATACAATCTCAAAGACGCGCGATCTGACGCATTCTAGTTGAAAAAATTGACGTGTCGCTTCGCTTCGACTCTGCCCCAGTGCGAGTTGAGCCTAATTTAGGGCCGAATAAAATTTTCTGGTATAAAATTGATGTAATAAATCATTATAAAATAATGCATTTTATTATTATAATTTACTAGCTTTCCGCCCGCGGCTTCGCCCGCGTGGACGACACGACGTTATCCCGCGGGAATGTGATACTTTTCCGGGATAAAAAGTAGCCTATGTTCCTCTCCAAGCTCCAAAGCATCTGTGTCCCAAATTTCAGCCAAATCCGTTCAGCCGTTTTGGCGTGATTGAGTAACAAACATCCAAACATCCAAACATCTAAACATCCAAACATCTAAACTTTCACATTTATAATATTATAGTAGGATAAATCATAGTGTAAAACGTTATTTATGTAATGATATGTAGATATTAATTTAATTTGCAAAATATAATATTGAAATCGAACAAAGTTAAAATTAAGAATAAATCTTTAAATGTGTAAATTGAGTGCTTCCAAAGTATAATACAGGGTGAATAAAGTTGTATAATAATTTAATGCCGTTTTACAAATGTGGATATACTTACCTAGTTTTTAGTCAAATATATATTTTTGTATGAATGTTTTACAAAATAAATGTAAATAAGTTTATTTAAAGCTGTTTATAATAATAGTCTAAGAAATATTGTAAAGTGATAAAATCGCTCGTCTTCTTTATATGCAATGGCGTTGCCCTTCCGGATTTCGGCAATATAACACGAATCATTGTTAATTGGTCAGTTAGACAGTTGTAGACATTGGTGTTTATTTTAATTACAGAAATGTTAAAATGATTCATTGACTGCACTCAGAGACGTCAATTAACTTTAATTGACAATTAAATCTATATCTCGTCTCTTTTTTATGTCTAGTATTGAATAAAGTAGGAATGATAATTTAATGCCAATTAAAGTTAGTTGACGTCTCTGAGTGCGGCAGTAAGTCAATGAATCATTTTAATTTTTGATAGCTGTTATCGTAGTTACCGCCTTGTCTTTTTAGGCAATTTTTTTGTTAGTGACGTTTTCGATTGTTTTAAATTAGAATTTACGGTTACTTTCGATTCCATTTCATCACATGAATGTGTCATAATTTGTATTTTAATAAATGTTCAAAAATATTATGACTGATTTTTATTTCTTATGGTTTTGTGGAGTGAACATTAGACCGTTAGACTAAGTTTCTTAATTACGAATTACGTTTTTGGTCTGTTGAAATGTAAAATAATCGGTATTTAAACTTATTTTATATTTATTTCATATTACATGTATTTATGTAACCATAGCTATAGGTCATAGATATGCTCAACCACAGCCATCTCTATCGTCTTCTACAAGCCATGCGCATAAAGTTGGCAACGTAGTTTTAAGTGAACCGATTTGACATCGTTTGCACCGTTTGACAGGTAAACAGCGAGTAAACCTCGAGTACTGAATCCTATGGAGATGGCATATCTTCTATACATCTATACAAATAAATAAAATTGGAGTGTCTGTTTGTAACATTAAATAACCGCTTTTTACTACGTGCATATGATTAAATATACGGTACATATACCAAAATGACATGTTTTACAATTTTTGTCTGTCTGTCTGTTTGTTCCGGCTAATCTCTGAAACGGCTGGACCGATTAATACGACAATTAGAAGAAGTTTAAAATTGAATCCCAAGATTTTCTTACATTGTGACTTAGTTACACCTCACTTTTTCGTAGGTATGCCACCTCCATAGGATTTAGTACTCAGGAGTAAACCGGTTCACAGCAATGTTGCCGTTCCGTATCATAGCATGGCTTGTAGAAGACGATAGAGACGGCTGTGGCTCAACAGTTACACCAGTGTAACAAAACAGTGTAACCACGGGCCCGAAGTGATATTTCTGAATGCCATAATTAAAAACAGCAAATACCCTATTAGGCCCAATACATACCGAGATGGAAGCAAACGGCTGCGGCCTCGGGGGTCAACAAGCGCCCAACCGCTCCATAGTCACACCAAAATAACACACCAGTGTTCCAGTAAATATGGTTAATTTTATTTATCCGTAGTCAAACTGGTACGACTACGGATAATTATTTAACCTTGGGTGCAATTGCGTAAGGTAATCGTATTAATTTGAAAGTTCATATCGTATTCAATCGGCTGCAATTTGTATGGAATGACATTCATAATGATACAATATGAATGAAATTGTACCTACCTATGCCTCATACAAAAAAGTTATAGAATACTAGCTGACCCAGCGCGACTTCGTTCCCGTGACCCTACCCCCTACTCCACCCAACCCTACCCGTACTTTTAACTGCCTCTGTGGTCTAGTGGTTCACACCACCGATTTCAGACCCAGAGGTCCCGGGTTCGATTCCCAGTGGGGGTACATATTGTATTCGGTTTGGTTGGTGGTAGGACTTGTTCTTAGTCCGCCTGGCTAGCTACCACCATCTTATCTAAGTCTGACGCCATAACAATGATGTTTTCAGCATTATTGTGTTCCGGCAGTTAGAGATAAGATAGCCAGTTCCTCAGTGATTGAAGATTCCGGGAATAGTGCGCTTCCATCTTCAGCCTTATCACCACTTAACATCAGGTGTGATGAAGGCTAAGTGCTACCCTTGTGGATAAAAAAAAAAAAAAAAAACTACCCCTACCCTACCTTTACCCTACCCTACTTCTACTCTACCCCTACTTACCCCTCCTTCCCCTATTTTCTCGCCTTTTAAACCTAGACCTCCACGAACATTTCAAGACTAAGATAAGATAAATCCGTTCAGCCGTTCTCGAGTTTTAGCGAGACTAAAGAACAGCAATTCATTTTTATATATATAAGATGGTGTAAAACATTCTGCAAATAGAGCAGGAGGTGTTCAGGTCAAGTGAATAGAACATTAAAAAAATATCCCAAATTTTTTTTATATTATTTAATTTTACAAAAAATTCTAATAATGTTTTTTCATTCAGAGCCCGTGGTCCTACTGCGTGGTCCTATTAGTAGTACCACGGGCAAATTTTTGTGTCCCTAGTTCTATCAGTAGGACTATGGGCACCTAGCATTACCCGTAGTCCTATTAGTAGTACCACGGGCATTTTTACTTGTACATGGTTCTATCGATAGGACTATGGACAAGTAACAGTGCCCGTAGTTCAACTAGGAGTAGGAGTAGTAAGAACTCCTTTTTCTGGTTCTACTGTATTTACCTTAAAAGAGTATTTTTTTAAATTTTGAATCATTGTGTCAGGTTGACATTCATGTTATGACATTGTAATTCTTGATGCTAGATCAAGGGAAAAGGGAAGTCTCGCAATGGATTTTATTAAACGGAAGGGCGGTACTGTGCTGCTATATGCTGAATACCAGTATTATAAGTTGAGGCCTTATAAAAAAAGAAGGGGCAGTTTGGAGGTGCCCTAATATAAAAAAGAAAAATGTGCAGGTACAGTCACTATAAAGGTAACTCATTTTCATATTGGCTTCTCTACAGGATTATGCAAACAATGACTTCTGAACTTATTTAGATCATGACCAGAAAATATTTGACCATTCCCCGTACAGTTTTATAAAAATCCTTTTCTATTAGCAACTTATTAAATAAAAACCTCTGAGGGTGCCACTTTCGGTCAGGGTACCGCCTTAAGTCATAGGACCTCAGAACCAGTAACATTTTACAATATTGACGTTGATTAGATGAGTAGGACTATTGCCCATAAAAAATATTTATGTTTTTATTACAGTCATACTGATAGAACAACGAACAAAAAAAAATGCCAGTGGTACTACCAGTAGGACCATTGCCCATACAAAATAATCATGTTTTTGTTATAGTCCTACTGATAAAACTACGGGCAAAAAAAACTGCCCGTGGTACTACTAATAGGACCACGCAGTAGGACCACGGGCTCTGAATGTATTTTTTGATATCAATTTAATATGTACAATACCAAACGTTTTAATAATATTATTTCATTTTACGATGAAAACAAGTAATTTCAGAGCGCACGCGGGCTGGGCGCCGCGGTCATCAACCCCGGCGGTCCAACAGCTGATCGGCCAGCCGCTATAGCGATACTCCTACCGCGCTATTGTATGCGCCCAATAGCTTCCGGATTATCGTTTACCTGTCTCGTGGTTAAATAAGTAATTTTGTTTTTACGTTTGGTATTATGTTAAATATTGAATTGATATCCATAGATAATGTTTGAATATTAGTAGTAATATTAGAAAGAAAAAAAATTTTTTTAGGGATTTTTTTTCTATTATATTTACGTTCTAAACACTTAACCTGACCACCCCCTGCTCGTTTTGCAGTTTGTTTCAAACCATCTTATATAGATAAAAAAATTCAAAAGTTTACAAAGCCCGGTACAAATGAAAGTCAGTGAGTGTAATATTAAGGTTTATTGTGTTGTAGCGTGACGGCGTTGACGCGCACGAGGTGGTCGGCGCCGGCGCTGGCGAGCAGCAGGCCGGCGCCGGCAGGCCGCGGCCGGAACGACAGCCGCCGGACGGTCAGGTGGTGCGCCATACTGCGGGTAAGGACGCACTGATCAATAAATTCTTCGGAGACTGTCTGTGTGTTATGCAATCACGCCTAAACTACTAAACCTGTAAGGGGTTGAAATAGAGGAGGAAAGTTTGTATGAAAATTACGTCATTTTTAAAGCTTTTTAACTTATTTTTTAGGCTTTTGATTAGAATATAAATAAATAGGACATTCGAAGTTTGTAAAAATTTTACCCTAAAGGGGGTAAGGTAATCTAGCGGAGGGGAAACAGCAACGACGTCTAACAGGAACATCGCAAAGGATACTTACCTAGAATCGAGTTCCTTCAACAAGCTCCAGCTGTCTCCAAAGCCGTATATCCTAATGTTGCCAGCCTCAAACCCGACGGCGACTACAGCGACATCTAGGGTAGGGGAACACCAACGCCATTTAACAGGAACATTGCAAAGGATACTTACCTAGAATCGAGTTCCTTCAACAAGCTCCAGCTGTCTCCAAAGCCGTATATCCTAATGTTGCCAGCCTCAAACCCGACGGCGACTACAGCGACATCTAGGGTAGGGGAACACCAACGCCATTTAACAGGAACATTGCAAAGGATACTTACCTAGAATCGAGTTCCTTCAACAAGCTCCAGCTGTCTCCAAAGCCGTATATCCTAATGTTGCCAGCCTCAAACCCGACGGCGACTACAGCGACATCTAGGGTAGGGGAACACCAACGCCATTTAACAGGAACATTGCAAAGGATACTTACCTAGAATCGAGTTCCTTCAACAAGCTCCAGCTGTCTCCAAAGCCGTATATCCTAATGTTGCCAGCCTCAAACCCGACGGCGACTACAGAGACATCTAGCGGAGAGGAACACCAACCCAACGCTATCTAACAGGAACATTACTCACCTAGAATCAAGTTCCTTCAACAAGCTCCAGCTGTCTCCGAAGCCGTATATCCTAATGTTGCCAGCCTCGAACCCGACGGCGACTACAGCGACATCTAGCGGAGAGGAACACCAACCCAACGCTATCTAACAGGAACATTACTCACCTAGAATCAAGTTCCTTCAACAAGCTCCAGCTGTCTCCAAAGCCGTATATCCTAATGTTGCCAGCCTCGAACCCGACGGCGACTACAGAGACATCTAGCGGAGAGGAACACCAACCCAACGCTATCTAACAGGAACATTACTCACCTAGAATCAAGTTCCTTCAACAAGCTCCAGCTGTCTCCAAAGCCGTATATCCTAATGTTGCCAGCCTCGAACCCGACGGCGACTACAGAGACATCTAGCGGAGAGGAACACCAACCCAACGCTATCTAACAGGAACATTACTCACCTAGAATCAAGTTCCTTCAACAAGCTCCAGCTGTCTCCAAAGCCGTATATATCCTAATGTTGCCAGCCTCGAACCCGACGGCGACTACAGAGACATCTAGCGGAGAGGAACACCAACCCAACGCTATCTAACAGGAACATTACTCACCTAGAATCAAGTTCCTTCAACAAGCTCCAGCTGTCTCCAAAGCCGTATATCTTAATGTTGCCAGCCTCAAACCTGACAGCGACTACAGCGACATCTAGCGGAGGAAAGCACTAACCCAACGCTGTCTTAGACTGCGTACAGACCGGCCCAACGAACGCCAACGAACGACATCAGGCGTTGCCCGCTGCACGTTTCTGGCCTTCGAAGATCAATCTAAAGCTAGTTAAAGGATCACTGGAAGCGATTGCAGTTCACATTCGGATTTTCAGATCATCTGATTGAGACAGAGAGGAAAACAGAACCCCTTGGCTGGCGTTCGTTGGCCTTCGTTGGTCCGGTGTGTATGCAGCATAACAGGAACATCGCTAAAGATACTAACCTAGAATCGAGTTCCTTCAACAAGCTCCAGCTGTCTCCAAAGCCGTATATCCTAATGTTGCCAGCCTCGAACCCGACGGCGACTACAGCGACATCTATCGGTGGGAACGCCAAGGCCGTGACCGCCGCGCCCGCGTCCAGTGGAGACGACGCTAGCGCGTACTCGCCCAGAGATGTGTCCGTCTTTGTGGCGGTTTTGGACCATAAGCATACCTGCAAGGAAGATATTTTATTTTATTTTTGTACTTGTTCCTTCTAAACTTTAAAGGCTTCTCAATAATTAAGTTGCAAGAAAAAACCTTTAAAATTCAAGCAGACTTATTTGATTTTTTTAGTTTCTGATGTTTCACTACCCATATAAAGGGTGTCTCAAAAGTAGGTATAGGATTTGAATTTCGCGTTATTTCCGAAATATTCAAGATGGCGGGTTGAAATTTGACATACGTCATCTTGACACATGTAAAATTAATCGTGGAGCTTTTCACAATAAAACAGCGCATAGAAGTTATACAAATATTTAACGAAAATTCACGATCAATTACAAACACTCGTCGAAAGGACGAAAAATCTCGTAATTTCAAGAAGAGGTGATGTCAAATGGCCACCGAGATCTTGCCATCTGATGCCACTGGATTTCTTTCTTTAGGGCTACGTGAAAGATAAAGTCTAAGCTAACTATCCGCAAAACATAGAAAATATAGACAAAATATTCGCAGAGTTATTGGTGAAATAAGTAGCGAAATGTGTAAAATTAGCAGCGAAATGTGTGAAAGTGTCATGAAAAACTTGCACACAGCAAAAATGACCGTAGCGGGCATTTAGCAGATATTCTATTCAGATAAAATTGTACAAGTCTCTTCTTTAAAATAAAATAAAACTACGAACAAATTCCAATCCACTCGCGTTTTATTGAGACATCATCCTATACCTACTTTTGGGACACCCGTTAGTTTGACCGCGAGCGCTGTACCTACCGTGTACTACCTAATCATAATCATAATCATCATTTACCTAGCCACGCCTTACTAATACGCAGTCAAACTATGGCTAATCTAACAAAAACTTATTTTGTTCGAATGTATTCCTATTCTTTACTTATGAGAGTTGCAAAAAATAGATTTCGTTTATTGTTGTCTCAATTTTCTGAAACATATTACACACACACAGAGATAGACACAAAATATTTAATTTTCACTTCTTATGCTCGTAAAGTTCGTGTTTATGTTGGGTATAGGCTGCATAAAATCGCTTTTTATGCTCTAGTGCATAAAGTAAAATCTTCGTCTAAGTCTCAGACTTTAAGACAAAGGGCGTCAGGTAAACACCCACACACGCAATTAAACTTCGTTAAATAAACTAATTAGGTATTTCATTCGGTTTCTTCAATTTTGTACATAATCCATTTTAAATTACTAAATTAATAAAACTAGGCAAAATTAATGAGTTTTCTAAGAAATAAGTGTTACAATAAGAGCATTATGGACTACGATCTATGCTAAAGTCACGGTGCTGCCAATGCCACGTATAAAAAAAAAGAAAAAGAAAGTCTTCCCGCCAACATGGCGAAATCTTTATTTTTTCTTTTTTGCAATATTGTTATTTATTTTCCTCACACTCTAAGTGAAAACTTGTATATAAAACCCATTTTACCCTCGAATTGACTATCAACCCTCGCCTACGTCTCGGGTAAAATGGTACGTTTTATGCACTTGTTTTACAATCTACTATTGATTGTCATTGTATTGGTTTTAATGTAAGGAAAAAATCTATTTTAAGGTAGAGTAGCATCTCCTAATCCTAACACAGGCTAATTTTATTTGGCTGAAAGGAGGTCATTACTTTTAGAAACCTTGTAAATTGTTTCTAGAATAAACATTTATTATCTGTAGAACTCAAAATATGGAAGTAGATTATTAAATACTAGCGGATCCTCGACGTTTTACCCGCGTGGTACCCGCTCCCGCGGGAATGTCGGTAAAATATACCCTATATTACTCGGGAAAAATATAGCTTTCTAATAGTCAAAGAATTTCCTAAATCGGTCCGTTAGTTTCGGAGCTTATTCGATGCAAACAAACAATCAAATTTTTCCTCTTTATAATATGGCCTATTTCACTCCCCGTGTCGGCTCGAAAACGCGGCGGCAACGCCGGCGTTGTAAATCCATAGAAATTAGGTCCGCAAAAGAGCTAGAATATATGCGATAGAAAGAGATGCAACGACAACGAGTGGCCGTTCGTAATTTGCCTGCGCCGTACAAGCTGAATTCTACTTTATTGCGTTATAGTTAGAGTTGCTATTTATTTAAATGACTTAAGCGGAGTGAACTATCTGTTACTTACATAGTAACTATTTAGTAATCTGTGATAATATTAGTATAGAAAATGCAACTCACTTTTCCTTCCCTAGAGCCAGTCGCGAACAAACTGTTATCATATGCCCACGCACAGCACCATATAATCCTAGTATGCACCCCATTCGTCTTGTCTGTGCAGGCGACCGCGTCAAACGAGTTTGTGTCTTGCCGCCTCTGGTATAAGGTCCATCTTCGGTCGCGAGACACGGACACTAATCGTTGACTGTCGGGCGAGAATGCTAGTTGTGTCACCGTCAACTGATGCGATACTAGTTTTTGTATCTGTTGCCAGTTCGTTGTTTCCCTGTAAAAAATAGTTTATTATAGTGACATGTTTTTTTAAGTTACTTACATCCTACTAATAGTATAAATCTGAAAGTTAGATGTTTGAATGTTTGTAACTCAAATCACGCCTAAACGGCTGAATTTGGCAGAAATTTGGGACACAGATAGTTTGTAGCCTGGACAGGAACATAGGCTACTTTTATCCCAAAAAAATATCACATTCCCGCGGGATAACATCGTGTAGTCGTCGTCGTAGTAGAAAGGACATCCAGGATCTTGGAGCATACTTGGGTTCTCACTCAGCGGAGAAAAGGTCTGCGAACCAAAGGGCTGCAAAATCCTAAAGAAAAAACGAGTACAAACGTCTTAGCAAGAATATAGATGCATGCATGCTACATGTCCGTACAGCTAGTGCGCTTCTGGCCAGAGTGTATTCTGCATTAAGGTTTCTTCTGTTGCAGGTTCTGAAGGAAGAATATACTTACCACAGTAACACAGCAGCGTGAGCAACTGAGGGCCTACTCTGAAACGCAAAACCCGAAACTTCGTTATACCCGTCCCTCTCACACCCTAGTCGTGACAGAATCGAATGAAAGGGGCGGGGCTAGCCGAAGTTTCGGATTTGCGTTTCAGAGTACGGTCCCTGACCAGAGTGTATTCTGCATTGAGGTCTTTTCTGACACCGGTTCTGAAGGAACAATATACTTACCACAGTAACACAGCGGCGTGCTCGGCGCTAGTAGCGCGACGCGGACGCTACCAGCGTGGCGTCGGGGCTAACCAGAAGACTAGAGTGTATTTTGCATCAAGGTTTCTTCTGTTGCAGGTTCTAAAGGAAGAATATACTTACCATAGTAACACAACGGCATGAATAAGTGGCCAGAGTGTATTCTGCATTAAGGGTATCTACGTGTTGTGTGCACATATTCCGTATGAAGAAGTATATTTACCACAGTAACACAGCAGCCTGAGCAACTGACCAAAGAGTATTCTGCATACAGGTTTCTTCTGTTAAAGGTTCTGAAGGAACAATATTCTTACCAGAGTAACACGGTGGCGTGCTCGGCGCTAGTAGCGCGACATGTAGACGCGACTAGTGTGGCGTCGGAGCTAGCCATAAGACTAGAGTGTATTTTGCATTAAGGTTTCTTCTGTTGCAGGTTCTGAAGGAACAATATACTTACCACAGTAATACGGCAGCGTGCTCGGCGCTAGTAGAGCGACATGCAGACGCTACTAGTGTGGCGTCGGAGCTCGCATCCAATGCGTACACTTCGTGTCCATGTCCGTACAGTTTGTGTGCTTCTGGCTAGAGTGTGTTCTGCACTAAGATCTCTTCGTGTTGCAGGTTCTGAAGGACTGACGACGGAAGATCAGCGCTGGCCACTAGGCAAGCATATGCTGAGTCGAGACCGTTTTGGGACATTCCATAGGCTTTATGTGTTTTTGTGTTTATGTAATTTTTCGTTTGTGATGTCCCAAATAAATAATTTTTCTTTCTTTCTTTTCTTACCATAGCAACACGGCGGCGTGCTCGGCGCTAGTAGAGCGACATGTAGACGCTACTAGTGTAGCGTCGGGGCTCGCATCAAGTGCGTACACTTCGTATCCATGTCCGTACAGTTTGTGCGCTTCTAGCCACAGTGTGTTCTGCATTTAGGATTCTTATGCTGGAGGTTCTGAAGGAAGAATATACTTACCACAGTAACACAGCAGCCTGAGCAACTGACCAAAGAGTATTCTGCATACAGGTTTCTTCTGTTAAAGGTTCTGAAGGAACAATAT
Source organism: Crambus lathoniellus (assembly GCA_949710035.1). NCBI lineage: Eukaryota > Metazoa > Arthropoda > Insecta > Lepidoptera > Crambidae > Crambus > Crambus lathoniellus. The sequence continues at coordinate 2,151,567 of OX453301.1, read as the reverse complement.
ACTTACCACAGTAACACGGCAGCGTGCTCGGCGCTAGTAGCGCGACATGCAGACGCTACGAGTGTGGCGTAGGGGCTCGCATCATGTGCGTACACTTCGTATCCATGTCCATTGTCCATGCACTTTGTGCACTTCTGGCCAGTATGTTTGTCGGTGTCTCAGAATTAACAATATACTTACCATAGTAATACAGAAGCGTGTTCGGCGCTAGTAGAGCGACATGCAGACGCTACTAGTGTAGCGTCGGGGCTCGCATCCAATGCGTACACTTCGTATCCATGTCCGTACAGTTTGTGCGCTTCTGGCCACAGTGTGTTCTGCATTTAGGATTCTTATGTTGGAGGTTCTGAAGGAACAATATACTTACCAAAGTAACACGGCGGCGTGTTCGGCGCTAGTAGACGCTACTAGTGTGGCGTCGGAGCTCGCATCCAATGCGTACACTTCGTATCCATGTCCGTACAGTTTGTGCGCTTCTGGCCACAGTGTGTTCTGCATTTAGGATTCTTATGTTGGAGGTTCTAAAGGAAGAATATACTTACCACAGTAATACGGCAGCGTGCTCGGCGCTAGTAGCGCGACATGTAGACGCTACTAGTGTGGCGTCGGGGCTCGCATCAAGTGCGTACACTTCGTATCCATGTCCATTGTCCATGCACTTTGTGCGCTCCTGGCCAGTATGTTTGTCGGTGTCTCAGAATTAACAATATACTTACCAAAGTAATACGGCAGCGTGCTCGGCGCTAGTAGCGCGACATGCAGACGCTACTAGTGTGGCGTCGGGGCTCGCATCAAGTGCGTACACTTCGTATCCATGTCCGTACAGTTTGTGCGCTTCTGGCCACAGTGTATTCTGCATTAAGGTTTCTTCTGTTGGAGGTTCTAAAGGAACAATATACTTACCATAGTAACACAGCGGCGTGAATAAGTGGCCAGAGTGTATTCTGCATTAGGGGTATCTACGTGTTGTGTGCACATATTCCGTATGAAGAAGAATATTTACCACAGTAACACAGCAGCCTGAGCAACTGACCAAAGAGTATTCTGCATACAGGTTTCTTCTGTTAAAGGTTCTGCAGGAAGAATATACTTACCACAGTAATACGGCAGCGTGTTCGGCGCTAGTAGAGCGACATGCAGACGCTACTAGTGTGGCGTCGGGGCTCGCATCCAGCGCGTACACTTCGTATCCATGTCCGTACAGTTTGTGCGCTTCTGGCCACAGTGTGTTCTGCATTTAGGATTCTTATGTTGGAGGTTCTGAAGGAACAATATACTTACCAAAGTAATACGGCAGCGTGCTCGGCGCTAGTAGAGCGACATGTAGACGCTACTAGTGTAGCGTCGGGGCTCGCATCAAGTGCGTACACTTCGTATCCATGTCCGTACAGTTTGTGCGCTTCTAGCCACAGTGTGTTCTGCATTTAGGATTCTTATGCTGGAGGTTCTGAAGGAAGAATATACTTACCACAGTAACACAGCAGCCTGAGCAACTGACCAAAGAGTATTCTGCATACAGGTTTCTTCTGTTAAAGGTTCTGAAGGAACAATATACTTACCACAGTAACACGGCAGCGTGCTCGGCGCTAGTAGCGCGACATGCAGACGCTACGAGTGTGGCGTAGGGGCTCGCATCATGTGCGTACACTTCGTATCCATGTCCATTGTCCATGCACTTTGTGCACTTCTGGCCAGTATGTTTGTCGGTGTCTCAGAATTAACAATATACTTACCATAGTAATACAGAAGCGTGTTCGGCGCTAGTAGAGCGACATGCAGACGCTACTAGTGTAGCGTCGGGGCTCGCATCCAATGCGTACACTTCGTATCCATGTCCGTACAGTTTGTGCGCTTCTGGCCACAGTGTGTTCTGCATTTAGGATTCTTATGTTGGAGGTTCTGAAGGAACAATATACTTACCAAAGTAACACGGCGGCGTGTTCGGCGCTAGTAGACGCTACTAGTGTGGCGTCGGAGCTCGCATCCAATGCGTACACTTCGTATCCATGTCCATACAGTTTGTGCGCTTCTGGCCACAGTGTGTTCTGCATTTAGGATTCTTATGTTGGAGGTTCTAAAGGAAGAATATACTTACCACAGTAATACGGCAGCGTGCTCGGCGCTAGTAGCGCGACATGTAGACGCAACTAGCGTGGCGTCGGAGCTAGCCATAAGACTAGAGTGTATTTTGCATTAGGGTTTCTTCTGTTGCAGGTTCTGAAGAAAGAATATACTTACCAAAGTAATACGGCAGCGTGCTCGGCGCTAGTAGAGCGACATGCAGACGCTACTAGTGTGGCGTCGGGGCTCGCATCAAGTGCGTACACTTCGTATCCATGTCCGTACAGTTTGTGCGCTTCTGGCCACAGTGTGTTCTGCATTAAGGTTTCTTCTGTTGGAGGTTCTGAATGGAATATATTGCATTAAGGGCATATTTCACAATGTCTAAGTAAGTTCTCATTAGCTGTTACTTGACAGATAAGTAGTCCATACAAAACTGCCAATTAAACTGGAAAGTATCTACTAATTGGACAATTGGACATTGTGAAACAGGCACTAAAATCAGGCCATTATAATAAATAATAAATAAATAAATATTTTCTTCAAATCACACCAATTATTTAAGCCCGTAGTTAATTTCTTAAGAAACTGTGTCTACGTGAACTTGATAACGGATAAATATATACTTAAATACTTTTTGTTTGTAAATACATACTTAATATACATAGAAAACACCCAGACCAAGACAAATAGACATGTTCATGCACACAAATATTTGTCTTGTTCGGGAATCGAACCCGAGACCTCTGGCGCAGAAGGCGGGTAGTATACCCCTGTGCCAAATCGGTCGTCGATTATAACAGGTCAGCTGTCAGTCTCGTACTGTAGGGTAAACCTTGCAATGACTAAACGCAATATTATTTATGTATTTTAAATCTAGAAAACGATACAATTGTCAATTTTTAAAATTATTGATATATGTGTATTGTTATAATGTCAAAATAAGAGCATTTTACAATTTACTTGGAATAATAAAGTTCTGTCAAATGTGGCCTGTTTTAATGGCCCGCCTGTAAGTGCTTTTTTCTTACTGACAAGTTTAAATTATTACTAGCACTAGCGGCCGCCCGCGGTTTCACCCGCGTGGTTCCCGTTCCCGTGGGAATATCGGGATAAAAAGTACATATAAACCTTCCTCTTGAATCACTCTATCTATTAAAAAAAAACGCATCAAAATCCGTTGCGTAGTTTCAAAGATTTAAGCATACAAAGGGACATAGGGACAGAGAAAGCGACTTTGTTTTATCATCATCATTTCAGCCGTACGACGCCCACTGCTGGGCATAGGCCTCCCCCAAGGATCTCCACAACGATCGGTCCTGCGCTGCCCGCATCCAGCGGCTTCCCGCGACCTTGACCAGGTCGTCGGTCCACCTTGTAGGGGGCCTGCCCACGGAACGTCGTCCGGTTCGCGGTCGCCATTCGAGAACCTTTCCGCCCCAACGGCCATCGGTTTTTTACTATGTAGTGATTGCAATGAATAGCAAATTGTATGTCTCACCTTTAAGGTTGACAGGCACGAAGTACCCATTCTCGTCGTCTGGCTCGTCACTGAACACGGCCTTGTTGGACAGACCTAGCGACGGAACGGAAGCACCCTCCGCCGCACACACTAGAAATATGGAAAGGGAAATACGTTTTAGTTAAAATTTCATTTTTATGACAAGCTTTTTTGCTGACTGTACTTTAATATTGTATTCTATCTGAACCAAACCTGTATACAAAATTTCAGGTCCATCGGACACTGGGAAGTGTGTCAAATTAAGCTTGCAAGATTTGTCCCCCACTAACTAACTAACATACTAACTGCCGCACTCAGAGACTAACTTAAATTGACAATTAAATCTATATCTGTCTCTTTTTTATGTCTAGTATTGAATAAAGTAGAAACAAAAAAACCACATCAAAAAAGTAAGAAATAATTCCTCAACAAATAAATAACGTAAGTACTTTGAAGTCGGGCGTGAAACATGTACATTTTTTTGTTGTTTTTGTTAAAACCCGCCCGACTTCAAAGTACTTACGTTATTTATTTGGTGAGGTATTATTTCTTACTTTTTTGATGTGGTTTTTTTGAAGGCGGTTTTATTTTTTTATAAAAATAATTTCACTCTTTTTAGTGCATCGTGCAGGCAATTTACGTGTTTTCTGGTAAATAGGTATGTGATCAAACTGAAAACCTCTTTTTTCGAAGTCGGTTAAAATACCTTGAGGTATCCTCTTTTTAACAAAACAAGAATCATCTAAATCGGTTTATAAACAAAGGAGTTATGCCTCAAGATACGTATTAAATTCATATAAAGTGGTAACGAAAACGACAGTATTTTCAAGATTTCCTGAAAACTACTGAACCGATTTCAAAATTTCAAAAAATGGGACCAACTTGGAAACCAACCTGATGTAATAACGTTTGAACCATTTCAATCGGTTCAGCCGTCTTCGAGTAATCGGTGGACATACACAAAAAAAAAAAACATACATACAGACGAATAGAGAACCTCCTCCTTTTTGATTTAGAAGTCGGTTAATGATAATTTAATGCCAATTAAAGTTACTTGACGTCTCTGAGTGCGGCAGTCACTAACTAACTAACTAACATGGCAAGTTAGTCAAAAGCTTGTAAAAAATGGTGTAAATTAAAGGAAAGTTTTATTACAGAGATTTCTTTACTGTTCCGGTGGCCAGAAACTAGAACTACAGACTGTAAAATATAGCATGATTAAAATGACAGCTCATTCGTGTAAAGCAAAACGTTGCTTCTGCACGAGGAATAAAAAAATAAATTTCTTACAATCACACCAACTATCTAGCTCATAAGTAGTTATCATTAAGGCGCTACTCGGAAAAAGTATGGACTCTTTGATATAAAACTATAGGACGGTTAGAGTTGTTATAAATCTGGTAATAAGATATATATTTCTTCATACCTTTATATAGAATCGTATAGTTTCAGAAACACGATTTTATGATTTTGGCTCGACACTTTTTATTTTCGAAAATACCTCTAAAAAATAAGAAATATCAAGATTATTCTTAAATGGGGATAAATATACTATTGAAAATTGGTTTAATTAGTGGACACCAATAATATTTAGGATCGTATAGAAGCATTTTTTTTAAATCGCTATAGTTTTTGAATACGAAGTGATTTTTTGTTTCTTTTGCGTAATCGGCAAAATCGGTCTCGCTTCCGCGCTCGTCGTTTTCTCATTGCTATCTCGCTTTAGCATTTTTTTTTTTATTAGTTGATAGGCAAGCGCTTGTCCGCTATCACGCCTGATGTTAAGCGTTGATGCGATCTACGATGAATCGCGCTTGCCTAGAAGGTACCGGTTCACTCGCGACTTGAAGACCCCCAGATTGTACCTATCGGGAAATACAGACTCAGGCAAGGAGTTCCATTCCTTAGCGGTACGGACAATAAAATTTGAAGCAAAACGCTTAGTCCGTGTCCCAGGAATATCCACTATAAAACGGTGGCGCTGATTCGTACGTCTGGTTGTCCGTTGGAAGAAGGGAGATGGTGGAATTAGGTTGTGCAATTCCACTGCACACTCGCCGAAATGTATCCGATAAAAAACCGATAAGCTTGCAACTTTGCGTCTATGCTCGAGGCTTTTGAGCTTTTTATCGAAGAGATAGTCATTGCCAATGAGCTTTCTGGCCCTCCGCTCAATAGCTTCTAGTGTCTGGAGCTGGTATTTGGCAGAGCCATCCCAGAGATGAGAACAGTACTCCATACATGAACGAATTTGCGCTTGATAAAGATTGAGCAGCAGTTCCGGCGTGAAGTACTTTCTCACCTTTGCCAGAACGCCAAGCTTTTTAGACGCTAATTGAGCTTTACTCTCAATGAAAGAGCCAAAATTGAGAGAAGGAGTCAAAGACATGCCGAGAAGCTCTAGATGTTCAGTAATCGGCACGGATACACCTCGGAAAGTAGGAGACAGGTCAAAATTACTCCTCTTGGCAGAGAACAGACACGCCTGGGTCTTAGATGGATTGAACCTGACCAGATTGGCATCGCCCCAATCGGAAACTGCCTGCAGTGATAGGTTCATGCGACTAACCATCGCCTCCCTAAGACACTGGACCTGTTCTGCACCAGCTCGAGCATCAGATATATAGCTCTCTATAACGGTGCTGTCATCTGCGTACCCCAAAATACCGGGTATAAGCAGGTCATTAATATGCAGCAGGAACAGCGTTGCAGAGAGAACCGAACCCTGAGGGACTCCGGCATTGATAGCCAACTGGTCGGACGAGCAGCCGTCAATGACAACTTGAATCGACCGATCCCTCAGGAAGTCCGATATCCAGACACAAAAACCGGTGGGAAGTCCGTATGCTGAAAGCTTACCAATAAGGCCATCATGCCACACCCTGTCAAAAGCCTTCGAGATATCGAGAGAGACGGCGAGTGCTTCTCCGTACTTCTCGATGGCTTCGCTCCATATGTAAGTGGCGTATGCTAGAAGATCTCCAGTGGACCGGTTTCGGCGAAATCCGTATTGACGGTCACTGAGAAGGTCGTTTGCTTCTAGATACGACAGGAGCTTATGGTTCAGTACACGTTCCATTATCTTTTTTTTTTTTTTTTTTTTTTTTTTTTCTTTATTTAGTTTGGGGCTTTTATCCACATGGATATGCCAGCCCCATTGTATCTTCCCTGTTACAAAATAAATAACTTTATCTAAAATAAATTAAAAGTAAGCTAGTTACATTATCTTACAGAGAATGGATGTTACCGAGATGGGCCTGTAGTTGGCAGGGTCGGCACGACTACCCTTTTTAGGCACGGGTTGCACGTTGGCCAGCTTCATAATTATATGTATACTAGCTGACCCAGCGCGACTTCGTTCCCGTGGCCCTATCCCCTACTTCACCCTATCCTACCCGTACTCTACCCTTACCCTACCCCTACCCTACCCTACCCCTACCCTACCCCTACCTTACCCCTACCCTACCCTACCCTACCACTACCCTACCCTACCCCTACCCTACCCCTACCCTACCCCTACCCTACCCCTACCCCTACCCTACCCCTACCCTACCCCTACCCTACCCCTACCATACCCCTACCCTACCCCTACCCTACCTCTACCCTACCCCTACCCTACCCTACCCCTACCCTTCCCTACCCTACCCCTACCGTACCCTACCCTACCCCTACCCTAGCCTACCCTACCCTACCCCTACCCCTACCCCTACCCTACCCTACCCCTACCCCTACCCTACCCCTACCCTACCCTACCCTACCCCTACCCTACTTCTACTCTACCCCTACTTACCCCTCCTTCCCCTATTTTCTCACCGTTAGAACCTTCCTTGGACTTCCACGAACACTTCAAGACCAAAATTAGCCAAATCGGTCCAGCCGTTTGCGCGTGATGTCGTGACCAAGGGAAATAGGGATTCATTTTTATATATATAGATTATATATATTATTATAGCCAGCATAATTTTTCCGAGTATCGCCTTAAGAAACTGTGTTATGGAAACTAGATAACGGATAAATATATACTTATATACTTTTTTTTGTAAATACATGCTTAATATACATACATAACACCCAGACCACGACAAATAGACATGTTCACGCACACAAATATTTGTCTTGTTCGGGAGCGAATCCGAGACCTCCGGCGCAAAAGGCAGGTATCCTACCCCTGCGCCAAATCGGTCGTCAAATAGGGTCTAATTTTCTAGCATAAGCTACATGAAAAAATGCCTGATGCTGTTTTTCTTGAGCTTTATTCCAATAGCATGCAGAACTTTTTGCTTTGCACGAATGAGCTGTCATTTTAATCATGCTACATTTAACAGAAAGTAAGTTTTTTTTAATGTCATATTACTGTCAAGTTGTTGTCCAACTATAGCGCTGCTGCCGGCTGAAGGTCTTAGGAATCAGGGTCGGTTAAATAGCTACAAAAAGAAGAAAAAAATACATAGCACCGCTGTCACCGGAACAGAAAAGATAGTCGATCTGTAAGTTGCGGGGACGTTACTTTCGATAACCTTTTTATGTCAAGTACACAATTTAAAACAAGTTAATTTTAAAACTTCGAAAACAATGACGTGAGGTTGAATTAAAATGTGCAAAGTTTGATAACGATCATACGTAATGAATCGGGAACATTTTGCGTCAACTTTGTATTCAAACTACAAATAGGTATATAGGGTCCTGCAAAACTAGTGCACATAATTGAAAAATGGAAAATGAAGTATTTAGAAAAAATCGAAAATATATCTGGAAAGGTATTTCTTTCGCGTGTGGGGGTAGTAATATCTTCACATTGATGAAATTAACGCAGGCTATACAGCGTGTAAGAAGTATTTGATAAATTCGACGCTTCTCGTAACGACTCCGTAGCTCAGTGGTTAGAGCAGTCGCCCGGAAAGCGAAAGGTCGTGGGTTCGTGTCCCATTGGAGCTGGTTGTGAGAAGGGGCGATTTTTTCTAAATACTTCATTTTCCATTTTTCAACCATAAAAATTGCATTGTGAATGCAAAAAAGTAAAAATGTAAATAACTAGTGCACATAATTTTAATGGGTCAATGTACTCATGCATACAAACAACTTTTACTATGGTACCAACATTGAAATCGCGAAAAAAATCAGCTGTTCCATAGAAAATTTACAATCGAATAGATCCAAATGTATGGGATAGGCGATTTTTTATTTGCGATTTTAACTTTGGTCCCATTGTGAAAGTTATTTGTAAGCATGAGTGCATGGACCCCTTAAAAATTTTGTGCACTATTTTTGCAGGAATCTGTATAGTTCTGGCGAATCCAACTACTCGGCAGGCTGATTAGGTAAGTTATTAACAATCACTTAGCAATCAAAACTGACAGCAATTGCATTTGCATTGCTGCTTTAGTAAGACAGTTGTCACATTGATTTTTACTAAGGCAGCAATCTAACTATCATTGCAATCAAATTTGACAAGCAATCGATTGCAAATAAGTTACATAATCAGCCCGCGGACTTCATAAGGGAGTTAGTGTGCGTCTGAATTAAGACCTAGACCGCAGATTATATAATAGTACAAATATAGATACTGCACTCCGCTAAACCATTTAAATAAATAGCAACTCTAACTATAACGCAATAAAGTGGAGTACGGCGCTGATTACGAACGGCCACACGTTGCATCTCTTTCTATCGCAGATATTCTAGCTCTTTTGCGGACCTAATTTCTATGGATTTACACCGCCGGCGGCGGTGCGGGCGAGATCACCGCGCAAGTAAATCGAGTGACAGACACCTGCCTAGACTCACCAGTGGTCTCGTCAACCAGTTCCTCTCCAACGATACTCTTGAAGTTGTGCAAGAAGTTGTGTGGCACCCGGAACACCTGATGACCTTATTCGGACTTCTTAAGGGAGTTAAGGTCATAGCCCACTTATACCGCACCGCTACCACCCAACCAAAGTATGAGCAGCCAAATATGGACTTAATATAATTCAGTGTAGATGCATTTTACAGTAACAATATAAAATAGCGGACAGCGCGTGGTCCGCGAGCTTACCGCCGTCAGACTGCTAGTTAGTTGACGCAAAATGCATCTACAGTGAACGATATTAAGTCCATATTCGGCTGCTCATACTTTGGTTGGGTGGGAGCGGTGCGGTATTACTGGGCTATGACCTTTAGCGTGCGTCTGAATTAAGACCTAGACTCACCAGTGGTCTCGTCAACCAGTTCCTCTCCAACGATACTCTTGAAGTTGTGCAAGAAGTTGTGTGGCGCCCGGAACACCCTGATGACCTTCTCCTCGGCGGCCGACACAAACGTGGTGGCGTCAACAGCCGCGAGCGACGCGAGGTCGTACCCGTGCACTTGCGGGCGGGCGATCTCGTGCCATTCCACTCCACCATCTGGGTACAATGGGTGGGCAAGTTTTAAGGGTGTAACCAAAAAGCTGAGACTAAATACTGAGGTAACTGGAGAGTGCAGTAGGTACACACTTTTTTGTGGCACTGTGGCTGTCCTCCGTCTCACCTACACTTTGACAAAATACGTATGGTCATATGAGACAACTGACAGCCACTACGTACTAAATGTCAAATTTGCTGAGCACACTTTTTTATTCAGGCTGAAAACTCCAGTTACCTCAGTATTTAGTCTAAGCCTAGTTGAAACGATGCCGTTTCGTTCCAGTCATTGTGGATGGTTAGAACCTCTATGACGGCTGGAAACTCCATAGCTTTAGTCACTGGCCATTAATTAGATTCTGTACCAGTTCTTTACTTCTTTCTTTCAAAATTTAAATTCCTATTTCATCTTCCTATACTTTCCTATTCCTACCTATAGCGGCTATTACACTACACGGTAATCAGGGCTACTTAGGACCCTAATACAGAATACATTGCTTTCTTTGGGCTCCTTTTTAGCAAGTGATGCAATCAAAACAAGTAACTAATGGTAACTATTTGGTAACCTATTATTTTTATCTACATCTACATCTGTGCGGTGACTTCCGACGCTCCGGCTAGTGTACCGCTGGCCGACGACGGGGTCCCGTCGCAAGGTATAGCTCAATTCGGCACCGCTTCCACCTATTTAAATTATGAGCAGCCAAATATGGACTTAACATCGTGCAATGTAGATAATGTAAAAGAACTGTGTAAAGTAAAGTACTTATGCACTTTACACGTTGTAGTTTTACATTATCGCTGCCATTATTTTTTGCTAAAGACTGCCAGACAATTTACAAAAATACCAATGAGACATTAAAATGTTAGCGTATGAACACATTATAACAAATGAAAATAGATTCAATAGCATTGATCTAATCACATGACGGAAAACACAAATTGGTGTGTTCATCCGCCTTATAAAGGGTGTCTCAAAAGTAGGTATAGGATTTGAATTTCCGAAATATTCAAGATGGCGGGTTGAAATTTGACATACGTCATCTTGACACATGTAAAATTAATCGTGGAGCGTTTCACAATAAAACAGCGCATAGAAGTTATACAAATATTTAACGAAAATTCACGATCAATTTACAAACACTCGTCGAAAGGTCGAAAAATCTCGTAATTTCAAGAAGAGGTGAGGTCAAATGGCAACCGAGATCTTGCCATCTGATGCCACTGGATTTCTTTCTTTGGGGCTACGTCAAAGATAAAGTCTACGCCAACGATCCACAAAACATAGACAATATAGACAAAATATTCGCCGAGTTATTGGTGAAATAAGTAGCGAAATGTGTCAAATTAGCAGCGAAATGTGTGAAAGTGTCATGAAAAACTTGCACACAGCAAAAATGCCCGTGGCGGCCATTTAGCAGATATTCTATCCAGATAAAATTGTACAAGTCTCTTCTTTAAAATAAAATAAAACTACAAAGAAATTCCAATCCATTCGCGTTTTATTGAGACAAATCATCCTATACCTACTTTTGGGACACCCGTTATTATGATTCTCACGAATTAAGATATATTGTGTGGACTTCGCAGCCCCACCAAACACGGTCCCGACGAAAGATCAGCGCTGACCTCAAGCCATGCATTACGCTGAGTTGGGACCGTTTTGGGACATACCTACCTATCTATGTGTTTATGACTTTATGATAATGTTGTTGTTATGTCCCAAATAAATGTATTTTCTTTCTTGCTTTCTTCCAAATTGAGAAGAAAAAAATGGTTTAAAAGAGTAATAAAATGTGGCGTAAACTTTTGAAATAAAGGCAATTTTGACTTAGTCAAGTTTTTAAAGTTCTACCTGGTCGCGTCCAAGGCGCATGCAAGCGGGTTGTTTGGTCGGCGGCGGCCGTGAGCAGGTAGCGCCCGCGCGGCTCCCAGCGCAAAGTGTCCGCCACACACTACCGTCGAACACCCCTGCCCTGTCTCCTGTTGAGAGATATTGTTTACCTGGTCGCGTCCTAGGCGCGTGCAAGCTTGTTTGGGTTGTTTGGTCGGCGGCGGCTGTGAGCAGATAGCGCCCGCGCCGCTTCCAGTGCGCGTCCTCCACGCCGCTGAAGTGTCATAGCCCACTTATACCGAAACGTTGAAGCGGCCGGCAGGCACCCAGCAGTCCACACGGCGACAGCTAGCAGGCACCCAGGAGTCCACGCGGCGACAGCTAGCAGGCACCCAGCTGTCCACGCACCGACTGCTAGTCCCTCAATAGGTGCGCGGCGGCGGCGCGGCGCGGCGACCGCTAGCAGTCAGCGCGCGGCTTCAGCGAGGCGTCAACTACCGAGCAGTCTGACGGCGGTAAGCTCGCGGACAGTGCGCTGACCGCTATTTTATATTGTTACTGTAAAATGCATATACAGTGCACGATATTAAGTTCATATTTGGCTGCTCATACTTTGGTTAAGTGGTAGCGGTGCGGTATAAGTGGGCTATGACCTGAAGTGTCCGCCACACACTACGGACGAACACCCCTGCCCCGTCTTCTGTTAGAGACATTGTTTACCTGGGCGCGTCCAAGGCGGGTGCAAGCGCGTTGTCTGGTCAGCGGCGGCCGTGAGCAGGTAGCGCCCGCGCGGCTCCCAGCGCAAATCTTCCACGCCGCCGAAGTGTCCGCCACACACTACTGACGAACACCATTGCCCTGTCTCTTTCCTTCCCGGACGTGAGGGCTCGACTGAAGGCGACTTGTGTCGATGTCGATCGAACTGGTTGACTACGAAGTCTCGCAGTTGTTGTCGGGTCATGGCTGTTTCAGGGGTAGGCTTCACCGAATGAAGCTCACGGACGTGGGGTCCTGCTATTGTGGGGAGTGTGAGGTAGAGGACGTACACCACGCCTTGTGGGAGTGCAAGCTCTACGGGGATGCGCGTAGGGAACTTCTTAATGCGGTGAACGCGCTTGAGATTGGTCCGGTTTACTACTGCGATCTCGTTGAAACAGAGGTGAACTCCAGGCGGCTACGGGATTACACGCGGAAATGGCACAGGATTCGGAGTGGACTCGAGAGAGGTGAAGAATGAAGAGCCGACGCGAAGAAAGAAGAGGACCGACTACATGGAGCCAGCGGTACCGCTAGATAGTGGGACACGAGGCGACCTTGGAAGGCACCGAAGGCGTTTTTGTGTTGTCCGCCCCAGAAAGGGGAGAGGGACCATAGGGATAAAGGACTAAGAATAAAATGACTTGTAGGGAGTCAAGAAAGTGCGGCGCGGCGAGGCCTATCCGCGCGCATCTCCCGCTGCTTCGGCCTGCATAACCATGAGGGTTCATCTGGCCATGGGCTGGTTAGTGGGTTTGCCGCGTCTCCTGTTGAGAGAAATTGTTTACCTGGGCGCGTCCAAGGCGCGTGTAAGCGCGTTGTCTGATCAGCGGCGGCCGTGAGCAGGTAGCGCCCGCGCGGCTCCCAGCGCAAATCTTCCACGCCACCGAAGTGTCCGCCACACACTACTGACGAACACCACTGCCCTGTCTCCTGAGATTGAGATTGGTCCGGTTTACTACTGTGATCTCGTTGGAACAGGGGGGCGATTCTCACGCAATAGACATAATGTCGAATTAGAGATAGTCCGCGCCCCATAACTTGGCATTTGTCAGAGGGCGCTGATCGTCGTGGTTTGTCGGAAAAATAAGCCTTATTCCCATGTCATAATTTTAGTTCCAGATATTGACACACGCCAAGTTATATGGCACGTACTGTCAAAACAAAATGGCGGATGTCGATTGAAACAGAATTTTCATAGAAGTCTATGCCCAGCGCGCAGGCGCAGCGCTCGACTTGCAACGAGTGGTAAATGGCAGTCGACATAAATGTCACGAGTAAAGCTGTATTTTTAAAAAATTTTGTTGGTTTTTGTTGTTGTAAACAAAAAAACAAAAAAAGAACTTTTTTTTCCAACTCTGGGCAGGAAGGACCATGTGTTGGTTGGTGGGAATTGCACTGTCTCCTGCAACCATTTGTGGCGACTATGAAGTACTATACGAAGGGCGTTACACAAAAGCGAATTGGGGCAGCAAAGTCCCACTCGCTTTTACGCCAAAATAATAATCATTATTCAGTCTAGGTTTATACAGCACTTGTGAACGTCACAGAAGCTACGCCATCGGTTCGCAAATCCTACGGCAGCAGACCTTATAACGAGAAGAACCGGTAAGAAACGCGATCAGGATCAGGTCAATTGATCCATTTACCATGCTATGAAAAAACTAAATAGAATGAATACGAAAGACTTCGCGTAACACACTCAATCATACTTCTCGAAAAACCTAGAATACTTTCAAAAAAGTTTTACATATAAACTACTAGTTGACCCAGCGCGACTTCGTTCCCGTGGCCCTACCTCCTACTCCACCCTACCCACCCGTACTCTACCCCTACCCTACCCTTCCCTACCCCTACTTCCAGTGGCGTAGCGTGGGTATCGGCCGCCCGGGGCGGAAGACAATTTTGCCGCCCTCTTATTTAGGTATTCAACAACTATCTATAGGGAAAAATCTGAAAACCGTAAGTATTTGTACAGAACCCTGAATACCTACATCATATCAGCCTAATGCAGTCCACTGCTGGACGTAAACTTCCCCCAAGGAGCGCCACACTGCAGTCTGTCGCCTTTCTCATCCAGCCACTGCCCGCAGTCCATCTGGCTGGGGGGCGTCGGACACTACGTTTGCCGTGCCGATACGTGGTCTCCATTCGAGAACCCGTCTATTCCACCACTCGTCGGTTCTGCGACAGATGTGGTCGGCCCACTGCCACTTCAATTTACTTCATTTTTGGACTACTTCCGTCACTTTGGTCCTCTGCCGGATGATCTCATTTCGGATTTAATGCTTGAGAGATACACCAAGCATTGACCTTCCCATAGCTCTCTGAGTGACATATAGTCTGTAGGCCAGCTTCACTGTCATGTTCCACGTTTCGGCTCCGTAGGTCAACACTGGTAGGCATTGCAGTAGTAAAGGCGACGAAAAGATATGACGCAGCTTCCCAAATGCTGCCCAGCCCAGCTGCACTCTTCTATCAACTTCCCCCTCAAAGTAGTCTATCTGTTTGCAGTGTTTGCCCGAGGTAGACATACTCCTTGACAACTTCGAGTTGGATGTCAGTCACCAACGTCGATCGGTTCTGGATTGGAATTATATGCTCGTTGAATATGACCTTAGTTTTGTCCAAATTCATCTCCAGTCCTCCCACACATCGAGAGGCAATGTTTAGGTTGTGCAGCACTTTTTGCAGATCCTGCAGTGATTCCGTCATTATCACTATGTCGTCGGCAAAACGGAGGTGCGAGAGGTATTCGCCGTTGACATGCATGCCTAATCAGTTCCACTGAAGTGTCTTGAAGACATCCTCCAATGCATTGGTGAACAGTTTCGGAGATATGACATCTCCCTGTCTCACGCCTCTGAGCAATTGGACGGGTCTTGTCTTGTGGTTTTGTAGTCAGATAGACATCGATGCCATGTTATTTAAGCTTTTCACCACCTCCAAATATCGACCATAGATTTGGCATCGCTGCAAGGATTGGAACCGCCCAGGTCTCAATGTTGTCGAAGGCTTTCTCGTAGTCCACAAAAGCTAGACCCTGCAGTCGCTACAAAATATCATTCAGTAAAAATACATAACCCTTTTTTGGCTTCGCCGCAGACGGGTAAAAAAGGATTCCCCGGATTCATCACAGAATAAGTAGGTAATGAAAAATTCCGTGCTCTTTTCAATCGGTCCGAATTTGGCAATAAAAATATGAAATGGTTCAAATATTTTTATTATTTATTGTGAAATTTTGCCGCCCCCTAAAAAGTGCCGCCCGGGGCGGGCCGCCCCTGCCGCCCCCACTACGCTACGCCACTGCCTACTTCCCCTATTTTCTCACCGTTAAAAATATCCTTGGACTTCCACGAACATTTCAAGACCAAAATTAGCCAAATCGGTCCAGCCGTTCACGCGTGATGTCGTGACCAAGGGAAATAGGGATTCATTTTTATATATAATAGATATTCGTCAGAGCATTAATAGCATTTACAATTTGCATTAACAGTTTTGTAGAAACGTTGTTAAACCAATATAAAGTATCATAAGAACTTGTATAACAACATAATCATTCAAAAGCCAAGCTTACCCTACACAATGTCCATATGTGGAATGATCCATTATATCCATGACCTAGGAATGAGGTCCCATCTGGTCCAAACCTACTGCCGTAGAAGCCCAGGCCATTGCCCCCCACTTCCCCCACTCGGACCCTCTCAACCCAAGCTCCCCCCTCCCCGCGATCACCGCTCGCCTCTGGTTCCCAAACTATGAGAGTTTTGTCCAAAGACGATGACAGCAACCGATATACTGGTAGCTTTCTCTTTTTTTCTAAAACAAAATTCAATCATAACTACTTACATACAAACAATTTTACAAGTAAATTGTCGTATTTCAAAAAGTAATGATTAAAACTAATTAAAATATAAGTTTAGTAGGAATTGTAATTGTCATTCTGGCAACACTATTCATTTCTAAATTGAGAAAGCGCCGGCGCGGCGCCACTGTTTTCGGGTGATATGGTGGGAACCTAGACGAACGCGCGCCGGACAGTCAGTCGTGTTTGAGTTGTCGACTCGAAAGGACGTTAAACAATGATTGTACGAATTAAGTGTTAATAAATGGATACCTTTACTGCTGAGATTTTATTTCATAAAATCTCAGAAGTGGGATGTCCGCGACCCACAACGAAGTTAAGTTACGAGGTATGTACAGTTATTTTCTAGAAGTTTTGTAAAATCAGTTGAGCTTATTCCCTTCTACAAAATATAAAA
This sequence comes from Crambus lathoniellus, assembly GCA_949710035.1. Taxonomy (NCBI): domain Eukaryota; kingdom Metazoa; phylum Arthropoda; class Insecta; order Lepidoptera; family Crambidae; genus Crambus; species Crambus lathoniellus. The sequence goes on along the minus strand of OX453301.1, from coordinate 2,134,773 downwards.
GATTAAATCTCGTTTGTTTGTGTTGCTGACGGGAGGGGTTCCTTTGTCGTTTGAGCATGTTTAATCGGGGCTACTCCTTGATAGATGATCTGCGATAAGGGTATACTTTCTTAGCACATGGACTACACAGCTAAAAGAATTTATTTATGAATTGTACGATGTTTTGGCGTGTGACAGGCTTAATCAGGGCTACTCTTTGATAGCTATGTTACGCGCCAAAAATGAACAACCACTTTGACTAAACGATATACAAGAATGCAAAATAAAAAGGGAATGAGGTTAAGTGTTAAATATTTGATTCCTTGTTTTTAAAATTAGTTGAACTTATTCCTTTCTACAAAATATAAAAGATTATTTGTCTGTGTTGCTGACGGGGAGGGTACCTTTGTCGTTTGAGCATGTTTGATCGGGGCAACTCTTTGATAGCTGTTCCGCGATGAGGGTATACCTTCTTAGCACATTGACTATGGACTACACAAAAACAAAAAATATTTATAGATTTTACGATGTTTTGGCGTGTGACAGGCTTGATCAAGGCTACTCTTTGGTAGCTATGTTACGCGCCAGAATAGAAGAACCAGTTCAACTAAACGAGATACGAGAATTCAAAATAAATAAAAAAGGAATGAGTTCAAATGTTCAATATTTGATTCCTTGGTTTCTATGACCACGCAATTTTAATAAAATAGTTTGTCAAGAAAAAGAAAGCCCGATTAGGATCCGTTGATAAATATATTCTTATTCAATTATTAGATAGTAATGGACATATTACATACCGTAAACAGTAGACAGAATCATGAATGAATAGCTAATTTGAGATTCATTATTCAGTCGCTTAACAAAAGTAATGATATAATCAGGCCATGTGTGTCGCTTAAAATCGGGCCATGTGTGTCGCTTAAAATCAGGCCATGTGTGTCGCTTAAAATCAGGCCATGTGTGTCGCTTAAAATCAGGCCATGTGTGTCGCTTAAAATCAGGCCATGTGTGTCGCTTAAAATCAGGCCATGTGTGTCGCTTAAAATCAGGCCATGTGTGTCGCATAAAATCAGGCCATGTGTGTCGCTTAAAATCAGGCCATGTGTGTCGCTTAAAATCAGGCCATGTGTGTCGCTTGAAATCAGGCCATGTGTGTCGCTTAAAATCGGGCCATGTGTGCCTATAGCTCAGTTGAGTAGCCATGTGAGCTACGAGTCGGCCATGTGTGTCGCTAATAATCAGGTGTGCAATTGCGTGGGGTAGTCGTATTTGTTTGACGGTTCATATCGTATTCAGTCGGCTGCAATTTGTATGGAATGACATTTATTATGATGTAATCAAAAGCTGTCAAATGGATACGATTGACTTTACGCAGTTCAATAGCAGACCATGTGCGTCTTAGCTTGAGTAACCATGTAGACTAAGAATATGTCGGCCATGTGAGCCGTTTATGATTAGGATAACTTAACATTGATTTGTCGTATCGGAGCTATAGATCACTAATCCAAATCCAGCTACAGAATATCAGCGTTGCAACAGTATACTTTTTTTTTTACTGTTGCAATACTATGCTGAGGTGGGGGCCTAGTTGGCTGTACACCTGTTTCTTTTTTTTTACTTTTAATATTACTGTAATTATTTTGTGTGTATAGTCAATAAATGTTTCTCTTTCTCTTTCTCTTTCTTTCTACAGATCCACTAATGCGAGTCTCTAATGATTAAGCCATGTGTGCCAACAGTAGTAACCGCTTGTTGAGTATCAATATGTGCGGTCGGAGTAGGAAAACGATCGTCACCTGAAGATCTTTTCGTTTGCTCAATATAAGCAATAGGTTACCGATTAAGTATGACGTATTCCGTCGAAATGCCATTATCAAGCAACCAGTTCGTCAACCAAATAGAATATGAAACATTACCGTTTGCCATGATATAATTTACTCTGGTAATTATATATGGTACGAAATACAAGACAGACAGACAGACGGGCAGACAGACAGACGGACAGCGAAGTCTTAGTAGCAGAGTCCCGTTTTTACCCTTTGGGTACGGAACCCAAAAAAAATAAATAAATAAAATTTTATATAAAGTTATAGCAGATAAGTGAATTACTCTCAAAAAGTACAAGTCTTGACTTATTAAAGGAATGAATTTGATAAATGACTAAAGGACATGTCCCAAAATGGGCCACGTCTGTGTGCACCATCCCCAGAGATGGAGAAAAATTTACTGATTCTGAGAAAAATATAAATAATATTATAGAATGCACGGTTAAATGGTTATTAATAAAAACAAAGCAATATTTTTTACTCGAAATAAGGCGTGAAATAAAACTCTTCGTAAAAAACTGTCAGTGTCACTGTAATTGACTTGAGTTCTGTTCTGCTCTGCTCTGTGCTGTGTGTTGTTGTCATCATTATTCAACTGACCGACAGCTGACAGTGGCGGCGCAGGACAGACCAGACAAACAACATCAAATGACACCTTCATTCTTCCGCCATGATGAATTGTTATGTGATTTTGCATTTTATTTAATGTTCCTTCCAGAAAACAAAGCGATTTTAAAGAAATTGAATTATTAGAATCTGTTTATCGTATCGTTATCTATTTTTTGGTATACTATACGGAGACGTGGCCCAGACCTCATACATTTTTGGACATCACCTTTGTCCTGCCCTGACTATACTATTTTTAGTTAATTATGCTATGTGTGTGGCGTGGCTCACACGTAATTAAACGACATATAATTATGGCAGGAGACATATAATTAATAATTATGAACAAGCTAGCCGCTCTTTATTTTAGAATATAAAAGAAGGTTAAACATTATATGTCTCGCCATACTTAACCTTGGATTCATACGCATTCCTCTCGCAGACCGCACCAGATGCAAAATGATTAAAAGCTGACCTCTCAAGTACCTTCCTAGTTTGCTTGACCTTTGGTGTCACGAATGCACTTTTCTTGCGTTGACATCAAATTTGACCTTTGATCGTCTGAGAGATAAATGTTTATGAATAATGTTCCTCTTGGATATGGTAGAGTTGAATAATCCAGTGAATTTGCTATAGAAGTTTAACTTTTTCAAGTATTTTGACTAATTAACTACATTGACTAGAAGGATAAATAAAACACAATGCACTAATATCATTTATTTGTTCTTATGTTTCCGAGGTCATCAAACGTAGACAAGTGAAGGAAGAAGGCGGCACCCGAATAGAGGAGCAGATCACCTACTCCGTCACCGATGCCTCGTTGTTCTGAGCCGTCTCCTTCCCTTTGGATCGTTAAAGTGATTCTAGGTTATCAGTTGCTGCATCTTCTACGGAAACTAGTGGAAGGGCGGAGTGTGTATATAAATTACTATCGGCATTAAATATTAAGACATAATTGTGTAATTTCGTAACTCCCAAATATTGTGTTATTATGCTCTCCGATTTAAACCTTGCTGATGTATTATGTGACTGTAGTGTTTCGAAGTCTAGATTTGCCATATTTAAAAATATATTAAAACTATTCGTTATTAAAACGATTTTGGATATTACATAAGAGTAGGTATCGAACAGAGAAAGGTCTTAGCTCGCGACTTAAGTATTTATATTCTGTATATATCAGAAATACAAAAAGCATTTTTTAATGTAATGTTTACTACCAATTGTCTACTACGACCAGCATCCTGCTTATGGAAACCACTAGAATAACACCGACATCATGAACCTGTTAACTTTGTTTTACAAATGGTTTCTTACATAATGATGTAAATAAAAAAATGCGTAAGTATAGAGCTTTCATAGAACTATATAAGGTATGAAAAGAGATTGAAGTGGCAATGTAAAGTTATACTAAGTAGGATACCAAGTAGGTACATGAAATCCTTACATAAAGGGGGGTGATATCTTTATAAAATAATATGTAGTAAAATTACAGATATATAGTTTCTTGTTATGAGAGTACTGTAGAACATTAAAATCTGCCATTCATGCAGAAAAAGGGAGCACTAGTAGCAGAGTTATACATCAGGCTATAAACCTACTAATATCAAGCGGAACAGAATCTGTTTAGACTTTGAAACTAATTTCCTTTGTATATGACCTTAAACCAACCACAATGTTTGTATTAATGACACTGCAATAATAGTCGAAAGCCATAACCATGACATATGGGTTCTTTATGGTGAATAGTAGTTAACAGGACTAAAGGAAGGTAAATCATAAACTGTACTAGACTGTTATTATTCCAAATATACTGATACAAATTTTGTACAAAATTGAATCTCAAGGAAGCAGTGGCGTTGTCGGTATCCCGGTGCATGTAACTGGGAAGTCTATTGATTCATTATGTGGGCTTTGAGACTTAAGCATTCCCATATAAAATAAATTTGCGGTAAAAAAATCATTACCTATTTGATTTGATTTAATAAGACCTAGAAATTCAAATGGTTGATTTTTGAGAAAGTAATATTTTATAATCTTTATGACCTTTAAAAATATAACAATTTACTTAATACCAATAGAAGTTTAAAGAAAAATACCTATTTACTATCTTAGCAATTTTCATGGTCCTTATGGTGTGGTATACTAAGCGCAATTAATAAAAGAAAGATATGTTGGAAGCTTTTGACGATGTAGTTAGTCACGTACCTACTGCTCAACCGACTCGAAATTGGCGCAGTGCCGTGTTTCTTTAAAATTATTTAAAGATAATTTACAAACTGGGAACAATATAGTTGTACGTCTGAAGTGCGTGCGTAATTCATCCCACGATTATTAAATTAATTCAATTTCGTTACCTCAGATGAGACTGGTTGAACTTAAACAAATATGAATCAAACTCAAAAATAATAGCAATAATGAAAGTATTTACTTGGTGTATCTATAGACGCTATAGGTATATAAAGTATCAAAAACAAGATCTCAAATAATGTTACGCTTTACTTATACTTACCTAACTATTTTCGGTGATTTTGGTAATGTGTATCCTATTTTAACTTATGGCATCATATATATCGGAGCAATTCTGTAAAATTTAATGTTGAATGGTAAACTCGTATTACCAAATGATGAATTTTCATTATTTGTATCACGTTCTCATTGTTTATCTGACGTTTTACCACGAAATGCTTAGGACTTTCAAAGAAAAGAAATCCCTTTCTCTTGCATAAATCTATATTCTAGCAATTTGTTTAATTATAAAAAAATGAAAAAAATGTTATTGAGAGAAATTTGATTAGTATTAAATTATTCATGAATGTAAACCTTTATTCGATTGGTTATGTAAATTATTATATATTTTGATTTATCTATGTTTCACCTGTTTAGGTGTTTAGTGTCTCGCCGCAGTTTCGCCTGCCATTCCCGTGGGAATGTCGGAATGGAATATAGCCCTTGCTGAATCATGTAGCTTCCTACTGGTGAAGGAGCTTTTAAAATCGGTTCAACGGTTTTTTTTTAGTTTATATAACTACAAACAAACAAACGAAGGTTCAAATCTTTCCTCTTTATAATATTATAGTACATATAAATAAAGACTTAGGAATGGTCAAGTAGCAATTAATTAAATCCAAGGATTGGACGATTAAAAGCTCGTTAAATTAAAGTAAATAATCACTGATAAGGATTAATAACATTTAGTCACTATCTATAATAGTTAACTTACAGATTAAAGCTTGTTATTTTTCACTTTTATGATTATCCGACTTTATCCAAGCTAGCTAGCTCAATACTACGTTTGTTGCACAGTTCAAATGTAAGAAAAGCGCCAGATAAGAATAATCTAAGTATTCTTTTATCGACAGATAAATAAATAATCACTTTATTTCTTTGCTACAGACACACATATTCATTAATTACAAAACAGATTCACAAAAAAGATAAGGTTATACTGTATAAAGAACAAGGAGAGAAAACACAAAATAGGTATGACACAAAAAGTTCAAAAAAAAGATGGGTGTGTGCCCTAGCACTACTCAAGGGTCGCAGCTTAGCGTCATATTGCTTGCATGGCACACAAGCAAATTACTGATTTATCAGTTGAAACCGAGAGTGAACGCCTGTACCATAAATTAAATGTAATAATAAAGTTGCAGGTCAAATAAATAAAAAGTCATTATATTAATTTATAGGATAAAAATAATAAAATAGAATTATTAAATTTGAAATGATTAATGAATAAGTAGGGATAACAATAATTATTATTTCATTTAGTGTACCATATCCACTATACTTGTTTAAATTCTGAGAATAATAATAATAATAGCCAGTAAGAATAAGCCCACAGGGCAGCTTGTAATGTGGTAAGCGTTGGTCAGTGGCACCACGGGTAAACCAAGTGCTCCTGGAAGTAGATCGGCCCCGCCCCAATGCAGGCGTGCAACTACAATTTCTAATCGATCAACAAACAGAAATCAACACATTTTATTAATAAATAATTAAACTAAAATAAAATCACTTTATTCCAGACAGAGTCAATAAGATTAACAATTCTTACAAAATCTTTTAAAATGAATTCTAATTATATAAAATATGTATTTAACTTGAAAAGAAATGTGTAAATATAAGTTCAGTGAAATTCAAATATAGAATCAATCGAATAAAATACAATCATAAAAATCACAATAATTACAAAAAAATGCGAATCACATTAAAAGTATTGATGTAATTAATAATACATGTCATATAAGAGTCAAATAAAATAAAAATAATGAAACTACTTATTGTCATAATTAAATTAACTTCAATCATATTCTGGCAAGTCCTTTTGTGTAGGTATAAGTAAATAAAAAGAAATTAAAAGACGGAGGTCGGTCAGTCCACCCTTCGCGAGTTTTCTTGCCAGTTCTTTCTTCGAAGGGCCTCCCCATTTGTGAACTGGTAGTGAGTCAGTAGTTTTTGCATTGTTTTAAAATAATTATTAATCTACTTCTTTCGAAATAAATCTAAACTCAAATAGATAATTTACTTTGTCTCGTTAAAAATCTTAACTTAAAAATCAGATACTGTGGTTATAATGCCGAATGTCGTATTGTATTTATATTTCATTGAAATTGTATTCTTGAAAATTTTTGAGTGAAAATTAAGAAATTGACTGCTTGGATCGGTTGAGTGCACCAGGAGGTTGCACTCTGTCGGATGGCCGAATGTCGTATTTCAAAAAGTAATGATTAAAACTAATTAAAATATAAGTTTAGTAGGAATTGTAATTGTCATTCTGGCAACACTATTCATTTCTAAATTGAGAAAGCGCCGGCGCGGCGCCACTGTTTTCGGGTGATATGGTGGGAACCTAGACGAACGCGCGCCGGACAGTCAGTCGTGTTTGAGTTGTCGACTCGAAAGGACGTTAAACAATGATTGTACGAATTAAGTGTTAATAAATGGATACCTTTACTGCTGAGATTTTATTTCATAAAAAAATGAAGAATAGATACATACAAGAAGTTATATGCTTATAAAATGACTAATATTAAACGCGACCGACCGCCGTGGACCATATCAAAGTTAAAAAATAGACCCGCCACGCATCGCGTTCGCTACGTGCACGACCCGCCCCCGCTTTCTGCGTGGTTGAAGCTTTAAATGCCACTAAAGCAGTTTCATTTCTATGCCGTACTCTTATCTAAAAGTTGTACTTTTTCATATTCCATTACTCTAAGATTATTTTGTCATCAAAAAATCATCATAAAAACATTGTTATAGAGTTTTTTTTACTTTCCCACACAACACTTGCTAAGTTCATATGCGAATGTTTTCACTATGATACCTGTCTGTCCTGTCACAAAAAAAGTATAACTGATGGAAAATCTCCTACCTTGTTCTTTAATATATGGATGCCACTGCACCCCATACACCCATCCTTCGTGCCCAGCCAGCACTGCCTCCAGTTTCACTGACCAGCTATGTCCGTACGCTGGGAACACTTTCTCTTCCACCCTGATTTCCGACGAGGGTTGAACATGGACATGCTGTTGGATTCGCCAAAGACGAATGTATGTGTCTTGCGAAGCTGAAGCTAGTAATATTGTAGAATCATCTGCAACGAAAATAAGTAACAGATCATTTCATAGAGCACTTATAAAATTCCAAAAAAATAAATTTCAGTTTGGTTAACGTTGGCGTTGTAAAAACACATATATTTCATGTTATGGGGAACAAAGACAATGCAGATAATAATCTTCACTAGTATTATAAAGAGGTGAAGTTTGATTTTATTTGTTGGAAGTAATCTCAGGAGCTGCTGCTAAACCAGTTTTAAGATTTTTTCTGCATTACAAAGTTACACAGTATATTTTAACCAGCAATTAAAATATAGAAAACAATAAAGTACCCCGCAGCACAATGTATGAAAAAATGGTTTCAGTCAAATAACACGAAATTTTAATATAATTTAGATTTTACTTACCTAATCATACTTAATATAATTACCTAATCATGCTTCGGAAGGCACGTTAAGCCGTTGGTCCCGGCTGCACTTGCAGTCGTTAATACCCACCAATCCGCACTGAGCCCGCGTGGTGGGTCATGGCTCATTCTCCTTATTCATCCATGAGGAAGGCCAGTGTCCCAGCAGTGGGGACATTAAATGGCTGATGATGAAAATCATTTTTGTAAAAACATACTATCATCAGACCTATACTTTTCGAAATAATTAAGTTAACAATATGTATTTATCTGCTAATTATTCATATGTTTTCTGTTAAACATACCTACTTACTCTTTGTTATGCACATCATTCTTTATCGTAACCTATGACATGATTTATGTCAATGTGAAATGCGTCATATTCATGGGTAGTTTATATCGGTTAGGATCTAATCATGATTGAAAGTAGAGAAATACTTAGTATCACTTTTGAAAGTGTACATAAGATCAAATATATTTTAAGAGGACTCTTCCTAACTTTTTAATCCACCGAGCAAATCCTCATTCTTCTTCACAAAGGCTCACACACCTCTATTCCACTAAGGAAACAGATCATGTAATGCTGAGAATCGACTCAATTATTTCGAAAAGTAAAGGTCTGATGAAAGTGTGCTTTTACAAAAATGATCAGGTAAGTTGAATCTAAATCATATTAAAATATCGTGATATTTGACTGAAACCATTTTTTCATACATTGTGCTGCGGGGTACTTTATATGAACATTAGACAAAAATTACTCTTAGCACAAGTGACAATACTTTAATTTAAGGTGTACTATAATTATGCTCAGACAACAAATGAAAATGCATCTTTATGTCTTGAGATAAGGTTGATTTTTGTCAAATCTTCAGATACTTTTAGTAGGTTTGAATGTTCAGATCATTTTGACGCCGACTGTACCACTAGGATAAAAGCAAAAGGCATAGCTAGAAAATAATAAACAAAGGTTGTGTTCTAATTCAGTCTTACCAACATTCAAAACATCCATTCCTCTCACCCAGTCCTCATGCCCAACTAGAGTGTGGACTCTATGGTACTCCTCATCCCCAGCGAATACATGTATTTTATGGTCATCCAAGGCACAGAACAACACTGGCTTGTTGACTTCTGGCATCAGATGGGCGTGCAGAGTGAGGCAGAGACCCGAGTTCAGGCTTATGGTTTGTTTGAGGTTAACTGAACCTGTTGAAAACAAAAAACATTAAAGACTGCCTACACATATCAGGGCTGTGATCCGTCAGCCAATAACTAGTGGCGGAGCTTCAGTGCTGTGTTTGGTTGCCGCTAGTGATTTGCGGACAAATCATGGCCCAGCCACGGCACTGATATGTGTAGGCAGTCTTTTATCCTACTTATGAGAATATCCTTATGTATTGTGTTAAATTTTGTTTCGAAAGTACTAAGTTTTTCTTTCATAGAAAAACACAAGAAAGAAATGTTTTTTCTTTAAAAAGAATATTTGACATCAAATCAATAGGTTCTTATTTTTTTGTAAAAAATGAGTAAGTACCTATTACAAAATTGTATGTTTATAGCGTAAACAAAATTATAATGTAGTCTATTGAGAGGATATTAATATCCAGTTTTAATGAAATAAATAGCTAAATGACCCATTCTCTAAAATACTGAATCTTACCACTTATTCTTTCCCAAACTTTAACAGTTGAATCAATTGATCCTGTATACACAATCAAGTTATCGTCTTCAGTATACACTCCATGGATGCATGTAATGCCATCTGTGTGACCCGTAAGCTTGCTAGTCACTTCCCAGCTTCCATCGCGCAGGGTCCAAATAGCAGCAGTCTTATCAGCAGAACAAGAAATCAATTCTGATGACGGTTCATCTGGTTTTCTTAGCCATTTTACGGAGTTCACTCTTGATATGTGGTGATGGCATACTATGAGAGGATCTTTACCTTTTATATTCTGTAAAATAATATTAATTTTATTATCATCATCATCAGCCGATTTGTTGTTTTTTTTATATAAATGGAATTGCATTATATTATGCATCTTTTGGTTTATCTTAGTAGACATAAGTTGGGAAAACTGAAAAGGCAGGTTACCGTATTGTAAATAACAACAGCATTCGAAGCTCCAAAGCAAATAAGTCCTTCGTTGTTCCAGTCTACAATTTCAGGCATGCGGTTGCAGCCGACAGAAGTGTAAACTTGCTCAACGGCCACCTTCATTTTTGCTAAAATTCAGCTTTCTGTTGTTTTATTTCTTTCTGAAACAAAAAGTCAATATTGCGCATTTGAGGTTATGACCAAGTTATGACCACAGACATGAAGCTCGACTTAATACTGTCAGAGTATTAAGTCAAACTTCATGACCACAGATCAGAATGAAAGATGTCATGTCAGCTGTCTGTCATCTTTCTATTTTTTTTTATAATTTTCCATTGCTAACTAGAAAACTTTAAAAACTATAACTTTTTTCGTTTCTGACTTCTGTTGTTCATCTGCTATTTGAAGTATCTAGTCCATTTCGGCCATAATACGTCTACGCATTGATTTAGAGCGCGAATCCGACCTCTATCTCACACACAAAATAGGATTTAGGTATGTATCTCTGCATTTAGGATTCGCGAGGCGTATTTCGGAACTTAGCAAGTGACAGTGACAGACAGAAAGTTTTGGCGGTAAAAGAAAGAACTGTCAGATGAACAGCTGGTAATTATCCTATGTGTTGTGTTGTGTGTTTCAGTTGCAGTCATTTATGTTTTAAAACTCAATGGTTAGTTCTGATTGAATGACAAAATGCCTGAAGTTATGATAGGAGGTATACCTGTTAATTTTCCTTTCGAACCTTATGATGTGCAAAAAGCTTATATGGAAAAAGTGATTTTGAGTCTTCAAAACAACACTCATGCTTTACTCGAGTCTCCTACAGGAACAGGAAAAACCCTGAGTTTGTTGTGTTCATCCTTGGCTTGGCTATTGGTGAAGAAAGCCCAACTGCAAATGAATGCACAAGTTGGTAACTTCTCTGAACACGCCAGCAATAGCTTCGGGGGATCTCTACGCGATAATCTCAAGTCCGGAGCTGGTAAAACTAAAGATAATACGACATGGGGTATGCCTAAAATCATATATTCTTCGCGAACGCATTCTCAACTAACCCAGGCTATGCAAGAATTAAAAAGATCAAGCTACAGGCATGTCAAGGCGACAGTTTTAGGCTCCAGAGATCAAATGTGTATACATCCAGAAGTATCAAAAGAAACTAATAACATGAACAAAGTGCACATGTGCCAGCTCAAGGTTAAGTCCAAAACTTGTTTTTTTTACAACAATGTTGATTCCAAAAAGGAGGACAGATCTATTAGAGGAGATGATATATTGGATATTGAAGATTTAGTAACAGTGGGTAAAAAACTCAAGTGCTGTCCTTACTACTTATCTAAGGAGCTGAAACAAGATGCAGATATTATTTTTATGCCTTACAATTACTTGTTAGACCCAAAATCAAGGAAAGCCAATGGTGTAGAACTTATGAATAACATTGTTATTCTTGATGAAGCACATAATGTCGAAAAAATGTGTGAAGAATCGGCTTCTCTTCAAATCAGAAGTACTGACATTGCCTTATGTATAGAAGAAATTACACATGTTATGAGATCTTTTAGTGAAAGTGGTGAAGAACAACTAGATACTACTGTAGACAATAGTCAACCAAAGGATTTTACTTGTGATGACCTCTGTGTCTTGAAAGAAATAATGCTGGCATTAGAAAAAGCTATTGATGAAATAAAAGTAAGCAGTGAGGGGACTACTTTCCCAGGTGGATTTATATTTGAACTGCTGTCTCAGGCAGAAATAAAGGATCACAATCAGGGTGCAGTGATAACATTGATGAGCAATCTCATAACATATTTATCCACAGCAAGTGCATCTCCATTTCAACGCAAAGGTGTGGGATTGCAGAAAATTGTTGACTTGCTGAATGTTGTATTCAGTGGCACTACACACGCTTATAAGGAAAGAGTGAAAATGTGCTACAAAGTTCATATTCAAATAGAGGACAATAAAAACAAAAAGAAATCTGATGGTTGGGGTGCCCTTAAAGCAGGAAATTCAAAGTCTGCTGAAAGAGTTCTTAGTTATTGGTGTTTCAGCCCAGGGTTTGGTATGAAACAACTTTTAGATCAGCAAGTTAGAAGTATAATATTAACAAGTGGCACTTTAGCACCACTTAAACCACTTATTTCAGAACTTGGAATCCCAATAGGAGTGCAATTAGAAAATCCACATATTGTCAAAAGTAATCAAATCTGTGTCAAAATAATTAGCCAAGGTCCTGATAATACACAATTGAATTCAAATTATCAAAATAGAGACAATCCTAAATATATTTCATCATTAGGGAGAACCATTTTAAGTTTCTGTAGAGTGGTTCCTGATGGATTGTTAGTTTTCTTCCCTTCATATCCAATAATGAACAAATGCCAAGAAGCATGGCAGTCAGAAGGCATTTGGTCTAATATAAATAACATTAAACCAATTTTTGTAGAGCCGCAGAGAAAAGATACATTTAATGCTATAATAAATGATTTTTATGGTAAAATCAGTGATCCTTCTACAAAGGGAGCTTGCTTCATGGCAGTATGTAGGGGCAAAGTTTCTGAAGGTTTGGATTTTGCTGATATGAATGGTAGAGCTGTAATCATAACTGGTTTGCCATTTCCACCTTTGAAAGATCCGAGAATAATTTTGAAAAAGAAGTATTTGGATGAACTTAGATTGAACAATAAAGAGTTTTTGGCTGGAGATGAATGGTACTCATTGGAAGCCACAAGGGCAGTGAATCAAGCTATAGGAAGAGTTATAAGACATAAAAATGATTATGGAGCAATTCTACTTTGTGACAGTAGATTTAACAGTCCAAAATTAAAATCTCAGTTATCTGCATGGTTGAGAGATCATATTAATGTTTCAAATAGATTTGGAGAGACCTTGAGTGAAATATGTAGATTCTTTAAGGCTGCTGAAGCATCCCTGCCGTCTCCAAAATTAAAACCATTGCTTCCCACTGAATCTCATAATAATTCAATGAAAACCTATGAGTCAAGCAATGTTGGAGGTGTTTCCTTTCCAATGACAAATACAAGAGTAATAAACAAGACTGCAAGTAAAAAATCTGTAAACCAATATCCAAATTCCAATGAAGTCTATGCAGACTTTTCCATGGATTTCTATAAAAATGCTCAATCCTCAGCGTATGTTAATGAATTCAAGCCTAAAGAAGCAAAAGATCTTTTCAGTGCTTTGGACAGCAGTAAAGAAATGTCTCAAAATACATCTCAATCTTTAGTAACAATTCATAAGAGAGAGGCAGATGTAAGTGTTTCTTCTGTGCCAAAGAAAAAGAAATTGAAAATTAAACCTTTTGGTTTTGAAGATAATTTAAAGAATGAAGAACCTTCTAAATTGCTTGAAAAAGTGGCACCCATCTCCCTAATAGACTTTGTTAAAGAAATTAAAGTACTGTTGCTGCCAGATAAATACAAAATATTTCAAACATCTATATCAAGTTACAAAAAGGATGGGAATTATCAGTTGTTTTTACAATCTCTTAGGGACTTGTTAGAAAATAAAAGAACATTTTACTTATTTAAAGGCATGAAAAGGTTTTTAAAAGAAGAACATAAGCAAAATTTCCAGGACTACTGTGATAACGTGACTTTAGACAATTATAGTGGAATGTGTTAAGTTTTAAGTCATTAATTTATGTAATAGTTATGAAATTATAAAATTAAATTATTCATACAACAACAATAAAATAAAACATCTGAATTTAACTCTAGTTTTTATTAACTACTCCCTATATTTAATATTAAAATACATTTTTAGCAGGTTCATTGATCTTACTGGTGATATCGACTGAGTTTATTCGTAATGTTGTTTGCTCGGCCCTCTGGAAGTTAATACGCATGAACTGCTTCCTTCTCTTCTTCTTGAAATGTGTCCGGGTATGAGACAGTCCTTTGGAAATAATTGTAGCAGTAACTGTTACCAATCCAGGTTGTACAAGAGGTCTACCAATAAGGGAAAAGTCCTTAGTGGCTGCTAGTAATACTTTGTCTAGAGTTATTTTGTCTCCAATATTTGGAGGCCAATATCCTTCCACCACTAAGAGATCTCCATCAGTTACACGCCATTGCTTCCCCAGTAAATGTACAATGGCAAAGTTTCGAGAAGCGTTCTCTTCTATTAGTTTGTTGCACGTAGCTATGACGTCTTTTGCAGTTTCGGGTACTGTTTTGTCAGGTATAGGCGCCAAGTTCGTTAGGAATCTTGATAGAATTCCACCTGAAAAATGTAAACAGTGGTTATTTCGCTCAAAGTTAAAATGTTAGTTACTGCAAAATGAACAAGTTAAGTATAAGATCGAACGAACCTGGTACATTCCTTGCAATGTTTGTAAGTTTTTGAAATCCAGCTCTGATGACGGACATTTTGTAATTACAGTACTTTTAAACGTAGATTTATCGAACTATCGCCTAGACCTACGTTGTTATATATTAAATATTTTTAATGAAAAACATAGGTACTCACAAAGTGCTCACAAACAAAAACAACCTCACTTTTTGAGACAATTTTAGATTAGATGTCACTGTCAGTCAGACGCACGTCAGACGGACGGATTGATGACAAAATAAAATGACAGTTCATTATAAGTTATAACCATGAAGCTCGACTTAATACTGAGGTAACTGGAGAGTGCAGTACGAACAATTTTTTGAATACCACAAATAACACAGTGGCTGTCTTCCATCTCACCTACACTTTAAAAAAATACGTATGGTCATATGAGACAGCTGACAGCCACTACATACATAAATGTCAAATTCGCTGGCGACACTTTTTTATTCAGGGTGAGAGCTCCAGTTACCTCAGAGTATTAAGTCAAACTTCATGGTTATAACGTTCGGTACAATGCGATTAATATAAGAATAGGATAGGGAATCCGCCATGTTGTGACGTCAAGCTGTCAAAGTGCTGTCAAACTAACTTCACTTCACTTCAGTATGGTGTGCAAAAAAATAAATTTATCGTTAATCAGGCAGGGGGCTGATCATGTCATAGCTTACGATAAATAATGATGTTCGTGCAAACCAAAACATATGAATAATTTGCAGATAATAATTATACAAATCATTAACTTGATTTTTTCGGAAAGTATAGGACTCATGAAAGTACCTATGCTTTTACGAAAATGATCAGGTAATTTGAATCTCAATCAAATTAAAATTTTGTGATATTTAACTGAAACCATTTTTTCATACATTGTTCTGATGCTTCAATAACACAGAATAAATTGAATTTCGATTCTATTTATTGGTTTAAGAATTTAAATAAAACAGGAATTTAAGTTATGAAAATAATTTAATAATCAACTTTACAATAAAATTGGTAAATTGGGGGTCTCGTGAAATTTTTTATTGGTCTTTCATGGTAAAAGGATTGGCCAGCTAGAGTCTGCACGTTCATTGAAGTTAGATTCGGCAGAATCTTGCTGTTACCAGAGTGCGCCGGGTATGGGTATCACGGGGAACCATTCAATCGAGCCACTCGGGGAGGCGCCTTTCGTGAATCCGCCAATTGTAAATCAAAACACAACACATTATGCTTGCTAATGCTATTCCACCTCTTCTATTCCACTCATTTGAGAATCATCGTCCCGCTGGTCTGAGCTGCTACTGCAGCTGCTATTGCTGTCGCGAACGCAATAATTCCGTCCGCGAATTATTTAAGAGGGGTCTGTGGGCAACCACAGACAGAGAAGGTGGGTAGCACGGCGCCGGAAAGAGAAGAGGGAGCCACACGTAAAAACAAGTGAGTGGTGATTTCATTTAAGAACAGATATACAAAAAGAAAAAACTCTTGTGAGTATTACGATTATGTTTTGTATGAAATGTCTGTGCAATGTAGTACTGCCTAGAGCAACAAATAGATTGTTGGTGGTCAGGGAATGGCTAGAGAAGGGGAGGTTTGGAGGTCGTTCTCGGGGACGAGAGGTCCCGCCATTATCATCGTTAAGAGTAGAAGATATGGTATTAAGAGTTTTCCGTCTTATAAGAGTTCTGGGCTGTACTACATACAAGATAATTATTGTATCTGTTAACAGAGTGATAATTTAATTACCAATTTTCTATGATTGAACCCAGTTCCCTTTTATTTAAGTGCTTTAATCGCAGACGTTGCGAAGCCGTTTGCGACAATTGCTACAAAGACATTGAAGACTTTTCCTTCTGACATTGCAAAGTACCTACTGTAAAAATATGTTCTAGTATTTTATCAAAGCTTTGAACAAATATTCAAATACCACATGTGTCCAAATCCAAACATTTGTTCAAATGTTTGTGCTATGTCTGGCGCCGGCGGCATAAGGAAGGGCATGAGCAGTAAAGTTGTGTACAAAAAAAAGGAAAGTAGGTAAATTTAAAAAAATATAAAACTTTGTTTTGAAAGTGGCAATACCCAAACCACCTTCTGCCAAAATAAAAAAAAAAACTATTTTCATTTTGTTTTGCACTTTCTTGCGAACTGTACCTTTTCAGAGTGAAGAGAAAAGACCATAGATTTAGATTTTTTTCGCTACGAAAACTATGGAAAAGACAGAAGCAATAATGGGAAGAAACTGGGGGGCTACCGCGTAACTTTATGGATATGAACTTCATACGTTTTTTGGAACTTTAAGTCAATTTTATTAAAAAAATAGCCACTATAAGTTCCTTGTTTTGTGACTTCGGGTATAACGATAACTAGCTAGCAACGTCCAACAGAACAAAGCAGCAAAAATCTATCAAAATAAGGAATTCAAATGACAGTTGAAACCCATATCCATACCCAGATTTTTTAGCCGGTAGTCCCCCTGGGGGGCTACCGGCTGGCTAAGAAATCTGGATATGGGCGATGGGCTTCAACTGTCATTTGAATACCTTATTCTGATAGATTATTGCTGCTTTGTTCTGTTGATCGTTGCTAGCTAGTTATCGTTATACCTGACGTCACAAAACAAGGAACTGAAAGCGGCTATTTTCTTTATAAAATTGACTTAAAGTTCCCAAAAACGTATGAAGTTCATACCCATAAAGTTACGCGGTAGCCCCCCAGGGGGGCTACCGGCTAAGAAAGCTGGATATGGGTATGGGCTTCAACTGTCATTTGAATTCCTTATTCTGATAGATTTTTGCTGCTTTGTTCTGTTGAACGTTGCTAGCTAGTTATCGTTATACCGGATATGGGTATGGGCTTCAACTGTCATTCGATTTTTGCTGCTTTGTTCTGTTGAACGTTGCTAGCTAGTTATCGTTATACCCGACGTCACAAAACAAGGAACTGATAGCGGCTATTTGCTTTATAAAATTGACTTAAAGTTCCCAAAAACGTATGAAGTATACCCATAAAGTTACGCGGTAGCCCCCCAGCCCCCTGATTCACAAACCGTAGGAAACGGAATCGGATTCAACGCACCCTCAGTGAAAAAAAGGAATAGGTAAGTAATCTTACTTTGAATGATCAATTTTATCATATTTTTAAATGTAACTTTAAAGTTACATACATCAGCATGAAATAAAAAATATCATGAAACAGTAACAGTTTCATAATATTTTTTATTTCTTGCTGATGTATGTAACTTAAAATTTCCACCTAAAAAAAATATTAATCATTCAAAGTAAGATTACTTATGCCTTTTTTTACTGAGGGTACGGAATTCTGTGCTCTGTCTTACAGCCGGTTGCACCAAAATATTCATTATACGAATTCGTAAAAAGTAACTGAATTTTGCTTGGAGTTGCCAAGAGCACTCTTTTACATTAGATTTTTTCCGCCAATTTTGGGGGGAGACGAGGTACACACGCACAGCACACAACTTCAAATTCACGCACACTCTTGTAGAAAAAGTCATATTGTTACACACGCACACGAAAACAAAAAGACCATAAAGTTATATTTGCGAGTGACCAAAATTTGGAACTAAACATCATAGTACACATTCTGACAGCTCACTCAGACGGCAGCGCCAAACTTACCGACTTAATATTGCGTCAAGGTTAGTGATGGGGCGTAAAGAGACCGATGAAATTGAATGATTGGAAGATTTATGATTACGAACACAGATTTTTTTAATACGGTCTTCATTTGATTTTATTATTTGCACCAACAAAATTACTAAAAGCAGCTTATAAATAAATGTTTAAAGGGTCCCACAGACGATCCATGAAACCCGAAATCCATTGCAGTGATGGAAGGTTTGGCGCAACGGATTTGTAACAAAAGACAGTTGTTCAGTAGTCTAATGATCTAATGATCTGTTTTATTAGGCGTACAGCGCCTTAATACTGGATGAAGCAAGGGTGTGTGTGCACACACTACACCATGATATTAAGCCATGATATTCGGTTTTTGTATGAAAAACTGGAAGTGTGTGGTCGATTGCGGCCAACTGACAGGCCGTTGCCTGCTGGCGGACTGATCGTCTGTGTGGCCCTCAACATACATAAAACATAGTTCTGCCCTATCTTCAAATAATTTACAGAAATGAAATTCCGCTCGTGATAGTTGGCGCAAGTAGCCTTTTTATTAGATAAGATATTATTTTATTTTTTTAAATTTTTTATAAACAGTAACTTATCTACCAGTTACCTTACAAGTTTGAATAATCTACACTTTATTATCTTATCTTAATTTCCAGTCCAAAAGCTTAAAAAACTGAAACAGGGCATATCTTTACGGATAATTTGTGTGTGGATTGCTTCGACCGAAATGACAAAAAGACTGTTAAATAGGAAAAGTACCCAAAAGCTGTAGTTACATAGATTTTGAGTTTACATAGTTACAGTTACATTATGTTTTATATTTCTATTGATTTTTAAAATGAATTAATTTGTTATATATTATGTTACGTATGTATACATTTCTGCGGATCTGTTTTCTCATCAGATAAGACAGTCGGGTATCTGTGTACTTTTGCATCACTAATCTTCCCAATTCCATATTGACTTTCTTCTTTATATATCTGTTTTGGTCTTGCAATCTCTTAATCTACTTTTTTTGGAATATTATTTCTCTTTTCAATTTTCTCTTCCTAGACGTATCACTCAGTTGAGTTTGAGATGATGACTGCATAGGATTTAACAGTGTGTCACTTGGGCTAGAATTTGATATGGATTCCAGTTGAGTTTGAGACGATGACTCTGACTGCATAGGATTTGACAGCGTGTCACTTGGGCTGGAATTTGATATGGATTTCCAATAAAAACAATTAAACTTCGATGGTTTCGCGCCCTCAATCAACTTTCTTCTACTAGATACTGATTCAAAACATTAAGAATCAAAATGCTCTGGGGGCCAAGTCTGCTAACGTTAAGTCACAATCGTGTTTCAATTGTAGTTCAGTTGTAGTGCTTTTTTCCACCCTAGTTACAAGAAATACCTATGTACTTTTTTCACAATACTATTGATGGAAACAGCACACACTACATTCACATCACATAATACTGTCATAAATTCTTGTAACTAGTGTTTAAAAAAACACTACAACTGAACTACAATTGAAACACGATTGACACACGATTGTGACTTAACGTTAGCAGACTTGGCCCCCTGAACAAGTGACGCTTGTTCTTTTCGGTACCCAACAATTTTTAATTCTGCAAAACTCTTCTGCAAAAATCCATTGGTTCTTTAAAATGTGATTTTTTGGAAACCTGTGAAGTAAATAATGTTGATGATTATGATATATCATTATGATATATCATTATGATATATTTTATTGAATTAAAAAACTAATTTATGTGATTTATCAGAACGCATCAAAATAATAGTTCACAGAGCATACATTCGTTCTCTTTGTAACATCACTATGACTTGTACCACGGTGTTTGGTATCATTTTTGATTTTGCTATCGCAATGTCTGTCGTTAGCTTACACAAACAAACTACGTTTTCTTCGTGATTAAATTATAGTTTGATAATAAAATTATACTTAGGTGATAGGAAATTCCGTCCTTTGTAAAATTTGAACTTTTTGATTGTCTTTTGCAGAAAATACACTGCACAATACACCATTTTAGCGGAGCTGCGTTCGGCGATATGTGTTCTTACAAAATGACGGATGGTCGTGACCAACTAGTTTTTATAAAGTGACACGAACTAATTGGACATGTACTTTGGTGAAAGGGGGTGCGTGTATATGTCAACTCCCGTTTGAATTTTGCTGTGAAACATGCATATTAACTTTATGGAAACATGTCAAATCCCATACATTTTTAAACCATAAACCCTGTAAAAGTAAAAGTATAATGTAAAAAAACTTTAGTGCAACCGGTGGTTAGTCTTTTTTGTAGTGAGTGACAGTGACAGCATTCCGCTTATGGAGTATAATTCCGCTGTCGTCGGGATCGTTTCCGACAGTTTGTAAATCAGTGCAGTGGGCAGATCGTCGGTCCATCGTGTAGGGGTCTGCCCACGGAACGTCGTCATGTACGCGGTCGTGTCCATCGTTCCAGCAGCGCCACGGTCTCCGATTTGCTTGAAAAAAATACACCATGCAGGCTAATTTTTTACCAGTCGGGAAAAAATACGATTGATTTTTTCCCCCCACTGGATCCGAGGATATACGGGGATTTCTGTGGCGCTGCTGGAACGACGTCGTCCTGGCAGCGCCCCGCTATTTCTCATTAATTACAAAAGCTATAATAAATCTAATAAGACACATATTTTTGGCTTTTTTTTCCATTTCACATAAGCTAATGTCCACCTGTAAATGTCGACAGATTCAGGAGTAATCGTAGGTCACTTGGGGCGCTGCTGGGACGACGTCGTCCCAGCAGCGCCACGGCCGAATCTCAGCAATTCGATTTTTTTACTGAAAACAGTGTGCCTGTATATTTAGTTCCTTCATCATAGGGTACGGAAAAAATTGAATTTCTACATTTCATCATGGAATAATGATTTTATAGGCATCGAAAAATTATAACCTCAAAAAAAATTTTTTTTGCTCTAACGCCTTTAATTGATGTATTAAATAGCATTTGCGCATTCTTTTATCTTCCTATAAAGGGAAAAAAATAAACCACTCTCGCAGCATTAACTATTCCAGAGAAATCCTAGGTTTAGATTGTGTTCCTACATTTAGGCATCGTTCCAGCAGCGCCACACCCAGTACAGCATGATCCAGGGCACCTGTCACCAAACTGAGCATGCCAATATTTACTACTACCATAGCGAACACGGGAAAAAATCTGATAACGAGTATAACACAGCGAATTTCCGAGAAATAAGCCTTTGATTTAATATGCCATACAATTGGTACATTCGAGTAGAAAAGTTTTATTTAAATTCTTTTTAGTGCCACAAACTTTGCGTTTGCGTGTGATTGCCGTCTGCGAGCAACGCAAACCGCCCCTGTACACGATGGCCCATCATGGTCGGCCAACATGATCGGCCATCCTGTACTGGGGGCTTCATACTTCATCTTTACCGGGCTTGTCAAGCATTGCATTGCATCATTGGGGCACAATATCGGTATCGCTATGCGGATCGCAGCTCAGCATTATTATGGTGCAAATAATGCAATGCAAGCAAAGTAATATCACAGTTTAAGCAATCTTTCTATACAGTTGGACGACGCCCTTGAAGTTGGGCGATGCCGACGCCTGTATAGGTATTTACGTAAGTACGTAAGGGTTGTCACTTTAAAATGTGACGGTGGACCTTTAACGACCCCGGGTAGGTACATTGGTATTGCGATATTAAATTAATAAAATAATTTAATAATGCAAATGCAATGTCAAAAATATTAAAAAATTCAAGATGGCGGCCGACTTTTTTGTTTGTAGGCTGATTTCGATGAAACTCGGTTTTTGGTACTATTCTGACAAGAAAACAGCAACGCAATGTCAGAAAAATTAAAATCCAAGATGGCGGTCAACTTTTTAGTTTGTGGGCCGATTTCGATAAAACTCGATTTCTGCCCCCCTAGCATGACCAACAAAATGGGATATGATATGATAAGTTATCCGGTTTAACTGTCAAAAGACTATGGGTTTTGACGTTTGAATGTCGATAAGTCGCTTTATCATTCGATACATATCGCGTTTTGGGTGGTCATGCTAGGCTTAATGGTACTATTTTGACAAGAAAACAGCAACGCAATGTTAAAAATATAAAGAAATCCAAGATGGCGGCCAACTTTTTTGTTTGTAAGCCGATTTGTTTCTGGTACTATTTTGACAAGAAAACAGCAACGCAGTGTTAAAAATATTAAAAAATCGAAGATGGCGGCCAACTTTTTTGTTTGCAGGCCGATTTCGATGAAACTCAGTTTCTGTTTCTATTTTGACAAGAAAACAGACACGCAATGTTAAAAATAGAAAGAAATTCAAGATTTCTATTTTGACAAGAAAACAGACACGCAATGTTAAAAATAGAAAGAAATTCAAGATGGTGGCCAACTTTTTTGTTTGTAAGCCGATTTTGATGAAACTTAGTTTCTGGTACCTATTTTGACAAGAAAACAGCAACGCAATGTTAAAAATATAAAAATTCAAGATGGCGGCCAAATTTTTTATTTGCTGGCCGATTTCGATGAAATTCAGTTTCTGGTACTATTTTGACAAGAAAACAGCAACGAAATGTTAAACATATTAAAAATCCAAGATGGCGTCCGACTTTTTTGTTTGTGGGCCGATTTTGATAAAACTCAGTTTCTGGTTCTGTTTTGACAAGAAAACAGCAACGCAATGTTAAAAGTATTAAAAAATCAACTTTTTGTTTGTGGGCCGTTTTTGATAAAACTCGGTTATTTATACTATTTTGACAAGAAAACCGTTCTTAACACAATGTAAAAAAATACAAATGGTCAAGATGGTGGCCGTTTTTTGTTTTTGTTTCTCTCTTTTCGGTTATTAAAATGTAACAGGTTTTTATTTGAAAGCTTGAGACAGAGTCAAGTATCATCATCATCATGTCAAGTAAAAGATTTAACTAATTATTAATTTGCTTTAACACAAGCACAGTAAATTACGACGTAACATCCTTCGTAATTTACTGTGTTTTTGACAGCTGTAAACCCTATTAAAAAAAAATAAAAAATAAGTAAATAAAATAATAATTTATATTAAGTTACAGAGTTTAAAAAAAACTATGATTGTGACATGGGATGATTTTGATATATAGACGAAGGCGCTTCAAAGGTTAAGAAATATGAATCGGCTTATTTCCAATCTGAATATTTTTTTTAACAAAGCTTCAACCCATTCAAACGTCAGGAGTAGATCAAATTTACCTTGCAAAATTTCATGGCAGACAGACAGACAGATACAATTATAGGTGAAACTAAATAAAACATATAATATATTTTATTTTGATACTTCTAAAATGCTTACCATAATTATTTATTTTATTTTATTTCGCAATACACCAAAATGTACCTGCCGCATTTTAATTTTGTTACAACCCTTCCGTAGTTACGGAAATACCTATACAGACGTCGGTATCGCCTAACTTCAAGGGCGTTGGCCTAAACAAAACATTGGTTATACTGTGGTAATTGTAACATTTATGTATATATAATTTAGCGTTGCTGTTGCCTTGTCAAAATAGTACCAAAAATCGAGTTTGATCTAAATCGGCTTACAAATTAAAAAGTTGCTGCCACTTTGATTTTTTTTATTTTTTGACATTGCGTTGCTGTTTTCTTGTCAAAATAGAACCAGAAACTAAGTTTGATCAAAATCGGCTTACAAACAAAAAAGTTGGCCGCCATCTTGGATTTCTAATATTGCGTTGCTGTTTGCTTGTCAAAATAGAACCAGAAACTGAGTTTCATCGAAATCAGCCTGCAAACAAAAAAGTTGGCCGCCATCTTGGATTTTTTATACTTTTAACATTGCGTTGTTGTTTTCTTGTCAAAATAGTACCAGAAACTAAGTTTCATCAAAATCGGCTTACAAAAAAAAAGTTGGCCGCCATCTTGGTTTATTTTTATTTTTGACATTGCTTTGTTATTTTCTTGTCAAAATTGTACTAAAAACCAAGTTTCATCAAAATCGGCTCACAAACCAAAAAAGTTGGCCGCCATCTTGGATTTTTAATATCTTTAACATTGCGTTGCTGTTTTCTTGTCAAAATAGTACCAGAAACTGAGTTTCATCGAAATCGGCCTGCTAACAAAAAAGTTGGCCGCCATTTTGGATTTTTAATATTTTTAACATTGCGTTGGTGTTTTCGTTTCAAAATAGTACTAGAAACTAAATTTCATCAAAATCGGCCTACCATAAAAAAGTTTGCCGCCATCTTGTTTTTTTTTTTATTTTTGACATTGTGTTGTTGTTTTCTTGTCAAAATTGTACTAAAAACCAAGTTTCATCAAAGTCCGCAAACAAAAATGTTGGCCGCCATCTTGGATTTTGGAAATTGCCTTTTTTTAATAAGCGAGATGAAGATTTGCACGCACTCACACTACATGTCGTATGCACCATAATATTAATTTAAAAAAAATTATAACGATAAAGACGTGATAGCCCTGGAAGACTTGTCCCGAGTTACTATGAACGGCGTTGTATGTAACTCGGGACAACCACTCCCCCGTCTCACCCCGCAAGCCCCGCACGATTGACCTGTCTAGCTAGACGTCTCCGTCGGCCTACTGTATGAAAAGTTAACTGTGGTAATATTAACGTAATAAAGACCGTACGAGCCAAAAAAAACGTTGGCCATTTGTTTCCACATGCCATAGAGAAAGGTTAACCTATGGAGTGTAGGATAGAAGCATGATAGAAGTGGGTAAACCACATCATCCATCATAGCCTGATTACACCTACCGAGTAGAGTGGGGAGACAAGTACTCTCGGCTCGGCCGAATACTAGGTACATGTAAACACAGTACTCGGCCGAGCTCGGTACAACATTAACTCGGTCCCGTCAGATACTTTTGATTGGGTAATCGATACTTAGATTATTTGAGCCCCAAAAATAATCTACAATACAATGGGTGATTTTCTGAAAGCTCGCTCACTAGATGGCGCTGTCCCACCTATGCAGTTAAAAGGAACGGAACGTTATAAATTTTACTTTGACGCGACTTTTGTTACGTAAAACGGAACGTCAGACAGATGTTATTTATTTACCTTAATCTTTAAATTTACCTATTTCGTTTCTGTTCCTCACAGTAGTACCTATCAGTACTTATTTAATTTATTTTAAGTTTCCTTTGGGTTTTTTAAAGTAAATAAATTAAATATGATTCATACCAAAGTATACCATGTACATACTTCGTTCAACGCCATCTAGTGAAGCATTTGGAAGCTTTTTTTTTAAATAGCCTCAGAAAATTGCTCATTAATCGATTCGGAATCGATTATCCGGCAACAATCACTATATACCTACGTCGAATAATAAGAGCGATAAAAATTTAATTAACGGATTTATTTGAAAATGAAATTGTCTTAATTTTATGAGAACACAGAATCCTAAACTTATACTAGGCTCCTCAGAGTTATCTGATATGCAGTGTAGTCTCTTTAAATGATCTCGAAGATTTGTTGGGTACCTATGTTTCCACAAAGCTTTATTTTCTTTTTACAAGTTTTATTTTTCTTTTACAAGTTTTGCACGTGGCCCCCAGTTCCCCCTCTCTTCTCAAAATGCGTCCAAATACAAAATTTACTTTTTAACAACGACAGATAAATAAATAAACGGCCCTAAATTACCGCCCAAATAACTCTACAATTCAAAGGTAACTGTACTGTCATTGTCATGTCACTATATGACACTACAGTCTGTAAAATTTGGCATGGTTGGAATAGCAGCTCATTTGTGCAAAGCAAAAAGATGTTTATGCTATTGGAATAAAGCTCAAGAAAAACCGCATCAGATATTTTTTATGACAATGTAGCTTACGCTAGAAAATTAGACTCTATTCCTTGTCAGGCTATGATGGATGATGTGGTTTACCCACTTCTATCATGCTTCTATCCTACACTCCATAGGTTAACCTTTCTCTATGGCATGTGGAAACAAATGGCCAACGTTTTTTTTGGCTCGTACGTTCTATATTACGTTAATATTACTTTGCTTGCATTGCATTATTTGCACCATAATAATGCTGAGCTGCGAACCGCATAGCGATACCGATATTGTGCCCCAATGATGCAATGCAATGCTTGACAAGCCCGGTAAACATGAAGTATGAAGCCCCCAGTACAGGATGGCTGATCATGTTGGCCGACCATGATGGACCATCGTGTACAGGGGTGGTTTGCGTTGCTCGCAGACGGCAATCACACGCAAACCGCCCCTGTACACGATGGCCCATCATGGTCGGCCAACATGATCGGACAGCCTGTACTGGGGGCTTAAAGCCCCCAAGTTTATGGCACTAAAAAGAATTTAAATAAAACTTTTCTATTCGAATGTACCAATTGTATGGCATATTGAATCAAAGGCTTATTTCTCGGAAATTCGCTGTGTTATACTCGTTATCAGATTTTTTCCCGTGTTCGCTATGGTAGTAGTAAATATTGGCATGCTCAGTTTGGTGACAGGTGCCCTGGATCATGCTGTACTGGGTGTGGCGCTGCTGGAACGATGCCTAAATGTAGGAACACAATCTAAACCTAGGATTTCTCTGGAATAGTTAATGCTGCGAGAGTGGTTTATTTTTTTCCCTTTATAGGAAGATAAAAGAATGCGCAAATGCTATTTAATACATCAATTAAAGGCGTTAGCGCAAAAAAAATTTTTTTTGAGGTTATAATTTTTCGATGCCTATAAAATCATTATTCCATGATGAAATGTAGAAATTCAATTTTTTCCGTACCCTATGATGAAGGAACTAAATATACAGGCACACTGTTTTCAGTAAAAAAATCGAATTGCTGAGATTCGGCCGTGGCGCTGCTGGGACGACGTCGTCCCAGCAGCGCCCCAAGTGACCTACGATTACTCCTGAATCTGTCGACATTTACAGGTGGACATTAGCTTATGTGAAATGGAAAAAAAAGCCAAAAATATGTGTCTTATTAGATTTATTATAGCTTTTGTAATTAATGAGAAATAGCGGGGCGCTGCCAGGACGACGTCGTTCCAGCAGCGCCACAGAAATCCCCGTATATCCTCGGATCCAGTGGGGGGAAAAAATCAATCGTATTTTTTCCCGACTGGTAAAAAATTGGCCTGCATGGTGTATTTTTTTCAAGCAAATCGGAGACCGTGGCGCTGCTGGAACGATGGACACTACGCGGTCGCCATCCGAGAACCTTTCTGCCCTAACGGTCATCGGTCCTCCGTGCTATGTGTCCTTCCTAGTGCCACTTTAACTGAGCAATCCTTCGAGCGATGTCGGTTGTTTTAGTTCTCCTGCGGATCTCATCATTTCTGATTCGATCGCGCAGGGAAATACCAAGCATCGCTCTTTCCATTACTCGCTGGATAACCTAGCCTTCTTATGAGACCACAGCCTTCTCTATCGTCACAGCCTTCTCTATGACGATAGAGAAGGCTGTGTATGAGACCCATAGCTGCCCATAGTAAACGATCACCTCTCTGTCAGCTGTGTATGTATTTGTTTGTACTTTTCATTTTGTTTTATATCTTCCATGCCAGCTTTTACGATAGTACTATTTAATATATTCTGTGCTTATACTGACCCCTTATCTTATTTACCCTCTCACACAAATTAGCTGTTGAAAAATTGAATATGAAGTAGGTATTTTGAAAATTCAACCCGTCTCACAACCAGATCCAATGGGACTCGAACCCACGACCTTTCGCTATCCGGGCGACTGCTCTAACCACTGAGCTACGAAGTCGTTACGAGAAGCGTCGAATTTATTCAATACTTCTTTCTTACGCTTACTACCGAAACACACGAAAGAAATACCTACCTTTATTTGACAATCGCTAAAGATGAAATTACTATTGCAAGTTATTTAAATTTTTACTTTTTTGCATTTTATTGTTGAAAAATTGAAAATGACGTAAGTATTTAGAAAAATCGTTTTTAATTGCGTTGTACATACTTACATATACTCATGCCTATTTCCCACGGGGGTAGGCACTAGGCAGAGACTATGGATCAAATCGTTGTGAATGCAAAAAAGTAAAAATGTTAATAATTTAGTTGCTATTAAGATTACTTATGTATATTTCATCCAACTATTGTGTTATTTGGTGGTAAACGCGTCAACACATCGCTTATTGAACTTCCAACTGTTTATTGCCGAGTGTCTACTTCTGACTTCCGAGTACGAACTCCTTAACTCCTGACTAGCACCACAGAATAATATTTGTTAGCACTTCAACCCTTGTCTTTCGCTAGTCGTCTTTGGACGCCTGGCTGGCTAGCATGAAGCAACGACATATTATTAGTTTGTCGCGCTCCTTCCAACCAATCAGGACGTCGCCTTATGTCACGCACGCTATCTACGAGCGATCTGATTGGTCGAAAGTGCCCTCGACTCTTTCTCACTCGAGTCGCGCTTAAGTTGTGCTAGCACTAATGACAATTACCGTGTGATTCATTGCTATTTTACAAGCTTTACCCCAAGAGCTATCCGATATTTTTGTAAAAAATTCAATAACAGGCCAAATTTTTGTAAACGACCCTTAAATATAATTTTAAGAAACTATATTTTGGAATCCAACATAATATCGCATTGGAAGGTATAAAAAAAAAGTTATACCCCGAAAATGGTGCAATTCTTTCAGCAAATATGCTATCACCAATTTTATCGTTAACATGTGTTTATGTTAACCATATCTAAGCACCAAAGTCGAAATCCATAAAGATATAAAACGGGAAACTAATACTTTAGGAAGAAGTCGGTTGTTTCTGATAGCATTTTTAACATAGGTGTAATGCCAATTTGAGTTTACGCAGAGAGTTTTTTTAAAAGTTGATTTGTTTTTCATTTACAAATATAGGGGGATTATATACTTTTACGAAAGATAATAATAAATGTATTCAAATGTAAAGTGAATAACACTTATACCATTTTTGCCTATTTTTTATAGATTTTTTAAAGCTTTGTATTTGTTTTTTTTTAATGTCGCTGTCATAAATATTGGTGGATTACTAATGAATTATTTATTAAACTAGATAATCTAATTTTCAATGTTAAGAAATTACTGATATAGAATTATTGTTGAGTCTCCATAGAGCGAATTAGTTTGGCTCTCGGGCTACTTATTATTAACTTGCCATGTTAGTTAGTTAGTATGTTATTTAGTGGGGGACAAATCTTGCAAGCTTAATTTGACCTACTTTCCAGTGCCCGATGGAGCTGAAATTTTGTATACATGTTTGGTTCAGATGACAATACAATATTAAAGTACAGTCAGCAAAAAAGCTTGACACAAAAATGAACTTTTTACTAAAAACTATTGTTTGTAGATATAAATAGAAAATTTAAAGATGGTTCTTGCTAGTTCATTCCCATATCATAGCCGTAGTCAGCGCACGTCCTTCTCCTCTACGTTACTCTATTACCCATCTCCTCATTTACTCCCTTCTCATTCATCCAAATACGTTTTACCTAAATAAATAGGTAAAGTCGGGACAAATTCGGTGAACCACCTCTTACTTCTTTTCGTGTGGCTGACAAAAATTAACGGTATTACTACTGGTAGTAAGATTGGTAGTAACAAGGGCAACAAACGTTCACTTGCAGTCCGTATCCCTAATTGCTTATGCATTGTACTTTCCTAGTTTAAGGGCACGTACCTCCAAATTATCGAAATCAACCTATTTTTCATTCAAAAGTAAACAATCAAATATTCTTTATTATGAGCAGATAAAAGTATAATGTTGAAGTTTGATAAACGATCTTGATTATTTTGTGGCTAGAAACACGATATTCGTATCGTAACTCGACAATAAAAATTTTCATAAACAAAGAAAATTTTCATTATTTTTATATTTTTTTGGTTTTATACTTAGATAATGACATATTGTAGACTATTCTCAGGCTACTTTTTCAAAAAGTGAATTTATGCTCAAAATAACAACAAAAACATTGAAAAAATGAAAAAAGTGAGGTTATTTTCATTACTCTTCACACGTAAGAAAAAGACAAAGACAGAGTTTTTGGAAGCCCTTAATACAAAACCAAATAATATAATGGTCTGCGCGTGA
This sequence comes from Crambus lathoniellus, assembly GCA_949710035.1. Lineage (NCBI taxonomy): Eukaryota > Metazoa > Arthropoda > Insecta > Lepidoptera > Crambidae > Crambus > Crambus lathoniellus. Next base: position 2,104,229 of record OX453301.1, on the reverse strand, counting down.
ATAGCAATGCACCAGCCACACGAAAAGAAGTAAGGGGTGGTTCACCGAATTTGTCTCCGACTGTACCTGCCTACTACTCAAATAATTTGCCTTGCCATATCATATAAAAAAATTACCTAAAGGTACCTAAATGTGTAACCGTATCCAAAATTGCAAAAGTCTAGCTCTTGTTTTTATACACTTCAAGTGGCTGTTAGAACAACATTTTTATAACAACAAAATATTTAATAAACGCTAGTAAGTACCTACTACTACGCTCTTGCCCATTTTTTTATTCAAATCAGGGTAATCTAAAATTTCCAACTGACTTCGAAAGTCGGTATAAATCCCAACTTGTAGACCGGTTAGGCAATTAGAATGCTGCGTACGTCGCGAGCGCAGCGACCAACCAACTTCAAAGGTTAAAATTCGGAGATTAGACGACTTTTCAAGAGTTTTGAACTCTGATTGTGACTCCGCAAAGCTTTGTTTGAAGCAATATTGTAACTTTTTCAATTCTATCCGCCTAATCAAATTAATGTCTCCATAGGGTGCTTGTGACGCCGTAATGTTAGTACCTACTCGTAATTAAAGATGAAAGTACGATCTTTTAACTGTGAAAAGATCAAGAGTGAGGGTAGCTATTGATTCATAAGTTTGACTCACTTAGAAAAGTGTGTTACCGTGTTACTATCATTACCTGGCCCCATAGTAAAAGTTGTTCATATTCATGAGCACAATCACCAACTAAGTCGTGGGCCACACTGGAGCGACCGCGGGGCGCGGAGGCGACCGCGGGGCGCGGAGGCGACCTGCGGATCTACAGGACGCGCGAACACGTACTATTCCCTCCGCCGGTCGCGGCGACCGCCGGACGCGCCAGTGTGGCCCCTCCCGTCCGTCTCAATATATTTGTTTTTCCCGCTCAACGCGGACGCAGGACGCGCCGCTCCAGTGTGGCCCACGACTCAGAGGTTCTGCGCTTATTTCATTAACACGTTGTAGAGTCTTGTATTAATTAATTAATTTGAAGTGTAGGTAGTACATGAGTACGTATAATTTTATTGTCCGTTGTTTCGTCCAAGTAAAAAGTTTGTGTGACATTGAATGAAACGCGAGGTGGGGTATATTTATCTTTCTCTATGGGTAATACTTACCGATTTTTATAATTTTATCGATCAGTGGATATGTCGTGGTCAGATCATAAAATTGGTAATTTTATAATATCGTCGGTCATTTCATGAAATACTCCTATTTCATGAAATTACCAATTTAAATTGACAATATCGATAAAAGTTCAACGTTTAATGATATTTTCAACAACGTTTGGCCATATCATGAAACATTGACAATTCATGAAATAATCAACCATATCATGAAATTATCAAATTTTATTTTATTTTAATTTTTGTTTTTTTTGCATTCACAATGCAATTTTTATTATTGAAAAATGGAAAATGAAGTATTTAGAAAAAAACGACCCGTCTCACAACTAGCTCCGATGGGACTCAAACCCACGACCTTTCGCTTTCCGGGCGACTGCTCTGCTGAGACGGGTCGGTTTTTTCTAAATACTTCATTTGCCATTTTTCAAATTTAATTTTAGGAAATTAATGTTAGGTTTACGTGAGATCAAAGTTTGTCGTTTTTAATTTTTATCCTGGCACTTCGCCGGCCGCTGCCGCGGCACGCTCGGTTCGCTCGCTCGGCTCGCGCTGTTTTTTTGTCACAGTTCTAACCTAACCTAACCTAACCAAAAATTACCTATTTATTTTATTGGGATTTGCGTTTTTTAAGCACTGCGCCCCTTTGCTACACTCTAACGTGTACCGATTTTACTGCACTTGTATCTGCATACATCAATATATCTGCATATATCATATCAAAGTGTCGCATTGTTACCTACTAACTTTGGTAATAAAAAATATGTCAACAAACAATAACAAAACAACATCAGCGCCTCTAACGGGGCACAATGTAACTATTTTACGATATGATCACTAGCAATGGACCATTTCATGAAATGACCATGCGTTTAGCTGTTCCTATCATTAAACGCTAATCATTCAATGATATGACCAGCGGATTTTTATAATTTCATGAAATACGACTATTTCATGAAATGACTAACCATTTCATAATCAATTCAATGATCTGACCACGACAGATAGATAACGGCATGAACTCTACCAAAATTGGCATGAACAAAAGCTGCCGAGTGCTGTTAAATCTAACACACAAACTTGTAAAGGTGAATGTTTAGGTAATACAATATTATCTAGTCTATTACGCCACGTGTCTATGAATATCATATTTCATTCAGCCTCACTTTGGTCTCAGAATTACTTTAATTTCAACGTTTCCCCTAACAGTAACATTTCTTATTCAATTCAATAAACACTTAGACAAAATTCGAACTCTAATATAAGTGCATACAACGTAATACGAACGAATGAATCTGGAAACGTTGCAGGTGTAGGTACTTCAGACGAAATGCACAAAGCCTGAATATAAATTGCGGCGGGTAACAGTATGTGGAACGTGCCGTGCCCAGCGTAGGCATACAATTAGGAGAGTAATAAACTCAAGTGGTGCAAGAAACCAGGTTAGACGATCCGCTCCTGTGTTTTCAAAAATCCAGGTCTCAATCCAGCTTTGTACGGTCGGTTCGCGTCGGGGGCGGTCGGCCGGCCTCGGCGGCGTCTGGGGTTCGTCGCCATGGCAACAGGGCTCGGCACCGCGGCCGCGGCCGAAAACAAACACGAGAGCAACGCCTTGCGATCCCGTCGAGCGAGAGGCACGACGGCCGTGATGTGATCACGTGGACAAACCTAGTCACCGATGGCATTTCATTTTACAGGTGAAACTGCTGACAATTTCCAGCCAGAACTAGATTTGGTCCTCGAAATTAAGGGCAGGTCTGCAGTTTCATCGAACGTTCTATAGGTAACTTCAAAGGGCGCAGTTTAACTTCGAATCGGGAAAGTCTGTAGGTAGGCGATGTTTGTCGTGCGGTCGGGCGGGTAGCGCTACTTGCGGCGGCGCGGCGCGGCGGCGGCGCGGGGGTGGTGCGCGCGCAGGGCTCCCGCGTCAGTCAGTCGCTGGGCGGCGCGCGGCCGGCGCACGGTCGATAGCTGCACGAAGCACGAGCACGCGATGCTGCGCGAGTCGTGCGCGCGCGACCGGCCCCGACGCGCTGCGGAGTGAGTGTAGTGCTGAGTGCAGTGACGCCGCCGGCGCGGCGCGGCCCGAGCTTACGGTACGACCACACAGCACCACCTGGGAGGCATGCGCCCGTGGCAGGCGGAGACCGGCGAGGATTCGTTCACGGTCGGATGCGCGTGACGGATCCCCAGGTCACGTCACGGTTACGTGCACTGGAACTTCCTCGGCTGCATATTATAGCTTTAGGAATCTGGCGAAGTTTATCGCCTCGGACGCAGGTAGTTGTCACGGTGTAAAGGTTATTGATGGATCGGTTCGAGCCCGATAATTGACAATGGGAGCCGAACCTCCAATTTCCTATCGTTGGATGACAAAGTGGAGACGGTATCGAGTGATTTCAATCTCAATGGGGCTTTCATTGGCAAATTTCACGTCATAATAACGTAAATGATAACCTTATCACTTCAAGCGTCAATCGTGAAACAGCCATTCATAGTTTCCATGTTAAGAAATCAAGAATTTAACGATTATCGACTATGAACATGTTCCGAGGTTCACAGTTCACGCTGCTTGGGAATATATTCATACGTACGGACTGAGATGACGGGGAAATTGATTGATAGGCGCGCGTTACGGCGTGGTTTCACGTGGAACCGTTGTTGTACTCGCGCCCCAAAACATTTATCGTTGTTTTAAACATCCTCGTTTTGTAACCACATGTGATTTTAGATTATTTGAAAGTTGTGTTTGATTCAATTCAATTCGACAATACTAACATGCGTTCTGAGAAGCACGCTATCAAAGTTCTGGATTATTACGGAGGTTAAATTGGGAATCCATACGTCTTTAGTGAGGATTTGTGAAACAACCATTGCTGTCATCTTGTAATTTTTATCTTTCAGATTAACAGATAGGCTACAGTAAGCATTAAATGTGTAAACGGTTTGTTTGATGACAGGATTTGTTTCAGAAGCTACTGGATGTAGGATCTATGTCTTGTGTGGCAAAAGGGTAGGAAGGTTATTCACATATTGTCAGTAAAGTATTTAGCTTTTTCTTCGTATTTCTTATCTTTTTATTTATCATTCGATTTTAGAGATAGCTGATCACGTTAGTACTGTGTCACGCCAATATTGCCTTCAGATGGTAGAGTTACGATTTGACACGCATTGCTCTGCCTTCAAATAGCAGAGGAGACACTTCCTGACACGCGTTGCTCTTGGTGCGATCCAAAGCGTATAAGATGGATCTAATCAAATTATTGATTTCAATTTTGCAGCTGCAGATGTTTACTTAGGCCTTATTTGTTTGTACCATAAAGTTAATTTACCTTATAGGTAGGTATGTAGGTTTGTACACAAAGATAAAATTAAAGTAAATTAAATTAATTAATAATTTAATATAAAATTATAATAATGCTAGTTCTGATTTTGTTTGAAGCTATAAATTATAAATATCTTTCGTGGGTACCAACTACGTTTTAGCCTCCCATTAAACTCGTATCAAATTTTCCTATATCCCTATCAAATCATCCTTAACCAGCACGCGTAGCATGACAAACTCGAAAAGAGTTTTCTCTACCTTGAACGTCTATATTGACAGCCAAACAATACGTTTGTCTACGATGAAATTTCATTTTTGACCTTTCGATATAGACAAAACCTTTCTCGACAACCAAAAATTTATCAGTCCTGAAATGATAACAGACAGACGGAAAAAGCTGCTTTCAATAAAACGACGCGATACATGTATGTATAATTCAATGACGCTACGAACGACTACGCTGTAGCTGCTACGAACTACGGTGCTACGCTGCTACGAGTGGATTATTTCAAACTGATATTAATACATTGTACCCTGAACGCTCGGATTAGGCACACAGACGTCCTACACATTTTATCGCCGTAACTCGGATTAGGCACACATGTGTACCCAGCCAACCACTCGAAAAATGCTGTTACAGTCTAATTAATACAGTTTAAATTTCGAATTTCGCCACTACAAATTCAAGACTGACGGATGTCACGTTGCATCAAATCTCCGAGCGTACAAGCCATACATTAAAATCAGTTTGGAATAAACCACTCGTCGTAGCAACGTAGCTCGTAGCAGCTACAGCGTAGTCGTTCGAAGCGTCTTGACTACAAACTATATTATTACAAAACATTATATTATTTAAATAAAACACTTTTAAGGATTTTGCACGCATTTATTGAACAACTTGGTTAACATTTTAGTTGTTTTTAAGAGTTTTTTGTTGTTCATATAATACTAGCTTTCCGCCCGCGGCTTCGCCCGCGGCTTCGCCCGCGGCTTCGCCCGCGTGGACTACAAGACGTTATCCCGCGGGAATGTGATATTTTTCCGGGATGAAAAGTGGCCTAGGTATGTTTCTCTCCAGGCTACAAAGTATCCGTGTTCCAAATTTCAGCCAAACTATTCAGCCGTTGTGGCGTGATTGAGTAACAAACATCCAAACATCTAAACTTTCACATTTATAATATTTGTAGGATTCAAAGTTAACTGCAACAAACTCCTACAAGCATTGCCTATCCTATAGTTTCGCAACCCTATTGCTATTAGTAAGCACGAAATATGTGCAAAAGTCTCGTTCCGGCTAGCTTTGTTCAAAATTACCTTTAATATTCCCTTAAAGCCTTGTAACGAGAAGCCTCCATGTTTGTTAATTCGTTTATTAGCGGAACTATTTGCCAACTCTTGCTGTAGGCGCGACTTAAATCAGCTGTTATAGCAACCATGTGTTCAGTGCTTATTAAGGAAATAATTTGAGCTTGCCTTGATTTAGTGTTCAGCTGTAACATTGTATCCTACTAATATTATATATAAACTAACGACCCGCTCTAGATTCGCACGGGTGCAATATAGATAAATATTTTCTTACAAATAAATGAATATTTTCTTACAATCACACCAATTATCTAAGCCCATTGTAAATTTCTTTAGAAACTGTGTCTATGTGAACTTGATAACGGATAAATATATACTTAAATACTTTTTTTGTAAATACATACATAATATACACAGAAAACACCCAGACCAAGACAAATAGACATGTTCATGCACACAAATATTTGTCTTGTTCGGGAATCGAACCCGAGACCTCTGGCGCAGAAGGCAGGTAGCTGACCTCTGCGCCAAATCGGTCGTCAAATAAAATAAAATAAATATATGTATTTATACCTACATAAACCTTACTATTGTATCACATTAAAACAAATCTGGGATCATCTGGGGGCACGGCAGTGCCCCCGCCAAGTCGAGCGCGAAGCAAACACTGCCTCACCATCCTTTACTGGAACCATTTCGCCGCATTTTCAGGCCCCTATTTGAGAACCTCTGGATAAGATCAGAACGCAGAAATTTTCGTCATCCAGTGAGCTATAATAACATACTTAAAATCCAAAATTTCAAGTCTGTATGTCATTTACTTCCGAAGTTAAGCGAAAGCAAAGTTTCGCATTTATGACACTCACTCATGATCATCAAAATAGAACTAGTACTTCCCATAAACTCAGAGAGCTGAAATTTGGTACAGAGTTAGGGTTTAATGGCCACATAAAGGGAAAACTATAAAAACTGGGATAATTTCTAGTTACACCAACTGCATGAATAACTTTGTAATCCTATATATTTATAAAAGCGTTGAAATCTCTCAGTAAAGTCAAGCCAACTCTAATGTTCCTTTCTGCGATTTCTTTATTGATATAGTTACGTTTTAATTTTATGTGACTTGGTCGTTGACTTGTGCCCACCAAACTAACCAACATGTAGAATGTTCAACGTCCAAAGTTACATAAAATTAAAACGTAACTATATCAATAAAGAAATCGCAAAAAGGAACATTAGAGTTGGCTTGACTTAACTGAGAGATTTCAACGCTTTTTGTAAAGAAATAAGCAGCTCCAGCGAGAGTTGGTCAGTTTTTTATGGGATGATTTTGGTGAGATTAATTTAACGAGAATGTATTTATTAACCCATTCTTGCCCGCCCCGTGCCAATTTGGGAACACCTATATAACTATCATGAAAATGGTATTTTTACAAATTTAAAGATGGTAAAAATCCCGTTTTTCTTATAGTAATAGTTATACTTAGGTGTTCCCAAATTGGCATGGCGGGCAAGAATAAGCACAGTATCATTATAAAAAATGGCATAATTAATGGTTTCAGATATGATCTCTCTCAAAGTTATACGTTGTTGTGAGACCTTGTAACGAGAAGAAAGAAAAAGAAGCTCTCGTACTTTTAAGTCGTCAAATTAATAAATTACTTTATTATAGCATTGTAGCATTGATACTTAAGTCAATTAAGCAAAATTCCAGAATAGTGCAGTAACATTTGCTAATATCCCTGTGACGTCATTGTTTTCCCACAATGTGCAGCGATCAAATTTTATCACGAACATTTCGGATTATGAGCGCAAATATTGCTTTAATTAAGATTCTTTAGCGAGTAATCTGTTGATGATAAAACCGAATCCAACTATGCTATTCATATTGAATATGTTGCAATAAATGTTATGACTATGACTATTGATAGAAATGACAGATATTTTGGCGTGGTTTTCTTAAATAATAATAAAATAGGGTTTACATTACCCAGACTACCTAGTCATCACAACGTTTGGCTTGAATGGGTCTGCCCAGGCTTGTGACGTAAGTTTATTAATCAGATATGAATAAATTTCTTACGCAATAAGGATTTTTTCCGTTATATCAAGATACGAAACCAATTCTTCTTCAACGTGTCAATGACAAGTCCAAAATTATATTATGTTGTTGGCCCAAAACTGTGCCACTCTCACTCTCACCAAACCAATAATTTAGATTTAGCCAATGATGGCCGCACACGATTTCAGCCCTTATCTCCGAAGTTTGCATAGAGAAAAATCAGAAATTATTTAATGTTATAGAAGTTTATGTAAAGATTACAGGAAAAATAAAACGATGTCTCTAAATAATCGAAGCTTTAAATAGTAAACTTTTTCAGAAATCGTCAATAATATTTACATGAGTTTCACTATCGGTCAAGAGATGGCTCTGACCTAAAACTGCAATATTCTACACCGCAAATTTTTTGACGAATAAAGCCTCGCCGATGAAAACATTTTAACGTTTTATTTATATGTACTTATTTATAATTGTATGGAATGGAACCATACGACTTGCTCTTGACCGGTTTTTATTATTTGTAGCATCGAAAAGCTTTATGTCTTTCAACGTATTAATATCAAACTTTTTAACTTTGTTATATTAGTATGCTTCAATTGATAATCATTGTAACTAAAACCGGCCACCGTGATTACTAGTATTATTAATATTACATACTTATTTCCAACTAGCGGATCCTCGCGGTTTCACCCGCGTGGTACCCGTTCCCGTGGAAATATCGGGATAAAATATAGCCTATGTCACTCGGGAAGAATGTAGCTTTCTAATGGTCAAAGAATTATCGAAATCGGTCCAGTAGGTTGTTTCGGAGCCTATTCGATGCAAACAAACAAACAAACAATCAAATCTTTCTTCTTTATAATATTAGTATAGATGATATTGGATTAATGACACGTTTCATTGATTAAAGCACCAAATAAACTCGGTAACAAATTTCGTTTTCACACACAATTCTAGTTAAACGTGACTATTCATTAAAGTGTTCACGTGAGTAAAGTGTGTTGCTTGAGCATAGTAATCTCACTAACAAATCACGGTGGATATCGGTAACATAAACCATACCCCCCGCCTCGCCGTAAAACACCCTGACGCAAGTATCTCGGTGCACTCTCTTAATAAAGCGGTGTCGTGAACTTCGATCAACAATAGTACTAGATGAAGGCTCACGAACTAAATCAAAACTTTCTATGGTACCTTTAAACGGAGAAAAAAGTTTAATAATGTTACGATCTTATGTCATAAATGACAGGAACTATACTTATAAATATACGCTCAAGTGGGCGTATATCGCTTGGCTATGTTTGTCACTCCAACTATGTATCTAGACCTAGGTGTTATTGTTGATCTAAGGTCGTGAACCCGTGTTTAAGGTAGGGTTCAGAATTTCGACAATAGATGGCGTTATAAAATATTTTTTACGCGGTCTATTGTCTTGTTTTATAAGATACTAGCGCTGCGCTCGCAACTACGTCTGTCTGCATGGACCCCATTTTTACCCGTTAGAGGGGGAATTTTCAAAAATCCTGTCTTAGTGCTCCCCTACACTTCCCTAGGAACATACATGCCAAAGGATGATGGGCAAATTCGTATGGCACCCGTCCCCCCCTCCAACATACCTTTTATGTGTGTTAATAAGTTCATACGTATCTATAAAGAGATTAATAGCCATTTTCAATGTCAAAATCCATGGGGTTTAGTCAAACCGAGAACCTCCTTTTTTGAAGTCGTTTAAAATACCAAAACCTCTCCCAAATGTAACAAAATACTTATAACTGAGAAGCTTCTGTTTTTTTGAAGTCACTTAGAAATGGTAAAAATCAAAGAATTTTTTATTAACGTAGGTGTTACTTTTGTAGTAAATAACAATATTAAAATAATATTATCCCACAGAGAATTCCCACACATTTGAGGGATTATGTCGCCATAGAAAAAAAAGTTGTCACTATATTAATATCTTTCACCTGATACCTGTGTAAGTTTTTATGTCAAAAAAACGCAAACTATTTCGATTCCGTATTTATGTCAATTTGTATGAAAACTGCATAAGCGTGCGTACTCGTCGCTAGAGGCGCTGATACAGTTTTCATACAAATTGACATAAATACGGACTCGCGATAGTTTGCGTTTTTTGACATAAAAACTTACACTAGGGGTACTTTGGCTGTGCGTTGTCTGTCAGTCAGTCAGTAACGCAGGAGTTTTATAGAATATAGAAAATGACCTAATGCCACTTAAGCTTTAACTTGTAAATAAAAAGAAAACATTCAAGTTAAGAGCCCCAACATGATAAAATAACATTATTGTTCACTTTAACTGATTCAAACTGTGGAACATAATAATGAATTTCTGATCCCAATTAACTAACACTACCTACTAATTAGTCTTCATTTGTGCGAATAGTTCCAAGATCTACAATAATGTTCTATCTTCATGGTCTAGATTTCATCGTGTGTCTATTTAGTCAGAGATACAGCGACGCTAATGTAAAGTAAAGCCAGTTGTCTAGTTAGATGGAGCTACAACTACAAACCTGGGCTAATTGCACCGCAATTAAAGGCGGAACTGTTCCACAAAGGATTGTGCGTCGTTTCATAGTGCCAATCTATTTCTATCGGCTAATTGTGAGCGCTCAATGATATTGTGCACTCAGCAATAACGAGTGCTGCGGTCAAATAAAATGGCGAAGTCGTCCAACGCTTTGTACAAACAATTTAATTTCTATATAGGTTTCCATTTTATTAATTGACTATCGAAAAATGTTACAATAAATAAGTAATATACTATATTACTTATTTATTGTAACTATACTACTATAATAGACTGCCTGAAAACAGCTGTTACCTGGACGGGTATTTCAGCTTATCTAAGGCGACCATGCCCCAGGAAGGGCGTGGCGCAGGGCGTCACTCACCTTCACTTCACTTCAAATGAAGTGCGCACTGAAAATGACCGACAACCTGAAGGGCTGACCGGCCATATGTGTATTTAGTACGTCCGACGTCCAAAGTGAGCGTGGCCGGAAATGAATGAAGAAATCAACATCTTTTATATTGCGCACAGCAAAGGAGTGGAACTCCCTCCCTGCGTCTGTATTCCAGAGAACTTACTTATAACCCGACCACCTTCAAAGCAAGGGTGAATAGGCACCTTCTGGGTTAGCTCGCTCCATTGTAGATCCTGCTTAGCCCGTAGGCTTGATTGGGATCAATAGTACGGTCGACAGGTCGCAAAAAGAGGGGTTAGGTGGAAAAAGGTCTGAATTTAATGAAACTTGGTGGTGTTGTTCAGGGATGGTTATGTAACATTTTGTCAAGTTTTGGACCTCGAGGCCCCTGTGCGAAAAGAGGAGGGGGGGGGGGGGGGGGAGACTGCAAAAATCTCGACTTTTCGTCAGTTTTCTTACATCCTACGGCAAATGCTTTTATGGACTTATTGTAGAACGTAAAATTTCTCCTCTTTTCGCACAGGGGCCTCGAGGTCCAAAACTTGACAAAATGTTATTTAACTATCCCTGAACAACATCACCAAGTTTCGTTAAATTCAGACCTTTTCTATCAGAAACTACCTGCCGACCGTACTACAAGAGCAAACCCATTCAAAGTAAAAAAAAATAGCATACTGAGCTTGCGATTATTGAGGCTAAGCAACTTTTGTAATGGTTGGTCACGGGATGGGTAACCAAACATTGATTATCACGAGCTCCTCCGTGGTTCAATAAGCATACTCAAACCGTTGGGCCCGCGAGGCATAAGAAAGGCTATGCCCACAACAGTGGGGATGGGAACGTAATTAACGACAATCAATTTAATTGGAAAACAATAAAAAATCTTAATAATAATCCCCGTTGTAATTGAGATGCTTACATAGTTTTTTTATCCACCCCGAGTAGCACTTAGCCTTCATTGCACCTGATGTTAAGTGATGATAAGGCTGACGGTGGAAGCGCACTACTCCTGGAATCTCCAATTATACCTACTTGAGGAACTGGCTATCTTATTATTTTAACCGTGGTCCGGTAACCGTACTATCCAACTGTACCATGGGCAAGAAATGAACTGCCGGAATACAACAATGCTGAAAACATTATTGTTTTGGCGCCAGACTTAGATAAGATGGTGGTAACTAGCCAGGCGTACTAAGAACAAGTCCTACCACCACCAAAACCAAATACCGCCACTGGTAATGGAACCCGGGACCTCTGGGTCAGAAATCGGTGGTGAGAACCACCAGACTACAGAGGCGGTTAAAAAACCCTACTTACAGAACCACCTGCTATTGAACTACGAACTGGGTGCTTACCATCAACTCTTATTGCGGTTTTGTTAAGGACCTAAACTGAACTGCTTCGCTTATTCGTACCACGACAGCTTTATATCAATGACAGCGATTCAGTGATCGATCAATGACATTTCACAGCCGCTAAGCTGTCAGGAACTCTTATTTGACTTATAACCCGGTCGATTTAACATGTCACCTGCAGGTTATACCCGTCCCTCTCACTCTCCGGGCATGACACAATCGAGTGAAAGAGACGCGTAGAAGAAAAAGGACACAAATCGTTCGGTCATTAACATTTAGCAATTCATTTGCGATCCAGTTTTTAGAAGGTCAGAGTACGAAAGAAAGCAATTCATTTTAGGAACCTATTCTGCATCGCGCTATTTTTGAATCGCTGTCTTAAAGTTGATGGTAGGCACCCTGATGTCTGTCTTGAATGACGTCTAGGGTACTTATGCGTTTTAAACGTAAATTTAACAATTGCAAATTAAGGCTATTTTAAAAACATTGAAAATGAAGTATTAGAAAATATCGTCCCGTCTCACAACTAGCTCCGATGGGACTCAAACCATCACATCCTTCCAAACACCTTCACATTTCACTGTCATGTCCGGGCGAATGCTCAACCACTGAGCTACGGAATCGTTAAGTGGTCCCATCGGAGCTAGTTGTGAGATGAGTTGATTAATAATATGTAATTCATTTTTGATATTTTCAAAAATAAAAATTGGATTGTGAATGCAAAAAAGTAAAAATTGTGATTTTGCATAAAAAAACAGAAAATAACTAGTACCTATGTTGTCAACGATTTTGAATATTCAAGTGTTATCAAAATTGAAGTGCCTTCGGTAAAAAAATCTTTGTTCGTTAAAAACTTGGCCCACAGTCCCGGAAAATATAAACGCAGTTGTCAGAAGTATTATCATTGTCTTTGTATCTTTTTGTCCCTTTGTCGTATCAAACAGCCCTGAAGTATCTGCATTATCTCAAGATATTCCATTCGCAGGGGAATCAATTATTCTAGGGTCGCATTTTTTATTCTCAAAGGTCTATATTTAATTCACATCTTGTTCTTTATTACCATCGATATAAAATCTAAAATGGATTGCTTAATTCGATTCGAGCTAGCTCGTGTCATGTAAAGTTTCATTTTATTTTGCTAAAGGTCAGCGCAGTGCGACATTTTATTTGTTGAATATAGTTGTCGCCCTCGGCTTTGTTTGAGTAGGTAGATAACGAGTTGAACTTGAAATGTTATGACGTTAATTAAGCCTTTAACCACCTCAAAATTACAAAGTTCTTTTCATCTGTGACTTGAAGGTATTATTAATGTTTTAAACAGACACAACTATTTAGTACTACTTACATATAAAAAGGGTAGTGATTAACCGATCGACTAACATATTTGTTTACCGACAAAAATACTAGGTGAGGGTCTAGGCTGCATTCGACCAGACTTTTATTCCAAGAATAACGCTTACTCTCGGATACTATAGTCAAAATAGTAAGGCGTTTTGACATTAGTATCCGAGAGTAAGCGTTATTCTTGGAGCGTTATTCTTGGCATAATAATTTGGTGAAATCCAGCCTAGTCGCCAATCTAACCTAACATAAACATATTTTTCCGCAACCTAGTATTTTAGTCGGTAAATTTAGTAATTTTTAGTCGGTCGGTTCATTATATCTATATATATAAAATTCAAAGTCCTGACTGACTGACTGACTGACTGACTGACTGACTGACTGACTGACTGACTGACTGACTGAGAAATCAACGCACAGCCCAAACCGCTGAACCTAGAGACTTCAAATTTTGCACATAGATACGTTATACAGTGTAGGCATCCACTAAGAAAGGATTTTTGGAAATTCCACCCCTAAGGGGGTGAAATAGAGGATGAATGTTTGTATGAAAGTCCGTCAGTTTTGAAGTTAGGATCTTCAAACATTGTATTTAGGCTGGCAATTGAAAATTAATATTTACCTGTGTCAGCGTTTTTGACAATTCCACCCCCGAAGGGGTGAAAAGGGGGATGAAATGTTGTATCTGGAAAGTCCTTCATTTAATTTATTATTTAGGCTTATGGTCGGAAAGTAAAACAAATAAGCAAAAACATGTTTCGTATTTTTTCGAAAACGTTCTGCCTCGCGCGAGGCTGCTCGCTTGGTGAGGGAGGACCCGCCTAATCACGTAAAAACGGCTGATCGGATTTTTATGAAATTAAAACATAGAATACTTTTTATCCTGGTTATTAGTCCCCTAAGTATTTTCTCGAATGCCCACGCGGACGAAGTCGCGGGCGGAAGCTAGTCCTACTAATATTATAAATGCGAAAGTTTAGATGTTTGGATGTTTGGATGTTTGTTACTCAATCACGCCATAACGGCTGAACGGATTTGGCTGAAATTTGGAACACAGATACTTTGTAGCCCGGAGAAGAACATAGGCTACTTTTTATCCCGGAAAAAATCATATTCCCGCGGGATGACGTCATGTAGTTCACGCGGGCGAAGCCGCGGGCGGAAAGTTAGTTCCATATAAAAATAGTATAGCTAGTTACGGTGGTTGCAGTGCGATAAAAGTAATTTATAGATTTTGTACATTCGATTTGGGTTTCAATGGCTGGTAGTTATCCTGGTATAATTGCACCAGGTATCTGATTTTGCTATTGAAAAACGTTGGCGGTAAATTCCCTAAAATTTATGTGTAATAGTGCGTAACATAAAAGTAAAGATAAAGGTTGATATTCATTCAGTAAAAGCGGTGGGCAATGAAAGATTGTTGTGAAACTAAAAAAAATATATAGGTAAATCTGTCTGAAAGTAAGAAAATTTGTTTATTTTGGCGCAAACAACGAGTACACAACATCACACAAAACAAAACCACATAAAAAAATCGTTATCCCGCGGGAATGTGATATCCATACTAATATTATAAATGTGAATGTGTGTTTGTTTGTTTGTTTGTTTGTTTGTCCGTCTTTCACGTCAAAAGGGAGCAACGGATCAACTCGATTTTTGGTATGGGGATAGTTTGGGAGCTGGAGAGTAACATAGGCTACTTTTTATTCTGGAAAATTATAAAATAAAAATGATTACTTTGTATAGAAAATCGATAAACTGCCGTACTATACAAAACTGTCATTCTTCCATAGCCGCTTCCAAAGAGGTAGGTGTCAAAGAGTATTGTAATCACTGACGTTTCGTTTTAGCCGCTTTGGATTAAAGTCCATTCGCTTAGATAGTGTCGCTCTGCCACAATGCCGTGCGGGTGTACCGACACTATCTAACCGAACGGACTATACCTACTGTATAAAAAACAGTGTATAAAACTTCTTCGCGATTATTTATTTTCATCTGTCTATCTATTATAGATGTTGGTGATACGAAGTTTACCGGGTCCACTATAATTAATATGGCAAAACAACGTTTGCCGGGTCAGCTATTACTAATAATTTTACAAAGGTGCGCCTTTGTTTTGTTTAGATTGACGGTGACGATTTATGTCAAATGTTTTACAGTTGGTTTGTTTGGGAAAATAAAAGTGTTGTTTTACTAATTATCCACAAGTTTTTTTTTCTCTCCATAAAAAACTTCCGTATACCATAAGGAACATATTTAAAAAAAAAAAGTTGAATTAGTCCAGCCGTTCTCGAGTTTTGCGCTTAGCAACATACATTTTTAGGGTTCCGAACCAAAATGAACCATTATGGTGCGACGTCTGTCTGTCTGTCACAGATGGATATCTCGAGAACTACTAATGCTATCAACTTAAAATTTGGAACTGTTTTAGATGACGTTTGCCCAACTATTTTACAAATAAGAGAAAAATAAAAATATTTATATTCTTTTGCAATAGGGACTGAAAGGGTGTCTTAAAAAGCGCCCCATTTGTGGTATCATAATTATGAAAGAGCGCTGTTTGCACATTCTCAAACATTTTTTTTACGCCCCATAGTTTTTAACTTTTGATGAAAAATGTAAAAAAATACCGTTCCCCCCTCCCGCCCGTTAGCTCCGAAGTTTGCTTAGAGAAAAATCTGAAATTATTTTATGTGATAGAAGTTTATGTAAAGATTACAGGAAAAATAAAACTATGTCTCTAAATAGTAAACTTTTTCAGAAATCATCAACAAAAATGATATTAGTTCCACTATCGGTCAAGAGCTGGCGTTGACCTAAAACTGCAATATTCTACACCGCAAATGCTCTGACGAATCTAGCCTCGCCGATGAAAACATTTTCACGTTATATTTACCCATTTCAATTTATGATGGTACGGAACCCTCGGTGCACTAATCCGACTTGCTCTTGGCCGGTTTTTATTTATATTGTAGATATTACGTCCAAACATTCTCTTGACAAAATATAATTTTCTAAAATACCACCCATAAATAAAGGAGATGTATTGTGTTATAGCCAATGGCATGCCTTGCATTAAAATTAAAGGGTTCGCCGGCATTCCAGGACCCTCGAGATTCCGCTCGGAGGGCGGCCATACGTTATCTCTATGCATACCACTCTCGTACCAATGCTCAAAAACTTATACTAACGTCCACATAAAAGAGATTGTGTAGTTACTATCAAATGCCGCTGAAATTAATATTGACCAAAACTGTACAATCTGTTACAAAGGAATAAAAATTGCTGTTATGAGCTTTGTTTTAAAATGTAAACTGTGCTTAGGGGCACCCGGCTAAAAAATTAGATATAAGCATTGGTTTCAATTGGAATTTGAAGACCATATCATGCCCATACATGGTCTGCAGTTTTTCTGAACCATGCCAATTTTTTATTTCCATTGTTTTAGCCTAAACTTCAAATTTCATAAACAACCATAGTGCCATAATGACCTATGGACGTGGTCGTTTACTATGGGTCTTATAAGAAAGCTCAAGGTCACCCAGAGGCAATGGAAAGAGCGATGCTTGGTACTTCGAGACAGAAATGTCGAGATCCGCAGGGGAACTAGAAGAATGAAGAATAATACTTACTGAAACTGCCATTTAGTTGAAGTGGCAGTGGGCGGGAAACATAGCGCGAAGAACCGATAGCCGTTGGGGCGGAAAGGTTCTGAAATGGCGACCGCGCACCGGATAGCCGGCAGCCCTGATACAAAGTGGACCGGCGATCAGTACCCCTAGTGTAAGTTTTTATGTCAAGCAAACGCAAACTATTTCGATTCCGTATTTATGTTAATTTGTATGAAAACTATATAAGCGCGCTACTCGCCGCTAGAGGCGCTAATACAAAAAAATATTTAAAGTTAGAAAGGTATAAATAATAGGTACAGTGCTTGGCTCTCGGCAACCTCAAAGTAATAAAATGTGAATCACAAAAGTTTACATGTGTTGTAGAGAGTATATTGCTTTCACTATTATTACAAAGAGTCGTTGGAAAATAAATAACTCATTAAAAAAGGATAATAAATAATATGTAAGCTTCTTCGTGATGTGAATGAATGAATGAATGAAAAACATTGATGTTATTTTAGTGTTTCACGATTGTGCTAGATCCTTCGATCAACAATAACAGTAGTATTGTTGATCGAAGGCTAGATATACGATATTTTTTATTGCAATAATGAAGAAACAATCACTTGTTTCCTCATGATTTCATCTGCGTGGAACGGTTGTATTTCTGTCTGTTGCACCGTTTTGAGATGTTTAAACTCGATACAATATGAAGATCAACAATATGTAGTTTGTCTTGGTCTGGGTGTTTTCTATTTATATTAAGTATGTATTTACAAACAAAAAGTATTTAAGTATATTATTTATCCGTTATCAAGTTTTCCATGACACAGTTTCTCAATGAAATTTACATAGGCTTAGATAATTGGTGTGATTGTAAAAAGTTACTTATTTATTTTTAATTTATTTTATTTTAAATGTGATGAATTCAGTTCTGATTCGTGCCATTCGTCTTTACCTGTAGGTATTTCATATTGCTCATAGCCACGAAAATACCAAATATAGTTGATGTAACAAAAGTCGATAGAAGTACCCGCAACTTGTTTTCACAATTTTATTGTTTTCTTAGTAATCATGAAAAATAATTTTACATAGATACATATGGATCGTATACGTTTAGATTTGGCTCCTACATCTTTAATTTTAAGTACGAGTACTGCCACCTTAACACCCTTTAAAAAATAAACCTACGTTTAGCATTTCCTCTTACCCAGCGGTTTTCTCAACCTTTCTTGTCGGAAACACCCACAAGTTCAAAGATTATTTTGATGTAGATAACATGGGCTGAGTTTAGTTGTGTCTTAGTAAGGGCTAAGAGCTTTCTCCCGTTACCCTCAGATAATTACGCATCCTGTACTTACTCGGGCGAGTACTTACTCATCGTGTGCTTACTCGGTCGTGTGTTCGGCCAGCTTTATGCGTTTTATGCCGGCCGTAAACCAAATGTGGTAACGACTGGTCCCTTCGTGATTAGTTGCAAATTGAGGGGAGGTATATGGGAGTAGGCTGTTTTGAAATGATGATGTTTCGATACCCAAAGGAGCCCGAGCGCGGTAACTCAGTGGTTACTCCGCTCGGCCTGCGATCGTTGAGGTTAAGCAACTTTCGCAATGGTCGGTCACGGGATGGGTGGTAAAATGTTTTCATATCCAGATCCTCCTAGTTTCGGAATTAAGGCACGTTGTAACCGCCTCTGTGGTCTAGTGGTTCACACCACCGATTTCAGACCAAGAGGTCCCAGCCTCGATTCCCAGTGGGGGTACATATTGTACTTATTCGGTTTGGTTAGTGGTAGGACTTGTTCTTAGTCCGCCTGGCTAGCTACCACCAACTTATCTAAGTTTGACGCCATAACAATGATGTTTTGAGCATTATTTTGTTCCGGCAGTTAGAGATCAGATAGCCAGTTCCTCAGTGATTGAGGATTCCGGAAGTAGTGCGCTTCCACCTTCAGCCTTATCACCACTTAACATCAGGTGTGTTGAAGGCTAAGTTCTGTGAATTAAAAACACAAGTTAAATTTAAAAAAAGGCGTTGGTTCCGGCTGCATTTGCAGTCGTTAATACGCATTGGGCCCGCGTGGTGGGTCATGAAGGCCCATTCTCCTTATCAATCCATAAGGAAGGCCAGTGCCCCAGCAGTGGGGACAATAAATGGCTGATAATGATGTTTCGCTTTGTTCCACCTTGTTATGATAACGCTAAGACCACATAACACGAAACATCTATACATATAATAAAACAGAAACGGAAAAAAAGTCTGTACATGGAATATTTAAAAAAAATAATTACTGCTATGTGATGTGTACACGATATAGACCCCAAAACGATAGATAATAAAATTTTTGTCTGTTTGTCTGTTTGTCTGTTTGTCTGTTTGTATGTTCGCTTTTCACGCAAAAACTACTGGACGGATTTTTACCAAATTTTGTGTAGTAATAACTAATAACCCGGGTCAACATATAGGGTACTTTTTATTGCGGGAAAATTTCTTTATATTAAAAAAAACGTTGATAACGACTGTTTGTATGTTTGCTTTTCACGCAAAAACTACTGGACCGATTTTTACCAAATTTTGTGTAGTAATAACTTATAACCTGGGTCAACATATAGGGTACCTTTTATTGCGGGAAAATTTCTTTATATTAAAAAAAACGTTGAAAAACTTATATTTGCGGGCGTCTGTTTGTATGTTTGCTTTTCATGGAAAAACTACTGGACGGATGTTTACCAAATTTTGTGTAGTAATAACCTATAACCTGGTTCAACATATAGGGTACCTTTTATTGCGGGAAAATTTCTTTGTATTAAAAAATAACGTTGACCAACTTATATTTGCGGGCGTCTGTTTGTATGTTTGCTTTTATGCAAAAACTACTGGACGGATTTTTAACAAATTTTGTATTGTAATAACTTATAACCTGGTTCAACATATAGGGTACCTTTTATTGTAGGAAAATTTCTTGACATCTTATAAAACGCAGACAAACTGACTCACATTTTGTATGAAATTAACTACAAATGTAAGTTTGTATTAGTTTTTTTAGTGATTAAACTATAAATTACCATAATTTTTTTACCTTTATTTGTACTGTAAGATCTGAAGTTTGGCAAATTTTATGATTCTAGGTCAAAAGTTTGTAAAAGTTTTTTTCTGTGATATTACTTAGACATATAACCAATTTTAGGATATTTTCCATTATTTGTATAATTCAATAATGTACCTAATACCATGCTTAAGACAAATAATGAATTAATGATAATGATGATTTTTAGGGTTCCGAACCAAACTGGTAAAAAGGAACCCTTATGGTGTGACTAAGTCTGTCTGTCTGTCACAGCTGGATATCTCGAGAACTACTAATGATATCAACTTGAAATTTGGAATAGTTTTAGACGACGTTTGCCCAACTATTTTGCAAATAAGAGACAAATAAAAATATTTATATTTTTTCTTCAATAGGGGCTGAAAGGGGGTTTTAAAAATTTGAAGTGCGGCTACTAGGGCATAAAGGGTATCATAAGATAAAAGATAAAAGATAAAAATATTCTTTATTCACTTAGACATAATATATTATGTACTTATGAATCGTCAATATTTTCCTACCACCCATCATCATACCACCAATCATATATTAATAGAGCGCTGCTTGCACACTCTCAATATTTTTTCTTTTGTATTAAGCCGCATCGTTTTTGAATTATGATGAAAAATGTAAAAAAATACCACCCCCCCCCCTTATTTCCGAAGTTTGCATTGAGAAAAATCTGAAATTATTTTAGGTGATAAGTAGAAATTTATGTAAAAATTACAGGAAAAATAAAACAATGTCTCTAAATAGTAAACTTTTTCAGAAATCACCAACAAAAATTATATTAGATCCACTATCGGTCAAGAGATGGAGCTGACCAAAAACTGCAATATTCTACATCGCGAATTCTCGGACGAATATGCCACGCCGATGAAAACATTTTTACGTTTAAAATGTCCTCCTTCCTACATACTCGCAGGTCGCTTTGGGTGAAGCAGAGTTGTAGTTTTTTCTATTTTATAAAAGAAAAGATGGTACGGAACCCTCGGGGCGCGAGTCCGACTGGCTCTTGACCGGTTTCTTCTTAGTATATTTTATACCGGTACCTTTTAGACTGTGTACGGACCGGCGCGGGCGGCGGCCCCACGCACGCCAACGAACGACATCAGGCATTGCTCGCTTCACGTTTCTGGCCTTCGAAGATCAAACTAAAGCTAGGTAAAGGATTACTGGGAGCGATTCCAGTTCACATTCGGAGTTTCTGATCATCTGATTGAGACAGATGGGAAAACAGAACCTCTTTGATGGCGTTCGTTGGCCTTTGTTGGTCTGGTGTGTACGCAGCATTAGCACAGAATATGGCATTAGACAAGCGCGATTCATCGTAGATCGCATCAACGAACGCTTAGGGGCGTGATAGCAGACAAGCGCTTGCCTATCAATTAATAAAAATAAAAAAATACTTTACAGTTTGTTATCACTACAAAGCTAATAACATGATGGCTTCTTACGTGCTTTTCTGTTGCAGTGATAATCATTGGAACTAAAACAGTTTTCATACGGCAGGACAGTCCATTTTGACAGCTAATTTCGTATTGCAAGTGGCTCCTCTGCCACGGCTGTCACCGGAACAGTCAGAAGTGTGGGACTATATTAAATTGCTTGTGACACCCTGAGAAAACTCAGTTATTGTGATTTTAATGAATTAAAAATACGTAAACTATACTTGAATTACATTTCGATTTATTGATTTGTAGATCAATTTGAATTGTTGGAAAACGGACATTGACTATTGTGATTTGATTACGATTATTGTTATTTGAAATACCTAGAAAAAAAAGTAATTTATCGCAAGGCTCTAGGTCAGCTAAGAGGATGAGGTTACTTCGTGCTTTTGAAACCGATGAGGACCGTGAAGCTCGGTTAACACGCAATCGCTAGCGCAACACTGAATCCCGCGCTTCCGAGACCTACACCCATATACACACACATAATACCTTGCGGTCACTAGAAGGAAGTGTAGATTACACATAAAATGAACAAATACAAAAGTCACTTTACCGTGCGTACGAAGTCGCGGGCAACAGCTAGTTAAGTTATAAATGCGTTACATGCTCCTTCTTAATTAATTAATTGTGTCCTGTGGCTAAGACGCCAATACACACTCGCAATAATGGACATTGCTTTATTTTCATACACACAATCTCTCTTCACAGTCTCTATTGCAGACATTGCAGATCATCTGTGCCTCTACCATTAGTTTTTTTTTACCGTTTACTGCACAGTAGACGTAAAGCAATTATTTGTATGCGAATCTGTACAGCGCCTCTGGCGGGCAGTAGCGGAACTAGTATTTCTCATACAAATTGTTTTACGTTTACTGTACAGTGAACCGTAAAAAATCTCATAGTAGAGGGACTGTTCGTTATTTCTTTACACTACCCCTATTATTCAAAATGACTCGTCTTTCGAATTTAATTATAGTCTCAATTAAGAACAAACACTTGACAGTATATTCACGTTCCTTAGATTGTTCTTTCTATGGCTGCCATTAGGCAACCATTACACAGTCAATCCAGATCGCGATCACTGATCGTGATCTTGATCGCGATCGAGATTTACTGTAGGCATTTTGCGTACACAATTTCGTACACGTACAGTCAATCTGGATCGCGATTATGATTTTGATCGCGGATCGCGATCCAGAATGACTGTGTAATGGCTGCGAAACTCAACTAATGATTTACATTATTGAAAGTTTAGGAATAGGAAGAGACTTTCAAAGTCGCTTCAAATGATTATCGGAAAATGAAACATTTATCCAACACATTTGACACAGAAAAAATTGTAGAAATACACTGACAGTTTTTTAAATGACCTGAAGTGAGCATGTTTCTATGAGATAAGGCAAGTGCCCATTTTTTCTGCAAAGGGGTTTTATTAATCTTACATGGACGACCTCCGTGGCCGAGTGGTGTACGCACTGGTTTTCTAGGTGCCGCTATCTTTAGAGGTCCTGGGTTAGATTCCCGGTCGGGTAAATATGGAAACCAAATTGTTAAATATTTCCTAGGGTCTGGCTGTATGTGGTAATAACCGTCGTTGTTTCCAATTTCCTACTTTCCTATACTTTCTGCTCAAGCTACTATAATTTGGTATTGGAACAATGTATGTGATGGTGTCCAATTTTTATTTATATTTATTTACTAGCTTTCCGCCCGCGGGTTCGCTAGCGTGGACTACACGACGTTATCCCGCGGGAATTTGAATTTGTTTCTGGATAAAGAGTAGCCTTTGTTCCTCTTCAGGCTACAAAGTATCTGAGTCCCAAATTTCAGCCAAATCCGTTAAGCCGTTTTGGCGTGATTGAGTAACAAACATTCAAACATCTAAACATCCAAACATCTAAACTTTCACATTTATAATATTATATATGGTAGGAAGTAGGATTTTATTTTTACACGGGGATAAACAGAACGTATTTTTATATCTAAAAATGATGATATGTTTTATTATAAAATATTCCAATGAAACAAGCGAAGCGTTAAGCATAATAGGTCTTTACCTATGAAATTGCCGTTTTGTATGGAGATTTCTGTAATTATTTTTTTTCCATACTAACGTTTTTGTTATTATTTAACGACTAATATTATGTAAATTTACAAAATTTTACACGCGTATTTATGGACATTTTAACTACTAAATGACACATTCGTTAAGAGAAAAAAATTTTTTTTCACTAAGTTACAACTAATAAAGTACGAAATTCTGGAAACAAAAATAGTCGTAACTTTCGGAATAAGTTTTTTCTATGTAAATAATCAAATATCGTGGTTATTAAATTATCAAAAGTTGCTCGATACGGTCTTAATGTAACGCAATATTAAAGAAATTATATATTTCTAATATTATAAAAGTTGTTAAGTTATATGTACAAAAGTAAAAAAAGGCAATTTCATATGTAAAGACCTATTATTAAAGCGATAGCGCTGTAATATTTTTCATTTATTTTGTTCCATATCAAAGCAATGACGATGATATTAGCACGGCACAAATTATCTTAGTTACGATGCTACTAAGTTTACTAACAACAAATCAATTCCATTAAAATCCCAACTATAAATATCGAATATCATACGAGCTACATCACACTATTACCTATACATTAAGGCAACTCATACTGTCTAACAGCATTACCATATAAATATTTGATTTAACCGTAGGGGCCAATGCGCCAGTTAGAACGTAAATAGAATTAAAAATAACACATTTAGTTCAACTTAGAATTTTTCCTACGGCAAATACCCCCAAGAACCAATAAAACCCTACATATTCTTAAACGACATGTGTCAAAAAGTTTGAATGTAACCGTATCAGCCAGTGTGCCAGTGCTGGGAACGTTTAAAAAATAGAATTTAAAAAGCTGCAGGCGGGCTTGCGTCACGGGGGTGTGGCGCGGCGTGACGTCACCGACGGAAATAGATCGCGCGGTCGGGGCTTGTAGGGGCAAGTTTACACCGTGTCGATATATATAGTTTTTTTATGGGTTGGAACGTTTCTGACTGAATTTTATAGTTAAATGGAATTAAAAGGGTTTTTTTTTACTGTTTTGATAAAGTTAATTTTTCGTAGGTGAAATTGATGCATTTTTAAAGATAGATTATCCCGTACTTTAGCTGTGCCCTATTTGAGTACGTTTTATTAAATTATTTCTATAGTGTGTTACATGTGCAACATCTCCCAAAGGGTGTTTCAAGAAAGTCTTGTATTTAAATGACATCTATCGCGATAGGTAATTAGTAAATCATAATATATAATCTAAACACTTCTCCTTTTTCCGTAAGTAGGCCCTGAGCCCAGCAGTGGGGACATTTAAAGGGCTGATGACGAACCTGAACACTTTCTAATTTCTAACTAATCCACCATTTAATTCTGGCAACAGTTAGAGATAAGATAACCAGTTCCTCAGTGATTGAGGATTCCGGAGTAGTGCGCTTCCACCTTCAGCCTTATCACTATGTAACTTCAGTTGTGATGAAATTAAATGCCACCCCGTTGTGTGTAAAAACAAAAAACAACGAGTATGCTTTAGACCACACGACTGAAGTAAAACTTATTTTATAAGACGTTGACTTTAGTACCTACACTTTATGACTTTTCTCTCTTCCATCAACTTCCGTTGTAACGCTCTCGTCCCTTCCGTTCCTAACATTCACCAGCTTGCTCCCCAAGTCAAGCGTGAGTAATGAAGTTTTACCAAAAAAAACATGATTAGACTAGATTAGATTAGATAATACTTTACTGCACACACAAACATAAAAACATCATACAAATTACAAATAACAAGAACAGTTGTACAATTAGGCGGCCTTATCGCTTAGCAGCGATTTCTGCCAGGCAACCCATATTTATGGAATAATAGTGAACGAAATTTATGACTTTATAGTTATAAACAAATGTTGATTAGTAAATAAAAAACCAAACGTATGTTATTACTTTCCGTCTCTTGTAATACGAGCATCCGACACAATATGAACACGGGCTTACGTGTTGTGCTTGTGCAGCTGTACTGTGTACGCGGGCCAACGTTGTGCAGGTAATTATGCCGACGTCACGGCTTAATTGAGAGATGGATGTAGGTCATTGATCTGGATGGCGCGCTTCTATGGGTTTGAGCGTTTGGTTGCGACTCTTTGGGTTTTGGTGATGAGGGCACACATGACAGTTATCGTTTTTAACAGAATCTATTTAAATAAATAAAAATCGGCCAAGTGCGAGTCGGACTCGCTCATGAAGGGTTCCATACCCACTTAACGTACCGATTACGTACACCTAGCAAAAATACCACTGTAATTTTTTACCAGAAAAAAATAACTTTGTTTTTCATATTATTCGTATGAATGACAAAGTTATATTTACGGTTTTCGAAAATGTGTTATATCTCAAAAACTTATAAAGCCTACTTAGCTGTGATAGTTTTCCTTTTAACTTCGTCATAATGTACTACTATCGTGAATTTTTCACGTATTCAAGACCAACCATTTGGCTGGTAGGGGGGGGGGGGGGGGGGACACATGACTCTAAATTGAAATTGCTATCCAACGACATCCCACACAGGGTAGACAAGAAAAAAAAATTACATACCCACTTCACGTGTAGGGGAGGTAACCTAAATATTTTTTTTTTTCAAAATTTTACTTTACCACTTTGTCGGCGTGATAAATATGTATATACATGCTAAATTACACCTTTCTAGTACTAAGAGCCTATGAGCTAGACTGGGGTCAGACGGACGGACGGACAGACGGACAGACGGACAGACGGACAGACGGACATGGCGAAACTATAAGGGTTCCTTGTTGACTACGGAACCCTAAAAATGAATGTTAGTATAGGAAAAATGTGATAGTAGAAAACCACGAGCCCTAAAAGTAGCTTTCAGGCGCTACATACTTTAGGTTTTTTACTATCACATTTTTCCTATACTTACAAAATTGCATTGTGAATGCATAAACATAATTTAAAAATCTCAAAAATGGATGTTGCTAAGCATAAAACTTGAGAATGGCTGGACCAATTCAGCAATTATTTTTTCATGTTTCTGTAATACAGAGAAAATACATAAAAATTGCGTGGAAAATAGTAAAGCTGTCAAACATTTGTCGTAAATCGTCACGGTTAATCTAAACAAAACAAAGGGGCATACCTTTGTAAATTTTAAGTAGGTAATATCACATTCCCGCGGGATAACGTCGTGTAGTACACGTGGGCGACGTTGCAGGCGGAAGGCTAGTCATGTAAAAAAAGAATATCGAGATCTGCCCCGTGGCTTTCTTTTTACTAACGATATCGCCAGTAGAATAGAAATAAAATGTATGGGATTGACATTTCAATTGACCTCTGTCAAATTCCTCTTTCTGTATCTGTGTTGTGTAGAGTTCTGACCATGAAGCTCGACTTAATACTCTGAGGTAACTGGATTTCTCACCCTGAATAAAAAAGTGTACCCAGCAAATTTGACATTTATGTATGTAGTGGCTGTCAGTTGTCCCATATGACCATGAAGTTTGACTTAATACTCTGAGGTAACTGGAGCTCTCACCCTGAATAAAAAAGTGTCGCCAGCAAATTTGACATTTATGTATGTAGTGGCTGTCAGCTGTCTCATATGACCATACGTATTTTTTTAAAGTGTAGGTGAGACAGAAGACAGCCACTGTGTTATTTGTGGTATTCAAAAAATTGTTAGTACTGCACCCTCCAGTTACCTCAGTATTAAGTCGAGCTTCATGCATATGACCATACGTATTTTTTTAAAGTGTAGGTGAGACGGAAGACAGCCACTGTGTAATTTTTGGGGACAAAAAAGTGTTAGTACTGCACTCTCCAGTTACCTCAGTATTAAGTCGAGCTTCATGGTTCTGACCTTCGATTTACAAAATCACTAGATAACAACTTATTTTAATTTTTAGTTTTTTGCATTCACAATGCAATTTTTATTACTGAAAAATGGAAAATGAAGTATTTAGAAAAAATCGACCCGCCTCACAACTATAGTCCCATCGGAGCTAGTTGTGAGACGGGTCGATTTTTTCTAAATACTTCATTTTCCATTTTTCACTAGATAACAAGTTGGAGTGTCAGAACGGTCAGAACCCAACGAATAAGAGCGCACCTTAAAGGTACGCTTTTATACCTATCTTATCACTTTCTGTCATTAGTGACGTAAGATGGTAACATTCATAACCTTTTTCTCTGTTTAAAAAAAAAATTGTCGGTGCCATATTTGATTTTTATTTTAGTTTGTAACGCCTTATCTTCTGTAGCTATCGATAAGGCAATATATATTTAATGTGGACAAGGTGTTTCTGTTTGAATGCAGGTAGGTCATCATGCCGACGTCACGGCTTAATTGAGAGATGTTGAATGTCATTGATCTGGATGGCGCGCTTTTATGGGGCAATGAAGTTCGATGACTCCTTGGGTTATTGGCTTGGATATAGGGGAGATGACAGTTAACGTTTTCAAGACACAATCAAGTAGCCAGAACGTTTTGTTTTCAAATCATATCGACTTACATTAGAACCACGTGCAGAGTTCTGACTTTTACGTGACACTCTTCGATCGTAAAAATCGAAGATAATACTGCATGATATTAATTTTTCATTTCCTATTCAATCGTTATTATTTTGCCGTCGTTTGCCAGTTTTTTGGATATTTTAAAAATTTCAGCAAAAATATTCCTTTGTTAGTTTGAGTCGACTTCAAAAAAACCATAAAAAACAGGTTATCAGTTTGAACTGTATGTGTGTGATGTGATTTAGTTGGAATTGGATACTATTTAGGTAAGTATAGCATTTTATTTAGACTTATAAGCACGTGTACTACATTTTGTAAGTGTATGTATGTATGTTTGATGTTTGTTCACGAATTTCTCTAAAACTAAAAGTCATATCGAGATGATTAGATACAGGGAACAATCCAATTTTCAAAAAAATCGGTTTAGTAGTTTTTGTGATATGGTTATCTTATGGTACAATCTACACTAAAAATTAAGAAATAAAATCAAAATCAAAATCATTTATTCATTGTAGGCTGATAAGTACAGCACTTGTGAACGAAATAAAAAAAGTAATTAAAAAATTTAAATTGTATTCAAAAAGTGCCTGTCAACTGAAAAGGGAAAAATAATATAAAGTAGGTACGTACCTATTTTTGAGGTCGGTGCAAGCCAGGATCAAAATTGAATTCCTTTTTTTAAACGTTTTGAAAGTTTTAAACAATTGGTTTAATAATGAGGTTTTTACTTATCCGTATAGTTTCAGAAACATTTGGAATAGTGGCAATGCTGATTCTTCACGATTTTGTCAGTGAAATGGTATCGCAGGCCATTTTCGCTTTTATGTTGCCTCAGATTTTATTTTTTATTTTATTTTTATTTTCTTTATCTCAGTAGCGGTATCTGCTAGATTTTATGTGATTCGATTCTCTATCGCAATTCGCTGTTCGTAGTTATTGGAAATAACCACAACAGGATTGCTTCGTTCAACGAAGGTAAAGTAAAACCATAGAAAAATATAATATTTCCATTCACTGAAAATGAAGTATTAGAAAAAAACGACCCATCTCACAACTAGCTCTGATGGGACTCGAACACACGACCTTACACTGTCTGGGCGAATGCTCTAACCACTGAGCTACGGAGTCGTGATTAACAGTCCTCAACAATAATAATAATTTATTTCCATAATTTCATAACATACATTTTGAATGTCACTATGTCAGAATCATGATCAGAACCCAAAATAGGCTGACAACTAGCGCCTTAAAAAGACAAAATGTTGACCGCGTTCTACAAACAAGGGCTTTATTACCAAAGCCAATCGCGTTTATATATAGTGCAAGGTTCACGGCCTCCGGACACTTTCGCTGCGGACGAAACTGCACGCTATATTTAACGAATTAAGGTCTATTTTGGGATTCGCTTTCGTTAAGGTCGGTTTTGCTATTCCGTATTCGTGAATTACAGTAACAGTTGTAGTGGGAATGTGCATCTTTGGAACAGTGACCTGGGTGCATACCACCAACTTTAAAACAGCGAGTTATTTAAATTTTTACTTTTTTGCATTCACAATGCAATTTTTATGGTTGAAAAATGGAAAATGAAGTATTTAGAAAAAATCGACCCATCTTACAACTAGCTCCGATGGGACTCGAACCCACGACCTTTCGCTATCCGGGCGACTGCTCTAACCACTGAGCTACGGAGTCGTTCAGTGAGTAAGTTCAGTTTACAACAATAATGCAGGGCCCCAAGTCTGCTAATTTACAAATGGTTCAATTGAATCTTAATTGGATCTCAATAGCGGTTTTTGACATTTTTGGTATTCTGCTACTAACGTAAGACCAATGGTATACGACTGAACTGCCATTGAACTGCCATCGGAATATTTGCTAGTCTGCTCTTCAATCGTAGCTCGATTGTGGAGTTAATCGGTATTCTCTTTGACATTTGTTTGACAGTACTCTCAATGGGGTATGTATCATAATAACTACGGTCATTACGACTATGGTCGAAATAACTACGATCGATTCACATATTTTCGTAATGACTATTGAACGACTCAACTACTGTTCATTTCACCTACGGTTGATTGAACTACAGTTGATTCAACTAACGGACGATTGGCCTAATGTTCATTTCATCTAATGGTTGTTTCGACTATGAACGACTCGCCTACAACAAGCTTATGAATTGGAAAGTTTATTAAATGGATTTGGGCGCGTTGGATTGTTTATTTGGTTAGGGTGTCGAAAACATAAAATTTTTGACTGTTTTAGTATGAAGCGGGGACTTGCAAAATTTTCAAGAATGAATTTTATAAAAATGCAAATATCTCGAAAACGGTGCGTCATAGCTGAAATCTAGCAAAATTTTCGATCCCCTATGGTAGCCCGGAGATACCTAGGAGGCATCCGATGGACATACAAAAATTTTTTTTTTTATTTATTTGCTCAAAAAATTTTTTGTTATTTCAAAATTTTTATATCTTTTGGGAAAAACAAAAGGCGGGACAGGGGGCGAAGCCCCCCTCCAAGGGGGCTCGGGGGGCGAAGCCCCCTGCCACCCAACAAAATGTAACAGACGTTTTAGGTTAGGTTAGGTTAGAATAGTGACCAAAACGCCGCGCGAGCCGAGCGAGCGAAGCGAGCGTGTCGCGGCAGCGGCCGGCGAAGCGCCAGAATCGACTTTATACACCCTCTCTACCCCCTACTTCAGTTACATAGAAAATGGGAATATGTATATAGTCGTTTTTGGCGCTTCGCCGGCCGCTGCCGCGGCACGCTCGCTTCGCTCGCTCGGCTCGCGCGGTATGTTCATGTAAACCTAACATGATCGTCGCTTCGCTCCTCGCACCTAACAGCAATACAGTCACGACCAATAATATGTATACAACATAGGACTATATCATATTACAATATTGAATGACTTCTGTGACACTGATCGTTTTCTTTTGGAACGCTACAGTGTGACAAAGTTCTATGTTGTATTGTATACATAATATTATTGCTCGTGTCTGTACATGAGTCACTATTTTTAAACTTAATAAACCGTGTAGGTGAGTTGACCGTAGGTGAGTTGTTCGTAGGTGAGATGACCAGTAGTGATTTCGTACATTAGTTATTTTAAAAATAGGTGTAACGACCAATAGTTATTTTGAACAGTAGGTCTTTTGACCGTAGTTATTTCGACCATAGTCGAAACGACCGTAGTTATTATGATACATACCCGAAGGCAACACCATTTACTATCCAACTGAGACTCCATTACGATTCAATTACGATTCAACTGCGATTCTATTGAGCTGACGTACAAGTTTTTACAGAATACCCAATTTGTTTTAATCGTAATGGAATCGTAATTGAGTCTCAATTGAATATCAATAGAATCTTATTAAAATTAAAATTAGCAGACTTGGGGCCCAGGTGTCATGTTAGCTTGGCCGAGTTATAAGTCAAATAAGAGTATGTGACAGCTTAGCGGCTGTGAAATGTCATTGAATGATCACTGAATCGCTGTCATTGATATTAAGCTGTCGTGGTACGAATAAGCGAAGCAGATCAGTTTAGGTCCTAAACAAAACCGCAATAAGAGTTGATGGTACGCACCCTGTATTTAGCTCATTGTTACCTACAATTAGTATTTTTACAAGCTTTTTATTAACTTGCCATGTTAGTTAGTTTGTTAGTTAGTAGTGGGGGACAAATCTTGCAAGCTTAATTTGACCCACTTCCCAGCGTCCGATGGAGCTGAAATTTTGTATACAGGTTTGGTTTAGATGACAATACAATATTAAAGTACAGTCAGCAAAAAAGCTTGTCATGAAAATGAAATTTTTACTAAAAACTTATTTTTGTAACATAATATAAGGAGAGAATAAAAGGAATATGTTACTTGAAATATAATGACATTGTAAAAGAGACATGACATAAAAGGCGACATAAAATGTCTCAAGCATTTAACAAGGCAGCTTTGGTATTCGTACAATGCTACGCTTCTTGTCGTAGCGTCCCGTAGCACCGTAGTCCGTAGCCGTGTAGCGATACATGAAACAGTACTGTGAATACTTTTTACCACACTTTTATTAGCTTCACTTGTAACTAAGTCACAATGTAAGAAAATCTTGGAGTTCAATTTTAACCTACTTCTAATAGTTGTATTGATTTGAAACTTTGCAAGTCTATATGAATCCGATGACAATACAATAATTTGCTACCATCGAGCTGATCTGATGATGGAGTCAAGAGGTGGGCAACAGAACTCTTCAATGGCTGTTAGGAAACCCCTCGAGTTTAGGCTCCGTTGTTTCGTTCTGATGAGACTTTTTAGCTGCACTTGGTGGTGAGGGTCTGATGATGGAGCAAGGAGGAAGCCAGTGGCACTCCTTAATGACCAATAGGAAACACCTCGAGTTTTGGCTCATTTGTTTTGTTCTGATGAGGCCTAATCGCTACACTTGGTGGTGAGGGTCTGATGATGGAGCAGGAAGGAAGCCAGTGACACTTCTTAATGAGCAATAGGAAACCCCTCGAGTTTGGGCTCATTTGTTTCGTTTCGATAAGACCTATTCGTTACACTTGGTGGTGAGGGTCTGATGATGGAGCTGGGAGGAACCCAGTAAAAACTTCTTAATGACCTCAAGAAAGCCCCTCGAGTTTGGGCTCATTTGTTTCGTTCTTATGAGACCTATTCGCTACACTTGGTGGCGAGGGTCTAATGATGGAGCAGAGAGGAAGCCAGTGGCATTTCTTAAAGACCACTAGGAAACCCCTCGAGTTTGGGCTCATTTGTTATGTTCAGACGAGACCTATTCGCTACACTTGGTGGTGAGGGTCTGATGATGGAGCTGGGAGGAAGCCAGTGGCACTCCTTAATGACCACTACTAAACCTTTTGATTTTGGGCTCATTTGTTTCGTGCTGATGAGACCTATTTGCTACACTTGGTGGTAAGGGTCTGATGATGGAGCAGGGAGGAAACCAGTGGCACTCCTTAATGGCCAATAGGAAACCCCTCGAGTTTGGGCTCATTTGTTTTGTTCTGATGAGACCTATCTGCTACACTTGGTGGTGAGTGCCTGATGATGGAGCAGGGAGGAAGTCAGTGGCACTCCTTCATGACCACTAGAAAACCCCTCGAGTTTGGGCTCATTTGTTTCGTTCTGATGAGACCTATTCGCTTCACTTAGTGGTGAGGAACTAAAAGACTCTACTTGAATTTGTAAAAATAAATACATACAGTCACGTCTTTGAGTTATAATGTTTACGGGGTGGGTAGACACATGATTGGACTGTGAAATCGATTACTATTCATCCATAGCTTGCCATTAAATAAACTAAAAAGTAAAAAATAAATATGTAGTTTAAAAAACTAAAAATACACACTTTTATAGGAAGCAGACTTAAAAGTACAAAATAACCGTCTATTCAGTAACTGAAATTAAAAAGCGTGGTGCGCGTTGTCAATATTAAGCACTTACTTGAAATGCATGGTTTGCAAAGGGCGCACCACGCTTTTTAATTTCAGTAACTGAATAGACGGTTATTTTGTACTTTTAAGTCTGCTTCCTATAAAAGTGTGTATTTTTAGTTTTTTAAACTACATATTTATTTTATAATAATAGGGGTTAAAGAATGAAATTGCCGTTTTTTTCTTTTGTACATATAACTTAACAACTTTTATGATATAAGAAATACATAATTTCTTTAATATTGCGTTACATTTAGACCATATCGAACAGCTTTTCATAATTTAATAACCACGATATTTGATTATTTACATAGAAAAAACTAATCTCCAAAGTTACGACTATTTTTGTTTCCAGAATTTCGTACTTTATTAGTTGTAACTTAGTGAACATATTTTTTTTGCTCTTAATGAATATGTCATTTAGAAGTTAAAATGTCCATAAATACGTGTGTAAAATTTTGTAAAGTTACATTATATTAGTCGTTGAATAAATTACAAAAACGTTAGTATGGGAAAAAAAATCTACAAAAATCTCCATGTAAAACGGCAATTTGATACTTCAACCCCTAATATTAACACTTGGCGTGCCTGGTGGGTCTGACGGACCCATTATATTAAAATATATTTGTAATAAAAGAAGGATTGCTAGAAGATTTTTATTTATATTTATTGGTTTATTCAATCATGTTTTATATGGAGTTAAATAAAAAAACAAATGGCAGTAAATTTTCAATCCTTATAAATAAAACAAATATACCTCTTACAAATGGACCTCCTTACTAATACATTCTAATCTTACATTTTAATATGAAATCATAAGTCCCGTATGCACTTTGCGCACGTGTTAATCACACGGAAGTGGGCGCTGGACTGACACCAAAATGACCTTGAATTCGTAATGCGCACCTACTCAAGCACAGGAAACGCTTAGTTTGGAATTACAAAAGATTTTGACGATTATTTGTAACAGTGGGTCTGTCAGACCCTACCAGGCACGCCAAGGGCTAAGTATCTATGTTGTAGTGAGTTTAGTGTAACTAAAAAATTCAACAGAACGTTGCTATTGACCTTGAATTCGTAAAGCGCAGCTACTCAAGCACAGGAAACGCTAAGTTTGGAATTACAAAAGATTTTGTCGATTTTTTGTCAGTGGGTCTGTCAGACCCTACCAGGCATGCCAAGGATTAAGTATCTATGTTGTAGTGAGTTTGGTGTAACTAAAAAATTCAATAGAACGTTGCTATTTCTTACCTTAATTTTAACGGCCTTGCACTTTAAAACTTAAAGGCCTCGAAGGGTGTTGGTGCCGTAAAATCCGTAAATAAATTAGAAGGCGCCAGTTTATTACATAATTTCATGGGCCATCGTTGTGGATTCATATTTTAATTCGAGTTCCGAAGAAACTTTGTAATGGCGGCGCGGTGGCCGAGTGTCGTGCGTAATTGGGGCCGACTTGTGAATATGCACGATTTTCCGCAAATCATTACTTTGGGATAAGTTTTCGTGGAATCAGAGACCTTTGATAATTTGTTGAGTTCAACCAAAGTGGGAGCCGATAGCGGCAGCATTTTACAAGCTTTTATTTGACTTGCAGTGTATGTATGTATATGTATGTCCGTTCGGGTCAAATCTTGCAAGCTTAATTTGACCCACTTCCCAGTGTCCGATTGAGCTGAAATTTTGTATGCAACTTTGGTTTAGATAACAATACAATATTAAAGTAGGTACAGTCACCAAAAAAGCTTGTCATAAAAATGAAATTTTTACTATAACTTTTTAAGCATACGTTTTCAGAGTTGTGGTTTTCATATTTTTTTATCGATTGAGTTTATTTTTGTTTTCTTAAAAAAACATTGATCTTACTGAATTGATTTCAACTGTTTGTTTAGTGTGTGTTAGATTCGGTGTGCGTACATGTTAGATCATAATTTTTTTTATAATGGCTGTTAAGCAACTTTCGCAAAGGTCGGTCACGGGATGGATGAACTAAAACTTTAAATCTTGAGCTAATCCCTGTTTCGAAAAAATTCAAAATTCAAAATTCAATATCGTTTATTCAATTTAGGTTTGTTTAACAACACTTATGAACGTCAATGAAGCTACGCCATCGGTTCGCAAATCCTACGGCAGGAGACCTTGTAGCGAGAAGAACCGGCAAGAAACTCGCCAAGGGCTATTTTTTTCTCCCTGTTTTAACTTATACAGAGTCGTCAAATTTGAAAAGTGACCTTCACATAATAGTAAGGTTACTTTCCATCACAATACAGAATGCCGCTTAAATTAAGTACAATTTTGCTTATTACCTAAAACAGTAAACAATTTTCAACTAAACAAGGAATCAAATAGTTTAATGGACACACTAATCTTAATCTTATTCACATTGTATTATACGATAGGATTAATGAAAAGGAAACTGCAAGCTGCGCTGTATATTCAAATTTATAAGTATTAACAAATAAAAGGAATTTTTGAATAAATAAAACAATTATTAGAAAAATTGCTGTTACTGTAAGACACGGATACCAAAATTACTATGAGACACACCAGCTCGCTCATAAATCAATATAATACTATTATTAACCATATCCCGAACACCTTTAACACAAGTAGACATGAGCAGACCCACCCCACTGGCAGCACCCGTTCACGAGCATGACGCATGAGCCAGCCATCGCTTCGCTCAACCATATTTTAGGGAACGTAACGACCCGACTCACACGACACCACCGCAGGAATGTTTAACGAGAGCATGACATACTTAAGCTACCCGTGTTAAATGCCGAATTAAAAAAAAAACAAATGCTAAATACTAGAATGTAACACAATACAATAAAAAAAATTAAATTAAATTATGACCAAGCCATTTTGTCCTTTAAGTAATCGTTAACAGTATAATATCCTTTTTTAACGAGGCCATTTTTTATGTGCATCTTAAACTTTTCAATAGGCAAGTCCAATAGACCATCTGGAATTTTGTTGTAAAAGCGTATCCCAAGACCCAGGAAAGATCCATGAACCTTCTCTAGCCTGTACCGAGGCATTACAAGTTTATTTTTATTTCTAGTATTTCGGTTGTGCAAATCACTATGTTTGATATATTCATTTATATTGCAACGAACGAAAACTATGCAATTAAATATAAATTGGGATGCAGCTGTTAATATACCAATCTCTTTGAATTTGTCCCTGAGAGATGTCCTGGAGCCTAGCTGATAAATCGCCCTTATAGCTCGTTTTTGTAAAATAAATATAGTCTGTATATCAGCTGCTGTCCACCATAACAGAATACCATAAGACATGATACTATGAAAATAACTGAAATACACAATCCTAGCCGTTTCGACATCTGTTAACTGTCTCACTTTCCTAATAGCATATGCAGCTGAACTAAGTTTGCCAGCAAGCGTCGTGATATGTTTGGTCCATTGAAGTTTCCCGTCAAGAGTTACACCCAAGAAAACGGTTGAATCTACTAAATCCAATTTTTCATCATTAATTTTAATATTAATAGGTTGATCACGTACATTTGGCAAAGCAAACTGGACACACTTTGTTTTCTTTGCATTAAGCTTTAGATTATTTACATTAAACCAAGTAAGAATTTGTGAGAGTGCTTCATTTACATCGTCAAACTGAGTTTTATTCCTGTCGATATTAAAAATCAAGGAGGTATCATCCGCAAACAAGACAATCTCACAAAATCTTTCTGCAAAGAACGGTAAATCATTTATATAAACCAAAAAGAGGAACGGCCCTAAAATTGAACCTTGAGGTACGCCCATCTTAACATGACAGCCGGATGATTTTTCGCCATTAATGTCAACGGCCTGAGTCCTGGAACTGAGATACGACAATAACAAATTTTGAGCATTATTCTTCACACCATAGTGATTTAGCTTCAACAGCAGCGTCCGATGCTCCACGCAATCGAAAGCCTTAGACAAGTCGCAGAAAATGCCAAGAGCATTCCGCGACCCCTCCCAGGCCTTAAATATATGTCTTAAAAGCGCAACCCCAGCAGCAGTTGTAGATCGACCCTTTGAAAAACCAAACTGTTTACTATGTAAAAGATGATTTAAATTAAAATACGTTAATAACTGTTCCAGTATTATTTTCTCAAATATCTTACTTACGAAAGTCACGTTAAGCCGTTGGTTAGGCCAGCAGTGGTCATTATTCACATTCCTCACTCATCATTATCAGCCATCTAATGTAGGTACATTAGATGGCTGATAATGATGATGATGACTGTTACTCTTCATTGCTTTGGATGAACAAGAAGTTGTTACCCAGGGTTGGGTTATTTTATTTATTTTACAAACTATAGTTCAAAATTTAATTTTGGTCCTTTTTCGGTCTTGGTTTTTCGACCATTTGGCACCTTTGCATACGGTATGTATGAAAAGGTGCCAAAAGGTCGGAAAACGACGTTTAGTTTGATGAAAAGAACCTGTAAAAATTGAAATATAGAGTACTGTTTAAAAAAATAATTCTTCAGTGTTTCTTAAATATGGTTCCCTTTTCTCAAAGGTACCTTTATAGGGCGCAGTAAACATTAACCGCGCCGTTCAGATAAAAATTAAGGATATTGCAGCAATCATCCTGAATGTCTCCGTTGTTATGATTAAATAAAACAGAAAGAGCATCCCTTTCAGTCGCTTCAGGAAACGACGAGTTTATTTTTGGTTGTAACAACGCTTTATTTGTATTTTGTAAGTTCAGTGCGTTAAAAAG
Source organism: Crambus lathoniellus (assembly GCA_949710035.1). NCBI lineage: Eukaryota > Metazoa > Arthropoda > Insecta > Lepidoptera > Crambidae > Crambus > Crambus lathoniellus. The sequence continues at coordinate 2,065,849 of OX453301.1, read as the reverse complement.
ATAAGGGAGTTGTTGTTAAACCGCCTCTGTGGTCTAGTGGTTCACACCACCGATTTCAAACCAAGAGGTCCCGGGTTCGATTCCCAGTGGGGGTACATATTGTATTCGGTTTGGTTGGTGGTAGGACTTGTTCTTAGTCCGCCTGGCTAGCTACCACCATCTTATCTAAGTCTGACGCCATAACAATGATGTTTTCAGCATTATTGTGTTCCGGCAGTTAGAGATAAGATAGCCAGTTCCTCAGGATTGAGGATTCCGGGAGTAGTGCGCTTCCATCTTCAGCCTTATCACCACTTAACATCAGGTGTGATGAAGGCTAAGTGCTACCCCGTTGTGGATAAAAAAAAAAGAATATCTATTTCGGCTGAATATTTTAATCATTATCGTTGAAGTAAGTGGATTCACTCATAAACAAATGATTTGCTTTTCAAACTGCAATTTTCCAGATTTTGCTAAGTGTTCGCTATTCAAACGCTTCTAAAAATAATATATAGAGTTTGGACAAACGTAATTACTAATAATTTAATTTCTTTTAATGATTTTTACTTATTTAACAACTAGCGGATCCTCGCGGTTTTACCCGCGTGGTACCCGTTCCCGTGGGAATATCGGGATAAAATATAGCCTATGTCACTCAGGAAGAATGTATTCTCTTATTCGGTCCAGTAGTTTCGGAGCCTATTCGATGCAAACAAACAAACAAACATTAGTATAGAAATAGCAGCCACTCGTAATTCCGACGTGATAGTGTAAAATTTGGTTTTTTACTGCTGCCTTAAGAAGGTCGAATATCGCAATATCCAATTTAACATTCGTTAAGAAGCTCCTTTCCTAATTTCAGCTTCACCGATCTTTTGGTTGCGAATGTCCAGTGACGAATCAGTGACTTGGTTCAAGATTCAAGATTCAAGATTCAAATTTGTTTATTCAATTTAGATTGTTATTTACAATACTTGTGAACGTCATAGAAGCTACGCCATCGGTTCGCAAACCCTACAGCGGGAGGCCTTGGAGAAGAACCGGCAAGAAACTCCAAGGGTTGTTTTTTTCTCCCTGTCTTATTTCATACAGAGTCGTCAAATTGAAAAATGACCTTAACATGGTATGACTAAGGTCAGTTTCCATCACAATTACACAATGGGTTATGATAAATACAGTTAAGTATAGGCGAACTAATGATCATAGCGGTGAACAATTTTCAGTTAATTAGGAACTCTACTTAGGGTGACTTTCACCACTGATATTTAAACGTGATTAACGCTAAACATGTTTAATACATAGTTCTTTCTCTGTCATCTGTTTGAATGTGACAGTGACAGAAATACGTTTTAAACATGTTTAGCGTTAATCGCATTTAAATATCATTGGTGAAATCGGGCCTAAAAAGCTTTAATATTAGTTTAAAACAAAAGACAATTCTACTATATACTGCAAGTTGGTTACTTTATTATATTGGTTCAGTTAAACAAAAACGTAGTAAAGTAAAAGCTATTCAAGTCGAAACTGTTTTGTTACAGTGTCAGAGCACTCTATCACTGAGGCTTAGTGATAAATAATCAAAATACGTACGAAGTTCACTCACTTAAATGTTCAATTTAATTAATAACCGGCATAAATGTAAGCCTTTTCCTTGAGACGGCAAGTTCTCGTAATTAATCACAATATAAACAATATTAACGACGGTAGGTCACACCAATGAAATACTAATTAATAAACAGTTAACTGATTGTGAACTTTAAAACAAATATATCAAAGCTCCTTTTGCAATAACCGAAGGAGCCCCCGCTGAGGACGCGGTTTGATTTATTTTCTGCTGAAATAAATATTCATAAAAAGGTACATAAATTAGTGTCGCGAAAATTGTATGGTCGGTGGAATACGGAAAATGTTAACGACATGTAGGTACCTATGTTAAATTCATGTTTTATGATAAACATTTTGATAAACGCTCACTTGACAACTAAAGAAGGCGACCCATAAATTTTACTTTTAAAATCCTAACGTTTAAATTTTCATCCTAATTTATAAGAAAAATACTTAAACTTACTATGTTAAACAAACATTATGATAAACTATGAAATTGTATGATAATAAGCAGTTGTAATGTAAGTGATATGTAAGATAAAAGGATAAGAAGAATTAATGATGATGAATTTATGTTAGTAACACGATGTGCGTGACATAATGCATCAGGCAATATCACATCTCACTTACCGTTAAAAGTACAACATGTTGCATTAAAACCGTATGATATTTAGTATTATCACTGCCATACGTTTATATGCTTCAAGTTTCCACTAAATAATACACAATCAATTATTAACTGCACCTAAAATTTTAACCAACAAAAAAGTACCTATTTCATCTAAAATTCTAAAGCGTCTTATAAGAGCTTTTAAAACGGCCACAAGTATTTCCGCATACCTTTTGTTCATATTTCCGAAACCAATCTAACGTGATCTCTGGACTCCTCACGAAAGGAGGAGATCGCTTAAAGATATGGATGTAGGGGGTTCCATTGATTTTGGTCCGGAGATTCTGATAAGACGCCCCTTGCTGGAAGTTATTACCGCCTTAGATAATAGACAGCCAGTATGAAGCATATTGGTCCAGGCTTCTATCGATTAAAGAGCTCTCGATGTTTGATAGTGAAGCAAAATGACGGGCGTTTCGTAGTTACTTTTTAAAAGAAAATTATTATATTTGTAGAGTTCGCATTAATACAGGTTTCATTTGGCACATATGACGCCACTTTTTTGCAATGTTTTAAACTAGGTTTTAGTTTATAAACACAAACCTCGTACACAAATTTCGTTGGGGTGATTTAAAACCTTAAAAAAAACCAACCAAAAAGTGATAGTATTTGCACTAACTTCTAGTCTAGTACCTACCTACCAAACATTTATTGTTATTGTGATGTTATTGTGCCTCTATTTTGTTCTTCGTTTGTACGAGGTTTGTTGAAAAGTGGAAAATGAAGTACCTATTTAGAAAAAATCAACCCGTCTCACAATTATTCCAACAAGTACTTTATTCTCACATACTTCATTTTCCATTTTTCAACCATTAAAATAGCATTGTGAATGTAAAAATTTAAATAACTTACGAGGTTTGTATTAATAAACTAAAACCTAATTTATAAAAACTCGCGGTTTTACACGCGTGGTACCCGTTCCCGTGGGAATATTGGGATAAAATATAGCCTATGTCACTCGGGAAGAATGTAGCTCTCTAATGGTCCAAGAATTTTCTAAATCGGTCCAGTAGATTTGGAGCCTATTCGATGCAAACAAACAAACAAACAATCAAATCTTTCCTCTTTATAATTTTAGTAGATTGCAAAAAAAGTTGCGTCATATGTGCCAAATGAAACCTGTATTAATGCGAATTCACAATTATATTACGAGTACGTATTTAAAAGAAAATTAATTTTCTTTTAAAAAGTATCTGCAAAACGACCGTCATTTTGCTTCACTATCAAACATCGAAGTTGACAAAGATGACTTCCAACTAAGTCCGCAAAAGTTATTTTTAAGTATTCTTAAATCTCCTCGACTTACGATAGCCGCTCCGTGTCCAAGCCTTTGCTTTTGCAAAGTAAATTTATGCAATTACCTTATGAGAAAATAAATAAGAAATTGGTTGAAAACTTACTATAAATTAAGCAATACATAATGCCATATTTTCTAACTTTAGGATTAATATTAGTTCAGGGTATCAGCAACACTACATGACATATTTTTCAAATTGTATTATCTCTTTAATAATAATAATATGTTTATTTTCACAATAAAGAAAGATACATAAACGTACACAAAAACAAATACAACAAAAATAATCGTCTGTGTCTGAAATGGGATTACAAAGAATCCTGATCTCGGGCAATAGCACTCTTATCCCTAGGAGCTAAATTTTACAAACTGATATACAAAAATTTACACTGTCACAAAACAAACATATCTACCTACATCAAAGTAAAAACGAAAAAAAATATTAAAGAAATAAAATACAAATGAGAAATTAATAGAAGTAAGTGAATTGGAGTACCTCCTTTTGTGTGTAATGATAGTAAGAGTGTGTGTGTAGGAGGGTGTGTAGAGTATAATAATAGTAGGTACCTTTAATGAAATAAATAGTGTGATATATAAGTTAAAATGAAAATAAATATGGAATTTATGTATTTTAAATTTACTTTTTATTTACTCTATTGAATTTTTATTAAGATTGGTCATACTTTAATTGCTTTAACCAGCCACCAATTTGTGATTTACATTGTGTTTTATTTAGGGGATAAATGTTTAAAAGCTTTTTGATTTTATTATAAAGATAACGACCAAGAAAACAGTGGAAATTATTCACGTATGAGATGTTTGAAGGAAGGCATAATACAAACTCTATCATAGCAGCAGTAGTATCATTTTGGATCATAATTTATACAAGAACGTTGTTTTAAAATACAAGTTAAAATAAATATTTGTCGCACAGTTAAGACGTTGCAAGACTGGTATTAAAGCTAAGTTGGAAAGTAAGTTGGTCTAATACTGGAGACTTTAAGAATTGCCCTTTGGGAAATTTCAATCTTAATAAAATTATAGAAGACTTATCAGCTCCACCCCAAATAGCTGATACATAGTATGATGTCTGTCTGTGCGTAATTATTCCGTAGCTAAAGATAATTATTACACGAGTGAGCAACAAAAATACACGACTAAAATGGTATTATATGGTGTCAGTTATTTTTATTATTTCGTTCATTTGTATGTAAACTACATTCAGTTTATCGTAAACGGATCAGGTCCGATTGGATCGTCTGCTGTTTACATTGTTGAACAGTTATCCTTTTTTTTTTCGATATTTTTTTTATACTAGAGCGATGCGAATTGATATCGCAGTGATTTACACAATCGGTTTGAATGTTTAAACACAATGATTTTTATTTTGATATCGGTTTTTATGAATTTGTTTTTTTTAATATTTTAGTAGCCTATCGGCTAAGTATTTTCAAGTGGAGCTTGGTGTACTGGATTTATTTAAAACCAGATTTTCTTTATGTGCATCATGAATCATCATCAATCATGTGTGAGGGTAGTAATATCTTCACATTGATGAATTCAACGCTGGCTATACAGCGCGTAAGAAGTATTGGATAAATTCAACGCTTCTCGTAACGTATCCAGTCGCCTGGATAGCGAAAAGTCGTGGGTTCGAGTCCTATCAGAGCTAGTTGTGAGACGGGTTGATTTTTTCTAAAATACTTATATACTCGTATATACATCAGTTAGATTTTCTTATAGCAAGGAGAGAGTTTACCGAAATTAAAAATATCTGAGTGGACCCAAAATGTTTCAGTTAAACGACAATCAGACGAAAAACTGTCTTAACTATTGAATCTATGTGGAAGTTATCTTAACTATTGAACCTATGTGGAAGCTAATGCTGTCTTTTAAAAGAAACGTGTCTAGGTTTGATTTTGTAACTCTTCAGTGGTTTCATAAAGCAAAAAACCTCTATACGACGGCTATAAGATTTAAAGTTATCCGATTGCCTCCCTCTAGCCTGTTTCCAGTAATTTATATTCCGAATCCACGTTTGCTCGTCACTGTTCGTATTTTCCAGCTTTTCTTTTCCCACCAAAGGCTGATTCAGAAGAGAGGAAAGGAAATAGGATTGTTCTAATCGCCGTAAGCCTTAACAAGGCGAAACGTGCCATATCCGATTAGGAGGCACGACTAAGCGACAGTTAAAACACCTTTTAAAATTGAGATTTTTTTTTCCTTAATGTGACAGTTGTAAATTATTTAGATGAGAAACTCTTGACGGAATTCATTACAATGAAAGAAAAAAAAATAGATCTATGTGTTAACAATCGTAGAGTTGTTACATGAAGTATTTTTGGATAAGGCAGGCGTTTGTATATTTGTATGTCGATACGGCCTTTTGTCAAAACTAGCATTAAGAGTTCGTTTCACATAATAAGTCCGCCGGCAAATCAGTCGAAATAAAACGTAGCTTTCTTAAATGCATAATAATAGAGCTCAATTTTGTCTATTGGAGGCGACTGAAGCGCCACTATCAAGGGAACTCTTTGATGAAACGGAGTAAACATATAAGTACTTGAGGTGTTTTTTATTTAAATACCTATAAAGAAGATTGCTCTCATAATTGTGTAAACTATTTATATAAACTAACTTCAGTTGAAGAATTGCCCAAGTTTCCGTAAAATATTTTTCTCAGGAGCTTTTATTGGAGAAGTTCGCATTGTAAAGTTGGCGATTTTAAAATAAATCTCTTGACGTATACTGGAGTTTGCATTGAAAATAACTTGCATCTTTGTTGTATCGAATAACTGTCGAGAAAATATTTCAATACGACTTCAAGTCTGTGACTTGATTAGATTTTCAAGTAGATTAACATAGACAACCTCCGTGGCCGAGTGGTGTACGCACCGGTTTCAAGGTGCCGCTATCTCTAGAGGTCCCGGGTTCGATCCCCGGTTGGGTAAATGTTGAAAACGAACTTGTCAATATTTCCTTGGGTCTGGGTGTATGTGGTTATACCCGTCGTTGTTTCCAATATCTTGTAAGTATCTTGAAGCAGTTTATTTACTCATTCAATGCATTCTATTTCTTTCTATTACATACGAACTTAATTATGATTAAATTAGGATATTAGTGATTTTATTTTATTTTCAGGATTAAATAACGGTATTTTAAAGAATACCCTTATGTGTCACGACACAATAGTAAGGCCGATTTCGACATCGCATCTGTGACAAATTCTACAGATAAATCAAAGCGCACAACAGATGAGAGTACTGAAATCGAGCTAAACAAATAAATAATAATCTATACTTCTATACTAATATTTTTATTTTTATTTTATATAACTTTATTGCACAAAATACATCTGTAAAGTACAATAGGCGGACTTAACGCTTAAAGCATTCTCTGCCAGTCAACCTTTAGGAAAAAGAAATCAGCGAATGCGGTACAAACAAAGAAGAAAAAAAACTAATGAAATAAAATAATAATTTGTCTAAAAATAGGTAAATACATACACATAAATATAATAATACACAATATACCTACATACATATAAATATTTTGAATATATACATATACTTATATAAAAATATATAAATAATAACAATGAACACAGATAGTGATGATAAACCATAATGATATTCCACGTCAAACACGAGATCCATCAAGAAGGAAAGCATGAGCATTCCTTTTAAACGAGAGCTTGGATTGAGATCTCCTTACGGTCTCTGGGAGACTATTCCAAAGGCGGATGGCTTGCATTGTAAAAGAATCGGCCATATAGCCAGAATTGTAGAGAGGAGTAGATAGTGCTAATGAATCGGATGATCGAAGATTACGGCCATGAGAATCGCAGATGTATGTAAACTTGGAATTCAGGTATTCTGGTGAAAGAGGGTTATTTAATATGGAGTAGAGAGTACACAGCAACCTTAGCTATCTACGCTGACGAATGGGAAGCCATTTAAGCTGCGACCGGTAAGAAGAGACGTGATCGAACTTGCGAAGACAGAAAATAAAACGGATAGCATAATTTATGAGCCGGTCTAGCTTGTTGAGAAGATCCTCATTTAGGTTAGAGTAACAGACATCAGCATAATCAATGAGAGGAAAAATAAGAGATGTGACAAGAGTTATCTTAATTTTAATGGGAAGGAAATTTTTGAAGCGGCTTAAGAAGCGCAGAGAATATGTAACCGCACGACTCACCTCGGCAACTTGCGTTGTCCATCTGAGCAAAGGGTCTATGTGAAGGCCGAGATTTTTAACACTGGAGCAAAAAGGTATAACTTTTATAAAGAGGAAAGATTTGTATTTTTGTATGTAACGAATAAACTCAAAAAGTACTGGGTGCATACCTTTAACTCTTATTGCGGTTTTGTTTAGGACCTAAACTGATCTGCTTCGCTTATTCGTACCACGACAGCTTAATATCAATGACAGCGATTCAGTGATCATTCAATGACATTTCACAACCGCTAAGCTGTCACATACTCATATTTGACTTATGACTCGGCCAAGCTATCATGACACCTGCAGGTAATACCCGTCCCTCTCACTCTCCGGGCATGACAGAATCGAGTGAAAGAGACGGGTAGAAGAAATAAGGACACAAATCGTTCGGTCATTCACATTTAGCAATTCATTTGCGATCCAGTTTTTAGAAGGTCATAGTACGAAAGAAAGCAATTCATATTCTGCATCGCGCTATTTTTGAATCGCTGTCTTAAAGTTGATGGTATGCACCCTAGACTGATTTAGAAAATTCTATCACCGTTAGAAAGCTACAGTCTTCCAGAGTGACATAGGCTATATTTTATCCCGATATTCCCACGGGAACAGGTACCACGCGGGTGAAACCGCGGGCGGCCGCTAGTACATAAATAAAAGTCACTTATTAGTAACAATGTTATTTAGATATGAATTTAGGATTTATAGAATTTCAGACATAGGTACATTTACCAACTAATCCTGAAACTCCTCAGTTAATGGGTGGCTCGGCCTAACTGAAACCTGTTCGTATATTGAAACCTGGACCTATATAAATGAAATTTCATTTAGCAACTCAGTTTCATTGAAAGCTCCCTCGTTCGCTGGATTTGCGGCGCAATAAACTTTTACGATAACGGCTAATCGACATTCAGAACTAATACTCGTGCAAGCCAATATAAATATGTAACTACCTGTCTTTAAATATAACGTTTTACAAATTGTAAGTTATTATACGTTGCGACTGTAAAATTAAATATATGGAATGGTAAGAAGCTTTTTTAACATCTCTGTTTAAGGTGCATGTAGTCGTGAAACGATCATTTTTGAGGTCCTAAAACTCAGAAATTAGCCTACTGATGAATCCAGAATTAATATATATTAAATATTGATATATAAACTTCAATCTGAGCATTTAAAAAAACATAGTCTTTAAGATATGTCGTGTGAGTCGGGTCGTTACGTTCCCTAAAATATGGTTGAGCGAAGCGATGGCTGGCTCATGCGTCATGCTCGTGAACGGGTGCTGCCAGTGGGGTGGGTCTGCTCATGTCTACTTGTGTTAAAGGTGTTCGGGATATAGTTAATAATAGTATTATATTGATTTATGAGCGAGCTGGTGTGTCTCATAGTAATTTTGGTATCCGTGTCTTACAGTAACAGCAATTCTTCTAATAATTGTTTTATTTATTCAAAAATTCCTTTTATTTGTTAATACTTATAAATTTGAATATACAGCGCAGCTTGCAGTTTCCTTTTCATTAATCCTATAATACAATGTGAATAAGATTAAGATTAGTGTGTCCATTAAACTATTTGATTCCTTGTTTAGTTGAAAATTGTTTACTGTTTTAGGTAATAAGCAAAATTGTACTTAATTTAAGCGGCATTCTGTATTGTGATGGAAAGTAACCTTACTATTATGTGAAGGTCACTTTTCAAATTTGACGACTCTGTATAAGTTAAAACAGGGAGAAAAAAATAGCCCTTGGCGAGTTTCTTGCCGGTTCTTCTCGCTACAAGGTCTCCTGCCGTAGGATTTGCGAACCGATGGCGTAGCTTCATTGACGTTCATAAGTGTTGTTAAACAAACCTAAATTGAATAAACGATATTGAATTTTGAATTTTTGAATTTTGATACTATTTAAAAAAAACATTGAAATGAAGCTGTTTTCAACTTGAAATACGCGATTGTTTCGATTGTTAAACATTTGTAAAAATGTTTCTTTCGGATGCGAGGGTTTCCTCACATTGATGAAGCAACGCTGGCCTACAGCGTAACAAGTGATAGCAAAATTCGACGAGTCGTGTAAGCCTTTCGGTAGCTTAGTTGGTCAGAGCATCGGGCCGGATTCCCGGAGGCGCGGGTTCGAATCCCGCCTGAAAGCTACTTATAGGGCTCGTGGTTTTTTTACTATCACATTTTTCCTATACTTACAAAATTGCATTGTGAATGCATAAAAATAATATAAAATCTCAATATGGCTGTTTCATCTTAATCGATTGTTAAAGATTTGTAAAAATGTTTCTTTCGGATGCGAGGGTTTCCTCACATTGATGAAGCAACGCTGGCCTACAGCGTAACAAGTGATAGCAAAATTCGACGAGTCGTGTAAGCCTTTCGGTAGCTTAGTTGGTCAGAGCATCGGGCCGGATTCCCGGAGGCGCGGGTTCGAATCCCGCCTGAAAGCTACTTATAGGGCTCGTGGTTTTTTACTATCACATTTTTCCTATACTTACAAAATTGCATTGTGAATGCATAAAAATAATATAAAATCTCTACGCTACTTCTTCTAAACTACAAGTGATATTTTCACGTTTCTTAGAGGAAGAGATTGCTAACTTGTTTTACTTAAAACTGAGCATTTTTCGTTTTAAAATAATACATAGTTTTGACGAAACGTGTGTTTAAGCTGTTTTTGTGCGGGTAGCGGGCGGGAAAATTAGGCCACTTTTCTATGGCCAAGGTCGTTGGCGATACCACGGGCCTTAAATAAAATATAAACATTAACGGGTTTAGTTTATGTTTCAAACTGACTCAACGTTTTTTATTGGTTTTCATACAAAAATCTGAAATACAGGCTAGAAAATTGAGACAAAATGGGTAAGTATAGCTTTTATAGCCATTCATTTTTCAGTACACAGATGTATGTATTTACATGATGATTCAACATATCAACATAACTTTTTTTTTTGAAGTGAAAACTTCTTAAGCGTCGTTTTGCACTTTTTGTGTTGGGTAAAAAATGTTAAACTCGCGTCACGACACGTGACCGTCAGATCGAAAAACTGTTACAATGTCATTAGATTACGAAGTCAAATTTCGCCACCGTTTCGAAAGGTACAATAGCTCAGGTTAAAAACGGGTGGCAGTGAAGCCAGAAGACCTAGGTTCAAATCCAGTCGGTATTTTTTCATTTTTTTTTGTCAAATTCCTTTTTTTTGTGAAAAAGTCTAGGGAGTCCTTTTTACTGCTCCGGAGTAAAACCCGTTGTTTTTTATTTATTTGCATCGAACAAAGGTGCATTCACAAAATCGCGCCCCATAAAACACTTAATAAAAGGCACCTCCGTATAGCTGAACGCTGCACATCCATTAGTAATGTAGACAAATAATAAATATGCAACGGCTGCTATCGCCGATACATAATTAATTTGGCTTCGAGCGGGGATCACTAACAAAATGTGTGAACGCCAAGAACGCTCGTCTACGATAGCATGGTACGTATGGTATTAACTACGAACTTAATCGCTTGCGAAGTATGTGATATGTTGTTTTGTCTTTGGAGTTTTTTCATCCCATCGATTCGAAAAGCGATGATTATTTATCTAATAACAGGGTCCAAAACGATTCATTTTTTACCTGTTATGACAAGAGGGTATAAATGAGATTTGAATTTTGAACAGCTTCATAACAGGGTCCAAAACAATGAGATTTGAATTTAGAACATACTTAAAGAAGCATTGGTTGGAGTGTAGCAAAGGGTGTGCAGTACTTAAAAAAAAAAACAACTGATTTTGTATGGGGCCGGGACTTTTTTCGGGACCGAGAAATTTTCAAAAACGGAATTTTATAAAATTGAGAATATCTCGTAAACGGTGAGTAGTAGCTAAAATCTAACAAAATTTTCAACCCCCCTACGGCAACCCCGGAGATACTTTTAAGAAATCTGATGGACATATATTTTTTTTATTTAATTTTTTTTATATTTCAAAACTCAATTTTTTTTTCTTGCCCGACTAGCGCTATTATGTATCCGAACGACAAAGAAAGGTAGGTAGTTTGAGTTGTCTTTACTGCTTTTCTTATAGAGGGGGATGAAAAGCAGAGTGTATTACTCGGCCGCAAAATTATTTTCACCTCGGGTGGCGTATATTGAATCCCTCGCTGCGTTCAGGATTCTACTTTAGAATCCCTCGCTGCGCTCGAGATTCTACTCTAGAATCCTTCACTGCGCTCTGGATTCAAAATAGCGCCCTCGCCGTAAATATATTATTTTGCTCCCTTGTAATACAATCTACTATTTCCGCTTCCTTTCGATGCTCCATAGTTTTTATTTTCGCCTAGCTTAGATCTCCTTAGAGCCTGCTTTGCATTGAGTGAAGGATGACAGAAAGGATATTGTGTTTTTTGGTTTGGTTCGTTATATTTTATAGTATTTATCTATACTATTTATTTATACTTCTATACTTATAATATTATTATAAAGAGGTAAAGTTTGTTAGTTTGTGAGGTTGTAGGGGGTAATGTTCGGAACTAAACGGTGTAACGTGACACCCGTCAATCTCGAACTTGTAATGGCGGAATTCGAAATTTGAACTGTATTAGAGTGCGCGCCAGATAAGTCTGCGCGCGACTGGTGGCGTATTTAATGTTGCCAGTAGTTGTAAATAATTTTCCCATCACGTGGAGATGAGGAAAAAATCTTAGGGCGTTTGTGCACTACACTGAATTTTACCGATCCGGAAAAAAACGGATGCTTGTATTTTAATAATTAATCATTTAAAATAGTAATAATTATTTATTTCGTGTAGTTTCGTAGGTTTTGAAACACTGAAACTACACGAAATAAATAAATTCTTACTATTTTAAATGATTAATTATTAAAATACAAGCATCCGTTTTTTTCCGGATCAGTAAAATTCAGTGTAGTGCACAAACGCCCTTACTGGCTTTTGTCCGGTTGCTATAATTGAGAATACAGTAAATTTTATCAAGATACTAACATTTATAATAGCAATATAAAACTGTAAGACATTAAAAAAACTTTTATAAGCAGATAGATTTTACATTGTTTATTATAATTGTTAGTGATTTAGGAATTAAATAACAACAAAATAAATATATTTCGAAATATTTTATTAAGTAACTATAGTAACTATAGTAACTATAGTAACTATAGTAACTATAGTAACTATAGAGTAGATAATAATAGTAACTAAAATACCCCAGGCGAAATATCACTTAATGGTCACCCTAAAAATGACCTGTCAAAGAAGCACTCCGCGCCTGCACTTTAGCAAATGGTTTAAGTAGCCTGTTATTGTCCTGTTTTATTTATCAAGCACATTTCACCTGTAAAACAATCTCTCTTCCAGCACTTTTGATAACTTTTAGCATGACGATTACTAAATAAACTAATAAAACACAATGACACTTGACACACTAATTTCGCCTGTCACAACAAATACCATGGCGACCTGCCAAATTTGAAATTAGTTCCAAATTCGACCGCGCGCAAAGTTATCTGGCGAGCGCTCTATATACACTGTAACAGCATTTTTCGAGTCCGAGTCCTAATCCGAGCGTACAGGCAAAGAATACTATAATATTACTAATGTCTACTGTTGATTTACTTGGATAACACATTTAAAAAAAACTATTATAGAACTTAATTGCTGCTAGTGTTGCTGTTTGATCGTAGAAATCATTCTATACGAACACGGTCTCAAACATTTGTGTAATCCAAGCATAATACCACTTATTGCACGCGAATAAAGGTCGATATTCGTTTGGGGGCAAGCTGTTTGATCGTAGAAATCATTCTATACGAACACGATCTCAAACATTTGGGTAATCAAAGCATAATACGACTTATTGCACGAGAATAGGGTCGATATTCGTTTGGGGGCAAGCGTGGGCTCCGTTCCTGTGGATGTTGGGTTAATGGATGAACCAATCCTCAAGGTTCTTACGATTGATTGTATGCAGATGTGTGGATCTAAAGCTGCGGACACACTGGTTCTAGTTATGTTTCTATAATAATATGGCAGTAAAATGTTTACAAATTGGCTTCACCGAGAACATTATCTAGTTCTATACACCTATAAAGTTTAATTGGTACAAAGATTTTAGGGGACGATAGTGTGTGTGATAAAAAACAGCTGTTCCATACAAAAGTACAACATCGACTCGACTGATACGATGACTCTGACGAAATGTATGGAACAGCAAATTTTTTTTTTCGCTATTCCGTGGTTGGCCCCGTAGTAAAAGTTGTTCGTATTGATGGACATTATCATCACCTACCATCCCCTAAAACCTTTGTACTAATTAAAATTTAATGGTGTATAAGCTTTTATCTCTTTTTCATAGACTAACAAAATTCATGAAGAAAAAGTAGCCCTTTTTCATGGTCCAACTAAATCTTATCTTTGATTATCGAATTCCGAAAAACACTACTTACTGAACTTCTTACATTCATAACAGCGAACGAGCGCTTGAACACTTTCCTTACACTAGACGTGTATAATATTATATTTTTTCGCAATTTCCGCGCGAAGGGCTCTTTGCCCCTGTTCAATAACCCTCAGTTTGAGACGCCTTTGTTTCATGCGTTATTATGGAGCAGGAGGTAGCTTCAAATATGCAGGAACTTACAAAGTTTCTTGACAGGTGAGTCACGCGTGAGAGGCCTCGAGTTTCCCGTGAGAACTGGCTAAGTGACGTAGTAACGTTTTTTTGCTGCCGAAAATAAAACCTTTATTGGGGAAAGGTTGGTAGTGAAAACCAAAGAGATTGAAAACAACAACTTATATTGTTTTTACCTTTTTTACATTCACAATGCAATTTTTATTATTGAAAACAAGTAGACAAAAATCGACCAGATTTTTGTTATACTTCCTTTTCAAAACTCTAACTAAATTCTTTAGGTCCACAATTAAGGGCGTGATGGTTCGACGTTGTCTTTAAAGTATGTTTTGTTAAAAAGCAGGTTTGGAATTGATTGGTAGCAAATTCTTCAATTGGCTTGAGCCATCGAATGGTTAACGATTAGTTTTTACATTATGAAGTGTTGACTACTTTTTATCAACATCGGAGTATCACTTAGTCTTCATCACAACTGAAAGAAGATCACACCTGATGTTATGTGAAGATAAGGTACGCGGAAGCGCACTACTCCAGGAGTCCCCGACCACTGAGGAACTGGCTAGCTTATCTATAACTGCCGGAACACAAAAATATTGAAAACTTCGTTGTTATTGCGTCAAACTTAGATAAGATGGTGGTAGCTAGCCAGGCGGACTTAGAATAAGTCCTATACCACCTACAAAACTAAATACAGTTTGTACTTCCATTGGAAATAGAACCCGGGACCCCTGGTACCAGTGGTGTGTATGTAATACTAGACAACAGAGGCGGATCAAACGGACTTTTATAAAATAAACCACGTCGCTACTAAAACTCTTCAAGCTAGTCAGGTAGCACTTTTGCTACTATTTAGTAATCTGTGCCTTTACTTCATAGAGAATTTAGTTGTCTTACTGTAAAGACTATTAACTTAAGTTGCTACCGCTAAGTTACCAGTGACCTACCGATAATACTATGGCGTGATTGGAGGTAATTTTCTCGCTTAGCATTTGTCTATCCACCGCGCTCCGGCCATTATTAATGCAGAATCGTACATGGAAAAAGCTAATTCTGTTAAAGTGTAGGTACATCGAGGAAGTTTCCGTTTGATCACTTTACGGTGAAATTTGCTTACGTCCCATTCCGTTCGGGCATACGTATTGTAGTTAACTCATAAATCATATGCAAGCGAATATCGTCGAAAAGAGATTCCTCCATCGTATTACTGCTACTTTGGTAATCCTAGCGGCGACAGTTCCATCCCAGAGGTGCGCGCTGGAACGATAGGAGTAAAATCTATTTCGATGCTCTAATACATGCTGTTGGCAGGCTTTTGTTTACTGGCTATCAAGACATAGATAGGCTTCGTTCGCAATCGATTTCGTTTTAACTTGGAAAGACATGCATCGGTTTTCACCGTACCTTGTCCTCAATTTAAGTGACACTATTTAAGGACCTTAGACGGTAACGATCCACGGCTCCAAATTTTTTTACCTGGCGCGCCTAATTGGTGGGTAAACGGTTTTAATACCTACAGACCGCTAATGAGTAAAATGTTACACAAACTTCTTGGGTATTTGTCGGCTTTATAGACACGGAATTAGTCTATTTAGAAACTATGAAGGGACCATGCCTTACTGCCCATTCTTTGCAGTAATAAATTTCGTGTTAACTTGGCAAGAAATGCATCGGTTTTAAACGTGCCTTGTCCTCCATGACACTTTGTAAGGACATTAGACGGTTACGATCTACGGCTACAGTCTCTTCACCAGACGCGCCTAGTTGATGGGTAAAACGGATATGATACAGCTCGTTAATGAGTAAAATTTTGTGTACACAAACTTCTTGGGATACGGAATTAGTCTATTTATATTAGAAACTAAGAAAGGACCATGTCTTACTGCCCTTTCTTTTCAATAATAAAATTATACTTTTAAATTAACTTAACCCATAAAGCGAACTCTAAACATGAAATGGAATCTCACGGCAGTGTGATTTGTCGCCGAAAATCGCAGCGGATCGCAGCGATTGCGCCCGATGGAGACGAATCCTCTCTCCAGAAAGGATGCGATTTCGCCGAGGAATTGATTCAATTTGCGTATCCCCTGAAACTATTTTGGTTTCGACGTACGACCTACGTTTGTATCGGGATGTGTTCTCTATAAACTCTGAAGGTGATGTAAGGAAACCGGAACTGTTTTTACTTTTTTGTAACTCTGATCTTCAATTATTCAATTGGTTTATTACGAATCTCTGTAAATAAATAAAATGGTTTGTAAACTTTCCTAAATAATTGTTGTAAGAAAAGTATTTAGTGTAATTTACTGACTCATATCATTAAAGTATTTTCGAAATCTTGAAGCCGACGAAAAATATCTCAAGAAAGTAATTTACATGATTAAACTGTCTTCAAAAAGTACCTGTGAACTGAAAGGGAAAAATAATATCTTTAAATTACTTACCTACTTAGCTTTTTGAGGTTGGTCCCCTTTTTACCCATCGGCGGCGAAGCCAAAAAAGGGTTATGTATTTGTATGTATGTATGTGGGTGTGTCTGTTCCTTTGTTCCCTCGTAACTACTAAACGGATGAACCGATTTTGATAAATGATACGTCGTCAGATTCGTCTTAACGGCCCGAGTGACAATGGGACATCAAAATTAACAAAAAAAAACAAAATGGCGGCTTTTAGGCGATATATTCTGTGCATTGTAAAAAAAAAAATTAATCCCGGTGAGTGGGGTATCAAAGTGAAGAGGTTACAAAGACGATCCCAAAATTATAAATAATTGATATATTTTGAACTAATTTCGACTGCTAAAAGCTAATATATTTATAATTAGGGCGAATGAGGCGAATAAAGGCGAGAAAAATAACCAACTCGACGTAAATTCATCGCAAGAAATAGAATAAGTTTCGATTCGTTAAGTTTTGTTTAAAATATTTGATAGATTCATAAAGCTCCTTAGTATTCTAATTTCATGAATAAAGCGATAGATGTCGCTGATTTAAATATATCGCTTCATCATTAGCAAGTATACCATTAAACTAAAAAGCTAAAAATAAAATAGTAAGTAATTAAAAAAACTAAAAAACCCGTCTGCGGTACAAAAAATGATTTGTATAACTAAAAAGAAAAAAACAAGTAAAAAAAATGAGCGACTGTGGATTGAATGTGTTCTTAGTTCTTACTAGTAAATTATATGCAGCGTTATATATTAGGTAGGTAGTGCAGGCTTACCGGTTTTGGCCACTGTACCGGTTTTGGCTACTTTTTGCTCTAAAAGTTTTCTAAACAACTTTTAGCCATTTTTGATAAAGGCAATTAAAATAAGGTATTTTAAGGTATTTTATATTATTTTTATGCATTCACAATGCAATTTTGTAAGTATAGGAAAAATGTGATAGTAAAAAACCACGAGCCCTATAAGTAGCTTTCAGGCGGGATTCGAACCCGCGCCTCCGGGAATCCGGCCCGATGCTCTGACCAACTAAGCTACCGAAAGGCTTACACGACTCGTCGAATGTTGCTATCACTTGTTACGCTGTAGGCCAGCGTTGCTTCATCAATGTGAGGAAACCCTCGCATCCGAAAGAAACATTTTTACAAATGTTTAACAATCGATTAAGATGAAACAGCCATATTGAGATTTTATATTATTTTTATGCATTCACAATGCAATTTTGTAAGTATAGGAAAAATGTGATAGTAAAAAACCACGAGCCCTATAAGTAGCTTTCAGGCGGGATTCGAACCCGCGCCTCCGGGAATCCGGCCCGATGCTCTGACCAACTAAGCTACCGAAAGGCTTACACGACTCGTCGAATGTTGCTATCACTTGTTACGCTGTAGGCCAGCGTTGCTTCATCAATGTGAGGAAACCCTCGCATCCGAAAGAAACATTTTTACAAATGTTTAACAATCGATTAAGATGAAACAGCCATATTGAGATTTTATATTATTTTTATGCATTCACAATGCAATTTTGTAAGTATAGGAAAAATGTGATAGTAAAAAACCACGAGCCCTATAAGTAGCTTTCAGGCGGGATTCGAACCCGCGCCTCCGGGAATCCGGCCCGATGCTCTGACCAACTAAGCTACCGAAAGGCTTACACGACTCGTCGAATGTTGCTATCACTTGTTACGCTGTATTCCCGGAGGCGCGGGTTCGAATCCCGCCTGAAAGCTACTTATAGGGCTCGTGGTTTTTTACTATCACATTTTTCCTATACTTACAAAATTGCATTGTGAATGCATAAAAATAATATAAAATCTCAATATGGCTGTTTCATCTTAATCGATTGTTAAACATTTGTAAAAATGTTTCTTTCGGATGCGAGGGTTTCCTCACATTGATGAAGCAACGCTGGCCTAGAGCGTAACAAGTGATAGCAACATTCGACGAGTCGTGTAAGCCTTTCGGTAGCTTAGTTGGTCAGAGCATCGGGCCGGATTCCCGGAGGCGCGGGTTCGAATCCCGCCTGAAAGCTACTTATAGGGCTCGTGGTTTTTTACTATCACATTTTTCCTATATTTTAAGGTAATAATAACAACCGTTAGAATTCCTTATGTCAAAGATTTTTTTTCAATAAATTCCATTTTCTGTTAGAAATATTGTTTTGTATGAAAATTTTAAGAAATTTGTTTTGGATGAAATACTTTATAAACCTTAGTTTTTAACAATCAAATTGTTGTTTTGCAATTGACTGGTTTCTAGCGCATTAGAATATATTGATTCTACCTGGGTTTGGTTTTGATTTTTCGCAATACTTACAAAACCGGTACATTTGGCACCTCTCACACATTGTGTGTAATATAAAAAAAAACTATTTTACATTTATAAATTTGAAAAATGTACCTTTAAAGGTAGATAAATTATCTATAATTTAAGATATAATTTGTGTCTTAAACACCTAAGACCATTTAGTACTTAGTGCTTAAAAGTAAAAAAATCCTTAAAGTGGCCACAAAGGGTACATCTGCCCTACTACAAATTTTAAGTAAGAGAATTCTTGGAAGCAGGCGGGATCCATTTGCATATAAAATCTATAAAAATATAAAAGTATCTAAACATAGGTGTTTAAAAGGTAGGTGTTAAACACCTATGTTTAGTTTAAACGCGTCTAATACCTACATGTTTTCTAAATGCTATACTTATTTATAAAAAAGTTCTTATATTATTATTAGAAGGTCATAGAACCTTAAATATTTTTGGCATTCCTTATTAAGTAGCTCCATTCCCTGGGGATCCTGTACGCCCAGTTTCTGTCATATCTCAGCAAGAGTTACTTAATACTTTCCAACATTTGCATGGATAAACCCGCTTCCTTGTTGTGACCACTTTTATCATTTTTGCTCCAACTCTTCGACTTTTAAAGCAGAGATAATAAATTTCCTTCTTATCTTTTACATATTAATGCGAACGCTTTCTCTTTGCAGTTAGAGAGCTGAGGTGCTTAATTTTGTTGAAAAGTAATTTTCCATAATTAGTAGGTATAGAAATAAGAAATGCTACTTTTTTTTCAACATTTTATGAGTTAATTAGCAATGGGATTTTATAGCAATATTTGTTTAAAATATTATTGACAGAATTAGTTTGAGGGTTTGAGATTTGAAATAATTTTTATGCATTCACAATGCGATTCTGTGAGCTTATAGCTACTTTCATGGCTAGAGGTTTTTTAGGATCACATTTATGCATAAAACTAATTCATAAAAGAATGTTGATTTCAGATAATTTTACTCCGTATTTTTTTGTACAGTTAATTTTTTTTTCATTAGCTAGGCTAGGCTTCAGGTTTTCTATAGTTAGAGATAAGATAGCCAGTTCCTCAGTGACTGAGGATTCCGGGAGTAGTGCCCTTCAGCCTTATTACCATTTAACATCAGGTGTGATGGAGGTTAAGTGCTACCCCGTAGTAAAAAAAATAAATTTTTGCTCTTATACAGGGTGTTTTTCTATAAGTGCAATCACCACCTAAGAGGTATTGCACTTATAGAAAATCACCCTGTATATGTCTAGATCAGTCTAGTTAGATCTTTATCCATACTTTGAAAGTAAGCCTGTTTTTCACTAGTAACTTAATCGAAATTGCTTGTTCTTCCAAATAATAATAGCTTCACTCGGGGCACACATGCAGTACCGATGTCTTCCATTTTCTTGTCGGCGCCAACTCCATACAAAGAGCTTAAACTTTTTCTCCAACAACGATTAGTTCAGACCTTTTGTCTTACAAACGGATCGACTGAGGAATTGTGAGCCGCGCCGTTGTTTCGCAATAACTTTTAAAAGAGCTGCTTATCGGAGATTTCAGTAATGCAATATTTTTTTATTAGTTTGACTGATTTACGCCCGAATTCTCGAACGCAAATCATCTTTGGGAGCGTCTCAAACATCATGGTATCTCTTTCATACGTTTGACATTTAAAGTGACAGGGCGATGTTTGAGATGCTCCCAAAGATAAGTAGCGTACGAGTATTCGGGCATAAAGAATTGATTTTCTATTGTCGAATCATTTAGTGACAGTTTTTTTTTTTAACCATTTGTTTGAACACTACAGTGCCACAACCTTTTCTGTGCCGGTGACAGCGGCGCTACGTACGTTTTTCTTTTTTTTGTAGTAATTTAACCGGCCCTGACTTCTAAGAACTTCAGCTGCCAGCAGCGCTATGGTTGGACATCAACTTGACAGCAAAATGACATAAAAAAAAACACTTTAGTTTCACATTTTGGCCACCGGCACAGCAAAGTTTGTGGCACTGTAAATGCTGAGCTGTGAGTCTAGATAAGAATAGAGATCGACCTTTAAAGTTAGAATAATATGAAAGAACTAAATATTGTAACTGCTTATTTCGACTCTGCTTTTTCATTATTTCTCTTTGGAATAGATTAATTATAACTATTTAGAAACAAAAGAATCTACAACACTTTATAACTAATTATAATTATGTTTTCGATCCAAGCGTTAAGTCTCCCACTTTTCCGGGCATTTTTATGCTTTTTCACAAAGTTTATATAAACGTAGTCTAAACTTTTATTAGACAGCTGATTAAGCACTGGTTATTAAAGTAACTTAGTTTATAAAGTTGAAGTTTTCCTCAAAGGAAACTATATTTAATCCTGAAAAATATGAAATCGTTTGGTGTTTAATAAAGTGTTCATGTTTTTTGCTAACACGCAGGAAAATTGATAACGGAAAAATGGATAAAAACATGTGTGTTTTCTATTCTCCTTTCTATATTTAATTTTGTATAAATTGAATACTTACTGAATTTGGCATCCTGTCTGACAGTAAAACAACCTATTTTATGATCCAGACGTATTTTATGTCTAAAAATTTGCTACACTTATTATTCCTTGATAAAGGCAATATTATTTGCTATTTGCAATATGATATAGCCAACGTTATTTGCTCCTATTTATTTCTGTCAAAAGGCGGCCGTCTAAAATGTGCGGGCACTGATTTAAAGAGGCAGTTGTAAATAGCAGTTTTGGTTAGTTAAAAATTATAATTGGCACGTTTAATAACTAGTTCAGCAGTTAAAACTAAGCAGTAAAGTAAACTAAAATGAGTAATAAAAAATAATGAAATGGATCAGTGAATATACAATTGAACAGGAAAATAATTAAATGAGCGGTAAAAATTATTAAACGAGCATAGCAGATACGTGTGGGCAGTAATACATCGGAATTTGTCGGTAAGAAATCTCATCCTAAGCAATTTTATAAACAATGAATCTTGGTAGGTAGATGAATTCTTAGTCCATGGAAATCGTACATTTTGCCTTGCGTAGTTCTGATTTTTTTGTATGTTAGTAGTGATGATATAGTAATGACAAATCCAAGTTTTCCACCTCGAAAGCCCTCCGGATCATTGTTAAATATTTAAAAATCCAAAAAAAATTCAGATTTCTTTCAGTTTGTGACAATTTTTACCACCAAGGACCTGTGTTACGGCAAAAATTACTATGCACGTGACAGATTTAGGGCGGATAATATAGAAATAAAACTATTCTGATAAAAGCATTAAACTGTTCAATTAACTATAAAGCTTCTATTTCAATAAGGTCAGGATTAATAAAAACCTCAAATCTAAATATAACTATTCTGATAAAAGCATTAAACTATTCAATAACTATAAACAAAACTATAAAGCTTCTATTTCAATAAGGTCAGGATTAATAAAAATCTCAAATCTCTAATGAACTATTTTATTCTTTTAAATCGTCCTTTTATTTTTTTACCTACCACCCGTTAAGGACATCTTTTAGCTGACAAGAAAAACGGGCGAAAAAAACTCACCAGCTTTAACAGAAACAACGACATTTACAAATAATCATGTCGTTGTTGAACATACAACACATTTCACAACATTTACAACAACATTACTTTTCATGATAAAAGATTAAACAACATTTACGAATATGATCAAGCATGTTCTATAAACTGTTACTTTATATTACTTCAGTACTCACATAATTTATTCGAAACCGATAAGGAAAACTTTAATTTAATATTATCAGCAAATAAGCATTTACGTTTAACA
Organism: Crambus lathoniellus; assembly: GCA_949710035.1. Lineage (NCBI taxonomy): Eukaryota > Metazoa > Arthropoda > Insecta > Lepidoptera > Crambidae > Crambus > Crambus lathoniellus. The sequence continues at coordinate 2,042,919 of OX453301.1, read as the reverse complement.
AGTTACTGAATATCCTTCGAACAAGGGCAAATCTTCAGCAATATTTACTTGACAATACATCAGCATTAAACAGCAAGAAAAACAAGGAATGAGAAATATGAAACAACGGAATAGTTACTTAACTTGTACACCGCTCACGGCTCGAACCAGACTAACCAAATAAAATGGCTGCCTCACCTTATAAATGTTAGCGTCTACCGCCAATTCAACAGACAATTATTGTTTTAGAAAATTACAGAAACACCACAATATAAATATAACAATTATGAAAAAGTATTCTAAAATCAAATAATAATTTTACATAACATTATTTATAATTACAATAATTACAATAATTATCTATATTTGTTTTCTTTTCAACCGGAAGTAACGTGTACTTACTAACGTAAAAGTACACGCCACTTAGATACTTTATATTACATTACATTTCAGTAATAAATTAATAGATATGAATATTAAAAGTAATAACATGATTTTATACACATTATTCAGTACTTATAGGCAAATTAAAGTACAATTGCTTGATGATGCTTTGTTGACGGTTGGCCCCGCCACGAATCAAAATACTTTTTATTAGAAACAGGATACATGTAGTAAAATGCTATCTCCATAATTAATATAATGAATTTAGATTTAAAAATAACTATATGAGATTAATAACAAAACTCCATATCATATCGCTTTGTTGTCGGATGGCACCGACACAAATCAAGCTACTATTTAATGAAAACACGATAAATAAGGTACGATGTTATCCACAAAATTAAATTAATGGATTTAGGTGTAATAAATACTAAATTGAATCAATGTCAAAACTTGATATTCTAACACGGCCATACTGACAAGTACTTCGTTCTCGAAGTACTAGCATCAGCATAGGTACTTAATTAATCTCATGTGTCACATCTAACGTAGATATTTTGATCTTACTGTGAGCCTCGCCATGTCAGCTACTTTACCGTCTATCGGCACAGACCAAGATGACACCAAACTTACAGCAGTAGTAGATATAGTCAGTCAGTCAGTCAGTATGAATAGTATGCCTCGACATGTACGGCTCCATCACCGCTGCCCGTGAAGACCAAACCGACACCAAACACACTATCGACCAGCTTGTTTAACTACTGTGAACCTCGACATGTCAACGGCATCACCCCCTGTCGGTGAAGACCAAGAAGACACCAAGCCCACAGCAGCAGGGGGGTTTGTCAGTCAGTAATGCTGCGCCGATCCCAGACAAAATGGGACAAGGACACGATATTCAGTAATTTTTAGTTGTAAATAATATTCTATCACGGTTATCCGTGACACAATCGACATTGAACTATAAAATTTCATTAACAGATCTGCATTAATTGTACAATTCTTTTCATGATTTATACTAAATCATTAGAACGATATCCAATATTTCTTTTCGCTACTATTAAATTCTCAAGATAAACACTACATCTTAGAATGTAACGAGCATTTAATTAGAATTTTTCTTTTATTACACCTATACAAACATTTACTGCAAACTGATCTGCACCGGCATGGTTTACGTTCCCGTGGGAACATCTAGACAAAAACCATCAATCAAAATGAAATTAATATTTCATCCAAATCTGTTTATACAAACTTAACTTTCACTTTTATCATATTGCCTGGACTATTATTTATATGACGTAATAATAATAATAGGCTACAGTATAATTTGGCTGTTATAAAACAGATTCAAATTATAATTTTCACATTTGTTCACACTTAAAGTTATATTTTCTTAAACTTAATCATTAAATATCTACATTTCAACAACAGTGAAAACACCCCATTCGGCATCTTGAAATATTCGCTATCGTAATGAACATTTCGAATCAAATATATATACCAAAGATATCTTAAGGCCTACATCTTAAGACCTATCGATAAAATAATCAAGCAAACTTTTGTATGACATTGTTTACCAATTTCCTTTTTAAACCGCTCGGCCAATCTGATAATATTTAATACATGTATTGGATCCATCTATTTACTGTCGAAACATTATCTCCTTAGCTTAACCATGATTCCTACAAGGTGTGCCGAAAATACTAACTTGTCGACCGACATTGACACCGAGTATTATAGTTTTGCCGCTATAAACTAATTGTTAAGTGGATCATGATAATAACTGGTTCAACCTTACAATTACCAAATCTCACGAGAACCAAAATTAGCGCCCCAGTAGGTAACACTTATACTTTTATAAATTTCGCAAAAAAAAAATTATTGATCGAAATTTACATTGGCCCCAGCCACTTACAATGATCGTCAAAAAGACTGGACTTAATTTAACAGATCTTATGAAACTTATGGTAACGTATAATTTCTATGGAAAGCTATCGAGGAATATCGAGAACTACCGAAAACCATCAAAAACTACAGAAAACCATCAAAAACTACCGAAAACCATCGAGAACTACCGAAAACCATCGGGAACTGTGGAGAACTATCGGAAACTATCGAGAACTATAGAAAACTATCGAGAACTGTCGAGACCTGTCGAGAACTGTCGGGAACTGTCGAGAACTGTCGAGAACTGTCGAGAACTGTCGAGAACTGTCGAGAACTGTCGAGAACTGTCGAGAACTATCGAGAACTGTCGGGAACTATCGAGAACTGTCGTTAACTATCGAGAACTATCGAGAACTGTAGAGGACTATCGAGAACTGTCGAGGACTATCGAGAGCTATCAAATGCTATCGAAAAGTATCAAAAACTATCTGACATTATCGAAAACTATCGACAACTATCGAGAACTATCGGGAACTGTGGAGAACTATCGGGAACTATCGAGAATTATAGAAAACTATCGAGAACTGTCGAGAACTGTCGAGAACTGTCGAGAACTGTCGAGAACTGTCGATAACTATCGAGAACTGTCGAAAACTATCGAGAACTGTCGTTAACTATCGAGAACTATCGAGAACTGTAGAGGACTATCGAAAACTGTCGAGGACTATCGAGAGCTATCAAAAGCTATCGAAAAGTATCAAAAACTATCTAACATTATCGAAAACTATCGACAACTATCGAGAACTATCGAGAACTGTGAAGAACTATCGAGAATTATCGAGAACTGTAGAGGACTATCGAGAACTGTCGAAAACTGTCGAAAACTATCGAAAACTATGGAAAAACTATTGAAAACCATCGAAAACCATCGGAAACCATCGAAAACCACCGGAAACCACCGGAAACCATCGGAAACCACCGGAAACCATCGGAAACCATATGAAACCATCGGAAATCATCTGAAACCATCGGGAATCATCGGAAACCATCGGAAACCATCGGAAACCATCGGAAACCATCGGAAACCATCGGAAACCATCGGAAACCATCGAAAACCATCGAAAACCATCCGTAACCATCGAAACCCATTGGAAACCATCTAAAACCATCGAAAACCATCGGTAACCATCGGAAACCATCGAAAACTATCGGAAACCATCGAAAACCATCGAAAACCATCGACAACCATCGAAAACCATCGACAACCATCGAAAACCATCGACAACCATCGAAAACCATCGACAGCCATCGAAAGCCATCGAAAATCCCCGAAAACCATCGAAAGCCATCGAAAACTATCGCAAAGTATGGAAAACTATGAAAACCCATGGAAATCCTATGGATAACAGAAAACCCGCGGAAAACATATGGAAAACCCATATAAACGTTTGGAAAACCCATGAAAAACGTTCGGAAAACCAATGAAAAAGGTATGGGAAATCCCATGGAAAACATCCTATGGAAAGCTATTTGAAAACGTATAAGTAAGCCCATTGAAAACGTATGAAAAGCCCATGGAAAACGTATGGAACAACCCATGGAAAACCTATGATAAACGTTTGGAAAACGTATGGAAAACTCAAAGAAAACCCATGGAGAACGTATGGAAAACGTATGGGAAACTTATGGGAAACTTATGGAAAACCTATGGAAAATCCATGAAAAATAGAATGGAAAATGTACTTATGGACAGATATCAGTTCCTAGTCTACTAGGTAGTACATTTTTTTGATTAAAACCAACAAACCGAAACCTTGTTTTTTTTTTCATCAGGAAAAACAAAATCAACATTGATAACAAACTGTAATAACATACCGTTAGACAAAAGACAGAAGTTGTTTTTTCAAATTTGTGTACCGTTCTTACGTGGCCGTTTTATCATAAGAAAGCTAGTTACATCAATAGTATTTAGTGGAGCAAATCGTTCCAAATGATTAAAGTTAAATAAAAAAAAGGATAAAAATAAATCTCATCTCACTGTACTCCGTCTATCAAGGAACAAGTCTAAAGATGGTTGTGGTGGCAACCAGGTAATACGAAAGAACCATAGCAATCTGTTAAAATTTAAATGGGTAAGCTTTTTAACAAGAGGTATACTTTGTCGTACAGTGTTAAAACCTATTAACACTGTTATAACTTATATAATTAACTATCACTTTCTAGAAGCCACTTCAAAATCAAAGTTTTGTAAGATAGTATACCAATGGGGAATTCGTAGTAGGTATAAAAAAACTTTATAACTTTAGTACCTACCTAGATTTGATAAAATTTCTTGCAATAGGTTATTAATTGAAAATCTAAGTAATGCTATGCTGAAAAAGAAATTAGAGCCTTATAAAATAAATATGGCAACAATACTTTTCAATTGCCCATATTTTGTTGTATAACATAAAGCAAAGATTTGAATACTAAAATGTAAAATGTCATTGTTATTAGCAAAACTAGTTAATCTTACATTATTTTGATTCAATAATGATTAAATTACTACGCGGTTCAAAATACCAAGTTGCACCACCAGAAACCCTTTATTTTACAAACCACTTAAGGAGGTATAATCACGATTTGAACTAGCAAAATAGGCCGACAAGAAAATGATAATTTTATGTACACTCGGCAGCACATCAAGTTAAACAGTTGAACTGCGATAACAGCTTTTATTACGTAGGGCATAAGGGCGGTCTCAAGGTCAACATGTATAGTCCGATGTGCCACCGTGTGTACCTACCCGACTCCATTCCACTATATTTTACGACTTAATTGTTAGAATAACACTGACTTTCACGAACTTAAACCTTTCTAAACCTAAGGTTAAGTAAAATTATAGGTGTCACTAATTTTTCACTTTGCTCCAAAGACCGCCTCTTATTTATTTTTAGTTGCAAATGACTAATGTTAATCAAGGAACACTGGAAAGCAACCGCACTATTAACTATTGTATAATTATACTACCCGGCAAGATTTTCAGAAATGAACCCTAGTGTTGCATAATAGGTTTATCTGTTTCTAGCATTTTAAAATAAATATCTGTAGCGAGTCATATTATCACAACAATGATTACTGTAAGTTTACATAAAAAAAATCTTTGGTATGATAAACTAGTAGGTAATTTTCAATGTTATTGAACAAACAACATAAGCTAATAGCTAAGTAATCTATTCGAAGGTACGAAAAAATAAAACCTAAATGAAATACAGAAGCCCCGAAAAGCTATACCAGATTTAGCGACCGTGGAGATGCGGTTTCATCTCCATTGGGGAGGTATCTGTACATCACCAGGAATCAGCTCCATTGCCAGGTTGGATAGAAGAACGGCAGCGCCACCTTGCTACGATGGATGACCATAGTTTGAAACGGCAGCGTCGCTGAATGTAGCAGATAAGCCGAAACCGCAGCAACATGAAAAATAAAACATATATGTATTAATAATGGGAGCAAGACCATCCCACTTCTGATGACAGATTTAGGGCGGATAATATAGAAATAAAACTATTCTGATAAAAGCATTAAACTGTTCAATTAACTATAAAGCTTCTATTTCAATAAGGTCAGGATTAATAAAAACCTCAAATCTAAATATAACTATTCTGATAAAAGCATTAAACTATTCAATAACTATAAACAAAACTATAAAGCTTCTATTTCAATAAGGTCAGGATTAATAAAAATCTCAAATCTCTAATGAACTATTTTATTCTTTTAAATCGTCCTTTTATTTTTTTACCTACCACCCGTTAAGGACATCTTTTAGCTGACAAGAAAAACGGGCGAAAAAAACTCACCAGCTTTAACAGAAACAACGACATTTACAAATAATCATGTCGTTGTTGAACATACAACACATTTCACAACATTTACAACAACATTACTTTTCATGATAAAAGATTAAACAACATTTACGAATATGATCAAGCATGTTCTATAAACTGTTACTTTATATTACTTCAGTACTCACATAATTTATTCGAAACCGATAAGGAAAACTTTAATTTAATATTATCAGCAAATAAGCATTTACGTTTAACAAGTTACTGAATATCCTTCGAACAAGGGCAAATCTTCAGCAATATTTACTTGACAATACATCAGCATTAAACAGCAAGAAAAACAAGGAATGAGAAATATGAAACAACGGAATAGTTACTTAACTTGTACACCGCTCACGGCTCGAACCAGACTAACCAAATAAAATGGCTGCCTCACCTTATAAATGTTAGCGTCTACCGCCAATTCAACAGACAATTATTGTTTTAGAAAATTACAGAAACACCACAATATAAATATAACAATTATGAAAAAGTATTCTAAAATCAAATAATGATTTTACATAACATTATTTATAATTACAATAATTACAATAATTATCTATATTTGTTTTCTTTTCAACCGGAAGTAACGTGTACTTACTAACGTAAAAGTACACGCCACTTAGATACTTTATATTACATTACATTTCAGTAATAAATTAATAGATATGAATATTAAAAGTAATAACATGATTTTATACACATTATTCAGTACTTATAGGCAAATTAAAGTACAATTGCTTGATGATGCTTTGTTGACGGTTGGCCCCGCCACGAATCAAAATACTTTTTATTAGAAATGTAGTAAAATGCTATCTCCATAATTAATATAATGAATTTAGATTTAAAAATAACTATATGAGATTAATAACAAAACTCCATATCATATCGCTTTGTTGTCGGATGGCACCGACACAAATCAAGCTACTATTTAATGAAAACACGATAAATAAGGTACGATGTTATCCACAAAATTAAATTAATGGATTTAGGTGTAATAAATACTAAATTGAATCAATGTCAAAACTTGATATTCTAACACACGCTTTAAAGTTGACTAAATTTGCAATAAAAAGAGAATAATTTGGGTCTTGTAAGTCAAATAGTTTTTAAGATGGGGCTATTTAAAAGTTTGCAAAAATTCAAAAAAAGGAAGTATTAAAGTTTTTTTAGTTTTCGACATTTTGACCCATAGTAGTGGGTTTATGGCAAAAGATAAATTATTAGTTATTAAAGTCCATTAAATTTCCAACAAAATGAGACCAATTAGTAATATCAACTTACACTCGATAGTTCCTGAGACAGCTGTTCAAAGTTATTGAGGTAAGTAAACAATTATGTAATAGAAGGGTTTGCAAAATGAAGTACGCCCTAAAGGAAGGAGGATCTGGGAGGTGGTGGGATCAATTATGTACATTGTATGTATAATTTTGATGGACCAGGCACGTCCTCTGAATCCACAGCACACTTTTTGGGGGCAGCTTGCTGAGGTATAATTTCTTCATCGAACTGCTCAGGACGGTCAAAATCGTCCTTTGATGGTAGGTTATCAATCAATGGTTCATCAATGTCATCACACATCAGGTCTGGTATGTTCTCGCATGATTGGCCAATGCAGTAGCTGCAAACACCGGAACATTTGAGTTCTGCTTTCCTGAAACCACATCTGCTGGTACAACCTTACATCTTTGGTATGCTTTCAAGGTGATTAAGGTTTGCGTGTCATTAACAAGGTAGAACGGGAACGTCTCCCAGATCCTTCTTCCTTTAGGGCTTACTACCTTTTGCAAAGCCTTCTATTACATAATTTTTACTTACCTACCTCAATAACTTTGAACAGCTGTGTCAGGAACTATCAAGTGTAAGTTGATATTACTAATTGGTCTCATTTTGTTGAAAATTTAATGGTCTTTAATAACTAATAATTTATCTTTTGCAATAAACCCACTACTATGGGTCAAAATGTCGAAAACTAAAAAAACTGTAATACTTCCTTTTTTTGAATTTTTGCCAACTTTTGAATAGCCCCATTTTAAAAACTATTTGACTTACAAGAACCAAATCATTCTCTTTTTATTGCAAATTTAGTCAACTTTAAAGCGTGCATAGTAACTTTTGCCGTAACACAGGTCCTTGGTGGTAAAAATTGTCAAAAACTGAAAAAAATCTGAAAATTTATTGGATTTTTAAATATTTAACAATGATCCGGAGGGCTTTCGAGGTGGAAAACTTGGATTTATCATTACTATCTCATCACTACTAACATATAAAAAAATCAGAACTACCTCATTTAATGCAAGGCAACACCACTTATTTGGTACGATTTCCATGAACTATCTGTACCCCACACTAGGTTTATTATTTTCACAAAAAAAATAAACACGAAATTTAAGGCGACCGCTTCGCTACGCTTCGCGATCTCCTTAAATTTCTAACTTATCACGTGTTCTACAGGACTTCCGGCAAACTTGCTCACTTCTAACTTTTAAATAAAAAAGTAAAAAATCTAGAAATAATAATTGCTCACCGTGAACTGCCGAACTATGTATCTAACTGCTCATTCCATCATTTTACTGGCCATTCGTTTATTACACTGCTCGAAAAGTTTTTGAGTCTTCATTGTAGGATGAATTAACCGCAAAATTTTCTTTTTATTACTATTCATGTTTTACTGCTGTAGTAAATTTACAACCACCCGAAAATTAAGTAACTGCTCAAATATTTTTTTCAACTGATCATATTAACATACCAAATGTTTAAATAACCGTTGGAAAAATTATTTCCCGTATTTTAGCTGCCTCTGTAGTCTAGTGGTGCACATCACTGGTGATAGACCCAGAGATACCAATTCAATTCCAAGTGGGGTGTACTGTACATATTGTGTTCCGTTGGTGGTAGGACTTGTTCTAGGTGCAGCTGGCTAGCTACGAACATTCTATCTAAGTCCGACACCATAACAGAGGTGTTTTCAGGTTTTCAGCGTTTTTTACAAGCTTTTTATTAACTTGCCATGTTAGTTAGTTAGTTTGTTAGTTAGTGGGGCACAAATCTTGCAAGCTTAATTTGACCCACTTCCCAGTGTCCGATAGAGCTGAAATTTTGTATACAGGTTTGGTTCAGATGACAATACAATATTAAAGTACAGTCAGCCATAAAGCTTGTCATAAAAATGAAATTTTTACTAAAAACTTATTCTTTCCAGCAGCTGTTAGAGATAGAATAGAATAGAATAGAAATATTTTATTTCACACACAGCAATGCATAAGTAATTAAACAAGAGAGGAAGAAAAAAAAAAAACAATCAACATAGAACATAAATTTGTATGAGAGCTTGTGAGTAGCACTGCAGTGGTGAAAAAGTCCCCGGCTCAGCATAATAAGGATAGCTAGTCCCCAAGTGGTTCAGGATTCCGGAAGTAGAGCGCTTCAACGAAAAAAAACGTAAAGAAAAAGAAGAACGTTGTGTGTCGTGTGATACTGATATTGACGTATATGCTTGTGTATATCCACTGATAGACACGAACATAAAACGATTTAGTTCACCAAAGCGGATGCGTAGTAAAATTCACATCCGTTATTCGGAAGTGCTGTTAACGAGCATCGCTTTTAATTGACGCTGGTTAGTTTGAAAGCCATTCGGATTATAACTGTTTGCTCCGGCTGTATGGCTGTATACCTTCGCCGTGGTTACACAAACATGGGTATACCGCGGAGAAATTATCTTAACTGATGCTAAGTTTGGATGCGGTATTTTAAGTTGAATTTGAATGTTAAAATTAATTTATGTTAGTTTTGTGCTGGGTATTGAGTGTAAAGTTACAAGATTGAGAGCAGTGAGTTTTCAATAGTGTTCATGCAAAAAATAATGCTTCTGGTTTCCGTTTATTCGTTAGTCGGTTAGCAAAGTCTGCTTAAAATTTTCGTATCCTTGGTTCTCGTGTCATCATCATAGCGCTAGTCGGGCAAGAAAAAAATTTGAAGAATTGAAATAAAAAAAAAAGGAAAAAAAAATATGTTTATTGGATTCCTTATAAGTATCTCCGGGGTTACCGTAGGGGAGTTGAAAATTTTGTTGGACTTTAGCTACGACTCACCGTTTACGAGATATTCTCAATTTTATAAAATTCCTATTTTGAAAATTTTGGTAACGGGTAAATAATGAATCGTTTTGGGCCCTGTTATTAGATAAACAATCATCGCTTTTCGAATCGATGGGATGAAAAAAAATTTTTTTTATTTCCGGCGAGTGGGGTATCAAAGTGAAGAGGTTACAAAGACGATCACAAAAGTATAAATAATGGATATATTTTGAACAAATTTTGACTGCTAAAAGCTAATATATTTAAAATTAGGGCGAATGAGGCGAATAAAGGCGAGAAGAATAACCAACACGACGTAAATTCATCGCAAGAAATAGAATAAGTTTCGATTCGTTAAGTTTTGTTTAAAATATTTGATGGGTTCATAATAATATGCTCCTTAGTATTCTAATTTCATGAATAAAGCGATAGATGTCGCTGATTTAAATATATCGCTCTATCATTAGCGAGTATACCATTAAACTAAAAAGCTGAAAATAAAAAAGTAAGTAATTAAAAAAACTAAAAAACCCGTCTGCGGTACAAAAAAAAAAATTGTTTAACTAACTAAAAAGAAAAAAACAAGCAAAAAAAATGAGCGACTGTGGATTGAATGTGTTCTTAGTTCTTACTAGTAAATTATATGCAGCGTTATATATTAGGTTAGGTTAGTGTTATATATGTGTACATGTGTGTGTAACTGTGTGTGTGGCTGCGACCACCACGCCCCTCTTGGATGCATTAAAGGCAGTGTGTTATTAGCAGTCCGGTGTTTCACTCGCTTCCCGTCCTAATACATTACAGTGGCGACGAGGAACAAAATGGCGGCCCAGTTTGGCATATTAAGTGCGTTTGACCATAATTTGCAGAGTTGGAAAGCGTATAAAAGCCGATTACTGCAGTGGTTTATCGCAAATGACGTGGACACAAGAAGTGATAGTACGGGAACGAAACGGCGTGCCATATTATTGAGTGCACTTGCAGAAAGTACATATGGACTAGCTGCCGATCTAGCATTGCCGAAAGAACTCCATGAAGTACCGTTTGAAGATATTCTGGGATTATTGGATAACCATTTCACACCAAAAAGATATGGGTTCACGGAACGTCATAACTTCTACACCGCTTCGCAAAATGTAGCGGAAACACACACTCAGTGGGCCGCTCGACTTCGCGGACTCACGGCACACTGCAAGTTCAGCAATGTTGAAGAGGCTCTGCGAGACCGCTTTGTATTAGGGATGCGGGCAGGAGCAGAGAAAGAGAAGCTGTATGCGCAGGAGTTGTCCACTTTAACGCTTAGTAAAGCAGTGGAGTTAGCAGAAGCCGTCAGTAGCGCAAGGGCGGGCGCGGCCGCCAGCGCTTCTGTCCCGGTCACCGATGAACAGTTATTTAAAATCGCGAAAAGTGATAAAGGGCGTGATAAAGAAAGGTGTTCAGTTTGTGGTTATTACAATCATAAAACATCGGAGTGCCGTTATGCCAAGTTCGTGTGCAAAAAGTGTAAACAAGTAGGACATTTGCGAAGAATGTGTACCAGCAAGGTTAATTGTGTTACTACAGTGACCGGTGACACAAGTGATGATGATGACGGTGAGTTGTATAATATTCGTTCCGTTAGAGGTGAGCCTTTGGTAGAAACAATTTCAATTAATGGGTTAAAATTCAAATTTGAAGTGGATAGTGGTTCGGCAGTGACGGTCATTCCGGAAAGAATGTATAAAAAAAATTTTTTTACCACGCCATTGTCAATCACAAGTAAGAAATTAGTGACTTACACCGGGAATAAAATTACATGCGTAGGTACAATTTGTTTAGTCGTGTCATATGCGGGAATGGAACGACCCGTCACCTTATATGTAGTTAAAGATGGGGGGCCTCCCTTGTTGGGAAGAGATTTTATTTCACAGTTTAACTTACAATTAGTCCCTACTTATAATGTTAATTTATTAGAGAAATATGATTTTAAAAAGCGATACCCATACCTCTTTTCCGACAAATTAGGCGAGTTCAATCGATATAAAATCAAACTACAGCTAAGGGATAATGCAAAACCGGTTTTTTATAAGGCGCGGCCGCTTGCCTTTTCGCTAAAAGACAAGGTCAGCAAAGAAATCGACAGATTATTAGATTTAGGAGTGTTGGTACCGGTCGAACACGCTGAATACGCGTCACCCATTGTGCCAGTACTGAAACGCAACGGCTCGGTCAGGTTATGTGTGGATTATTCTGTTACGATTAACAAACAGCTTTTGGTTGAACAGTATCCCCTACCTACTATTAAAGAACTGTTTTCAAAGCTTCACGGAGGGCAACAGTTTACGAAACTCGATTTGTCAATGGCGTATACACAATTTGTTTTAGATGATCAGTCCCAAATGATAACTTGCATCAATACCCATCGCGGGTTATACAAGTACACGCGCCTTGTGTTTGGTTTGGCTAGCGCCCCAGCTATTTTCCAGCGGGCTATGGAAGGAGTGTTAGCTGGAATGGAGGGAGTTTTGTGTCTAATGGACGATATTTTAATCACAGGGGTAGACGAAAAACAACATTTAGGAAGGTTAAACGAAGTATTAAGTAGACTAGAAAACGCTGGTTTAACATTACAAAGGGAAAAATGTGAGTTTTTCAAAAATGAAATTAGCTACCTAGGTTATGTTATTAACAAAGATGGATTAAAAAAGTCATTAGATAAAGTTAAGGCTATACTCGAAACTCGTGTACCCGCGAACGTAACGCAATTACAGTCTTTTCTAGGGTTAGTAAATTACTATAGGGATTTTGTCCCTCGAGCTTCAAGTATTTTATCACCATTATATGATCTGTTGAAAAAGGGGTCAAAATGGATATGGAATTCTGAGCACAATTATGCATTTGAGCGCATAAAAAAATACTTAGGTTCAGATGTAGTTTTGGCACATTATAATCAGAATGCAAAAATAATTTTAACCGTGGATGCATCGCCGACCGGCCTCGGGGCCGTGTTATCTCAGGTGGAGGGGGGTACTGAAAGGCCTATCGCGTTTGCGTCGCGCACCTTGAATGCAGCTGAGAAAAATTATGCGCAAATACAAAAAGAAGCAACAGCAATAGTTTTTGGCGTGAGACGCTTCCATCAGTACTTATATGGAAGGTCAAATCCATTTGTACTACGCACTGATCATAAGCCACTGATCTCAATATTTGGGCCATATAAAGGCATTCCGGAAGTTTCGGCCAATCGATTGCAAAGATACGCGATGTTTTTAAGTGGGTACAACTATACTATAGAATACATTCGTAGTAAGGATAACATTGCGGACTATTTGTCTCGTTCTAGCTTGCCTCATCCAGTCGCGTCGTCAACGCACTTGCAGGGAAGGGACACGCGAGGGGGGGGCTCGCCGTGCACGCACACGCCGGCTGATGATGAATCAGCGGCGGTGCAAGACCGCGCGGCTTACGTATGTTTCGTAGTCGATGGTAGTTTGCCGATCACAGATATTACGCTGCGAGAGGCGATTGATAAGGATTTAACTTTAAGTATGATAAAGAAATATATATTACATGGCTGGCCGAAAAAAGTCACTGATTCACGTTTAAAACCTTATCACATATGCAAATCACAATTAGCTTATGAAAATGGTTATATTATGAGAGGTCACAAAATTGTTCTCCCAGAACTATTATGGCACACAGTTTTATTAGAACTTCATAGGACGCATTTAGGCATAGTTAAAACCAAGGCCGAGGCGCGTTCAAGGTTTTGGTTCCCTGGGATAGATAAGGCCATAGAAGAAATGATAGGTTCATGCGATGTGTGTATTCAGCTTCGGCCGTCCCCACCGCGCGAGCCCGTTTCGCCATGGCAACGCTCTAAGCACCCGTTTGAACGGATACATGTTGATTTCTTAGGTCCTATCAATGGCCATGTGTACTTAGTTATTGTAGATTCTCTCACTAAATGGGTAGAAGTATATGATATGAAGAATAAGTCTACATCCATTTCTGTCATAGAAAATTTATGTGATTTTATTTCCCGGTTTGGGTTGCCCCGGAGTCTAGTGAGTGACAATGGCACGGCTTTTTGTTCAAAGCAATTTGAAGACTTTTGTAAATTAAACGGGATTGCACATTTAACGTCCCCTGCATATCACCCGGCAAGCAACGGTCAGGCCGAGTCTTATGTAAAAGTTGTAAAAAAAGGGATAAAGTCTAGCTTATTAGTGACTAGTAAAACAAAAAATCATACATTTAATTTGTTAAAGTATCTGATGGATTACAGAAATTCTATTCATTCTACCACGGGCTCATCACCAGCGGAAATGGTATTTGGGCGAAAAATTAAGTCGCGCTTAGATTTAATTAATCCCACATTATCATCAATTGTGTCACCGACGAATACAAATAATATCCATGGGAATAAACAGTGTATGCCAATTGAAAAGGCCAAGGGAAAATGTATAAGTACATTTAAAGTAGGCGATGCAGTTCTATACAAAAAACATTTCAATAATGGGCAATATGTTTGGAAGAGAGGAATAATTGTAAAAAGTATAGGAAAAGTTATATATTTAATAAAAGACATTGTAACATTACAAATTCTGAAAAAACATAAAAATCACTTAGTATTATACAAAGGGACAATAAATGGTCACACACAGAAGTATACCACTGGCATAGAAATAGATGGAATAGCACCTTCACCCTTGTTGACACCGCGGCCGACGCAGCCGTCACCGCTGTCACCGGCGCTACCGTTGACGCCGTCACCGCCGCCGCCGCCGCCGCCGCCGCCGCCGCAGCTGTCATCACCGACGCTGGCGTCACAGCTGACGCTGCCGCCGCCGCCGCCGCAGCCGTCACCACCGACGCTGGCGCCACAGCTGACGCCGCCGCCGCCGCCGCCGCCGCTGACACTGCTGCCGTCACCATCGCTGATGTCTCAGGCCGCGCCATTAGACTCAAACTTAGCGGAGAGTATGTCAGATAGCACGTTCCGGGGAGATGAGGCGCATAGTACTGCAAGAGCCTTCACTAGGCCGCCAGCTTCAGATGATGAAGAGTATCATGAAGCCGAGGCAACTAGCGAGCCAGTGGTAGAAAACAGACGTCAACGTCGACCACGTCCCGTCGTAGATTATAAAAAATATTTCTAAAACTACTAGTTCTAATACTATTTGTAAAATAGGGGTAGGAGTTGTTATATATGTGTACATGTGTGTGTAACTGTGTGTGTGGCTGCGACCACCACGCCCCTCTTGGATGCATTAAAGGCAGTGTGTTATTAGCAGTCCGGTGTTTCACTCGCTTCCCGTCCTAATACATTACAGTTAGGTACTACAAATTTTAAGTAAGAGAATTCTTGGAAGCAGGCGGGATCCATTTGGATATAAAATCTATAAAAATATAAAAATATCTAAACAAAGGTGTTTAAAAGGTAGGTGTTAAACACCTATGTTTAGTTTAAACGCGTCTAATACCTACATGCTTTCTAAATGCTCTCTTATATTATTATTAGAAGGTCATAGAACCTTAAATATTTTCGGCATTCCTTATCAAGTAGCTCCATTCCCTGGGGATCCTGTACGCCCAGTTTCTGTCATATCTCAGCCAGAGTTACTTAATACTTTCCAACATTTGCATGGATAAACCCGCTTCCTTGTTGTGACCACTTTTATCATTTTTGCTCCAACTCTTCGACTTTTAAAGCAGAGATAATAAATTTCCTTCTTATCTTTTACATATTAATGCGAACGCTTTCTCTTTGCAGTTAGAGAGCTGAGGTGCTTAATTTAGTTGAAAAGTAATTTTCCATAATTAGTAGGTATAGAAATAAGAAATGCTACTTTTTTAAACTTATTTGGGAGTTAATTAGCAATGGCATTTTATAGCAACATTTGTTTAAAATATTATTGACAGAATTAGTTTGGGGGTTTGAGATTTGAAATAATTTTTATGCATTCACAATGCGATTTTGTGAGTTTATAGCTACTTTCATGGCTAGAGGTTTTTTAGGATCACATTTATCCATAAAACTAATTCATAAAATAATGTTGATTTCAGATAATTTTACTCCGTATTTTTTTGTACAGTTTATTGATTTTTTTCATTAGCTTGGCTAGGCTTAAGGTTTTCTATAGTTAGAGATAAGATAGCCAGTTCCTCAGTGACTGAGGATTCCGGGAGTAGTGCGCTTCAGCCTTATTACCATTTAACATCAGGTGTGATGGAGGTTAAGTGCTACCCCGTAGTAAAAAAAAAAAATTTTTGCTTATATACAGGGTGTTTTTCTATAAGTGCAATACCTCTTAGGTGGTGATTGTGCTCATGAATATGAACAACTTTTACTATGGGGCCAACCCTGCAACTCAACAAAAAAAATCTGCTGTTTCATACAATTTGTTAATACCTACCTGACCAGAATGTATGGAACAGCTGATTTTTTTTGTGAAGTTGCAGAGTTGGCCTCATAGTAAAAGTTGTTCATATTCATGAGTACAATCACCACCTAAGAGGTATTGCACTTATAGAAAATCACCCTGTATATGTCTAGATCAGTCTAGTTAGATCTTTATCCATACTTTGAAAGTAAGCCTGTTTTTCACTAGTAACTTAATCGAAATTGCTTGTTCTTCAAAATAATAATAGCTTCACTCGGGGCACACATGCAGTACCGATGTCTTCCATTTTCTTGTCGGCGCCAACTCCATACAAAGAGCTTAAACTTTTTCTCCAACAACGATTAGTTCAGATTCAGACCTTATGTCTTACAAACGGATCGACTGAGGAATTGTGAGCCGCGCCGTTGTTTCGCAATAACTTTTAAAAGAGCTGCTTATCGGAGAAATCAGTAATGCAATATTTTTTTATTAGTTTGACTGATTTACGCCCGAATTCTCGAACGCAAATCATCTTTGGGAGCGTCTCAAACATCATGGTATCTCTTTCATACGTTTGACATTTAAAGTGACAGGGCGATGTTTGAGATGCTCCCAAAGATAAGTAGCGTACGAGTATTCGGGCATAAAGAATTGATATTCTATTGTCGAATCATTTAATGACAGTTTTTTTTAAACCATTTGTTTGAACACTAAATGCTGAGCTGTGAGTCTAGATAAGAATAGAGATCGACCTTTAAAGTTAGAATAATATGAAAGAACTAAATATTGTAACTGCTTATTTCGACTCTGCTTTTTTTCTCTTTGGAATAGATTAATTATAAGTATTTAGAAACAAAAGAATCTACATCACTTTATAACTAATTATAATTATGTTTTCGATCCAAGCGTTAAGTCTCCCACTTTTCCGGGCATTTTTCTGCTTTTTCACAAAGTTTATAAACGTAGTCTAAACTTTTATCAGACAGCTGATTAAGCACTGGTTATTAAAGTAACTTAGTTTATAAAGTTGAAGTTTTCCTCAAAGGAAACTATATTTAATCCTGAAAAATATGAAATCGTTTGGTGTTTAATAAAGTGTTCATGTTTTTTGCTAACACGCAGGAAAATTGATAACGGAAAAATGGATAAAACATGTGTATTTTCTATTCTCCTTTCTATATTTAATTTTGTATAAATTGAATACTTACTGAATTTGGCATCCTGTCTGGCAGTAAAACAACCTATTTTATGATCCAGACGTATTTAATGTCTAAAAATGTGCTACACTTATTATTCCTTGATAAAGGAAATATTATTTGCTATTTGCAATATGATATAGCCAACGTTATTTGCTCCTAGTTATTCCTGTCAAAAGGCGGCCGTCTAAAATGTGCGGGTATTTTAGGGGATTTAAAGAGGCAGTTGTAAATAGCAGTTTTGGTTAGTTAAAAATTATAATTGGCACGTTTAATAACTAGTTCAGCGTTAAAACTAAGCAGTAAAGTAAACTAAAATGAGTAATAAAAAATTATGAAATGGATCAGTGAATATATAATTGAACAGGAAAATAATTAAATGAGCGGTAAAAATTAATTAACGAGCGGATAAGTGTGGGCAGTAATCACAAGGTTATCTGTGGCAGTAATAAATCGGAATTTGTCGGTAAGAAATCTCATCCTAAGCAATTCTATAAACAATGAATCTTGGTAGGTAGATGAATTCTGTAACCCGCACTAGGTTTATTATTATTCTAACCTATCACGTGTTCTACAGGACTTCCGGCAAACTTGCTCACTTCTAACTTTTAAAATAAAAAAGCCGAAAATTAAGTAACTGCTCAAATCATTTTTTCAACTGATCATATTAACACACCAAATGTTTAAATAACAGTTGGAAAAATTATTTCCCGTATTTTAGCTGCCTCTGTAGTCTAGTGGTGCACATCACTGGTGATAGACCCAGAGATACCAATTCAATTCCAAGTGGGGTGTACTGTACATATTGTGTTCCGTTGGTGGTAGGACTTGTTCTAGGTGCAGCTGGCTAGCTACCACCATTCTATCTAACTCCGACACCAAAACAGAGGTGTTTTCAGGTTTTCGGCGTTTTTACAAGCTTTTTATTAACTTGCCATGTTAGTTAGTTAGTATGTTAGTTAGTGGGGGACAAATCTTGCAAGCTTAATTTGACCCACTTCCCAGTGTCCGATAGAGCTGAAATTTTGTATACAGATTTGGTTCATATGACGATACAATATTAAAGTACAGTCAGGCATAAAGCTTGTCATAAAAATGAAATTTTTACTAAAAACTTATTCTTTCCAGCAGCTGTTAGAGTTAAGGATAGCTAGTCCCCAAGTGGTTCAGGATTCCGGAAGTAGAGCGCTTCAACGAAAAAAAACGTAAAGAAGAAGAAGAACGTTGTGTGTCGTGTGATACTGATATTGACGTATATGCTTGTGTATATCCACTGATAGACACGAACATAAAACGATTTGGTTCACCAAAACGGATGCGTAGTAAAATTCACATCCGTTATTCGGAAGTGCTGTTAACGAGCATCGCTTTTAATTGACGCTGGTTAGTTTGAAAGCCATTCGGATTATAACTGTTTGCTCCGGCTGTATGGCTGTATACCTTCGCCGTGGTTACACAAACATGGGTGTACCGCGGAGAAATTATCTTCAAACTGATGTTAAGTTTGGATGCGGTATTTTAAGTTGAATTTGTAGATGTTAAAATTAATTTATGTTAGTTTTGTGCTGGGTATTTAGTGTAAAGTTACAAGAGTGAGAGCAGTGACTTTTCAATAGTGTTCATGCAAAAAAATACTTCTGCACGGGTAGCATCGAGAAAGGCTTTGTCTATATCGAAACGTCAAAAATGACATTTCATCGTGTCACAAACCTATTGTTCGGCTCGGCTGTCAATTATAGGCTTTCGAGGTAGACAAAACTCTTCTCGGGTTTCTCATGCTACGCGTGCTGGTTTCCGTTTATTTGTTAGCAAATTCTACTACTTATTAATTTGTTGTATCCTTGATTCTCGAGTCGGGAGGTGAGGGAGCGAAACTTCTTATATTATCACTCATCTGTTTTGACGCAGCTACCTAGATGTTTAATTCATACGATGTTTTTTCTTAAATTCTTTCAAGTTATCCCACGAATCACAGACTAAATCCTGAACACTCAAACGTTGGGAACATCATGGCGTCTTTTTCATACGTTAGTCATTAAAAGCAAAGGGTGATGTTTAAGACGCCCACGCCCCTAAAGGCGCAACTATTCAAGCTTCGGTTGTCTGTTTATTTGTAAGTCGGTTAGCAAAGTCAGCTATTAATTTGTCGCGTCCGCGTTTCTCGGGTCGTTGGCGAGGACGCGCGTCTGTCGCGCGGCGCGGCGGAAGCGATCAATCACACCGTGTGCCGCGGCTGAAAACAATATACCGCCACGCTATTGTACCGTTATATACAAGGCATATTATGTAAGGCTTGACTTATATTCGGCTTCTTACAAATCTTGAATGTAGCTAATATACCTGACGTGCTAAGATTCGACTAAAATCGGGGTATATTGCGGTAATATAGGTAGACTTAGAGGAAAAATTTGTATCACTACATAGTATAAAACAAAGTCGCTTTCTCTTTCCCTATGTCCCTTTGTATGCTTAAATCTTTGAAACTACGCAACGGATTTTGATGCGTTTTTTTTTAATAGATAGAGTGATTCAAGAGGAAGGTTTATATGTACTTTTTATCCCGATATTCCCACGGGAACGGGAACCACGCGGGTGAAACCGCGGGCGGCCGCTAGTAATATAATATAGGTAAGTATTATACAAATTCTTAAAACCAAAAATCCAGAGTTTCTAGGATAATTAGCGCATCAATAAGTTATTAAAATGAAACTATGTGTCGCGGCTGAAAATAATATACCGCCACGCGATTGTTCCGTTATATACAAGGCATATTATGTAAGGCTTGACTTATATTCGGCTTCTTCTAAATCTTGAATGGGTTAATATACCTAACGTGCTAAGATTCGACTAAAATCGGGGTCTATTGCCCTTATTATTATTATTAGTCTTATTTTTGACGACCGATTTGGCGCAGGGGTAGGCTACCCACCTTCTGCGCCAGTGGTCTCGGGTTCGCTTCCCGAACAAGACAAATATTTGTGTGCATGAACATGTTTATTTGTCTTGGTCTGGGTGTTTACTATGTATATTAAGTATGAATTTACAAACAAAAAGTATTTAAGTATATATTTATCCGTTATCAAGTTATCCATGCTACAGTTTCTTAATGAAATTAAAATGGGCTCACATAATTGGTGTGAATGTATTAAGTTATTTATTATTTTATTTATTGCGGTACCTAATATAGGTCTAGCTAGAGCTTTTTTTTAAAATATATTATACAAATTCTTAAAACCAAAAACCCAGAGTAATAGGGCCGTATACAGAAAGAAAGCTGGCAGCCTATCAGCGCTTATAGGAACCGGTCAGCGCATGGCGCAGGTAACCGGCGAGGCAGTCTCTATGAACAAGCGCCGATAAATGCCGAACGTCGCAGACAAGTTCCGACACGCGCTGGTCAGCGCTGGCCTGCGGGTCGATTGCCGTAATTCTATGCAGCGCGTCTTGATCACGTTTGACTTCGTATTGCCGTAATGACATAACGACGCACACGTCACGTATACCTATAGTTCCACAATCCTGTCTGATCCGGTGACGTCCGTGACAGAGGGACCACGTGCAATACGAAATTAGCTGTCAAAATAGACTGTCGTATGAAAACTGTTTTAGTTCCAAAGATTATCACCGGAACAGAAGCCGCACGTTATCAAAAACGGTTTTGCACGTCAACTGTACGTACACTTGACTAATGCGTCATAGGATTACCGCGATCGGGGCCCTGGCCCTTTTGTAATAATGAGTATCTGCTTCAATCGGCTTACTGTATGTAGCTGTTACCTGAATGGACCAGTGCTTATAAGTGCCGGTAGATCGGCATCGGCTTGCAGCTTTCTTTCTGTATACGGCCTAAGATATTTAGCGCATCAATAAAGTTATTAAAATTAAAACCATGTGTCGCAGCTGAAAACAAAAATACATTTTTACTGTAACTAAAACTACACTTCCACCGAAACTCAGATACTTACGTTTATCTCAACAATCCAAAAGAAAATTATTTCTCCAAAAAATTTTACCTACATCTATAAAAACACCCATAATTTGTGAGGAATCACCACAACCTGGCGACACTGACATACCGAACCGAATTCGATAATCATAACGATCGCTATCTCTGTAGAGACTACCCACACAGGGTTTTGTGTAGTTTAGGTGTCTTTCCTATTCTATATAAACTTTTGAAATTACTTACCTGGAAAATAAAGTATTTAGAAAAAATCGACCCGTCTCACAACCAGCTCCGATGAGACGGGTCGATTTTTTCTAAATACTTTATTTTCCATTTTTCTATGATAAAAATTGCATTGTGAATGCAAAAAAGTAAAAATTTAAATAATTACTTACCTATTGACGATGCCGTACAAAGGTATAGCTGGATGTGCACTTTAATTGCCGAGAGTTATTCTTTGTAAGCCGAAGATTATTATGGTTTCATAATTATATTTTATCTTTATAAGGAAAATCTTAATGCTCCTTTCGTATAAATCATAAAGAGTTCCAATGCTTAATTCATTTCCTCATCAGCCACACCCTTATTCCAATACGCCGATGCACCAAAATCGTCCACCACAAAGACATCAAACCATAAAACTAAATTTTTACGCGTACTAAAATGAGCAATGAAATATGTTCCAGTGCCGTTAACAACTTTTATTAAGTACATCGTAAAGGTGTGTGGAGGTAATTGCACTTGACCCGGCACATGCTAAATTAAACCGTTGTTAGCTTAATACAAGGTTAATAATCGTAGTAACGACCTTATGAGTTAACTACTGCGTAAGGGTCATTTGCTGTGAAGAAGTTCGCTAAGTTTCTTTGGGTAGGGCTTTATTTTAAATATTAATAGTTCTTGCTCTTGACCTCAATCTGACTAAATGAGCTTAGTTTTATTTTTAAACTAGCTCTCCGTCCGCGGCTTTGCCCGCGTGGACTATACGACGTAGTCACTCTCCAGCTCTCAAACTATCACCATACCAAAAATCACGTCGTTCCGTTGCTCCGTTTTGACATGAAAGACGGACAAACAAACAAACAATCAAACAAACACACTTTCAGATTTATAATACTAGTATGGATAATATGAATGTTTGAAAGATTTAAGCGTAGAGAGAGACTTCGGAAAGTGACTTTTTTATACTAAGTACTTGTGTAGAGATGATGTTTTACTACACAGTGTGAGCTGATAACAGGTTATCTATGCCTGTAATTTTTAAAGAAATAAAGACAAATATCGTGAAAAATAAATATAAATGTAGCTTTCTTCCGCAAATAATCACAAAACTGGCACCTTCACAGATTACACTACTCTACACGTGTTTCGCCCTAACCCAGATGCCAGTTATTCGGTGTTTGATTTCACACGGTCAAACATCTCCTGAAGATGCCCCGGGGTGGGGCGAAACACGTGTAGAGTAGTGTAATCGGTGAAGGTGCAAGTTTTGTGATTATTTGCGGAAGAAAGCTACATATAGGTAAGTATTTATTTTTCACAATGGTTAGGGAATTCCGCCAGGTGACGCCTAATTCAATCAAATAAAGACAAATCCCTGCATTTTAAAAACTACAAATGGTTAAATTCGTGTTCTTTCGTGTTGTAGGTATCCTACAAACAGTAAAATCATAGTTGTTAAAGTGTCTGTTCACTTTTCACGCAATTACACCGTACTTCATGGATTTTGTCTTCATGTTGTGTAAAATTAAATATTAAAGCGAATAATATATATATATAAGAAAATATTTTTTATGAAATGACTAATAACTACTTTTTTGTTGCAGGTTTTTTTTACAATAATGCGGCTGTCAAATGGAGTCTAGCTTAGGCGTAAAGGAAGCCGGTAAGTCTTTTTTCTTACAACACTAGCAAATTAAACTACACTACACGTCAAAGCAATCCAAGATGAGTGATATGAGTGTTATGTATCATTAGATAAGTGTTATCAAACAAATAATGGAAAGACGGTGCACTATAGAACATAATTTATCTTCTTTATATTTTATCCGTCTCTATGGTCTAGTGGTAAACACCACCGATTTCAGACCTAGAGGTCCCGATATCGATTCCCAGTGGGGGTACATATTGTATTCGGTTTGGTTGCTTGTTCTTAGTCCGCCTAGCTAGCTACCACCATCTTATCTAAGTCTGACGCCATAACAATGATGTTTTCAGCATTATTGTGTTTCGGCAGTTAGATATAAGATAGTCAGTTCCTCAGTGATTGAGGATTCCGGGAGTAGTGCGCTCCACCTTCAGCCTTATCACCACTAAACATGAGGTGTGATGAAGACTAAGTGCTAGCCGTTGTGGATAAAAAAAACTCAATCCACAACAGGGTAGTGGCTATCTTATCTCTAACTGACAGAACATAATAATGCTGAAAACATCATTGTTTTGGCGTCAGACTTAGATAAGATGATGGTAGCTAGCCAGGCGGACTAAGAACAAGTCCTACCACCAACCAAACCGAATACAATACATACCCCCACTGGGAATCGAATCCAGGACCTCTGGGTGGTTGCTGTGAACCACTAGACCACATAGAGGCGGTTATAAACTCGGCTATTAAGATAAATTAGGAATAAGCTATCGATACAATAAACACATCTTTGATTTCTGCGCGAACTGTCCATATAAATAAAACACTTTCAAGGATATTTTCACGCAATTTATTCAACAACTTGGTTAAATTTAAGTTGTTTTTTTGAGATTTTTTTGGTTTATCCGACGTTTCGGCACCTTTCCAGGGGCCGTGGTCACGGAAAACTGGAAAGGTGCCGAAACGTCGGATAAACAAAACAAAACTAAAATTTAACCAAGTTGTTGAAAAAATCCGTGAAAGTGTTTTATTTCTATCGATACAAATTTATTATTTCGTAAAATCTAATCCTGAACTAAACTAAGCCGTTCAAACTTACCGCGAGCCCTTCAGCTGCCATCTAAAAAAATCTCAACCTCGAGTGGTTCCGAGGTTTTCCAGGTTTCTTCATTTCCGCGTTTTTTCGCGGCCTCCGCGAATCTCGGCCGATACAAAGGGAGACGTTGATCGATGTGTCGGGCCTGTACGGGTACGTATGTATGCGTGTGCTCGGCTAATGCCCTGTTTTGTGGCTCCAAGTATGAATATATGAACCTGATAAGGTATTATGGGAGGGTAGTACAGCTGAAGGTGGAGTGATGTATGTGTTTGATTGGAAGGAGAAAGTAAGTAGTGTAATTTATTTTGACACACAGTTGCATAAAGTAAATTAAGGCGCTACTCGGAAAAAGTACGGACTTTTTGATTTAAAACTGTAGGACGGTTACAGTTGTTACAAATCTGGTAATAAGATATATATTTCTTCATACCTTTATCTAGAATCGTATAGTTTCAGAAACACGATTTTATGACTTTGGCTCGACACTTTTTATTTTCGAAAATACCTCTAAAAATAAGAAATATCAAGATTATTCTTAAATGGGGATACATATACTATTGAAAATTGGTTTAATCAGTGGACACCAATAATATTTAGGATCGTATAGAAGCATTTTTTTAAACTCGCTATAGTTTTTGAATACGAAGTGATTTTGTGTTTTTTTGCATAATCGGCAAAATCGGTCTCGCTCCCGCGCGCGTCGTTTTCTCATTGCTATCTCGCTTTAGCATAATTTTTCCGAGTATCGCCTTAATCCTTTAGGGATCCACAAGACTGCGATGCGGCGCGCTATGTTAATAGAAACCTTATTGCTTGTCAAATACTTGGTGACACATACGTCCATACAGACTTCCGTATATCCAGAAACAACTTTTTTAATAACTTTTTCATATGTTATGCTTGACAAATATTTTCTACAAGCATTATATGTGTTTATAAAAGGGTTGCTCTTCATATATCTGTACCTATATTATTGTATTAGTGCATCATGAATATAATAGAGACAGTTTAAGTCCAGAAAATGCTTGACTCTGACATGTTGAGAGTAGCGCACTAACTCTATGAGGCGTGCAAAAGATTACACGATAAACGTCTTTAAAATTGTATACATTAAAAGTGTTCTCATAAAGTTTACCACTTGTTCTAGCACCGACAGTTTTCCCGGCAGGTTTTGCAAAAGCTTCAGAAAAGTATGTTAGCAATTCGATAACAAAGATCTCGAGCGAATTTAGCAATAAAATCTTTTGTATTGGATTGTCAACTTTACGGGCAGTAAATCAGTTAATGTTCTTTCTTGGTGGTTAATGTGCACAATCTGGAAAACCTAAAATGAATGAATAAATGGAATTTGTTGCTTTTCAGCTTGAGTTTTGAATTATCAATCAATGTTATGTTTTGTGTATAAAATTCTCATTATTGTTTTAAACAAACACAGACCATGCAACTGTGAATAAAATATTTTTGTTTAGGTAATAATATAGGTTTTTTATGATAATCTCCATAATTCGTAATTAGGTTACCCTACGGACTCGGTTTGCTTCTGAATGAATGTCTCTCTTGAAATAGAGCCAGAGCCCACGACTGCCAGACCTTCGTTACTTTATAAAAGCTGAAAGTTTTTCTGTGCATGCCCCCTATACAGGGAAGAACGACCAGCGACTATAGAGTTTGGGTTGTAGTTACTTGGGCAGGTAACAGGTAGTAAAGGTGTATGTAATAGTACCTTAAATTCGTTAAAGTATAAAGCTATTTTTTATATTTTCTTTATTTCTTTCTTTGAGATACCACAGAAAGGGTCTAGTTCTGGTGGATCTTTGTAAAGCAAAGTCTGTCTGTCTTAAGACTGTCTTGACTATAATGTGCGCTCGCTCTAAGCGCCTGCACCCGCTTGAACAGTTGTTACCTCGCGCTCGCACCTAGAGCGGACTTTCAATGTGTCTGGCAAGATGTAAAAACCATTAAACTTGTCCGGCTATTGAGATAACGTTTTTTCATGGGGCCCAAGTAACATAAATAAAATTTAGGTTTTATAAGTACTAAAACGAAAGTGACTGGCAGGGGGTAGCAACTGTCATAAGTGTCCGGCAATGGATGACGAGATTTCTAGAGTTATCACGAAGAAAATAAAAAAAAATTGAGCTCTATACTTTAACGAATTTTAGGTACTATTTTATACACCTTTACTACCTGTTACCTGCCCAAGTAACCACAACCCAAACTCTATTAGTCTCTGGTCGTTCTTACCTGTATAGGGGGCATGCACAGAAAAACTTTTAGCTTTTATAACATAACGAAGCTCTGGCCGTCGTGGGCTCTTAGGCTAAAAATCCTGGCAACGATGCCGATGTTCGGAAGCTATCCGCGCGCATGATTGATCGTTTCGGCATCGAGAATCCCGCGGGATCCCGCGATTGTCTGGGGATTCGTGGTGTGTGCGAATTTACAAATTGTGCGTTAACATAGGCAAAGCGGCGCGGCGCTTTTGTCATGTAAAAGAGATCTTTGAGAGTCTGTCTATTAAAAAATATTAGTCACAATTTTCCAATCGCACCATGCATGAGTACATTTTATATGAAAGAAAATTAATAATGCGAATTTAAGTACAATAGCCGTATTAGATTGTCACATATTTGTAAAAACAATCTTAGTTCAAATTACTACCGTTGAGTTAAGTAGTTTAACATATTTTGGTGAATCAACTTAAGGAATTTTAAAGTACTTAATTACCAAGAATCTTCATTGTTCGTAATAAGTTGGCAAGGGATTCGGTCTGTTTCTGAATGAATCTCTCTCTTGAAAGGAGCGCGCCTTGGTGACGACGTTCGGAAGCTATCCTCGTGCATGATTGATTGTCCCGGCATCGAGGATCCCGCGGGATTCAGCGATTGTCTGGGGATTTGTGGTGTGTGCAAATTTACAAATTGTGCAATAACGTAGGCAAATTTTATCACGTAAAAGAGGACTTTGGGAGTCTGTCTATTAAAAACTGAGTATTACAATAGTAGTCACAATTTTTCGATCACACCATAAGTTCGATTTATATGAAAGAAGATTAATAATGCGAATTTTAGTATAATATCCTTATTCGATTGCCACTTATTTGTAAAAACAATCTTAGTTATTGTTCAAATAACTATAACTTTGAGTTAAGTAGGCAAACGTATTTTGGTGAATTAACTTAAGGAATTTTAAAGTAATTACCAAGAAATCTTCATTGTTCGTAATAAGTTGGCAAGGGATTCGGTCTGTTTCTGAATGAATCTCTGTCTTGAAAGCAGCGCGTCTTGGCGACGACGTTCGGAAGCTATCCTCGCGCATGATTGATTATCCCGGAATCGGATCCCGCGAGGATCCAAAGGGAACCCGCGATTGTTTGGGGATTCGTGATGCGTGGGGATTTGGTGCGAGTGTACAAATTGTGCGTTAATGTAGCTGAGCCGGCACTTTTGTCACTTTAAGGAGTTCTTTGATAATCAATACATATTAAGGAATCCTTATAAATAAATAAAAATAGCAATGTGTGATTTCCTGCGTATTAAGTTAGCTGTCAGTAAAAAAACAATAACTAGGTATGAGATTTTTATGTTGTGGCCAGTTGGATTAACATTGGAAGAAATACTGAACGTAATACAACGGAATTTCAGACAATGACAATTTGCAACTCAACGTTAAAGCTACACATGGACCAAATTGGGGGTCACTTGTCAATCAATGCGTTTGCTTTAAATGATTAGTGCAATCGTAATTTCTACATTCCACAATGACAAATCAGAGGGCCTAGCGGTCACGTGATATTTCAATCGTTAATGTCAATCCCATACATTTTCTTTTTATTCTACAGGCGATATCGATAATAGAAAGCCATTTGTCTAGGCCCTCAGGTAGAACGAAATGTCCCCGAGATAGATCAGGTAAGCACTCTGTACGTTATGCTGCTACTCAGAAACACAAAGTAATACAGCGGTAGTGCTGAATTTTAAACAAAACTTCGAGTATTATTCCAATGTTCCAAAAATCTATAATACCCGACCCGCAGTCATTCACGCGCGCTCTTAACCGCCTTTTAATCTGTCACATCACATCGCACGGCTCAGAAGTCGAGCGGCGACAATGCATCAAATTGTTAACCTGATTCCTGATAGCGCACTTTTTTAAAAGTCGTGGCGCGGGGAGTGAGCGAATGGCCAATCAATCACCAACTGACATAATGACGTCATCCATTATCAATTATTGACAGTACACGGATCGGATGTCGGCGATTTTCCAAGTTTTATGCCTTACCCCTCCCCGCTAACCCCCGCATCGTCCAGTCCGGCGATTGATCATGCTAGTTTAGATGGAGTGGGTCCATGGTAATCTAAGTTTACGGGAGGGTAAATATTGATCATATTTATTGACAGAAAGATGTGCTGAAAGACACTTGAAAAGTTATGTGTCCAGCGAAAACACTAACTAAACATTTTCAGTAAAAAACATAACTTTATTAATTTAAAAAAGTACTAAAACTACACTATGTTATAGCACTGGCAACACTAATCCGTTTTCAAGCGGGATTAAAAAGGTCAAATGGCGATTACCAATTTTATAGTTTAAAAGTATCTGCCTTAAGCCGGGGCCAGTCACAAATCCATGTTTACAGCAGTTTACGCCGGCGTCTGGTTTTATCCGGTCTCATCCGGACCTGTCCGGCCCGGGGCGGCGTTTAACACCTCATTCCGGCGGTTAAAACAAGTTAACACACGCCCGGCGAGTTACGTGTGCCCGGTGTTTGTTTGAAATTTAAATCGTTCGAACTTTGCGCTTTGCCACCTTCGTTCGAAAGGGCGACAGTTTCAATTTTGCTCACTTCTTCCTGTGTTCCCTACTTTTCTATGTTTCCTATAGCTATACAACGCAATGAAATGGGAACGAAATCAGTACTTTACATAGTTAGGAAGGCCTAATTACTTACGTTTTTCGGTTTATTTAAATAATTGTATTGATAATACCTAATTTTCCATTATTGCTTTTATTCTGATCGCAACAATTAAAAGTAATGAAATGTTGCGAAATTATATACTTAACTAATAGTTATAATCTTTTCCTTGCTTAGAAGATTCACTGTAAATATTTTTTATACGTAATATAAAAACTGTGCGTCGAATGGCGTCTATTCATTTCGTAAAAAATATTGTTGTTGCCTAATTAATACTGCGTAAAATACTTGCTTCTATTTTGGGGTTTATTAATTGTTGATCTTGACCGGACTACTCAGTTGATTAAATAAATTTCTGCTTACATTATCATTAAGGTTAATATATTAAACCCACTTGAGGCTAGCGTCCTTTTAAAAGGACGCCACTTAACAAAAAATATTGTAAAATCTTCGATCAACAATAGTACTAGCTAGATGAAGGCTCACGAACTAAATGAAAACTTTATATGGCCAGAATGACTTTTTTTTAAACGGAGGAAAAAAGGTTCTCTTACGATCTTACATTATAAATGACAAGAAGCGTTCCAAGTTTGAAATACCTTAGTATTATTGACACTGTCAAAAAAGTCTACTTATAATTATACTCTCAAGTGGGCTTATGAGGCTTGGACATATCTGTCACTCCAAGTATGTATCTAGAACTAGGTGTTATTGTTGATCGAAGGCCACATAACAAAAAATATTGTAAAATTGAGATTTCATTTGTCAATATTTCTTGTTATGTGGCGTCCTTTTAAAAGGACGTTAGCCTCAAGTAGGTTGAATCGAAATTCCTAACATTAAATACCATCTTCAGACCAGAATCGGCATTCAAACCATACATCTAGTCCTCAGCATCGGTTGGGACAAGTATATCTCTGTAGGTGGCGGCCGCCTCTGGTGGTTGCGACGGGGCGGGGCCTTTGTCTCAGTGATTAATGCTACTCTCAGCGTAATGCTACGTCCTAAAGACACGTTCTAGTTAGTTTGACATGGTACAATTGCTATACTTACTTGGTTAAGAGTTTACATGGAATACTGAGAGAACTGTAGGCACTATTACTAAGCGATAAAAATCATCAATATAATCAGCCATTTAATGTCCCCACTGCTGAGGAAATGGCCTTCCTTATGGATGGATGAGGATAAAAATACTAGAGTGTAAAAGTGCGTAGTTTGCATAAATTCGATGCTTGCACCCTTGACCTATTCGGCACATTTTTTGCTCGAGTCCTAGTTCAAAAGGAAAAAAATATAGGATTCAATTCAAATACAATTCAAAGTTTCTTTATTCACTTTAGGATTTGATTCCAACACTTATGAACGTCAAAGAAGCTACGACATCGGTTCTCAAATTCTACCGTGGGAGACCTTGTTTTAAAGTAACAATTTGTAACTATTTATGAAATTTATCTTACGATGAGACTGATGAACTGCTAGCAATATTGTATACTATCTAAAAGTGAGTCTTTAGACCTCAGCTTTGGACAGTAATATAATATACATTTACTCATACCTTTTTCTTAGGTATATTATGCTGTATTGTATTGATTACATTACATTTTCTAATTTACATTTGGTAACTTAATAAGTTTGTAGGTTCTAAACCGCCTGGAATACAGGTTTTAACCTAGTTCAGGATCAGTTCATTGATTTTGACTTTGAATTTTTTAAGATTTTTGTACAGTCGAGTTTAATAATATCTGCGATAATAATGCGACAAAGTCCAAAAATGCACAGATATTATTGAACTCGACTGTACCATGTAGTGCTACTTTTTATAGAAATAAAATTTTATAATTATTATTATTTCATTGCAACTCTGGTATTCTGAAGGGGCATAATTTAAATTTAAAAGCAAATTACCAGAATTCTGTTTTACCAGATGTTTAATTTGCCTGTCAGCTAAACTTTTGCAAACATCGACATACGGAAAATGGCTAAATATAGCTACCTAAAGGGTAAAATTAATGTTTTGAAATAATTATTTTGTATTATATTACTTTTATGTGTATTTGACGTGTAGGGATGTATGTTTGTGTAATATGGACGTTTGTCTGAAATAAAGATTTATTATTATTTTTAATTAAAAATCACAACAAAGACACTTTGCCATAGAACGGATTTTAAGGTTGAAACTACATAGCACACAGTTAATTAGACATAAGGTGCAATAATTATCTAATTAAATTGCTCGAAAGCTTAAAGAACTCAGTGCTGGTTTCTCAAACTGTTATTCCTGTTAGGGAGTAACAATGCAGAGCTAACCCTTTGTCTCTTTGTGTGGGTGATTAATGCCCTTCTAGATCCGGCGACCACTTTTGCCCCGACTTGAGATATATCACGCCGCGACCGTGGTGGACAAGACTTATCATTAGTGGCGGCTTGCTTGGTTGCTCGTCTTACAGCTGCTCACTGTGTGTTTTAGTTACATGTACTTGTTGTATCTGTATGGGAAATAATTTTTTTAATACAGTTGCTCAAAAAGTGGCGTATTGCAGGGACGTATAGCGTTCGGGATGTGGGCTATTACACACTCGAACTTTTTCTTTACCTTTCCCGAACTCGTGTGTTTTCTTTCCCAACTGTCAAAATATTGTCTATTAAAAAGAAAAAACCAACCACGAAGTTTTTACTAAAAAAAAAATCATAGAAGTTTTTATGATTCATTCAAATATTTCTAAAAAGAAGCTACTAATTTGTTTCAATATCAGATATAAAAGTAATTTTAATTATACATTAAATTAATATTAGTATCGGCCAAATTAAATTTATGAATATAAAAAATACATAAAATTGGCTGTATGACCACAGATTACTAAATATGGTATGACGTGCACTATTTACCATAGTATCTGCATAAAGGAGTTTGCGCAAGTAAGTGAAAAGAAATGAGGGACCTTATTTCTTAATTTTCTAAATTAGTTTTTTCTGGTTTTTATTGTGGTAGGTAGTTACTTAGTATGGTGGAATTAGTGCAATAATGTGGCTTTAATGGAAAACGGTGTGGTAAAAGAGAGAAATAAGGAAAGGCGCTCCTGTAGGATTCGGATTGCTTTTGTTAGGTTTCATTTCATTTCATCTCATTGAATTTAATTTTCATTTCATATCAATAAAAAAATTCTACTGAAGCCTTGGCTGTATGATCATAGTTTCCTTTGCCAACCCAGAATGGGTGAAGAACACAAAAAAAAGTCTCTGCTTATATTCTTTTACGATTAGTTAGTTGAGTTTATTGTGTTTTACTATTTTATTAAATTGCTTATTTTTTCGCAACTGTATTAAAAATAGTTGTTCAGTACACGTGCGGAACCGTCATTGCAACTTGTTCCGACTGTCAACCCTCACCTTCGGCTGCGCCTCGGCTCGGGTAGACATTTGTCGGAACTCTTTGCAATGACAGGCTTTCCGCACTTGTAATGAAATCTACTAGTTTGATGTGTGTGGACGGTAATTTTTTTTTCACACTTATGCTCTGAAATGTTAATATTATATTTGAGAAAAGAATGCAGTACGTGGAACTTTTCCGAGGTAAACATTCTAAATTTGAAAATCACTGCAGTAATGAATTTCAGTACTTACTGCACTGATTTTAGTGCAGTAAGTAAGTACTGAAATTCATTACTGCAGTGATTTTCAAATTTAGAATGTTTACCTCGGAAAAGGTACGGTCGACAGCACGTCGGGTTACTACAAAATGTCAAAATTTATTAATTGAAACTGAACTCTAACTGTTGGAAGTAAGGTTGAATTTTATTTAAAGAAATTTGACAGTTTGCAGTAACCTGACGTGCTGGCGACTGTACTACCCAAAGATATTATTACCAACTTTTGTTCTTTATTTTTTCTTTCGTTATTCCTGTTACAGAAAAAGCAAAGGGACATTTGCACCATACAGCCACGTTATTATTATTCTATAGGTATTATATACAGAGTATATTACTTCGTATTGTACCACAAGCGCTATGTACCCTTAGCACCATGAAGCTCGACTTAATACTGAGGTAACTGGAGAGTGCAGTACTAACACTTTTTTGTCACCAAAAATTACACAGTGGCTGTCTTCCGTCTCACCTACACTTTAAAAAAATACGTATGGTCATATGAGACAACTGACAGCCACTACATACATAAATGTCAAATTTGCTGGGTACACTTTTTTATTCATAGTGAGAACTCCAGTTACCTCAGAGTATTAAGTCGAGCTTCATGCTTAGCACGAACATCAATCGAAAAAACAAAATGAGATTTATCATAGACAAAATATCCTTTACGAGCATGGAAGTATTACCTAAATAATACTTCCATGTTTACGAGTAATTTTGTATGGGAAATATGTACAGCGCCATCTACCGCCCAGAAGCGGGTATTGAAGTTGCGCATTTTAGTAGCAAGTAGTAAGTACCAATAGGCTGTATGACCGTTCCACATGGCCTCACAAACCAATATTAAAAAAACGGCGGGAATGATTTTCAGCGGTTGATTTGATATCAATAGGTACTTACAGTTTATATTGTGTAATAAATTATCAAAATGAGTTCTGCCAATGAAACATATACAGACATCGTATGTACCTACTCCACCAAATATGAGAGCAGAAGCAAAATTAATTACAGAAAATTTAGGTACTGCCAGCAAAATCAAAAGAAAGATATATGAAAACCTACGATCTGATTTGGAAAAGTGAAAAAAGGCGCATACGTTTTCGGAATCTGTGTTGTTGGCGTATTTTAATGATACATCATTAAAATAATATTATTATGGGCGATTTATACATAAGTGTGCCCGGGAAAACAATAACATTTAATAATTGCCCGAACATGTGTGATATAAATTTTAATAAATATTATTTAGTTCAACAGTTTTTTTATTTGTGTGTGTTCAGTGCGTGAAAATTCAAAATACTAATTTTTTAACAGGAGAGATTAAGGATATTAAATCCAATCTCATCAATATTTCTGGTTCCATTCCGCAGGGAAGTGTGTTGGGCTGTATTCTTTTCCTAGTTTACGTAAATGATTTACCAAATTCAATACCGTTTGATAATGTGCTATTTGCAGACGATGTCTCTGTAGTTTTTCCGTGTACAAACACCGATTCACTCAAAGAGGACTTGGATTTAATTTTAGACTCTACCATAGGATGGTTGGACCGAAACAACTTACAGCTAAACCTAAAAAAAACAAAATTGTTACAGTTTAGACCCTGTCAGAAGGCCTCATTAGATAGTAATTATCATTACAAAACAAATACCTTGGAAACTGTAGATTCAGCTACCTTGCTTGGAATAGAGATAGACACTCATTTGAATTGGAAACCACACGTATTAAAACTATCTAGCCGCTTATCTTCATTTATCTATGCACTTCGACAACTGAAACGTGAAACGAATCTCAAAACAGCTCTCTCTGCATACTATGCTTTTGCTCATTCTTGCTTGGCCTATGGAATTATACTTTGGGGAAACTGCACAAATGTTCACGACATCTTTGTCCTTCAGAAAAAGTGCATCAGGATATTATGTAACTTAGATAAGACAGACTCTTGCAAACCATATTTCCAAAAATTAAATATAATGACCTTAACATGCTTATATATTTTTGAAGCCTGTAGATTTGTTAAAAAACATTCTGACCTATACTCACCAGTTACATTAGAAAGGAGAAATGACCGCTACCAGAATAAACTCTTACTCCCTTTCACCAAATTGAAATTATTCTCTGACTCTCCACACTGCATGCTCATCTATATATATAAGAATGAATCCCTATTTCCCTTGGTCACGGCATCACGCGTGAACGGCTGGACCGATTTGGCTAATTTTGGTCTTGAAATGTTCGTGGAAGTCCAAGGAAGGTTTTAGCCTTGAGAAAATAGGGGAAGGAGGGGTAAGTAGGGGTAGAGTAGAAGTAGGGTAGGGGTAGGGTAGGGGTAGGGTAGGGGTAGGGGTAGGGGTAGGGGTAGGGGTAGGGTAGGGGCGGAAGGGTAGGGTAGGGTAGGGGTAGGGATAGGGTAGGGTAGGGGTAGGGTAGGGTGGAGTAGGGGGTAGGGTCACGGGAACGAAGTCGCGCTGGGTCAGCTAGTAAAAATATATAATCATATCCCCAATAACTTAAAAAATTTGGATAAGGATACTGCATTTGAAAAACAGCTCAAACAATATTTGATAATAAAAAGCTATTACGATTTACCAGAGTTTTTTCAAGCAAAATGTGAATAAAACAATTCTAATATCTAAATAAAATAATTATGGAATTGTTTTCTAAAAATTGACATTATTAAAATTTGACATTATTGAAATTTAACATCATTAAAATTTGGCGTTATTGAAATTTGACATTATTATTTGACATTGTTAAAATGTGACATTATTAAAATTAGACATGATTAAAATTTGACATTGTTAATGTTTCATTTATGTTCAATATAATTTATTGATATTTTCTTGTGCTCTTTTATGTGTATAAAATAAGATATTATATTGTGCTTAATGTATAATAATGTTTAATGAATCTCAAATCTGCTTCTAAAATTGCTTAAGATTTAAAAATAGGGTTTAAAATTGCTACGCCCTTGCAGGGTGTTACATGCAACTTTAGATATAAGTACAAACTGTAACCTGTACTCTACACATGTGACATGCAATAAAGAATATGAATATGAATATGAATATTTCCTCGCATTTCTTGAGAAAAGCACTATACAAGCCTTGTACGGTAAGCAAATTACCTTGCCTCGAATGATTAAAGCCCTCGCCTGCGGCTCGTGCTTCAAACCATCCTCGACAATGTAATTTCTTACTTACCTGTCCTCGGCTGTAATGTACTATTACATCATACTGCTCGGTAACTAGGATTTACTAGTAAGGTAAGAGGCTGTGTAAGTTGGCATGTGCAACACAGTGTATTGTTTAGATAGAACGTTCCATTTTCAAATTACTTTGCAATTCAAGCAGGTGAATGCTTTAATTGTAAAGTAACTTTACCATTCAAGCTATGCAAAACTCCTTGGTCAAACATATTTTTTAAGAAAACTATTTACTGTGGAGAACAATGAAAATGGCGGTCAAAATACGTACATTTACAAGTTTTGGCAAATTTTGAATAAATATTTTCTCTCTTATAAAAGAATCATTTTGTCATAACAATATAAATGTTTTATTTACCTCGCATGAATGATGTAAAGTAGAATGCTTACCTCGGTTGCAAGTAGCTATTACACCCTCGAACTATATTCGCCCTCGCTCGTTTCGCTCGCTCGGGCGTCTAAATATCTCGGGTGCACTCGATCCTTTAGCGCCCTTTGCGAGCTGCGCTCGCACGGGCGCCAAGTTGGATCTTGTTCTGTAATAGCTCGCTTACGTTCCTTGTGTAACAAACTACTATTGTCACCCCGTGTAATTTTAGAGATTATTCTAGTAATGAAAACAAACAATTTTTATTATGGGACCAAAACTGAAATCGCGAGAAAAAAATCAGCTGTTATTTCTGACCTTTTGTATGGAACAGCTGATCTTTTTTTCGAGATATCAGTTTTTTTTGATCCTATAATAAAAGTTGTTGTTTTCATGAGTAGAATAATCCCTGACATTATCCGAGGTAAGAATAATTAACGGTGTACGTACACGTACATGCGATTTTTTTATTATTGAATGAATTTCTGCATAATATCTATTGAATAATATAATAATAATCACTACAAAGTATAAAACAAAGTCGCTTTCTCTGTCCCTATGTCCCTTTGTATGCTTAAATCTTTGAAACTACGCAACGGATTTTGATGCATTTTTTTTAATAGATAGAGTGATTCAAGAGGAAGGTTTATATGTACTTTTTATCCCGATATTCCCACGGGAACGGGAACCACGCGGGTGAAACCGCGGGCGGCCGCTAGTATATATATATATTCTAACGAAGTTTCACCGTCACATCGTCGTTCACTTCGATTCTTTATGTCAAAATTCGTAATAAACAAGTGAAAGTCAAGCGAAAAAGAACGTCGAGTTTGTTGAATGAATCTTAGAGAATCGCACAACAGGGGGCTTAGACAAAGTAACATCGTTATGTGGCGAAACGACAATCGCTATCGCTATCGTCTTTATGCTCCAATCAACTTGCGGCAAGACCACGTGATTTAGCGCAGCTTATACCAATCCGCCAATCCTATACCTTGAATTTCTTTCGAACTTCGTTATCGCTTCGCTATCGCTATCGCTATGTTACTTTGTCTAAGCCCCCTGGGCCCCCTGTTAAGCCTGCTAACGTTAAGTCATAATCGTGTCTCAATTGTGTTTCAATTGTAGTCCAATTATAGTGCTTTTTTAAATACTAATTCCAAGAATTATGACAATATGATGTGATGTAAATGTAGTGTGTGGTGTGACCATCAGTAGTATAGTGAAAAAAGTACACATTTCTTGTAACTAGTGTGTAAAAAAGCACTACAATTGAGATTCATGTTTATTAATTAGTGTTTGATTCGATTCTGTGACAACAACTCATGCGTTTCTTTTCTTAGCACTCACCTGCATCTGCATTTAACCTTGCATCCGATACCTTGCATCACTGCATTACATTTTACATCAATCAAATGGTCTTTTGTTTGTTATAGTAAAATATGTTATAGTAATAGTAGTATAGTTTTTTTTTATTTTTTTTTTATCCACAACGGGGTAGCACTTAGCCTTCATCACACCTGATGTTAAGTGGTGATAAGGCTGAAGATGGAAGCGCACTACTCCCGGAATCCTCAATCACTGAGGAACTGGCTATCTTATCTCTAACTGCCGGAACACAATAATGCTGAAAACATCATTGTTATGGCGTCAGACTTAGATAAGATGATGATAGCTAGCCAGGCGGACTAAGAACAAGTCCTACCACCAACCAAACCGAATACAATATGTACCCCCACTGGGAATCGAACCCGGGACCCTTTGGTCTGAAATCGGTGGTGTGAACCACTAGACCACAGAGGCGGTTAGAGTAACTAACCTCTCTCTTGAAGTTCCACGGCATTCGACCGACTTCTTCTCCTATTCCTTTTATGTACACGCTGTCCGTTTGTGGAACTCTCTACCTGAGGATATCAGGAAGGCCCAATCCTTAAGGTCCTTTAGCGATAGAGCTCGAAATCATTTCCTTTCCACTGATTTATAGCTATTTATTAATTTTTTATCCTTTTCCTTATTCTATCTTACCTTATCTTTCATATACTTTGTATACCTACATATATTTTTTAAAAGTATTTATAGAATTACACTTGTCCTTTAAAAGCGAACCGACTCCCCTTTTGTCCTTATATCTTTATTTATTCTTTCACCCAAGGTTGCCTGGAATAGATTGCTGCTTAGCAATAAGGCCGCCTTTTGTATACTTCTCTTTTTTGTGATTGTTTTCTTTCTGTATTCATTTGTTTGTGTGCAATAAAGTGTTTATTATTATATGTAAGTATATTAAAAATGTAAATTAGTTGTGATCTTTCTTAACTTTTTTACGCTGGTAATTTTGAAATAAAATTAAACTTTCAATTGTGACATTAACTTAATTAATTGATTTCTTTTCATACAAGCACCTTGTTTAGCAACCACAGCTGAATAGCATTTTTTTAAATAGTGCTTTTCATTGCAACAAACGAAAACAGGCTATGAATCCTTCAAATAGTTTGAGCATAACAATAATAAATACTACAGCCAACAGCGACCGTTGGACGTGTGCAAGTTTATTGAACGCAGTGGCCCCGCACCGAGTTCAGAGTCGCAAAGGTTGCCAGTAAACATGTTGTGTACGCACTGCATAGTGCAAATGTCAATAATAGTGCAACACCCCTTCAACACAATAGTCAACTAAAACAAACTATATTATGCTTTTCAGTTAAGTAAGTACTCTATTCTTGTCAGTTAAAACGGTTAGTAGGAAACAACTACTTTTGTTTGTGAAATCTATATTAATAAAAAGCTTTTTACTTTACTTTTATTTGTATCTACGTAGGTAAGGCAGAGGTACCGTTTGTGGCCACTTTAAGGATTTTTTGACTTTTAAGCACTAATTACTAAATGGTCTTAGGTATTTAAGAGACAAATTATATCTTAAATTATAGATAATTTATCTGGTGCATTTTTAAATTTTAAGAAAGTAAAATAGTTTTTTGTGTATAACACAAAATATGTGAGAGGTGCCAAATGTACCGGTTTTGGCCACTTATTGATAGTTAAATTTTTGTAAGTATAGCGAAAAATCAAAACCAAACCCAGGTTCAATCAATAGATTCAAGATTCAAGATTCAAATTTGTTTATTCAATTTAGATTGTTATTTATAATACTTGTGAACGTCATAGAAGCTACGCCATCGGTTCGCAAACCCTACAGCGGGAGGCCTTGGAGAAGAACCAGCAAGAAACTCCAAGGGTTGTTTTTTTCTCCCTGTTTTATTTCATACAGAGTCGTCAAAATACTAGTCGTGGAATATATTCTAATGCGCTAGAAACCAATCAATTGCAAAACAACAATTTAATTGTAAAAAACAAAGGTTTATAAAGTATTTCATCCAAAACAAATGACTTAAAATTTTCATACTAAACATTTTTAAACAGAAAATGGGACATATTGAAAAAAAATCGTATGACTTATGGAATTCTAACGGTTGTTATTATTACCTTATAATACCTTATTTAAATTGCCTTTAGCAAAAATGGCGAAAAGTTGTTTAGAAAACTTTGAGAGCAAAAAGTGGCCAAAACCGGTACAGTGGCCAAAACCGGGGCTTCTGCCCTTCTTCATGTTATTATAATTATTACAAAAATCACATTAAAAAGGGGATTATTGTTAAACTCACAATTTATAATTGTCTTTGAACTCTAGGTTCTTTTTAATTTTTATATGACAAATACATAGTGCGAGGAATTTAACAAAGGTTTTAGTCATCAAATTTTACGAAAGTTTCTTACGTAGTTGCTTTACTTATAAATAAACAAGTACAGTGCCACAACCTTTTCTGTTCCGGTGACAACGGCGCTACGTACGTTTTTCTTTGTTTTGTAGCAATTTAAACGGCCCTGACTTCTAAGAACTTCAGCCGCCAGAAGCGCTATGGTTGGACATCAACTTGACACCATAATGACATTAAAAAAAAAACACGTTAGTTTCACATTTTGGCCACCGGAACAGAAAAGTTTGTGGCACTGTAAATAACGCCGCCATCAGTCACTACTCGGGACTTAGTGTGGCCATGATATGTGGGAACACCCACTCGGTACCTACTACAGATGGGACAGCTTCGTGTATGCCGTACAAGTACAACTAGCCTGGCGGACTGCCGGCAAAAAATATGGATAATATGAGCATATGGGCGTCATTTAACATTCGAAGTAGTCTCACTCATATCCATATTTTTTAGCCAGTAGACCCCCTGATGTAAGTTAAAGCGATCCAGAGATAAACCAATACTTAATGAATATGGTAAACTTATCACCCTTTAAGTTCGAGGAAATATTTACATAAAGTTTTACTTTAAATGTAGGTACTAAAGTAAATTTAGTTCTGTTTTCTACCAAAAGCAGTCAAGTGGGCGTCATAAATGGCTGTTGATGTCGATTAATTGGAGTTATTAAATGAAATTTATTTAGTTGCTATAAAATTAAAGGTCATACGAAATTGTCCAATTTTAGACAGGAAAATTTTAATTTATTAAATAATGGTGTCGATTTGGCATACACCTAAACTAAACTAAAATTAGTCCTGTCACTTTCTATAATTTTTAATTGAAAAGGCGCCGAAGATCATTGGTTTTGTTTTTGTCTTTGACTTAACGACTAACTGTCAAATTTAGTATCTTTTTATTCG
Source organism: Crambus lathoniellus (assembly GCA_949710035.1). Taxonomy (NCBI): domain Eukaryota; kingdom Metazoa; phylum Arthropoda; class Insecta; order Lepidoptera; family Crambidae; genus Crambus; species Crambus lathoniellus. The sequence continues at coordinate 2,001,460 of OX453301.1, read as the reverse complement.
TCATGTTGTTTAGGTAGGCACTAAAACAAGACTAAATTTGACAGTTAGTCGTGAAGTCAAAGACAAAAACAAAACGAATGATCTTCGGTCCCTTTTCAATTGAAAATTATAGAAAGTGACAGGACTAATTTTAGGTTAGTTAGGCCTTAGTTAGGCATATGCCGAATCGACACCATTGTGTGTTTTAATATTAAATTACTTTAATCATATTTGGTAGTATATTATGAAAATTCAAAATGTTATTCTTACTTACCTACTTCATTTTCTTCTCACATCGATGTGTTTAAATATTCAAAGTGTCCGTACTATTATGATATGAAGTACTCCAATAAGTAGGTACCCAAAAAGATGAAGATGCACTTCCTCTAAGTATTTTACCGTCAAGCTTCCGCGTGTGTAAAAAGGAAACTGCTGTTTTTTTATACTCTTGAGGCTTTTAATAAATTGAGCGCATCTGCTATAATTGGATTAAATCTATAAGCTGATTAAAGCTGCCTTGTCTAGTGCTTTATAGGCAAGGCACAGGGAAGTTATTAATAACATGTGACACTTAAGATGGATTATAAACATAGCTTTCAAGGAGCCGTTATCTTCGTGTTCAGCCGTTCGTTTGATATTTTATCGCGATAATAGTTAATATAAAAAATATATTTGGTAAACAAGGTAAAATAAAAAAATCTATCAAAAAAATATACAGGGTGTTAGTTTAAACAAGGGACATACTTCAGGGGGTGAAACTATAGTTTCACCCCCTGAATGTCCCTACTCATCAATACAAACAACTTTTACTATGGGACCAAGTGCGATATCGCGAAAAAAAATCGGCTGTTTCATACAAAAGTGCAATACCGAATGGGCCAAAATGTATGGAACAGCTGATTTTTTTTCGCGTAAGAACATAATTTATTATGTATTTGTAATGGAAACTGACCATATTTTACTATTTTAAGGTCATTTTTTTATTTCACGACTCTGTATGAATTAAACAAGAAAAAGTTGAGAAGAACCGGCAAGAAACTCGTCAAGGTATTTACCTTGACGAGTTGCCGTAGGGTTAGCAAACCGATGGCGTAGCTTCTTTGACGTCCACAAGCTGTATCAGCCTAAAATAAAATAAAATTTGTTCATTTTCATTTTAACAACATTCCGGAACACTCCTAAAATCAAATAAAAAAGTAACTAACAAAATATGCACACACTAACTTTTGTGAGCACGCTAACTTTGTTACAAATATTGCCGATCCATCAGCGTTTTAAAAAACAAAGACCTAAACTAACCTAACACACGAAACACACTCAATAGAAAATGTAAAGCAAATTGCTTTGGAACTCTTTGTCCCACGGGAAACAAAGGTTAAACTAAGCTGAATGTTCTCGAGTTATATGTAAACATACATTAATTATTCTGTTCATTCATTCATTCGAACTTCAGTGAAAATAGCTGTCGGCTCTAAAACTGGTACCTAATACATATGTATTTTTTATACAACGCTCCATATTATTTTACGACCACCGTGGCCGAGTGGTGTACGTACCGGTTTTCATGGTGCCGCTATCTCTAGAGGTCCCAGGTTCGATTCCCGGTCGGGTAAATTTTGAAATTTAACTTTTCAATATTTCCTCGGGTCTGGGTGTGTGTGGTAATACCCGTCGTTGTTTCCAATTTTCATAATAATAGGTCTTTACATATGAAATTGCCGTTTTTTTTCTTTTGTACATATAACTTAACAACTTTTATAATATTAGAAATATATAATTTCTTTAATATTGCGTTACATTAAGACCGTATCGAGCAACTTTTGATAATTTAATAACCACGATATTTGATTATTTACATAGAAAAAACTTATTCCGAAAGTTACGACTATTTTTGTTTCCAGAATTTCGTACTTTATTAGTTGTAACTTAGTGAAAAAAAAATTTTTTTCTCTTAACGAATGTGTTATTTAGTAGTTAAAATGTCTATAAATACGTGTGTAAAATTTTGTAAATTTACATAATATTAGTCGTTAAATAATAACAAAAACGTTAGTATGGAAAAAAAATAATTACAGAAATCTCCATACAAAACGGCAATTTCATAGGTAAAGACCTATTACTAGTGAATAAGCTACTATACTTTGGTATTGGAACAATGTATGTGATGGTGTCCAAATTCCAATATTTATTTATTTATTATTATTTATCTTTATTACATTCCATAATAGTAGTAAAGGTATCACGTTTATTATAGGTACAATTATGGGACCTGTCAGGCACAGCAATTAGAGAGGGAAGAACTTTGTTATTTATAACTAGCGGATCCTCGCGGTTTTACCCGCGTGGTGTCCGTTCCCGTGGAAATATCTGGATAACATATAGCCTATGTCACCCGGGAAGAATGTAGCTTTCTAAGGGTCAAAGAATTTTCGAAATTGGTCCACTAGTTTCGTAGCCTATTCGATGCAAACTAACAAACAATCAAATCTTCCCACTTTATAATATTAGTACTTATAGATATAGATAAAATTATTAATATTTTATTATTAATTATTATTATTGATAACTTAGTTACTATTATTATTATATCTTTTGAATTTTCGTAGGTATCACCACAGAATATATTTTAATAGTAGGTACCAAGAGTATCACCATCCGAATTTACTTTTTGAATACCCAATTACAAAAATATTCCCCATTTTATGATTGTTGCTTTAATAAAAGTACAGTACAATGAAATTGTCTGCCATAATCAATATTCATTTTGATAATCTTATATTCCGCAAAAGCTTTGCTTTATCCCTAATCATAAAAGAAGTAGTTGGACAAGGACAGCATTTTGCGAAGATAAATAAAGCTGGCAACAGACGTTCCACGATACACTGGGGCATTCTAATTGTACACAGTGACAGATAATTATTCACGCGCTAATATTGTTCGTGGCGACAATGTATGCTAAGCCCGCCAGCGGACGTGTGAGCGGAGCATTTGACGTTGCTGCAGGGTAGGGGTAGGGGGTAGTGATGTTCTTTTGTGGACACTCTCGATTAATAGTAAGAGGGTCCTCTTTTTAATAGTGAGGGCAAATACTGTCTTTACGTATACCACACGGCATGTTGGACTCGGTCAGACACAGGGCCTGTCCCTCGCCGCGCCCAGCCCTCCCATCAAGCCTTATAGACTTCGCGTCAGGGCTGGGCGGTTCTAACCCCTGCTCCGGCCCCCTACCGAGCTCGAAAGCTTGAGAGGGGGCAGTGGTGAGAAGCACCACCTGCAATACTAAGAGGGCTTAGTTTTGTGGTTTTCTATTATCGATATCGCTAGTAGAATAGAAAGATAATCTATAGGATTGACATTAGCGGTCACGTGACATTTCAATCGCTAATGCCAATCCCATACATTTTCTGATCGTGAAAGTAAAGTAAGGAAGTAGTACCTTTCATGATCTTAACTGATCAGCAACAGCTAATTACTTACACTTAACTTTAACTATAATGACGAAAAATCCGAACGACGAATTTTTAACAAGTGGGACCTTTGGTGAAGCAGCAAAACAGGGCCCCGATCGCGGTAATTATATGACGCATTAGTCAAGTGTACGTGCAGTTGACGTGCAGTTGACGTGCAACTTTGACAGTGCGATAACCTTTTCTGTTCCGGTGATAATCTTTGGAACTAAAACCATTTTCATACGTTAGTCTATTTTGACAGCTAATTTCGTATTGCAAGTGGTTCCTCTGTCACGGATGTCATCGGATCAGACAGGATTGTGGGACAATAGGTTTGCGTGACGTGTGCGTCGTTATGTCATTACGGTAATACGAAGTCAAACGTCAAGACGCAAACGTGATCAAGACGCGCTGCATCGAATTACGGCGATCGGCCCGCAGTTTGTTTAGTTATTATATGCAAAAGACTCATTTGTAGTGGTCAACTATGGGCTGAGCCATAAATTGAACATTTCTAAATTACACTGCGTTGTACAAGTTAATACGACAAGTATACATATTTATGTAGACTAGAATAGACTGGAATAGAATTATATTTATTTGCGTAAAACATGGTAAATCTGAAGTCTGGGGTCTAGCGTATTTGGAATCAACAAAACACCCACTGTACTTGAATATGAAACAAAAAATCCCACTAAACTACAAAGCTAGGCGTAAATTGGACAATCCACTATCGATTGGTCCCATTTCGTCGACTGTAAAACACTCGAGTCCAGCACTGGCCGTAATTTATCCCGGTAGGCAAAGACAATGGCGCGGATTAGCGCGGACATGTAGCCGTCCGATAAAACTGAATGAATTAGCCGTAAGGCCCTGCCCCTTTCATATTCGCTGGTGTATATGAGCACCGAATTTAGGCATCGAGTGACGGTCGCTCGGTAGAAGGTTTTGAGTTTATCGGTTGTCAGGGGGCCAATTCTCAGGCAATCGAGAAAAGCCCCTAATTTTATACCAATGTGTGCCAAGCGACCTCCTGGAGGTCTTATACGAATTTAGCTGTCAAAATGAATTTGTTGACATGTGGGACAGCTTAGTTTGTTTGAAACGTTCTAACTTTTCAATAGAAACCACAAACAAAATGTTCGACATACGAATTACCACACTGAAAACGTTCGAATGCCTGAGAATCGGGCCCCAGGGGGCCGATTCTCAGGCAATCGAGAAAAGTTCACATTTAAAGCTCGAAATTCAAATATTTTACGAAGATAACACAGTTTGTATATTGTCAGAATTTCACAATTGAAAAAGTTCGATCGAAAAGCAGTCGAACGCTACGAGGTGTACAGACCAATCGATGTTTGTATACGAACTTAGCTGTCAAAATGAATTTGTTGACATGTGGGACAGTTTAGTTTGTTTGAAACGTTCTAACTTTTCAATAGAAACCACAAACAAAATGTTCGACATACGAATTACCACACAGAAAAAGTTCGAATGCCTGAGAATCGGGCCCCTGGTTTCGCTTTTCCTTTTTCTACCTCTATCTATATAAATAAAAATGAAAATGAAATGCTAAGCGCGAAACTCATTACTTATGTATTGAATTTTAGTAAAACTATCGGAAGAGGCACTGCCTCTTACCCCTAGCATGAGGTCGTCAACATCATCTATTGGTATTTTAATCTATGTATATTAAGTATGTATTTACAAACAAAAAGTATTTAAGTAAATATTTATCCATTATCAAGTTCACGTAGACACAGTTTCTTAAGAAATTTACTACGGGCTTAGATAATTGGTGTGATTGTAAGAAAGTATTTATTTATTTATTTATCATTTATTTATTTATTGGTTCTGGTTCGAACGATTACTCGCAAACCACAGGTACTGAAAATTTGGAATAAATATATGTTATTTTACAGTCTTTTATCTAGTGCTTCCGGCCGTTATATTTTCCATTAGTGATACTTTACTGTATCAAATAAAATTCCAAATATCCATTTAATAATAATTCAAATATCATATTACTTGCAGTATACTTGGTTTTAGTTAATGAAAAACATTTGAAAATAATTGTCTTTGAATAGCCGAGGGATTCCGGCATCATTTTGTCATATATGTTTTTTTATTGTTTCATTTTTAATTGAATTTTAAGTGATTTTCGATTCGTGGGGCGCTCGCGAGTTCACAGTTCACTGCCAACAACAAGTGTATCGAGCGCGGCCGAGCAAGCGTTAGCGTGCTTATTTCGGTCGGGAATCCTCGCCTTAAGTGGTGATAGCAGAAGGTGGAAGTGCTGTATTCTCAGCCACCGAGGAACTGGCTATATTATTACTAACTGCCGGAACACAACAATGCTGAAAACATCATTGTTGTGACGTCAGACATAGATAGGGCGCTTGTGCACTACACGGAATTTTACCGTCCCGGAAAAAACGGATGGTTGTATTTTAATAATAAATTATTTATAATAGTAAAAAAACGCCAAAAACATTTTGTAAGTAAACCTTAAATCGCCAAAAATATTTCTATTTTATAAAAAAATATTAAAGCTATGGTAAATGAGATCCAGAATTTGGTTTTGGGTTGGTGTTAGGACTTTTTCTAAGTCTGCCTGGCTAGCTACCACCATCTTATCTAAGTCTGATGCCATAACAACGATGTTTTTGAGGGTTCCGGGAGTAGTGAGGTTCCACCTACAAACACATCTTCACTTAAAATCAGGTGTGATGAAGGCTAAGTGCTATCCCGTTTTGTATCAAAAAATCTATGTATAGTCAAAAGTAACTTTAGAATAGTGTTTGTGATTAATAACCCCGTTTGTTGAAAGCCAGCCCACTAGTGGGACACGGTCTATTAATAAACCAATAAGCCGAAGTGTCAGTAGAAAAGCGCGGCTTTCAATAATGATGATTTTCACTTTTGATACACCGATACGGCGCAGCCATTAAAACTTTACAGCGGAAAAAATATAGGGCACAGAAGTTGGGAAAAGTTGCCGTTGGGCGACCTCGATCGCCTCGGTTTTGATGCAGCTTAGCTGAGATCATGTGTGCACAGATTATTTCTTCTGCTCACAGGTCACAGGCTCTATTCTTGGATGGGTATGTCATGTATGTATTGTTAAGGTGCGTACGGATTAGAGGCAGCTCGCGGTTGAGCCACGCACTGCTCGCCTGTGCTCGCGTACTTAGGCTACTTAGGTAGGGCAGGCGTACCGGTTTTGGCCACTGTACCGGTTTTGGCCTAACAACTTTTAGCCATTTTTGATAAAGGCAATTAAAATAAGGTATTTTAAGGTAATTATAACAACCGTTAGAATTCCTTATGTTATAAGATTTTTTTTCAATTAAGTCCATTTTCTGTTTGACAAAATGTTTTGTATGAAAATTTTAAGAAATTTGTTTTGGATGAAATACTTTATAAACATTTGTTTTTTACAATTAAATTGTGGTTTTGCAATTGACTGGTTTCTAGCGCATTAGAATATATTGATTTTACCTGGGTTTGGTTTTGATTTACGCAATAATTACAAAAGTTTAACTATCAGTAAGTGGCCAAAACCGGTACATTTGGCACCTCTCACACATTGTGTGTAATATAAAGAAAACTATTTTACTTTTATACATTTGAAAAATGTACCTTTATAGGCAGATAAATTATCTATAATTTAGGATATAATTTGTGTCTTAAATACCTAAGACTATTTAGTACTTAGTGCTTAAAAGTCAAAAAATCCTTAAAGTGGCCACAAAGGGTACCTCTGCCCTACTTAGGCAAATGCGTACGTGCCTAAGTCGTGGGCCACACTGGAGCGACCGCGGGGCGCGGAGGCGACCTGCGGATCCGCAGGACGCGCGATCACGTACTATTTCCTCCGCCGGTCGCGGCGACCGCCGGACGCGCCAGTGTGGCCCCTCCCGTCCGTCTCAATATATTTGTTTTTCCCGCTCAACGCGGACGCAAGACGCGCCGCTCCAGTGTGGCCCACGACTCAGCCCGAGCCATGCCTCAGCCCGAGGCGGCTTGGCACGCGCCATCGGCTTTTTGACGGTGCTCAAAGGCGCCTCGACGTGCGAGACTCGCATAGTTTGGACGTGAACCGAGCCGCGTAGTTTGCCTCGGTGTCGAGCCAGAAAAAAAAGTTTGTAAAGAAATAGTTTTGATTTGATTTGAGGTTAGCTCTTCTTGGCGGGAACGTGAATATGTTTTATTTGTGTTGTAAACTTGTACCGTCGTCGTTGGTTGAATTGGATTACAAATGTGAAAATGGTCAAAAGCACAAGCAGCTGTTGTCTGTCACGGCCGCCATTTTGCACCGGCGGCGGCGCGTCAGGCGGATCGCCCGCGAGCGCGTTGCCTCGCTCTCGAGCCGTTTGCTTGCGGTTGAGCAGCCTCGCGGTTGAGCCGCGCGTGGCGAAGCTGCGCGACCGCGAGCTGCGTCTAATCCGTACGCACCTTTAGCTGTTAACCAATACTTATCGGTATAAACTATGGGTCTTACTTTGGGTTAGTACCTAATTGTTGTGATTGTTAAAATAAAGCTTGTTTAGGTATAGAAAAAATAAATAAAAAATGTGATAGTAAAAACCACGAGCCCTATAAGTAGCTTTCAGGCGGGATGCATAAAAATAATTTAAAACCTCAATTTGTTTAGGTAGTTTAAAAGTCATAACATTTTAAAATGCTCTTATTAAAATTGGTATAGTTTCAAGCGTTTTGTCAGTTTATTGTTTTTCACGTCAAAAATACTGAAAAGACTTAGCACTTAAGTTTGACAACTAAGTATTTGTGTAGAGATCAAATGAAATCAAACGAAAAGTATTTACAGGATCTATTGATTTTAGGTTCAAAAATAAATTTATTTCACTTAAAGACATACAGAGTCCACTTACAAATTAGAATATAAAATGTCACATTTTATTTATTTACCTACATTACATTACTTTTAGTAACTAATTTAACAAATTATTTCATAAAATACATATTTTATGGTACCTAGAACGTAAAGGATAAACTGTAACAATATTTTGCATCGACGGAACTTTATTTTACCAACAATACCAAACATGTTTTCAGCCAGAAGCGAATAAACAAGCATATTTTACACCTGACACACTTCACTATTGACCTCTCGCTTACAAAACACTAGGACGTGTAAGGTGTTCCAGCCATCTCTTTCTAACACGATAAAAGTGTTACACGTGCACTTTGGGAAATTCGTGAGAATTCCTTATTGATATTTCTACGACGACACGTCTACAGAGACAGTTTGAATTTATTAACAGTTTACAAGGCAGTTTCATGTTATACTAAACTGCGCATAAACTCGGTGCTTGTGGCTTCATATCTTATACATGTGCCGCTGAAATGTAGCGATGTAGTGAGTAACAATTTAAATTTCCTTTACGACACCGCTAAATAAAAAGGAGTTTTACGAGGAAATGAATTAATATTGAAGTAGCTACCTACCGCTTACTTTACAGAGAAAAGAAAGTAATCACCTTTTTTACGTTTTTCGCTTAGAGATCACTTCTTCGCGACAGTAACCAATATCCTTTTGATAGGTCTAACCTATTGCTGTGCCGATTTTCCCCAAAGTGGGTTCTGTTCTGTGGTTCAGACGTGGTAATTTAACCCACCAACAGGCAGACCACAAAAAAGCACTTTTGTATTTAAAAGATTATATTAGAAGGAATATTTTTGTTAGTTCTGATATAAGTAATATATCACGCAAGTGAAATCACTAACATTAAAACTGTATCGGTTTCCCTTACCTCTTTTTGTGTGTGATAAAGTCTATTCTCCAAAGAGTTCAAATAGGAAACAGAACAGGCTGCAAAGTGCAATACCTACGTCAGCTGGCTGCATAAGGCGTGCATTATTAAGGGGCGCACACACGGCGCAACGGGCGGTGTCGTAAACAAATTTTTATTTCCTCTTCTCGCCTGCAAACTGTTTTATTCAACGTGCACACCGGTTTACTCGTGTTACGTTCGCCATAAATAACGTAGCCACTTAATGTTGGCGTTTGGTGTATTCGTTTTGAAAGGATAAATATGATCGAAGTGGATAGTTTGTTTTAAGTGCATTGATTTATCATCCTTTGAACTATTGCATTAATTATGCAATTGTGAAGAAAAAATTAAGAATAGTAACAGCAACAAGAGGAGAGGACGGGGAGTGGAGGCAAAGACACAACCTGGAGATAAAAGAGCTGGTGGCCGAACCAAACATCATCGGAGAAATAAAAGCTGCCCGACTTCGCTGGCTTGGTCATGTTGAAAGAATGGGCCAGGATCGTGCTGTAAGAAGAGCATATTTTGGGTAACCAACTGGACCTCGCCCGGTGGGTCGCCCGAGGTATCGCTGGAAAGACGAAGTCGCCAAAGATCTGGAAGAGCTTGACGTGCCCAACTGGTCCAACCTGGCACAAAACAGGAAAGAATGGCGCACTTTGTTGTCGGAGGCCAAGATCCACTTCGGGTCGCTGAGCCAACGAAGTAAGTAAGTAAGAGCAACGGGTCTCCAACTTGCAGAAAGGATATCCGCAACGATTGATTGTCCGGACCAATGCTCTTCTATTTTAGCCAGCTTAAATGGAAAAGCAACAAAGAGAATAGCTTAACTTTTTCTAGAAAAAGCCTTGAATTTAAGGTTTTTTTAATTGAAATGATTTTATTTCTTTATTTCTTTAATTATGACTGTTATGACACTCGGCACCTGAGTGTAAGCGACGTTTTCGTGCCAGGGGCCCGAACTAACTTGTTAAGGTAGTAGTTAAGCAAAGTCTAGTGGTCTAGTGGTTCACACCACCGATTTCAGACCAAGGGGTCCCGGGTTCGATTCCCAGTGGGTGTACATATTGTATTCGGTTTGGTTGGTGGTAGGACTTGTTCTTAGTCCGCTTGGCTAGCTACCACCATCTTATCTAAGTCTGACGCCATAACAATGATGTTTTCAGCATTATTGTGTTCCGGCAGTTACAGATAACATAGCCAGTTCCTCAGTAATTGATGATTCCTGGAGTAGTGCGCTTCCACCTTCAGCCTTATCACCACTTAACATTAGGTGTGATGAAGGCTAAGTGCTACCCCGTTGTGGATAAAAAAAAAAGAAAAGACGATTCATAAGTTTTGGTCAAAACGGCCATTAGTATTTTAATGTAAGAACTGGCTAAGATGTTTCAGTTACCATCCACCTAAATAATACGAATAGAAATAAACATTTGTGATATTCTTACAGGCTGGAAGGCCTCGTTTCGTTTCCTTTTTCATTAGGGTTGCAATGAGGAATAATCGATCACCGTCTGCTCGATGACTCGCTTATTCTCGCCGAAATTACTTTATGTGATTGTTGGTTTCTATGACAAAAACAACGGAACAGCTGACATAGAAAGAGATAAGACGTATTTTAGGGTATTCTAGCGGGCAACTCATTTTGACCAGGAATTAAATCTGTTTTGTTTGTGTTGTTGTGTTTTTAGACAATAATATTTTTAACTAGCTGTTGCCCGCGACTTCGTACGCGCGGTGTAGTGACTTTTGTGTTAGTTTAGTTTATGTGTGTTTGTTGCCCAGATTTCATAACGCTCTTCTTGAAATCCTATTCTCTACTAAAAGGGTCTAAAGAATATCGAATATGCAGGCTAGGGTATGAACATGGTATGTTGTTATCAAAAGCTGCATGAACATAGTTGAGCCCTCATTCATAGATCTGTCCGTCTACCTATCAAGAAACTTTTTCTCAAGTATGCGTGGGAGGTATCAAGCTAAAATTTATGTTCTTACTTAGTAATGCATAATATCAGGCCAATCATATTTTTACTATAAAATGAAAAAGAGATTGTGTGTATCCATACTAATATTATAAATGTGAAAGAGGGTTTGTTTGTTTATCCGTTTTTCACGTCAAAATTGATGCAACGGATCGACTTGACTTTTGGAATGGGAATAGTTTGGCAGCTGAAAAGTGACATACTTAGGCAGCCATTAGACAGTCAGTCTGGATCGCGATCCGCGATTAAAATCAATGATCGCGATCCAGATTCACTGTGTACGAAGGTGATTGACGGCTCGCGATCTTGATCGCAAAATATCTACATAGTAAATCTCGATCGCGATCAAGATCACGATCAGTGATCGCGATCTGGATGGACTGTGTAATGGCTGCCTTAGACTACTTTTTATCCCTGAAAAATATCACATTCCCGCGGGATAACGTCATCGTTTAGTCCGAGCTTGCGAAGTCGCGGGCGGAAGGCTAGTGTTTTGATATGGAGATACTTCCTATTTGTGAGAGCTTGTAATTAACTTTCTTTAAGTAACAGGTATAAAATGTAATGATATACCATTTAATTATTTAATTTAACATCATTTATATAAGCTTTCCTAGTAAATAAATGAATAAATAAGTTAGATAGAAAACTATTTTTAATATTCCTTTATTTTATTGGATGGTACCTACGGCTGAAGGCCTAAGTAGCCAGAGCCGGTTAAATGACATAAAAAATGGTAGGTAGGTGTCGGTATCTACGTACTGGCCACTTAGCGTTTATGAGCAAATTTTTCAAAATTACATTGGTGACATTTTGTCTACATTGCGACAAACTTATTTCACACAGTGGTTAGTTTTTGGTACTAAATATACTGTTGACTGCCGGCAGTCCATTTTGACAGTTAATTTTGTATTGCTAGTGGCTCCTCCACGACCACTGTCACCGGGTCAGATATATTTGTGGCACCACTATACTTACTGTAGCGACATCTAGCGTCGAGTGGAAATGCGAAATAGAAATATTACATCAATAGGGTGAAAACTTCAGTTTTGGCCACGGCCCGAGCGCTTACTTAGCTTAAAACATTTCGTTAATAACTTTTGCTTGATAATATACTTGTTATCTATGACTTTTAAGTCATAATAACAATAGTAATAATTCAGTTTACATCGAATTAGATGTTTCTTTTATTTTATCTAAGTTAGTTAAGTATTGATTTCTCGATGTATCTTTTAAAATTTGATTAACAAAAACACATCAATCGGCACCCTTCGCACATTTTAAGTTTAAAAAATAGGTTTTTAATTTACTAAAATAAAACTAAATTTCGTAAGTATATGAATACTTAGTTATATGTTTTTTACTATGTTTGTCCACGAATTTCTCGAAATCTTAAGGCATATCGAGATGATTCTATTTGATTTAAATTAGGTGTATTCTAACTTTGGGAATAGTCTAAGATTCATCAAAATCAGTTTAGTAGTTTCCGTGGGTATGTTATAGTACAATTCACTAAAACTTATTGTTATTGTACACTAAAACTTAAGAAATAAAAAGTAATTAAAAAAAATAAACGGACTGGCACCGACCTCAAAAAGGTACCTAAATTATAGATATTAAATTCTTCCTTTTCAGTTGACAAATACTTTTTGGAGTCTATAAAATCTTTTTAAGTAGTTTTTTTGTATTGTAAGAATTTAAAAATGTAAAGAAAAGTATAAGATACGTTCTTGACAATTTTAGATATAAATTTTGTATTTTATAGATACCTACTTAAGACCATAGGCGAAAGAAGTGAAAAACATCTTAAAGTGGCAACAGCGGGGGCTTTCATCCTACTTAATATAATCATTCGAATGTACATTTGTGAGAGGTATATCGTAATCTTACTGACTTCCTGCGCCATCTATTGCTTAGAAGTTATGATGCGAAAGATGTGAAAAACATCTTAAAGTGGCAACAGAGGGGGCTTTCACCCTAATTAAAATAATCATTCGAATGTACTTTTGTGAGAGGTATATCTTACTGACTACCTGCGCCATCTATTGCTTAGTAGATATAATGACGTAAATAACATGAAATTATTTTTATGATTTTATATGGGCCTGGATGGGTTTCAATTTATATTATGTTTTGAAGCAGGTAAAAAAAAAATAACATGATTCATTATTAATTGAGACAGCGATTAAATATAACGTATTTTCATAATCATGTGGCGCCATCTATTTTAGTAAGAATCGGTCTTTGTATTTTCCCGTAGGAATAAGAAATTTTCCCGCAATAAAAGGTACCCTATATGTTGACCCGGGTTATAAGCTATTACTTCACAAAATTTGGTATAAATCCGTCCAGTAGTTTTTGCGTGAAAAGCGAACATACAAACAGACAAACAGACAAACAGACAAAAATTTTAATATCTATCGTTTTGGGGTCTATATCCTGTACACATCACATAGCAGTAATTATTTTTTTTAAATCTTTCATGTACAGACTTTTTTTCCGTTTCTGTTTTATTATATGTATAGATAAGGTAATATCATTACTTTGTTTTAGTTTTTGGTTTCTACGTGGTGTGATGGTACTTACAGCCAAATAATTATGGCACATGCTTCGATCAACAATAGGTGTTATTGTTGATACGACTGGTATCCTACGCCAGTCGCGGAGACCAGTCTCCGAGGTGTGTCTACTGTGGTGCCTACGAATCCTAATGGTAAAGGGAATGAAAGAGACTTTGTTCAGATCATAGAGTTTACTGCAGCTATACGCCGGCCTTCCAATACTACTAAAAAGTATAAGAATGGACCAAAATCTAAACAGTCTACTGTCTTGCGGCTTGATCTGTTTGTTCTCGATTTAAATTCATTTATAGGAAACATGAAACCATAGACTACGCCCAGTAGTTCACATCTGGCACTCGTACCAGTATCCTACATATCACACGGCACAACTGGCGTAGGATACCGTCGTCGTCTGTATAATGCAGCAAGCTTTTCTGTTCCGGTGATTATCTTTGGAACTAAAACAATTTTCATACGACAGTCCATTTTGACAGCTAATTTCGTATTGCAAGTGGCTCCTCTGTCACGGCTGTCACCGGAACAGGAAAGCTTGTGGCACTGTATGTTGCGTTATCTAAGACCGTGCTTTATTTACAACATTCGTAATCGTCATACAAATCGACTCGATAAGAAGAAGATGCAAATGAATTGTTGATGGGGTTAAATAAATGAACTAAATCGCCTGAATTTTAAGAGTTAAATAAAACTTCATCATCATCATCATCATGTCAGCCAAACGACACCTACTGCTGGGCATAGGCCTCCCCCAAGGATCTCCACAACGATCGGTCCTGCGCTGCCCGCATCCAGCGGCTTCCCGCGACCTTGACCAGATCGTCGGTACACCTTGTAGGGGGCCTGCCCACGGAACGTCGTCCGGAACGTAGTTAATAAAACTTAATTATTAATAATTAATAATAATTATTATTATCTTTATTGCACAAAGAAAATAATTACAACAATGAAAAATCAACATAATTATGTGCATTGACATAATCCCAAACTAGGCTATGCCTTTATCTTGGCGAACCAACATTTTTTTAAGTTAAAAAAAGGTTTACAACATAATTATTATGAAAAATTTATTACTAGTATAGATTAAAAGAAATGGATTTTAGAAAGAATATGAAACATCAACCTAAGATTTCCTCCGTAGAGTTTTATAGTCTAGTGATAGTAGCCAATTTGATAGGACCATTTTTACCTCAGAAACAGGATAAGACAATAAATGACAAAATCGAGCAACCGCATTATAGACTCGTGCTTGAATTGAGTCACCAAATTTGCTAGCAAATTTCGAGTTTATAGTTGGGGGTAGGTATTTTGAATACCCTTTTTCTCAGAAGTGTTTCGAGATTTTCGGAACAGATTAGACGTTTATGAGCAATGAGCGATATTTTAAGAATAAATAACTGTCGAACTGAAAAATGGAAATTGAAGTATTTAGAATAAATCGACCCGTCTCACAATCAGCTCCGATGGGACTCGAACCCACGACCTTCCGCTTTCCGGGCGACTGCTCTAACCACTGAGCTACGGAGTCGTTACGAGAAGCGTCGAATTTATCCAATACTTCTTACTCGCTGTATAGTCCGCGTTAATTTCATCAATGTAGAGATATTACTACCCTCACACGCGAAAGAAATACCTTTCCAGGTATTTGGCAATCGCTAAAGATGAATCGGAGCTGATTGTGAGACGGGTCGATTTTTTCTAAATACTTCATTTTCCATTTTTCAGTAACAAAAATTCCATTTTTCAGTAATAAAAATTGCATTGTGAATGCAAAAAACTAAAAATTAAAATAACTGTCGAACTGATAAGACTTGAGCTTTATTTATTATTTACTTTGGAATAGTTCTCATGCAAAGAGTCTAAATGTTGGTTGCATCTTTAAAATATTTATATTCAGTAAGTTGAGCTCTATCTTCCATTTTTGGAATTTGTATGTAATGTTCTTGACTTACTTCTTTACCAAACTTATCAATGTACCTTTTGCCTGCAAAGGTTAACAAATGCAAGTCGGATGCGCGCAACTTTTATAACAAGTTTCTTTGAAAAGTTCGGCCGATTGTTAAGTCAGCTCAGTTCTTATGACTACGCGATGTGCTGGAAATAAGCGCTTCATTATGTTTGAATCTGGTGGAATAAATGCAATAACAATGATTATGGTGAAGTCCTAAATGGCATTGTAAATGTATAATTTTAGCTTACTTCTATCACATTTTCACATCTTTCGATGTGTAATAAAACATGTGTGCTACTTAGATTTTTTATGGTAAAATGTTCGATTTGATGTTATTATATAAAGTAATCACTCGTATTAATTGCAATTAGAGAACAGCAAACCAAAGATTTTGACAATTTGACGTAAAAATGATTTTTTAACAGAAGGGTGTTTTTATAGGGACAAGGCAAATATTATTATTATCGTAATTTGGTTTATGATATCACTTCCTCAAATTATATAAACAAAGAACCTAAAATAGTAACCGCATTCGGCGTACAAATTCAATGTCCTCTTTAGCGATGGCAATGAATGAGTTTATAAACGTCCAATTCTTCAATGGGAGGCCATTTTGCAATATTCGCGCGTCCTGCCTGACCAACCAGAGACAAGTGTCTAGACAGCTGACAGACAGTGTGGTGGCAGCTTGTTATTATTGTATTGTTATTAAAACAAGATTATTTTGTTGCTCTCACCCAGTCGGACCTCACACCTTAACTGCCCTTTAGATTGTGCATGAATTCTAATAATTCGTCTTGACAAGTGCATTTGAGTGATTTACGCCGTATACACTAGCTATAGACGGAGACTGTGTCGGAGATGAGTGAGTACTTTACTAGTTTTAATACATTAGCTATAAAAACTGAGTTCACATTTCTTATGCAGAAAAAAAAGGGGAAACATGACCAATCGAACTTTCAGGTGAAGCTCAGGCTTGAAAATTGAGGCACATATAAAGAAAGTTTTCGTTTATTAATACTTCGATATCGAATAAGGTGATGGAAGAATATAAGTTACTAGCCTTCCGCCCGCGGCTTCGTCCGCGTTTACTACACGACGTTATCCGGTGATATTTTTCAGGAATAAAAAGAAGCCTATGTCCTTTCTCAGGCTCTAGACTATCTCTGTACCAAAATTCATTCAAATCGGTTCAGTAGTTTAAGCGTGATTGTGTAACACACAGACAGACAGAGACCAAAAGGCCAAAAGCGTCCTCCCGGAAGACTCCAAATGCGTTGGGTCGACGAAACGTGATGAGAACGTCGGGGAAAATGCGGCTCCAGGTTATATTGAAGGAGGCCTTCACCCGGCAGCAGGTTTAAGATAGGATGAAGAGAGAGAGAGAGAGAGACAGCTCGATTCTTTAAAATTCAACCGCCAACTCGCATTTGAACTCCTTGTTTATTTTCACTAGATTTTTTACGAATTTGACACAAAGATTCGAATAAACACATCTTAGATTTCTGCGCGAACTGTCCATATAAATAAAACACTTTCACGGATTTTTTCACGCAATTTATTCGGCACCTTTCCAGGGGCCGAAACGTCGGATAAACCAAAAAATCTCAAAAAACAACTAAAATTTAACCAAGTTGTTGAATAAATTGCGTGAAAATATCCGTGAAAGTGTTTTATTTACAAAGATTCGTAGTTCAAATGTGTAGTGAATATCAAGTACCTACCTAATGGTGGCCATACACCATCCTGCCTATCGTCCAATCGGCATGAGACTGCAGGCTTGATCCAATCTGCAGTTCGACCATATACACGATAGGCAGGGTGGTGCATGGCCAGCATAACGGTAGATTATCGCTGCGCTCTGCAGTGTGATGCACATTAACGGCCAGAATTAATAATCAATCCACAGATGAGATAGGCATGATCCAGATTAGTTGCTATGCAACGTTTGTTAATTTATACATCTATACAAATAAATAAAATTGTAGTGTCTGTTTGTAACATTAAAATAACCGCCTTTTACTACATGCTTAAGATTATATATACGGTATATATACCAAAATGACATGTTTTACAATTTTTGTCTGTCTGTCTGTCCGTCTGTCTGTCTGTCTGTCTGTCTGTTTGTTCCGGCTAATCTCTGAAACGACTGGACCAATTTTGACGGGACTTTCACTGGCAGGTAGCTGATGTAATAAGGAGTAACTTAGGCTACTTTTTATACCGGAAAAATATAACGTTCCCTCGGGATACTTTATTATAAATGCGAAATTTTGTGAGTATGAATGTATGGAAGTTTGTTACTCTTTCACGCAAAAACTACTGAACGGATCTGGGTGAAATTTGCAACAGAGATAGATTATAGGCTGGAATAACACAAAGGGTACTTTTTATACCGATATTCCCACGGGAACGGGAACCACGCGGGTGTAACCGCGGGCGGCCGCTAGTAACATAATATAACTAACGACAGTTGCCTGGGTGGTAATAGGTGTTGCCTAGCAACTAATCTGGCTCATGCCTATCCCTATCTGTGGATAGATTATTAATTCTGGCCGTAAAACAATAGAACATGATAAAATTCACAAAAACATAAAGTTAAACACGGTACTCTGTCAAGAGTCACATACCAGACTGATTTCAATTGAGAATTTATACAGTAACAAATGAGACAATTTATCTCATCCTAAAAGGACGATCGGTCGTGCCTTCAAGACTCGCATTTAATGTAGTTGAGTTGGTATAAATGTCTGCCGTACAGTCGATAACGGCCATAAAAGCGACGAGTGCGTCGACAACTCAACAAACCGTATAACCGTAAAACGTATAACTTGAATTTACCTCGGTGTACTCACAACTTAAGTGGTACTTATGTGAATTAAGTGTGCGTTATTAAAACACGGAATATATAGTGGCGTTGTTGTTACGTATTTATTCGTAGTACATGCAGATCGATTTGTTAACGATTTTAGTCCTGTGAATTTGCTTATTGTCCCAGCGCTCCGATCACGGTAATTCTATGCAGCGTGTCTTGACCACGTTTGCGTCATGACGTTTGACTTCGTATTCCGGTAATGACATAACGACGCACACGTCACGCAAACCTATTGTCAACGCCGCGCGTTATCAAAAACGGTATTGCACGTCGCGTGAACGTCAACTGCACGTACACCTGACTAATGCGTCATAACTAGTCATAAGATTACCGCGATCGGGGCGCAGGGTGCATGGCCTCGAGGCCCTCGCTCGGACAAATATTCATGTACGAGAAGCTTATCAACTTCGTTTGTTATTTCATAGGTATTTGATTGATTTCGGCGCCACCTGTCGGAAGTCCTTAACCATTGTGAAACAGGAAATATATGTAGCTTACTTCCGCAAAAAACACAAGTTACAAGATGCATCACCCGCAAAAAATTGCACATGCACTCCACAAAAATATATGTGCACAATACCTGCATTTAGCAAGACAGCAGTAAACCTTGCACCTTCACGAATTAGACTGATCTACACGTGTTTCGCTTCAATTTCAATTCAATTCAATTTTAATTGATTTGCATTCCAAAATGTTACATGGGTGTTGAAAATTATGAATATCGTTACAATTTTGGACAATGTCGGGCGTCCTATCATGGAGTATCTTTCTACCGGGCGATGTGTGAGACGCTCCTTACAGTTGAGTAGCCTTTTGAGCATTCGTTCGTAAGCTAATACATAGCTTTTTGAGACTGACCATACTGTCTGGAGTTGGTGGTGGTGTTCTCTAGAATAACTAATCGGATACCAATGATTTCGAGTAAGATACGCCATATGCCCATGGGAAATACTATGCCTTTTGTCATCAATGTAAGCTTTAATGAAGTGACAATTCTGTTGCCTCTTGTTAACTTGAGTGCAATTTGCAACCGTGTGAAGCTGCTACTGTTCGAAATGATTGAAGTTCAAACCCAATTTAGGGCCATTTGGACCAACATAAGCTAGAAACATACAATGGCGGTACCGATTTGCAGCTTAACAAAGTGACATTGTGTTGCCCAAAAGATTTCCATATTGCTCCAAGTAACTATTTACTAATTAATTAAATTCGCAGCCAATCCGCTGAACTAACCCCTAACTTTTCCCGAAATTATATACATTATGTTTCGATATTATTGTGTCTCATAGTAAGTATGCTGTTTACTTTACCGCACATTATTACGCTTTAGTTAGAACGTAATTTTGATATCATGCTATTGTTATAACTTTGATTATTTCTATGGAGAAATAGATTTATACTTTTTTCTTGAAAAACAGATGAATTGATTAGGCTGATTTTGTAAAATTAATTCTCTCGAACTTCGTGAATGCTGCAATAACTTTCCCCTCTACACGATTTAATAAAAATCCAAATCTAAAAGAAGTTCTCACAAAATATTTAGACACACATGCCGTAGTAAAACATTGATTGAAAAATATCGGGAGTGCGACAAAATCTTGAGCAGCAATAAATATTTATCGGGCCCTTTGACAGAGCCAGCGAAGTAGGGCGTAACGCCTGTATTACGGGCCTGGAAATAACTTCTACTGATTTGATTAAGGTTTCAAATTAGGGGGTTAAGCTGCGTTGTTGCCACCGTTCTGGGCCTGTTACTAGGTACTATGTTTAGAACTGCAGTTAATTTTTTGGCCCAGTTTAACAGTATTTATTGCTGAAGTAGTCAAGTAGTATTTTATCAGCCCCCTTACTCTTGACGGAATCGAGTTCACATTAGGATTGAATCAATTTCAAAAATCTGTTATTTTGGTACTATGAAAAACGGTTACTTATGGTTTCCATAGTTCTGTTTTGACATTATTTTGATTCCGTCGAGAGTAACGCCCCCGAATCAATTTTCTAAGATAGATAATTATGTTGTATGTGAATATGTTCACAAATTGTCATATTGAAATGATGACATTAAATAAATAAATAAAAGCATCATGTATGTAAGTACCTAGACCTAAATATTTTAAATGATTTCTACGTGTTTCCAGTTCAACCACGATTAGTGTAATCAGGGTAGCTAGTATTCATTTATTTACAACCATTCTTTAGATAAGATTTCACAATTATGCTTGTCAAGAAACTAAAAAAAGTGCCAAATCAAATCCCAATAAATTATCAAAAGTAAAATCAGATAATAGTGACACTAATTGAGATACCAACATTCACGGTTAGCATTTTTAGTAAAGATATTATGTGATTACGACAATAATAATTACGATAAGGGGGCGCCGTTCGTACGAGTGTCAATTACGCATGCCTATTTTATCTGTAATTAACTATTTATTAATTCAAAATTAAAACATTTTGCTCTATAAATATAAACAGAAATTGATATACAAAATTCATCAATATTGTAAGTGATTTTCACCAAGTGATCTTCAGGCTTAATTTTATAACCTCTTGGTAATAAAAGTAAAAGAGTTTTTATATTGTTCAAAGATATTATATCGAAAAAAAAATCTACTTGTTTTTTATCAAAAAGTACGAGAGTATTGAAGCAAAATATGCGAATTCCTCGCAGCATCTCAAATCATCTATCGTGCGTTGTGTTATCAGCGACTTTATCTTATTTGTTGGCAGTCGCTCGCAGCGATAACAGCTCGGATTGATGGGCTGATAGCGCGATAACCCAGTATTACCACCGCGACCATGACCAGCGTAGCTCTCGTCGTCGGCGCCGCCAGCAATCTAGGCTACCAAGTATTGAAGAAACTCACCGACGTCTACAATAGAAAAATATACTTCACAACAGAAGAAGAATCTCTCGGCTTCAATGTACTCAAAGCATTACATACGAAAAGAAATGACTTGCATCACATACAGATGGACATCACCTATACAAAGAGCATCATAAAACTGAGGCACTACATACAAGATTTGGACGAGAGGATTGATCTTCTGATAAACTGCACAGATTATGTTCCGGAGAAGAAAGTTTCACGCGTGGAAAAAGTAAGGAAGACATTGAGCGTTAACTTCTATGGGTTTATAAACTTTGGAAAGTTAGTGTATCCTATTTTGGACCAAGATGCGAGAGTTGTGAACGTGTCAGGGCCGGCTGGGTTGTTGGCTACTATAGAGAATGAAGAAATTAGACAGAGGATCGGTGATCCATCGATTACTGAGGACGAACTAGTCGGTTTGCTGCAGGAGTATGAAGAGGCCGCCAGAAGAGGCGAAGAGAGGACGTTAGGATGGGGTATGAGTGTTCATGCTGTTAGTAAAGTCGCATTAAATGCTGTGACCTTCCTACAGCACAGGGAATGGAGTGATAAAGGAGTAGTGATCAATTGTGTGAACCCTGGTAATTTATCGACGAGAGAAGATAGGAGAACGTCGAAGGTGTTTGAAGATGGCGCCAAGGCAATTTTGTATTTGGCTTTGGAGGCGCCGTTGTCAATAAAGGGCAATTTCGTTTGGAGCAACTATTCAGTGATTGAGTGGAACTGTGATCCTTATGTGGAAGTGTCTACGGTTTGATGTTTTCGTTTAGTTTTAATGAGATTTAACTAAATATTTCTGACAATATCGAGGTCAAAGTAACCTTGGCAACAGTCGCAGTTTCACTGTGATAGAAAATTGTGTTTTCGTACATGGAGTCAGTTCAGAATGGTAAAATCTTTTCTCCCTCTCAGTGGAAATCAACCCTATTTTTCGTTACTCTAGTCATTTGATTACGGCCAGCTCAAAAAATATATTATATATTTTTACTTCCCTTTGATAACATACAATTTTTATAATGAAAATGATAGTGGATTTAATTTCATAGTTATCAAAGCATGTATGAAATACAAAATAATCTTAATCATTACATACCATAAGTAATTGTTTGTCAAATAAAATTAATTTATAAATATTTAATGTCATTTACCATGAACATAAGTTATAGATATATTTAATGTCATTTACCATGAACATTTAAGTCATAGATACATTATTAAATATTTGTAATAATATTCAGAGGGTTGTGAATATTTTAGAATATACTCACACTTTACAAATTACATATTATGTTTTTTTCGTTTTCAAATGGATATCAAAAACAAAGCCCCCGATGTTTACACTACATATAGGTACAAATGTTTTAAAAATAAAATATAATAATATTTTGAGACACACGCGGCATTAACCTAATCTTATTAAATGTAATTTTTTTTTATTTGTTAAGTTTATACTTGACAACTTATACCTTTAATATTCTGGATACTATTTATTTATTTTATTTATTTATTTATTAGAAACCTGGCAAGCATTTGACCGCCATCTTGTTTGGCTACTAAAATAAGCAAGAACAAAACGTAACGTAAAGTTGTACAAGTTCTTTCTCGTTTATTTTTATGTTAGTGTTTTCCAAATAGATTTTCATATTCGGTACGTTTCGTGAAATATTGTCTGGAATACACAACTGGGAGGCGAAGTTAACCTGTATTCTGTACGTCCGATGTACGTACCTGTCAGGTCTATCTGACGTCGGATCGAAAACACGCCCGGCCGTCTGTCTGTCAGAATTTGTATAAGTACAAATGTACTTGAATAGTACTATTTCGTAGCCTTTGATCAACAAATACCAGTAGATTTACGCCTCACAAACTTAAACAAACGCATAAATGGCACTGACTGAAAAAGGTTACGAATGTTACGATCTTCCTGCTGATATTATAATGTGAAAGTTTGTATGTATTTATGTTTCTTACTCTTTCACGCAATAATTACTAAACGAATAATGTTGAAATTTGGCACACAGATAGTAAATAGCCTGGATTAAAGCATAGTATACTTTTTATCCTGATATTCCCACGGGAACGGGAACCATGCGGGTGAAACCGCGGGCGGCCGCTGGTATATACACCCAGACCCGAGGAAATATTTAAAATTTATTTTTTAATAATTAAAAATACTGAATTGATGATGCGTTCTCTAATCAAACGATACTAAGACGAGGGTTGCAGCTTCGATCTCGGTGTTTGTGCGACCGCGACGTGTCATTTTTGACGGTTTGAAGTAGACAAAACGTCGTTATCTATCATACTAATATTATAAATGTGACAGTGTGTTTGTTTGTCCGACTTTCACGTCGAAACGGAGTATGGATCGACGTGATCCTTGATATGGGGATAGTTTGGGAGCTGGAGAGTGACATAGGCTATTTATCCCGGAAAAAATACCAGGTAACGCGAGATAACGACGTGTAGTTCACGCGGGCGCAGCCGCGGGTTGAAGGCTAGTTTAAAAATAATATGTTTGTTGTAACTTCATTGGTTTTAGTGACACGGTAATGCTGTCACATTCATACTATTAATAATCCGTACTAGGTAATATTATAATCTTTGTTTGTTTGTCCGTCTTTCACGTCAAAACGGAGCAACGAATCGACGTGCTTTTTGGTATGGGGATACTTTGGGAGCTAGAGAGTGACAGAAGCTTCTTTTTTCCCGGAAAAATATCACGTTCCTGCATTAATTTATCTCAACTTGCAGTCTCTATACATATTGACTAGCAGGTCCTTTACATGTAGAATATTGCAAATGTTGCAGTCATTGATATGCAGTAAAATATCCACCATTTCTACCTTCAATAGATGACACATCGCATTCGGCACAGACGTCGCCACCGTAAAACGGCATTTACTATCAGCAAAGATACATAACATATGCGACCGGCCGATATTACTCAACAGAAGTGGCGATCGCACCTTTATTTTATGGGGAATAAAGGTGAATATTGCATGCGAGGGACATGCTAAATTTCCGACCATTACTCCATTCGTGAGGGTTTGGCCACATGCCTTTTCAGGTGCTATGATGTAGAGTGTTAATATGCCATGTGCTTAGGTAATGGTATAATGCGGAGATGAAAATAGTGACAGTAAAATTTAGTATCTCTCTTAAATTTATTGACGTTCTTGTTTTTCACAGAACATTTTCATTTATTTTTACACAATGTTTTTCGAAACGTGATTTTATTAAGATTTTAAGAAATTAACTTCAGTATTACTTAACCATGATATTCCCCGAACATTTTATAAAATAGGACGTTTCCTCGTTGGATTTAAAATTTCCTACCTGTTTGTAAACCGGTAAAGAATTCATCGAAGTTTTGTACCGCTGAATTGACTTATACAAACGATTTCATGCCACCATCGCGTTTATTCGAGTTTGAGGCTCGCATCCAAAGCAGACGGTCTATTCCCGCCGGTCGCGGCTGCATACTACATGAGGAAGCTAGTAGATGTCGGAATTTTTCATTTCCCAAATGAGGGTGGCAGACGGGACGAATAGTTAATTTTATGATTTGTTAGAATATTGTGGTGTGTGTCGTTATTAATGTAAAAGAATGTGACGACTACTTGCCTAAAAAAATATTGACAAATATCCAACAAAATATTTTGTCGATATTCTTGAAGTGAAAACTTCTTTAGTTGTTCACTTTTTGTGATGGGTAAAAAATAGTGATGCAACGAATACGAATATTTGTATTCGTCGAATAGTAGATGTTTACCGAATATTCGTGTTCGCCGAACATCGTTACGAATATTAAAAACAAACTATTTAAATTATATAACAACTGAACGTAACCCAAATTACGGTTTGGCTGTGCACCTTGTATCCGAACCTACCTACGCACTATACTGTTTGTATCTATTAACGGGGACTACCCTAAAATTGAATGAACGGAGTGGAGTTCGCAAGTTGTCAATTGTTACTTGTTTGTTTCATAGCATAACATGAGTTCTAGGTTCTAGGTAGTTCTTTCATCTAATGTCGTTGGGTTATTATTAATAATGTCAGAAGTTGGTTACAATTATTAAATATCTTAGTAAAAAAATAATATTGTGTATTATTCATTACCTTGTTGAATTATTGAAAAATGAAAATGAAAAACATTTTATTGGTTAGCAGCAATATACAAATCTGAGGCAACAACTGATACAAATTTTAAATAATATAACCAATTTGGTCACCACTCAGTAACACTGTGACCCGAAAAGGTCGCAGCACTGGTCTTCCGTGGCGCCAACAGCGTGTGTAAGTAAGAGACAAGGTTTGCATCACGTGCACAAAATATATATAATATCATAACAAACAAAATGTGTTGTTTTTTAAATATTAATTATTAATAACAATTTAAGATACTAAGCAAGTCAAGAAATTATATAATGAGATGGCGTTGACAGAATTATACAAACCGTTTGAAATAGATTAAGATAAATACTTATGTACCAAACAAAATACAAAACAGCCGCCTATATGTTGGATTTCTGTACATTTAATAAGTGTTTATTCGTATTCGTATTCGCTGAATAGTAGGTTTGATATTCGCATTCATATTCGTTAAAGTAGTATTCGTTCCATCACTAGTAATAGTACATTACAGCCGAGGACAGGTAATTTGCTTACCGTACAAGGCTTGTATAGTGATTTTCTCAAGAAATGCGAGGAAATAAAAAAAACTGTTTAACTAAATAATATTTATTAAAATTTATATCACACATGTTCGGGCAATTATTAAATGTAAATGTTATTGTTTTCCCGGGCACACTTATGTATAAATCGCCCATAATAATATTATTTTAATGATGTATCATTAAAATACGCCAACAACACAGATTCCGAAAACGTATGAGCCTTTTTTTCACTTTTCCAAATCAGATCGTAGGTTTTCATATAAGTATCTTTCTTTTGATTTTGCTGGCAGTAAGTTTTCTGTTAAGTATTAATTTTGCTTCTGCTCTCTTTAGTGGAGTAGGTACATACAATGTCTGTATATGTTTCATTGACAGAACTCATTTTGATAATTTATTACATAATAGAAACTGTATTGATATTTAATCAACCGCTGAAAATGATTCCCGCCGTTTTTTTAATATTGGTTTGTGAGGCCATGTCGAACGCTCATACAGCCTAGTGATACTTACTACTAAAATGCGCAACTTCAATACCCGCTTCTGGGCGGTAGATGGCGCTGTATATATTTCCCATACAAAATTACTCGTAAAGGATATTTTGTCTATGATAAATCTCATTTTGTTTTTTCGATTGATGTTCGTGCTAAGCATGAAGCTCGACTTAATACCTCAGTATTCAGTCGAGCTTCATGGTGCTAAGGGTACATAGCGCTTGTGGTACAATACGAAGTAATATACTCTGTGCGCACCGTATTTAAAAAAAATTTAACCTAATTATGATATAATAATAATGTGGCTGTATGGTGCAAATGTCCCTTTGCTTTTTCTGTTTTTATACACAGGAATAACTAAAGAAAAAATAAAGAAAAAAAGTTGGTAGTACCATAGAAAATCACTGCAGTAATGAATTTCAGTACTTACTTACTGCACTAAAATCAGTGCAGTAAGTAAGTACTGAAATTCATTACTGCAGTGATTTTCAAATTTAGAATGTTTACCTCGGAAAAGTGCCACGTACTGCATTCTTTTCTCAAATATAATATTAACATTTCAGAGCATAAGTGTGAAAAATATGTTAAGCTCGCTTCAGGACACGTGACCTGATCGTAAAACTGTTACAATGTCATTAGAATACGAAGGCAAATTTCGCCACCGTTTTTTCAAAGTTGTAATAGAAATACAACTTAGAAAACGGGCCAGAAAACCTCGGTTCGGTTTAAATCCAGTCCGTATTTTTTTCATTTTTATGTCAAATTCCTTTTTTTTTAGTCTAGGGAGCCCATTAACTTCTGCTGGCACTCCCGGAGTGCAACCAGTTGTTTTTTTTGTCAAATAGAGTCTTCAGTTAGGTTATATAAGTCATTTAAAGGAAATAATGTGCTAATAAACATTATGAGCTTAGAATTTAATACGATAATTTAAATTTTTATCCTAGATATTCATTAAGTATACAATGTATACTATACATACCTACTTACCTAACTATCTTGAAAAGAAACTTTACGACAAGTCTATAACCAAACTCGCATTAGAACTCGTAGCATTCGGCCTGTATTTCCATGTTCGTGTACCAAATAATTCTTTCACGTACTTGAAAAGAAAAAGGCTGGCAGTAAGGAATAGTTGATAAAATGGCACCCAACAAATCATGGCTCATATAAGCGGCGGAATCTTCTAAGTACATATGCGTGCGTGCTGACGCGCAATTACGGCCCCCTACCACGAGCGGGTTAGCGATAAATAACGCGATGCCGCTGTCACGTGGGATGATTGTAGGGAGGTCGCGGAAACCCGGCTTTGGACCACAACCTTGGGAAAGGAAAGCTAGTGAAAACATCGTCAAATTTAAACGATTGCTTTAAATGTTATTGTAGGGGTTTTATTTCTACATATACTGCTATGCTGATGCTAAATGATAAAATATGCAAAAATGATAGATGCTAGATGCAAAAATGATAGAACTGATGCTATTCACGGACGGGAAATGCTAAAAAATGATAAACCGACCGCGATGATTGAATGCGTTTATTGCACTGCTATATTTCTACAATATAAATAAGTCCATAATTGAGGGCAACAGAAATGCCTGCTTGCAGTTTTGTAGTCATAGATCAACGCACGATATAATATAAGATTTTACATACATGTGCGATGCGATGACTCGTAAGTACAGTTATTGTTTGCTAATGATTTTTATCATTAAAAACAACAAATGACAGCTGAATTTAAGTAATTAATATTTATTGAGAGTGCTAAATAAGTTTTTTTTAGCGATAAGATAATATTAACTTACAGGCGTAGGCATATGTAGTGACCCCACACATGTGTGTGCGATGCAGATTTAAAATATATATCAACCGTCCTCTTAAATCACTCGTATCTTTATTGAAAAATGAAGTAAGTATTAAAAAAACTACCCTTCTTACAATTATAGCTCCGACGGGTCTGGGACACCCGACCTTTCACTGTACGGGCGAATGCTCTCTGTTTTTGATGAAAACTGCATTAAAATCCTAAACGTAGTCTGAAATATCCAAGTGCAAAGACGGCGGGAAGCAACTTTCTTTCATACTATGTAGAGATTTGCTAATTTATTGTACCTACCTACTATCAAAATCATCAAAATACTTCCAGTAGGTAGTTTTGAGTAAAAAAGTAATACACATCTCCAAATTCGCGTTTAAGGCGATACTCGGAAAAAATATGCTAAAGCGAGATAGCAACTAGAAAACGACGCGCGCGGGAGCGAGACCGATTTTGCCGATTACACAAAAAAACACTAAAACACTTCGTATTCAAAAACTATAGCGAGTTTAAAAAAAATGCTTCTATACGATCCTAAATATTATTGGTGTCCACTAATTAAACCAATTTTCAATAGTATACGTATCCCCATTTAAGAATAATCTTGATATTTCTTATTTTTTAGAGGTAGTTTCGAAAATAAAAAGTGTCGAGCCAAAATCATAAAATCGTGTTTCTGAAACTATACGATTCTAGATAAAGGTATGAAGAAATATATATCTTATTACCAGATTTGTAACAACTGTAACCGTCCTATAGTTTTAAATCAAAAAGTCCATACTTTTTCCGAGTAGCGCCTTAAGGCTGGTTTTATAGTCAGCGCTTCGGAAGCGCCGTTGGAGCGCGTGTGCGCGGAGATGCTTGGGGTTAGTAGTTACGGCGATACTCGGAAAAATTATGCTAAAGCGAGATAGCAATGAGAAAACGACGCGCGCGGGAGCGAGACCGATTTTGCCGATTACGCAAAAAAACACAAAATCACTTCGTATTCAAAAACTTTAGCGATTTTAAAAAAATGCTTCTACACGATCCTAAATATTATTGGTGTCCACTAATTAAACCAATTTTCAATAGTATATGTATCCCCATTTAAGAATAATCTTGATATTTCTTAGTTTGTAGAGGTATTTTCAAAAATAAAAAGTGTCGAGCCAAAATCAAAAAATCGTGTTTCTGAAACTATACGATTCTAGATAAAGGTATGAAGAAATACCTTCTCATACCCAAATCTGGTAATCTTATTACCAGATTTGTAACAACCGTAACCGTTCTATAGTTTTAAATCAAAAAGTCCATACTTTTTCCGAGTCGCCTTAAGGCTGGTTTTATCGTCAGCGCTTCGGAAGCGCCGTTGGAGCGCGAGTGCGCGGAGATGCTTGGGGTTAGTAGTTACGTTTCAAAGTCGCACGCTTGAGCAGCGCCGTTCGGTAAACGCGCGCTGTTCGCCTGGGGCGCTGCCGAAGCGCGCGCTGCTCGTACTAAACGCGCGGCACTACTTAATCTCGTTTCACAATGCACCGCTGTTCAAGCGCACGCTGTTGAAAAGCGCGCTGCCCAACGGCGCGTCTAGCGGCGCGGCGTGACAATAAAACCAGCCTAAAATATTAGCAGCATGTGTGAATCATATGACACTCAAGAAATGTACCCGATATAGCACACATAAAACATAGTAATATGTTCTCTGACGAAGTGCCCCATTACTATGATACGGATGCCACATGCGAACACTTTTCTAGGTTTTTAGAAGTATTTTGTTGTGATTGTGACTACTTCTTTATATTGTTTCTTGCGTTAGCTTTTTTGTTTTAAGAAACTGGAAACTTAGCATCTTCTGTTGCGATAATAAACGACCTAGCCGCAAGAAACACGTACGATAAAATAGGACTATCTACACGTGTTGCCACATTCTATAATTCAAACTAATATTATTAATGTGAAAGTGTTTGTTTGTCCGTCTTTCACGCTCAAAAGGAGCAACGGATCGACTTGATTTTTGGTATGGGGATAGTTTTGAAGCTGGAGAGTGACATAGGCTACTTTTTATCCGGAAAAATATCACATTCCCGCGGGATAACGTTCGTGCAGTCCGCGCGGGCGAAGCCGCGGGTGGAATGCTAGTCTATACTAATATTATAAAGAGGAAAGATTTGTTTGTTTGTTTGTTTGCATCGAATAGGCTCCAAAAGTATTGGACCGATTTAGAAAATTCTTTGACCATTAGAAAGCTACATTCTGCCCGAGTGACATAGGCTATATTTTATCCCGATATTCCCAGGGGAACGGGTACCACGTGGGCAAAAAGTAGCATATTTGCTTATCTAGAATGTAACTATTTAATTGTCAAATCCATTCAGGCATTTTTCCATGATTGAGCAACAAACATCGAAACATCTAAAACATTAGTAGTAAGATTTATCATTTAAATAATAAGATATCTGTCGAAAACACAGGTAGTGTGAGTTGTTCACTTCCCTTTCGTATACATTTCCATGAGGTTTGCATAATTTTATTTTTATTGTTTTTGTTCAAAAAGGCGTCTTGCAATAAAATTGACGATTCAATTCGCCTCCATTTCGAATATTAGAAGATTAATGATCTTTTAATACTATGGCAAAAACATTGTTTCCACAGTATTTTAGTTTTTCTTGACGTCCATGAGGTGATTAAGTAAACTCATCCATTATAAAAATTCCATCTATTGCTATACTAAAATGTCTTTACCATTTATCATGTCAAAACTGCAATTTATCTTGATTACGGCTTTTATCATTTATTTTAAACGCGACCTGAGTTTCAGTGAGTATTATATAGTGAGTAGGAATGTAATTTATTATTATTCTGGTTAGGATCTAGGACATTGCTCAGGATTGCCATTAGATAAACACGGTGCGCAAGATTAAGAGATTAAAAATCAATCATATTTTCATAATGCGCCCATTCGTATACAAAACGGTGCGGACGCACGCACAACACGTATGAGTATGGAGCGTATACGAGTATGGAGGTTAGGGATGTCTATATTGTGACTAGCTGTTCTCTGCAGTTTTGCTCACGTCTCTTTATCGTGATAAAATTCTACTAATATTATAAATGCGAAAGTTTGTGAGTTTGTTGTTATTCTTTCAGGCAAAAACTACAGAACCGATCTGAATGAAATTCGCAACAGAGATAGATTATCGGCTGGAATAACACATAGGATCCTTTTTTATCTCGATATTTCAACAAGAACGGGAACCACGCGTGATATCGCGGGCGGCCGCTAGTATAATAATATTTTTTTTTCAGGCAACACAATGAAATTTTACAATTTCAGGCCTATATAATAAATACCGTGCGTGGTGGACCGACGATCTGGTCAAGGTCGCGGGAAGCCGCTGAGGGCAGCGCAGGACCGATTGTTGTGGAGATCTTTGGGGGAGGCCTATGCCCAGCAGTGGGCGTCGTTCGGCTGACATGATGATGATGATAATAAATACTAATATACATAATTACCTATATTACACATC
Organism: Crambus lathoniellus; assembly: GCA_949710035.1. Taxonomy (NCBI): domain Eukaryota; kingdom Metazoa; phylum Arthropoda; class Insecta; order Lepidoptera; family Crambidae; genus Crambus; species Crambus lathoniellus. Next base: position 1,969,488 of record OX453301.1, on the reverse strand, counting down.
TATATATATAAAATCGAGGGGACATAACTCACTCATCACGAAATCTCGAAAACTACTGTACCAACTAAGATGTAATTTGGCAGGAAGGTAGATTATGACTAGGAGACGTCCGCTAAGAACGGATTTTGGGGGTAAAATGGGGGGGTTAACGTTATATGGAACTTCCTCATTTATAGATTTAGAAGCATGAAAATTGGTACTTTGAATATTGGTTACGATTGAAAATGATTGGCGTAAACGAAGTAAAAAAACCTGCCCCGTAAGGGGTAAAATGGGGGGTTAAAGTTTATATGGAACTTCCTCATTTCTGAACTTAGAAGTATGAAAATTGGTATGTTGGATACTGATCACGATTGAAAATGATCCGCGTAGGGGAAGTTAAAAAATCTCCCCCTAAATGGGGTAAAACGTGGGTTCCAAGTTTATATGGAACTTCCTCATTTCTGAACTTGGAAGAATGAAAATTGGTATGTTGGATATTGGTTACGATTGAAAATGTTCTGCGTAGGCGAAGTTAAAAAAAAATCCCCCCTAATGAGGTAAAATGGGGAGATTAAGCTTATATGGAACTTTCTTATTTATGAAATTAGAAGTATGAAAATTGGTATGTTGGATACTGGTCAGGATTAAAATGATCTGCGTAGGCGAAGTTAAAAAATCCTCCCCTAATGGGGTAGATAGGGGGGTTGAAGTTGTTATGGAAACTTCCTCATTTCTGGGCTTAGGGGTATGGGAATTGATATGTAGGATAATGGTCCGGATTATAAATGATCCGCGCAGGCGAAGTTAAAAAAATCCCTCAATGGGGTAGAAAGGAGGAATTAAGGCTTATATAAAAACTTCCTCATTTCTGGACCGAATGGAAATTAGTACGAAGGATACTGGTCATGATAAAAAATTATCTGCGTAGTCAAAGTTAAAAAAAACCCTAATAAGGTAGAAAGGGGGGTTAAAGTTTATATGGAGGGGTATTAAAGATACGAAGTTTGGATGTTTGTGGCTCAATTACAACAAAACGATAAATTGAGCTCTGGCCTGGAAAAATTCATACGGTTTTTTTAACTCGTGAAAAAGTACGATTCCGGTGGGATACAGTTTTTTTCTGCATAAACAACTTTTTGCTTTGCACGAATGAGCTGTCATAGGACCCATGCTAAGTTCAAGAGTAGGAGAATATCCGAATATTATTCATGCGAAAGTAGCTCAGCCCTGTCTGTTTGTCTAGGTATCGTTACCTTCTCATGCCTAAACCACTGATCTGACTTTCATGAAATTTGGTATCTATATAGAGCAGTGCATGTAGGGAAGCGTGCTCGGCCTGCGATCGATAAACCATTGCAAAAGTCGCAGGTTATGTGACTTTTGCAATGGTTTATCACGGGATGGCTGTTCAAAAATATATGGTGCTTCGGTAGACACGATAAGTCGAAGGTTTTGGCTGCATTGGGATTGGTTTAGAAAATAAATTTTAGCGCGGGCAAAGCTGTGGAATGGAATTTTTTATTTAAGGTGAAAGTTGTGAGTTCATTGGAAGGGTTATATTTAGAATAGAGACAGTTTAAGGCTCTGGGAAGGACAAAACTTACTTTTTACCGCGGGAAAAATCTCATTCTCATTGGAAAATCACTTTATGCGCGAGTAAATTTGCGGGCAGAAATTGGTATTTGAATAAATAATTTGCACCCTGCTGGGATAATAAGCTACTTTTACTTTTTACCACAGAAAAGTATCATATTCCCACGGGAAAATCAGTAGGTATTAATTGTTTGTCCGTCTTTCACGTCTAAACGGTGCAACGGATCAATGTGATTTTTGGTGCGGCGGGGGTAGATTGGCAGCTGGAAAGTGACATAGGCTACTGTTTATCCCGTAGAAATATCACATTCCCTTAGGATAATGTCGTGTAGTACACGCGGGCGAAGCCGCGGGCGGAAAGCTAGTAATTATATATGTACCTATGCCTTCGCCGTAAGCTTTGCTAGCGTTAGGATATGTTACTGGAAAAGGTTACATTTGAATCTGATCTTTATTGCTAAAGTGGTGTGGCAGATTATTCCCTGGCAACAGTTCCGGCAGTTTGGTCGTTTATCAACGCATCACTGAGGTAACAGCCCTTCACCTCCTCGGGTAAAAGAGACAGTTACATTTAATACTAAAAAATAATTTTAATTAAAAAAATATATTAATTATTGGCCCTTTTGCAATAACCAACTTAATAAATAGTAGGTAAGTACTTTAATTTCTCCAAGGAATTATTAAGGTCAAACTGTAAATTCAGACCTCTTCTCATGTATACCTACCATCTATATGTGTCATTTGTTAGTATCTAACAAGAACTATAATATATCATCATTACAAACCCTCAATTAGCCTAGAGGAACTTCATTGAGGCTGCACTACACGTCGTGTGGACATTTTTACGCACACACCCGCCACCCGCTCCTACTAATGTATTTATTGATTTATGTAAATACGGTTTGTGTTTGTTTTCATCGGCGAGAGGTGTTGCTTATTAAGTGGCGCGATTGCGAGCGTCGGGGTGCGGAGGAGCCCTTATATTGGAGGGATTATCAGATGAATCGCTATGTAGGTTAAATCCTTCATATTGAAGGTATTTTGGTACGTTACGCCAAATAGTAAGGACTCTATTTTTTGTGGTAAATTGTTTAGTAGTTTCCATAGAAGACTTGTTTTGATAAGAATTGATGATTCGATTGAATTCCAAATTTGCGCTTGGTTTTGGACATGACTAAATGCTGAAGTCTACATGCCTTGCATCTAAAAGCCACATACACTGCTCGACTTAATTCTTACTTCCCACCCTTCTCTCGTCCCGTCACATAGTTAACATCTATAGCTCCTGGTTTTTCCATCACGACCTTATTTTCCTACCCTATATCCTGAAACTCCCCAAACCTATCCCTTAGGTCATGCACCGGCATTGTTTTGCGCGGATTGGCGTCGGCAAATTGCAGAAAGATGCTTTGAACATTAACTGGGACCCTTTGATCAAATCGACTTCTGTTGATAATTAAGTCCAGATGTTCAACGACACGGTATAAGCAAGTTACAATGTCCACGCGCCCATCAGAAAGATCAGAAGGCTTTTCGTAATTTTACAGCCACTACCACAGAACACGGAAAGATTTTTTTCTGCCACTACATTAAAAACTTACTTATACTTTCTTACTTTATAAAGCCCCCAGAAACCGGTGTAATCAGATGATACGCAACGCTAAACACTGCTATATTCAAAACTAGCAGATCCTCGCGGTTTCACCCGCGTGGTACCTGTTCCCGTGGGAATATCGGGATAAAACATAGCCTATGTGACTTGGGAAGAATTTAGCTTTCTAATGGTGAAAGAATTTTCTAAATCGGTCCAGTAGTTTCGGAGCCTATTCGATGCAAACAAACAAACAAACAATCAAATCTTTCCTCTTTATAATATTATGATAGACAACATCACGTACTTCTCATCTGCTGATATTTGGGAATTCCTTGGAAGTCTAGGTATAGGCAAATCACGACATTTAGACTTGCCTTAAACTATTGGTCTCGATCTCAATCTCGACTTCACCACTAATTTCATCTAAACTCGACCATACAGCATGCTCACGTTCTGTTGCTTCTATAGCTAGTCTAACGCGTCCCAATATAACCCTGTTTCCTTTTCTCCAGTGACCAAGGAAGAAATCAAAAAGATTATCCTATCCATAAAGTCCAATGCTGTGGGTTGTGATGGCATAAGTCGCTGTATGATACTTACATTATTGGGACACCTTATACCTGCTATCACCCACATCATTAACTTTTCCCTTAATACCGGTGTTTTTCCTAACCTTTTTTTATCCACAACGGGGTAGCACTTAGCCTTCATCACACCTGATTTTAAGTGATAATAAGGAATGGAAAGATGGAAGCGCACTACTCCCGGAATCCTCAACTATTGAGAAACTAGGCATTTTATCTTTAACTCCCGGAACACAACAATGCTTTAACAATGTTGTTATGGCGTCAGACTTAGATAAGATGGTGGTAGCTAGCCCAACGGACTTTAAACAAGCCCTACTACCAACCAACATTATTTACATCTACTGAAGAGTATTGAAGATACTGAATCTTAAATACTCGAGCATGTTAAAAAACCAATGATCCGTAAAAAATCGTCAGCATCGAAGTGAATTGTTCCGACTTTGTTCTCGGTTCATTGACACAGCTCTGGCGCGGCTATGAAATCATATTCCACTCCACGTCGGACGAATTTCGGCCGACTTTTTATTATATTCAATTAAGTGTATTCGACCCTTAAATGGGGGGTGTGATGGGGGTTTTGTTGTCGGACAGGTGACGTGCTGTCGACTATTGAGTTCCCAGATTTAAAAGATTAATTTAGAGATGAATGGCCACTCAACAGGATTAGTGGCGGGATTTTTATTGCAAACGTGGTGTTTACACGTTTCTAAATAGCATTGGAATCATTATTTTTGTGTTGTGTTGAGATAAGTTAGCCAGCCGGCCTAGCATGAGCGGCTTTTATCGCGCGATATGATATGATGATTATAACTTAAAATCAGGTATGATGAAGACTAAGCAGTAGAAGTAAGTAGTCTCCGTAGTAGATAAAATAATGTAGGTCTTCTAGGGCAGATTGTAGCAACGATATTAAAGGAAAACAATAAACAAATTACTTAGTAGCAACTTATGCGATAGCCGAGGGCTATATTAAAATACATGCGATGAGCAAAGACAACAAACAGCAAGTCCTATCAGTATGCTATAATATAAAATATTATGAGTAGGTTTACTCGCCAGCCAATGAGATTCATACAGCCAGCCAATGAGATTGGATAAAAAGTGTTTTATATCAAATGAAGTATGCTATATAAAATATTACGAGTAGGTTTTATATTTTATGTATCATACTTTATTTGATATAAAACATAATTTATCCATTAAACAGATGGGTGAAGGTCAATCCCTATTCGTACCTTAGACTACTACAACTACTTGCTTATCATAACTCTTCTAGTAACACGCCTTACATTCTTAAGTTTCTTCCAAAATTATTTAGTTTTGGTCTTAGCCAAATCGTGTTCAAGGTATTTTCTTGAATTACAGTTTGACAACTATAACTAAGTATTGTTTTCAAGACAATCTTGAACTAATATCGACTATTATTGTAGAGCAAAGTATAGGTAAGCAATCTAAATAATCAAAAGGTGTCCTTAAGGAACTCAGGATAAGACATAATATCATAACTCTTTCATACAAAGGTACCTAAAACTTATTCAAAATAAGTTTTTAGGAAAAATGACATTTTTTGACAAGCTTTTTTGCTGACTGTAATGTACTGTTTTGCTACTTTAATATTGTATTGTCATCTGAACCAAACCTGTATACAAAATTTCAGCTACAAAAAATCGACCCGTCTCACAACCAGCTCCGATGGGACAGCTGGTTGTGAGACGGGTCGATTTTTTCTAAATACTTCATTTTCCATTTTTCAACCATAAAAAATGCATTGTGAATGCAAAAAAAGTAAAAACTTAAATAACTGACCGTAATATTGATATAAAAACAGATTTTACAAACGCTAGCATATTTTTCAATAAGATTATTTTTTAAATGATCATTACCAATGAAGACATAAATTACAGCTTTAAATCGGCATACATTATATAGTCCCACACTCCTGTCTGTTCCAGTGACAGCCGTGACAGAGGAGCCACTTGCAATACAAAATTAGCTGTCAAAATAGACTGTCGTGTCCATGAAGCTCGACTTAATACTGAGGTATATAACTGGAGTTCTCACCCTGAATAAAAAAGACACCAGCAAATTGGACATTTAGTAAAGATAAAGATAAAGATAAAAATATTCTTTATTCACTTAGACATAATAAATATGTACTTATGAATCGTCAATATTTTCCTACCAGTATGTAGTGGCTGTCAGTTGTCTCATATGACCATACGTATTTTTTTAAAGTGTAGGTGAGACGGAAGACAGCCACTGTGTAATTTGTGGTCACAAAAAATTGTTCGTACTGCACTCTTCAGTTACCTCAGTATTAAGTCGAGCTTCATGGTCGTGTCGTATGAAAACTGTTTTTTCCAAAGATTATCACCGGAACAGACAAGCTTTTCGCACTATAAGTAGTTCCTAATCTTATATCTTGAATCTTGAATCTAAAAAATAAAAATTCCATTAGGTCCTGGCTGACTATTGAGTCAAGTTTGGTGAGGTTACACGAGGTCACTATACGATTTTCTAGTTTGGAATATTAATTCAAAACCATTTGTGAACGAAAACGGATTTTATCGAATATCGGACGCATTCACACACAGGCGTGTTTGTGATTCGAACAAATATTCTTTTTTTCTATGACCGCTAAAGTATTGACGATGAAAATAGGACTGCGAGTCCATTTCGGTGTCCCAATTCAAAAGATATCAAATGATAATATCTATTATCGCGTCATTGCGCGTTTTGCCAACACACATTACAAATAAAGAAAAAAGACATATAAAACGGCTGCTTTATTACTTAGTAACAATATGATCCAGAGAAGTAAGTGTAAAAGTAAGTGTAAAAGTGTAAAAGTGTAAGTTTCAACGCCAGCAAACTAGAAAGCCAATTTTGATTGGTAGCAGACTCAGAGATTCCAGGTTCGATTCCCGGAAGGAGTACATTTTGTATTCGGTTTGGTTGGTGGTTGGATTTACTCTTAGTCCGCCTTTTTTTTATAGGTCTTTAGGTATACCAAACGGCATGTTGGACTCGGTCACGCCCAGGGCATGTCCCTCGCCGCACCCAGCCCTCCCGCCAAGCCTAATAGGCTTCGCGTCAGGGCTGGGTGGTTCTAACCCCTGCCCCGCCCCCTAGCAAGCTCGAAAGCTTGAGAGGGGGCCGAACAGAGGGAGGGAGCCTCCTCCCCAGCTCCCCACAAGGCTAACCGCTCGTGGTGGGCAGGCCAGGTGGGGTGAACGGGAGAAGGCACCACTACCAACTAAACTCCTCTCGAAGACCTGCGCCTTCCCCGAGCCTGTGGGTATGTGTTAACACTCTCCACATAACCCGGGGAGAGTGGCCCGTTAGGGCTACACCCTATAGGGGGAACAGGGCCTTACTGCGCCCCCTCTTGCGACTAGGGGAGATCGAGACGCGCACGTTGGCGTCTCGTTCTCCCCGGCCGCGCACGTCGGAGTTGGCTCGCTGCGACGTCCGCCTCGCGAACTCTCTCCGCGGCCTCCTTCTGCGAGATGTCTTAGTCCGCCTGGCTAGCTACCACGATCCTGTCTAAGGCTGTCGCCATAGAAGCAATGTGTTCACCACGGGTTCGAAACTTGTTCGCGAAACACTTTATCGTTGAACTGAACATCGAAAGAATTTGTGTTCCGACAGTTAGAGATAAGATAGTTAGTTCCTCAGTGGTTTATGATTCCGGTGTGCTTTCACTTAACATTAGATGTTACAAAGGCTAAGCGCTACCCAATTGTAAATTAAAAAATAAATAGCACGCTACTTTTGAAATGTTGAAGAAAGTATCACTGTTTCACAACTAGCTCCGATGGGACTCTAACCCACGACCTTTCACTGTCCGGGCGAATGCTCTAACCCCCTCCGGCCGTTTTCACAACTGCGATTCGCAACTAGTTGCGAATAAAGAGTCTTAATTCTTTGTTCGCAATCAGTTGCGAATCAAGAGAACTTTTTCCTTAACCGCAACTTAGTTGCGAACAAAGAATAAAAACTTCCCAAACCTACTTAGTTGCGAACAAAGAATAAAAACTTCCCAAACCTACATAGTTGCGATGGGAGAAAAGCATTTCTTCATTCTCAACCAGTAGTTTAGATACTGAATAAAAGAAAGTGGAGTTAAAACCAAAATTCGCAATGACAATCTTAGTATTTTAATTAACTAAAACAATAAACAAATAAAACAAAGCATTCTTCTCTCTTACCTACAAAATAAAATAAAAAAACTGAAAACTTAGTTTAAAAGTGAAGCTAATTCTGTCTTTCATTTGGAAATTGAAAGTGACAGCACCAGTTTTAAACCAGGACTATTTTAGTTCACGTTTTGGAATAAGAGGATTATGTCTATTGGTACCTACCAGTGCGTACCAGTAGGGATAGATGGAAGATATATCCCAAAATGGAAGATATATCCCAACCGGTAGCGATAGATGAAAAAAATCGATGTATACCTACCAGGGGGGATATGCCGGTAGGGCTATGTGGAACAGGGGGCATTTTCGAGTCTCCTCGCTTAATTGATATGAATTCCATGTTGGATGAAGTGGGAAACACGTTAGAAGAAAACATTATTACAGCTTTAATTTAAAATAGACTGAAATATTATAACAGAAAAAAATAACGTCACGATGAGTGCATTGTCAAGAAAAGATACCTTGTTTGTATGTAATTGTCTATTGATACTTATTATTGTTGCGAGTATACTGAAGAAAATACTTGAAAAGTTTTTATGCAAAATCAACATAAAAATAGTGTCAACAAACAGACGACGAAGGTTGCGAATACGGAAAAAAAAGTCTTTGGTCACAACTGGTTGTGAATCAGGATACCTACTAGTGACGCTAGTTGCGGTTAAGAAAAAGTTCTCTTGATTCGCAACTGATTGCGAACAAAGAAAAAAAAATCTTAATTCGCAACCAGTTGCGAATCGCAGTTGTGAAAACGGCCGGAGGGCTCTAACCAGGCAGGTCAGTGAAGCTCAGTGTGAGACATGTCGATTTTTACTAATACTTGATTTTCAATATTTTGAAATAAAAATTGCATTGTTAATAGGTGTTCTCGAAGTTGTTAATGGAAAAAAGTAAAAATAATTAAGTAAGAACGAAACATTTTTGAAACCTGTCATTACAAAAGCTAAACTAAGCCTAATGTGTCGTTAAACTTGCTCGTGCGTTAAAGGCTTTATGAAAAAACAACTTGTTTCCAAAAGTACAGATGCATAATTCATTCAGGTGGGGAGGCGTTCGAACATTGTTTCTGGAGTGGTATTTCCGTAGCGCTCGAAATGAAAATCGAATACGAATTGAAAACGTATACGTCAACCAGTCGTCTACGAAATCGAATTCTATTACATACGTTTACATGCATTTTTGTAGCATTCGAAATCTGTTCAATAGGGTATTTTACTGTTGTTGAAATGTAGATATTTAATGATGAAGTAAAAAAATATTGCAATTAAGAATACCAAATCTGAAAAAATAATTTGAATCTGTTTTATAATAAAATAATTATAGTCTGTTTGATTTTGAATATCGCTGTCTCTTTCTAAAACGAAATCTTCTATGGCGTGACTATGACGCTACTAACTCACTGACGTCACAAAGATAGCGTCCTGTCCTTGTCTAATAAGAAAATTTGAAGTCCTATATCTTTGAAAATATTCAAGATAATTCAAAATAAAAACTTGTTTTGTGTAACTAATATTTCGAAAATCATTTTAAAGAAATAAAAAAATATCAGTAAAATACCGTATTGTTTCAAAATCACAGAGAATCTTTAAAAATATAGCAAAATGAAAACACAAACACTTGTCTTAAGATTGTCAGTGACGACATTTTGCGGCCACAGACTAATAAAGATGATGAATTCTACTAGTAGAAATTTTGCAACGAGTGGGTCTGACCACTCGCTGCTGAATTCATAGGTGTGATTATTCAAAAATACCGATGTTAGGAATACTTACGCATGCGAATTTTTCAATTTCGAATGCGAATTCAAACTCGTGCGATACGGAAATACGTCTCCTAAAGGAATGGCTTATCTTTGAAGTAGCATTAATTTTAAGGAACTGTCTTCGGAGATAAGTGTTTGGTACTTCGGCTGCGCTTTTGTTGTGAGTTGAATAATTGAAACGCTCTGGGAAGTTCCCGATGGCGAGATAATGTGAATTAAACAAACTAGTAGACCGTCTGTTTGTCATCAAACGCTGTATAATTTATTGGAATCAAATCCAGCTGTGGAATAAGTAATTTAAATTCTTGCTACTTGCTACCACAGGTTTTCGTCGTTCTTTTAATATTTTTTAAATGATTACACACCGTAATTTTTTTTATCACCTAACATTACTTACTTACCTACATTTTGACTAAATATTTTTGGACTTTTGTATGGAACAGCTGATTTATTTTCGCGATTTCAGTTATTGTCCCAAAATAAAAATGGTTTGTTTTCATGAGTAGAATAATCCCTGAAATTATCCGCGGGGATAAAAAATTACCGTGTAAGTATATATTTTATTAAAAAAAAAAAAATTAGGGCACAGTAAATTTTTTATTTAATTTTACAGTATTATTTTAAGGCATTGGTCTTTGACTTCCCGACGATTTCGATACTTTTGTAGTACCAGAATAACTAGCTACATGTAAATCACTAAAATGGTAAACAAAAAACCAATTTTTTTTTCATATCAATTATGTAGCTTATAAGTAGAGATCGGATAATCGGATGCATATTTACCTAAAGTTGAGGTGTTGGCTGTTATGGAATGCACTTTTGTATCGAAAAATCCCGGGATTTCGGAATGGACAAATATAGTGTTTTGGTTATATAGAATCAAATCTGGTAGGTACCTATTTACTTATATTTAGATGTTGGTTAAAATGAAATGCACTTTTGTATAAAAAATATATCTAAAAATAACAACTCCTTTATAATTTTATTTTTCTTCACATACTTTTCCAAGTTTCGAAACATATCTCAAACGAATAAGAAATTATAAAAAAAAACCATTCAAGTTCTTCATTATTAAAGTAAAACAACATCACCAACAAAATCCCGCGCTCAACTAACAGTAGTACCTGTACCTACCTATCGTATTAAAGGACTATGTTAGTTGAATGTTTAGGATACACAGTATCTTTGTAACTTCACTGCCTCCTACCACACCTACCTATCGTAGGACTATGTTAGTTGAATGTTTAGGATACACAGTATCTATGTAACTTCACTGCCTCCAACAACACCTACCTAACGTAGGACTAAGTTAGTTGAATGTTTAGGATACATAGTATCTATGTAACTTCACTGCCTCCTACCACAAACGTAACTCATTGAATTTGCAAGTACGTAAGTACCTAAACGTCATATTTTGGTGTACACCTATGAAACATACACAAATCGACAGAGAAAACATTTTTAAACAACAAATAATCTTTGACAAAAAGTCGTAAATGATGTACTTTTTGAAATATTTCACTTTGAATGTGTATAATAAAACTTAGTATATTTTTTTACTTGGAACTTTAGGTATGCCAGGCTCCATATAAAAAAGTTGGAATCTTTTGAGTGGCTGTCAGGTATTGGTAAGTATTGTAGGCTTTGTTGTATTGTCATTGGCGTTGTCAATAGAAATGGACAATTGACGCGCAACGTTGCTAGATCTCCATAGCTCGGCTTGTACAGTACCTACGCGCAAAATAACTTGGCTGCTCTGAAGTTCACGCGGAATTCTGCGCCGTAGACGAATACAGTTACAGGTGTACCCGGCGTAAGATTAGAAGCTACGTAACAGATAAATCCTTCTATCTATATAAAAGCTAAAATACCTACGCTATATTAGCCTACAAAAACCACTGCAGAACCGCTGCAAGAAGAAACGTATTTTACGGACGCGCTCCAAGAATCGAGATTCCCGCGTAGGTACTTCGCGAGAGTACGTCATCGAGCGAAATCGTCAAGCAAGGTTGTACAAAGAACATAAATTAAACAAAATGGCTGAAGTGAAATAAATTTTACTATTTATGAATAATGCAATGGAGTGAATTAAAAGTGCTATATTTTATAAAATGATCTATATTTTTTATTCCATCTTTGAACTCACGGTTATTAAATTTTAGTGGCGAAAATCTTCTGAAACGTGTGAACAATTTACAATAATTTAACCATAGGTACTTACAAGCTTACAAGGTAAGGATTGTTTATTTTTACAAAGTAATTTAAATGTATCGATATATATTTGGAAAATGTAAAGTTTTACATTACACTGACGTAAATTTTTCACTGCTCTGAATCTTATAGTTCGTACGGGCTAAAATAGACAATTTACAACATTTTCATATAAAATTTTGAACATCGTTCTGTAATTTTACCAAAACCGTTTTGCGATACAAATATGGGCAAATCTGGGGATTTCAGTCAAGTCGTCAAGGTCAGATTTCAGTGACCAAACCATAGTGATAGATAGTGATTAAAGTTATAGTAACCGAGGTAATATTTACGCCAAATCAGGATATCATAAGCTCACCTTTGTACATTTCAATGAAGGATATTTAAAGTACTTAATTTATTAAAAGTATATTTATGTTTGGTATCTTGTAATTATGTCCATTATTGCAAGTAGGTACTTATTGTTTTATTTAAACTAACCCTTACTACTCTTCCTCTAACACACTACATACTCATAAATCGCATTGGGAACTTAACAACTTAACAAAATTAGTTCCAGATTGCCTTTGACAAAGTTGATTGGCTGGCTCAGGTAATTGTTTACGATTAATAGGGATTCCGTGGATGAGGCTCAAAGCCAGTCATCGCAGGAATTTATTGGTTCACTAGCTTTCCGCCTGCGGCTTTGCCCGCGTGGACTACACGACGTTATCCCGCGGGAATGTGATATTTTTCCGGGATTAAAAGTACCCTATGTTCCTCTCCAGGCTACAAATTATCAGCTGTGTCCAAAATTTCAGCCAAATCCGTTAAGCCGTTTTGGCGTGATTGAGTATCAAACATCCAAACATCTAAACTTTCACATTTATAATATGAAAGGAAGTAGGATTAAAGGTCATAGCCCACTTATACCGCACCGCTCCAACACCGCTCCAACCCAACACCGCTCTAAGCGAAGGCCACAGCTAGCAGGCACCCAGCAGTCCACGCGGCGACAGCTATGCATCTACAGTGAACGTAATGTCGTTAAGTCCATATTTGGCTGTTCATACTTTGGTTGGGTGGGAGCGGTGCGGTCTAAGTGGGCTATGTCCTTAAGTACCACAGTTTGAATTAAACTTATTAAATGAAAGAAGAAAGAAAGAAAGAAAAAACATGTATTTGGGACAAAACGACATAATTAAAAAGAAAATACAATACATTTTACCCTTTTGTCAAACGACTCCGTAGCTCAGTGGTTAGAGCAGTCGCCCGGAAAGCGAAAGGTCGTGGGTTCGATCGGAGCTGATTGTGAGACGGGTCGATTTTTTCTAAATTGTAAATACTAATTCTAAATAAATAAAAATAAAAAAATTCTAAATAAATAAATAAATTCTAAATACTAATTTTTCATTTTTCAGGTTAATTAGTTTTCTGGTTAAATAGAAATGGAAATACACTTTAATTTATGAAACTGGTAAAACTGAGACAGTAATTTAAAATTTTATTGCTCTTCTTTTACAATATCCTACTAATATTATAAATGTGAAAGTTTGGATGTTTGGATGTTTGGATGTTTGTTACTCAATCACGCCAAAACGGCTGAACGGATTTGGCTGAAATTTGGAACACAGATACTTTGTAGCCTGGAGAGGAACATAGGCTACTTTTTATCCCGGAAAAATAACAAATTCCCGCGGGATAATGTCGTGCAGTCCACGAGGGCGAAGCCGCGGGCGGAAAGCTAGTTTAAAATAAAGTATGTTTTTACAGATTCAGTTAAAAAAATCGTACTCACTCTCTGTGATTTTTGAACAAACTGATGTAAAAACGTAAAGTAACGATGATTGTTTGCATAAATGTTTTTCCTCTTTACAATAGATTTCAGTTTATCTTATAGTTAATCGATGGTTTGACAACCACTCGATGTCACTATTCACAGTTAAACCAATCTAGATAACAATTAACTTCTTGTTGCGCTGTTTGTGAAACTTTGACGTTCATTTGTCGTTAGTATTGGATACAGTAAGAAATACCTATTTGATTTTGATTAGTTACTGAACCAACAGTAGGTTCAGTAACTAATATGCTGGGAATACATACATCAATAAATATTAGATAACATCAAATAAGTATGTAGTTATTGCTATGCAGTTTCTTTTTTCGAAATCACCTTTTCCATAGAAAGGTTCACATCGACAGTACATCAACTTGACTCGACCCCGATGTCCCTGATGTTTTTCATAGCTTTCCTTTCATTTAATTTATCATGTTCCTTAGAGAGATTTAATCCTTATTAGTTAACACTATGCATTTAGTATAAAATAAAGTCCCCTGCCATGTCTGTCTGTCTGTCTGTTTGCGATAAACTTAATTACCACTACTCGGATTTTCAATCGGTTTTCACCAAAAGATAGAGTGATTTCTGAAAAAGATTTAGGTACATAAATGGTCAAGGTTTAGTGTCAACTGTGCTACAGAGCACGGTTCTCCCAAATAGTAATACAATTATTAATTTAAGTATTTAAAAGTAAACAATGCAAGTTGAAATCAAAATACTTTAACAATAATAAGTAATCTACTTATCAAGATACTTATGGTCTTGAGATTTCAAATTATTTTTTATGCATTCACAATACAATTCTGTAAGTATAGGAAAAATGTGATAGTAAAAAACCACGAGCCCTATAAGTAGCTTTCAGGCGGGATAGCTGAAAGACTGAAAGCTACTTATAGGGCTCGTGGTTTTTTTACTATCACATTTTTCCTATACATATGGACTTGCTACTGTAACGGTACAAAAAGACATTCAGTTGTCTCGTAATCCGTTTGTTTGGCACATTTCAAATAGGTAGTGTTTTTAAACATTTCGTTGTTTATACTTGCTCCTTTATAACATTATGGTTAAGCTTATTATAAATCACAGGAGTATAGTAGTTATAGCTTATTGTATTGATTGATGTCATACAATTACAGAATGTTTTTCTAATTTTAGCCGGTGCGATTTCAAAGTGTGAGAAGCGTATTAAAAAAAATCTTTTAGTGCAATCTTGTTTCTTGTCAAAAATAAATGGATGGATCCTTTCAGTTAAATTTTCTGTCTACAGTATTTATGGTACCTTCCCTCCATGTGGCACAGTCGTGGGACGCCCTGTATATATGGAGGTTAACACTAAAAGTAAGATATATACTTTTATATATATATACGCTTTTTAAGCTAGCTGAGTTTAAAAATACTTTTTGTTTTCTCTTTGACGAGTACTTTGGGAAATGGCGTATGATTGTGCAACAATCGCGGAAACATTATCTAGCGAGAAGTGCATTAAGCCACAGAGACAATGCACTTTGAAAGAATTAAATTAACATTCAGGTGCAGATATCTACGAGCGTCTAGTAAAGAAAATATTATAATAACTTAATAATGTTTGCATGAGTTAAAGCATTAAATTCAAATTAAATAAGTAAATTCATACTTCCATTCCATAATAATTAATAGTATAAACAGGAAAATAACTTTGTTTCTATCTCCAACCTTTTCACGTCAAAACCATAATAAAATTAGACCTTAGAGAAATGCATAGGCTACTTTTTGTCCTGCTTTGAAGTGATCCCAAAAGTGCGCTATATAACCGAAATTCACGAGGATGAAGTCGCGGGCATCAACTTGTATAAAAATAACAATCGACTAATTTCCAAAGTGTTTCGATCCATACAACTCAAATTATTTTTGAAAATGTCTGTTTTAAATTAAGTCCCTTTGGCGCGGTCCAAATGAATATTAAATTACATTCTGTGTTATAATCGAGTCTACCCTTCGTCCTAACATAAATATAATTTCGTTTAAATGCATTAAAACTGTAAAAAACCTAATTGGTTATGCAGGGCAAGAGAGCTTTTACACAATGATTGCGAAATGAAACGAGATCTTCGCTCCGTACTTGTTTACAGAATAAGAAGTACTTAACACCCAGCTGTCGCCGCAATATTGAAGTAGGGTAGGGCAGGGCTTAGAGGTCCGCGGGTAAAAAGGTCCACCATACCTGCAAAACTAAAAGTACGTTAGACAAGAGAGTGAGCGGCGTAGGAAGGGCTTGCGGGAGGAGTACGTATATGCCGCCATCGGCAGTGAGTACTCTTTTTTTACTTTTAATGGGTTTGCTCGTGATCCCAATCAAGCCCATGGGCTAAGAAAGGATCCACGATGGAGCGAACTAACCCAGAAGGTGCCAATTCACCCTTGCTTTGAAGGTGGTCGGGTTATAAGTACTCGGGAATACAAGACGCAGGGAGGGAGTTCCACTCCTTTGATGTGCGCAAGTAAAAAGATGTTGAGTAGCGCTTGGTGCGACACGACAGGCGACTTTGCGGCGCGGTGAGCTAGGGTCTGAAACTTGCCCTTACCAGATTTTTATCGCCACTTTGCGTTGGATCGTGTCCAGTGCAGCTAGTTGGTACTTCGCTGAGCCCTTGCAAAGGTGACTGCAATATTCCATGCAAGATCGGACTTGAGCTTTATAAAGAGTTGAAAGCTGTCCCGGCGTGAAATATCGCTTGACTTTATTTAGGACGCCTAGCTTTTTGGCTGCAGTTTGAGCCTTGACCGCCGGGGAGAGTAATATTTTGTGCCTGGTGGACCTTTTTACTCGCGGACCTTTAAGACCCGCCCTACCCTACCTTAAACACTAGAAAGAGTTTCATTAAAAGCAGCATAATTCGCATTTTGTACAAAATTAAACGTGGAATCGAAAACATACTATTTACCATGACATCATGAATATATTAAAAACTAGTTTTCCGCCCGCGGCTTCGCCCGCGTGGACTACACGACGTTATCCCGCAGGAATGTGACATTTTTCCGGGATAAAAAGTAGCCTATGTTCCTCTCCAGGCTACAAAGTATCTGTGTTCCAAATTTCAGCCAAATCCGTTCAGCCGTTTTGGCGTGATTGAGTAACAAACATCCAAACATCCAAACATCCAAACATCCAAACTTTCACATTTATAATATTAGTAGGATCATGGGTACTAAGAAATATGTATGTAGGATTTTTCTGTATTGAGCAAAAGGGTTCCCAAGCGCACCCCGCTATTTAATGCTTCTAACGTCATTCTTGTATTTTGTGGGCTTCTATTTAATTTAAGCTGTAACCCCATACATGGAACAGCTGGTTAGCTGTGCCTCGCAGTTTCACCTGCGTTAATTAGAGGAAAAGGAAAAACCAACTAAAAAGAAATATTTTTTCCCGTTCTTGCAACATTTTTCAATAATGCTCCGCTTTTCTTGGCCGTAGTGTGATGTTATATAGCCTAAAGCGTTCCTCGATAAATGGACTATCCAACACAAAAATATTTTTTAAACTCGGTCCAGTAGTTTCTGAGTTTAATGCGTTCAAACAAACAAAAAAACTCTTCAGCTTTATAATATTAAGTACTAGCTTTCCGCCCGCGGCTTCGCCTGCGTGGACTACACAACGCCATCCCGCGGAAATGTGGCTTTTTCCGGGTTAAAAAGTAGCCTATGTTCCTCTCCAGGCTACAAAGTATCAGTGTCCCAAATTTCAGCCAAATCCGTTCAGCCGTTTTGGCGTGATTGAGTAACAAATATCCAAACATCCAAACATCCAAACATCCAAACATCTAAACTTTCACAATTATAATATTAGTAGGATACTCGTAGAGGTTCACGAACTTTTTTCGTTTTACTACGCTCATGTCGGTGTCAGGTGTCATGTCGTATCAGGTCGGCCTATATAAATAAACACCCAATTTGTTCTAAAAATGATTGTCCTTTTTTTGAAGTGTTTGGCGCTGACGCTTAGATCCTGTTATTTTTAGCACTTTGATCACACATAAAGTAGAGTTCAGTAGCCGTAGCTCGAAAAACTGTCGAGGTAGAGTGTGTGTCAGATAACTCTGCGCGTGGCTGGCGCGTTTTTGGCGCTAGTTACAGTGCATTTTTTTGTTCTAATGTTATAGAAAAGATTAGTATTCGATTTTTACCGAGCACTTTAACCGTTATCGTAATCGTATTATTTTGTATATGAAATTCAATAGGCCTACATGTTTGTCAAAATGCGGTTGTCAAATATCTTAGTCCCTTATTCCTCCGCAAGAGGCGCTGCTCTGGATTTCATCCTATACTAATATTATAAATGCGAAAGTTTGTCAGTATGCATGGATGTCTGGATGTATGGATGTTTGTTACTCAATCACGCCAAAACTGCACAACGGATTTGGCTGAAATTTGGGGCACAGATACTTTGTAGCCTGGAGAGGAACATCGGCTACTTTATGTCACATTCCCGCGGGATAACGACGTGTAGTCAACGCGGGCGAAGCCGCGGGCGAAAAGCTAGTCTTCTATAGTTGTGACATCCGTAAAACTACTCAAGCAATTTTTCGGAATGTTTAAGTAGACAAAGTGTTTTAATTACTTTGAAAATACTATTATTCAAATGTAAACGTTTGTGTTTTTCGATACCCTTTTTTCCAATTTATATAGAATACAAATTTAATTAAGTATATTCATTGGCTGCAAGGTAGTAAAATATATACAGTAGTATATTTTTGCCTCAGCTGAAATATATTCTAACGGACAAGATAGATTGCAGGTGATGGGCTTGACATGTGCACCTTATGCGCATGTAGTAAGGTCTATTTCGGTGTACGCGTATCTTCGGGTCAAACGTGACCCAACCCGCTTTTGTTCAGTGTGATTTATTTGACCCCGGATTGATAAGGTTAAAAAAGGGACCGTACATACGTTGTTTGGTGCGTGGGTGCATGTAGGTACTTATTTCCTCGTAAGTCTAATTTTAGGAAAATATGCCGTATTATAAATAGGTACAGTCAGCGTCAAATTGATATAAGCGTCTAGAGTAGTCAAAAAGATCTGAAAAACATTAACGCAATTTTATCTAAGCAGTTTGAATCATCATAAGTATTGTTGTAATCGCGCAAGGTGTTCAAAATATCTAGGCACTCATTTTTTTATATTTATATGAACAGTCAGAGTGTTCAAATTTATCTAAGCAAAGAAAGCTATCAAAACATCTGTGCATAGTATACAACACCATATTGCACAGATATTTTGAGAGCATTGTTTGCTTAGATGATTTTGGACACTCTGACTGCTCATATTGGCGCTGGTCACAAGCCAAGCATTATGCTGAGTCGGGACCGTTTTGGGACATACTATGGTTTTTGTGTTTTTTGTTTTTTTTTTAATGTATTTTTGTGATGTCCCAAATAAATGAGTTTTCTTTCTTTCTTTCTTTCATATAAATATGAAACAATGAGTGCCTAGATATTTTGAACACCTTGCGCGCTTACAACAATATGATGATATTACAACTGCCTAGATCAAATTGGTTTTATGTTTTTCAGATCTTTTTGACTACTCTAGACGCTTATATCAATTTGACGCTGACTGTACCTAATATTTTTTTGACCCACCAATTTATAAGTTGAAGGTTGGTTAGGTTATGAAAGAAGAAGAAGTAATATTATGGATACCAGGTAATGAACTAACAAATTTTAATCCGTTTGTTCTATGTTTTATGAGGCCACCACTTCTGAGCCAAATTAATGTATCTACTTACTACTCCTTTGCGTCAATGATCGTCAAGATATTTATAACGCAAAGTCATAAGGACTGTTAAACGAGGCAAAATTCAAATTACACTTAAAGAACAAGATATAATTATTTCATAAGTATTCAAAGGTTATTAGCAACAAGTTTAATATTTCACATTTAAAATTTACAGGTTCTCTTACAAAGAGTTGCAAGGGGGTTGTAACGACATGTTACAGTTAAAAAGGCCATTTTGAAACGTATACCTCCAGTCATAAGGGCCACTCGTAAAAAGTAAGTTATAATCGGGAAGGAATAAAGCGAACACGCGGCCCTTCAGAATTTTTACGGCGCAAAAAATTATAATAATCTTGAAAAGGCGGAAGCTCTTTTTTACTTGGGGGTTTTGAAATGGCAAATGGTGAACGATGTTAGGAATCTACTAACATTTTTAACGTTAGGGGTAAAGTTGCCCCATTCTTTAACCCTTAACCTTAGATATGGGACAAACCCTTACGAAAAAAATACTCTGTCACGTAGTTTATTGCAATAAGTGTGTCACAACTGTGAAAATCAAGAATGACTAATATATCAACGTACAGCTTTTACCACTGGGCTGGGCAAGTTGGATTTGAAAGAAATACTTTATTAATTTAACTTACGTAAGGCGTATAGTGGTACCTAGATCTCCTAAGAAAGCTGAGGGCCCAGATTAGATGATTCGATTAAAGAAAACGCTTCTTATATTAATGTAACTGATGTAGCTAAATATAAAGTTTCTTCTAAGCATTTGTATCTTTACATGGCCTTCGATATGTTAACTTGACATTGCTAGTCAAGCATGTTAAGAAAAAGGCTTTAATAGCAAGGGTACAACCTGTACGCTCTAATTAGACATTCATACGTCCTAAGCATTTTACGCCGACACTCGGATTAGGCACACATGTGTGTCTCAGCCAAACACTCGAAAAATGCTGTTACAGTGTATTTGTTTTAGGTGCAAATTTGCGATTTCCGCCATTTCCAGGTCGCGACTGACGGGTGTCACGTTACATCAAATCTCCGAGCGTAGGTACAGGAGACTTATTTCCGTAGCACTCGAAATGATAATCGAATATGAATTGAAAACATATGTACAGTCAGGGACGAATTCGGTGAACCACCTCTTACTTCTTTTCGTGTGGTGCCTCGCCATTCACACGCAGACTCTTTTACTATTAGGTTATGTATTAAACTAGGGTAGTACAATGCAAAAACAATTAGGGTTAGGGACTACAAGTGAACGGTGAGACGCCAGCCAGACGAAAAGAAGTAAGAGGTGGTTCACCGAATTTGTCCCTGGTTGTACAGTCACGAGCAATAATATGTTAACAACATAGAACTTTGACACATTGAAACCATCAAACCATTCGGCCCACAGCACAGCCGTCTCTATCGACGATAGAGATGGCTGTGCTCACAGAAATCATCAAATGTGGTAATATGACATAGTCCTATGTTGTTAACATATTATTGCTCATGACTGTACGTCAACCAGTAGTCTACGAAATCGAATTCTATTACACCCGTTTTCACGCATTTTTGTAGCATTCGAAATCTGTATGGCCAATAAATTAATATTCTTTAATTGTTTCAAAATCACAGAGAAACTTTAAAAATATAGCAAAATGCAAACACAAACACTTGGCATATGATTGTCAGTGACGTCATTTTGCGGCCACAGACCAATCAAGATTATGAATTCTACTAGTAGAAATTCTGCATAGAAGATAGAATTCATAGGTGTGATTATTCAAAAATACCGATGTTAGGAATTCGCATGCGAATTTTACAATTTTATTTCGAATGCGAATTCAAACTCCAGCTCTACGGAAATACGTCTCCAGGATACAGCAGTATTAACAATGACCATGATGGCCTGCTCATACCCTCACTTAGAGTAGCCAGTGGCCCGCATGCATTTAAATCGAATATTACAAACTAGATATCCGCCAACCATGTTTGCCTGTTGTTGTGCGATTCTCTAAAGTTCAATCAACAAACTCGACGTTCTGTTTCGCTTGTCTTTCACTTGTTTGTTATGAATTTGACATAAAGAATCGAAGGCGAACGACGAAGTGACGGTGAAATTTCGTTAGAGAATCGCACCGCAGGACGGCACCGTGTGAAAGTATTACAAGAAGGTTAACATGAAATCTGTCGCAGCCATTTTGAAAAATACTCGTCATACTATTTTTTGTCATGATATGATAGTGCTGTCTACATCGTACTGTAAAATGTTAGCTACTCATATTGTTACACTTATTCGTATTATAAACACAATAAATAAAATTATTTTCGTCCTTTTCATCCCTACCCTATTAATTTAATTTTATGTAAAAGTGCGTTTGTTCGTTTGTCCGTTTGACGTGATTTTTACGTATGGGGATAGTTTAGGGGCTGGATAGTGACTTAAATTACTTTTTATTCTGGTAAAATATCACGTTAATGCCCCCTACCACTCCCCAAGGAACATACATGCCAAAGGACATTTTTCATTTTCGGCTAGGACTTTGTACACTATTCGTACTAATAGTAAAAAATATAGTAAAGTCATATAAAATATTTAAATTTTCATTGTTTTTCTGGATAAATGGTACAAAAATAAACTTTAAAATAAAATTTCTTTGCCATCCATGGTCACACTGGCAACCATATTTAAATCACGTTCGGAAACATTTATGTTTCTGTACGAAAAAACGATGACATTGACGACTGATGATAATCTGTCAATGTTAACCTTTTTTTTAAATGTGAGTGTGACGTTTTACCGCCATATTAAATCGGGGTTGCATAAAATTAAGACTAGATAATGCTTTTGTACCATCAAACGCGTTAGCTTATCTTGGTTTTATCTTGGTTCCGGCACATGGAAAATGTCACCTCAAGGCTTAGAAAGCTTACGTGGTTGTTCAAAAGCCTTAGACACGTTGTTCCGAGAAGGGCTTCTGATTTGGACTACCACAAGAAAGACAGCTCAAAAAAAGACCTCCTAACTGAGATTTATATCTCGTTAGTACAGTCCATTCTGATATACTGCATTTCAATATGGGGTGGCGCAGTGAAATCGCGCTTTATTGATGTAGAGAGAGCCCAACGCTGTCTGATTAAAGTGATGTACTTTAAAAAATATCGCTTTTCAACTGAACGCCTATACCAAATCAGTAACCTTTTATCAGTCAGGAAATTATACATAGTTCACATAATCCTAAAAAAGCACAAATCTTTACCTTACGACCCTGATATTGGAAATAGAAGGAAGAAAAGCATTGTTTTACGAGTTCCAAAAACCAACTCTGTGCTGGCAGACAGGCAATACAACCAACGATCCATACGGTTATATAATAAAATAAATAAAGAAATATATATATATGACTCTGTATACTACGAATGCAAAAAGTGTATTTTGAAATGGTTGGAATCAAAAAGCTACGGTGATATAGAGTCACTTTTATGATATAATTTATTGTTGCTGTTTTATGAGACAGTTTATAATAATATAATACAGTAAATACAGTAATCATATATAAACCCAAGCTCACGCACATTACTCACGCACACACACACACACCCAGTCATACACACACACATACACATACAAGCACACACCCAGGCACACACACATAAATAAATAAATAATAACTGTAATTAAATTTTGGTTGTATTTTGTATGTCATTAAGATTTTTTTTTTCTTTGTTATTGTCTTATGTACTTTACTTTAAGGAGGAGCAGTACCTCCTGATACAGGCAAATTTGACTTAAAAGGAGGTACTGACCACTAGTTTAAGATGTCTTAAATTGTTGAAGCCAATAAACTTTTTTTTTTTTTTTTTTTTTTTTTTTTTTTTTTTTTTTTTTTTTTTTTTTTTTTTTTTTAGCTTATAGCGATATAATTAGTTTTCAGTTATTATATTTATCTTTTGCTTGCCTATGGTATAGTGTACGAAGTCCTAGCCGAGGCTCCATACAAAACTGAAAAATATCCTTTCAGCTTCTTGCGCCAAGTAGTTTCGGCTATGTGTTGTCTGTCAGTCAGTCAGCGCAAGAGTTTTATATATAGAGATTTTAAAATTATAAACGAGATGGCGCTATACGCTCTATATAAGATGTTTTGAAACAAACTGCAAAACGAGCAGGGGGTGGTCAGGTTAAGTGTTTAGAACGTAAATAAAATAGAAAAAAAATCCCTAAAACTTTTTTTTATTTTCATTTTACAAAAAATTCTAATATTATCTATGGATATTAATTCGATATTTAACATAATACCAAACGTAAAAACAAAATTACTTATTTAACCACGAGACAGGTAAACGATAATCCGGAAGCTATTGGGCGCATACAATAGCGCTGTAGGAGTATCGCTATAGCGGCTGGCCGATCAGCTGTTGGACCGCCGGGGTTGATGACCGCGGCGCCCAGCCCGCGTGCGCTCTGAAATTACTTGTTTTCATCGTAAAATGAAATAATTTTATTAAAACGTTTGGTATTGTACATATTGAGTTGATATCAAAAAATAATATTAGAATTTTTTGTAAAATTAAATAATGTAAAAAAATTTGGGATATTTTTTTCTATTTTTGTTATGTTCTATTCACTTGAACTGAACACCTCCTGCTCTATTTGCAGTTTGTTTTACACCATCTTATATAGCTCCGTCCTGCAATCAACATTACTGTAACATTGTTTGGCAGTACGCAGTAAGCCCCAGGTTGTATTCTCAAACACAACATAAGAACAGTTTTCGCCGCCCAGTGTCTAAGACGTGTTATTTCATAAACTATTCAAGCTAAATAACACATGTAGCTGACCACTACACGGCCATTTCGGACTTGCTGCATAAAACATAGGGTTCATTTTAGTGCTGCTCTAAATGTTAAGTGGATGGAGACCGTGGACCTTAGCAGCCTCTTATGGCACCTTGTGAGGCTTCGGGGAATGCTCACACTCTTAAAGGATAAATTTGAAATATATAGTTGGAATTCAGTTTTATATTTTGGTTTAACGCTGCTTCTTTGCTATGAAGAGACTTCTCATAATCCTAATGACCGATGACGACCGATTTGGCGCAGGGGTAGGCTACCCACCTTCTGCGCCAGCGGTCTCGGGTTCGATTCCCGAACAAGACAAATATTTGTGTGCATGAACATGCCTATTTCTCTTGGTCTGGGTGTTTACTATGTATCATCATCATCATCATCAGCCATTTAATGTCCCCACTGCTGGGGCACTGGCCTTCCTTATGGATGAATAAGGAGAATGAGCCATGACCCACCACGCGGGCTCAGTGCGGATTGGTGGGTATTAACGACTGCATGTGCAGCCGGGACCAACGGCTTAACGTGCCTTCCGAAGCACGGAGGAGCTCGAGATAAAAAGTTTTTGGTCACCCATCCCGTGACCGACCATTGCGAACGTTGCTTAACCTCAACGATCGCAGGCCGAGCGCGCTATCCACTGCGCCACGGGCTCCTCAAAATTTATTACTATGTATATTAAGTATGTATTTACAAACGTATGTATGTATTTATTTTAAGTATATATGTATCCGTTATCAAGTTTTCCATGATACAGTTTCTTAATGAAATTAAAATGGGCTTAGATAATTGGTGTGAATGTAAGAAGTTATTTATTATTTATTTATATTTAATCTATATAATCTATATATATAAAATTCAAAGTCCTGACTGACTGACTGACTGAGATATCAACGCACAGCCCAAACCGCTGAACCTAGAGACTTCAAATTTTGCACATAGATACGTTATACAGTGTAGGCATCCACTAAGAAAGGAATTTTGGAAATTCCACCGCTAAGGGGGTGAAATAGAGGATGAATGTTTGTATGAAAGTTAATCAGTTTTGAAGTTAGGATCTTCAAACATTGTATTTAGGCTGGCAATTGAAAATTAATATTTACCTGTGTCAGCATTTTTGACAATTCCACCCCGAAGGGGTGAAAAGGGGGATGAAATGTTGTAACTGAGAAGTCCTTCATTTAATTTATTATTAAGGCTTATGGTCGGAAAGTAAAACAAATAAGCAAAAACATGTTTCGTATTTTTTCGAAAATCAACTCCTTAGAAGTTAAATGGGATAAATAAACCTAAAAATCGATATAGATGTCGTTATTGACGTTTTATGGGATGACGATTGCAAAAATGGCATTTATTTTGATGTTTAACACGCTGAACATGATTCAACCCCTGAAAGGTTGAAATAGGGGTGAAATTTTGAATAAAAAATCAGGGGGTAAAATAGACATTTCAACTTGAAACTTTGTAGGCTTACTTCTTAAAACAAATAGGCAACCCATTTCGTAGTTTTCCGAAAATCAAACCCAGGGGGTAAATAGGGTATAGAAACCTAAATCATCTTAAGTACCCTAAAAGTTCTTGGTACCTAAGCTACTCAGAACTAACTTTTTGATTGTGAAACAGACACTTATTATTTACTAGCTTCCGCCCGCGACTTCGTCCGCGTGGACATTCGAGAAAATACTTAGGGGACCAATAACCAGGATAAAAAGTATTCTATGTTTTAATTTCATAAATTAGGTTATTGGTCCCCTAAGTATTTTCTCGAATGTCCACGCGGACGAAGTCGCGGGCGGAAGCTAGTAATATTATAAATGTGAAAGTTTGTATGTATGGATATTTGGTACTCTTTCACGCAAAAACTACTAAAAGGATTAGGTTAAAATTTGGCACACAGATAGTGGATAGCATGGATTAAAACATAGCTTAAAATATTTTTTATCCCGATATTCCTACGGGATCGGAAACCAAACGCTTGAAACCACGGGCGGCTGCTAGTGTTTTATAAATAATTAGCGGATCCTCGCGGTTTCACCCGCGTGGCACCCGTTCCCGTAGGAATATCGGGATAAAATATAGCCTATGTCACTCGGGAAGAATTTAGCTTTCTAATGCTCAAAGAATTTTCTAAATCGGTCCAGTAGTTTCGGAGCCTATTCGATGCAAACAAACAATCAAATCTTTCCTCTTTATAATATTAGTATAGATAATAAAAAACAACTTTTCATGTCTCATATTCTGAAAGTAACTCATAACTTGCCTAAAATGATATGAAAGTGGTATGTTGCGGCCCTAGGGATGTAAATAAATTTTAAAATGACAAATTGTAATAAATGCCGATTTCAATTATATAAGTAGAATATTGGAATGCTAATAATAATCTGACTCCAAATCTTAAATTGACATAGGTAACGGGTGATTGATAACCGTAAAATTATTTTAATTTGACATACCTGATGATAATTTGATAGAATAATATGACATTTAATAACTATGGGGTTGAATTTATTTTACTTTATTTGGTAATTATTATATTGTGATATTTAGATTTTATATAAACTCAATTATTTTACATTTGCGTGCCAGTACCTGGTGCAACACGCGATCGAGCATATATTTGTAACAACATTGTACCGTTTTTGCTTGCAAATAAATAATTTGATTTGATTTGATTTGATTTAAGGTGAGATATCGTTTAACAATAAAATCAGTTTAGACATTCAAAAGTTACGGTGGAATAAAGAAACTCACATACATATAAATACACCTTTAACCTTAAACCCAATACACTCCTTTTTTGGCAGTCGTGTAAAAATTAAATGAAGAAGAATAATCGGATAAAATCACGACGTAAAATCAAAAAGATAATATCATCTGTGAACGATTGTTTTCTGACGTATTTGGATATTAACGGAGCGCTCATGCGCTCATTAAAGATAAGTGACAAGGAAACGAGATGACAGAAACCGACAGCTTTGAATAATGCTGCTGATTATTCTGAGATGGTTTCTGATTATTCGACTTTCAAACGTAAATAAACGCATGCATTTAGATTTGAAATTAGTTTTATGCATTCACAATGCAATTTTTGTAAGTATAGGAAAAATGTGATAGTAAAAAACCACCAGCCTTATAGGTAAGTAGCTCCCGCCTGAAAGCTACTTATAAGGCTCGTGGTTTTTTACTATCACATTTTTCCTAAACGCATGCAGTTCGATTCATCATTCAGAGTTGCGATTTATTTAAGTAGGTAACTATTAAATCTTTTCGTACTACTTTATGTCGCCTCTTGCGTCTCACTCTATTGTCCAACTAAAATCTGCCTTATTTTAAAAATATTTGATAAGGCCTCATTGTGTTCTCAAGTAGCCTCATATTGGCTCTCAACAAGATAACAAAATATTCATAATCTAGACTAATATTATAAAGAGGAAAGATTTGATTGTTTGTTTGCATCGAATAGGCTCCGAAACTACTGGACCGATTTATAAAGTTCTTTTACCATTAGAAAGATACATTCTTCCCGAGTGACAGGCTATATTTTATCCCGATACTTCCATGGGAACGGGTACCACGCGAGTAAAACCGCGAGGATCCGCTAGTTGCAAATACAGCTATTTCACGAAACAGTGCCAGACACGATTGGTAACAGAAAAACTAATATGGGAGCCAAAATAAATAAACATAGCATTAGTGAATGGAATATTACAAGCGTGTATTTTTACTTATATTTGTTTTTCAAATCCGGGAAAATTCCATCAATATTAAAATAATGGGGTCCCCCACTCCCAAGGGGGACACGCGGGATAAACATGCCCTTGATAGCTTTATAGATTTTACGGCTTGGCGAATTTGTTTATCATCTTCCGAAGATCGCGAGGTCTCCGGAGTCTGACCCTTGTAAATATGATATTTGGTTATAAAACCCTTGCTTTATAGCATTACAACATATCTGAGATGACTGTTCTGTTCAGTGAGCAATATACTCAATGAAATTTTATGTACCCCACATAAAAAGCTTGCATGAAGCTATCTTGCGAACTTTATATGCTCTGTGGTCAGATTTCGGGGTAGTTTCTGCATTTAAAAGATTAAGCGGTAAATTTCTTTTTAAAATATTTAAGAGTAACCGTAAGTCTAATATTAATTGCTAATGCACTTGCATTCAAATCTAAAATGAAAATATAACCAGATCTGTACGTACATCTCAAACCACAGTTTTTACATTTAGTTTTGCATCCTAAAGAATAAGTTTAATGCGATGGACTTTAATATAAGTGGTAACCTGAATTGAGACTTCATAATTTGGAAGATTTACCTGTTTTTTGTAACTCAAATTAATTAAAGTAAAAACCCTAAATTTGACTAGACAGAAAATAACAATACTCAACTTATGCCCGAATACTCGTACGCTACTTATCTTTGGGAGCGTCTTACACATCGCCCTGTCACTCTAAATGTCAAACGTATGAAAGAGATGCCATTATGTTTGAGACGCTCCCAAAGATGATATGCGTACGAGAATTCGGGCGTTAAAGAGCTTATAATGGAGCAATCAGATCAATGGGAGGTGATGTCGTATAATATTTTTTCACACTTATGCTCTGAAATGTTAATATTATATTTGAGAAAAGAATGCAGTACGTGGCACTTTTCCGAGGTAAACATTCTAAATTTGAAAATCACTGCAGTAATGAATTTCAGTACTTACTTACTGCACTAAAATCAGTGCAGTAAGTAAGTACTGAAATTCATTACTGCAGTGATTTTCAAATTTAGAATGTTTACCTCGGAAAAGGTACTACCCAAAGATATTATTACCAAATTTTTTCTTTATTTTTTCTTTCGTTATTCCTGAGTATACAAACAGAAAAAGCAAAGGGACATTTGCACCATACAGCCACATTATTATTATTATTATATAGGTAATAATTATATCATAATTAGGTTAACTTTTTTTTAAATACGGTGCGCACAGAGTATATTTCTTCGTATTGTACCACAAGCGCTATGTACCCTTAGCACGAACATCAATCGAAAAAACAAAATGAGATTTATCAGTTATCATAGACAAAATATCCTTTACGAGTAATTTTGTATGGGAAATATGTACAGCGCCATCTACCACCCAGGAGCGGGTATTGAAGTTGCGCATTTTCGTAGCAAGTAGTAAGTATCAATAGGCTGTATGACCGTTCCACTTGGCCTCACAAACCAATATTAAAAAAATGGCGGGAATGATTTTCAGCGGTTGATTTGATATCAATACAGTTTATTTATATTCTGTAATAAATTATCAAAATGAGTTCTGCCAATGAAACATATACAGACATTGTATGTACCTACTCCACTCTAAATTTGAGAGCAGAAGCAAAATGAATAACAGAAAACTTACTGCCAGCAAAATCAAAAGAAAGATATATGAAAACCTACGATCTGATTTGGAAAAGTGAAAAAAGGCGCATACGTTTTCGGAATCTGTGTTGTTGGTGTATTTTAATGATACCTACATCATTAAAATAATATTATTATGGGCGATTTATACATAAGTGTGCCCGGGAAAACAATAACATTTACATTTAATAATTGCCCGAACATGTGTGATATAAATTTTAATAAATATTATTTAGTTAAACAGTTTTTTTTTATTTCCTCGCATTTCTTGAGAAAAGCACTATACAAGCCTTGTACGGTAAGCAAATTACCTTGCCTCGAATGATTAAAGCCCTCGCCTGCGGCTCGTGCTTCAAACCATCCTCGACAATGTAATTTCTTACTTACCTGTCCTCGGATGTAATGTACTATTACTGTGTTAGTCTGTTAATGTAAGTAGGTACCTACTATTATTTATTCTGTGACATAGTTCTGTGCCATGTTATTTCTGGTGACTGTACCACAGAATAAATTATAGTACAAGTACTGTACATCAAAGTTAGATAGGAGGTTAGTATTTTAGTGGCTACAATTGGTTCAAAGACATATCGATGAAAGCACTAGCTTCTCGCTCCAAGTAAATCATGCATTGTTGTGCTTTTACAGCACAAAGCGCTGCAGAAAGTGATTCATGGTATGGATACGCGCTGCACTCCCATTGTTTGAAGCACGAGAAATCCAAGATGAATATACCTTTCAATAAACCTCTATCAGTTTCCTCAGCAATACTATCTAACTAGTTTTATTTTGCGTTACCTTTATATAGGCTATACACATTGCTTTGAAGCCACAAATACACATTTTTAAGTAGTAGGTGTACATATAACACACAGACACAGACCCTAAAATTAGGTTACTTGGAAACTATAACGCTCTTTTTAATATTTTACAATAATTTGTTTATGTAAAGTTTTCTAAACAACTTTTCGTAATTTTTTGCTAAAGGCAATTAAAATAAGGTATTTTAAGGATATAATAACAACCGTTAGAATTCCTAATGTCATACGATTTTATTTTCAATAAATTCCATTTTCTGTTTTTAAAAATGTTTTGTATGAAAATTTTAAGAAATTTGTTTTGGATGAAATACGTTATAAACCTTTGTTTTTTTAAATTAAATTGATGTTTTGCAATTGATTGGTTTCTAGCGCATTCGAATATATTAATTTAACCTTTGTTTGGTTTTGATTTTTCGCTATACATACAAAAGTTTAACGATCAATAAGTGGCCAAAACCGGTATATTTGGCACCTCTCATACATTTTGTGTTATATTCAAAAAACTATTTAACTTTTTTAAATTTGAAAAATTTACCTTTAAAGGTAGATAAATTACCTATCATTTAAGATATAATTTGTGTCTTAAATACCTAAGACCATTTGGTACTTAGTGCTTAAAAGTCAAAAAATCCTTAAAGTGGCCACAAAGGGTACCTCTGCCCTACTTAAAAATGTGTATTTGTGGGTTCAAAACAAACTGTTCTATATAAGAATTTCCATACACAACTTCGAAGGTTTCCAAGTTAAAGTGACTCCGGTTTAATTTAACGCGTGAGTTCCCTTAGTTGGCCGAAGGCAGCGCAAACTTTGGGAAAAATCTCATCCGAAACATAGAACATTTTTTTCTACATATTTTTAACGAATAGGTCCAGGGAAAGTAGGTCAAATTAAAGCGATGATGTTGTGAAATGTAAAGTTGTTTATGACAACTTATCTTCTATCTATATATAAATGAATTGCTATTTGTTACGCGTGGGCCACACTGGAGCGACCGCGGGGCGCGGTGGCGACCTGCGGATCCGCAGGACGCGCGAACACGTACTATTCCCTCCGCCGCCGGTCGCGGCGACCGCTGGACGCGCCAGTGTGGCCCCTCCCGTCCGTCTCAATATATTTGTTTTTCCCGCTCAACGCGGACGCAAGACGCGCCGCTCCAGTGTGGCCCACGACTTAATCTCGCTAAAACTCTGAAATGGCTTGACTGATTTGGCTAATTTTGATCTTGAAATATTTGTGGAAGTTCAGTTGCCTGGTTCTTCTCGCAAGGTCTCCCGCCGGCCCGTAGGATTTACGAACCGATTCTTTTAAGTTAAGTGTTGTTACATCGACCTAAATTGAATAAAATTAAACCGCCTTCAAAACAAAACTGCAAACAAAAACTCATTTCCCAAAAACACGTAAAAGTGAAAAATAAATTGAATCATTCAATTCAAAGTACGAAAGTGCGGGACTTTTTCTAATTAATCTTGAACTTACTGATCTGATTGAAGTCGGTGTCAAGCCAAATAAAATTAATATGTATATTAATATTAATATGTATTTGATAGGTTACAATTTACACCAATCTGCGCATGAGATATTGTTTATTATTGTTTCACTATTTTGAAATGAAATGAAATTGAATTTTAAGTATTCGTTCTTGTTACTTTCGGCTTGACACCGACTTCAATCAGATCAGTAAGTTCAAGATTAATTAGAAAAAGTCCCGCACTTTCGTACTTTGAATTGAATGATTCAATTTATTTTTCACTTTTACGTGTTTTTGGGAAATGAGTTTTTGTTTGCAGTTTTGTTTTGAAGGCGGTTTAATTTTTTTTTGAAAAATTATGTTTATTTTTCCTTTTTTAGTGTAAGAAATCTACTATAAGAAACCGCATAATGAGCAAGGGTAGCTCAATGTGCAACGACTATAGCCCATATCTAAATTAGAACTCAGACAAGCACCACCCTCCAACTCTTAACTGTTATGCAGTTTCCTTCCAACATCAGCTAACCTAAATTACTTGAAAGAATACAACCTAAAGTTCTATTGGCGCTTGTAGTACTAAAAAACATACTTTAACTCCTAAGCGTTAAAGAGTTTTACCTTCCATCATCAGCTTAACTAAATAACCTGAAAGGTAACAACTACAAATATTTACGTATCAACGATATTTAAAGAATTATCCTCCAACTCCTAACTATTGAGGAGTTATACCTTCCATCACCAGCTCATCATCGTGAGATGATGACTACCAGTCGCAAATACTTGAAAATTACTTATGAACCTTAAAGGAATCGTATTGCGCCCGTAACATATTTAGTATTTAATTAATGTTTTCGATGGCCATATGTGGTCTTCATCATCAGTTACTCTTCACCAAATGGTGCTTACCGAAAGCAAATGCACGAGTTACTTAAGAAAATACCAAAATCGCTATAGGTGTGCCTATAATATTTGAAGAGTTCCCTTGATTTCTCCAGGATGCCATCATCAGATCCTGACCGTATAACAATGGGACCAATTTGTAACTATTTGCTTTCAAACCAAAAAAGAATTTCTAAAATCGGTTTATAATTGACAAAGTTATGAGGTAACAAACATTAAAAAAAAAAAAAAAAAAAAAAATTCAACCGAACTGAGAACCTCCGCCTTTTTTTGAAGTCGGTTAAAAAAAAATGCGTTTTGAATTTGAATGTCATACTTTAATTGTCTCTAAAAGTATATTCGCAATACTTTCATTAGTTCTTGTATGTCTCCAACAAAAGTAGTTAATTTTCTTAGCTCGGCTCTTAACTAAATAATTTACTTTCTGATTCTCAACGAACATGTTGATACCTATACCACTAGCACGAAAAACTGTCATTACGGTAACGGTTCATTAAACTTTACTATCCGTTAAAAGAAGTCAAAGTGTGGTATCCTTAGCATGAAAAGCAATCGTTATGGCAATCGAATAGTAAACTATACCGTCCTTTAAGAGTTGTCAAAGTGTAGCTGTCAAATATGTATTGAATTTTAGTTCCTTATACGACCGAAAGAAGCGCTGTTGTTGCTCTGGTTCTCCTACAAAATAATGCGATCACGATAACGATGTACTGATATTTCAATAATTTTTGAAGAACCTTTACACACACAAAGAGAAGCACAGCTTAAGTCCTTCGGGCTTTAGTAAAGTTTTAGATAGGTAAAAAATCATCTATACGATCACTTCCGTAGTTCACCCAGGTGGACCACAGGAAATATTTTTTTCCCATAGTCCACCCAGATGTATAACGTAGGTGGACCAAGGGCAATAAAGGCACGCGCCTTGACGAAGTCGCGAGCATGAACTAGAAAAGATGGATTCCCAAATAATATTTCAGTGCCACACAGCTTCCCATGTGAAACCGTTTTAGTGGAAAGCAAAAATGTTTGTTCGGCAAGCTTCAGGCCGCTATCCTTTCAGCAGAAAGATTTCAGGACACAGGTTACACTGAAATTCCCGGCCTTGTAGAGTACACTGTAAGCGGTGGAATTTCAGTTTTTTAACGCAGTTGCGAACTATTTTCAGGACTATTTCAAAGGTAATTTACGAGTGGCACTGAAACCTGAAAACGTGAGGGGAGGTATTCGTTTCCTTTTGTTTCGTAGAGAAATTATGTGTTTGAATGATTTTTTTTTTGAGTACCGGAAACCAATTAAATTTATTTAATTTTTAATGTTATATGTGCTTACATCAGCAATCTGTGGATAGCGGTGTGGGTTGCACTTTTATAAAACTTTAGTAATAGATAATTTCATTTATTGTTATATTTTTTAAGTGACAACTGTTTGTTATCCCAAATAAAGAAATAAATAAATACATTTTTCTTGAATACGAGCACACCTACATCTTATATCCTAATACTTGAAATACATATTTCGTTTTGGAGTAAATGTGAATATATATTCTTATTCATTCTTTCTTCTTTTGGAGGTTCAAAAACCCATTCCATACCACAAACGTATTATCTCTCTGTCTTTCTTTTCTTTTATCTATGTAGTCTTAGGTGTCAGTTGTATTAAAACATCAACCTCATTCTAACCAGACTGAAACTGATGCGCTCACTTTCTCTGTTAAAGGAAAGCTAGAAATAGATACTAGCAGGTTTAAAATAAGTTAGGGCGATGAATCCCGACCGAAATAGGCATGCTAACGCTTGCTCGGCCGCGCGCGATACACTTCACGCGGACGTAGCGGCAGTCGGCAGTGAACTGTGAAATCGAAAATCACTTAAAATTCAATTAAAAATTAAATAATAAAAAAATTAAATTTATGACAGCCGGAATCTCTCGGCTATTCAAAGACAATTATTTTTATATGTTTTTCATTAACTAAAACCAAGTATACTGCAAGTAATATGATATTTGAATTATTATTAGACGGATGTTTGGGATTTTATTTGACACAGTAAAATATCACCAATCGAAAAAAAACGGCCGGAAGCACTAGATAAACAACTGTAAAATAACATATATTTTTTCCAAGTTTTAAGTACTTGTGATTTGCGAGTAATCCATAATCTAAAATACCCTATTTTGGGGAATAGGCGCCTTAAGTCCTGGTTTTAGTGTAACGGGTCAAGGTTTAAAATAGTTTAGCGGTCGCTCGTGACATATCGTTCGCGTGAACTTTGTGACAATGAAAACAGAACGGATATAAATTCACATTCTATTGCTGTGATATTATGTAACTCTGTTTTTTAGTTTTCTTTATAGAATAGAATAGAATAATCATTTATTCCACTTTGTAACATGGTAAGATACAGCTGATTTTAATAAAGAAAGACCACAACATATTACACTAAAAATAGTAAGCATTTAAAAGTACTTGCATTCGTTCAAACGTTTTCTTGTACCTTGTACAAAATTGGAAACTGTTTTTTTATCCATATACGTGGTAGCACTTAGCCGTTATCTCACCTAATGTTAAGTGAAGATAAGGCTGAGGATGGAAGCCCACTACTCCCGGAATCCTCGACGATTCCTGAGGAACTGGCTATGTTATCTCTAACTGCCGGAACACAAC
The DNA here is from genome assembly GCA_949710035.1 of Crambus lathoniellus. Lineage (NCBI taxonomy): Eukaryota > Metazoa > Arthropoda > Insecta > Lepidoptera > Crambidae > Crambus > Crambus lathoniellus. Next base: position 1,933,915 of record OX453301.1, on the reverse strand, counting down.
AAAATGCTGAAAACATTGTCGTTATGGCGTCAGACTTAGATAAGATGGTGCTAGCTGGGCAGGCGGACTTATAACAAGTCCTACCACCAATCAAACCGAATACAATATGTACACTGGGAATCGAACCCGGGACCACATGGTCTGATACTGGTGGTGTGTACCACTAGACCACATGGGCGGTTTTTCTAAGCAATAAACTGAAATTATTTTTATCCAGGCAGTCTATTTTTAATTCGGTATTATTAGCTAAACAATTTTTATTTTGCGATCTGGGACCTTACTGCGAGGTTTCAAACAATTTTATAGTAAGATTGATTGCAGGAAGGAGACGGAGCTATACTCTGCGTATAGCGACATCTCGCTTACAATATTACATTAATTGACAGTTTGTAGTAAGGCTCTTGTAAATATTTGCCTGTTTCTTCAACTTCATTATTGACTAGCGGTCGCCCGCGGTTTCCCCCACGTGGATCCCGTTCCCCTGGGAATATCGGTAGGTATAAAAAGTATTCTATGTGTTTATCCAGCCTTTAATCTATTTCTTTTGCAAATTTCATCCAGATCCGTACAGTAAGTACCTACTTTTTGCGTGAGAGAGTAATAAACATCCATCATATCCAGACATCCATACACACAAACTGTCGCACTTATAATATTAGTAGGATGCTATCTCTTACCAAATTATTTCATTGAATGAAAGGCGTGAAAAACGTGTAGTCAGATAAATATCTAAATTATGGCTCCAACGCAAAACTGAGAATTTCTAGTATAGATGTATTGAATAACTGATATCTTCCCTTACATTTCAACATAATATTATCTGCTTGTAACGAGCTAACAGCATTCCACTATTGTGTGAGCAACATACAAACACAGCATACAACACATAACGGATATTTGAATTGCTTATTCGTTATCTGTTTTGCATGCTTCGGTTATGGGAAATGAGAACACATACAGTATTATAATAATATATGTTGGCCATTGTGGGGAGCTGATGGCAAAGCATTACGTGTGTGGGAGGAAAGAATACGATGTTATGTTTTATTAATATATGTTCATACTTTACATTTGTGTTTGTAAGCTTTTATGCTACTGGGGATGTAAGAGTTATGACCAAATGTTTTGGTTGTATCTGGACTTTAAATATTTGAAGAAAGGATTAGCTTAAATCAGTTAGTCATTGCAAAATCTGTTCAGAACGGGTTTACCGCTCTGTTTTATAGTGACCGTAATACCTGCCTTTGTAGTACCAAAGGTTTGTACCAATTACAAACTAATTGACTACTTATTTACGTCTCAATCACATAAATAAATATGCAAATTTAATTCTATAAAGTTGATAGTAGTAAATTGAACAATGCCAACAATAATTAATTGTCATATTAATTCCACAAGATAAGGCAGTTTCAGAATAGGATATTAATGCATTATTTACGTTCCCACGCACAATAACCGGGTTTCAATAACATCAAATTTATGATACAGATAGCAGTACATTCTGTTTGTTTGAAGGCACTATATTATGGTAACGCCGCTTCTAGATTATATCATAGAAGTAACAATAGTGTAGCTGAACCCGTTTCTGCGTTTCAAAGTTATATGCTCTTGAAGAGTAATAATTTATTGAAAATGTATTATTAGTAAAAAGCTACCGAAACCGATCAGATCGAAGATTTTTTGAAAAATTGCATAGTGAATATAGTGAATATATTCTTATAGGTCTTTTACTATGGGTCTCATAAGAAGGCTCAAGGTCACCCAGCAAGCAATGGAGAAAGCGATGCTTGGTATTTCCCTGCTCGATCACATCAGAAATGATTAGATCCGCAGGAGAACTAAAACAACCGACGTCGCTCGAAGGATTGCATCGTTGAAGTGGCAGTGGGAGGGACACATAGCGCGGAGAACCGATGGCCGTTGGGGCGGAAATGTTCTCGAATGGCGACCGCGAACCGGACGACGTTCCGTCGGCAGGCCCCCTACAAGGTGGACCGACGATCTAGTCAAGGTCGCGGGAAGCCGCTGTATACGGGCAGCGCAGGACCGATCGTTGTGGAGATCCTTGGGGGAGGCCTATGTCCAGCAGTGGGCGTCGTGGTTGGGTTGTCAAACAAGAAACATTTGTCGAACTCCGTGCTCCGAAAAGCACATAAATACTTTTGTATTTAAAGTCGTTAACAGACCCAAATTTACGTTAGACCTGCGTGGTGGCCAATTCTTCTTTTCCATACACTTGGAAAGCTTGTGCCCCAGCAATGACGAAGTTAAAATGGCTGATAATGAAAAAGACAAGAATATATAACTGGCTTTCCTAGTATTTTTGTACTTAACTATGCATTTTGTGTATAAATAGTTGCGTATGTATTTTCTTTTTTTTAATTCTTTTTTTAAGGGGCTTTTAACACATTAAGGCCGCGTTTCCAACGGCAAGTAAACTTGCGGAAGTCTTGCGTGAGTTCTTGCCATGAAGCTCGACTTAATACTGAGGTAACTGGAGAGTGCAGTACGAACAATTTTTAGAATACCACAAATAACACAGTGGCTGTCTTCCGTCTTACCTACGCTTTAAAAAAATACGTATGGTCATATGAGACAGCTGACAGCCACTACATTCATAAATGTCAAATTTGCTGGCGACACTTTTTTATTCAGGGTGAGAGCTCCAGTTACCTCAGAGTATTAAGTCAAACTTCATGGTTCTTGCAAAATCGTTGACATATTATACTGGCAAGCTGTCGCGAGTGTTATTGCTACGTAGTTTACACTAGCAAGTTGCTGTCGGACAGACGTGTCGGACATTTATCGCAGAAGTTTACTTGCAGGTGGAAATGCGGCGTAAGGTTATGCCAGCCCCATCATATGTATTACTAGCTTTCCGCCCGCGGCTTCGCCCGCGTGCACTACACAACGTTATCCCGCGGGAATGTGACTTTTTCCGGGATAAAAAGTAGCCTATGTTCCTCTCCAGGCTACAAAGTATCAGTGTGCCAAATTTCAGCCAAATCCGTTTAGCCGTTTTGGCGTGATTGAGTAACAAACATCCAAACATCTAAACATCCAAACATCTAAACTTTCACATTTATAATATTAGTAGGATTTATTTATTTTATGTATTTTATTTGTGAAAATTTCCTTAAAAGCTAACAGACGTCGCCATCCAAAACGCTTAAAAGTTAAATAAGTATGTATAAAGCAACATTTATGCAATAAATATATATATATAAAAGCAATAATTATCACTACATAGTATAAAACAAAGTCGCTTTCTCTGTCCCTATGTCCCTTTGTATGCTTAAATCTTTGAAACTACGCAACGGATTTTGATGCGATTTTTTTTAATAGATAGAGTGATTCAAGTGGAAGGTTTATATGTACTTTTTATCCCGATATTCCCACGGGAACGGGAACCACGCGGGTGAAACCGCGGGCGGCCGCTAGTGTATGTATAAAGCAATATTTATACTTCCTTACCTACTCAAAATTTTAATACCTATGTTTGTTTGTTACAGATTCATGTCATGCGCTGATTTCACACGCTATGTTATCCGAGAATCGTGAGTCTTACGTTTTTTAATTTACAGCATGTTTTAAAATCACACACAGACACTATTTAAATCGTGTTGTTGTTGAATTTAGTAACAACAACACGAAACATACATAACATTTATATTTGTACTGAGTCTATTAGGTATATCAGTGTAACTATTTATTTTTAAGTATTATAGGGAACTATAGGTCTTTTCTTAGAACATAAGTTATAATATTAAAATTAGCTGTATGACCGTTTGTTTCTTACCAAATAAATAAATAAATAATAAATAAATTTACAAGTAATTTAAATTTTTAGTTTTTTGCATTCACAACGCAATTTTTATTATTGAAAAATGGAACCCGGTCGGAGCTGGTTGTGAGACAGGTAGATTTTTTCTATATACTTCATTTTCCATTTTTCACTACTTACAAGATTAAAAATTAACTAAAATTAGAAGACGACAGTGACGAGTTAATTGACAGAACCAACCCTGGGTGCCTACCATCAACTCTTGATCCGGTTTTGTTTAGGACCTAAACTGATCTGCTTCGCCTATTAATACCACGACAGCAGATTCTATTGCGTCAATGACAAGCGATTCAGCGACATGTCACAGCCGCTTAGCTGTCATGAACTCTTATTTGACTTATAACTGGGTCGATCTAACACATCTAACACGACACCTGCAGGTTATATCCATCCATCTCACCCTCCTTGGGCATGACAGAATCGAGTGAGACGGGTAGAATAAATAAGGACACAAATCGTTCGTTCATTGACATTCAGCAATTCAGCCTTTAGAAGGTCATGGCACAAAATAAAGAGTTTACAGAAGGACCGCTCCCACCATTTTTGAAAATCTATACCTATCCTTGTCTGACTCACTAGGGTTGCTTCTGTATTGATTCTGAATTTAAAAAGGAGTAAGTAGTAAAAGTTAACAATCATACATAAATAAATTCGTTTATACATACATCGTAACAAGTTTACATGCCTTAGATGCTGCTTAGATGGTAAACAGAGCATCTAATATCCATTTAAAGTCCCGACGCCACACACGACGAAGACAAGATCCTATTGTACCTATACCGTACCTATTATGTTGTAATGTATTCCATTCCTATATGTTATAATGTACTCTATGAACAAGATATAAATATGGTGTGATAGTTATCCCACTAAAAACATAAACGTGAAAAAGGCACTAAGTAAGTTCGACGAAAACATAAAGGTAAAAAAGGTGCCAAGTTCAGCGAAAAATAGTTGAAATCTAAATGGGTTACAAGTTCCATAAATTTTTTCGTTCAAGCACTTCAAATAATTAATATTTTCTTAAATGTTGAATTTATAACTTGTCATCTTCAAAAATTGAAAAACCTTTATAACGCAAGAACTGTATCAAGCAATAGTGGTAACTATTTTGAAAACAAGAAAGTGTATTTAAATACCTATGTTGTGTTTTTATCGTATATCTATACATATAATAAAACAGAAACGGAAAAAAAGTCTGTACATGAAAGATATAAAAAAAATAATTACTGCTATGTGATGTGGACAGGATATAGACCCCAAAACGATATTTATTAAAATTTTTGTCTGTTTGTCTGTTTGTATGTTCGCTTTTCACGCAAAAACTACTGGACGGATTTTTACCAAATTTTGTGAAGTAATAGCTTATAACCCGGGTCAACATATAGGGTACTTTATATTTAATAAAAACCCCTTATTCCTACGGGAAAATACAAAGACTGATTCTTACTAAAATAGATGGCGCCACATGATTATGAAAATACGTTATATTTAATCGCTGTCTCAATTAATAATGAATCATGTTATTTTTTTTACCTGCTTCAAAACATAATATAAATTGAAACCCATCCAGGCACATATAAAATCATAAAAATAATTTCATGTTATTTACGTCATTATATCTACTAAGCAATAGATGGCGCAGGTAGTCAGTAAGATATACCTCTCACAAAAGTACATTCGAATGATTATTTTAATTAGGGTGAAAGCCCTCTCTGTTGCCACTTTAAGATGTTTTTCACTTCTTTCGCATCATAACTACTAAGCAATAGATGGCGCAGGAAGTCAGTAAGATTACGATATACCTTTCACAAAAGTACATTCGAATGATTATATTAAGTAGGATGAAAGCCCCCGCTGTGGCCACTTTAAGATGTTTTTCACTTCTTTCGCCTATGGTCTTAAGTAGGTATCTATAAAATACAAAATTTATATCTAAAATTGTCAAGAATGTATCTTATACTTTTTTTACATTTTTAAATTCTTACAATACAAAAAAACTACTTAAAAAAATTTACAGACTCCAAAAAGTATTTGTCAACTGAAAAGGAAAAATATAATATCTATAATTTAGGTACCTTTTTGAGGTCGGTAATTAGGTCAGTCAGTTTATTTTTTTAATTACTTTTTATTTCTTAAGTTTTAGTGTACAATAACAATAAGTTTTAGTGAATTGTACTATAACATACCCACGGAAACTACTTAACTGATTTTGATGAATCTTAGACTGTTGCTAAAGTTAGAATACACCTAATTTAAATCAAATAGAACCATCTCGATATGCCTTAAGATTTCGAGAAATTCGTGGACAAACATAGTAAAAAACATATAACTAAGTATTCATATACTTACGAAATTTAGTTTTATTTTAGTAAATTAAAAACCTATTTCTTAAACTTAAAATGTGCGAAGGGTGCCGATTGATGTGTTTTTGTTAATCAAATTTTAAAAAATACATCGAGAAATCAATACTTAACTAACTTAGATAAAATAAAAGAAACATCTAATTCGATGTAAACTGAATTATTACTATTGTTATTATGACTTAAAAGTCATAGATAAAAAGTATACTATCAAGCAAAAGTTATTAACGAAATGTTTTAAGCTAAGTAAGCACTCGGGGCAGTGGCCAAAACTGAAGTTTTCACCCTATTGATGTAATATTTCTATTTCGCATTTCCACTCGACGCTAGATGTCGCTACAGTAAGTATAGTGGTGCCACAAATATATCTGACCCGGTGACAGTGGTCGTGGAGGAGCCACTAGCAATACAAAATTAACTGTCAAAATGGACTGCCGGCACAGTCAACAGTATATTTAGTACCAAAAACTAACCACTGTGTGAAATAAGTTTGTCGCAATGTAGACAAAATGTCACCAATGTAATTTTGAAAAATTTGCTCATAAACGCTAAGTGGCCAGTACCTACGTAGATACCGACACCTACCTACCATTTTTTATGTCATTTAACCGGCTCTGGCTACTTAGGCCTTCAGCCGTAGGTACCATCCAATAAAATAAAGGAATATTAAAAATAGTTTTCTATCTAACTTATTTATTCATTTATTTACTAGGAAAGCTTACATAAATGATGTTAAATTAAATAATTAAATGGTAGGTATATCATTACATTTTATACCTGTTACTTAAAGAAAGTTAATTACAAGCTCTCACAAATAGGAAATGTCTCCATATCAAAATACTAGCCTTCCGCCCGCGACTCGCAAGCTCGGACTAAACGACGACGTTATCCCGCGGGAATGTGATATTTTTCAGGGATAAAAAGTAGTCTAAGGCAGCCATTACACAGTCCATCCAGATCGCGATCACTGATCGTGATCTTGATCGCGATCGAGATTTACTATGTAGATATTTTGCGATCAAGATCGCAAACCGTCAATCACCTTCGTACACAGTCAATCTGGATCGCGATCATTGATTTTGATCGCGGATCGCGATCCAGATTGACTGTCTAATGGCTGCCTAAGTATGTCACTTTTCAGCTGCCAAACTATTCCCATTCCAAAAGTCACGTCGATCCTTTGCATCAATTTTGACGTGAAAGACGGATAAACAAACAAACCCTCTTTCACATTTATAATATTAGTATGGATACACACAATCTCTTTTTCATTTTATAGTAAAAATATGATTGGCCTGATATTATGCATTACTAAGTAAGAACATAAATTTTAGCTTGATACCTCCCACGCATATTTGAGAAAAAGTTTCTTGATAGGTAGACGGACAGATCTATGAATGAGGGCTCAACTACTTATGTTCATGCAGCATTTGATAACAACATACCATGTTCATACCCTAGCCTGCATATTCGATATTCTTTAGACCCTTTTAGTAGAGAATAGGATTTCAAGAAGAGCGTTATGAAATCTGGGCAACAAACACACATAAACTAAACTAACACAAAAGTCACTACACCGCGCGTACGAAGTCGCGGGCAACAGCTAGTAGGTAAATAAAAAAATATAAGTAGTTTAATAGTCAAAGTCAAATTTGTTTATTCAATTTAGATTGGTTTTTACAATACTTGTGAACGTCATAGAAGCTACGCTATCGAGATGTAAACAGGTTCGTATTTGTTTCTGGCGCAGCTGTTCTTCATAGTCTTTTCTTGCACTCAAGAATATAGTTTTTCAGCTTTCTTTTTCTGGGAGAATTTGCAGAAACGTGAGTTGCTATTTGTGAATTTGAGTCACATTTAACTTTTTCATATTGTGTACAAGATTCATTAGTCTCCACAGTTGCTTGCGATTCTTCATTTAATTTTTTTTTGACAGGTAGCAAAAGTTTGGGAACCGAACTGTCCTGAAAAAGGCACTAATGCCTTTTTCAGGACAGTTCGGTTCGATGTCTTGATTATAGATTATAGTTTCGAAATGGGCCTCACAAACTCGAAGATATGTTGACCATTTGTTGCGTACATCTTCTCGATCAATTAAACTTATCCATAAGGTTCGTCTGAAAAAAAAATCATTTGATTTTTAAAATGAACTAGTTAGTTTTGCAACGAAAATAGCCTATGGCACTCCTACGATTAAGACGTTAAAATAAATAGGTATACGCATAATCGTGCGTGGTTCGTTTTCTCCTGAACTTGGCTGGCACACTGCCGTGCGTCAAAAAAAACTTTACTGCAAGTAAAATGTTATTTGGGGTAAGTATAATGACTGGCGTTCTCTCCCAAACTTGGCAGGCACACTGCCGTGCGCCTTGATAAAGAAAACTTTACTGCAAGTGAAATGTTATTTGGGATTTATTGATTGGCGTCCTTTCCTGAACTTGGCTGGCACACTGCCGTGCGCTTAGATGAAAAAAAATACTGCAAGTAAAATGTTATTTGGGGTTTAATAACTGAAGTCTCTAAAATGTAAGTAGGATTTCATAACACTGCTAAAATAAAAGAAAATGCAACGACAACTTTTACTTGAAAATTCGTCAACATGACTTGTGGCTGTGTTCGCTGAACCGCCAAGAAGTTTTGAGAATACTATAACATCTAAATAAGGACAATAGAACCCAATTACTGGCGTTTTACCACAACCAGCTAACTATAAGATGAATGTGTATGGTTCATAGTCGTTATCAAAGCGGCTAGTCCCAAAAGTACCTAGGTATACTCACCTACCAACAAGAGAAAACAGTTTGACATAACTTACCTTTCAATATCGTTTGGAAATTTAAAGAACGTGTATGCACAGTTTTTAGTCGTATTTAGACAACCAAATACACTGCAACTGTAATAATATTGGTTAATTAATGGTAAAATAGCGAAAAAATTCTACATCTATGGGTAAAATAGGTATATAAGTGTCACAGTGACACGTAGCGGCGCGGACGTGAAGTGATCAATTAAATGCTCTTTGGAACTTGCGATCACTGACCTCTTTGCGATACTCGCGACTGAGTACTGTCCCAAACTGTCCCATTTTGCCTGTATATGTGACGTCTATGTGTGCGTGACGAAAATGGCACTTTGTTCTAAGCGGACTCTCTGCTAGGGCGACCGCCCGCCCGCGTAGTTACTTTGTGGTCATGGTACGAAATAAAGCAATTCGTTTTTGGAACCTATTCTGGAAGGCACCAGTTTTGAATCGCTTTCTTAAAGTAGATGGTAGGCACTCAGAACCATTTTCTTACTTGTATTTTTTGCAGGATAAGCAAGTTTTCTATACTATAATATTATAAAGGAGATTTTTATTTTTGTATGTAACGAATAAATTAAAAAAGTACTGGACCGATTTCGAAAATTCTTTCACCGTTAGAAAGCTACAGTCTTCCCGAGTGTCATAGGCTATATTTTATCCCGATATTCCCACGGGAACGGGTACCACGCGGGTGAAACCGCGGGCGGCCGCTAGTTATTTATAATAGATTAGCCTTCCACCCGTGGTTTCATCCACGTGTATTACACGACGGTATCCCACGGAAATGTGATATTTTTCCGAGTTAAAAAGTAGCCTAAGTCACTCTCCAGCTGCCGTTCCGTTGTTCCGTTTTGTTATTAAAGACAAACAAACGTACTTTCATATTTATAATATTAGAATGGATTAGTGCTAGTTTATCCAGTCCAAGTCTTCTTAACTGTCTAATTAAACAAATTTTAACAATGTTCGAAAAAACGTTTAAAATGTATGTACAAAGTTAAATTTTCTTAATTTAACGCCAATTACATTAGTTAATGCTCTTGTATTAAATGTAAAAAAGAATTTTTGAAAGTCATGATAGATGATGTTCATAAAATATGAATCTGAAATGTGCGTATGATCTACATCTATTTATTTGCATCATCATCATCATTTCAACCGTACGACGCCCACTGCTGGGCATAGGCCTCCCCCAAGGATCTCCACAACGATCGGTCCTGCGCTGCCCGCATCCAGCAATTTATTTATCTGCATATAATTTATAAAATACCCAATACATTTTCCCTTCCCCCGAGATTACCGATTATATTTTCTACCAAAAACTCACCAAACAAACCAAAAGCTCACCGCACACTCAAACGGAGCGTTTCGTTTAATTTATCCACCGCCGAAACTTATGTCAACGAAACTTCAAAAAGAATGATTGATCACCCTTCGGGCAAAATAATAAACAATTTCAAGACACATTCGGAGTCGCGATCAACCGAGAATTCAGTCTTTTGCCGAAACGCCCGGGCGGCCCACCGGGCCGTGAATCGGCAAACAGTTTAGGGCTCATTAGCTGTTTGCTGAGTTCATAAAAATTTCGCTCCCGTGTGCATGTTACGTATTTTAAAGATAATATTTGAAGTCTCCAGCTGGCTGGTCGCCTGTGCACCGCTTAATTCACAACCTGATTTTGTAAATTGAATCTTAACTGCATTTAAAGAGAGTGCATTTGCAGAACTCTGATATTTTCAGTTTTAAAGAAAACCAGGAACTGCGTTTTGTGCTTTTAAATTAAATTTCCTGTATCTACTTACGGTATTCAAGTTACCCCGTAACACAAATTTCTTAGTTTGAATGTTTTGGTTTTAGTATTTCAGCGTAAGTTGAAATAAAATGAAATTTGTTTAGGTGCATCGATGGTTATCCTAGTTAAGTAATAAAAACTTACGAACTGAACATTTTAAGGGATTGAAAAATGGAAAATGAAGTATTTAGAAAAAATCGACCCGTCTCACAACCAGCTCCGATTTTTTCCATTTTTCAACCATAAAAATTGCATTGTCAATGCAAAAAAGTAAAAATTTAAATAATTTTAAGGGATTATTTAGATAGAAACTTGTTTATTGGACTCGACCTCTATCTCAACGGTCATGGCTGACTTTATTTAATGACTAATAATTTTGGTTACTTAAATTAGTTGTATGTGTACTTTGCCGAATTTAAAATTAACTAGCGCGATGAGATTATGCCAGTTGTACGCCAAATGTGTAGTTCAGACAATAGGCAAGTACAATGCTAAGTAAACCGGCCTTTGTAATTTTGATACAATGGAAAAGTGAAGACCAAAACCAAGCAATCATAAGGACGTTAAGAGCTGGTATTCGTTAAGGTTTTTACCGACATCAAAAATGTGTTTTCAACTGTACCACATAACACAAGAAAAAGGTTTATCAATAGACAGAGTGATTCCAGAGGAAGGCTCATATGTATGATACACGATACGTCTACTTTGCACCCATGCGAAACCGTTCGGGTCGCTAGTGTAACAAAAAATAACGTAACATTAGTGATCAACGTCTTCTGCTTCAATCTTATTAGTTGATGCGAGTATGTTTTTTATTTGTTATTTTTTTAGCTATCTGTGGAAACTTTTAATTGGCCCTCTATATCATCGACTATATTATGTACTTATAAGTAGCTGTAAGTTTCCAAAAATTTCTAAAATAAAATAAAATAAAATAAAAATGTTCGGTTCGCAAGCTTATGTATATTTGATATCCTTGTTGTTTTGGATAACCGTTGTAGCAGTACTCCGGTATTTTCACGCACGGTCAACTATACTACACAATTTATCTTTAAACGAGGCAAAGTTTAGCACGAGGGCACACTTGACCCAGCGTGCATTGGCGCCATGCATTTTGTAGCACCTTAATATTACTGTGGAAGTTTGTTGGGTAGTTCGGTGCCGCTGCCCGTTGTCGCCGTCGCATTAATATCTTAAGGATGGGTGGCCGCCGAGGCGACGTAATTCATTTATGCTTGGTAGTTTGGAAACTAGTTTTTTTGTTCGGTTCATGCGGGTAAGTAGTAACCGTGGTTAAGAAGTCTGAAAATACTTTTTAAGAAGATGAATTTCAGTATGCGAAAAGTTACTGAATACAGTGAGATTTGGGATGATAGTTGAACTTTAAAATCACTACATAATTTAAGTTATTTTCATATTCGCTTGTAACATAGATGAAAGTAATACACGATAAACAGTTATTATAAGTTATAAAAATTCAAAAATTCAAAAAAATTCAAAATTCAATATCGTTTATTCAATTTAGGTTTGTTTAACAACACTTATGAACGTCAATGAAGCTACGCCATCGGTTCGCAAATCCTACGGCAGGAGACCTTGTAGCGAGAAGAACCGGCAAGAAACTCGCCAAGGGCTATTTTTTTCTCCCTGTTTTAACTTATACAGAGTCGTCAAATTTGAAAAGTGACCTTCACATAATAGTAAGGTTACTTTCCATCACAATACAGAATGCCGCTTAAATTAAGTACAATTTTGCTTATTACCTAAAACAGTAAACAATTTTCAACTAAACAAGGAATCAAATAGTTTAATGGACACACTAATCTTAATCTTATTCACATTGTATTATACGATAGGATTAATGAAAAGGAAACTGCAAGCTGCGCTGTATATTCAAATTTATAAGTATTAACAAATAAAAGGAATTTTTGAATAAATAAAACAATTAATATACGTTACACAAGCCTCGTAAAGTTCGTCATCAAATATAAACCTAAACAAAATTCGCAACAAATCTAGTGGCAGCTCAAGTTTAATTTCAGTATCAAAACATAAAGTCCGTATACCCGGGCAACTGCGGCCCGGCTAATCACCATTTGAGGCCCACCCGGGGACAAATAATGCGTCTCACCGATGATGGATGTCGATGAATAAATTACATAGCAGTATCGATTTTTGAGGCTGACAACATTTTCATTATGTATGCTTTACACATACGTAGTTTTAATTTAATTTAACCATCATAATATTCTTTTATAAACAATTCTTGTGTATAATTTAAGATTTTAATTTGTTTAGCTCAATGACCACAAGAAATTGAGAATATTTCAATATAAGTTTTAATGGTGCTTGGTCATTAATCTTACGTTTAAAGTTCTTATGTAAACAAGTATAGCTTCTTAAACTATCACTCAGGTGACACTTCGTCTTGAGTTGTAGGGATCTAGAAAATTATGTTTAAATTAATCTGCAACCTAAACAGTTAAGATAGCACTTGTTCCCTAATTGTCTTCAGCAAGTCTAAGCCCGTCCCTGAGGACAAATAACCGCCCTACGGATGATGGATGCCGATGAATAAATTATAGAGCGGTTAATCGAAGTCTGGCAACTTCGCTAATTGTCTGAGCCTTCCGTTTATCCGTGACATTAGTCCATAGTTTAACACACTTAATGACTGTCACTATAAATAAAATATATTATTGTAAAGTCCGTTCGGTTAGATAGTGTCGGTACACCCGCACGGCATTGTGGCAGAGCGACACGATCTAAGCGAATGGACTATACACCTGTCTCAACTAACACCAACTAACAAGCCAAAATCCATAAAACATTTTTTTTACTTTAAAAAGTCCCACGTTGGGCGCCAGTTAACGTAACTTAAAGATACTAAACAGAAATAAGTCTACACAAGCGTTCAAACAGAATATAAACTTCAAGTGAGTAAGTAGACGTAGAGTAAAAAAGTTATTTCACTTGTAATCTATAAAATCAGCTACTTTCCACGAGATGGATGTAAGAACAGAGAAGCAGACAATATTAATGGCCGCAGTGTTACCAGCAAAAACAAAGAAAACAGCGCACGAACATTGTGCGAGTGCAGAGAAAAGAAGATAAATGAATTTTACTTTTATAATAATGATGATGTCTGCGAGAATCGAAGTATTTCATCTAATTTAGTAATAACAACGGTTACTGGAGAAAATGGAATATCTTTAAAAGTTGAAAAATTTTAAATGAAGTATTAGTAAAAGTCGACCCGTCTCACAACTAGCTCCGATGGGACTCGAACCCACAACCTTTCACTGTCCAGGCGAATGCTCTAACCACTGAGATACGGAGTCACTTTTTTTCAATAATAAAAATTGCACTGTGAATGTAATAAATAAATAATCTTTTAAGGTGTTCGTTGTGTTATTAGACGATTGTTTAGGTACTTAAATTGAGTATTATTAAAATCCTTGATAGTTGATTGGTAAATACAATCAAAAAACTTTAAATAATCCTAATCAAATAATTGTTTTAATAATCTACTTCACTTCGAATCGTACCTATAATTTAAATAACATTACCGACATAACATGACATAACTAATATAAACTTCGGAGTACTGATGTCACGTTTTTGCCATTAACTATTGTCACAGAATATATAATAGTACTAGTATTGTTCCAAATCATAAGTCACTAGCGCTCCGCTCGCGACTTCATCTGCTTGTACCCCCTTACAGGGGGAATTTCCAAAAATCCTCTCTTAGTAATCCCCTACACTCCCCAAGGAACATCACCAGCTTCTTGCACCCAGTAATTTCGGCTGTGCGTTGTCTGTCAGTCAGTCAGTAACAAAAGAGTTTTATATATACAGGGTGTTAGGGGCACCCTTCCAAAAACTTTAACCATGGCTTCAGACCATCATGCTGAACAACGTACAGCAAGATATTTCGTCTGAAATGAAAAAAAAAAATTGGACTTTTCATACAAATTTTGCAACTTATTGGGACATTTTGTATGGAGAGTTGAAATATTTTTTTCATTTCCGACAAAAAATATTGCTGTGCGTTGTTCAGCATGAAGGCCTGAAGCCATGGTTAAAGTTTTTGCAAGGGTGCCCCTAACACCCTGTATATAACACTAATTATTATCATCATCAACAGCTATATGTCTGGCCTTCCTTATGGATGGACAAGGAAAATGGGCAATGACCCACCATCTGAGCTCCAATGCTGATTGGTGGGTATTAACGACTGCAAATGCAGCCAGGACCAACAGCTTAAAATGCCTTCCGAAGCACGGAGATAGCTCGAGACGAAAAGTTTTTGGTCACCCATCCCGTGACCGACCATCGCGAAAATTGCTTGACATTAACGATCGCAGGCCGAAGGCACTAACCATTGGACCACGGGGTCCTCATTCTTTCTAACAATATTATATCCTTTTTGCTGAACATAACTTTTGGGAAACACAAAATTTTACACACACATTCTAAACTATTTCTTGTCTTCTGAAAAGGATGAATTTATTCCTCCACATTCAAAATAGTTTAAATTTAATAAAGAACCGGATGTTAGTAATAACATTCATAGAGTGAAATGCTTATTTCAAAACTATTAACGTTCATTGCTTTACAAATGCAACTACAAAATTGTTCATTATGAGCAAATGATATAATATTACTGATTCTATGTAGACTGTTTCAATTAAGAGCATTGACTCACTAAAGCATGACTTAATTAAGACTAGGAGTAAATTAATTAGTAAATAACAATGATATTAGTTAAGATACTAAATAAGTTTATTTATTATGTCAGGTCGCATTAATTATGTATTAGATCAAAGCCTTCCCAAAGCTATCCATACTATCCATCCATACTTCCATACTAATATTATAAATGTGAATGTGTGTTTGTTTGTTTGTCCTTCTTTCACGTCAAAACGGAGCAACGGATCGACATGATATTTGGTATGGGGATAGTTTGGGAGCTGGAGAGTAACACAGGCTACTTATTATTCCGGAAAATTGAGTAAAAATTTTAATTTTTTTATGAAAATCGTTTAACTGTCGTACCTTTGATACAATATTGTCATTTCTTCCATTGCCGTTTCCAAAGAGTATGTAATCACTAACGTCTGCGCGGTCAAAATCGAATACTAATATTTTCCATAAGCTTAGAATAAAAATGGACTGTAACTAGCGCCAAAAATGCCCCAGTCGCGCATGCGCGCAGAGTTATCTGACACTCACTCTAAATTCACAGAGTAATTTTTTATATGTAGGAAATAGAGACCAAGCTTGGGCCCCTTTATTGGTAGTGTGTTACTAGCGCTATCTGTTGTCTGGTGTAGGCAACTTTTGGTGTATAAACATACACACAAGATGTTGGTGACCGGGTCCACTATTATATGGCAAAACAACATTTGTCGGGTCAGCTAGTACATAATAAAATCATCTTGCTATATTCTATATAAAACCTATATAGGTACCTAAACTATGTATCTGCTTGAAAAACTTATTTTTTCAGTGCCGTTTGAACAATAAAAGACGTTTTTTAAACCTTTTTTTAGGTATAAGTAAAATGTTACCTACTGTTACTGTGCGTCACTGCTCAAGCGCTGACACGTCATGATGAGATACAGCCGCTTAGACAAAATACTTGAATTAAGGCGATACTCGGAAAAATTATGCTAAAGCGAGATAGCAATGAGAAAACGACGCGCACGGGAGCGAGACCGATTTTGCCGATTACGCAAAAAAAACACAAAATCACTTCGTATTCAAAAACTATAGCGATTTTAAAAAAATGCTTCTATACAATCCTAAATATTATTGGTGTCCACTAATTAAACCAATTTTTAATAGTATATGTATCCTCATTTAAGAATAATCTTGATATTTCTTATTTTTTAGAGGTATTTTCGAAAATAAAAAGTGTCGAGCCAAAATCATAAAATCGTGTTTCTGAAACTATACGATTCTAGATAAAGGTATGAAGAAATATATATCTTATTACCAGATTTATAACAACTCTAACCGTCCTATAGTTTTATATCAAAGAGTCCATAATTTTTCCGAGTAGCGCCTTAAGTTCCTTCCTAATTTATTTAAAGTGCTTATAGGTAAGTATTTTTATATTTGTATTTTGTTGAAAAAAGATTTTTCCATTTCTATTTGATATTTCTAGTATATTTTTTAAGTTCTTTTGGTGCACTTGATTCTAGTTGCAAAAGCTGCATAACCAATGAATCAAAAGTCTGAATATTAAAGTTTTCAAAATCAGAGAAAAGCAAGTTCTTGTAAACGCTAGAAAAATTAAAGTATCAGTAAACGTGACGTTACAGCGCCTCTAGAATAACAGAATACATTTGCAGAATACATCTCCATACTCGATGTGAGGTCATACGAGGTGAAATAACATTCTCGTTTGAAACCTGGTGGCCATTACAACCCTTATGTTTGAGTCATAAGGTTCAATTTGGCTGGGGCATGTGTGACCTGTTGAGAAGTATGCATTACAATTTGTACTGTACCTAAATATAATTTGATAGGACGTTGTTTTGCACACCCGGTGGCGGTTGAAATACTGAAGTTATTAAAACCAAATTACATTTCCTACTTTTAAACGACTTTATTACTTTTTGAATGACTTAATGACAATAAGTAGGGAGAGTATGCAATTAAAGCAATTTACACATAGGTACTGCTTGTTTAATTTTGAACTCTTATGTTGTATGTTACGACATGTTGTAAGGCAAAATATCAAATAAAATATGAAATATTTATCCTTGTGAAAGCAGTTCAGGACTGCTTTTATTATCCTATGGTTTCAGCATCGGTAAGTAATCGTGAATTTTCCATAACTGTACAGACTATTAAGTACAATTATTACCGATGTATTAACTTCACTCCAGTCTTTCATTTTCTTTTAAAAATAACCCTTATACCTATATTCTTTTTCATTTATGTAGGAGCAGAAAATACGAACAAAGTTTAACGTAGGAGGTTTGAATAAGCTAGTAAAAGCGTAATTTTCACATGTACAAAATCATAACCTTTCTTTCCCCAGACACATTAAACATCTGCAAAAAATGCTGCACTTCTTTAAAAAACTTTTGCCGCTCTCATAATATCTAAGCTATTTTTAAGCTTTGTCGGCGTACCTCATTCATGTAGAATTATAATATCTGCAAGGAAGCGCATATCTCCGTGACGTCACTCCGTTTATTTATCGCCGTCACTCCGGTCTCGTCCTGGCGAGGCGGGCCTTGACGGGGCGGGCTAAGATTTAGACGAGCTCTGCTTGTGTTTATTAGGTAATACATAAAGGGGTTAGTATCTTAGCCTTGAAGTGAGGAATAAAGGATTTTTGGAAGGGATTTCGACATGTTACAACATGAGATATTCAACATTTGAGATAGTTATAATGTTATAAGATAGTATAGTTATGCTCTGTTTCACATTGTAAGAAACAAGTAACAAAGACAAGGCGCCGAACATCGCCCCTGCGGTCAGCGTTCAGGGTTGCTCACACTGCGCGCGGTCTATACCTAAATTTTGAGTTCAGTAATCCACACGTCACACGCTGTCTTTATGCTAATATTACACGGCTTAACCAAATTGAATCACTTTGGTTAAATGATTTTAACCAAATCATTATGACATTAAATGATTCACTTTTACGTTTACATTGTTCAATTTGGTAGCTTTATCCAAATTAAAAGGCAAAAGTGAACCGTGTATTTCCGCTATTACTTAAAAAATGTCACTTGTGACACTCAATTTAAAAATGGAATGGAATACTAACAGAACGCCCGTTCAGTTTGACCGCTACGGTCTGACTGCTTTTGTGTGTAAGTATAGTTTTCTAATACCGCATACATTACAGAGAAAGCGGAACGCAGAACTCAGAACTCGGATTTCTAACCGCTACCCTGTTGCAGCGAAGCCGGCGCCTAAGAATAAAAAGCAAAAGTGTCTAGATATTGTAGATGTTTTAGGTATGAAATGGCAAATCTAAGAAATTATTGTGATACTGAAAATAGTTCTTATAAAGCAGAAGGTATTTTTTAAACCACTATTAGTGGCAAGGTGGCAACGATCATATTTTACGATGCCGATGCTTAAAAGAAACATTTTTGTCAACTATTCGCTAAGCCACTTTATCGCTCCCGTGCAGGGTCATTATGGAATCTTTTTAAAACACAAGCAGTTGGCGCGCTAAAGCCTGCCCGACACGCGCCGGTCACGCCTGCGGGCTACGGTGCAGGTGCAGGACCGCATTCTATGTATATTAAAGCCAGCCTCTTTAGGGAATATTACAGCCTTTGAAAATCTTTAGAAGCTAAAAAGGTTTCAAATAAGTGTGTAATATTCGCGTTTTAGGTCACAGGATTCAAATAGTTCTTGAATTTCTTTTATCATTAATTTGTAGTACCTAAACCAGTGAATTACACTAGAACTAATAAATGATATGATTTCAGAAAATGCAAGTTAAAAACATCTTGGAAATTAAGATTTTAAATTATTTTTTTGTATTCACCATTCAATTTTGTAAATTAATTATAAATTTAAAAAATCTAAAAGCTACACTTACATGATTTTTCGATCACAATTTTTATATTAAATCTCAGAAAATTTAAAAACATAGATACATTTTAGAATCTTAGCCCTAAAAGTATCGCTTGTCTAGGAACAAGCCGTATTCTCATAGTTGCCATATATAAAATGACGCATTTTAAAGTTTCAATGCCTTCATAGTGCCATAATATTCTTCGTTCGTGCAAGTCACGTTGCACGTAACGTTTTCGCGCGAGCGCCGTTGTTCGTTCCTGAGTACCGACCGGCTCATCTATATTTTAACCAGAAAGCTCCGTTCTGGAAACCTTAAGAAATCTCTAAAGCGGTGGCTTGGGAAAATTGCATTCGAGCAAATGGACTGGACAGCGTGTGGAGGTCTTTACGTAAAAAGTAACGTTAACAAAAAATAAGTAATTTCGAGAATATTCTTCAAATAATATTTGTAGACACTTTATGAAATATTTGGAGATTATAAAAGCTTAGTTTTCTTCTATACTAATATTATAAAGAGGAAAAATTTGATTGTTTGTTTGTTTGTTTGCATCGAATAGGCTCCGAAACTACTGGACCGATTTAGAAAATTCTTTCACCATTAGAAAGCTACATTCTTCCTGAGTGACAAAGGCTTTATTTTATCCCGATATTCCCACGGGAACGGGTGCCACGCGGGTGAAACCTCTAAGGGTCCTTTAGTTTATTATAAATTGGATTAATCTCACCTGACTGACATGGATTGACACTTTGTCTCATCATAATTATTATAACTATCACACTTCAGATATGTTGTATTTACTTTAATACTTTATTATAAACAGCACTTTTTACACACAGAGATATAACAAAAAACAAAGATTACAATTAGAAAACTTAAGTTAGTGTCTAATAGGCGTTTTATCGCTTAAATTGATATCTTCCAGGCTACCTATCAGTAAAGAAATATTGAGAGTGAGTTAAAGCGGGGGTTAAGTGGTCAGAAAAGAATTATTATTATCAACATGAACTTATGAACAAAAAAACAAATACATACCTACATTATAATATTAATACACTACATACATATATATATTAATAAACAACATAAATAAATATCAATGACTGGAAACCGATATGATACAATCTTAAATTTGTGAATACAAAATTATGTTGACGGGTAATACCATGATTTAACTGAAAAGAAAGACCTAAGACCTATCTTTCATGAAAAAACATATTACTAGTTTTCTACACAATATTCTAAATAATATAATAATATAATTGCAGTTTAGTCACATGGTAGGTACATTATTGTAATCCTTCTAGTTTTGTCGGCGTCTGAATTTAAATTGCACCTATTGCACCCGGGAAGAAAAAAAAGGCAAGGAAAGCTTTTTCAAACTTTACACGAACACACCCTTTATCTTAATTTGTGTAACAAGCATGAACATTTCTTAACCCCACGTCTAACTTAGCGTGAACTATCTGAATAAGTTTCAAAGAGGGATGATCTCGGGCCCGTGGCTGTTAAAGCGGCTGTGTTTGATATTGTTTATTAAATCATTCCGAGTCGGCGGCCCGATGACAGCGGCTTGCTTGACAGACCAACCGATATAAGTATACAATGCTTTCTTGCCATAATTAGTCGGTTCGTTTGATGATAAAGCTTGAGTCGTCAAACGTGTTTGGTTGTTGCTGAAATTTTCTTGCTCGATTCAAATTGTTTCCATGGTATATAATAAATTTAATATTAAATATTGACTTACATTCTTTGCTCCAATCCCAAGCTAAACGACCCCAGTAACTCAGAGATACGGCACCTTGAAAACCGATGCATACACCGCTCAGCCATGGAGGTCGCCGAATTATCTGGAGTGATTAAAAAAAATTGCAAAGACGTATGTCGGATTTACTTTTCACTTTAAACTGAACAAAATAATAAGCAAAATAATGAATAAAGCCTTCTATTGTGTATTTTTCTTGTTGTCTTTTTTGTACTTTTTCGTGTATTTATCGTGTGCAATAAAGTATATTTGATTTGAATTGATTTGAAAATCGGGTATATTTTGAAATTCTAGAAATCGCGCATACGAAGTTGCCACAAGCCCATACCAATAATAAAGTTACTTTAGCTGTCTCTTTTTGTTTTATGGTTATCTGCTACATTTTCATACCTAAATTATCAATCAATATCTTTTTGCATTGACCTAGATTAATCCATAAGTTGTCCTTTTTCACAAGGACTTTAGGCTATCACGGCTAATATAATGGTCGATAAAAAATTATAAATATTTAGAACACAACGCTGGAAGTGGTTCGCCAATTAAAGGTAATTCGAGCCTTTGAGGCAGTACGACTTCCGCAGAGATAATCTTAGTGTGAACTTGGATACGGGCGGAGGCAAGTTGGGCCTTATCGCAAACTTGGTAGCGCTGTAAAAATATGGACTGAACTTTACGGAGGGGTTTCCTGTTACGGAATATTTTTACTTGACCGAATTAAATTCTTGGGTGTTTCGAGTTTATATTCTTTCGTATAGGTATCTATTTCAGTTAATTTTTAAACGTATTAGTTATAAAAGTGTAACGTTAAGGTAACCTTATGGGTACAGTTATAATCACCTGATGTGGTGACATCACACAGTCGTGTGACCTGACCAATAAGTATGTAAAATATATCGAATCGATTCCCATCATAAGGGACTGAACTTAACGGAGGGGTTTAAAAGTGTAACGTTAAGTTAAAAGCTAATCGGTACATTTACCGATATGGTACAATATGTAAAAATATTCGAACGGTTCCCATCCTAAGGGCGCCTTCAAATTAGAGGTTTATGGAAGCGCTTCATCGGCGCTACCTTAAGATTCGCTGCAGGTTGTCGCGATTGTGTCGCAGTAGTCGCACGTCAGTAAATTTTTGTGTCTTGTGGTTTGAACCGTTGATTTAATTTTTAAATTTTCAGTATATTGCCTGCACATATATATTTCTTGTGATTTGGATCAGACTTATTATCGAAACTTTTCATACAGAGTGATTTTAAACTTTCTCAATAAACACTTTTTTATCCACAACGGGGTAGCACTTAGTCATCACAACTAATGTTAAGTGATGATACCTTTTTTTTAACTACCGAAACATAACAATACTGAAAACATCGTTGTTATGGCGTCAGTCTTTGATAAGATGGTGGTAGCTAGCCAGGCGGACACATTACACCTCTCTATATGTTGCATGCCAATTTTAAATGGTTAAATGTGAGAAACAATAATTTTATATTTACATCTTGTAATGACCACATTTAATGCAATAAATGATTATGATTATGATTATGATTATGATTAATGTCATGTTGATCTGCATTTAAATTCAATTATAAGCTTATCACTCCCCTAAAGGCAAAAATGACGTACTTACGTGTGTCACGAAAGGTGGCGAAGCTATTGCGATTCTAGAAATTTTATTAAAACAGGTCATAGCCCATTTAGACCGCACTGCTCCCACCCAACCAAAGTATGAACAATCAAATATGGACTTAATATCGTTTACTGTCGATGCATTTTACAGTAACAATATAACATAGCGGACAGCGCGCGGTCTGCGAGCTTACCGCCGTCAGACTGCTCGGTAGTTAACGCCTCGCCGAACGCCGCGCGGTCCGCGCGCTGTCCGCGCGCTGACTGCTAGCGGTAACCGCGCGCCGTCGCCGCCGCGCACCTATAGAGGGAATAGCAGTCGACGCGTGGACAGCTGGGAGTCTGCTTGCTGTCGCCGCGTGGACTGCTGGGTGCCTGCTAGCTGTCGCCTTCGTTTAGGGCGGTGTTGGGTAGGAGCGGTGTTGTAGCGGTGCGGTATAAGTGGGCTATGACCTTAACAGTGGCGCGGCTACCACGTTACAGTGGCGCCACTGCAGCGCTTCTTAAAGTCTCTAATTTGAAGGCACCCTAAGTTCAATTTGAGTTTGTTAGTTCTGTTGCTACACACATATTCGGGTTGGCATTAATCGGCAAAGCCGGACGCTAAAATCGAATATAATGTAATATATGAATGTTTGGAAATTACAAACCGCACGGCTGCCGTACATAATCACTCGGCTTGGCTGTTACTATTCACAGCGTTTCGGCATTAATCGGCAAAGCGGAATAAATGTAGATGTCAAATTTAATACTGCCGATTCATATGATGTGTTGACCCGAACGAACTACCCGATCGGCACAAACCATTGAAGGCGAACGAGTGAAATAATTGTGTCGAGTCGGTTTTGTTGTTCAGTAATTATTACTGAAGAACTGTCCATGCCGACTCCCGAATATGTGTATAGGAACCTTTAGAATGTATACCTACGTAATTTCACACATATTTTTGTATAAAATTACGATTCGATTCACGTTCCAATGATAAAAGGAAACGAAACCTTATTTTAGCATCTGTTAAAAATGATAACAATTAAAACATAAAAGATTTCCCGAGGACATTATCCGTGATTGCTTTACTATCCAACCGTATAGTTTTTCTATCTGCCATAGACAGCGCTTCAACCATAAATGGTGGCGCTTAAATTTTAAATTAAATCCCATTTATTATCGCCATAAAAGCGCCGTAAAGACGAGAGTAAACATCGAGGCGTGCCTTATTTAATCGATGTGTCGATAAATTCAGACTCAGAGTCGCCGTAATAGGGCGGGGAAAAATGTCGTTTGAGTGGCACATCCCTAGTGTCGTTGGCGGTGATTGTGCTTAATGGCCCCGTATATCATTTGGCTCAAATCGAATCTGCACCGTTTAAGAACTATAAGCTCTAGACATTTCTTCAAATACCACTAAAATGCATACTTTGTTTGCTAAAGTTACCGAATTACCAAACCGATTGATCAGACGACAATAATGTTTTTAAACTAATTTGTAAGTACCTATCGGATTTTTTAATTGTATGTATACGTTGGGCTTATGATGATATCGTCAATAGCTTAAAATTATCACAGCGTATTTACCGCCCTGCCCGCCGCACGTGGCAAACGTTGTGCCTCGCGCGAGGCTGCTCGCTTGGTGAGGGAGGACCCGCCTAATCACGTAAAAACGGCTGATCGGATTTTTATGCAATTAAAACATAGAATACTTTTTATCCTGGTTATTGGTCCCCTAAGTATTTTCTCGAATGTCCACGCGGAAGAAGTCGCGGGCGGAAGCTAGTAAATAATAAGTGTCTGTTTCACAATTAAAAAGTTAGTTCTGAGTAGCTTAGGTACCAAGAACTTTTTGGGCACTTAAAATGATTTAGGTTTCTATACCCTATTTACCCCCTGGGTTTGATTTTCGGAAACCTACGAAATGGGTTGCCTATTTGTTTTAAGAAGTAAGCCTACAAAGTTTCAAGTTAAAATGTCTATTTTATCCCCTGATTTTTCATTCGAAATTTTACCCCTATTGCAACCTTTTAGGGGTTGAATCATGTTCAGCGTGTTAAACATCAAAATAAATGCCATTTTTGCAATCGTCATCCCATAAAACCTCAATAACGACATCCATATCGATTTTTAGGTTTATTTATCCCATTTAACCTCTAAGGGGTTGATTTTCGATAAAATACGAAACATGTTTTTGTTTATTTCTTTTACTTTCCGACCATAAGCCTAAATAATAAATTAAATGAAGGACTTTCCAGTTACAACATTTCATCCCCCTTTTCACCTCTTCGGGGGTGGAATTATCAAAAACGCTGACTCAGGTAAATATTAATTTTCAATTGCCAGCCTAAATACAATGTTTGAAGATCCTAACTTCAAAACTGACGGACTTTCATACACATATTCATCCCCTTTTTTACCCTCTGGGTTTGTTTTTGGGAAAATTACGAAATGGGTTGCCTATTTGTTTTAAGAAGTAAGCCTACAAAGTTTCAAGTTGAAATGTCTATTTTACCCCTGATTTTTCATTCGAAATTTTACCCCTATTGCAACCTTTTAGGAGTTGAATCATGTTCAGCGTGTTAAACATCAAAATAAATGCCATTTTTGCAATCGTCATCCCATAAAACCTCAATAACGACATCCATATCGATTTTTAGGTTTATTTATCCCATTTAACCTCTAAGGGGTTGATTTTCGATAAAATACGAAACATGTTTTTGTTTATTTCTTTTACTTTCCGACCATAAGCCTAAATAATAAATTAAATGAAGGACTTTCCAGATACAACATTTCATCCCCCTTTTCACCTCTTCGGGGGTGGAATTATCAAAAACGCTGACACAGGTAAATATTAATTTTCAATTGCCAGCCTAAATACAATGTTTGAAGATCCTAACTTCAAAACTGACGGACTTTCATACAAACATTCATCCTCTATTTCACCCCCTTAGGGGTGGAATTTCCAAAAAACCTTTCTTAGTGGATGCCTACACTGTATAACGTATCCATGTGCAAAATTTGAAGTCTCTAGGTTCAGCGGTTTGGGCTGTGCGTTGATATCTCAGTCAGTCAGTCAGTCAGTCAGTCAGTCAGTCAGTCAGTCAGTCAGTCAGTCGGTCAGGACTTTGAATTTTATATATATAGATTTTATTAGAAGTGTTTTTGTATGATTAGCAAAACACATTTGACAGATATTTGTTCCAAATATTAAACACACTTTATTTATATCGTCTTTCCTAACATCTTCTGTAAGATAAAAAAGTTATTTCACATGAGAATTTCTTCAGACGGAAAACATTAGAAAATGCTTTTACCAAATACACAACAAATTTTAAATTGCAACGATGACAAAGAGATTTTGCGATCAATGTGAAAATTTTAATCAAATTATGTACCTATAGGTATTCTTTATGCTGTTAATAAACGATCGATAGCTAAACTGCACCCTATACAATATTTTTATTTTGTTTATTCATGGACACAAAAAAGAGTAACAGCAAATACATGTAAATAAATACAAATAGATAAAAAATTATGATAGGCTGCAACTCCACAAGTATGTGTGTACACAGCATGACAGGCATTTGGCAATAAAACGGATACCTAAGTAAAACTAAGGCTAATTAAAGGAAAATAAAGACAAATGCTACTCTTTCAGTCTAATTCAGGCCTTGTTACCATCCCTTACACAAAGATTGCTTAACAAAAGCCTGTATCGATGCCGGCCGGGAGTGTTCCGGCCCAGTGGCTGCGAAATCAGCCACTCCTACCAGGAGTCACTGAGCACGAGCTAACGAGGGTCACTTGTAGGCAGCGCAAATAAAATCACGGGGCACGGCTAATACCGGTGGTGCACTGATCTCAGATAGGAGCGAGATAAAAAAAAAACTAATTATAATGTGGAATAAATAACTTTTTCACTTCTCATGCTCGTAAAGTTGGTGTTTATGTTGGGTATAGGCTGCATAAAATCACTTTTTATGCTCTAGTGCATAAAGTAAAATCTTCGTCTATGTCACAGACTCTAAGACAAAGGTCGTCAGGTAAACAGTCACAAACGCAATTAAACTTCGTTAAATAAACTTGTTGTTTCATTTTGTTTCTTAAATTTTGTACATAATCCATGTTAAATTACTAAATAAATAAAACTAGGCAAAATTAATGAGTTTTGTAAGAAATAAGTATTTCAAGAGCATTATGGACTACGATCTATGCTAAGTCACTGTGCTGCCACTTCCACGTATAAAAAAAAGAAAAAGAAAGTTTTCCCGCCAATATGGCGAAGTCTTTATTTTTTCTTTTTTGCAATATTGTAATTTATTTTCCTCACACTCGAAGTGAAAAGCAGAGTGTATAACTCGTACATAAAACCCATTTTACCCTCGAATTGACTATCCATCCTCGCCTACGGCTCGGGTGGATATATACGTCTCGGGTAAAATGGTATGTTTTATGCACTTGTTGTACAATCTACTATAGACGAGTGTTATACGTATACGCTTCATTGCTTGTGGTATTTCTGCATGCGTTGCCGGGAAATGGCATTCACGGTCTGTTCCACGGACGGTACACATGTGCCGATCCTAGGATTTGAACGCTTAAGGTGGTTCGATGAGCTCAGTAGCGCCACCAATGGAAATAAATCAATTACATTTTATTAAAGGCTTAGATTAAAAGTTTCGGTTATTTTGCGCAAATAAAAGAGTAAAGTGCATTTTATAAATATACTTTTAAGAACTCAAACTTACGCAATAAGTCGTGAATCTCAATAGTGCCAAAAGTGGCCACATTTAGCAATATCGAGATTCATAACTTAATGCTCATATTTGAGGCCATGAAAAAACAATTAAAAATTGCATTTTACTCTTCTATTTGCGCAAAATAACCAAAACCTTTATTCTAAGCCCTTGATAAATCGTAAATGATTTATTTCCATTGGTGGCGCTACTGAGCTCATCGAACGCCGTAACAAGAAAAAACTGTCGTTAGGTTATTCGCATTGTAAACTATACCATACTTCAGCCCGTTTAGGGAATCAGTTATAATTAACGATTTAAAGTCAATTAGCCTACATTTTGATGAAACTTTTTGGACTACAGATTGTACAAGTATAGTGGACAGTACATCACCCTAAGCAGTTGCACTACGAAAATTCATTTTAAACCTAAGTTAGATATTAGAGGGCAAGCGCGCGCGTAAAACGCGTTGCTCAAAACAGTCTTCTTCTTATCGAGTCGATAGCAAACCAAACACGTAAACGGCGTCAGACTGAAATTCGGCTACGCGGGTCGCAGCATTGCTAGACTCCATTAGGTCTTTTTGCGTGCAGCTGGTTGGATACGCAGGGCACGATTATCAAGTGTTCCATCGTCTGAGAACAGCACCACAAGTCTGCGTTGACCAAGAAGCCCCATCTAGACAGGTTGTCCTTAATATGGCCAACCATCTTCCGGAGATTTAACTTAATAAAACTAACCTAACCTAACCGAACCAACTTAACATCAGGTGTGATGAGGGCTAAGTGCTACCCCGTCATGATAAAAAAACTATAGTGTTCACCTAATTCCTTTGTCGTCTGTACCTACCTCGTAATTGTCGGTAGTGTATAAGCGAGGCTACTGTGATCCATCACGCGGCAATAAACAGAGCGCGAGCACTGTTTATTTTGGGACAATATTTGTGAACGATTTTATTAAAATCATCCATTCCGCCCGTTTGTTTAGCAGATTGTGCTCCAAATATACTACCCTCTTTATTAGAAATAACGAAATGAAGGGGGAAATGGTGATGGTAAGCTACCGGTTGACTTGTATGATTTTATTTCAATCAAATGACTGACACTGAGTAGATATAATAAATGCATTTATTAATAGGAAGTTTATGCAACTTGAACCCCTAAATTGTAATAGCACAGAATAAATAAAACTAGTATTCCATCTTCATGTAATAGGAATGAGAGTTCTAACTCATCATACCGAAAGTTCTTATTTATTGACTCTATTTTTGGAGAAAGAGAAGACATGATTCGCCACTGAAGTGACGAATGTGAACGCAAATATTGTACGCTGTGTTGCGCTACTAATATCAATTATGTAACTATAAAAAAAGAAATAAAATAGTTATTTGTTATACAAGAGAGCAAAGTCATTTTTCGCTGCGAGTGCTGAATTTAAATCACGAACTTGCGAAGTAGTCTAAACTTGAATCACGAGCGTAGCGAGTGATTCAAATATAGACTACTGAGTACAGTGAGTGATTTAAAGGCACGAGACATCAGAAAAATTTGCTCTCATGTTAAACATACAAATTTTCACCTCTACCAGCGAGAAAAGTGTTACAGGTCAGAAAAACAACATTGAAGGCAACCTTTAACATTATAATAGGTATAATTATCTAATTTGTTATTAGATTTCATTAATTTTTCTTATTTAATATTTATACTAGCTTTCCGCCCGCGGCTTCGCCCGCGTGGACTACACGACGTTATCCCGCGGGATTGTGATATTTTTCTGGGATAAAAAGTAGCTTATGTTCCTCTCCAGGCTACAAAGTATCTGTTTCCCAAATTTCAGCCAAATCCGTTCAGTCGTTATGGCGTGATTGAGTAACAAACATTCAATATGCGACCTCATTTCGTCCGTACTCTTTATTTCGACCCTTTGGTATTTGTATCCGTGTATTTATTTTGTATGCTTTATAATTCATGTCCAGCGACATAAAGCTATCTATCTATCCTTTTTGCACATATTTATTTTAAAAGTCTCATCCTTGTCACTCTATTTCTTTTTTCTTAATTATTTCAAAAGGTTGTTTAAGAAATTAAAAAAGCACTTTGCCTCACGCTCGCAGCAAAAGTCGATTTTGCTGCGAGTTTTTACGCGCCAAAAGCGCCCTTTTCGTGCTGGAGAGGTGAAAAATATCTTTATTCAACTTGACTTTATAAATAAGCTCTTTTGAATCGTCAATATTTTCCTATCACCCGTTCAAGACTTTTTTAACTGATAAAAGAACAAGCGCAATAAACTTATCAGCTTTATATAACGCTATTTACAAAGATAAATTATATCGTTACCATTTACAACTGTATTAATAATAAGATTACATTAGTTCATAAGGTTATATGTTACATCAAATCCACGCATTACGGACTTTCAAATAGTCGTCTACTTATCTTTTGCCTTTGACATGACTTTTGAATTTAAGCAAAAGGCAGGTCTACTAAATTCTGTGGAACTATTATTGTGATCATTGCACAATTTTTGACTATCAGCTAATTGAATGGTCGAAACGATAAGAAGAAGAAGAAAACTTTGAGCTATGAGGGCTTGATATCGCAAGAGGCATGTAAAAGTACACTTTTAAATATAGGTAGTAGCTCTATTTCACTTCTTTTTCTGCCAATGAAAGTGGCACAGTATTATGAAGCCGAATGGTCGACACGATAAGAAGAAGAAGAATACTTTAAGCTATGAGGACTTGATATCGCAAGAGGCATGTAAAAGTGCACTTTTAAATATACGTATAGCTCTATTTCACTTCTTTTTCTGCCAATTGACTGAATAACTCAGCACTCTCGAAAGAAGTGTTCTCTTGAATATCTGCCGATAAAATCGAAGCTGTATTAAAAAGAAGCATTATTCAATTGAACACGAATCATAATAAAACGGTAGTGGCCAATAAATCTACACGTGGCGGTACAATGGCGGGCTTTAAAGTGCGCGGGCGAATCAATTCAGAAATGTAAAATGGTGTTACACTCGTCGTACATCCCTCGGATAGGGTTGTCAATACAGAAATCCATCCTACTTTAATATTATAAATGTCAAAGTTTAGATGATTGGATGATGAATGTTTGTTACTTAATCACACCAAACCGGCTGAACGGATTTGGTTGAAATTTGGAACACAGTTACTTTATAGACTGGACAACTTTTGGAACAGGAACTTTTTTATCCCGGAAAAATATCACTTTCCCGCGGGATAACGTCGTGTAGTCGACGCTGGCCAAGCCGCGGGCGGAAAGCTAGTAGCTTATAATTGTAAATGCGACGTATCTCGGTCTGAAACCTTTTCATGCCAAAGTTACTTAAACAATTTTCATGAACTTTGGCAAGGAGAAAGTGTTAAGTGGTTAAAGGTAAATTTAAATTCTAAATGCGATATAATAGAATAATTAAAAGCCTTCTTCTTTGCGTGTCAGTGCCGCTGTAAAAGATACAGCGGCACTGACACGCAAAGAAGAAGGCCGAATTTCATAAAGCCAGTAATATTTTGTTCTTTTTTACATTTTATTACCTGATGAAATCTAAAATTGCTGAAATTATTATACACTAGCGGCCGCCCGCGGTTTCACCCGCGTGTACTACACGACGTTATCCCGAGGGAATATGATATTTTCCGGGATAAAAAGTAGCCTAAATTACTCCTTATTACATCAGCTACCTGCCAGTGAAAGTCCCGTCAAAATCGGTCCAAAAACATGTCATTTTGGTATATGTACCGTACATATGATCATATGCATGTAGTAAAAAGCGGTTATTTCAATGTTACAAACAGACACTCCAATTCTATTTATTTGTATAGATAACTCGCAACACAAATGAAATCGATCATATTTCGTTTTTAAATAAATTTAAGTATAAAATAATAATTCAATACAGAATTACAAAGTCTTAAAAACTTAAATAGTTATGTCTTTGCTAATTCTTCTTATTTGGCAGCCCTAACCCCCACCGCTACCACGCAGGAGTGGGGGAAATATGTATGCGACTTATGAAGTTGTTACGGCAAATTGTTTTAATTATAATCGCTCTCTGATTGCGAGCGGTCGTCCTGAGAAAATACTCTTTGTTTGTTTTGCACTCGAATATACTTCGCCGGTTACGCTCAAGTTATTAATTTTGCATAATACGTTGGAACAGAAACGAACGTGCTTGCTTGTTATACGGTGAAAATTCTTTTCTTTTCACAATAGGTATATTCGTCTTGTCTATTACTTTTTGCTTTGGCTAGCAGCACTGATTGAAACGTCTGCAAAAGAAGCATGAGACTTGATCTAAGACTTAATTTGATAGTTCAATGAATGTATAGTGACAATAATTATTATTGTTCGTAAAAAAATATTTACGTTGGTACTCAAAGTAATGAAAATTATAATTTATATTATTCCATATTGCGAGCCAATTATAATTGGTAGAATTCTTAGTTTTTAAATGCTCGGCATAACCTTTAGTATCCCAAAATATATACAGTTAAGATGTGATTTCATTTAAAACACAAAATCTGCCTCAATAAACTTTATCAGTTCTAGCCTGCATATTACTAAAAAAAGAAAAACCCATACTATAATCTGTAAACATAAATTCAGCGGGAGCGAACACTGGATTTCAATTTTCTCTGCGACTCCGTTCTATCGTAGACGAGGCTGGA